>JALGBA010004142.1:3565870-4821740 GCA_023970755.1 Azemiops feae | reverse complement strand
GATAGATAGATAGATGATAGATAGATAGATAGATAGATAGATAGATAGATAGATAGATAGATAGATAGATAGATAGATAGATAGATAGATAGATAGATAGATAGATAGATAGATAGATTTTTTCACACAATCATAGGTATTTGGGGAGTGGGAAAGGTTAAGCAAAGCAGATCTGCTTTGCTTATCTTTTCCCACTCCCCAGATACCTATGATTGTTTTGTCTTCTTCTACCTGTTAGACCTAAGGCAAAAGAAGCTTTCTGTAAAGACCTTCACTTGGACAATCATTTGAAATGCTCCAGGGAGCATAAATGTATGTGAAAGAGAGAGAGAGAGAGAAGGAGAGGTAAAAAATAATTTGGTGATGGCTTTAATAGAGTAAAAAGATTCAAAATAAGGCCAATTTAGTATAACTAAGTCTATTAGACCAAACAGAGATTCACAAGACAACAAACCTTCCTAGTTTTGTACTTAACCATAGCTTCAAACTCTAACATTATGATTGTCATCACATATTTAAAAAGCTGCTCTTAGGTTATTCGTAAAAGGAGTAGCCACAAAGTTAAAGAGCCGTCAAATTCACATTCTCATTATAGGTCATCCTCGACTTACAACAGTTCATTTACTAACTGTTCAAAGTTACAAGGGCACTGAAAAAAGTGACTTATGACTGTCACATGATCAAAATTCAGATGTTTGGCAACTGAGTCATATTTATGATGGTCGCAGTGGCCCCGGAGGGTCATGTGATCCCTTCTGATAAGCAAAGTCAACGGGGAAAGCCAGATTCACTTAACAACCATGTTATTAACTCCACAACTACAGTGATTCACTTAACAACGGTGGCAAGAAAGTTCGTAAAATGAACTTAAAATTCATTTAACAAATGTTTCACTTAGCAACAGAAATGTTGGGCTCACTTGTGGTTGTAAGTCAAGGACTACCTGTATCAGAAAAATAATGTGGGCGCTAAGACAATGCAATCAATCATAGTAGTGCTAGTAATTTACCATGGGAAGTCAACACTCCTGCTCTAGCAGTAATTTATTTTGCTTCCTTGAAATGTGAGTCTAGAATTTCAATTCTGAATGGGCAGAGGCAAATGGGGAGATGTCATTCAGCACTTCTCATAGCAACCTCTCTTTTCCAGCTGCAGCCCATAATCTTACCATGTGTTTTCCTGAACAATGTCATTCTTGGAGTACCTGAGAATTCAAGAGACGGTCAGAAACTAGGAAAGTTCTGCTTTAAATCTTTCATCACTTCATTCCCATGCTTCCCTGAAGAACATGTTAAACAAAAGCCTTTGTCTCCAACTTTATTTTTGTTCATTTTAGTAAGTCCCCTCTTCCCTCTAGTGCCTCATTCTTGCATTACTTAAATTTATATTTAAAATTCACCGTGTTCCTTGAGGAACCTAAAATAAGCCCATGAAGTCAACATACGTCAGCTATGAATTGGTATGATGATTTCCCCTAGTTTGGTCTTTCTGGTTGGGATTCCGGTAAGTTGTGTTCTGAGCTTTTCTCTATGGATTTTACTTTATTACTATTATTCCATAATATGTATTCAATTTTCTACAAGGAGAAATTAATAATGTGGATTTTGCACATGTATTAAAAGGAACTCGATACCAGTAGTATTAACCATTTGTTTAGTGACCATTCAAAATTACAACAGCACTGAAAAAAGTGACAAAGGACTGTCTTTCACACAATCGTTGCAGCATCCCACAGTCATGTGATCAAAATTCAGACGCATGCTTCCCCGTGGCAACTGGCTCATATTTATGATGATTCCAGTGTCCCTGGGACATGTGGTCACATTTTGCAACTTTCTGACAAGCAAAAGCAATGGGGAAGCAAGATTCATCTCAGAACTATGTTACTAACTTAACAATTGTAGTGATTCACTTAACAATGGCAGCAAAATGGTCGTAAAATTGAGGAAAATTCACTTAACAACCATCTTGCTTAGCAATGGAAATTTGGGCTCAATTGTGGTCATAAGTCAAGGACTACTTGTACTACGAATAATGTACCATATATGTACCTGTGTCTTCCTTTGCATCAATTGCAGTCAGCTATGTTAATTCAGATCAGTGAGATTTTATATGAATAAATAAGGGCGTCAAAAGATTACAAAGAACAGGAAGAGAACAAAACAATCCATGTCGTTGTAAGTACTGAACTGGAACCAGGTTCAATGTACCTCATGAAGTTGTTTTTGTGCGGATCATTAGTATCAAAAGGTGATGAGAATACTAGATAGGTTGCTTTTTGCTCCTAGAGCATGATATAAATACAATGAAGAAATAAAATAAGATATCGTTCTTTGGCAGCAACAATGCATTTCCATCAATATGTAGTTTCATCATGAAATGATATGAGGAAATCACCTTGGAAGAAGCAGGAAGAGCCCTAGTCAGAGGAACAGGCAGCTTAGCCCACAGCAAGCATCTCATAAGGGACCTTCCTTAGTTTCTTGGGCTGTAAAGGCGAGGGGGGAATACCTTGGACAGCAAGAAAAAGAGTCCATTCAAAACTAGCTGAAGTTACTCTTGACAGCTCACTGGAAAGCCTAACAAGGAAGTGTTTTGGACACTTAATGCAGGTACAATTGTGTTTGAGGCAAACGCCAGGCTTGGGAGTTTCAAAGGCAATAAAAAATGAAGCCAGCAGTAGGACAACATGATGAGATACTATCACTGAAATTCTGAACATGGGTTTGGAACTCCAAGAAGAAATTGCTGACAGACAGTCCTGGTGAACTGTTGTTGAACAACCAAGCCTAACCATGGGTAATGTGGAAAATTTCATCGTCTTTCTAGGTTTATGCTGTGCTCCTCTTTTGGGGTTGTCTCGGTGAGAGTTTTCCAGATTAAAAGCCCCTTGAACTCATTCTTCTTCAGAAAGTTCAAAGGGTGACACAATACTAGCAATAATTTTGTATGGCGAAGGTTCTACTGTGGTTACTATTATTATTCTAGCAATGAAGATAGAAAGCAACAACAATACTGACTAGATCCTACAAAGGATTTTTCAGTTTCATCAGTCCACAATTTCCCGAAATTTGCCCTTGTTATATTTCCTTGAACATGTGTATTTTAATCCTGCAGATGGATTTGAGAAAAGAATCCTTAAAACTAATTAATGATCTTCTTGCCCAAAGGCTCTCCATTATTTCTGAATGAAAACTAAACCTGTTTTGAAATACACACACAAAGCACTATTTGTATTTTTCCAAGTGCACAAAATGTTTTTGCCTAGAGCACTGCTAGTGACACAAAAGGAGAAAACAAAGATTCAGGTCTAATTATACATTTTGGCTCCCTTCTACTCACTTGTTAATTAAAACATGCTTTCCAACACCAACACCCCAAACGTGTATGGCATTCCAGAAATTTAGCTGCATTCAATAAAGAAATCAAATATACTTGAAGTTAATTTTCATATTCCTCATTGTAAGATCCTGGCCAGCATTCAGCAATATCACACCTGAAGATTACGCTTCCATCAAGGACAACCTTGATTGGAAGTGTTAACTGTCTTTCTTTATTAGCTCTGGTGACCATAATGCCATTCCCCTCATCAGTAAAATGCTATCCTGCTATTGACTGTCCCAACCTGTTTGGGGCACTCAAACTTGGCATCTTGAAGATATGTGGATTTCAGCTCCCCAAATTTCCCATCCAGCATGTGGATTTAGCTCCAGTAGCTACACGGGCACAACTATGAAATAAAAAGCTGAAGTTCTTTTGATGACCTGAATGGCATTCAGACTTCACCCCTTTTCCATTCTCCTTTTCTCCGTTAACCAAGATCTCTTTCTATGAGGTCTTCTGAGATACCGGTCTACAGCTGCCAGCATACAGACTCTGACCTCTCTCTATCCACACACAAAAAAACCTAAGGACCAGTTTAGCACATATTTTTCCAGGACCGCAGGATTGTGTACAAATTTGGGTGGGATCATTCTGTCTTCAGTTTTGAAAATATGTGTTTATGGAAAAAAAGCAAAGTGCAACGGCAGCTATGAGTCTTTCTTTCATCCTTTTTCTCAAGAATTCGTAGAGGTCCTTAAGAGAAGCTCTTACAATGTTTTCCATTCCAGGCCTAAAGGAAAAATGGGCTGTTTAAGATCAGGTTCAAGTTAGGCACTGAATTATTGCCATTCAATGATTTTTGCACAATACCCAGGACCTTGTGGGAAAGCAACAGGATTTGGGGATTTCTTCTCATTTTGTCAATTTGCCCTAATACATAGCTGATCCATCTTTCTACAATTTATCTGGTTAAAAGGTGGTAGCTACCCCAAATGACCTACAAAATATCAGAGAAAAACATGAACCTGTTCAAAAATCTCCTTTGTGAAGCCCTCCCATAAAACCAGGACATGTGTTAAAAAATATCACCCCACTGTACATTCAAGTTATTCTTTCCCTCTCCTTTGCCCAAAATAAAAGTATTAGAATCATTGAATCATAGGGACTGTGGAGGTCTTTTAGTCCAAGGGTCCCCAACCCCCCAGGCCATGGCTCACTAACAGGCTGTGGCCTGTTCAGAACTGGGCCACAGAAGTGGTGGGTGAGCACACATTTAGCTCTATTTGTGTGAGCGGCGTGCATGCCTGCCGCTTGCACAAATGAAGCTGTGCATGCACACTCGTCTGCCACTCGCATGGAATCATCCCCTCTCCCCCCCCTCCCCACCGGTCTGCAAAGCCAGAAATGTTGGAGACCGCTGTTCTAGTCCAACCCCGTCCCAAGGCAGGAGTCCTTATACCATCATAAACAAATGGTTGCCCAATGTTTTCTTGAAAACCTCTAGAAATGGGAGTGCCCAGCCAGCCAGCCAGCCAGCCAACCAATGATGGAACACGATCATGATTTGAGAACAGAAGAAATTAATCTGGCAAATTATGAAAAAAAATATGAGTTATATGAAATTCAAATGTTAAGGCTAAAATATAAAGGGAGAATGTTAATCTGTGCAAATGTTTATGTGCCATCCAGACAACAAGTAAATTGGGAATGTATGTTTAGTGATTTTCCACATTATACACATTATTCCACATTATATCTAAACTCCATAATCTGGTAATGGCAAGGAAAGGAAGCTCCACAGTAACAGTTTAAAATAAGAGATGAGATTCTAGTATAATGTTTATATTTTTAATAATCACATAAAATCACATCCAGCTGAAAATGTAAGACTGGTACATCTCTCTCTCTCTCTCTCTCTCTCTCTCTCTCTCTCTCTCTCTCTCTTTCAGATTGAAGAGAAATTTCTTTTCTTGAGCTGAAAAAGACTAACCTCAAGGGAAGGGAATAATTTCCCCTTCTTTACAAATGGACATTTTGCCAGAAGTAAAGCATATCAAATCACATTATATTTGCATTGGTTCCTTTTTCATCCAAATACTCCAGCAGCTTCTGGGATTCCATATATTATAGCCAGTAAAATATTTCCTGTTTCAACAAAGGACTGAAGCCTGATCCGATTCCTAGCATTGCTTGCCAGGGATGCAGTGACTTTCAGCAGTGAAAGCAGGGCAAGGAAGAAAAAAACAACAACCATGAAAGCAGAGGAGCTGTGCTGCTTTTCTCCCCTGCATGATGACTTTCCAGGTGCGTAACATGCTTGAAGGGGGGCAGAGATAAGGAGCTCAAAACAGTTACTGTTAAGCCCTTGGAAGCCCCATCTATCTTCATAGAGAGCTCTGAGCTTATATATAACTCTGTGTGCTGGAAATGCAGGCTAAAGAAGAGGAGAGAGTAAAGAGGTGTTCTAGGAAGGAGTCACTCCACAGGAGGAAAAAACATGGGCCAGGTTAGTGAAGATTGAAGAGACAATCAACAAGCCAAAAAGGGAACAAAAAATCCAAAACACCTCCCCACCAGCAACCAACACTCAGATGAGCAGAGATTAACTCCAGGGTTAACACCAAACCAACAATCGAGAAGTAAACAATGCCCCAATCGAGCAATTGTCAAACCAACCAACAGTAAAACAGCCCAAGCAAAGTACCTCTAAGACCATTCCCACCAACACTGACAGGGCAAGTCACTAGAATATAAACTGAGAGCAAACCCCACTCCTTGCTAGCACTGATGGGCACTGATGGGCACTCATTACCTAGTTTGGGTAATGAAACATCAGCAAGAAAACAGCCAAGCCCAGAGAGCACCAAGATCTCCTCACAGTGAAATCCTTATCTACTGTTTCCCAAGGGCAGGGGTAGGCAACCTTGGCTCTTTTATGACTCGTGGACTTCAACTCCCAGAATTCCTGAGCCAGCATGGCTGACTCAGGAATTCTGGGAGTTGAAGTCCACGAGTCATAAAAGAGCCAAGGTTGCCTACCCCTGCCCAAGGGAATACAGTCAGTCTGGTGTGATTCTTGTAAAATGGATGATCAACAAAAAAGAAACTGTTTTGGCCTATTCGCAGAATTGTTCTGGTTCCTAGCACCTGACATTCTGTTTCCAATGATTTAATTCAACATCACTGAACTAAAGTGCAGATTTTTTTATTCTTGGGAAGACTCAGTGGAGTTACTGTTTTGCCCCTCAGGGGACAGAGAGTGACCTTGGTGGGAAAAATCCAATATTGGGGCCTTCCTAGTAAGTGATACCCTAAAGCTTTAGCAGAAGAAAAACAATGATCTGGATCAAGAACCTCAGTTAGAGGAATGAAAATAAAGCCTTTTTTTTCCTTTTTTTTTCTTCCCTTCTCAACAATCCTGTACATATGCATGGCGTGTGGGACTGGGAATAGGAGTGGAACCACCATTCATCTTGAAAAGTTCTGGAGAGACCAACGTGGTCTACCAATCCTTGAAAACTACCCCCATCCTTGCAATAATACAAGAAAAAATACTTATTTGTTAGATTTGTCCCACCTTTCATTCACTTAGGCCCTGATACATATAACTCTTTTTGGGGGGAGGGTGCAGAGTTATGAGTACCTGTATTATGCATGTGTCTTCAAGTCAGTCTTGACTTCTGGGGACTACAAGTCCATGCAATTTCCTTGGCAGCATTCTCAAAAGTGGTTTGCCATTGCCTTTTTCCTAGGGCTGAGAAAGAGTGATGTCAGCCAGATCTCTTATGTTTGAGGCAGGACTAAAATTTATGGTTTCCCAGTTTTTAATCCAGTGCCTGGTCCTCTATGGATGCCTGAAGCCCTTTCTAAATCTGAAGACACTTTTTTGTTTAACTTAAACTTATCCCCCATCCCCCCCAAAAAAACCAACCCTAAAAAGATTGGCCCCACCCACTTTGAAGTGCTGTGGGGCTCCCAAAATAATGTTGGCACATTGCGTGTAGGTCCTAGGCTCCATTTCGGCCTCCCCTGGGTTATATATTCCACCATAGAGCTAATCAGTAACTGAAACATTTAGTCAGAAACCTCTCCCTTTGACTAGTGGGGCCATTATGCTATTCATCATGAAAACAGAAGGCTAGTAAGGAGCAGAGTCTTTGGCTGGGATGTGGAAATTTGGAAGCTCTTTGCTATAATCTGTGGTTATGACTTCCAGCTCTAACAGCAGTGCCGGGAAAGAAACTAGGGCCTCCAGAGAGCAAGAGGGCCTTTATTGTAATCTGATAATACCTTAACAGCTCACCATCTTCTCTCCATGCTAAATTAAGGGCCTCATTTGCTTTGAAGTGGCTTGTTTGCTCTTTTTCATTTAATTCCTTCACAAGGAAGAGGCTGGGGAATCGCAGGAAGAAAAGGAAACTGATCCTGGCTTTCCCCACCTCACCCTTGTGGGCTTTGGCAAATGCAAACAGCATCCACCATTCTCAAGCTATCTGATTTGGACTGGCCAGGCTTTCTTTTGAGCTTCCAAATGGAAAGTTGTAGCATTTGGAATAATGCTGTGAAAAAGATCAAAGGCTCTTTTATCGTGGCCAAGGCCACGAGACGTGAACTGAAGTGCAAGCCTTTGGGCTATGTCGGCCAACATTTCCAAGGTTTTTGGGGGAGTTTTGTTTTGCCTCTCAATTTTATTTTTTCTATTCAGTGAGATGATTTTGATATCGCTCTCCATAACGAGCTCAGATGTTACCATAGGATATTTCCGGGTTAGGGGCTCTTCACTTCTGTGGAGGTCCTTGTGAGAAGTTTTATATCAAATATATATTTTATTCTTTATACTGTTTCCATCTTCTCTTAAAACATTAACAGAATCCACAATGGTCTGAGAATCAGCATCTCCACTAGATAATTGACAGTCAAGCTGAAACTAAATCAATCAAGTAAAAATATCAAACGGGGGGGGGGGAATCTTTTACTTCCTCAAACCCCCAAATAAGTTACCCAGACCTAATCCACATATCAAAAGATAAGGTCTGCAAACACAAATAGAGTTAATTAAATTAGGTATCCCAGCAGAACTGCATGTTCCCAAGAATAAACATCATACACACAGAGAGAGAGAGAGAGAGAGACACACACACACAAACACTCTCCTCAAGTATCTACCTAGAATCAGCACGTAGACACTTCCACACCCAGGACAAGCTTCCCTATTTAACTGTGTTGCTTTACCCCCATTTCTCTGCAGCTGCCCCCGTTTTGCTTTTAGGAATAAATATTTCTTCTTTCCTCATAGCTGTCTGGATCTCATTTTTATTTATTCCTGTGCAAGCCCCAGCTGGAGTTGGAACCCCAAATTATTCTTCTGACATCATTGATCAGGCAATGATGCTCTCACCCCCTTGTTGGACTAAAATGCCCTCATTAACTAGATTATTAACGTGACTTGTAAGGCATACCTTAAATGCATGTTTAAGGATATGTGTGTCATCATTGGAAATGGAGAGCAGCCCAGTGTTTGCCATGGAGATCAAACAAATTGGTCTCATGAAGAATGAGGCATCATGAAGAAAGACTTTATATCCTCCTGGAGAAGCTTGAACTCTATCCTGAAACCATTCCATTGTCTCAGAAAGAATCCTAGGTGGATTGGTAAGCAGTGAGTCTGAAACTAAAGCAAAGCAGGTGGAATTCTCTCTATCTGCAAATTGGGCTCAGGATCCAAGGGACATAGCAAGAGAATCTTCGTCCACAATATGAAGTCCCAACAAGACACCTACTGTACAGTTTCTACAATCAGCAGCCTAGCAGTCAATGTTATTGTAAATCATCTTATTCAGATATCATTATAACAAGGCAGCCATGTTGCAGGTTTATGAAATGCCTTGATTCTAGCAAATACATGGAAGGATACTTAGGGATCCTGAACCCAACTTGCAGCTGGAATTCCACCTGCTTTGCTTTGGTTTCTGACTCATTTCTTACCAATCCACCTAAGATTCTATCACATGCCTTTGTAGACACATACAGACTAATAACAAATTTGCAGTCCTGATCCCTTTTTTCCTTACTCATTGTGCACTTGTTGATGCTGTGCTTTTGTTAATGGGATAGTGTCCTTTTCAACAATTCCGTTGTGGTCTCTTGATGGATTTCTCCCTAAGTTCGATACACATCCAGAACAGCCTCCATGTCATTTTTCACCTTGCATAAAAATTTCACCGAAACAATAAAAAGTAACTCTTGTTAACATGTGGTTGGGCTGGGCTTCAAGACTAGTTATGCTGATTTACGCCAGAGGGTAAAAAGCAACCCCTTCAATCCTTCAAGACACTTGTGATTCTACAATCAAATTCTTTTCAGCCATTATTTCTGGGATGTGACAGTGCCAGATTTGTGTCCTGCAAGCAACGTTCTCTACTCCAACCCACAAAACACTTGCAGCTGTAGAAGCCCCTTTTGGTGTTATTCTTGGTGATGAACCAGACCAGCTTCTGGACAATTCATTAAGTTCTGTCCTCCAACTCCAGCAGATGATTAAATACTTCCAAATCAATACTGCAAATGCATGTGACACTGGGAGTTAGGTCAGACTGGGAGTTGCCCCATTTCAGAGCATTCAATCAAATGAAGGATTGTACAGCCTTGTACTGTCATTCCCGCTCTTCCTAAATTAATGCAGGTAGTCCTCAATTTACAGTACTTCATTTAGTGACCATTCAAAGTTACAACGGCACTGAAAAAAGTGACTTATGACCATTTATCACACTTACAACCGTTGCAGTCTCCCCAGAGTCACATTCCTTGGCAACTGATTCATATTTATGATAGTTGCAATATCTAGTGGTCATGTGATCACCTTTTTTGACTTTCTGACAAGCAAAGACAATGGGGAAGCCAGATTCACTTAACAATTACTAACTTAACAACTGCAATATTCACTTAACTACTGTGGCAAGAAAGATTGTAAAATGGGGCAAAACTCACTTAACAACAGAAATTTTAGGCTCAATTGTGATTGTAATTTGAGGACTATCTGTATTAGTCAATCTTATTGCTATAAATGAGGCAAAAAGACACAACAGTTTAACAATTCCGCAAAGTTTTGAAAACTACTTTATTGATAGAACTTGATTCTGAATGTTAACTATAATCTATCTTGTTTACTACCTATAATAGTTGGCTGTTTTTCCTGTATTCAGCAGCTTCAAAAATCCCTACAATATTCACTAGAAATAATATTAAAGAAGGGAGTAGGAGTATAGGTTCTTAGAACTATAAACAAATTCACACATTAATTTTATCAAAGTACTTGTCCCAATTCATTTCAGTTATATTTCTTTTTCTAACCACATGCTAAAAAAATACTGTGGGATGGATTAGAAATGTTCACACATGAATATGTGTTTGTATCTGCATCTTTCCTAGTGTGGGACAGTATTAAACAATGAGTTTACTTTTCCCAGAGAAACCATTATTTTACAATTGTATTTAATCATTCTTGCATACTTTAATTTTTGCAGTCTATTCTGTTAACCTGTGGTAACATTGACTTTTTATAGCATATTCTTGGTTATCTAGCAAATGATCTTCAACCAGTTCTAAAATAAGTGTTACCTGCACATTTAGTTATACATACCAACAACAACAATACAGCTTTTATTATGTGCTGTATCAGAGAACTATTGCGGTCTGAACTGAAAATTAACTACAGTTTTTTTTAATCAGCAGAAGATATCAGAAACTGAAAGCATTACAAATTCAAGCATTTCCAATCTGCAAACCATTTTTAAGTCCTGTTAGTTTCTCAAAGCAGCAACAGGTTCTCATATTGTTCTCGTTTGTCTTTTGCTTCTAAAGGACTGGACTCCATGAGATTAGAAATGTCAGCACATTTCCAGTTGGTAAAGGAGACCTTGCATCATGCTAAAATCAACTCCAAACATACTCATGATTAATAAGCTTCAAAGAGATTGAAGCTTTTACCCAATCTAAATGAAGAAAAAACAAAATTTCAACACAATCACTATAGTTGCAGTTGTACTAGGACATGTAGAGATAAATTTCTTTGCCTCACTTTTGTTTACAACTGATCTGGAAGACTGTGTTGCAATTACCAGGAAAAGATTGCAATCAGCAATAGAAGCAATTATGATGTAAACCAAGAAAAGCTGTAATATTGTCACTTATTTATTCAATTACACCCAGCATTCTGCTCAAATAAGCACTTGGGATGGCTAAACATTTTAAGAGATGGAAAACATGCTGCTTCTTGCCACATTCACTGAATGTAAGCATGATTCTTGGGATAGTCATTTATTGGCCACAATTGGGACCAGCAAATCCTTCATTAAGCAGCACAGTTGTTAAGTGAAATGCCATGCGACTGTGCCAATGACAGTTGTTAAGTGAATCACTGAGAGTTGTTAAGCATGAGCATTGCATGATCACAACCTGCAGCTTCCTGCTGGCTTCCCCATTGACTTTGTTTGTCAGAAACCAGCTGTGAAAGTTGCCAATGGTGATCATGTGATCATGATAAGCTGCAATCATCACAAATGTGCACCAGTTGTCAAGTGCTGGAATCATGATTGTGTAACCACAGGGACGCTGTGATGGCTGCAATTTCAAGGACCAGTTCTAAGTCTTCTTTTTCAACAGTGTCATAACTTTAAACGGTCACTGGACAAGTGGTCAGTAAGCAAGGACTACCTATATTTTCAATTTTAGTTCACTCACATTACCAACAGAATATTTAGGTTACGTACTTGGTTACCTTCTAAACTACTATACCAGCCAACCGTGAGAACAATGGTTTTTTTGGTGTATTACATCAGGGAAAAGAAATCCTCTAAAGTGTGTAGCGCTCAATGGGCAAAAGGTACCAATTGTATGGAATAGCCTTTCCTGGCTCTCTAACTCAGTGCTGCACACTGACCAGAGAGGAGAGATTAGAATGCTTTGTGCTTCACAAGAAAATCCTCTTTCCCCAATCTGAGGGATTCTAAGATCGTAGTCACTTTTGAATGAGGGGAGAAAGGAGAAATCCTTTTATTGGATGTTAACCTTACTCATTGGTCAACAAGAGAAGACACCACTTTGCAATGGGGGCTACTCCTGAGCAAGAGGCATTTCTGCAGAGCTCTTGGGTGAGTCCCATGTCCCATATATTCACCCTAAATCATGCTTCTCATTTACAAGTACTTTTTACAAGACACAATTACCCTTAGAAGCAGTGATGGGATTCAGCTGGTTCGCACCACTTTGGCAAAACTGGTAGCTAATTTTTTGTTGCCCAGACCCAGAATGGACTTCCAGAAGTGGCATCCATACAGAAAACTGGTTGTTCACATATTTGAATCCCACCACTGCTTAGAAGAAAATATGTGTAGCTCACTTGATTAACACTAGACCAACAATCAAGCTATAAACAATACCCCAATCAAGAAACTACCAACTCAAGCAAGCTAACAGTAAGCAACAGGAGCCAGCAAGAACATTTCCACCAACACTTGACAGGGCAAGCCACTTGTTTGCAACAGAGAGCAAATCCCTCTAGCATGGAAGATGTTACCTAGTTGGGTAATGAAATGTCTGCAAGAAAACAACCAAGCTCAGAGGACACCAAGGACACCACAATTACCTTCCTAAAACATGCAGATGCCGTGATGGTCTTTCATTGCTTGTGCTGAAATCTAAACAATTTCCTTCTAAATACCAGCCAATTCCAATGATGAGATTTAGGTTGACTTTTAGGTGAACTTTTGATCCTAAATGCCACATACAGAGCCACTAGTTAATTTTCGGGTCACAATGTCTTCTGAACAATTCCTGGCACTATAGTCAGTACCAGCTCACCTTTCTTTTGCAAGAAAAAGGATCTTGTTTATGAAGTCATGCAAGCCTGATGGTTTAGAGATCATGTAAATGGTGGTTAGGGTAAGATTTATCTTCTAAAAATGGTAACTATTAAGATAACTTTACATGTCCTGAACTGATCTTTAGCAGCCAAAAAAGAAACCACTTCAGAATCTTTTAAAGGAATTACTTAGCCCCATTCCTCTGAGGGAGATTGATTTCTGTCATAATTACTAAATGTAATTTTATTTATTTATAGCACTTATATGTCACTGCAATCTAGCACTTCTTGACAGTTAACATAAAGCATAGGAAAAAGTAAAACATTCCTTGTAAGATTAAAAAGGCAAATTAACTAACAGTCATAAACCCCCAAAGAAAGCATAAACTAACTAAAATTAATATAAAAAATAAAAGGCGTACAAACTGTAAAAGATGGCTCGGTGCATGAAATTAAGAGAATGTTCTCTAAAACATTTCTGCTTTTAACATTTTCTGGAAAGCCTACAGGAAGAGGATCAGGTGGACTGATCCTACCATTGAGAAGCACTGCCTTCTAGCAATAGCAATAGAACTTAGACTTATATACCGCTTCACAGTGCTTTATAGCCCTCTCTAAGTGTGTAGAGTCAGCCTATTGCCCCCAACAATATGGGTCCTCATTTTACCGATCTCAGAAGGATGGAAAGCTGAGTCAACCTTGAGCCAGTGAGGATCGAACTCCTGGCGGTGAGCTGAATTAGCCTGCAATACTGCATTCTAACCACTGCGCCACCACTTTGGCCCCATTCACCTCTCAGAGGTATGCAGCTATGAGCTGCTTCTCCCTGGATGATCTAATAGCTTATATAGTTTATTAGATTTTTTATCATGTCTTTATTAATATATAAGTCACTCAAGGTGGCAAATGTAGCTCATGCTCCTTCCTCCTCTTATTTTCTCCACAATAACAACCTGTGAGGTGGGTTGGGATGAAAGAGGGTGACTGGCCTGGGTTGAAACAAGCAGCCCTATGAGTTTTCAGCTGCCAAGTCATAAAAGTCTTTATAGGTTAACACCAGCACTTTAAAATTAGACCCAGAACCTAACTGGTGATCAGGACAGGACCCACAGAATTGATGCTATATGCTCCTAATGCTGGGGGCTTGTAAGTACAAAGAACCTTTCGTTCTGGACCAGCTGTAGTGCCCAGCTGTAGTCTTTAAGGACATCACCCTTTAAAAACCATCTCAATAGTCAATATGGGTGGTGATATAAGTATGCATCATTGGAGCTAAGTCCTCCTGCACCAGGTAAGGTGAGGAGAAGGAGCTGTGAGTTCAAGAGGATGTTTGAATTATGAACCTAGTCCTTCACCTTTGCCCATTCAGAAATAACACCAGCTTTGACAGAGGACTCTGATGAACAAATAGTAACTTGATTTTACCTGGGTTCAACTTCAGCCTTTCCTCTTCCATCTATAACGTCCAAGGGACAGGACCTCGACATCTTGGTTATGTGAAACCAAAGGCAATATGCCTTGTAACCAAAGGCAATATGTCTATTTATTTGTACATACCTTCTGATAAAGAGGATTAAAGACACTCATTCATTCTGTACAAACAGAATCAAACTTATTGCCACAGTATCATTGTCCAGTAAGTAATACAATTTTATAACAGAAATTATAACATATAAGGAAAATTGAATATCAAATATAGAAGATGAAATAAATGCATAAATGGAATAAAATGTACAATTCTTGGGGTAATCAAAATAATAGAACAAAAATTAACTGGGATAGCATATTCATAAAAGTTAAATATTCAGAACTAAATTAAGGGGCAATAAAATGTTGGTGTATTTTAAAAATTATAAATCAACCCTTGACACAAATTTTAAGACCCATAATTAAGTTTTCATACAGTCACTACAATTCATTTCATTAATACAAATTAAATAAACTGTAATAAAATTGAATTGAAAGGGTTGACCTCAACTTAAAATGTTATTAATAGTTGTAATAGTGGTTTGAAAAAACTGCAGTGTGATTGGCCAGGCCCTGTCCCCAAAATTATCCATTGATTATGTGCCATCAAGTCATTTTCAACTCCCAGCAATTACATAAATAGATTTTTGCCATGATGATCTGTCCCTAACCTGTTCTTTGTGATCTCCCAACGGTGCACCCAGCATCAATGTAACAGTCCATCCACCTTGCTGCTGGTCATCCTCTTCTTTCCTCCTTTCCTTCCACCTTCTTTCCTTCCTTCCATCTTGCTTCCTCCTTTCCCAGCATTAGAGTCTTCTCCATGGCTGAAGTAGGATAATTTGAGCCTGGTCATTTCTGTCTTAGGTGAAAATTCTGGGTTGAATGGAATTCCCTATTAGAAAATTTAAATTGCTGCCACAGAAAACCAGGCAACCTGTGATAAACGGCTTCTTGTCTAACAAAAAAAACTAGCAAGAAAACTTTCATTTGTCCTATGCAAGGGATCAATAAAGGAAGAAGAAGAAAGATCTGTCAAAGAAAGGGTAAAAGCATTGGTTTGATAGTTTCCAATGCTGCCAGGACAGATTCTTTCACACAGGGGACATTGATAAAATACGCATTTCTGAGATGGCAAAATTGATTGCTTTAATTAAAGAATACAACTAACTTTCTTTTTACTTGGAAATCACTTCTGAACTTTGTGCTTGAGATGGGAAAAAAATGAAATTTTGGATTTTGGATTTTGCTGATTAGATAGATTTATTGTTATTAAAATAGGTAGTATATATGATTATGTAAAAGTAAAAAGTTGAGATTTTATGTTATTACTTTACTGCGCTAAAAAAAGGTTGGAAGCTGATGCTTTTCTTTTTCTTTCCCCTTCTACTCTACCCTTTTTCCTCTTTCCTTTTTCCTCTTCTGCTTTCCCATTACTTTAATTTTTCTTCGTATTTTACATTATAAGGAATACACATTCGTTCTACAGTTTTATGCCCTTTCCTAAGATCCATTATCACCTCCTCTCTCTATCCAAAAGGCATTTCAAAGTCCTTTCTTCCTCAATTTCCTCTCCTGGATTCCCCAGGATAAATCTCTCTCTTCTATTGACATTGGGGCAAAATGAACTTTTGCTTTTTTGGCTCTCATCCACAAGCGAGAAGCTGAGTGATTTGGTTGTACTTGATTTCACGTAAACCATTCGCTTTGGGGTCGGAAAATATTAAAGGCAGATCAGGTTGCCCCTGAAAAGCAGCGGAGAGAGAGATTTCTTGGCATTTGCCTAATTGACCATGTACAGGTTGCCTGACTCTGGCTTCTGTCAAGATCATTCTGGCCATGGGACAAGAATTACACCAGAGGTGGGCAACCTTCTGATAGCTGCTGAGAAGCAGCCCCAGAGTTGTAGCTGGCAGGGTGCTGTTGGAAATGAGCAAAACTGGAATTTTGGTTCTTTGTCTTTCTAGGTTGATAAGATAAGTCTTCCCTTTGTTTTGTAACCATCTTTGGGGAGATTAGAAGACAGTGTTCCTGAGTTTTCTATATCAAAATAACTTTTTTTTCCTAGGTATTACAATCAGAGAAGTCTCAAAAGAATAACAAAATGGTTTGGTCTAGTGGTTAAGGCAGTGGTGGTGAACCTATGGTACGCATGCCAGAGGAGGCACTCAGAGCTCTCTCTGTGGGCATGCGCCATCACCCCAGCCATGCCTCCCCCCATGGCCCCCTCCTCACCAGCAGCCCCCCAGGTGCAGCCCGCATGAAGCAGCACAGCCAAGGACATGTCAGCCGGGCAGCGGGGACAAGACTCCGCCCTCATGCCCCGTCGCATGCAGATGATGCGGGGCACAGGCGGAGGGCATGGCCGCCATGGCGCTGCTGGGCTGCCTGGGCAATCAGCGGGCCATGGAGGCGATGGGTGGCCCTTTGGGGGCGGGGTGGGGGACAGAGCGGGGGCAGGGGCAGTTTTTGGTCTCTAAAAGGTTCATCATCACTGGGTTAAGGCATCAGGTTAGAAACTGGGAGACTGTGAGTTCTAGTTCCACTTTAGGCTTGGGCCAGTCCCTTTCTCTCAGCTCAACCCACAGGGTTGTTGTAGTGGAGAAAATGGGAAGAAGGAGTATTAGGTATATATGCTGCCTTTAGTTATTTATAAAAATAATAAAGGTGGGATAAAAATATTCTGAAATATCCCAAAATAAAATTATTTGAACATTATGATACTTTTTATATTGCTTCCTCCATACACAAATAGGTATTTAGACAATTCTACTGAAGCATGTGGCGACTAAGAAGATTCATGCAAACAAACTCAGTTAAACTGAAATTGCTATCGTGTATCACTAAATGAAGGATTAAGTTCAGTATCATGCCCTTGGGCTTATTGATATTTAATGGATTTGACAAATGAACAGGTCCAGGGGTTGAGTTAGATTTAGATAGGCAGAAGTGATTCCTTAGAAACCAAAGTTTAGACTATCTGGATCCAAATTGTAGGTGTGCATCTTAAATTAGCCCAGAATGTGTAAGGTGTTGGAGTTCAAAAGCAGCAGCTTGAATACAGCAGGCCAAATATGGCACTGTAGGTCAGCAAAATTCTTCTCAGACAATACTTTCATCTCATTTAGGTTTTATGTCTTTGCCCTTATTCAAAAGCTCCAGAGCTTCTGGACCTTCTCTAGGAAACTTTCACAGAACTTTCATCAATAGATTGTGGCTAAACCTTTGGAGAACTTTGGCCAAAAGTTTTAGAAGCTTGGAGGATCAAGTTTACCTCTGCAATTTGGTCCATAAGCCATAGGCCTTCTCACCTGGCATTGGACCTTTTAGAAGTGACTATTAGCAAAACTAATATCTAATCCAAGCTTCACCAGTTTTATTTGGTTCAAATGTAGAACAGGGTTTATAGACTGAGTTTTTTTCAGAGTTCTCTGGTTCAGAGCACCAAAAATTCTACACAACGCACTCTATTATCACCGATAACTTTTAAAATCTTTCCTTCACACCCAGAAGAAATCCAATAGCAACTTCTCGAGTTACATTGGGATCTAGGCAATGTTGAAGTAGCACACATAATTAAGTCTCATCCCAAGCAACCTTGTGTTGTTCATTTAAGTCCTGAAGGCAAATAATAATACATTGTACTATTTAGGAACAATTCCATGCTACTAGTATTCTAGTACAGTTCTGGCTCTTCAGAAAGAAACCCAAGTCCTGTTATGGCTCATTTTGAAGACTTCCAATGGCTGACACTGACATTTATAACAGGCAAGGATATTGCCTGGAGCTTTAAATGATGTTTCAGAAGGTGTGTGATTTACTTAAAAATCATTTCCAAAGCTACCTTGCATAGATATGTCTATGAAGTCATCAGATATAAAAAATGAGACAATCTTTATAATTTTATCTTTAATCAATTAATCAATCAATCAGGAAGGGACCTTGGAGGTCTTCTAGTCCTATCCCCTGCTTGAGCAAGAGACCCTATACAATTTGAGACAAGTGGCTGTCCAGTCTCTTCTTAAAAATCTTCAGCAATGAAGCACCCACAACTTCGGAAGGCAAGCTGTTCCACTTGTTAATTGTTCTCGCTGTTAGGAATCTTCTATATATTGCTTTGTATATCTCCTTCGGGTTCATTACTGCAACATTTTCCTTCACAAGTGAGCTGGGTAAGAGAGAAAAAGGCCTGAATCAACAGAGTACCATGAAGGAAGATGTAGGTCTTGGCAGGAGTCCTCATGACATCTAGATTGGCTCCAAATTGAATTCTGTGTCTACTCAACTCATTCCCTTGATCCCTCAAAGAACAAAGTTTGTCTACCTTCTTCTGATGTTATTATGGATTGCAACTCTTTGTTAATCCAAGAAATTAGTCATTTATTCCACTTTACTGGGATAAAATATGATTCTTTTTTGTGGAATGCAATTATATCTCAGGGGATAATCATTTGGTTAAAAAATAATAATTTTCAAAGCAATTATGCTATCATTTGTGGACTCCATCAAGCTATTTCCTTTCATTACTTTTTGCTTTCCACAGATGCTTTGAACTTTAGTAAAATTGCTTAGCTTAAAAAATCAGCTGCGTTATGTTGAAATTCTTTTCCCTCTATATCTTGGCCTGCCTTTGGAAACATTTGTTATCACTGCAAAATCCAGATGAGGACAGCATCTAAATGAAGCCTACTGAAGGTTACAAAATAATATGCAAGTTTTGGAGTCCTCCAGAACTCTTCATCAAGCAAGCTGGTGAGTAAAGAAAAAGAGGGGGAGAACAAAAATTGAGGTTGTAGAGTTTCAGTTTCAAGATAAAATTGTACATTAAATTGTAGAGTTTCAGTTTCAAGATAAAATATGAGAGAATGCTGCAGGCCTTAAAACAAACTTCTTCCAGATGTTGAGATAGTGTCATCTCACACCTAGAGTTTCAAAGGAATATTAGGGGGAAAAACAAACAATGGTTGATCTGTTTCTGAACATTTTCTTTCTTAAAAAGTAATTTTTATTGGAATTCAGCTATAATTCTAAAGTGAAATACACAGGTTTGTTTGTAGATGGAAAACAAATATGCAGTGAAACTAGCTTGATAATAGTAGACCATGGGTTCAAACCCACATTTAATATAGTTTATTAATAAGAATAGTTTAATAGAAATAGTTTAATAAAAACTATATTGTAGACTTCATATAGTACAGTAGATCATTTTAGGAATGGATTTAAAGTACTATTATAGTATAAAATTATTTTCCTTCAAACTTTCCTAAATGATATATTTTCCCATGACACCTAATCTTGTAAACTATTTTGTGAACTTGAATAGGCCTAATAAAATAATTGTCTTAATAAACAGGGATCATTCCCTGAGCAGGGGGTTGGACTAGATGACCTCCAAGGTCCTTTCCAACTTTATTATTATTATTGTTTATTTGTTGGCAAGAATGTTTAGCCTACTTTTCATTAAAAAGTAATCAGCAAACAGGGTACATAAAGCAAACCTATCAATGTATATAGCATTGTTTATCTAAACAAATAGCCCTTCAGCAGAGTCTGTCTTCTTTCTCCATTGGCTTATCTCAGGGGTCTTCAAACTCAGCCATGGCTGAGGAATTCTGGGAGTTGAAGTCCACAAGTCATAAAAGGGCCAAGTTTGAAGACCCCTGGCTTATCTCTACAGCCAAACTAAGATGCAAGCAATGCAAATCAGTACATTTGAAGTTTGAAGACCCCTGGCTTATCTCTACAGCCAAACTAAGATGCAAGCAATGCAAATCAGTGCAAGCAATACAAATCAGGTTCTAACCTGAGAACCTCTTTTGATCACCTGCAAAGGGATTTGTTGCCCCGATGTATACCTGACATCAGTTCTTTCATTTGCAGCAAATGAAACTCACTCCATGACATCTCTCTAGTAATCTCTTTCATTTGAGGCTGAAAGCTTGCTGAAATGATACTGCTTTAGCTCGCTTGCAGAATATTAACAATGGTGTTGAGTCTCACAGATCAATAGCTCCTTGTTTTTAGGACAGAATAGTCTAATCCTTGATTGCTGCCTAGTAGTCATCCTGAGCTTTTCAGATCTGCTAGACCTACCATATTTATATGCCCAATCTACCTATAAATATAGAAAAAAAGTAATCCTAAAATAAGAAAAAATAATAGAAATAATAGGGGCAATCCCCAAGATTGCTACTTTTCTTCAATCTTAAGTGGGACAAATAAAACAAATGGAATTGAGTGACCTGGGAAGATATATCAGTGTCCTGATCACACAGAAGAAGCAACAGACACAATTTGTACTCTCTGCCAAGATATTTCTTCAAAATGGGAGCGCAACTAAGTAGACTGCAACTATTCTCACAAGGGCATATCTGCTGATACAGGGGAATAACAGAATAACTGCGTTGGAAGAGAGCTTGGAGGTCTTCTAGTCCAACCCCCTACACAAGCAGGAGACCCTATACTATTCCAGACAAGTGTCTCTCCAGTTTCTTCTTAAAACCTCCAACTTCTGGAGACAAGCCGTTCCACTGGTTAATTATTCTCACTGTCAGGAAATTTCTCCTTAGTTTTAGGTTGCTTCTCTCCTTGGTTAGTTTCCATCCATTGCTTCTTGACCCCCCCCCCTCTTCTTTGTAGCGGCCCCTCAAACATTGGAACACTGCTATCATGTCACCGCTTGTCCTTCTTTTCAATACACTACACTAGACATACCCAATTCCTGCAACCATTCTTGATATGTTTTAGTATTTTTCAAATGCCCCCATCAGACTATGGAGATAATGTGTCTGACCTAGCCAAGGTAAATGCCCACTGAAATTTCAGAACTGGAATGGAGGAAAGATAGGACAGTGGCACATGCCCATTCAAAACTGTCTGATTAAGATGACTTAAAATCACTGTCCTGTTCAAACTCTAATGGGTAGAAAGTCTCCAAAAAGAATCCCAAAGAAATTAAGTATAGTGTGACTATAAATAAATGTTAGAATAAACTGTATTAAATAATGTTCTCCTTCTGTCACATATAAAAACAAACAATTAAATAACCCAGTGGCAATTTCGGGAGAAGCTTCTGAAGCTACCTATGATCCAGCAATTTCAGTTTCTAGATGACCTTCCTGGCTGCCTTATCAGACATCTTCTTATCCGGGGGATCTCAGAAAGAGAGTTGCAAGCTAGGCTCCCTGTTGTTTTCAAAAATGTCACCGAAGCTACAGGTGGGAAAAAGAAGAAGCCATGGACAGGCAGGGAGCAGGGAGTGGAAAAGCGACAGAAAAATATGAAATTCCTTCTTCCCGTCAGACAACCTGCCTCTTTTCATTGGTTTCACAGATTGCTGATTTTAACTACTGAGAATAAAATGAACAGGAGGAGACGCATACCACACCAAAAATAAGCTGTCACATTCTCAGCATAATGTATGTTTTAGACTGGTCTACAAGCTGCAGTCCTCAAATGCATTCACCTAGGGCAGGGGTAGGCAACCTTGGCTCTTTTATGACTCGTGGACTTCAACTCCCAGAATTCCTGGGAGTTGAAGTCCACAAGTCATAAAAGGGCCAAGTTTGAAGACCCCTGCCCTATACCATTACAGACAAGTGGTTGTCCAATCTCTTCTTAAAAACCTGCAGTGTTGGAGTACCTGCAAGTTTTGAAAGCAAATCATTCCAATTATCAATTGTTCTGTTAGGAAATTTTTCCTTGTTCTACAAGAAATTTCTAGGAGAAAAGGCATATATTGTTAGTTTGTGAAGAGGTAGGGACTCTCTGGTGAAAATCAAGTGACTTGTTTATTATAGGCAAACTATCTTGATTTTTCTGTTCTCCCCATTACCTATTGGAAACCATATTTGAATTTTCACAGGGGTTTTCACAAATTCCCCACCCACCTGCAAGGGCCAGGTCAGCCAAGTGAATAGGAAAATCCAGATAAAGTACACATATTGTGCAGAGATGATTCATGAAGAATTAGGAAGGTGTCCTGTTTTTTCTTTCAAAGGAATAGGAGCATAGCTGGATAATTCTCCTCAATTCCTGTCAGTCCCTTGAGGCATCAGTGGCCTTACTTGTAAGAGGGCCTAGTTTTGGCTGATACACTAAGTATGAAACCCACTCCCACCTGAGAGGAAAAAGGAAACAAAAAATAATGGGAATTTCAGGCCAACTTACTGGTGATGAGGAAAAAAAGAGGAATAACTTCATCCAGAACTCCCTAGAATAGAATAGAGCTGGAAGGAACCTTGGAGGTCTTCAAGTCCAGCCCCCTGCTCAAGCAGGAGGACCTATACCTAAACCTCTAGTGATGAAGTGCCTACGATTTCTGAAGGCAAGCTGTTCCACTGGTTAATTGTCCTCACTGTCAGGAAGTTTCTCCTTAATTCCAGGTTGCTTCTCTCTTTGATCAGTTCCCAAGCATTGTTTCTTGTCTTGCCTTCTGGTGCTTTGGAGAATAATTTGACCCCCTCTTCTTTGTGGCAGCCCCTCAAATACTGGAATATTTCTATCATGTCTCCCCTATTTCTTCTTTTCTTTAGACTATCCAAACCCAAGTCCTGCAGCCGTTCTTCATATGTTTTAGTCTCCAGGCCTTTGATCATTTTAGTTGCTCTTCTCTGAATTTTTTCCCAGACTCTCAACATCTTTTTTGTGATATGGTGACCAAAATTATTCCAGGTGTGGTCTTACTAGGGTTTTATAAAGCGGTATTAATACCTTGTGTGATCTTGATTCTATGCCTCTGTTTATACAACCCAGGATTGTATTAGCTTTTTTGGCTGCTGTTGCACACTGCTGGCTCATAGTCAAGTGATCATCCACTAGGACTCCAAGGTCCCTCTCACAGTTACTGTTGTTAAGCCAGGTCTTTCCCAATCTGTACTTGTACCTTTGATTTTTCCTGCATAATGTAAAATTTTGCTTTTCTCCACATTGAATCTCATTTTGTTGGATAGGGCCCATTGTTCAAGTTTGTCAAGATCTTTTTGGATCCTGAGTTTGTCTTCTGGGGTGTTGGCTACTCCTGCCAGTTTGGTGTCATCTGCAAATTTGATGAGTTCCCCTTCAATTCCCTCATCTAAGTCATTGATGAAGATATTGAAGAGTACTGGGCCTAAGACGGAGCCTTGTGGTACCCCACTGCTTATTTCTCTCCATGTGGATGTAGTAGCATTGAGGACTACTCATTGAGTATGGTTTGCCAGCCAGCTACAAATCCATCTGGTGGTGATGTTGTCTATATCATCTTTTTCTAGCTTACCAAGGAGTAGGTTGTGGTCTATTTTATCAAATGCCTTACTGAAATCTAAGTATACTATGTCCACAGCATTTTGCTGGTCTACTAGTTTAGTCACTTTATCAAAGAATAAAATAAGATTGGTTTGGCATGATCTGTTTTTAACAAATCTGTGTTGGCTACTAGTTATAATTTCGTTTGCTTCTAGTTGTTCGCAGATCTGTTTTTTGATTATCTTTCTAAGATCTTCCCAGGTATTGATGTTAAACTGATTAGTCTGTAGTTTCCTGGGTCCATTTTTTTCCCTTTCTTGAAGATGGGAACCATATCAGCCCTTTTCCAATCCTCAGGTACTTCCCCAGTACTCCAGGATTTATGAAAGATGTGGTGCAACGGTTCTGAGATAACATCTGCCAGCTCCTTCAGAACTCTGGGATGTAATCTGTCGGGTCCTGGTGATCAACTCGGTTGATCAATGAGGTGGTCAGTGTGGCTGATAACACCAAATTATTCAGCATGCTGACAGAAATGAGGAACTGCAATAAGATTGGTAGAAGTGAAAAATAAAATGATGAATGTGTTTTAAGTAAGTAAGTAAGAATAAAAGGATTCCAAATGGACTATGCAGCAATGAATTGCTGAGCAACAAATGAGGCATCTTGATATTACAGTCAAGATACAAGGAAGATGTTGAACCAGTATATGAACTATGGAAAAGCGATGGACCAATTCTCCTCTGAGACAGGGTTGTAAAGTGCAAGTTACTTTTTTTAGACAAAAAGATAAGATACAGGAGACACCAAGTTCTTCCAGTAGAAGGGAATTATCAGAGGTTGAGGGCAGCCAAACTCCCCCCATATTTCTTTATAGAATTCATATTACATTCATCTTTGTTATCTGTATATTGTTCCTTCACTACGTACTTTCTCAAGAAATAGGAGCATCGTGAGAGAAATCATATGAAATTGATTTTCTGGGTAATTGGTTGCAAAGAAACAGTGCAAATGGACTTTTTGCTCTCTTCCTTGCAGTTGTAGAAGAACAGCCATTTGGAAAGGCCCAGGTGGAACCATTTAATGAAGGAAATCTAACTTCTTAGATGGAATGTGATGAAGATGTCTGCTTCCTCCAGAAACAACATCAGTTAAGAGGAAAATGAACTGTGAGTAGTCAATTCTAGGTAGTAAACTTGCTTTTTTTTCCTGACCAGACCTGGAAGAAATATGATCATTTAAAAGGAACGGGTCTGTCCATTCTGATCCAGAGGGAGTCTATTTCTATTACCAGCACCACCAAAATAACCTGAAAGTAGTTATACCCTGGAAATATGACCCCGCTGGAATATAAATGCTTTCCATGTGTTTAGCCATCTTAAATTTTGATGCCTGAGCCGTAAAGAGGCCTGAGGGATCCATTTCATCTCACAAATCTCAACCCAGGCTGTGGCATCAGCCATCTTTTAATAACTAGGTTTCAAAAGCCATACAAGTCAGGCCAATGGAAAGAAGGACTTCTGCTCTAAAGCATCATTCCTCAGTCTGAATTCAGGCCTTCAGCCACAATGATTGAAATAGATGAGAGTTGTAGAGCAGGTCCCTTTGTAGAGATCTACATCTCTACATGTAGAGATGGGAATAATCATTTCCCATCACTGCAATTCTATGTGGACTATTTCCTGACTGCCTCTGAATGTGTGTGTAGAAGCCACATTAGATGTCAATCTGAAAATCATTTGTTCTCCTATCTGGAAATGTTATTTATTTTATTCAACCTTATAACTGAACAACAATTGTATTAATTAACCACCAATAATTATCTTGAAAGAAATTTTTTTAAATCCAAGCCTAGGTTCACATTGTAGATTTCTCAGCTATACACAAACTTCCATGCACAAGAGTGGCTGCAAAACAGTTAATTAATCTACCTGCTCATTGCTAATGAAAAATGAATTGCACATGGCATAGGAATGAGCTTAAGAGCAATCATTTTTTGCCATTAAGTACTCATGGATCTGTCATAGTTTGGCAGCTGATTTCCATTAGAAAGCCTTGTGTCACATAATGAGAAAATCACTTTGCATCTATTCTAGCAACTTTGATAAATAGATACGAAGAATGACTTTCTTCCCTTGATCCTTAGCCACATTATTGTTTTAATTTAAGACAAAGAAGTAAACTTGATTAGGGTGAAAATTGTTAATGTCAAAAGTCAGCAGTTCAGTACTTTGATTTGTTAATTGATGGCATATATTCCAGAGATTAAGAAAATATGTGTCTAAAAGGTAGGCATGTACTGAAACTGTTGTTTTTTTTTAAAGTCACACCATTGTTGCAGACTCCAGATTCCTGATATGACAATTTCAGATGTACACAGAAGCTGATATTGTCCCCTGCTTGCGTTTGAGTTGAGGAAGTCATTCTGGCTACATATATTCATCCCTTCTGTTCATTGAATGACAAACTTATAATTGATATAGATCCTGGATCCACTGTCTGGTTCTTTGGAGCTTGCCAATAACTTCTTAAGTCCCTGCCCAACCTGTTATTTTTTAAAATATTCTTTTAATTTTAAAAAAGAATAGCAAACTAGTATGCCCTACCACACCAGTTTCAATTGTCCATCCAACACTGCCTCTGGCATTGCCCAAGACACTCCAGAGCCATGCCTAGAAGGACAGGTAAATGTGTTTTCATTGCTTTCTTCTATGAAAGGGTTCTGTGACTGACCACATCCATCAAGCAATTGTTTTAGGAGAATGGTACCCAAATTCCATATGTGATTGCTAAGAAAAGTTTGAGAACCCCTGTTTTAGATTGAGCCTGAAAGGCATGAACAGGGCCACCAGAAGGCCATCAGAGCATTAAAGTTTGTAGAGCCCATTCTGAAGATATCAACACTTCATACATATGATAACAGTAACTGTTACCACAGTTGTATTTCAGGACACACTTTATATTATAGTCAAGCACAGCTAATTAAACTCCCATGCATTTTACAATAGGAAGGTTATATTTGGAACAAAATGAAAGGGTGCTTAATCATTTCCAGGAGTACTTTTTCTAATCCAATTTGTCTCACCAGGGATTGATGGAAAGATTTTGGGCACTCAATCATTATATATGATACCAACAATGATATTGATGTAAATATAAAACCTCTAACAACATTCAACATAACATTTTCATACCTGAGCTCATAGATGCACACATTCATTACCTTCAATATATATAAATGAATCGGTGTGTGAGTTAGCACTGATATATTATTTTATTTCATAGAACCCTGATAAATCCACATTTCTTGCTTGGAGCAATATTCTTAAACATGTATCTTTGGTCTGCAATGTTTTCTATCTTTTCAGATAATGCAGGAACTCATTTTAGAGGCTTTCAAACTATAACTCTTTATGACTAATGTCCCCAAATATTTTTTGATGCGTATTTGTTAAATATGTGCATTTGGGTGAAGTAGGGCAGTAGTAGATATTTCTAATGCTAAGTGCCTTTAGTGGGCCACTGTTTCGTGGTATTTCATTTCAGAAAGTTGCCCACAATATGAATCTTTCACATTCCTGTGCTAGTCAATACAATCAAATAATACTGGGACAATTAAAGTTCAATGCAGTTGAGACAACTGACCCATAATTGGAAAGCAGAGCATATACATCAGGAAAATCACTTAAGTCATATAGCAATAGCACTTAGACTTATATACTGCTTCGCAGTGCATTACAGCTCTCTCTAAGCCAGGGATGTCAAATTATCAGCCTGTGGGCTGGATGAGTCATGCAGAAGCTGCATCCACCCCAGCTCCAGCAAGGGAAAAAAAGTCACGATACATCGCTTGATGCGGCGAGATTGACACCCCTGCTCTAAGCACTTTACAGATTCAGTATTTTGCCCCCAACAATCTGGGTCCTCATTTTATTGACCTCGGAAGGATGGAAGGCTGAGTCAAACTTGAGCCAGTGAGATTCGAACTGCTGAACTGTTGGCATCCGGCAGTCAACAGCATTAGCCTGCAGGACTGCATTCTAATCACTGCACCACCACGGCTCTGATTTATATGATTTTCTTTCTACTGTAGAAGAAATTAACTGTGCAAAAGATATTCTAGAGAATCTCAGCTGTTGGAACTTTTTTTTTTTTTTTTTTTTTAAGATACCTGATAAATTCTAACAAAAGCTTCTCTGGCTATAAACAGCAGGGAGACAACTGGTATCTTTATGTTCCTTTTGTAAACTTCACAGGTGCATGCATTTATTGCATTATTTCCTGGATAATCCCTTAGCTGTATAGAGCAATGTCAATTCTTTTCTTCAGGGAAATTTTTGCTCTTACAACTTTATGAATGTAAAAGACAGAAGAGGCTCCAGGAATTTGTGGATAAGCAGAGATTTACAGCCTATCAATTCTGACACTCTAACAACACCTAAAGTGTTCTTTCTTCATGCATCACTTTCCAGTTAAAATCAGCTTTCCCCGTTGTGCTTTTCTCCATAGAGAAAAATGTGCCAATAATGTCCATGTATCTGTATTTTCCCCATGTCATTTCTCAATTGGCCTACAGAGTTTCCACTGAATGTACACAGAGTATTCCCCAGGGCAGAGACATGATGCAAAAGCAGTTCAGACAAGGGTAGGGTAACCAGCATGTTGGTTCAGTCAGAAGATACAGCATGCCAAATCCTGTTTTAAATAGCTTCCGGATGATATTTTGCATCCCCCCAAACCACATACTTGATTGGTACCATATACTTGTTCTTTAATCTGTCCATCTATCATTGTCTCAAGATCAGCAAACTAGAGTTTGGGCTCTTTTGAAATGCATCCCAGCTGTGCAGTCTTGAAAAGGCTGTGCCCTTTCATACAACTCCTATCTACACTAGAATGTGAAATAACTGGCGCCATCTAGCTCAAAATTCTTTTAAGAACAACGCATTCATTTTGCTGCTGGATACCGGTCAATCTGTAAAGTATCAAGTTATCCAAGATCAGCTAACCCTCAATATTTCCTAGAATTATTTTTTTTTACTCAGAAAATAAGATCAGCATGGTAAAATGATAGCTTCTGATTTGGAAAAAAAACAGCAGTAAAGTGCATAGATCTCAATAACAATCGGCAAATCTGATATACAGGACAAAAGAGCATTTGCAGATTTTACGGCCCAAGAGCTGCTATTCATGTAATCTGTTTGAATGTTTTGTGAGAATGGTATGTCCTGGAGATGTCACAGTAATAGGTCTTCATATTACTGAATATAGGAATTTTTATCCACAGCTATACATGAGTGTAGCTGCTATGTTTGCGTGAATGAAAAGTGCACACAAACACAGGCAAGCCAACACAGAAATATATACACCTGGTTCAAAGAAAACCCTCTTATTTATGTCAACAATTTTTTTTTGTCATGTTGCAGGACAATTTCTTTTTTGTGATTCTGAATTTTGTGTAATCATTGTTTCAAAGTTTTCAAAATTACAGTTTAGTGCTCTAAGATAATAGTGATGCCAGGTTCAAGGAAATCCATTTGAACAATACCATTTTTGTTCCTCAAAAAACGTGTAACCATGAGTTTTGCTGCCAAAACCTGGGATGTGATTTCCCTACACACACACACACAAACACACACAAACACACACACAAACACACACACAGATAGGTGAACCATTGTGATATTCCAGGGACTGACAGTTTCTGGGTTATGATGAGTTCACGTTTCATCAGCTGCCACAATGCTTTGAAGAAATTCCTTCACTCTCATAGCATGACAACTTGCTGACAATTTGCTGACAAATTTTAATTTTTGACACTTTCAATTCTGCTCTAAGCACACGAGGAACCCATTTTGAACAAATTTCCGGATATTGAACAGCGGTAATATTCTTTGAAATGCCAGGCTTGACAGGAATTTCCCTTTGAATTATCTGATAGTCCTTAATCAGTTCATCAACCTTTCTGGTGTGAAACTTTGTTGTCACAGGTTGACCATTTGTTTTTGATCAAACATATCAACTCCTCTCAGTTGCCATCTTTACAGTTTTCGGCCCAGCGATGCACACTTCTCACCTCAGCGCAGTGATCATCAGAAGCAACCTGCTTCTAGTTGGGTGGAAATTTTCAAAGCCCCAATCAAAAAGTCATGGTACATTCTGACAAATACTCAGTGCAGATTTCTATTTCACAAACAATAGCATCACAACCTTTTTTCATCCCAACGTCTTATCAACTGAAGTGAAAGAAAAGATGCCAGGTGATACTGTACATCAGAGCTTCTAGTGCAGTGGTGGTGAACTTATGGCATGTGTGCCAGAGGCAGCACGCAGAGCCCTCTCTTTGGGCATGCGTGCCATCGCCCCAACCCCACCTCCCCCTAGCAGCCCCCCCGGAGGAGAGTTGCCCCCAGGCGTGGCCCACGTGGAGCAGCGCAGCCAAGGTCCTGGCAGCTGGGCAGCAGAGACAAGACTCCGCCCTCGCTCCCCGTTGTGCACAGTTAATGCTGCGGGGCGCAGGCGGAGGGCATGGCCACCATGGTGCTGCAGGGCCGCCTGGGCGATTTGCTGCGGCGGGCTGTGGAGGCGGTAGGTGGCCCTGCGGGCAGGTGGGGAAGGGGGCGGGGCGGTTTTGGGGCACTCGGTGTCTAAAAGGTTCGCCATCACTGTTCTAGCGCATCAGGACTGCCATCTACACATACCCGGAAATCACAATCTTCTAGGCTCTTTATGCATTGACCAGTCACGTTCTGTTCAGCTATCATAACACTTTTTTTTAAGAAAAGTTAATGCCAAGAATCATGAACACCCTTACTGTATTTCTATTGCCCCTAGCATGGTGATATTTCTGAGATAATGAGGAGGGAAACCTTGTTCTATTCCATTTTTATCCCATTTTTACTTTCCAAAACATCACAAGAAGAGCTTAACACTCTAAAACAGCCTTCCCAAGCCTACTGCTCTTCAGATGAGTTTGGGTTGAAACCAGTGGTGGGATTCAAATATGTGAACAACCGGTTCTCTGTGTGGATGCAGAAGTACATTCTGGGCCTGGGCAACAAAAAATTAGCTACCGGTTCTGCCGAACTGGTGCGAACTGACTGAATCCCACCACTGGTTGAAACTCAAAAATCTCCAGCCGGCAATGATTGAGGTTACTGTATGCTGCTGTCTCAACCCATATTATCTTTCTTCTGTTGCTGGTCTTGCAACACTGTAATAATCCTGGCCCAGGAATCACTGTCTTTATGTACCTGATGAAGAGGTCTGGATGCTGTAACCTCTTTGTAGGCATGTATTTGTGTCCAAAACAGTTTACTTTACATTTATTGGCCACTGGAGTTAGTAATTCATGTTTTAAAACAAAGCTAAGAATCTACTGTATCTATAATATTTTAGAACCTCTATCTTTGGGCATATAATTTTTATGTGTTACTAGACCAATGATCTCTTTTGAGGCTTCTTCTGCTGCTGTCTCTCTGCACTACATACTAGACAAACAGATAAATGTCATCATAAAATATAAGCCGTAAGAGTTAAAATCCACATGTTGTGATGTAAGCGTTTCAATCCAAACTCTTACAAACAAACTAAAAAATAGTGATTGACACTCACTCAAACCTCCCTTATGTCTTCCAATCCTATTGTTTGCAAATAGTCTGGAACCTGGAAGTCAAGAAGGGTTTCTGGGCAAGAACTTCCATGCAATCTCAATTTATTTCAGGGGGAAGAATGGGAAGGGCTCCGCAGCTTTTGTAGGTGGAAAATTGCCAACCAGGAAAACAGAGTACAGAGAAGCACAGGCTGCTTGAGGATATCAGTCGAAGAATATCGTTTCTGTTTCTCAGTTATGTGATGGAAAAGTTCGGCAGAGATTTCAGATTTTCTATAAAATCAGAGCGTGGGGAATCAGATCTCAGCAGATCCTCAAGTTATGCTCCATTTTGGTCCCAGTATTTCTTTGCTTTATTACAAGTCCATCAGAGATTATAAAAAGTACCAGTTGCATTTCCAACATACCTTTGCAACTCCTTTTTGCGTTTTTGACAATTTCTCAGGGGTTAAATACTAATGATACATTGTCGCATAAACTTAGAATTTCAATCCAACATTGTGACATGTACAGCAAAAGGTTGAGGTTGTAAAAAAAAAATATTTGTATTTTACTTCACTATTCAACTCACTATTTTTTTCTTTCCATTTGCACTTTTTTTTAGTTTTCTAACATTTGTTTTTTTTCCCTATATTTTTCTCTTACAATGAAAATAAAATCTTTTTTTAAAAAAAAGTTATGCTGCACTTTGCCAAGAATGAACTCAAGTACTTATTGGTTAATTAATTGCATCACCCACCCTATTATCGGGATATATCCTCTGTAATGTGGCCAATGTGACTACGTTTCAAAGCTGGATTTATTTCCTCTTTTTGATCATAAACAAGGAGATTAGTCATAAGGAATTTATTTGGGCAACAGTCTGAGGTAACGTGGTCTTCCTTCCTTCTGAGCATCTTGCCGATGTGCTCCAAAATATTTTAGGAAAGCATGTAAGCCCATCACATTAAGTTGAAGGTCAAACTGCCACGTTCATAAGTCTTTTTTTTAAAAAAAAAATCACATTTAGGTAGCTTAGTCCCTGTTGATTGTTATACAATATGTCTCAGTTTCTGTGACTCAGTCCTTTATTGAGGATGCACTGCCTAAAACAGAGTTGGATATCAGCAAATGGAGCAGTCCAGTTAATAGATTACTCATCTCGTCTTCAGACACCTAGAAGGATGAAGCCAAACAAATTTGCTAATTATAAAATATCTTGCTGGAAGAGGCCAACGGAACTATGTGAACTCAGGAATTCCAACTTACACTGACCCTATTGCTCCCACAGTTCATATGAGTTTGATATTTAAAGCATCTTAAACCAATTGATTGATGTTCTTGAATTCTTGAATGTAAGCATTGACTACCTGGACTTGTCCCTACAATTTTCTTTGTAAGATTTTGGAAGCGGTTTGCCATTCCTCCTTCCTAGGGCTAAGAGAGAGAGACTGGCCCAAGGTCGCTCAGCTGGCTTCATACCTCAGCCAGGACTAGAATTCACAGTCTTTCATTTTCTAGCTTGATGCCTTAACCACCACACCACAGTGACTCTCCCATGATGGCGACAAAGTCACATGGGTGACTTTGGGCCAGTCCCTCTCTCTCAGCCCAAGCCACCTCACAGGGTTGTTGTTGTGGGGAAACTAAGAGGAGGAGGGATTATTAGGTATGTTCACCATCTTGAGTTACTTATAAAAATAATATAGGCAGGGTATAAATAAAATTAAGTAAAATAATGCTTCCCAAAAAATAGTCTAATTTTAAAAAGTGGAAAGGTAGCATTCTTCAAAGCAAAAACACAACCTTTTCACATTCAGTTTATTTCCAGGAATGCCTCTGACCACAAGATTGTCTCATAAGTTGTAGAAAATGATGAATGTTTTATCAGAATAGGAATAGGAAGGAACACCTGACAGGAAGGATGTGACCAGAGGAATAGTGCTTAGTGTTCTGGTAAATCTGTACTTTGTCACTGGGTTTGTGATGGGAAAGCTATCTCCTAGCATCCATTTTGTGAAGGTGCCCACAGCCCATTTTTAAAAAACCAAATGTTTCCTCCTTGCAATCCCAAAAGTTGGACATGCTTCTATTATGCATTTCCTTCTGCTCTTCCTACAAAATTCTCCATCACATGTAGGAACAGGGAAACTGAAATATAAAACGTCATAATATCCAGACTTAAAGAAGTCCCACTGCTTTAGTTACATGGAAAATGACTGAGAAGTTAAGCCTGCCTTCCAAAGCTGAGTCTTTCCATGTGTGCAGAAACTACATTTCCCAAAATTGCTAGAATTGTGATGGCATTGGCAAAGAAATGTAAGAAAACGTAGTTTTTCTGCTTATTTTTAAGGGTTGGGAATACCCAACATGAAAACATAGCATTGCTTCCAAAGTTGGATGGCATTGCTTTGCAGTTAAAAATAATTATGTATTTTAGTTTGTATATTATGGTGGCACAGTGGTTAAAATGCCTTAATGCAGGCTAATTCTGCTGACTACCAGCGGTTCGATTCTCACCAGCTCAAGGGTGACTCAGCCTTCCATTCTTCTGAGGTTGGTAAAATGAGGACCTAGATTGTTGAGGGCCATATGCTGACTCTGTAAACCGCTCAGAGAGGGCTATAAAGCACTGTGAAGCGGTATACAAGTGCTATTGCTATTGCTATTTTTGACATATTATTTAATATGGTTCAAAGTGATATAAACCAACTTAAGTATAATGGCAATGTAAATACAGAGTAGAAATTTCTTGGTACAACAATCCCAACAAGAGGAAAGAAGGAAGAAAGGGAGGAAGGGAGGTATGTCCCAGGTTCTGCTGGATTTTTGCCAACAGGAAAAAAAATCAGGAGTAATGACTGAAGTTATATTATTGTTATTGTTGCTTTTGTTATTGTTATAATAAAGTTCCTTCCCTTGAAATCCATTTTAAAGCTACATGAAGTTTGTGGGTGCTTTGGGGAACAAGGAAGGCTCCGAATCCTCCAAGCCCCAATTCCATTCCTGTCATCCCTGTCCAATCTTGGATGAATGAACCAGCCTCAAAATCTTCCACAAAGTCTGAAACACTTTCCGGGGAACACAAAATTATAACCCTAATAAACCAAAGATATTGACTTCAAAAATCAAGTCTACTTTTGTTCCACATTTCCAGTCCCTGTCATCTAGATGTACAGCCTGCAGGCTTTGCTGAAACCACCAATCTAGTCATGTGACACAGTGAATTATTTATTTCTAAAAGGATTGTGTCAAGGGTCAAGCATCTCTTCATTATGTACTGCATTGAGCGCCGAACAGCAAGGGAAGGAGGAACTTAGCACATGCCCAACTTTACTTCTTATTTTTCATTCATAATAAAACACCCTTATTTTTGACCTGCTGAACCTTGGATTCAGCATCAAAGACATTTTTTCATATTTCCCAGCTCTTTTAGGTTGCGTCGTAGTCTTTAGCCTTGTTTCAGCTTTGCTGGTTTTTATTGTCTACTCTCTGTTTTTGGCAGACTGCTCCTAGCCTTTTCTGAAGTTGCTCCCACTGCTGCATTTTATCTTATTATATTTTTATTATGGAGGTTTTGAACTACAGTAGGCTCAATTTTCAAATTAACTTCTTTATAAGGTCTCCAGATAGAGATCACACTTGTGAATCTACTCCTGCTGGGATTTGCTTATTTTTCAGAAGAGGTTTGTGTTGACCAGACACCAAAGGGTCAAAAAGTGACTGCCTAGCCATTGACCAAGTATGTTATCTTGACTGTATCCCACATAGTTATTAAAATATGTATCTAATTAGCCTCCAAGTGGCCAATACTACAATGAAAGAGGAAAAGGCTAAAGGTATATGTGCATACTTAAATTTGGATGAAGGAGACGGCTTTTAACCAACGCTTAATCAACTTGTTGTCATAATCCAGAGTGTTAAAGAAGCAGGACAAAGTGCAGTGATCCTGGTGAGTAGGAATTTCATTTAGCTTTAATGAGGCGGAGTAAGGAAGCCTATGATCTTATGATCAGGCTGAATTAACTCCCATGGAGTAGAAAGATGAAATTTTGTGCCCGGCTGGTGCAAGGATTCTGTGAAAATCATCAGTCACTTGAAAGCTCAAGATAATGAAAGTGTAAAAATAAATTCACATACCAAAAATTAGTGAAGCTGCGATTTCATCATTTTCCCTTCAGTTGTTGTTTTCTAACTTATAGGTTAAACAGGAAGTTTTCTGCAGGATGTGCCGGTATCCTCTGTTCGTGTTAATAACTTTAACACTTCGCTTTCCTTTTCTCCCACGATAAACTTAATGTTTCCTCCCAAGAGCTGGGCTTTCATGACAGATTTCCTGCATCATACAAGGGCTTATTTCACTTAACCCCTTAAAACATCTATCTGCTTCTCTAGACGCTTTATAGAAATTTGTTGCATTTATATCCTTTTTTTTCCCAGACAATTTCTTCTCCAAAGGGGCAGTGACTTCTCCTAGTCCACCATGTTCTAAAAGAAGAACGCAGGAAAAATGGCTAAAATTAGACAGACTGTGGAAGTTCCTAACATTACTTTGGAAAAGGTGCTAAAAACAGACATTCGGATACCACTTAAATATTAATAGTTACCCAATCCCTCAATGGAAATGTGATCTGAAGAATATTGTTGCAAATGCTCCAATACTGGAAGTTTTTAAGAAGAGATTGGACAACCATTTGTCTGAAATAATATAGGTTTCCTGCCCAGGCAGGGGATTGGACTAGAAGATCTCCAAGGTCCCTTCCAACTCTGTTATTCTGTTATTCTGTTTGAAGATCATTGTCCCAAAGGTGCTTTTTGAGGAGGCAACCAGACTTGTTTTCTTTGAAGATGTTTTGCTTCCCATCCAAGAAGCTTCTTCAGCTCTGAAGTTTCTTGGATGAGAAGCGAAACGCCTTCAAAGAAAAACAAGAAAGTCAAGTTGCCTCCTCAAAAAGCACCTCTGGGATAACCATGATCTGGATGACTGAGAATCTCCATAGATATTTGAAGATCGTTCTATTTCTGTTTTCGTCATTTATAGATCCAAGAACATAGAAAGAGAGAGAGGGAGGGATGCCCTGTTCCTACTTACAATATGCAACTCAAATGAATTTTCAAGATTCTTCATTATGTTCTGGCCAGGGAGCCTTCAAACAGAGATGACATCTGTGAAAGACAGCATCTGCCTTTTGCTACCACTGTCTGAATATGTGCAGATGTAACTGTTCAAAAATGGCTTTGTCCAGAGATTTTCCTGATCTGAGATATTGGAGCAGGGCCACCCTAACTGTGTATCGGCCTATTTGCTCTAGATAATTTCTCATCTTCATAAGTGCATGATCACACGGGTCTTGCTGGTGTGCAGAAAGCTAGCAGAACATTATCAAATTTATTTATGCATCCCATTCGAATCTCTTCTAACATTCCAAGTAGCTCACATACCGGATACTGGTTGGTAGCAGAATAGCAATTAATATTTTTGCCTGTCAACCAGGCTTCTCTTAATCACAATATCTCTAAAGAGAATCCAAGGACTGCAGCTGAGGTCTAATCAAATCATATGTTGCAGAAGTAGTAGACTTCAGTTTAGGAGAAAGACCAACTCTGGGGCCAGTGGTACAGAATTCTGACTTCTGTAGTCTCATCATCCTAGACACACCATGTCTTCTATGTAGGTACTTTACACCGAGGATTATAATGATGAGGAACCAGTACCTAGAATAAGAACTGGTGTAAGGTTAGATTGCTAAATATTGCTCCTTCCCATTTGAAAAAAACATATCACATGTGAAGTGTTTTTCTTTCTTTCAGATTCTAGAAGTTGAGTCATGGCAACTGGACTCCTTTTCTTGTTGGTTTGAAGCATTTTGCTGCTGCTTATCCAAGTAGCATCATCAGTCTGAGCAAGTTGTCCTCCAGGCTAGTTTCATTTTTGTTAGGTGAGTAGGCAGAGAGCCATTAAGAGTTGTTTTTCCTAAATCCTTTCCCCTTGGCCAGTTGTTAAGTATGGCCTCCCTGGTAAAGTGGCTTTCATCTTCCTGGGGACTGATGCAAGAGCAGCATAAAAATGGGGGGCAGGTTGTGTCTGAGGCTTCCATGTCTATTAAGGGAAGGACTTGCCACTTGTGGAAAGCTACATGGATAAGCAGCAAAACGGTTCAAACCATCAAGAAAAGAAGTCCTGTTGCCATGACTCAACTTCCAGACAATTCTATCTGGATGACTGACAATCTTCAACATTTCTTTCACACTGTTTTTGTTTCTTAGCATGGATTTCTATCAGGACACTGATTCTTGAGCCCTGGGACTGCCAGTTACCACTTAGCCATAGGAAATCGATATATAAAAAATAAGGGCAACAAATAAGAATCTTGTAAAATGGGACAAGAATATCTACTTGGAGAGCTGACTGGAGTTTCAATTTCTACTACAAGTGACCAAAGCCTCCATAACTCCTGCTGATCTTGAGTCTATCCACATTGCCCCTCTGAGGCCTGAGTCATCGTTTATGGTCTTCTTGATTCAGCCTAGCTATTCACTCCATGGGGATATGGGGAGGGGCCAAGCTTGCAAGAATAGCTCAAAAACAAACTCTGGAAACAGCGACTCATGAACTAGTCCAAGGAGGATGTTGTTTATATGTTAGATCCTGTTTTCTTCCTTGAGCAAACCGCTTCTCCTACCAGGTGCATCTCCCACGGAGGCAAGCCCTCCCTTTGCACACGGACAGACCCAGGGCAGCTTCCTGCCCCTTGTGTGTGAAAACTCAAATGCCTGGAGGCAAGCAAGGATGCAAGGTCTGGCAAAGGTTAGCTTCCCACCTGGGTGGCCCCCTCCCCCACCAAATGTAACAAAGGGTCACTCTTGTCTGTTGCATGCCACTTGCATGGTGGGATTCGGGCAGCATCTTTTGCTCTGGGTTCAGTGCTGAGTTTGGAAAGAGGAAAGACAGGGAGGTTCTGCATCCATGGAATATGGGCAGCAAATGTTTGTGTTTGAAAGCAGCAATGAGAAGGCAGCAAGCAGCCAAGCATAAGGGAAATGTCCTAGTATGTAAGTAATCATCATGGGGAGCAGCAACCACCAGGGGGCGGAGGAGTTTGGGGTCAAATGAACATAAATTCTTCAATAAACTGGGCCCTTCATTCAGCTAGATTTGATAAATGTCAAGCAAAGCAAAATTCACTTCAAACATAAATTATCCATGTCACACTGCCATGTGAGACCAGGTGGGCGGATGAAAGAGTAATAAATGTTTGAGAGTGCAAAATAAAATATGCTGCTTTTCTCTTTCTTTTTCACAATCAAAAAGAGGTGCATGGTCCATTAAGCTTGCCAGTGCCATAAAACACCATTTCAGAGACATTGAGGAAAATGTCAGAGTCAGCCTATGGCTGGCAACCTATGAAAGTCGACTGAGGACAGAGTTCTCCTAGTCACATATAAATAGAGAAAGCTGACATCCTCTTGTTACAGGTTAATGGCAATGAAAACACAAAACACACAATCAGGGTGGGGGTAGGAGGAGAAGGATGACCAACGGAAAAGACATTGTGTCTTTTTTAACATTTCTGGTTTCCTTCTCACCCACTGCAAGAATTTCCTCTCAGCCCTTAGCTTCCTCCATGTACTTTACAAGCTGATCAGGGATCTGCTTAAATTGTCTTCTGGGGTTGGCCCAGATCTTCAGGTTGATTCAGCTGTGCTGTAGGTTGCTTGGAACCAGAGTCCTTGGGTTCCTCCACAGACATTGCATGAACAAGAGCTAGTGGACCTACTTTGTGGCCTTAAGGTGACCTAATGAAGCTATTGCTCTAGGATGGATATGGAAACTGACTAAGAATGTAAGGCAACAATTATTTCCCCCCCCCCAAAGTCCTTGGTCACATAGAGATATATAGCAAAAACACCTAGAACGAATCTCAGTAAGAAGTGGGAAGTCCGGACAGATTTGCTAAATCTGCATATTTGCAGGTATCTCATAAAGTTGACCTCATTATGTGGCCAGAAAGTATTGATGATGGAGTGTTAACCCTACAAGGCAGACCAAACTAAGAAAACAATGCCATGTAGATCAAGACTACTTTTGTTGTAACAGAATCTTGCAGGTCTGAATATTTTTCTCCTCCCTCACTGGGGAGGGGTTTCTCTGAGACATTTTCTGAAGCTATTTTTTTGGCTTGGTCCAAGTTCCCTTATAAAGTTTGGTATATAATGTTGCCTTGGTAGCAGTTCTCCCTCCTGTCCTTCAAGGCCATTCCCAGTGCTCTCTAAACTAGGTTTCTGTAATTCATGCCACATTAGTAGTGGGATGAGAAATGTATGATTCCTAGAGATGGCTGAACTATAGCTTCCACTGTTGTACTGCTCTGTATGTGTGTGTGTGTGTATATATATATGTGTGTGTGTGTGTGTGTGTAGATAGATGATAGATAGATATAGATATAGATATAGATATAGATACAGATACAGATACAGATACAGATACAGATACAGATACAGATACAGATATAGATATAGATATAGATAGAGAGAATATATATACACAAAGCAAAACAAAAAACAATTAGATTGTGAAAGAAAGACAAAAGAAAAAAGAAACAAAAACTTACTCAGAAAGAGAATACTTCCAAAACTGAAGAAAGAAAAATATTAAAGTATTTGAGTTTTTCAGAGGTGTCAAAAGGAAGCAATCTGACCTCTCAAGTCCAGGGGGGGGGGGGAATCCAGCTCTTTGGCTCATGTGGTTCATGCACATTGAGGACATTTAGAAACATGAAACTTAAAGGTTGTGTTTAAATGACATCCTGTATCCAAAACTCTGCAAGGGACACAAACAGGAAGAATTTGGAATGAATTCTGCCCATTTTTCACATTACCCTACAGTACTTAAACATGGAAAGAATGTCATGCTGCTCTTCTGCATTTGTTGCGGTGCCAGCTGTGGGGAAATTAGAATAACCCACACTCAGGTTTTGTTTGTTTTTCTTTGAAGGGAAAAAATAGACTTGGAATTAGTACTCGAAGAGAAGCAGCATGTTCCATTTTCCATCTCCCCTCCTTGGCTCTTCTGGCAGAATACCTACTTATTATTGCTCTTAATTCTTCCTTGTACCCCAAATTTGGCACAGGCCAAGTCGATCATGCTGTGTTGTATACAATTAGTAATATCAAGAGCAGGAAAGCAGTGGAAAAATATATTCCTCTGGATATGAATGGATGATAATTGCCCAGAAACTCTGTCTGGGGCTGTAAGAGAAATAATTCAGTAATATTTCTGGTCTGGAGTATTCATTATGTTTGGTGGAAGGGCATCACAAAATATATAGACTAAAGAGCTATGCATATAGAATAGAATAGAATAGAATAGAATAGAATAGAATAGAATAGAATAGAATAGAATAGAATAGAATAGAATAGAATAGAATAGAGCTGGAAGGGACCTTGGAGGTCTTCTAGTCCAGCCTCCTGCTCAAGCAGGAGAACCTATACCATTTCAAACAAGTGACTGTCCAGTCCCTTCTTTAAAACCTCCAGCGATGGAGCATCCACGATTTCTGGAGGCAAGCTGTTCCACTGGTTAATTGTCCTCACTGTCAGGAAGTTTCTCCTTAATTCCAGGTTGCTTCTCTCTTTGGTCAGTTTCCAACCATTGTTTCTTGTCCTGCCCTCTGGTGCTTTGGAGAATAACGTGACCCCCTCTTCTTTGTGGCAGCCCCTCAAATACTGGAATACTGCTATCATGTCACCCCTGTTTCTTCTTTTCTTTAGACTAGCCAAACCGAAGTCCTGCAGCCGTTCTTCATATGGAAAAGCATCACAATGTATAGATGTGTACATTGTAAATAGCTGCCTTGATCCATAGTGGGCTGAACATTCTCAATGGACTGAGCTGTATTCAGACAAATAAGGAGTTATATCACTGGAAAAGCATCATCTAGAACAGAGCTCTGGTCCTGGTGAGCCACCGAGATTGGATCCAGAACAGATTGGATCTATCACTGAACTTTTTATATAATACGAGATCAAAATTAGCTTCACCATTTCAGGCTGATGAAGGAAAGGATAACAAAAGGGCTGTGGATGTCTATGTATGTTATGTGTGCAAGTGTATAAACCAGAGTTCTCCAAACTTATTCGCATTAATCTTAATGTATTTTATCTTTCCAGCAAGTTTGTCTCCTTTGGAAAATCCCAAAAGCTGTAACTATGAGACATTGGCTAACCAAGCTTATTAGAAGCTTTGAACACTATGATTGATAGTGGCAGAAAATTGGAGTAATAAGAAACCTTGGAAAGGTCATAGAAAGGCAGCATATGTTTCTCTGTTTTTTCGGCTAGTATGGCCTCTCAGCTGAAGTTTGCAGGAAAAAGAAAAGAGAGATTTTTCTCTCCAGCAATCAAAGTTTTGAGCAAAGAAATGTGAAGGAGGAGCTAAGAAGCAGGGAAATTAAGAGTCAGACAAAGAGTAATCCTTGCAATTAAACCCCCATTCTCTTTGTGGGACATTGGTGATGTCAAAAACCCAGCTGTGATGTTCAGTATGGGCTTTAGATCTTCCATTCTATTGGAAGGACAAATGCTGTGTAGAGAATCATGTTGGGAGGAGGAAAAATGAGTGTATTGCAATTGCAACAAGATCATTGGTTTAGGAGAATGGTCTATAAGCCTCCGCAGAATCCCAAAACAAGTCCAGCCTAAGATCTCATCATAACAAAAAAATAAAGAAGACCTCATCAGAGCTTGGTGGCTTTCTTGCAGATGTTTCATTAGCAAACTAGATGACATCATGGGCTCATGATGATCATCTCCTCATCATCAACCACCAAGCTCAGAGAGTACCAAGGATCCCACAGTTCAGCCCTGAACTACAAATATTCTCTTCTATCAAGACCTCATCACTTTCATCAGTTGTTTTTGGGAGTACACATCTCACCATGCTTCTAACGTATCAGATATCCCGACCTAGACATTATCCTCTGCTTTATTTCTAAATTTGATATAGGCAGAATGGACACTTCTGAGAGGAAGTTATGCTTTGCCCAGCTATCAAGATGGTTAGAACCTGTAATGGTATGTGGGAATGAATTTAGTAGATAGGAAGGATAATCTGTAAGCCCGTAAGACTGGACAACCAGAATATAACAAGATGTCTCAACCCACAGAACAGGGACAGGCATAGGAAACGGGAGAAATACTTTCAGTCTTGCAAGATTCTACTAATGTAACCTAATAATAAAGATCATGTGGATGACCCTGGTTGTGCTTCTTTAAAAGGCAGCAGATAGCCTGTATTTCACATAAATGGCATCAATAAACATTCATTGGCCTACTGGTTTCCTTTTATGCCTAGCAAGGTAGAACTAGTTCATGTACCCTGACTAAATTGGCACAGCAATCTAAGCCATCACATGTCTTAATAGATTTGGTGAGCCCAGTCAAGGTGATTTAGAAGCCATAGCTTATGGACTAGCATACTGCAGGAGCAGAATTCAATTGTCGTTTAGTAAAAAAAAGAAGAAGAAAAAGAAGACTATACTTAACCCAAACTTGGCTTAACACATTGGGTGAGCCAGTTCTAGATCTAATGGTGGTAAATTCAAGCTCCCATCCCTCTTGCTGTTGGCCATGCATGCTGGACTGAAGTTCAATAGCTTCTAGAGAGTTCAATAGCTTTTTGAGGTAATTGTGTTGGACAAAGTTCACAATATGTCTGGAGCTTACACAGTTGTGGTAAGCATTTCCCTTCCCCAACTTATTTAGCTGAAACAGTGAGGAGGTTACACCAAAAAGGATTCAATTGACTCAGTCAATTAACTCACAGGAGGCTAAATCTAACCCCAAAGACCCGCAGGGATGTTGTTGTTGTTGTTGTTAGTTGCGAAGTCATGTCCGACCCATCGCGACCCCATGGACAACGCTCCTCCAGGCCTTCCTGTCCTCTACTTACTTAAGTAGTTCAGATGTTTTGCTTAACTGCCAGAAGTCATATTCTGCAAGTTTACCAAAGTGATAGAAATAAACATCTTCTGTTCAAATTGCTTTTCAGAAACAATAATAGTAATAATAGTGGTTGTACTAATAATAGTAGACAGATCAGAAGCCCTGATTGGCCATTTTGATGTCTGAGCTGGGATATACGTAGTAACTCTGTCTGGTGTGCAGAGGGAAGTTTCAAAATCATCCTCAGGGAGTGAACAAACAATTTCTACCAGTAAACAATAACACTGCGTGGTATGAAACAATTGTTCAAGCTGTTTCCCTCTACTGGAACGTGTGAGATCTCATGACCATCTCACTACAATAGCCTACCTTTCCCGAGAAACATCTAAGGGGAGGAGGAAAGAAGCTGCATCCATTCATAAAGTCAAGATCAAAAGACCCAGTGATGCATAAAATTATTTTTCTGTCAGGTCAGTGCCCAGCTTTTCACGGTTGCAGGAAGGAAGGAAGATGCAACTTTCTCAGCTTGATGGAAGTCAGAGCTTATTTCCAGCAGCCCCAGGTCAAGAGGTGATGGGAAAAGGACAAGGTAACATGGAACTAAAAATAGAGCTCCCTGCGGTGGAAGAGGAGAGGAGATGCATTTAAGCACACAAGCAGAAGTGGAAGAAGGTAAAAATAAGACTCGGTGGCCTAATAGGGCTTGAGCTTGTAGCATCTGGAGCAAGTGTCTGAGTCGGCTGTTACTCCACAAGAGGAAATGAAATCTGGAAGCAGGTGAACAAACACTGATGATCACAGCATGAAGGTGACTTTTGCTGAATTGTCTCTGGAGTGACGACGTGGGCATCAACTTGCTTTCTTGGAAGTGCGAAAATGGACGTACATTAATTCACCAGCTAATTCTATCCAGGCCAGCTCTTCAAACTGGGCATAGTTTACTCTGTTTAGCTCCACGCACACCAAGGTCTCAAAGCTTCCCCCAATCCTGGGAGGACTTTGAGGGAAATCCCTAATGCAACTCCAAAGCTTGGCCCTAAGTTATTACTATTGCTCATGCAAGAGGGAGAGAAAACAATCAAATACCTTGGGAATAATTGTATGAATTAGATTTAATGCATTTAAGGCTAATTTAATTAAAATGAATTCAGAAGCTACATTACATTTTCTTCCTTACTGCCCAAGCCTCTGAAAGGTTTGATCAAATTTCTGTAGATAAAGTCTAACTTCCCTTTGAGAAGTTAATACCAAAACCAAAGTAAAGACTGTGAACCATAATCAGATTTTCCAAATATAAAGCAGACACTATGTGGGAAAATTACTCTGATGCTGATTGAAGCAAGAGGAATCAGTGGGTGGTGGAGGAGAGAGGCTTTTTTCTCTTTGATGCATCTGGTCAGTCTGCCTCCAAAATTACAGAAAGAGATGGTGAGCCTTGCATAAAATGAAGGACAATATAAGTATTGATGAAAGGATAGTTCAAAAGGGGCAATGTTAGATTGTGCAAAAGGCCCAGGAAAGCAATGCGGTAATGTTAAAGCGTTATGTCAGCATGTGTTTGTGTGTGTTGCAGCGTGTGTATTATTAGCAAACCCATGGAGTTCTACTTTTCTTCCAGTTGCTGACTGTTGGAGAAGAATTGGTATGAAAGGATAATTAGTAAGCATGCCGCTTGCAAAGATCTTTTGAGAAGAAAATACATTACATAATAACTTTTAAAGCCTTCCTTTGTTCGATTTTGCAATTGTTAGATAATTTAGTGTTACCGGGAAAGTTAATGTGGGGACACAACATACTCGTCTGTCTTCTAAAAGCTTGCGTTTATTTCGGTGAAAATAAACAGCCTACAGTTTATTGTGATGGCTTATACATAATGCTAATAAGCAACAATGAAATACAGATAATCCACAACTGACAGCCTTTCGTTTAGTGACCAATACAACAGCACTGAAAAAAAGAAACTTATGATCATTTTGCACACGTATGACGGTTGCAGTATCCCCAAGGTCACCGTAATGAAAATTCGGACCCTGGGAAATTGGCTTATATTTATGACGCTTGTGGTGTCCCGGGGTCATGTGATCACCTTTTGTGATCTTCTGACAAGCAAAATCAACAGGGAAGACAGATTCACTTTACAACCGTGTTACTAGCTTAACAACTGCAGTGATTTACTTAACAATTGTGGCAAGAAAGGCCGCAAAATGGGACAAACAACTGTCTCGCTTTGCAACAGAAATTTTGGAGTCATTTGTGATCATAGGTTGACCACTCTTTGTAAACCGAACATTTGTGTCCAATAAAGATAGGAGGAGGAGGAACTATAATTGTTTTAAAGATTAATATCATTTCACATCTGCTTTTGCACAAGGGTAGTTATATAAAGCTTAAGATCCACAGAGTCATTTGACGTCAAGCTTAGAATTCATATAGCTTCACATCTGATAGAAGTATATCATTTCCTATAATCACTTTTTTTTTTTTCGGCTTCCCCAAGGAAAAAGTCTCAGATAATAGTGGGAATGTCAAGAAAATGACCTGCAAATGGGGCTCTTATCTTACTGAAACTATAACTCCCATGATGTTCTCCCTTACTTTCCCTCACATAACTCTTTCAATTGTTTTTCCTATCTAGAATTTATTATAAAAACATTTAATGACATAGATCATAGAAGCTGAACCACATGTTGGAAAATTCTTGCAGACCATATTCACTTTTTTCAACTACATTTACACACTCAGCTATTTTATGATTCTATTTTACAGCATTTACAATTTCCACATGGAAAATCTCTTATAGGATAAGCCTATCCTCTTTGTAGTTGCATCGCAGTTTCTCATGCTATTTCTTCCCAACTGGATTCCCTTTCATGGAGTCAATTTCCAACAGCATTTAGTGCGTTCTGAGTATTACTGCTTTAAGGGAACAGCTTTTGGAAGTATTATGTTAGATACAGGGTAACTAATGAAGGAGAATATTTGTAGCTCAGGGTTGAAAATGAGGGGTCCTTGGTGCCCTCTGAGCCTGCTTGTTTTCTTGCAGATTTTTCACTACCCTAACGGGGTAACATCATCAGTGCTAGTGCTAGACTAGCACTGATGAAGTTACCTAGTTAGGGTAATGAAACAAGCAAGAAAACAAGCAAGCTCAAAGGACGCCAAGGACCCCTCATACAGGGTAACTGGCTACATGTGATCTCTTTCTTAGCCAGAAGATGACTGTAGAACATGGGTGTCCAACCTTGGCAGCTTGAAGACATGCTGGCTGGGGAATTCTGGGAGTTGAAATCCACAAGTCTTCAACTTGCCAAGATTGGACACTTCTTCTGTAAGAACTTCCATAAACTGCATCATTTGTAGGAAAGCCACTTAGGTCAATGGCCTTCTGGGCCAGATTTGAAAGTAGTCAGAATCAAAGTTTTCTCGTGATTCTTGGGTAGGACATGGTTTTGTTGAGAGATCAGTCTTGTCCATGTAAGATCAGTAAAGGAATCAGAAACCTAAATTCTCACGGGGTATCATTGAGGTGAATACCAGTAATAGTCTAGGGAAGAGGTGGAGAAAGAGGAGGGCAGAGGGGGGAGAAGATCCAGTAATGAGACGGAAAGTCTCAACTGCAGCAAACATTTTGTTGTCAATCCTCAAAGCAAATAGCTACATGCAAGAAATATTATGCAAACTGGTGCTTAACAATTTGGAACATTTTAATACATTAGCCAGATAAATTATATATACATATACATATGTATACATATAATATTTTTCTTATCTGCATACTGTAACTAAATATAAACTAGATTTTTAAATGCAAAGTTCACAAAGCATATACTGAGATCCAGATAAGGACTACTCTGCCAAATAAGCATGGGCCAAAGAAGAAAAGGTGTCTGCTACTTTCCTTCATAGCCATTCCCCTAGCCATTTCCAGCTTAGCACGGTGCCAATGTCTGACTAGAGATATATCCTGCAAGGAATTCAGAAGGTTGGAAGAGAGAGACAGTCCCAAAACCTGACAGGTTGCTCTATGCTGTTGTCACTGCATGTAAGAAACAATATATGCCAACCATGGCATTGTCACAATTGATGGTGATGTTATCCATTCAGTTGTGTCCGACTCTTGGCAATTCTATGGACCAGGTTTCTCCACATCTTCTGATCTTGCACTACTTCTTTGAGGTGTTCTATGCTCTGGCTGGTGTCTGCTTTGATGGTAACCAGCCATTGTGTTCTTTGACGGCCTGGTTTCCTTTTACTAATAACTCTTCCAAATTGCTTTCTTCAGCGAATTCTCCCGCATGACATGGCCAAAATAAGTGAGACTCAGTTTTGTGATTTTTCCTTCTGGTGTTATGTGCTCCAATACTTGCTTGTTAGTCACCTTTGCTGTCCAAGGAATACCCAGGAGCCTCCTATCACAGCTCAAACAAGTCGATTTTCTTTCTGACAATATCACAATTATCCGCACTTTTACTGTTTTTCTACTATGCAAGGTTTCTTATCCTTAAGGTGACATGAAGTCACTATTATTCCTATTCTGCTGATGGGAACTTAAAGTTGCAAGGCCTATTGGCACCATCTAAGAAGACCAAGGCCGGGGTGGGGGATTCCCAGGGTCTCTAGGGAAGTCAATTAGCCACCTTAAAATCCCAACTTCTACCCATGGTTTATGTCACACTTAAAGCCCCGATCAAAAAAATCTGCAAACTGTTGGATTTGGGTAATATCTAAGCTATCAACTGGAAGTCTGGAAAGCTTTTGACAGCTACTTCCCAACCATCTTAGCTGCTTCGTAGAACGCGGTGATCTGGCAACTTTTTTACCATCTATGGCATCTCTGTTTGAAACCAGCTCCAAATATTTTCCCAGCCTTTATGATCCGCACTGATGACTGAAGCCTGCTATTTCAGCCGGACTTCTCCTTTCCCATGTTTTAAGCTTTAATCCTTCCTCTGGGGATACCAAGTTACACAAGCTCGTTCTGTTTTCTTGCTGGAGAGACGCTGGTAATTATTTAGTTGGCAAGATCACATCCAGATAATCCAATGCAGCGAGGTGGGTATCGATTACAATTTTTTTCCAGTCTTCTTTTCCATAACTTCACTTCTTTTAAGTTACGTCATTTCTAATAAGTCAAATCACACCAGCTGACGAGATTGGTGTTGTTTTGCTGTCCTGAAGTTTGTTGATTTGCCACCTACCAGGCCTTGTGAATTTGCTGGGAGCAGACGGCCTTTGTTTGCTTTACAAATTCCTTCGTGCCAGTTTGAATTATTGTAGACAATGGAAAAACTACTCAGCGTATTTCATTGTGCATATTCTTTCAAAAAGACACTATTCCCGATGTCTCTTCCTTGGTTATTAAATGCATACATTGCCTACATTATCCATCTTTCAGAGGGAGCCAAACTCACTAGGCTCCTATCACAACAACAGAAAAGTTCTTCCAGTAAACTGGCCCACAGAAATCTCAGGTTTACGAGGTTGTTGTTGTTTGAGACCATGTAATACTTTCAGGCATCTTTTGCTTCATTTGAATATTTCTCTATTTAAAGCAGATCACAAGTGCACTTAATTTGAGTTGATGAGAAAGTAGCTTACTGCTTGTTAATTAACAGAGACTTTCTGTGCTGCAATATTTAGTCATCAGGTTTGTGTGTGTGTGTGTGTGTGTGCCAATGTAATCGCACAATAATAGTTTTGTTGACCACTTCTCCCCATTTTGTGTAAGGCTAAATATTCATTGGAAGCCAAAACTGCAGATATTGATTATGCAAGAAGAGATTCTTCTCAGGAGTTGGAAACCTGCTCCTTCTGTTCGGCACCCTCTCTAAGCAATTGTATCTGGGGTCTTCCATTTTTTCCGTTCTCCTTCTACTAATGTTTCACTATGAAGGCAGTTTTTTTAGGAGAAGAGCAGGCAGAGCTGGGGGAAGGAGTTAAAAATGTCATCAGCTTAGAGTCCTTACATTGTCACAAACGATCCAAGTCCAACCTCTCCTGAATTCAGCTGACCCTTATCTGGCGCCAATTTAATGTTGAAGTTTAGTTGACCAGATTCTTGTCTATAGGTATGAATAAATCTTCCATGCTGCAACTTAAAAGAAGGTTAGGCTTATGTGCCTGACAGTTTTTCCTGGTTGACTAACAGGGGAGAAGGTCAGAATTATTGGTTTTTTCCATGCTCATGTTGGTTTTGATTGTTCTGGAGAGAGGGTTCATGCTTCCTCATCCTCCCAAATTCAGTTTTCTTGAGTCACTTTTCAACACCTCCAAACCAAGATTACAGTCAGAGAATTGAATTGCTTACTGGACATTCTAGTTTCTAAGAGGGAGAGGTAAAAGAGTTTGCATTTCAAAAAACGGAAACTAAAACACAGCCTTTCAAACACTTGATTGTACCAATATAATAAGAAATAGTGGAATTCACTTTCCATTTAAAAAAAATGTGGCTGCCTACATTATCCATCTTCTTTATAGCCAGTTGGAATATCAGATTGCATGGGCAGCTGATAGCAAGAACAGTGGGAGGTTATGTACACCCATTGCATTAGGTAGTTTCAAGACAGCGCTTGGCTTGAGCTGCAGAATTTGGTATTCTGGAAATATATATCAACAAGATTTTTCAAAGATAAAAGTAGAGTTTCTAATCCTTAAGGCTGCAAAAACTTAAACTGGATAAACCGTTGTCTGGCAAAATGTCAGAAAGGGAAGGGGATGCCGATCAGAATATGGATAATGCAGGCAATATATGCATTTAATAACCAAGGAAGAGACATTGGGAATAGTGTCTTTCTGTGTTAAATAGGCATTTTTTTAAAAAAAAAATTCCCTGACATTAGATGATCTGTAAAAATGTAGAAATCAGAAAGTAAATAGATGTAATTTGGATTATCTGCACAGATTACTCTTTTTGTTTTAATTATATTTGATTTCCAAACTCTGGGACAAAGTTTCTATGCATGCTGTTTATGCATTACAGAGCCCTGGACTCTTATACCATTGTAATGCATAGAATTTCGTAGAGACAGGGCATGGAGTAAAGCTTATTTTTTAATAATGTAAGTGTGCTTCATTTGATTTATGATAATAATTATTACTGAGTATGTTAAAGGCCCTTTCCCTCCCAGCTAGTTCAAACAAGAATTTTATTAAATATCACTGCTGTATTTATTCTGAATTCTGTAACTATTACTTCTTTGTAAAATATTGGAATATTTTGGCAAATTAAAGTTTAATATCCAGATTACAATAACCATTAACTTATTTTTAATCCATTTCATTTCATTAATAACTTTATTCCATGTTACTATGCTTTTCCTTTTGAGGAGATCTAGATTCATACATTAACTTGAGTCACATAGTAGGAGTTAGCAATTTTTAGGCACTTTCCCACCTCTGTTTGTGCTTACAAGATTTTACCACTAAAATTGTGCGCCTTAAAAAAATTGAAGAAAAAAAGAAATAGTTATTTTCATATTTCCTCTTCCAAAGATTTTAGCTCAATGATACATATCAAATATTATAAAACTTGGTTGAAGAAAAATCCCTCGGCTGACTTATGTTTGAGCACTGGGCATATTTCAACAGTCAGCCCTGTGCAGAGAAATTTTTAGATTCACTCCCTAGCATCCCAATGTGAGCAAATTCAAATAACAGGTGATTTGTATGAAACTACTGTCTTGGATGAGCTTGGAAGCTAAGCAGGATTCTGCTTGGTTACTTCTCTGAGGGGAGACGTCAGGAAATCCCAGGCTAGACTGGGAAGTTCAAAAGTATCTTAGAGAAAGTAATGGCAAGGTATTTCCTTACAGCTGCTAAGAAAACTGCATGGCTGTGTCCATGATCTAATCAAGAGTTGGATTTGATTTGAAGACGAGCTTGCTCTGACTTTTTACATCCAATCAGAATACATTATAAGATCTAGTACACTGGCTAACGAACTGGACCAGGATTTTGGAGTCTATCCTCAGCCATAATAACTCACTGGATGCTCCTTCTCAGCTCAAACCACATCACCGGGGTTCTGCTGTAGGGTTCGTCTGAAAAAGGAATTTCCCATGAAAGTTACCTTGAGCTCTTGGGAAAAAAGATGGGAGATAATTGTCCAGAATTATACATGTAGAAATCCAGCATACTTAAACACATGGAGCTGAGAAAGAATAATCCCATAACAATTGGTCTGGACCGGGGAGACCTGTATTCAAGTCCCATGATTCTGGACCTCATTGAGTGACTTTGGGTTAGTGCTCCTCTTTCTTAACCCAGTCTGTCAGAGGGTTATCATGGGGAAGATAATAGCCCCCTGGAGTTCCTAAAAAGCATAAATGTAATGATAAACCTATGTTTGGTAATCACTGATATTCATGAATCTTTCCCACCAAGACTTCCTTCACTCTACCTCATTGCATTTCGGGACTCTGCCAGTGGGAGGATGGTTATGAATGCTGGAAAATAAAAACATGGACAAAAGGGGCAGATGCCCAATTGTCTAACAACAAAACAACAGGTATAGCCCTCTGACTTCCCCCACTTTTTTTTTCCTGAGCACAGGCTGGTGTCTGTTCTTTGACTATCTTGGAGAAGATTGGAAGAAGACCTATCGGGTCACTATTTTCCATATTTCCCCTTATTTTTAACAGGAGGACAAGTGTTTGACTTCCAGCCAGTCCCAAATGATTTTCTTTTTCTCTGCCAGTAAATTTCTGTGTGAATCAGGCTGTAAAATAATTCCTCTTGCCTCTTTAACTCATTTCTGAAATGAGGAAATGTATCTTTTGCTGCCGCCATGTGGTTTGTTGGTGAAGTAAGCTGATTATTGGAAACCCGGCAGGCTCTTTTCCATGGCTTTTTGGTAGCATCTGGGAAAACTTCGTGAGCATGAATAACTTCGTATGCTGCATCTGATGTATTTTGGGCTACTCCGCTTAATTCTGAATTGCTTCACATTCCACACTGGAAGAATATAAGGATATTTTGCACTCATTTGGGTCATAATCTGGGCATGTGTATATATGTGTTTGTGTTTAGTCAGTACAAACCAATGTAACATTCAACTCTCCTCATCAACACTTCTGCTTCTGACCTCCTTGAGTCTTACAAGAAGTGTGGAATAACAGTGAAACTTTAAAATAAGATAGCCAACTTTGGTGAAATAGAATATAAAATGGATTTTCCAGACCTGTTTTAGTGTCAGATGTTTTATAGACAGAGAGCGAGAGAAAGATAGCACACATTTACCTTTAGAAAGGAAATCAGTGCCACAAAAAATGACATATGCAACATAAGCATTAAGTTATAAGAGAGGATCACTGAAAGATGGGTGGAATATGTGTATAATTTATTATTGTTGTTGCTGTTGTTGTTATGGTTCATCACACAGTCTGCCAGATGTTTAAACTAGATTTGGCATTTTTTTCCACCTATTGTGTCCTTCCCAAAGAGATAGGCAGATGTTGCTGTTTGATGGTGTTAAAGGTATCACCCCAGGATGTACACTGCTCCAAGTAACAAATCTTTTTGCAACTGACTGATGGAGATTTTGTCAACGCTGGCGGTATTCAAGTGGTGCTCCAGTTGTTTGGGGATTATACCCAGGACACCTATTAATTACAGTTGGTACTGTAATTTGCTTTGGTTTCTTTTGCCACAGTCATTCTATTGTTGTTGTTATTATTATTAATTTAAATTTATCAACCACCCAATGGATAATGGGTAGCACCAATAGACTCTAAGGTGAATTGTTGTTGCTCTTGTGGTGGTGGTGGTGGTGATGAAAGATGAGTTGTTCCTTTTTAACCATGCCACACACTGGGTCAGAAATTATATATGCCAGATTTGGAAGGCACACTGCAGCAAACAGCCATGGTTATCAACCATACATATACAGAATGGGAAATTCATATTTACACTAAGAGTTTCTCATTTGGGCCACTTCTTGAAACTTTGGCGCAATCTAGACATTAGTTTTATGTAAAGATTTGCATATGCTTCACAATCATAGTTAGAGGGTGAGGGCATGCCCAAATGTATATATTGAACCAGGGCATTTTCTAGAAGAAAAGTGAATAGGTTCTGACGATGGTTAAGTTACCAGGACAGAAACCAGGAGACCTGAAGTTCTAGCATTGCCTTAAGCATGAAAGTTGGCTGGGTGACTTTGGGCAGAGTCTCTCTCTCTCTCTCTCTCTCTCTCTCTCTCTCTCTCTCTCTCTCTCTCTCTCTCTCTCTCTCTCTCTCTCTCTCTCTCCAACCTACCTCACAGAGTTGTTGTTATGGGGAAAAGAAAAGGAGGAAGGATTTGCTGCCTTGAATTATTTATAAAAATGGGATAAAAAATATAGAGTCAAATGAATAAAGTAACAAGGTACACTTGTCCAAACACATCATAAACCAAATGGATTATAAGTGTATATGAAATATAGATAGTCCTCAACTTTCAACAGTTCATTTAGTGATAGTTCAAAGGTACAACAGCTTTGGAAAAAGTGACTTATGACACATGATCACATGATCAAAATTCAGACACTTGGCAACTCGCTCATATTTATGACGGTTGCAGTGTCCTGGGGACATGGGATCCCCTTTTGCAACCTTGTGACAAGCAAAGTCAATGGATAAACCAGATTCATTTAACAACTGTGTTACTAACTTAACTGCAACGATTCCCTTAACAACTGTAGCAAGAAAGGTGGTAAAATGGGTCAAAACTCACGTAACAAATGTTTCATTTAGCAACAGAAATTTTGGGCTCCATTCTGGTCGTAAGTCAAGGACTACCTGTATTGGGCAGATTGTGCAACAAGTTTTTAGGGCAACAGGACAGGTGATTTTGGAAGATGAATGGAAATACTGTAGAAGCAAGATCTCCAACAAGATGACTTCAACTGTTGCTTGTCCCAACCCCTTCAGTAACAGAAGATAAATGCTGATTTCCACATCGTGGGTGTTAAAACTGACTTTTTGTATTCAAAGGGAATAAAATTGAATTTTCTTATTCAAATGCTAAAGATACTGTACCCACTGTCTTTAAGCAAGTTCTTGCTCCTGTTTGTTTTAGCAATATATCAGCTTGAGGGAGACCCTCTGTGAGCTGTTTCAGTGGATAATGTCTACAGGAGATGGGTGTATATTGCCTCCTGATTTTGTCAATAATGCCGTAGCTTTCTGAAAACTAAAGGCAACATAAAGCCACACACTTTTCCCATTGCCTAGAGAATGAAGTAGCTGCTGCAGAGACATCCATCTTAAAATATTAACATCTGCTTTTGCAATTTCCATTGGGGTTGCCAAAAACGTAGCCTAACAGTACTGTGCAAGGCTCAGTTTACAAAGCTTTTGGACAACTCCCCACTCAAGTTCAAACAAAGCTTCAATAATGTTTAGCATCAATTTGCCATCTTGATTAATGTAAAATGTTAGCAGTTCATATTTGCGTCAGGTGCCTCCCACAAGAAGGAATAAATGGAAAGTTAGTCTCCACTAGTTTTGGTCATCCATACAGCCATACATTCTTACATAGCCTGCAGGCTCTTCCTTTTGGGGAGGGGGGGTTAGACAAAATTCCTACAAAATAACTTACACTTACGTGCATCATACCCTAGAGCAAAATATACACATCTAATATTATTTGAAATGATACCCACAAGCCTAGAGACTAAGAATATATTGGATGTGCTATTTCTGAAAGTAAAGTCAATATTGAAACGCTTCTTCTTCATCATGTATTAAAATGATTTAGACCAGCCCTCTCTGATTTGGAATAGGTTTACAACAAACTATTAGAATTTTAATTTAATAACCCCATCTGCCCTATTCAAGATTACCAAAGCTGAGTAATAATACTTCATCTGATATCATGGCTTTCCGGGCAGAAAGGAAAAAAGAAAAGCAAAAACAGAATAACAGAGTTGGAAGGGACCTTGGAAGTGTTCTAGTCCAACCCCCTGGTCAAGACTCTATACCATTTCAGGCAGATGGTTGTCCAATCTCTTCTTTAAAACATCTATTATTGGAGCACCCACAACTTCTTGAGGCAAGATGTTCCACTGATTAATTGTTCTGTCAGGAAATTTCTCCTAAATTCTAGGTTGGTTCTCTCCTTAATTCGTTTCCATCCATTGCTTTTTGTTCAGCCTTCAGGTGCTTTGGAGAATAGGTTGACCCCCCTCTTCTTTGTGGCAGTCCCTTATATATTTGAACACTGCTATCATGTGACTCTTTTCATTAAACTAGACATACACAATTCCTGCAACCGTTCTTCATAGGTTTTAGCCTCCAGTCCCCTAATCATCTTTGTTGCTCTTCTCTGAACTCTTTCTAGAGTTTCAACACCTTTTTTATATTGTGGCAGCCAAAACTGGCTGCAATATTCCAAGTGTGGTCTTACCAAGGCATTATAAAGTGATACTAGCACTTCATGTAATCTTGGTTCTATTCCTCTGTTAATGCAGTCTATGACTGTGTTGGCTTTTTTAGCAGCTGCAGCACATTGCTGGCTCATATTTAAGTGATCGTCCACTAGGACTCCGAGATCCCTCTCACAGTTACTACTATTAAGCCAGGTACCATCTATTGTATACCTATGCATTTGTTTTTTTCTTGCGTAAATCTAGAACATTACTTTTCTCACCATTGGATTTCATTTTGTTAGATAAAGCACAGTGTTCAAGTCTCTTTGCTTTTAATTGGCCCTGGAAGGCTCTCCCCCAGACATAAAAAAATTGGCACCAAAGTGAAAATTAATGATAAATTAAATTAGAGACTCCTATTATGCAACAGTAGCCACCAGTAGAGTGACTTTGGGTCAGTTCCTCTGTTTCAGCCTAGGAAACAGGAGTCAAGGGCAAAATCTGAAAAATCTTGGCTAGAAAACTTTAGTTGCCAGTCACAAAGAGTCAAAAACTGACTCCAAGATACACACAGCTATGTTAGCCACAGAGAAAGTGGGGCAAACAAAATCCATAGCTGAGTAGTATGGGAGAAGGAATGGCAGAATCTGAGAGTTAAATGAGGGATCTACCTAGAATCCCTAAGTCATCACAAGCAAACTAAATCCAACCCCCCTTGAGTGCCATTGTCCCTTATCTAACTCTAACCAAGTGCTGATAATTAATCGAGAAGATTCCTGTTCATAGGCTTTTAGTAATAAATTGGTTTCATTGAACCTTCATGTGTGGATCTGGTCTTTCATATCGGACAAGTAGCTATATTAGGCCAGCTAAAAGAATTCAAAATCATTGCACATTTTTGCATTTCCTCCCAAATGCTTGATGATTTTTCATATTTCCAACAGTCATCAATCAATATACTTTATAGAATTAAGCAAATAATCCTTGCTTAATGACCAATTGCTTAATAGTTATTTGAAGTTACAATAGACCCCCCGCCCAAAGTTACTTACAACCTGGTTCTAGAGTTCCAATACCTGTTACCTACACTTGGGTTCACATGACCACATTTTTGGCGCTTGGCAACTGGCTCACCTTTATGCCAGTCACAATGTTGCACAGTCATGTGACCACAAGTTATTATGGTTTTTGGTGGTTTGGTAGTTTCTGGCATTTTCAGCCATTTTCCACAAAATATACCCATAGGGATATATTTATTTGTTTAACGACTACAGCAATCAATTAATAACCTTTGCAAAAAAAAGTTATAAAAGTTATAAAATTGGGTCACATGGGTGCCTCAACTTAGAACCGTCATGACTTACAGGAGGAATTCCGGGCTCCATTATCTTTGTAAGATAAGCACTATCTGTACATACATCATTACGCATTAACGGTGTTTCAAAAAGTGAAAAATACAATTGAAAAAAGAGAAGTATATCATTATAGTAATTAAAAGATACAAATCTCTATATGTCTGCAAATATTATTCAAGTATGTGTGTGTGTGTATTAATTTCTAATACATTTATATAACTATTGGTCTTTTTTAACCTTCTGTATTTTGCAGAAATGATTTCTGTATTTCAGGCTAGTCCGTACAAAAAGATTAATAGTGCAACATTGGAGAGATAAATGCATTTCTCCATGCAGTCAATGGATTGAAGACCTGATTACACTTGCCACCTATGAGCAGATTGCCTGTAGTCAGAGGTCTCATAGACTTGATGGCAGCCCCAGGGACTTTGTTGAAGCTTTGAAAAAATTCATCTGTGTGTGCCAGAAGTATAATAGAAAGGAGACAGCTTTCTGTTTGGCAAAATACAGGTCAGATTTTAATATGAATTATGAGCACATTTGTGTTGAGAAAATATTGTAGGAGATGACTAGGCTGAGCCCAAAGATAAGGTCAAACATGCCATCAGTTTGGAGTCACTATACTTCCACAAGAGACCTAAGTCCAGCCCTCCTTGAAGTCCATTGACTCTTATCTAACACCAGTTTGCCTTGACTGTTAGTAGATCAGATTCTTGTGTAGAGGTAGCATAAAATAAACCTTAGTACTTTTGAACTCTTTCCTGGCTCCTGGTTTCTTGCACCTGACATATATGATAAATAAGCATACACAAAGGTAACCATTAGTTTGATACTTAAGACAGTCTTCCTGTCTATAGTCCCACTTGAAATAATACAAGATCAACTTATATTACAATATTCTTTCATCTACTATATAGTCTTCCTGTTTTTAAGGGATGTTCATGTGTCAAAACTAACCACTGTCTTCCTTAGCATCCATGGAAGGATAGCGTATTAAAATGAAGGACAAAAATGTACTGTCCATTCCAAGAAAAATATCCACAAGTAAACTGTACCATTTTGGCATACTTAAAAGATTTTGTAAGGGTAAGATAAATTTGGAACAAGTGTGTACTACTTCATGAGTAAAGCAGGGCCAGAACTTTCTGAATTGACCCTTTTATGGAAAGTTAGATGATTAAAACAAAGCAAAAAAAAAAAGTTTTGGAAAAGTATGGTCCAGTTTCTGGAATAGAACAAAACAAAATCTGTGCATGCTATCCTTCCAGTTGGTTTGAATTTGCTTTCAACCAAATTGTATTCAACACTAGAGACGATGTTGGCCCAGATGAAGACACTCGTGAAAATTGAGCAACCAAAAATCACACATAGCTCACAGTTCAATCAAATAATTTATTTTAAAGATGAAATTACAGTATATCCTTAAAAAGGTTAACCAAACTTCTCATATAATCAGAAACAGTACTTCTTAATGAATCATTTGAACTATTGTGAAACTGAACCAGGTTTCAACAATTTCCATGGCCATTCAGATAACAGTTTCTGATGACTAAAACTGCGTGATATTCTCATGAGAATGTTCAGTTGTGTGCCCTTATTTTGTTTCAAGAGCAGGATTTGGTTTGGTTCAAATTCAGCCTCCTGAGAAACTTTGCTCTCCCTTATCTGATGCAGGGTGGGAAGAAACACAAATGAGACCAGATTTGGGGAATCGGGTTTAAATACCCTGATAGTTGGTTCCAAATATATTTGTCACCCCCATGGCCAAGCCTTCTCAAAAACATTGGCAGACAGCCTTTTGCCAGTGATGCTCCCTCCCAAACAGACTGGCTTGAGCCAAGTAGAATGAATCATTCATTGTCTAAGAGTAGAACTAGGTGAAGGAGCTCCCAAGATGGTTGGTTCCCCAATGGTGCTCTGTGGAGCCAAGTGTCAGAGTAGATACCTAGGAGTGAGCCCTCCAAAACATCTTAAGTAAACCAAAAGACCCAGTAGCTTAAGAAGATAAAAAATCCAGGCATCATCTACAACAGAGGTCCCCATCCTATGGGCCGCAGCCCACTATCGGGCCGTCGCCTCTTGGCCACCGGGCCGTGTAAATGACTGGCCAGTACACATATACATGTGCACGCACTCACCCCCTGCCTTTGCGCAGGCGCTAGCCAAGTTGCGAGCCTCGCACCGGTGCTAGCAGCCCCATTTGCGGAGCACGTATGCTCATGGCCCTATTTGCGCACTCACGCACGCAGCCTCATTTAAGTGTGTGCGCATGCACACATAAAGATGCCTGTCCCTCCCTTTCCTACCAGGCCGCCAACCCAGAAAGGTTGGTGACCCTTGATCTACAACATACAATGTAACGACTGTAGCAGCCACAATGTACGACAGGCAGAAGACTATCAGACTGCATCCATGAATACCAATTGGCAATCTGAAGACACAATTAAAACTCCTTAATCTCACAGCACATGGACAGATTTAACTGGGAAACTGAGTATCCTAGACCAAGCCATATCCAAAATACTAAGGAATTCCTGGAAGCTTCTCATTCAGACAAATCAGCCATTGTAATGGAATGTGTTGATGACCTTGAGGAATGAGGGGGAAATACTGCCTAGGGAATGATCAGACAAGATAGGGAGGAGCCCATAGTCACTTAACAGTTAGAGAAAGAAACTTAGGAAAGACCCACCCCAATTGATCAAACAGTTAAAAGTAGCAGTGGGAAGTTTGTACCTTCAGACTTGCAAGATTCTATTAAAGTAGTGTTACAATAAAGTAGATTTAGTCTGGTCGTGTTTCTTGTCTGATTTGCACAAAAGGGCTGATAGCCATCAATAGACACATAGAAATAAACCATATTTACACACCATTTAAAAGAGAATAAAAATGCTAAGAAGGAAGCAAAAAAGACCAGAGCCAATGCCTACATAATCAGGGATTAACATCAGACAAACAATTCAATCAATGAGAAAATAATACTCTAATCAAGGAACTACCAAGGAGAAAATCACACCCTCACCAACATTGGCAGGGTAAGCTGCTGTAAACAGGGAGTAAACCCCACAATGACTGATACTGATTATGTTACCTAGTTAGGTAATGAAACATCTGCCAGCAAACAATCAAGCTCAGAAAGCACCGAGGACCTCACAATTCAACCCTGAGCTACAGATATTCTCTTCTATTGAAAGGAGAACATACCACTTAATGTGGCAGCTTGTTCAACTCACTGACAGCTCATAGAGCCACAATTCATAGGCATCACTCTTCCATATAAAATAGAAAGTTTAATTTCACTCAATAACTCATTTTCTTGCATTTATATTGTCCCATTTTAGAATGGTTGCATGAAATTTTGCATTCTTTTTTTCTCTTTTATCTGGCCACCACCTCCTTGAATATTTGCATTTTATATGTGTGTGTGTGTGTGTGTGTGTGTGTCACAAATTACATCATAACATCTGGAAACATAGAGATGGGAGTGTCCTATTTCACACATACATCTGGGATGTACAAATGGAAAATACAAATTTTAAATTCATATTAAAATGCAAAGTATATTGCTCCTATCCCTTACATATCTTCTTTGGTCAGCTTGTGAATAAAGTTACTGAAAAAGCAAAATGAATTTTCTTTGATAGAAATACATTTTACTACTCTGTGGGCATTCCTAAGAGAGCACAAATTCTTATTGAACTTTATGACTTTGCCAAAGTTTTTGACCTGAAGAAATTGGCAGAGATTTTAAAGATTCAAGAATGCTGCTGTTTTTCACGCAACCTTTGGATTTACTAATGGACAATTTCTGATTCTTCTTGTTGTTCAAAAGGAAAAAAATGTACACAGTCATGCTCTATCTATTGCCTCTCTGATGGAAAAACTAATCTGACACTCAACTCTTCCATCTATACTTTGATCAAAGAAAGAGAGGTTGCATTGAAGTTTGCAGCATAAATTGAATATGGAGGGAAATGACTACAACTATAAAAGTAGGACAGGTGCTATCCAAAGCAGCCTTTCTTAGCTTGGGTGCCCTCCATACAGTAACTGTGGATTTCAACTTCGAGAATTCCCTACCAGCATGTTTGATAGGCACCCAGGAGAGAAGGCAGATCCGTGTCAAGAAACCATGTTATTCTGTTTTAGCAAATACAATAAATCTTAAAAACATCTGCTCATATCATTGGCATCAGTGCAGTTTGCTGACAATACCATTCAGCATCAGAAGATTTCTTATTGGTTTTGAGATTGTTTCTAGTGATGTTACGGCTTAATATATAATGGATAGGTTTGAGGCGACAGGAAAGAAAGAAATTGTAATATGATGGTTGCAACCTACAGTCCTTATCAACAATAGCCAAGGTCCATAGCATGAACTGCATATCACCCCAGAGTCTTGAATGCAATCTTGGAAAACCAACATCCAAATTACATTTTTTCATGTGATAGAAGGGGGAATGTATGTAGTATGCAGTCATCTAATTAATTATCTATAATTGAATTTTAATCCATCTTCAATGTCAGCAGAGCAGAGCAGAGCAGAGCAGAGAAGAGAAGAGAAGAGAAGAGAAGAGAAGAGAAGAGAAGAGAAGAGAAGAGAAGAGAAGAGAAGAGAAGAGAAGAGAAGAGAAGAGAAGAGAAGAGAAGAGAATTCTTTATTAGCCAAGTGTGATCGGACACACAAGGAATTTGTCTCCGGTGCATAAGCTCTCAGTGTACAGATAAAAAATAAAGTGATGTCAGAGATCATAAATCATAAATCAATTTATGATCTATGACTTATCACATTTCACACATCTTTATATCACACACCTATTTAGATTTTAACCTGCTCCAGCTTATTTTAGAGTGCAGCCTCCAACAAGTCACTCAAAGGTCAAATGTGGTCTTCAATCTTCCTGGTAAGTTGAGATCAAACTGGTACACCCTTGCCTTATCTTATGCTGCAGATTGAGAAAAGAGTTGGTGAAAGAGGTAAAATTGAGATGTGGTTGTGGGCACATTAGTTTCTGGAGACTAAGAAGCATTGTTGGGTGGCAGATGACACACACTATGTGCATTCTCAGAAGAGAAGATGAGAGTGTTAGCAAGACAGCATGTTGTCCTTTTTCTTCAATGTTTGACTTTGACAAACTTTGACTATCTCAGTTTTATGAGACAACAGTTTTTCTCATTAATGGGAACGGAAGAGAACATCACTTCATTATCAACCCTCTGATTTCAGGCATACCATCTTCCAGTCTCTTGATGCCTCTGCTGTGCTCTTGACTTTGGATCCAATTATAATGCCTGCATATAAAGAGAAGCATTAAGCCTCAGACTTGCAATGGTATCTCAAAATGCCAGCAGCATACCTATGCTATTGAGAGCTTTCATGATTCATAAAAATAATAAAATTTAGTCATTAACTAATAACATCTACAGCAAACTAAGATGCCAAAATGCCAATAAGCATATGTAGCATATCTCATAAATGTTGCCATTTTGCACCTGTGTCTGACATCTGATGCAAGTAAGTTCCAGTGTTGGCACAATGTAATTGTTCCTGTTTAGATCATTCCTTGCTTGCCTTCTTGCTCTGCAGATGCCTAGGTAAACAGCTGACTTTGTCCTCCCTTCACATCCCACTTCAGAGAACAAAAAACAAAATTCTATTTTCCTTCCACATCTTGTTCTGTAAAAAGATTTCTGCAATACCTATATTCAGTTTTCCAAGAATCCAAATATCATATCTCAGTGGTGGCAAACCTATGGCATGGGTGCCAGAGGCGGCACTCGGAGCCCTCTCTGTGGGCACACGTGCCGTTGCCCCAGCCTTGCCTCCCCCCGTGACCCTCTCCTCACCAGCCCTCCTGGAGAAGAGTCACCCCTGAGCGTGGCCCACACGGAGCAGTGCAGTCAAGGACATGGCAGCCAGGCAGTGTAGACAAGACTCTGCCCTCACGCCCCATTGCGCACAGTTGATGCTATGGGCATCTCTACTATGGCAGAGGGCGTGGCTGCCGTGGCGCTGCTGGGCAATCTGTGGCGGGCCCTGGAGGCGGAGTGGTCCTGCAGGCAGGCGGGGTGGGGGTGGAGCAGGGGCGGGGCCAGTTTTTGGGCACTCGGTCTCTAAAAGGTTCGCCATCACTGTCATATCTTATCTATCTATCTGTCTGTCTGTCTGTCTGTCTGTCTGTCTGTCTGTCTGTCTGTCTGTCTGTCTGTCTGTCTGTCTGTCTGTCTGTCTGTCTGTCTGTCTGTCTGTCTATCTGTCTGTCTATCTATCTATCTATCTATCATCTATCCAAGCTATTCTCCAAAGTGCTTGAAGGCAGGACAAGAAGCAACGGATGGAAACTAATCAAGGAGAGAAGCAACCTAGAACTAAGGAGAAACTTCCTGACAGTTAGAACAATTAACCAATGGAACAACCTGCCTCCAGAAGCGGTGAATGCTCCAACACTGGAGGTTTTTAAGAAGAGACTGGACAGTCATTTGTCTGAAATGGTGTAGGGTTTCCTGCCTGAGCAGGGGGTTGGACTTGATGACCTCCAAGGTCCCTTCCAACTTTATTATTATTATTATTATCTATCTATCATCTATCTATCATCTATTTCTATCTAATCTATCATCTATCTATCTCTATCATATACTGTGTCTATATCTATCTGTCTATCATCTACTATCTATCTATCTCTTACTTTCTGTCTGTCTGTCTCTATCTATCATTTATCTGTCATCTATCTCTATCTAATCTATCTATCATCTATCTCTATCTAATCTATCTCTCTATCTATCTATCTCTCTCTATATATATATTTTTATCTATCATCTGTCTATCTAATTCACTTGATCTCAACTCACTCATTCCTCAACTTTGTGCCTATGTCTACTATTTTTAGACTCCCCAAAGTTGACTTCTAAATCAACACATCTGGAGGGCATCAGGCTGAAAAACTGTACCAGATTTTTAAAAATGTTAATATAAAATGGAAGAATTGGGTTAAACCTTGGGCAAGCATAAATTTTAATAGTTCAACAATGGAAAATGATTTCCAGGAAAGTCATACGTTTCTCCTCTTTACTATGAAGTTTTTCAAGGAATATAAGTATTTGGATTTGTGCTGTTTTAGGCCCGTGGCTTAACCTCATTCTCTAATCAGGTTTTCTTTTGCCATAAAACAATTCATTAGGTTTTTAAAAATAATCTAATGTGAAATAAAGTACAGGCATCAAGATATTCAGATTTTATTGCTTCTGGCATTGTAGCAGAGTTGATTCGAACAGATTTGCTTTATTACTTACAGCTATGGAAAAAAAACAAACCACACTTTGAAACATGTCTCATCAGACGAGACTTCTAAATACATTTTGCCTTCTGTCATAGAAGCAGAATTCTCCCATGATGCTCTAGGAACACGAAATCAGGCAAAGAGAATAGCTTTTATCTCCCTCCCAAATAAAGACCATCCGTTGGGACTTTAGAGGGGGGGAAAAACTCAGAAAAGAATGGAAGATAACAGAATAACAGAATCAGAAGGAACCCTGGAGGTCTTCTAGCCCTCCAAGATGACACAGAAGAGAAACAAACCTTCCCTTCCTGTAATAGACAGTGATTTTGCGAATCAGGGGTGCACAACGTTTGTCAATTGGATGGTCCCAGCACACTTTGGTGGCAGGTTGAGGCTCATAATCTGAAAGTGAAGAAGACAGGGTCCATTTTCAAGGCACTTTCAGGGTAAAATACGGGCCTTAAGCATCTGCATGGCTTCCCATGTTGCTCCTTAAAGCCCCCCCAAATACAAAAGAAAGAGGCTCATCCATTGGAGGCAAAAAATCAAAGCGGTTACATAATACAGATAGTCCTTGACTTACAACCATTCATTTATTGACTGTTCAAAATTACAACAGCACTCAAAAAAGTAACTTAGGACCGATTCTCATACTTACGACCATTGCAGCATTCCTCACAATCACATGATCAAAATTTAGTTGCTTGGCAACTGGCATGTACTTTGACAGTTGCACTGTGCCAGGGTCATGTGATCACCATTTGGAACCTTCCCAGCCAGCTTCTGTCAAGCAGAGTCAATGGGGGAAGCCAGATTCACTTAACGAACCCATGATTCACTTTAACAACTGCAGTGATTCTCTTAACAACTGAGGCAAAAGGGTGTAAAATGGGACACAACTCACTTAACAACTGCCTTGCTTAGCAACAGAAATGTGGGGCTCAGTTGTGGTTGTAAGTCGAGGACTACCTGTATTATTCCCAGTTTCGCTTTTGTTCATACTTGCTTCAAGTCCATAAGCAGGTAAGTTGCTAATACCAACTCTGTTTGGTGTCTACTCTCCAAACTATGAGAACTGAGTGAAGGAAGGCCAGATTGCCCCCTATCAGCCAAACCTCCTGCTCCATTCCTCTTGATCAGCTCTGTCTGCTCCACATATCAGAGGAGTAATTTTTACAGTAGGAAGTTCCATCCTGTGGGAAGTATCACTGTAATACAAGACTACCTCAAAAAGCAGCCTTTCCCTGCAGATACTCATCCTTTAATTCAGGGAGCAAGATGGAGGAAGAGAGTGGAGCCGTTGATGCGGTCTTACTGTCTGCCTCACATTTTCCTGATTGTGCAGACTTGTCCAGCACCAGAGGGCAGGACAAGAAACAATGGATGGAAACTAATCAAGGAGAGAAGCAACCTGGAATTAAGGAGAAACTTCCTATCAGTGAGGACAATTAACTAGTGGAACAGCTTCAGAAGTTGTGGGTGCTTCATTGTTGGAGGTTTTTAAGAAAAGACTGGACAGCCATCTATCTGAAATGGTATAGTCTCTCCTGCTTAAACAGAGGGTTGGACTAGAAGACCTTCAAGGTCCCTTCCAGCTCTGTTCTGATTGATTGATTGATTGATTGATTGATTGCTTTTCCATATGTTCAAGCATCTGACCAGAGGTTCCTTTCAACTGAACTATTTTAGAAGAAATCATTTCAAACAGCAGGGTTTTCTTTTCTTTTTTTTAAAAAAAAGATCCTTTTGGATTTCTTTCACACACGCTGATTGCTTGGCTCATAGTTGTTCCATTATATTCATCTGATTATCCGTTGCTGGCTCCACAATATTCTTCTTCCAGCTTGCCAAGGCTATCTGGCTCACCAGGATATTGTTCTACACTGTCCCTTGTTAGATCCAAGAGGCAGTTTATGTGTCCTTAGATCAAATATTGTGGAAATGGGGGATAATTCTATCAACCCTGATAATTAGAGGGTTGCATCTAAAAGGCTTTTGAAAACGTATTTTATACCACAATCACTGACTATCAGAGCGGAAACTCATTTCCCACTACACAACCCAGCTGAGCACTTAAATGCAGTAGGCATTGTGTATTTTCACTTAAAGACTGTGTGGCAGCCAGAGATACAGGTCGTCTTCACCTTACAACCATTCATTTAGTGACTGTTCGAAGTTACAAAAGCACTGAAAAAAGTGTCTTATGACTGTTTTTCACACGTACAACTGTTGCAGCTTCCCCATGGTCATGTGATCAAAATGTGGACGCTTGGCAACTGGCTCATATTTATGGCAGTTGCAGTGTCCTGGGGTCATGTGATCAACTTTTGTGATCTTCTGATAAACAAAGTCAATGGGGAAGCCAGATTGACTTAACAACTGTATTAGTAACAACCACTGCAGTGATTCACTTAACAACTATGGAAAGAAAAGTCATAAAATGGGGCAAAACTCATTTAATAACTGTCTTGCTTAACAACAAAAATTGGGAGCTCAGTTGTGGTTGCAAGTCGAAAACTTACCTGTACTTACAATCTCAAGTTGAGGACTTACCTATACTTACAGTTAATCCTTATGGCAGGTCTATAAAGTGCTAAGATAGAAGGCTAAATCGTCATAAAGGCAGTCTACTCGTTGTTTGGCTTAACAGATGAAGTCTCACTTGGGCTTTGTCCCAAGACTTTTATCTAGGACAGTCCATCAATGCTCTCAGACCTTCTGCAGAGCTTTGAGATATATTTCATGATAAGAATCAGTTCTGCATTTTATGGGATAAAGCCTACATTGTGAAGCAAAACAGTGTTGGAGTTAAGGCCTTATTACACTGGAGGTGGAGAGGGATCCAATATTGTTTGTCCTGATTTTTTTTTTAATTGACAGTGAATTGCTTCATATTTTTGTAAACTTCACAGATCAATTGGAAAGAGGTATCAGATCAATTGCAAAATAAAATTAAATGCAAGGGGCTTCAAATCAGTTCACAGCTCTGGGTTGATTGATTGCTCTACTACAGATTTAGGAAATCTTCCATCCTTCCCTCAATTGATGATGATTGCTGTCTCAAGAAATATTGATCCTTTACTTGAGCAAGCCTATTTGAGATTGACAATAAGCCTCAACATCCTGTTAAGCAGAAAACCGCTCCAGATAACCAATAACCTAATCAAAGATCCATCAAGGAGGAAGCCACCCCCATCCCTCCACCAACTGTCAGGACAAGCCACTAGGTACAAAGAACCAGCAACCTCCACTCTCACACTGATGATGTCTCCTAGCTGGGTAATGAAATATCCAAGTTCAGAGAGTTTCAGTTTTGCGCCGTAGCATACGGCAGCGGGATAGCGGAGCTCCACTTCCCATAGCCAGTTTCAGCTTGCCAGGGGGACCCTAAATGGGTCTGAAGTTGCCCCGAAGAGGTGACCATAAAGGAGGGGCACTCTGTTGGTCACAAAATTACAGTGGTAGTTTTGTTTGATCTGGTGGAAGCCCTCCAACCTGACAGGAGAAAGGCTAGCATCTAGCCCACGGGTTGGCAACCCGCGGCTCTGGAGCCACATGTGGCTCTTTCAGCCTTCTGCTGCAGCTCTCAATCGTCTCTTCCTCCACCATTTGCAGTCCCAAAAAAAGAAAAAAAAAGTGGGAGTTCAATCAATCAATTCCAACTTCTCACGAAAAAAAAAGATCTCGCGAAGTTGGAATTGATTGATTGAACTTCTTTGTTTGTGGGACTGCCCACAAACTTCTTTTATTCTTGGGACTGCATGTGGTGGCGGCGGCGGAAGAGTCGAGGACTTCTGGAAGGAAGGTGCGTGGGTCAGATGGGGCGTGTGGAGGGGGTCTGCCAAGCATCGTATGGAGCTGGCTGGGGAAATGGGCTGGGTGGAGGGAGCTGCCAATGCCACTGCCATGATCCCCCCTCCCCAGCCACCATGCCACCATCGTCAATATTCTCACCTGGCCTCACGCTCTTTTTCTCCTTATCTTCCGCACTCCCCCGCTGGAGCACAGCTGAGAGCCGGAATGGCTTTCTGCAGCCAAGGGTGGGAGAGCCCAGCTGCCCAGGGATCCTTGCCCCCCTCGTCAGAGTGGCCAGAGTCGCAGGGCGCGAGCCTGAGCGAGCTGTCCTCTGCACCGCTCAAGAGCTCACCTCCCACCTTCTCCTCGCTCTCTCCATCGCCGCTGTCTTGGAAGGCGCCCTCTGACGGGCTTCTTTTTTGTGGGAAACGGGTCCAAGTGGCTCTTTGAGTGTTTAAGGTTGCCGACCCCTGATTAGCCCAAGCTATTTGCAGCCAAAGTTCAAGAGCACAAACCAGAACATCGGTGAACAGCGTCCTTGGAACTGGTGAGAGTATCGATCTTCTCTCTTCTATCTTTTAACTGAATCCTTGGGGAAAACCCCCAAAGCAAGAAAACCTCCAAAAGTGAAGGGAAGGGACTACATCTCCACTCCCTCATAGACGGAAGTGGCGAATTAATACTAAGGGGGAAAGAAATATATTGAAATTAAATTTAAAATACTGCAGTCTGGACAAATCTAGAAACTAAAAAAAAAAACCTGTTAAGACTATACCTTAAAAGGTTTTGATGAAATTATAAAAAATATATAACAATAACAACTTTTTGTCTGAAAAAAACTGGAAAATAAACAACTACTGACACCTAGTGGATAATCAGAGCACAGAACACTAACAATAATGACTCAGAAATTGGCAGGATGCCCAGAAACCAAGAATAATCTGTTCCCTTGAACTTTAAATAACCTTCAAGAAACAGCTGGGAACAAAGAAAGAGCTGGGCCAGCCATAAGATTAAAAAGTGTCTGAAAGAAAAATACCTGGACTGTTGTCTAAATCTAAGAATTGTTTATAGAATAAGAAAAACTTCGGCTCTTGGCTAATCTTTTAGAGGAGAATTTACAGGAAGGACTTAAGGTGACTAAACATACTGAAATGCAACTTTGACTGATTGATAATTGACCCCTGAATAAAAAAAACAGTTGAAGGCGGGAGACAACATGGATATTGTACACCTATCAAAAAATGACAGAACACCACACTCAATATTTACCCCTCAAGGATTTAGCCTGGAACATCAAAGACCTCCAGAAGCAATATTTCAAGGCAAGACAAATACTTTCCAAGAGGAAATGTATGCAATGGTACGACAGATACAAATAACAATAGATTTAAACCACGAGGAAATCAAAAGCAACTTTGACGACATAAATAAACACATCTCTAACCTAAATCTACAATCAAAAAAATGACGGCGAATAAACAAACAAATCAGATAACAGAACACAAATTAGAAGAACATGATCAAATCAATGAAGCTACAAATGAAAAGAACTACAATTTAATACAAACAGGAAAAATTTTATAAGACTTTGATATAACAACAAAAATGGAATGGATTATAGAATTCCCAGGAGAATCATCAGAGTTTGGGAGAAGAAAGTATATATTTTACCTATTTTATCTTCTTTATTCCCAACAGTACTTACAAAAACACAGGAACAGCCGGGTAAGCAGAATATATTAACTTGGAAAGCTACTCAGCAAAAGAAGAAGACTAGAGACAGATTCAAGAGATTTGATTCACCCTACCAGATGGAATATTACATGAGCAAACACTTGTTTGAATATGGTTAAAAGAATAGAGAACTTTGAACATAAAGGGGCCCTATAACAAGAAGGATAAGAGATTTAAGTAGTATAGTAGGTTTTACAATGTATGAAATGTAAAAATATTGGGATGATGTAACTTTTATAAATATAAGTGAAATATAAGCTGATCAGAAAGGATGTTATATGCAGATGCTATAAGATAGATAAGAAGTACAGTATTTTTATGATGCATGAAATATGAAAATATTGGGATGGTGTACTTAAATGGAAAAATTTGGATATTTAGATGACTAGCATTGAGAAAATCATGACTGATAAGAATGGATTGAATATAAGGGAGAAATTAAGCTTAAACAAAAATCACGAAAATAGGATGCATGGTGAACTAATGAGATATTTTTATAAGAATAATATAAGGTGATTAAAAAAGGTTATACATAGATGTTATCATTATCTGTACAACTATGAAAAATGTCTATATTTAATCATTTATATATTGAAAATATTAAGAATTATATTTGTTTAAGGTTGACGAAGGAGAATACAATTGGGAGAAGGAAGGATCAAATTACGGAATTATCAAAACCAATCATTATTATTTATTTTTTTTTAAATATATTTTATTAGATTTTATAGGGGTACAGGGGTAACATTAAGGTGCTTAGGAACCACCATGGAGGTGGGTATATTAAACATCCAAAAAAAGGAAGACAATCACAGATATATAGCTCAACTCAAGCTTCCCTCTCTAATTCCCTCATTTAATTTTACATATTCACATTAATGAGTTCTATATAAGTTTCAAACGGTCCTATCAAATATCAATTACATTTCAATTCTAAAAAATCCCAATCCTGTTTTTAAGCTTTACTAACTTACAATTACTATATTTCAATTAGCCTTAAATAGACATGTTATTAACACTTCGGGTGCCCTTTTTTTTTTTTTACGTAATTATATCTGGTATATTGTTCTTACAACAACATTCCCATATCTTCTTCATTGATACCATTTTTTTTTTCTCTTATCACCCATCCCTCTTATTCTCCTTTTATTTCTAAATAATTCTCTTAAAATAAAAATATCAGGCCAACAAATAAATTTCTATCTAATTTAAATATATATTCTATCAATGCCTCTATATCTATAAAAATCTTTTTAAACCAGTAGATAAAGTTTACTTCTCCAATATATATCATATCTAAGACAAAGTAATATTACAAAGGGTATCCTCTTAAAAATTTCACGTATTCCATTAGTTGTTAAGTCAGTCAAGAAGTCAAAGCCTTTTTAATCCCATTAAATAAGACTTTAAAATACATTTTTAAATCTAACTCTAGGCTTCTTTCTGTGCCATAATGGTTTCCATAGTGAGGTTCCTACATAATCAAACCACACTATTAAGGGGTCCATATTCTTTAACGCTTCAAATTGGTCAAAGTTCTCTTTCCTTTCTTCTAATAGCCTTTGGATGGTGAAAGCTGTTTTATTCCATGTTATATTTGCCAATTGTTTATCCACCTTTTCTCGATTTTCAATAGTTTGTATCTGAGTGTCAGTCTCTGTTGATGTTGGTATTGGTGCTTCAGACATCTCTGTTGAAGTTGTTGTATAGTCATCAGACTTCTCGATAGGTTGTGTTGGAAGTTGAATAAAATTAGTTTGTTTTGTGGTTTCCACAGTTTCTCTCAGTGTAGGGAAAAGAGATTGAAAATAGGAGCTCACATCCTTTGCAGCTTCTAGAATTGTTTCCAATATAAGATCATAGTCCAGTTGTGTATTAAGTTCCATATCGATAGTAATAAGGCTTTTTAATCTTTAATCTTTAAGGAAGGCTCTGCTTCATAAGAATCAAGCAAGCATTCACCTTCAGTTTTCAATAGGCCAGCTGCATCGTTATCTTATCACTCTTTCAGGGTCATAGCCATTCCCAGCCATAAAGAAATATAATTGCAGTACCACTTTTCGACACAAGATGTCCTCAGCAAACCAGAAATCCTTTTCTTTCTTTTTTTTTCTTTCCAAATAATAGATTTTTTATTTTTCGTGTTGAAAGAGATGAAGAAAGGGTTCAAAAATAATAAATACGTAGTTGTAACAATAATAGTCAAGAATAGAATGTTTTCAGGTCCCCTCAGTATTCCAAAATTTAAATAGTATCGAAATTAACTGGTTTTTATTTATATATTTTTTTTTCCAACGCTGTTTTTCCCCATTGCTCAAACGCTGCTTCCTCACGACAGGGAAATAGTTCAAAGAAAGCTTTTAACAGGAAAGTAGTTAGGGAAAAAAAAGGGGGTAGGAAAGGTCTCACCCGGATTCTCCACGGGGGTTCTTTCGCTTAGATGTTCTTCTGGCTTTCAGCTGGTGCGACGAAGTGATCGTCCATTTTGAAGGGCGATCTTTTCCTCCGACGGCCCTAAGGAGAAAGTTCGCACTGGGGAGAGCCGCCGCTCTTCCCCAGTCGAGCAGGAGCCTCCTCTAGCGGTGGTCGCCTCTACGGGGCGACTTTCGACCCGATTAAGGGTCTACCGACGAAGGGAAACCAGCCGGTGGGAGAGAGAGATCTCTCCGTGCGACTGCTGGTGTCGCGATCCGGAACCGGAAGCCAAAAACCAATCATTATTGACTGTTAATCAATTATTATTGCTTTTTTTTCCAAATATATAAACCAAGACAACACGCTGTACACCAGGCACTGGAAATTGTTATTGTAAAAAGCCAATAAAATATTTTTATTCTTTTTTAAAAAAGAGACATCCAATTTCAGAGGCCCTCCAAAATCCAACCAAGTTGTTTTGAAAAGATTTGAGAAAGGAGGGATAAAGACTGAGGTCACAGGAAAGAATCTAGGAGTGAAAAGTAAAATAATGAAACTAAAAAACTGGCAGATATATACAGTGCAGTTGGGTCAAGGGATGGAGAAGGCTATAAGATACATGTACTTGGTTAGAAGTAGCTGGCTAATAGTTGAGCTCTGAATCTCTGGTGTATGATTAAAACTTCATTTCCCCATCAGTTATCAATAGAATAATAGAATAGAATAGAATAGAATAGAATAGAATAGAATAGAATAGAATAGAATAGAATAGAATAGAATAGAATAGAATAGAATAGAATCTGGAAGGGACCTTGGAGGTCTTCTAGTCCAGCCCCCTGCTCAAGTAGGAGAACCTATACCATCTCAGACAAGTGACTGTCTAGCCCCTTCTTAAAAATCTCCAGTGATGGAGCGCCCATGATTTCTGAAGGCAAGCTGTTCCACTGGTTAATTGTCCTCACTGTCAGGAAGTTTCTCCTTAATTCTAGGTTGCTTCTCTCTTTGATCAGTTTCCAACCATTTTTTCTTGTCCTGCCCTCTGGTGCTTTGGTGAATAACATGATCCCCTCTTCTTTGTGACAGCCGCTCAAGTACTGGAATGCTGCTATCATGTCTCCCTTATTTCTTCTTTTCTTTAGACTAGCCAGACCCAAGTCCTGCAGCCGTTCTTCGTATGTTTTAGTCTCCAGGCCTTTGATCATCTTAGTTGCTCTTCTCTGAATTTTTTTCCAAACTCTCAACATCTTTTTTGTGATGTGGTGACCAAAATTGGCTTTAAACAAGAGGAACTCAGAAGACCTTGAGGCCTTCCCCAATAGATCACAAAGAGACACACAGATATAAATTGCTCTTCACTCTGCTTTATGGAACCTTCAGGCAATTCTTGGCTATTTGATATTTGGTGAATTTAGTAGGTGGAGAGGGATGGAAATGTAAAAACAGCCAATATTATGAGGCAGAGTAGTACATCACTAAAGACCTTTCAGAGCTATAGAGTTTGCCAAGTACTCCGTTTCCTACGAGATTCTCTTTTACAGGAACAGAAAGCTGAAGAGAAGCAATAACAACAGATATTGGAAGATGCTCAGACTCCAGTAACTGTTAACTCAAAAGGAATCTTCAGCCAAGCAAAGTTCCAAAGAGGACTTTGTGTGTGTGTGTATGTGTGTTACACACACTCAAAAACCCAAACAGAAGCAAAAAAAAAAGTTTAAAAAAACATAATTCTTTCTACTCTCGGCCTAGCCAAAGCCACAAAAACCTGGAAATGTCCAATTGATGCCTGATCTTGTTTGATATTTCCAGAGTTGCTTTAAAGTTGAGAGATGTTTCCAAATCCGTGTGGAACTTTGCAAGCCCTTGTGTCTGATTGTGGTTTTTCTATTGGAAAAAAAAATCTAAATCTTTCTAAGAAGCAGATTTTCTCTTGTTTTGAGCATGCAGGGCTCAGAACCTGATCTACGGTATGATTGTGTAAAAACCATGTTTGGAAACTTCAGCCAAACCTTGTAAGAAATACTCCAAGACCTTCACAATGCTATACTGTCACATTTATAAGGGGGGGAAAAACAACCACAGAGGTCCCTGACTATATACAGCTATTCTGAGATATTGATTACTATTTATACAATAATGGGCAACTTTTCTGAGGCTGGGGCTGCAGGAAGCCCTCTGGTGAAGCAGTGACATCACCAGAAGGAATACAAATGAAAATATATTATTTATTTTCCTGCTGGATCTGCCGGGGACTCCCCATATGTTTGAGCAATTTGTGGGGTTTGATATGGAGATGGAAGCCTCACAGAGGGAAACCACTCCTATTTGTACCCTTATTATTCTCAATCATTGAGAAGAAACTGAATTCTTTGTATCAGAATTTGGTCCTTTTAATATCACATTTCTATACTGTGACTTCAGTGTTTTGGAAGGATGTACGTGACTCTTTCCTGATGTAAATCTTATTCGTGTTTACTTTCTTTTGAGTGATTAACCTATTCAGGTCAACTCATGGCTGGGCATCAGAAGTCAAAAAGTGGGCTCTGATTGTTGAGAGAGTGTCTATTACTGAAGATTCAGAATGCTGCTTTGTGACCATAATAAAAATTGATTGATTGTCTATTTCTGCAGATTCAGTGCAGTCTCAGAGGGCTTCACTCACAAAACCTTACTTTCTTGAACCAAGGCATCTCCTCAGACTGGATTGCTCAAATGAGATGACGCAAAGGGCTGTTAATTTAAAAGGAAGCTCTTTGCATATCTAAATCTGGAACAATATTTTCTACTAAGAATAGAGGTAAAAGAGAGACAACTTGTTCATTAAGACCAAATAATGGATAGACATAACTGATCTGAAGGAAGGACTAATGGTGACATGATAGCAGTGTACCAATATCTAAGAGGCTGCCACAAAGAAGAGGGAGTCAAGCTATTCTTTAAAGCACCTGAAGGCAGGACAAAAAACAATGGATGAAAACGAATCAAGGAGAGAACCAACCTAGAATTTAGAAGAAATTTCCTGACAGTTAGAACAATTAATCAGTGGAACGACTTGCCTCCAGAAGTTGTGGGTGCTCCAACACTGGAGGTTTTTAAGAAGAGATGGGACAACCATTTGTCTGAAATGGTATAGAGTCTCCTGCTTCAGCAAGAGGTTGGACTAGAAGACCTCCAAAGTTCCTTCCAACTCTTATTCTATTCTATTATCTTCTCTTCAATTATAGTCAATCACTGAAAATGTGTTTCTCTAAAATTTGGTGCTTCTTTTATGTTCCTTTTTTTTTAATTTACAAAACAGGTAGGCTAGTTCAAAATTCAGCATACAGGTTCAAAATTCATGTATTATAATAAAGATTTTTTTGTGTTATTTGTTTTTGTTTAGTAGTTGGTCATTTTGTATTCTTTTAATACACATATATTCATGTACATATATTAACTGCTATAGTGCATACATATTAGAGAAAAGGCTGAAACCCTAGTCAGCCTAGGATTATACTGAAATTCAACCAGCCATATCATTTTACATCACATATCTATTATTTGGGCATTCCAGCTAACACGCACTTATATAATTTGTATAACTGAAGCATTAACAGTTGTTGCATAATTCAATGACAGCTAGATTTAAAGTTATTCTGTAGGAGCCATAAAATTACAAACAGAATTCTCTTTAAGTGTTCAGAATACAGTTCTCATTGTCCAAAGTACCAAAGCCACTGAAAGAAAAGTTTTGTAGAAACACAACTTTTGAGGAAGCCTAGATCATTGCAATAGCAAGGAAAGGAAAGGAAAGGAAAGGAAAGGAAAGGAAAGGAAAGGAAAGGAAAGGAAAGGGGAAAAAAGATATTTTGGAATTACTTATTTGTCAGGACCTTCAGAGCAACAACTTCTGCTTTTCTCTATTTGAATGCGCTACTTCCTTAGAACTGTTGTTTATTCCTGGAACTGAATTTTCTGCCTTTGAAACATTATTTATTATTACAATTAGAATTTGTAAGCCCAGGATGGACTTGCAAATCAACCAAAATTTGGATATGAACATTGTCTTAGATGTTATCTTAGGAAAGCTGTCCTAGGAGTTCTGCTTTTCTGGATCCCATAGCTATAGTTCCCAGTTGACCTATAAATGAAAACTGGGATTAATTCCAGCTTCCTGACTTCTTCTACTGCTTGTACAAGGAGGGGAATATAAGGTCAGCAATTGAGCTCTGTCCCAGCTTAATAAACCAAGATCTTCCAAATGTAACTAAAGTTATGAGGATGAACAGCATATAACTACTGAAAGTTTTCACTTGAAATTATGGTAGGAGATGTATGTGTCACCTGTGATGGTTTCTGCACCCATTCAAGATAAATGTGCACCCATTCAACAACGAACATCTGCCCAAGAACAGTGTGAAATGGGACTCCTGACTGAAAGTCAATCCCATGTGCAAGGTTCATGTATTTGTGAATGAACCAATCTTTTCAGACCGGCAGTACTGATATTTACAGCTTGCTTTATTCAGAGACCTCAGATCTGGTTGTGTAAACTCATAAACTTTTTGTGATCACCACAATTTAATAACTTAAATAGCCTTGGCCTTTCTAGAAGGAAAAATGGAAGGGATTAATCTACAGCTAAGACAAAATGGGAAAGCGTCAAGCACCCTAATGTTTGCTTCATCAAGAGGACCATCTGTTTGTCATTTGAACAGCAGAAAGGGTGGGTTTTTTTCCTAACCTCAGGTTTTTGGCTGCAGGTGTACAGGCTGCATTCCACCAGAATGTGCAGTATAGCTTAGATCTGTTTCAATGACTTCCAGGCCATTTACAGATGAAATATGAATGAGATGCAATCATCCTTTGTGAGAAAAATAACTGGGACTTAATGGGTATACCGCCAAGATACTAATGATATTTGGTTATCCGCCGTTTTTAAAGGCTTTCTATTTGTAGTGAATATATTTCATTTGCATGGAGCTATTTTTTTTTATCAAACTGTGACGATGATTTCCAGATTGCTGACATCATAAATATAAACTGAAACTGGTTCTTTGTTGTTTTTTTGGTTAGGCTTCAGCAATAAACTGCACCCAGAAATCCATGACAGGTATTACTTTCAGCAAATGCAGATGGCAAGTACTAAAGATCAATATGTAGCTTTCAGAGTGTTCTGAAAATATTCAAAATCAGGAACAAAGTTCAACTAAGGATATTAGAAGAAAATAGGTGTTTTCCAAAAAGAAGAAAAAAACTCCAAGGGAACTAAGACTGAAGAATAGCATGACAAAATTTGAACAAGGTACTGTTGATAATTTAAAAGAGAAACAAGAACAAATTAGAAGGAAACAGAAGGAAAAATAAAAGCAAGAGGCAAAATAAAAAAAAAATATTGTTTGGGATGAAAATATGAAAAACATATTGAAAGAAAACTTCCCATCGTGTTTGCAGAATGATACTGTAGGAAGCCCCCTCCAAAGAGAAAGAAATATTTTGGGGAATATTAAAAATGCAGAATATTACATTTCTCCAAAGGATCTTAAAGGCAGAAAAGCAGGCCCAGTTTTTTCTTAATAGCCCCAAACAGAAACTGAGCAGGCCAGCTGTGTAGAAATGAGGATTTGATAATCCCATTCAGCCCCATTCATGAGCAAATAGTACCTGCAGAAACCCATTCAAGACAGGATCTTTTGAAATCCCTTGCAGCAAAACTGATAGCTAACAATAGCAGAGTTATAGAATTAGAACCAGCAACCCCTCACCCAAAAAAATCCAACACAGGACATAGCCACCAGCCACAGGCCCAGGGAAGCAGAACATGACCTTTAGGACATAATATTAACCCACTACCATCAGAATACCAAAAGGGCACACTCAGTATGAAAGAACCACTGAAAACTGGCAACGACCTAGGAGGTGACCATGTCCAAGATGAATTTGAGGTAGATCTCAAGTGGTGGGTTCCAGTGTTGAGATTCCTTTTTTTCACCTCACAGATAAAAGATTCAGGGTTGATTAGAAGATGGCAATTTTTTTCTTAATTCTCAGAAAGGATTGATCTATTAAACTATTGACCCAAACCCTTTTGAGTATCCTGAATACATTATACATCTGTATGGAAATTCCACATTAGGAGAATATTCTGTCTGAGAAACAACCAGCCTTCAGAATAGGATTTTCCACTGGAGAACAAATCTTGGTTCCAATAGAAGAGAATATTTGTAGTTCAGGGTTGAACTGTGGGGTGCTCTCTGAGCTTGATGGTTTTCTTGCAGATGTTTCATTACCAAACTAGACAACATCATCATCATCAATCATCAAACCCTAGTTTTATACCATATGGTAGATCAGGGGTGTCAAACTGCCAGCCCGTGGGCCGGACGCGTCATCCAGTAGCCGCGCCCACCCCATTGCTGGCAATGGCAAAACAGTCCCGATACGTCTCGCGACGTCACGTGACATCGCGAGTTTGACATGTCTGATGTAGATCTAAAGTATCTCTACACGCAACATTTGTTGATTTTGAATATACCTTGGATGCTATTTCTAGCAGAATCTTCCAGGAAAAGTTTAAGGCTTCCTTCATACTGTATTTATAGGTTGCCCATGAATGCAAATTTGTCAGATGCAGCCCACAACATAGTACTCCTATTCCATTTGTAACTCCATACTTAGTGCCACATTGGGAAGGGGGCATTTCACAAATTGTATTCCAGTTCAGTCAGGGTCAAGCACAGCTGTTTCCAGGCCCTTTGCAGTTCTGTATTAATCAGCTGCTCGCATAACTTAGTTGGACAAAGGTACCCAAGGTTACTTTATATGGATGTCATGGTGATTTTATCAAAAACTCCAGTTTGCCTCAGGAGGGCTTTTTCAAAGGACAGTACTGACAATCAGCTCTTGTTTAATTACCAGATTTTTGCTCTTTGCCAAAAGCCAAAAAATATTAGTAAGTGGAACAAAGCAAACATCAATGAGCAGGTAAAATGAATATCTGGGGCTTGTACTCTATCCCTTATGAAGAAGAGGGTGCAAATTTAAAGTGTGCTGCAGACAATTTAGAAAGTACAAGTATTATACAGTGTTTTCCCTCAAAAGGAGATGTGCCTGCTACAATTCAAGGCTGTTCCTGACTCAGATAGGACCATCAACCCGCAACTTCATCTCGAAGCTACATTGTAGTTTAAGACTGGTTTGTCCAAAATGTTGCCCTTGTTTAGTAATCTCTGGTTGAAATGTAACTTCTGCCCAGTGAGTCTAGCTCCACTAATAGATGTTAATGCATTTTATTCTCTTGGGTAAAAAAAAAACTTATTGGATAAACTGCCAACCTTTGGCTTATGCTATTAAGCCATGGGGATGCTGCAATGTTCATAAGTGTGAGAAAGTGCGAAAAATAGTCATCGGCCCCTTTTTCAGTACTGTTGTAATTTCAAAGTCACTAAACAAATTAAGCCCAATTAACCAGTGGAACAACTTCCTTCAGAAGTTGTGGGTGCTAGAGGCTTTTAAGAAGAGAGTTGACACCCATTTGTCTGGAATGGTATACAGGGTCTCCTGCTTGAGCAGGGGGTTGGACTAGAAGACCTCCAAGGTCCCTTCCAGCTCTATTCTGATTCTGATTTGATTCTATCTGCAGGCTATGATCAAGTTGGGATGCTTCTTAAACAATCAGTCCACAATGCCGAATGGCAAAAACAAGTCTAGTCTGTAATGATGTTAAACCCTAGAGCACAGGTCGGCAACCTGCGGCTCCGGAGCCACATGTGGCTCTTTGAGCCTTCCCCTGCGGCTCCCAGCCTCCTCTGCCATTTGCAGAGAGAGACAGAGCTTGCTTCTCTCTCTCTCTCTCTTTGTGTGTGTTTGTGTGTGTGTGTGTAAGTAAAAAAGAGAGTAGCCTCACCCTGTTCCGAAGAGCCGACAAGCATACTGGGCGGGGCTTCTCCCTTTGCTGCGTCTCTGCAGGAAGCAGGAAGCAGGAAGGGCAGGAGAGAGCTAGCTGGCCTAGCTAGGCTGACTCAGGAATTCTGGGAGTTGAAGTCCATGAGTCATAAAAGAGCCGAGCTTGCCTACCCCTGAGCTTGTTGGAGAACAGCTTGAAGCCAGCTTGCCAGGTGAGCAGAAGATCGGAGAGAGGGAGAGACGGAGGGAGGGGGGGGGAGAGAGAGAGAGAGAAGAGAGAGACAGAGAGAGAGAGAGACCCTTTTGACATCTAAAATAAAGATAACACTGCATATATCCTTTTTTACCTTTATTTTTATATATGTGTGTGTGTATGTGTATATATATGTGTGTGTGTGTGTGTGTATATGTGTGTGTGTGTGTATAATCACACACACACATATACACACACATTCATATACACACACATTCATATACACACACACACACACACACAAACACAGAGAGATTATATATTATATATATATATAATAAAGGTAAAAAAGGATATATGCAGTGTTATCTTCATTTTAGATATCAAAAGAGTTTTGCGGCTCCCAGTGTTTTATTTTTGGTGGGCAATGGGTCCAAGTGGCTCTTTGAGTGTTTTGGGTTGCCTACCCCTGCCCTAGAGACTGAATCCAAGTCCGCAGCTAGCAATACAGGTAGTCCTTGAGTTATGACCATGATTGAGCCCAAAATTTATGTTGCTAAGTGAAACTCTTAAGTGAGTTTTCCCCATTTATAACTTTACTTGCAACGGTTGTTAAGTGAATCATTGCAGCTGTTAAGTTAGTAACACGGTTGTAAAGTGAATCTGGCTTCCCCATTGACTTTGCTCATCCGGTCGCAAAAGCTGATCACATGACCTCGGGACACTGCAACCATCATAAATAATTTTGATCACGTGACCATGGGGATGTTCCAACGATCGTGTGAAAGATGGCCATAAGCCACTTTTTTCAGTGCTGTTGTAACTTTGAACGGTCACTAAATTGTTGCAACCATTTCCTGAGTTAAGATAGGTTTCCATGCCTTTCAAGTGTCCATGCCTTTTAAGTCCTGAGATAAGTCATGAGTTATGTCTTCCTGAATTATGTCTTTCAAGTTATCTCTTCCTGAGTTATGTCTTACAAGTTATCACTTCCTAAGCTATGCCTTTAAAGTCTATATTTCCTGAGTTGAGATAAGCTACGCCTTTGAAGTTTACATTTCCTGAGTTAGGATAAGGTACCCTTTTAAGTTTTATTGCTTGGCTAAATCCGCCCTTTATGAACCTTTTGCTATGTTGTAAAAATGCCAATAAAAGGGAAGCAGGCAGATCCTTCGGGACTCTTGCATGCCAATTCAACCTGAAGAAACATGTTGTCCGTGTGTTTCCTATCTACCAAACGCAAGGTCCGTTAGCCCAGGCTGACGTACGTCACTGGTCCGTCCAGCAGAAGCTGGACCCCGGGATTCGAACTCCCACAACCACTGGTCCGTCCAGCAGGCGCTGGACCCCGGGATCGGAACTCCCACAACTGGTGACCCCGACGTGATTCACTCTACGACGTGATTCACTCCACGGCGTGTTCTCTGTCTAGGGAAGCGCTGCTCTGGCTCCTGTACCTACGCACCTGGTAAAGGCTTGCAATCGTAAGTATGGGTTCCCCGCTTTCCAAGGTTTTGTCCAAGCATGTGGATGAACTTTCCTCTTTAGCCAGAAAGGCAAATTGTTTGCAAAAAGTTAACGGAACAACTGTCTATCCTTTGTCTCGCAAAGAAATTATCTCTTTCCTTCTTTACCTTCATAAACACTGTCCTGCTTATCCCGAGGACGGCTCTCTTCGCCGATCCACTTGGGAACGTATTGGTAAATGGCTTCATGAACCACCCCGGGCGCCAACTAATATTCTTTGCACGTGGCGTGGACTCATGGCTGCTCTTCAAACCTTATATCCAGACCCTTCCTCCCAACCTGTGCCTACTACGGAGGACGCTCCAAAGCCGGCACAGCCAAAAGTACCCCCCTCTTCGCTCTATCCTTCTCTCTCTCCTCCATCTGCTCCTCCGCCCTATCCTTCAATGTCGCCTTCACCCCCTCCTTCTCCTTCTCCACCCTCCTCAACTTGTGGGGGTGCTGTTCTCCGTGCCATACAACAGGCACGGAAGGATGGTTCTCTGGATCCCGAAGACCTTCCCTCTACTTCTTCTCTATTTCCAGTAGTATGGGGACGAGGCCCCCGTGGGGGTCTCGCCCCTCCAGTCTATCAAAATATTTCTTATAAAGTTATTAAGGACATAAAAGATGCTGTTCGAGACTACGGTCTTCAGTCTCGCTATGTGCAAGGCTTGCTTCATTCTCTCTCTTCTGATGCTTCAGAAATGCTTCTAATAGATTGGCAAACTTTATTTAGTATGCTTATGACTCCTGCACAGTATGTAATTTGGAACTCAGAATATGCTAAGCAAATTTCTTCCTTGTGCAAAATGGCTTGCCTGCTAATGTATTTCAAGATGATCTGATGGGCACTGGCACGCGTTTTACCGTCACCCAGCAGACCCAATCAGATCGAGCTGCATTTCCTTTAATTAAAAACGCTGCACTTGGCGCTTATCGTAAGGTGGATGAAGCCCAACAAATTCCCTTACAAACTTTTTCAAAAATTATACAAACCACTAATGAGGACTATGCTTCTTTTGTCAGTCGTTTGCAATTATCTCTTGAAAGACAAATTGACAATGAAGCTGCCAGAAATGAATTAATTATGAAATTGGCTTATGAAAATGCAAATCCTGATTGTCAAAAGGTTCTTCAACCTCTTGCGAATAAGCCTGATGCTACGCTGGCTGATTTTCTCCGTGCCTGCCGTATTGTCGGCTCTAATTCTTATAACATGACCACCCTTGCTTCTGCTATCACCTCTTCATTACCCCCCACTTCTCTGCCCGTTCCCTCTTCCCCTCCCGATACTTATGCCTTTTCTCGTCCTGCTGGCAATTGTTTTAATTGTGGCAAACCTGGTCACTTCAAAGGTCAGTGCAGAGCACCGGGAGGGGGGGGAGCGCCGCGTGGGCGACCCCCTCCCCCTGCTGCTAAACCAAAAACTGTTTGCCCTCGCTGTCGCAAAGGTTTTCACTGGGCTTCTCAATGTCGGTCAAACCCCCCTTTTCAACGCCAAAACCAGTCGGAAAACTAATTGCGGGGCCATCAGCTAGCCCCACCAAAAAGGCTGAAATGTCTCCTCTCCTTTCTGACCCTCCCTTTTTTGCCTCCGCATTTCCTGTTGAACTTTCTGCTGATTGTTCTTATGAAGACCCTGGTTCTGTTTTCACTCTTCCTCTCTCAGTGACACTAATGAAACCGCTTCCGCCTTCATTGCCTGTTTTGCTCATGCCTAATTCCTCCCTCACTGTTGAAGGTGTGGTAGCCGCGCCTTTTCTTTATGACTCATCCTCTCTTCATCACTTGTCTCTTGCTGCTATTGGTGATCGCCCCTTTTTTCTTCCAAAGGGCTCAATTATTGCTACGCTTATTTTACTTCCCTCCTCTGCCTCTGCCTCTGTTTCTACCTCATCTCTCCTTGCTTTACACTGCCCTGTTGAACCTTTCAAGCCAATGCTTACCATTTCATTAAATGGCCGTCCCTTTACAGGCTTGGTTGACACGGGTGCGGACGCTTCTGTCATTCGTACCAAGGACTGGCCCTCTACTTGGGCGCTTTCTGATTCTCCTTCTGTTCAAGGAGTTGGTGGATCCCAAGCGGCAAAGGTCAGCACTGATTGGCTCTCTGCTTCTGTCCCTGACACTTCTACCACAGCTTATCTTAAACCTTTTGTCCTTCCTCTTGCTTTTAATCTATGGGGTCGTGACTTGCTTTCTCAGCTGCATGCTACTTTACACATCCCCTAACCAATGGCTATCATACCTCTTAAACTGTCTCTCATTTCTTCCACCCCTGTATGGGTGGATCAATGGCCTCTTGTTGCTGAAAAACTTGAGGCCCTACATGAATTGGTATCTCAACAATTGGCTCTAGCCCACATTGAATTTTCTACCAGTCCTTATAACACTCCTGTTTTTGTCATTAAAAAGAAAAGTGGCAAATGGCGCCTCCTACAGGATTTACGTGCTGTAAATGCTGTTATTCAACCAATGGGAGCACTACAATGTGGGCTGCCTAATCCAAATTTAATTCCTGAAACTTTTGATTTGATTATTATTGATTTAAAGGACTGTTTTTTTTCTATCCCACTGGATCCAAGGGATAGATTATTGTTTGCATTCACTATTCCAGAATTGAATAATTCAAAGCCAACTACACGATACCACTGGAAAGTGTTGCCACAGGGTATGCTCAATTCTCCTACAATGTGCCAATATTATGTGAATAAAGCAGTCCAGCCTTATAGAGATCGCTACCCTTCCTTTCTGGTGTATCATTATATGGATGATATTTTAATTGCAGCTGACGGTCCGAAGGGGACAGTATTAAAGACACTTCCATATCTTACATCTATATTGAATGAGGCGGGGCTTCACATAGCTCCTGACAAAATCCAATCTCAATATCCCTTTCAATATCTAGGACATAAGATGTTAGCCTCTGCGGCCACACCTGAGCTGCCAAAACTCAATTTTCCAAACAACCCTACATTAGTACAATTGCAACAATATTTAGGAACACTTAATTGGGCACGATCTTATCTTTCTCTTACCACGGCTGTTCTTTCTCCCTTTTTCCAAGCTTTAGCTACACTCAAACACCCTGCTGACACTTTACATCTTACTGATGTTCATCACACCACTCTCCAACATATAAATTCAATACTGCAGACCACTTGGGTCGACCGTGTCTTGAACAACACACCTTTTTCCCTTGCAATTTTATCAACACCTTCTCTATTCACTGCCATTCTTGTTCAAATATCTGACAAAAAATTACACATTGTTGAATGGCTACACCTTCCACACACTCCACGCAACACCCTCACCACAAGACCTTTACAAATGGCACTTTTGATTGATAAAGGAAGAAAGCGAGCCAAAACATTAATTGGATATGAACCAATTGCTATATATATTCCCTTTAAGCTAACACAATGGGAACCTTTATTCCAAAATTCAGATGTGTTGCAAGATTCATTGGAAAACTGGCATGGGCATGTCTCATGTCATTTGCCCGCAGATCCTCGCTTACAACTTGTCAAGACAGTCCCTATTTCCTTTTCTTCTCCTATTGCTCCTTCACCCCTTAAGGACTGTCTTACCATTTTTACTGATGGTTCAAAAACATATGGTGCTTGTACTTGGCAATACAAAGGAACATGGCACAAAAAGCAAACTTCGCCTCAACAATCAGCTCAACAAGCAGAACTAGCTGCTCTTATTTTGGCTTTAAGCTCCTTTTCTTTACAACCTTTAAACATTATTACAGATAGCTTATATGTTTCCCATATCACTCACAACATTTTTGATTCTTATCTGTCTCCCTCCATTCCACCTGTCCTTATGAAACTCTTTCTTTCACTACAAACATTATTACATGATCGTGTCCATCCCCTATTTCTAGCACATATTCGAAGTCACCAACATTTACCAGGATTTCTTTCAGAAGGGAATCATATGGCCGATGAAGCCTGCAAACTTTTACCTGTTGTCATCAAAGTTCCACAGCCAGCTCCCATGACAGCGGGGGAAAGTCACAGCTATTTTCATCAAAATAAGAAGGCCTTAATGAAACAATTTGGAATCACTATGGCTGAAGCTACAGCCATAATTCAACAATGCCCAACCTGTAGCCTACAGTCTAAAGGTATCCCACAGGGCGTTAACCCTAGAGGCACTGAAGCCTGTGATACCTGGCAAATGGATGTAACTCAATATCCTCCATTTGCCCCGTGGAAATATCTACATGTTACAGTAGATACGTTCTCCGGATTTATTTTGGCAACCCCACAAAAAGGGGAAGCTGCAAAACAAGTGATTAATCACTGTATTCGTACCTTTACAGTGCTGGGATGTCCAAAAATATTAAAAACAGACAATGGCCCAGCTTATGTCAGCTCACAATTTTCACAGTTTTGTCATCACTGGTCCATTGTCCACAAATTTGGAATTCCTTTCAATAGCCAAGGGCAGGCTATTGTTGAACGAGCAAATCAAACTTTAAAAAATGCATTAGATCGTTATATGGGGTCCAAGGGCTTATGCCCCCCAAACCTCCCGGCACTGCAAAACGTGTTAAATGTTTGTCTGTATACTCTCAATTTTCTAAATCTCACTGGCACTCCTTCTTTGTCTGCTGCGTCTCGACACTTTACTAAACCTGTTGTCCCAACTTCAAGACCACTTGTATACTACAGGCAGCTCCCGGATCCAACTTGGAAAGGTCCAGCCGAACTCATCACCTGGGGAAGAGGCTACGCTGCAGTTCAACTACCCGACAGAGTTTTGTGGGTCCCTGCTCGTTGTATTCGCCCATATTTCATCACTCCACACAACCCACCAACTCCATCGGATGTGCCATCATTGCCTTTGTGAGTGTGGATGTACGTGCTGTTATTGGTGTAACAACTGCATATTGCACCACCCATATTGTCCAGGGGTCCAACACTTTTGCATCAATCATGTGGACCCTGCTTTTGATGACACTCTTGACAAGTTCCTTCCCCATGATGTCCACACTGCACCTTCCCATGATGACAAAGCACCTGAGAATTCCTCTAAATTTTCATAAAGGCCTATATTGTGGTCCTGTTTTTTCTTTTCTTGATCTCAATACTACTGCCCTTTTTCATTGTTATGACCGAGGTCAATCCTTTTGTCCCTTTGTGTTTTCTCAGTATCCTAATCGTGGCATTCCTCTTCCACCATCTCCCTCTATTTCCCTCACCTATGCTCATTACCCTTGTCACATGACTCTTGCTATTCTTGTGACCCCTGAGACTACGGGGCGCTATTATGTGTCTGGATTTTCATCCTATGGTACTTATACTACACATTCTTTTGAACTCGCATCAGTGGCGAGCTATGCAAAACCTCCTTTGTCTCCTCGTTTACTTGCCTACAACTTTGTTCCTCATCCCCGCTCCTTCCTAGACCTGACCGCCCGTATTTTTACCTCACCTCACTTACAACACTTTCATTCCACAAAGCAACCTCGCTCACACCAACGCATCATTCATTCTCGACGACGGCGATCTCCTGATCCTAATCCTCATCGACCTCTCAACTACACATGGACTGTTCGTGACTTTGAAAATCAGGTATTATTCCAAATCTCCAAATACACAATATGGCCCTGGTTCCCTATCTTACATTTTGACTTTGCTGAAATGGGTACCGGGGTCAACAAATTTGCTTCAAAATTTCTCCAAACTAACAAATGGGACAAACAAGGTTCGTGCACACCTTCTCCACTAGAAGCAACATGGTGGGACCTGTATTTTTGTCCCGAACCAAAGACACCTGAGGAAAAATATCAATGTGGCACTTTTTTGGATAAATATTGTGCCTCATGGTCTTGTGTTTCTACGGGCGCTATATCCTGGACTGCCCCTCGCTCAAATGATTATATCGCCATTACCCGTAGTAATGGCAAACCCCCTTCTTTTTCCTGCCCTTTTAATTTGCATTGTTGTGGTGAGCGGAAAAATCCAATGAACATTACATTCACATCCCAAGGAAAGACTTTGACTGCAGAGCAATGGGCTGTCGGATATTCTTGGGGTGGAAGAGAATGGAGCGATTCTGGAAACGACGGCGGAGTTTTTTCCATTCGTCTCACAATCCAGTCACCACATTCCCCTCCTATAGGTCCTAACAAAAGCATTCAACCTGTTTTTTTACAGTCCGTTGTACATAATATGCCTAATCCCTTGATTAACCTTGTCAATGCTTCTTCCTTTTTGCTAAAAAGTGCTGTTAATTCTTCATCACAAACCGACCACTGTTGGCTCTGTTTATCAGCCACTCCACCCTTTTATGACGCTGTTGGCTCCATCGAACCTATTAAGAATGCTACTAAAGATGACTCTTGCAGATGGAACTCAACATCCATCACTATTACTTCTATTATGGGACATGGTTGTTGCTTGGGAAACATTCCTGCAAATTATTCTCAATATTGTGCTAATATCACCACTGGCAAATACCAATGTGATGTTTGGCTCACCCAGAAAAGATCGGGCAGTGTAAATACGGCAGGTTATAACTCTCTTTTTACCTTGAGTAATGGTAATATTTCTGCCAGCTTAAAGGGCCAATTCTTCATCCCCGGCAACAACTCCATCTGGGCTTGCTCTACAGGTGCCACAGCCTGTGTATCAGGGGATGTCCTTATACAACAAAAAGCCTTTTGTATTCAGGTACGCTTAGTCCCTAGAATCACTTATTATTCCCCCTCTGATTTTGTTTCCCTTATGGAACCACCGGAATACCACCTACGTGTAAAACGTGAATTTGTCACAGCCCTAACCCTTTCAGTTCTTTTAGGATTAGGTGTTGCAGGAGCAGCTACTGGAGCTGCGGCTTTGGTTGTTAATCAACAACAAATACAAAAACTTAGTCTAGAAATAGATAATGATCTTTCCCGCATTGAGACTTCAATTTCTGCCCTTCAAACTTCTTTGTCGTCTCTTGCTGAAGTAGTTTTGCAGAATAGGCGTGCCCTCGACCTTTTATTTTTAAAGGAAGGTGGAACGTGTGTAGCTTTAAAAGAAGAATGTTGTTTTTATTCTGATCAATCTGGCATTGTGCGCGACTCTATGAATGAGTTACGCAAACGATTAAAAGACAGAGAACAGGAAAGGTTCTCCCAACAATCCTGGTATCAAAGTATGTTTAATTTCTCTCCCTGGATTACCACATTGCTTTCTGCTATTTTAGGACCTTGTATAATTTTGCTTATATTATGTATGATTGGCCCATGTGTTTTTTCACGCCTTTTGCAATTTCTCAAGGATCGTTTGAATGGTTTGGATTCTAATCTTTCTAAGATTAATGTTATGCTTGCCTCAAACAATATATATGAACCCTTGAAACCCAAATTCCACCCCTCTGAAAAGGTTGCCCTACTGACACTGTCTGACACGGACTCCAACTGTTCCGATACTGAATCAGACTTAGCCATGGAGGCTCTTGCCCCCAAGCAAGAATCTCGTATTCTTATGGAGTTGCCCTTTTCTGTTTCGGAGGATGCAGATTATGGCCACGAGTAGGATGGAGATTGAACTTTAAAAAATAAAAACAGTGGAGATGTTGCAACCATTTCCTGAGTTAAGATAGGTTTCCATGCCTTTCAAGTGTCCATGCCTTTTAAGTCCTGAGATAAGTCATGAGTTATGTCTTCCTGAATTATGTCTTTCAAGTTATCTCTTCCTGAGTTATGTCTTACAAGTTATCACTTCCTAAGCTATGCCTTTAAAGTCTATATTTCCTGAGTTGAGATAAGCTACGCCTTTGAAGTTTACATTTCCTGAGTTAGGATAAGGTACCCTTTTAAGTTTTATTGCTTGGCTAAACCCGCCCTTTATGAACCTTTTGCTATGTTGTAAAAATGCCAATAAAAGGGAAGCAGGCAGATCCTTCGGGACTCTTGCATGCCAATTCAACCTGAAGAAACATGTTGTCCGTGTGTTTCCTATCTACCAAACGCAAGGTCCGTTAGCCCAGGCTGACATACGTCACTGGTCCGTCCAGCAGAAGCTGGACCCCGGGATTCGAACTCCCACAACCACTGGTCCGTCCAGCAGGCGCTGGACCCCGGGATCGGAACTCCCACACTAAATGAACTGTTTTAAGTCACGGACTACCTATATACCGCTTCATCGTGCTTTCGAGCTCTCTCTCTAAGCAATTTACAGAGTCAGCCTATTGCCCCCAACAATATACCTGTATATTTTGACATTTTGGAAGTGCCCAATCTTCTTTCAGACTTGCTTAACAGCTTCCCGTGGTCTGTGGATGCCCTTATGGCTCAGGGGCAGTCAGAATAACTGTACATAATTTTTGGTGGACTCAACTTTTCTATTTTACCGTGTACCTTGTTGACCTTCTTACTTTTTCTACTGGGTTTTAAGCTGCTGGACGTGAGCCATCATCACATGATCCTTCTCTATTTACAGCTCTACTATGGTCATTGCAATTATGCAGTGAAGAAATGTAAATTGGATGAATTGTGATTCGTGGAAGTTCACTACATGAGTCTCGGTAAACGTATTCTGAAATTTACATATTTTTTTCATTATAATGTGGAATCTTTTCTTTTTTAAGGAACATTTCATTAACCAGAAAACCCGTCTTTCCACTGTAGGAAATAATATGGAGATGAATTACACTAATTTATGTGTTCCCGCTGGTATTGGTCTTTAAAGTAGTGTAAAAACCTGGTAAAAGAGTTTTTTTTCCCCTGGCAAATAAACTTTTATTGCCTAGCCACAAACTATGTTAAGCCTTTATTTTCTGTTTTAAGCTGTATGCTGATCCAATGGTTGTCTTACTCAAAGAATCGGGAAGTTAAATTAAAACTGACTGTACCTGGTTTACCTCCCTCCAAAAATGAGATAATGGAGAGGAAAAGGTGAAAAGATTTTGTGCAATATGAAAACAACTATTAAGAGACTAAAATATACAATATATACATATACACATACATTCTGAAAACATCATATATCATGGCACTCAAGTTATCGTGAGAAAATATCAAAAAGGTTGATTCCAGTGGTGGGATTCAGCCGGTTCGCAATGGTTCGGTAGAACTGGTAGCTAAATTTTGTTGAGTTCGGAGAACCAGCTGAACCCATGCTGCTTCTGGAAGTCCATTCTAGGCCTTGGAGGCCTGGAGGAGGTCTCCCAGGCCTAGGACGGCCCACCGGAAGTGCATGAATGTCACTTCCGGAAGTCCGTTCTAGGCCTCGGAGGCTTGGAGGAAGCCTCCCAGGCCTAGAACAGCCCACAGGAAATGCATGGATGTCACTTCCGGAAGTCCATTCTAGGCCTCGGAGGCCCAGGCCTGCATCCACGCAGTGAACCAGATGTTCAGGTATTTGAATCCCACCACTGGTTGATTCTACTTCATCTGATAGGGTTTCAAAATAATGGGTGGCAAAATCTACGTTAGGTCAATATTTAAAGGCAATTGTTTCAAGAAATGCACATGTATTATAATTAGAAAATGTTTGGACATACAGTATAAAAAAGGAAGCTGTTAGATGGCAAAGTTGATTTTATCTCTTCTCTCAATCCCTGGGAACCAAGTCAGGTATTCCTTGCAGAATTGTAATAGCAATATTTCTCAACCTTACCAATATATGTGGAATTTCCAGAATTCCCCAAGCAGGTTGCTAACTGGAGAATTCTGGGAGTTGAAACCCATCTTAAAGTAGCTGAGGTTGAGAAACAGATAGAGGTAGTCCTTGACTTACAACTGGTTCCTTAATAAATATTAGAAATTATGACAGCCCTAGGAAGAGTGCTTTACAGCCAGTGGTGGGATTCAGCTGGTTCACACCACTTCGGCAGAACTGGTAGCTAATTTTTTGTTGCCCAGGCCCAGAATGGACTTCTGGAAGCGGCATCCACACAGAGAACAGGTTGTTCACATATTTGAATCCCACCACCGTTTACAGCAATGTAAATTGTCTTTATATGTGCGTGTTTTCAAGTAAAGTGTTGACACATGGTGATGGCCCGGATTAGTCCCTGCAGTCTTTTTGGAAAGGTTTTCCAGAAGGGCTTTGCCATTGCCTTCTTACTTTGTGACTGAGAAAGAGTGACTGTCCATCACCCAGCTGGCTTTGTACCTAAGATGAGACTTGAACTCAAGGTTTCTAGTCTGGTGCCTTAACCACTACACCAAGTTGCCTGTCATTTAGATGAATTATCATGCTCAATTTAACAGATTTGATATTGTAATATTACTGATATTAACCCAGAATAGATATTGTATTCAGTCATTTGCAAAGCTCTATCACATTTCTACAAAAGACCTTCCTCCCATGTAATAAAAAAGTCCATAAAAAACAAAATGGATGCATTCCTCAAAAACAATTCCTAGACAAGTTGCGTTTTCAGATTACAAATTTTCTAATTCACAAATGGACAGAGATTGATGTTCCTTGGTAAATTCCTTCTCCCAGTATTGGCTCTGTCATTGTCTATCATGTCAGAAATCCATCTAAAGCTGGCTGCCCTTCTAGTTTGCCAGAGCCAGAAACTAGAAACTGCGACACTATCAACTATTCCTTTATGATTAAACCAGGATACATCAAATCTGGACTTACTATAACTAAATATTGCCATTGTATATTTACTAGAAAAAAACCCTGTACTCAAGGATGATGATGATGATGGTTGTGCTGCCCTTTTCAACACGTCCTTGAAACAAAACCAGATTTTTATTTTAAAAATGTGATATCAATCAATCAGAATAGAGCTGGAAGGAGCCTTGGAGGTCTTCTAGTCAAACCCCCTGCTCAAGCAGGAGATCCTATACCTTTTCAGACAAATGGTTATCCAATCTCTTCTTAAAAACTTCCAGCAATGAAGAACCTACAACTTCTGAAGGCAAGCTGTACCACTGGTTAATTATTCTCACTGTTATGAAGTTTCTCCTTAATTCCAGGTTGCTTCTCTCCTTGATTAGTTAGTTTCCATCCATTGTTTCTTATCCTGCCCTCTGGTGCTTTGGAAAATAAGTTGACCCCCTCCGCATAATGTAGCAGAGCAAATGCTATGAGGTCAAAGGAACTGCCTGCAGAACTCGAGAGACAGGATTATTGCAAGGCACAGATCTACAATGAAATTTCTGCTGCACAGAAGGATCCTAAGAGCACAGTGGACTCCATAACTCTCAAATGAAAGAAGTTTGGCACAACCAAGACTATTCTAAGAGGTAGTCACCTGGTCAAACTGGGTAATTGGGGGAGAAGGGCCTTAGTAAAAGAGGTGACCAAGAACACAATGGCCACTCTGACTGAGCTCCTGTGTGGAGATGGGACAGAGTTCCAGGACAACCATCACTGCAGCCCTCCACTGATCTGGGTTTTATGGCAGAGTGACTAGACAGAAGCATCTCCTCAGTGCAAAATACATGAAAGCCCGCTTGGACTCTGCAAAAAAAGCACCTGAAGGACTCTCAGACTGTGAGGAACAAGATTCATTGGTCTGATGAAACCAAGATTGAACTGTTTGGCCTCAATTCTAAATGTTATGTCTGGAGGAAACCAGGTACCACTCATCACCTGCCCAATATTATCCCAACAGTGAAGCATGGTGGTGGCAGCATCATGCTGTGGGAATGTTTTTCAACAGCAGGGACTGGGAGACTGGTCAGGGTTGAGGGAAACCTGAACGGAGCAAATAATAGGGATATCCTCAATGAAAACCTGTTCCACAGCGCTCAGGACCTCAGACTGGGCCGAAGGTTCACTTTCCAACATGACACCAATCCTAAGCACACAGCCAAAACAACACAAGAGTGCCTTGGAGACAACTCTGTGAATGTCCTAGAATGGCCCAGCCAGAGCCCTGACTTGATCCTCTTGAACATCTCTGGAGGGACTTGAAAACCTATGGTTGCCATCCAACCTGACTGAGCTTGAGAGGATTTGCAAGGAAGAATGGCAGAAAATCCAGGTGTGCAAAGCTTGTTGTGTCATACTCAAAAAGACTTGAGGCTGTAATTGCTGCCAAAGGTGCTTCAATAAAGTACTGAGTGAAGGGTCTGAATACTGATGCCAGTTATTTCTTTTTAATAAATTTACAGACATTTCTAAACTTCTGTTTTCACGTTTGTCATTATGGAGTACTGAGCGTAGATTAATGAGAAAAAGAATGAATTTCAACAACTGCAGCACAACAAAATTGACAAAAGTGAAAGGGTCTGAATACTTTCTGAATGCATATATACATATCATCATCATATAATATGATATCACTATCTGCTAGGCCAGGGGTCCTCAACCTTGGCAACTTTTAAGACTTGTGGACCTCAACTCCTAGAATTCCTCAGCCAACTGGCTGAGGAATTCTGGGAGTTGAAGTCCACAAGTCTTAAAGTTGCCAAGGTTGAGGGCCCCTGTGCTATGCTACTGACTGGAGATTGGCTTTTTCTTTTCACAAGAGCTATGGAGGAAACTATCCCACATAACTCAGCAGTAGCTTACTATATACAACAGAATGCCGTAAGGAACAGACTCTGGGCTTTCACTCCATTAGAGAGCGTGATACTGCATAGAGTAACTCTAAAAACTCTGCTTGGGAGTTCTATATAAAGCATTTACTGTGTCAATTTGGAATATCTCACACATCAGATGCCCTGGTATGGGTGAGAGCCAAGAAGCATGCATACCAATTGTACACATTTACTTAGGGTGTATTTTCAATTCACGCACAATTAGGAAAGAAAAATCATAGCAACTAGTAGATCACCCAATTGTATCAGATGCACTATTTCAGCTAATCTGTCAAGTCCATTATGAAATCACTGTTTGGGAAAATGCAGCGAAGGCAAATTTACAGGCTCCAAATCCCACAAAGAGAGAACAGCAGACTAGCCAAGATATGTTGTTTTCTGCACTAACATTAAAAGGCCTTAATGTTATGGTTAAACATTATCATCTCTTGATGCACAGAAAGTCAGGGATTTGCACTTCAACAGACTCAAACTGAGGTGCAGAATATGTGGGCCAGAACATACACACACATAACAGTGACTAGATATATTTGTGCATTGACAAACAGCAAATGTTATGGTTCAGAAAATATTACATTATTCGAGAATCAAGATTTCAGTTTCAAGAAGGAAGATGTTATCAATTAAAAGAAACTGTTTTAGTCTCATAGAATCATGACTAAAATTACTCATAATTAGATGAAGTTTCATTGTTGAATGGATTTATTCTATCTCTTATTTTATTTTAGACTCTTAACTCCAGTGTCTGGTATTAATTAGACATAGAAAAATAGTTTTCTGACATAAGAATGGGTATTTAATTTTCCTATTTTGAAAAGAAAACATTGACCAATAAATATTAGTCAATGTTTAAAAAAGAAAATGCTGCAACTCATCCCCACATTATTTCCTTCAGTGGAAAGATAGATTTTCTAGTTAAAGAAATGTTCCTTTAAAACAAAAGAAAACAAAAGACTTTCCACATTATAAGGGGAGGGGAAATCACACAAACATAATTTCTAAGGCCTTTTCTGAGGTTTGCCTGGAGACTGTATGAAAATCAGAATCCATGAAAATATTTCCTTCATTCCCTAAATAAATGCACACCAGGTTGACTTTAATTCATTGGTTGCTTTCCCGAACAAGTTGTGTGTGATGAGCAACCTCAGTGGAAGAATTCGGAGCATTTAGAAAAAAGGAACCCCAAAGTAATTAAGAGGCTGGAAAGAACTTGGATTCTTTTATTTTTAATGGAGGAATGAGTTATGCTATCATGGTCTACATTTGAAAGTAGGAAATCATCAAATAGTGTGGCATGAGATGACAAAAGCAATACCCTGTAGAGAAGAAATTCAATAGTCTCTCAGTTCAAGTAAGAGGGCAACACAGGGTGCGTGTGTGTGCCTCAGTCATCCCTATTCTTTCAGTTCCAAGCAATACTCAAATATGGCCATTCCTGCTTCATAAGCTTCTGGGATACACAATCCAAAGTTGGACACACAGCTTTATTATGAATATCCAGTGCAGTGTTTATTAGCTTGCCATCATGCTTGGAAAAATGTTCTGGTGTTAATAGGATTTTCCTTCATGCATCAGTCTCTGCCAGCTACTTCCTGCTTAGAAATTAGATGGTTTCAACAGTCATATATATTCTGTTGTGCACTGTGTGCACAATTATTAGGCGAGTATTTTGACCATATCATTTTCATGCATATTTTCCACCTCCAAGCTGTATAAACTTGAATGCTGGTGGATATAAGCATGTATATAAGATGCGTATTTGTGTAATGAGGGAGGGTGTGGCCTAAGGAGATCAACACCCTATATCAAGGTGTGCATAATTATTAAGCAGCTTCTTTTCTTCAGGCAAAATGGGCCAAAAAAGAGTGTTTTAACTGTGAAAAGTCAAAAATTGTAAAAAGTCTTTCGGAGGGATGCAGCACTCTTGAAATTGCTAAGATATTGGGGCATGATCACAGAACCATCAAATGTTTTGTTGCAAATAATCAACAGGGTCACAAGAGGAAAGAAAAAGACGCACATTAACTGCCAAACATTTGAGAAGAATCAAATGGAAGGCTACCAGGAACCCATTATCCTCCAGTACTGTCATATTTCAGAACTGCAACCTACCTGGAGTGTCCAGAGGTACAAGGTGTTCAGTGCTCAGAGATATGGCCAAGGTAAGGAAGGATGAAACCCGACCACCACTGAACAAGATACGTAAGTTTAAACAGCAAGACTGGGCTAAGAAATACCTGGAAGACAGATTTTTCAAAGATTTTATGGACTGATGAGACGAGTGACGGACCAGATGGATGGGTCCGTGGCTGCATCAATAACAGGCACAGAGTTCTACTTCGACTCAGATGCCAGCACTGTGGTGGTGGGGTACTGATATGAGCTGGTATTATTAAAGATGAGCTAGTTGGACCTTTTCAGGTTGAAGATGGACTCAAAATCAAAACCTACTGCCAGTTTTTAGAAGACACTTTCTTCAAGCAGTGGTACAGGAAAAAGTCTGCATCTTTCAAGACGACCATGATTTTTATGCAGGACAATACTCCATTGCATGCATCTAAGTACTCCACTATGTGGCCAGCCCAGGGGTCTTCAAACTTGGCCCTTTTATGACTTGTGGACTTCAACTCCCAGAATTCCTCAGCCAGCATGCCTGGCTGAGGAATTCTGGGAGTTGAAGTCCACAAGTCATAAAAGGGCCAAGCTTGAAGACCCCTGGGCTAGCCAATAAAGGCTTTAAAGATGAAAGAATAATGACATTGCCCCCTTCTCGCCTGACCTAAACCCTATTGAGAACTTGTGGGCCTTTCTTAAATGGGAGATTTATGGTGAAGGAAAACAGTGTCTGAACAGTGTCTGGGAGGCTGTGGTTGCTGCTGCACAAAACGTTGATCGTCAACAGATCAAGAAACTGACAGACTCCATGAATGGAAGGCTTATGACTGTTATTGAAAAGAAAGATGGCTATATTGGTCACCCAATTTTGTTTTTAAATGTCAGAAATGTTTATTTGTACATTTTGAGTTGTTTATTATTCTCACTTTTAAGATATGCAAATAAACGAGATGGGCAAATTTTCATTTTTCATTTAGTTGTGTAATAATTCTGCACACTAATTCTTGCCCAATAATTGTGCACACATAGATACTCTCCTAAGAAAGCCAAAATCTCACTTTTTACTTTCTTAAATATTCAGGTTTGAGGTTTATTGACATTTTGGATTGACTGAGAGCACTGTAGTTGTTCGATAAGAAAATTAATCCTCCAAAGTACAATTTGCCTAATAATTGTGTACAGTGCAGAACATATGCCATTATGGCAAAAATTTTCAACACTGTTTTAGAGGGGGGGAAATCCAGGAGATCACCAGGTTGCATATAGCCGTGCCCCAAGTCCACATTACCATTAAAAATAATTATTCCAAAGTAACTTAACAAACCTAAGACGGCTGAGAATGCTGAAATTAAAGATCAGTAACAGCAGCCATGATTCAAGCTCTGTTAACATTTACTAGAACAGCTGAATTTTACTAATATAGCCCTGCCGAACCCAGAAACATTTTCAAATATTGAAAGACTTGAAAATATCAGCAGATGAAGGGCTCATTTTTCCATATAAAACACATAATGGGTATCTGTGTCAGTTTATTTACGACAGCCTGAAAAAAATGAAGATTCTGTAACAACTTCAAGCAGGATGATCAATTTCAGAACACTCTGGAGGTACATGTACAAGTCTATGTGAGTGTGTGTGTGTACACACACATACATACATGTGAATGGGTGATGTCTTCCTTTTCTGTAAATTTAAGCCCATTATTTCTTACCCTGTTTTCAGGAGACAATCTGATCAGTTATTTCTTTTCCATTTTTACCTATCATCCTTTAGAAAACGGACGTGAATTCAGACTGCATTTCAAGTGCTGTGAACATTTTAGGGGAATTATACTCACTAACATGATATGAGAACTTTTAAATAACAAAGACAAGCAAAGCTTTAAATCTGGAATAGAAAATACAGATGTTAGGCACGTTTTATTCTATAACTGTGGTAGGGTTTGTGTACCTGCCAAGAGATGAATTATATTTAGACAGACCTGACAAAAGAGCTCACAAACACCACATTCTAATTCCTAAAACAAAACATGAGGCGTGTAGTGTTATTCGTTCCAGTCAGACTTGCTGCAGACATCACTGGCATGGTCCAACTATTGGAAACCAATGGGAATATTAATATTGCTATTAAGCCCAATTTGATCTCATGAATCCAGCCTGCCTGTCACCACAGCACTCCGATAAAGGTGTTCTGAGGTCAAGAGGATGTAATATGCAATGGGGCTTCACTATTCCAAGAAAAAAAAAAGGCAGCAAAACAATCTCTATGGCAAGCGTCAAGTCCATTTATAGGAAACCCCAAAAGTAGGTTTTAAATGACATGTTTTTCAAAGTGAGAATAGATGCTGGAACTAGTTCTAAAAACTGACTGGCTGAGCTTTAGCTGCAGCTGAACACAATCAATCACAGCACTGAGAATCAACTGGGGGGGGGGGAGGTAACCGGACATGTAAAATAGTTACAAACCATTCTCAGCTTTGAAAAAAATACAATGAAAGGGAAGGACCTTAGTGTTTTATCTGCAGTTAAACATCTTCTAAATCATTCCAGTGGACTTCTTCCAAAAAAAGACAGCTACGCTGTAAAATACGGACTGCTGGAAAGCAGGATGAAAATATATTTGACAAAAACCCACCTTATCAATACTAATGTATTGGTCTTCTCCAATTTGATGCTCTCCAGATGTGTGGGATGTCAATTACATATTGGCCAGCACACCTGGAAGACACTGGTTAGGGGATGGATACATTCCTACTATACCCACAACCTCCATTGGGAGTGAACAAACATCACCACTTGAACTATTGGGAAGAATGAATATTGTCAGGAGGAAACAGAAATGCTTTTTGAACAAAAACGTTGCTGTAGAAATAGCTGAACTGCAGTTATTTTCATCAGATAAGACCCGATCTTATTTATGAAACAACCCTAATAAAAAATAGTGTATCGTGAAGTAAGAGACACACACAAATTGCCGTTTCCATATGTTAAACACAAAATCTATGGCAACCATGCCTGAATGAAAAATCAAGTAGTTTTAGCCCTACCAGTGTGTTTTTGCTTTTGCTCGTATTAGATGAGGGAAATAATGCTTATTAACTAATTCCTATTCTATCTTTTGTTTTCAGACAAGAGACTAGTCTAATGTGTGCCAGAGATATAGGTGGGTCTTCTTCAGGAAGGAGTAAGGAAAAAAATAATTCATGTAGGTGAGAAAGAAGACCACTATGGGACACCTGAGAGTCCAAAGCAAGCTCAGTGTACTCAGAATAAAACTAGTAAAACTTTCCTCATTTCTTGATTTTTTTCCCCCCCTTTTGTGAAACCCACATCTCAATGCCTCCTCAGTCCCACTTTCCTTTGTGAAGCCTTTTGTTCATTCAAAGGCACAAAACTTTCTACCAAGCCAATATGGGCAGAGTTCTTCCTTGGTTGGCCATGATCTAGAGCAGGGGTGTCAAACTGCCGGCCTGTGGGCCGGACACATCACCAGGAAACCGCGCCCACCCCATTGCCGGCAATGGGAAAAAAGCTCCGATACATCACGTGACGTCGCGAGTTTGACATGTCTGATCTAGAGAATCATCATTATTTAAGCAACAATCGAACGTCGAAAGCTGCTTTTGATTTTCCACCAGCTTTTAAATACATCATTCCCACTGTTAATCCCACAGATCCTGATACCGAGATAGAATCGTAATCCTAAAGGTATAATTGTTTATAGAAACTGCAGTTTTAAACCAAACCACTGGAATAATTATCTCATCCAACAAATCATTTTCTTTTTCTTTCTGCATCCTCCTGATGTTCTTACCAAAACAATCTTCAGATATATCTTAGGGAATTATGTAGTTTTCCTCATACACTGTTGGAGTAACATACAAACCAAACTCTTATTTCAGTTTAAATTAGTCATCCATGTCATAAATGGACCGTGCCTTCTCCTCTTCCCTTTTCCTCGCAAAGCACTATAAATACTCTTTTTTGTAACTTCACTGTTTTAGCTGTCATTGTTGTCCACTGCCTCACATAAAAGCAAAAACAAGAATTCTATTAAAAATCAAGCGCTTAACATAAATATTAAAATAATAGTAAGGACAAAATATAACTCTATATCAAACTTCATAACTACCGTAGCACCTATTACCATAAACAAAAGTAATCTGATTTGACAGTAAATTAAGTATGGCTAGTTGAGAGGTTAGTTAGAGAGCCCTAACATATCATCATTTAAATCACTCGTTGTTGTTGTATTTTTTTGTTTATGGTTGACAATCTTATTAAAATTCATTTCACTAATCAGTTCATTCTATATCACTATGAATACCAAAGAACCCTTTAAAAAAAGCCTTCAAGGGAAGGAGATTAGGATTTTACAAAAAAAAAAAAAAAGGGAAAATGACCACCAGTTAAGTTCTCCTCTGGCTTTCCTGTGATGAAGGCTGTCCTACCATGACCCCCCTCTTCCTTAATCCCACCAGTCCATCAAAGGGTAAAATAATGTACAAGTCCATTTTTCAGTTTTCCAGGATGAGTTTGACAAAAGAAGCCACATCTGTTTCTTTGGATTCATGAAAGGAAAAGAAGGGGTGTTGCTAAAAAAAGAAAAGAAAGAAAGAAAAAGAAAGCGATGAGTGGAAGATGACAAAATTTCCCAATAAAAATCCATATTTTTTAGTTTTTTTGTTTGCATCCTGCCTTTATTATTTTTTACAAATAACTCAAGATAGTGAATATATCCAATACATCCTCCTCCTCCTATTTTCCCCAGTGAGATGGGTTGGGCTGAGAGAGAACTACTGACCCAAAGTTACCCAAGCTGGCTTTCATGGCTAAGGCAGGATTTTAACTCAGTCTCCCCCTTTCTAGGCTGGAGCCGTAAGCACCACACCAAACTGGCTTAAATTGCTAGGGAGATACTTCTTGAGTGCCATGAACCTTATTCACCTCATGACCAGTTTGCAGGCTTCCCATTGAGTTTTTTTTTTACTCTTCAGCATAGTGACTGGGTGCTTAGTCTGCATTAGTCTTGCACTCCAATGCAAATATGGCTTATTGTTTCTTAAGGGCACAAAGACACAACTGCTTCTCTACTGCCCTTAGCTTACTGAGATTACAGCCTCCACCCGTTGTTTCCTGCTCCTCATCAAAAGTAGCATTTCCTGATTTCTGCTGGCTCAGGCAGTGTTGTTCACTTCATTTAATTATAAGTGAAGTCCTCCAAACTAATTGGCTGCTGGCCACTGTTATTACTGCCAATGTATTTAATTTTTGTGGTTTCCTAGACCAATGAAACACTAGAGTTAATACAGCAACAACTCAAACAGGTTCACTGGCAAATACAGAAAGGCTGTGCTGTTTGTTTGTTTGTTTAAAATACAACTTCATATCTCTCTTTTAAAGAACATTGAATTATAATGAAATCACTGGAAAGTCTTGATAAGCTACCAAAAAAAAATAGGTACCTCAGTATATATATTGAAAACTGTGGCAATAATAAAAAGCAGAGCTCATATTTTCCATTTGTGTGTGTGAGCGTATGTGCATTTATATATTTCAATTTATAGACAAGCAGAAGCAAAAATGACTTGGATTAGAAACCTAATGATTCATCCATCCCTGATGCTAATTCATAAAACATCACATCAAACAACTCCAGCATTTGAAGGGAAATCCTTCCTTCCTTCCTTCCTTCCTTCCTTCCTTCCTTCCTTCCTTCCTTCCTTCCTTCCTTCCTTCCTTCCTTCCTTCCTTCCTTCCTTCCTTCCTTCCATGATTTCAAAACTGTACCTGGGTGTTCTTCATTCAGATGAATATATGTGGGCAAACAACAAGGGAGAGTTAGGGGCAAGCTCAGAAATGGTCTTACAGGCACCAGCAGGTCTATAAGTGACATTTGATTATGTAAAGGCTAAAGCAGAGTACAGAAATATTGGGATGGCGCTATTCTACTTGCCTCCTCATATCTGTTCAAAAGCATGAGGGAAACCTAAGTTACACTTGAACTGAAGAAGATAAACTCACCATTAGCTCAGGATATGTAGGTCTTTCTGTGGAATTTTTCTTCAAGCTTTGAAAGAAAAAGAAAAATACGTATTATTTTATGTTCAGTATATAAGCAATAGCCAAAGGCCAATCTAACCCAACAAAAGCTACAGATAGGTCTCTCTAAAGCCGGATGGATAGAGATTATGCTTAAAACCAAACTAATATGTCATTAACAATATAAATAAATTCCAAAAAAACCCCTCAAATAAAATAGGGAGATTAAAAGGCTTTACTATTTTAATATAGAATGTTGGGCTATAAACTTTTTAAAAAAGCAATCATACTATTTTGCACAAATTCAACAGCACCATAAATATAAGTTCTGATGTATATCCCCTCTGACCATAATTTTGAAGCATCAGCAGCATATGTGCAGTAACCACATCTCACAAGCGCAGGAGTAAGGCAGCATTATATGAGTGAAATTAAATTCCACATGTAAAATCTAATTTGTATCTGGCTGAAGTACAAGTAAATGGAATAAATGTAGCTTCTTTAAGCAGAAATGGTCTGTACCTTTGAGTTTACAAATTCAAGAGTAAGACAGAATAACATTAATGTAATTTATAATCTCATATAAAAGAGGTTAAAGAAAACTTTAAAAGTATCCAGTGATGGCACATTGTATCCATACATATTAAATATGATTTACCATATTCATTTGATTTTATATCGGACGCAACAAGGTTTTGCTCATTTTTGTTCCTTTTAAACAAAATCTAACTTAGAAAGTAGTTCCCCAGGTAACAGTATACAAGCTACTCATACATATTATTTTTGTTTACTGTATTACAAGAAAGGAATAGAATAGAATAGAATAGAATAGAATAGAATAGAATAGAATAGAATAGAATAGAATAGAATAGAATAGAATAGAATAGAATAGAATAGAATAGAATAGAATAGAACAGAACAGAACAGAACAGGAATAGGAATAGAATAGGAATAGAATAGGAATAGAATAGGAATAGAAGCTGGAAGGGACCTTGGAGGTCTTCTAGTCCAGCTTCCCGCTCAAGCAGGAGAACCTAGACCATCTCAGACAAGTGACTGTCCAGTCTCTTCTTAAAAACCTCCAGTAATGGAGCGCCCACGAATTTCTGAAGGCAAGCTGTTCCACTGGTTAATTGTCCTCACTGTTAGAAAGTTTCTCAATTCCAGGTTGCTTCTCTCTTTGATCAGTTTCCAACCATTGTTTCTTGTCCTGCCCTCTGGTGCTTTGGAGAATAACGTGATCCCCTTCTTCTTTGTGGCAGCCTCTCAAATACTGGAATACTGCTATCATGTTACCCCTATTTCTTCTTTTCTTTAGACTAGCCAAACCCAAGTCCTGCAGCCGGTCTTCATGTTTTAGTCTCCAGGCCTTTAATCATCTTAGTTGCTCTTCTCTAAACTTTTTTTCCAAGGTCTCAACATCTTTTTTGTAGTATGATGACCAAAATTGGTTGCAGTATTCCAGGTGTGGTCTCACTAGGGTTTTATAAAGCAGTACTAATACTTCGCATGATCTTGATTCTATGCCTCTGTTTATACAACCCAGGAAAAAAGAAAACTTTTAAAAAGTTCCTTCTGAATTCACAATGGCAACTGCTTGAACCTTCTGAAAATTAAATTGATTTTAAAAAAGGAATTCAGTTCTGCTTTCAAAACTGGCATTTCAACAGAGGTCAATATAATTCACAGCATGGCAAAACTTTTAAAAAATGGTTTCATTTTTTTAATGGCTGCTTTCATGATAATATCATCCTTATGTTTTCATGCTATAAATAATATGTGGAAATTTCTAATAAAGCTTGGTTTCTGCTTTATGTACTTGGTGAATGTTTTACTGTGTAGTTTTATGAGTTTTCAAGTTTGACCAAAAACGGCTTTAAATGTAAAAGAGAAATTATGCCAGTTATTTGGTCCTTTAACAAATAAATGTCAAACATTTTTAAAAAACCAAAAATGCTGCTATTCACTCATCTATGAGTAGACAACTAATGTTGAAAAAATTTCTGGCTCCTTTAAAAATTTCAATATGGCAACCAGAATCTCATTTTCTCAATTTACTGGTAAATATTTTTAGAGTTGGATTTTTTTTAACATCCAAAATATGTAATTCAGAAAATAAGGTCACTCTTATATTTTATTCCATACATTCTGGCTTTAAATGGATACCCTCCCTTACCTTCCATACCAAGACTCTCCATAATTCAAATAGGACACATTTATATGATGTGGAACTTGGTTATACAGAAGTGAACTAGATATGTTAACATTGTTTGAGTATCTCTTAAGGCCATCGGTGTAGCCACATATCCATTAATTGAGGCGGGGGGAATACAGAAAAGGTCTAGAATTTGAATCCTATAGCAGACATATATTAAGGCTTCATTTTTGTGACTACAATATATGACTTCAGTTTGTCCTGGAATAACAAGACTATTAACTTCTCAAATGGTGCCTATGAGCCTTCTTAGAATAAGCCAAATCCTGAATAAGGGATTAAGTATCTGAAGAACTAACATTCAAATTCTAGGTAAAAACAACAATTCAAGTGCTATTAATACCTGCTGATATTTGTGAAGGTAAAAGAAAATGAGCAGCTTTAGTATCTTTGTATTTTCTGTGTGTTTAATACTGTATCAGCCAAGTCAGAATAAACAGTGAGTGCCAAGAACTGAGAAAATGGTATAAGCACCAGGTGGCTTAACATCTTATACAAAATGAACAGAACAGATTCTGAGTAAAACATCTATAGATATGAGTTATTTTAGCATTACTGACAAAAGATGCTCAAGATTTCTGAGGTATCCCACTTACTCCAATAGAGACATTAGTCCCAAATTTTAAAAATGAAAACAAGAGCCATATTTGACTCCATGCAAACCCAAAACCTAGAATAGATTGAGAAAATTTCAATTTCTGATAAAACTGTAGCAGGATGGATTGCTCTAATTAACCTTGGCCTCAGTTCACAATATTTTATTACGATCCATCTCTTAATATAGAGCTTGAGAGTACCATTATGTGCTCAAAAGTAATTCTGGATGCTTGTAAAACTCATTTGGATCTAACGACTGACCATTCTGCCTTAAATCAGAGTAATCCTTGTGACTAGGTTACCATTGCTTGTTCAATCCTTTTAGAAAAAGAATCTGTAATCACTGATTCTTGCTGTTTACAACTTCCTATCCATTGAAATAAGAAAACATTTTGCAGTTGTCTTAAGAACTACAATTGCTTTTAATAAAAAGATTGATGCATTAATCTCTTACACATCACAACAGCCAGCTTCACCGAATTCAGGGAAGGGCCACATTATTTCTTGCTATCATCTTTCATCTTTATGAAGCCCTCAGCCTATCTACTTGTAATATTCATCACAATATCCATTTTTTTAAAACACAGAATCAAAATTTAAAAAAATATTTGTACTATTTTTATGAATATTGATATTCATATGCTTAATTACCTAACATCAACATAACTTTCAAATAAATTTAACGCCGGGGCTAAGGGGCAGGGAGAGAAAACAAAATTACATTGAACTACAGAAGATTTTATTTCCTTCGTTCCCTAGTAATATTCTTTGTTACAAACTTTATCCTGTTTAAAAATGATAGCAATTATTTATCTAAGTTTCCTCATGAAATAAAATGTTGAAGTAGATCTCTAGTTTTTATGATATTCAAGTTAGGAAGGGCTAACCCCTCTATTTAGATAGACAATAATGTCATAGTTGGGTTGAGGATCTGGAATGAAAGGCAGTTATTGCATTGTCCTAATTTTAAGAAAAGGAATATACAAGTAGTCCTCAACTTACAACCACAATTAAGCCCAAAATTTCTGTTGCTAAGACAGACATTTATTAAGTGAATTTTGCCCCACTTTACGACCTTTATTGCCACATTTGTTAAGTGAATCACTGCAGTTATTAAGTTAGGAATATGCTTGTTAAGTGAATCTGGCTTCCCCATTGACTTTGCTTGCAGGAAGGTCACAAAAGGTGATCACTTGACCCCAGGACACTGCAACCTTCACCAATGTGAATCAGTTGCCAAGCATCTAAATTTTGATCATGTGACCATGGAGAAGCTGCAATGGTCATAAGTGTGACAAATGGACGTAAGTCATTTTTTTCAGTGCCGTTAACTTTGAACTGTCACTAACCAAACTGTTGTTAAGTCGAGGACTACCTATATATGAAATCAAGGAGTAGATCTTTGAAAAGTCACTTGATTGGCACATTACTAAAGTATGCTTTGATTTTGGAGTTGCAGTTGATTGAGATCATAGACATCTAGCAATACTAAATGGAAAGGTCATCTAGTCTCTTCTTTTCCCATGTCTTTCACAAATGCTGCAGGTAATATGGATCACCATTTAGTTGAGTTCCTCGAGGATGAGTTCCAGTTCCCATCCTATATTCATAAAGTCAATGATGTTCAAATTAAAACCCTTTGACTTACCTACTAGAACCATGATGCGTTTACCATTATTACCAGGGAGCAAAGTGGCATCGCTTAGTCACGCAGCTTCTCCTATCATTGATAACCATGGCTGAACTGTGGCCCATATATCTGCTGCAGAAACTTAGGCATACATGTTCCCCCTATGAGACGGAATCCTGATTGCACAATGTTCTAACTTCCAGGGCAGATTATATAAGCGGGTTTGCTTATAACAGGTATTCATGCCCAGCAATTAAGGTTATCAGGGTTGACAGCAAGAAAAGCCTTCAGAACTTGAGCTCCCCAGTGAGTTTACAATTACACTTTCATGTGTATAATGGATAAAAAGAAGTTAGGACTGCAGGCTATGCTTAGGATGGAAAGTAAAGACAAGCTTTATGACCTACGTTCTGTAAAAGAACTAATGGATCTCTCTTTGAAAATTGCAGTTCCAAAGATGCCTTGCAGAAAACAGGTACAAACCTGACACATGCTTGTCTTCAAATATTTTACTATGCGCTGAGCTGATGTATTCATTACTGACTCTAAAATACAGTGCAGGCTTGCCTTCCACATTCAAATTGTTTAACCTACTGATCAAATATGGAGTTTGTTATTATTGATGCTTGTGAAAAATCCTCCGTTCTGAAAATAGATTTACTACAATGACTGGCTGGGAACATTTGATGGTTATGGGGCTGTGAGATGAATAGGTAAAAGACTTGTTTTATTTCAGTCTCTTTCCACAAAAAAATAGCTTTGAAGACAGGATGTGATATCCACTCTCTTCCTGGCAGGGTATTTATGGGGAAGATGCTTGGAGCAACTTGAAAAAGATCCTGACACATACGAATGCGTTCGTGGAGGGGAAGGAGGCATAAAGCGTCACATTATGAGAAAGCAAAGTGTGATCATCAGCTCCAGCAAACACACACCCTCTGCTGGGATTTAGCAGGCCCGGAAGAAATGAAGGATGCTTGCTGAATGGGTACTTCCTGATAATCTCTTGCTGCTTCATCACAGGGCTCAGGTGTACGGAAGCGCTTCTGCTGTGTAATAACAAAAGCCGATGATTCACAAATTCACACATACACACGTTGCCTCGGCTTATCAAAACTGACAGGAGAGACCGTGCGTAGACAATACGGATTATTTTTAAAATCTGCATTGAATCCTATCCAAGTTCGCCCTGAAAACACTTTAATATAGACCAATGCTATATGGGTAATGTTTTTTGTAGGATTTAACATTTTTAAGTCTATAGAATTTATGTGTTTTTTATTTAATGAACTATGATTAACAAACATTACCAAATGACTAAATTAATATAAATTCAAGATGCATAGAGGGGAAAAAGATATAGAAAATGCAAAAAAAAAAAATCTACTAAAAAGTAGAGACAACCTTCTGTACTTATACAAATTTAAAGTATTGCTGTATTATGATCTATTGCCATTGAGGTAAATCATAAATATCCTTCCAAATTTAATAGTTGTGATCCCTGCTTCTGATGTCTGATATTTTTAACTTTACACGATTCTTTTTAGTGGGGCAATTTAAGAAGCCTTGTTAATCCACATCTCAACTATTACAACTAGTTTACCTATGTTAGGTAATTATTATTTTAGCTACTAAAATCAAACAGATAAAAAGTTCCTTATTTTTAAGTTTCAGATTTGGTCCTGTCAAGAAAAACAGTAAGCCTCACACTAGGGAGCATTCAGTCATTTTTATTTATTTATTTATTTTTATTTATTAAATTTATTTGCCGCCCCTCATTTTGAAACAACTCTGGGGGGCTTACAATATTAAAAGCATTAAAATCATAAAAGATGAATATTTCTAAAACAACAAAAATGGTGACTACACTCAAAATAGAATTAGAAGATGAGGAGGGAGGGAGCAGGATGTGTGTTTGTGTGTGGGGAATGGGATTGTCTCTTAATTCAACAACACTCTCCAATGTTATGTTCCCCCATTAGGGCCCCAAGCCATCTGGCACAGCCAAGTCTTTAGGCTGCTGCAGAAGATCAGAAGACGGGAGCCAATCTTACTTCAAGATTTTAGCAATGGTACTTAATATTGGAAAATATAATTTTGATATATCTGTGCCAATCTGACTGGAGTCAAGTGCCAGTGATATATAATCTACCACTGAGATTCCTGCACTGACGCTGACGTGAATCCACCCAGTTTCCATAATTCATAATTTGTCTTCTCTGTGTTAGATCCGGGTCATTCCATGTCAAGTGGTCTGGGGGTCCCTGCTCGACCATCACGGATTTTGATGAAATTTTGTGTGAACATGCACACATGTCCCCAATGAACATTGGTAAAGTGTTACATTTGCCGATGCAATACTTGTGGAGATATAGTCATTTGTTTGACCCCATATCGCAGCCTTCTACAGTATGAGACTGAGATTCCAGCAACTTTGAGACATAATATCTCGGGCAATATTTTGTTGAGAGAAACAAAACTTGGCCATCTTGTACAACCTTTTGTGCTCTATTAAACAAAATAATAAACACATTCTCATGAGCGATCCCCATCTAGATAATGTGGAGCAAAGTTGGCCGAAAAAATTGCGGCTCAAAAAAAAGTTTAAAGTTTGGCTTTTTATATCTCTGGAACGAAAGATATGATAAACGTGAAACTTTGCATGTAATAACTTAGCAACACAAGGTTTTCAAATATAAAATTTCATTCTCCTACTGCTTTCCAATAGTTTACAAAGTGAGTGTAAAGTTGACATTTTTTGTAAAAACATCAAAAATAGAGTATTTTCAGCCCACTTTTACAAAAAAAGATCTTCTGGAAACTCTGTTAAATCATTCTCATTAGAAAGAGCATGTTTCAAACCCCCTAAAAAAGTAGGGTTGGTTTTTCATCGCTGATGTATAAAGCCCTAAAAATAGGGACAAAGTTGAGGACATTGCTATGGCAATGTCACATGTATTCTATTATTTTTTTGTCTTGTTTGTTTTATATAGACATCATTACTACTATTATATTGTGTTGGTCCATGGTGACATTGTCACTACCAGTTCAGGCACTTGAACCAGCAATCCCATCGCCATAGGAGGCACGCCCAATAGCTATGCAACACCAGCCACGGGGGGTTTCTTGGTTCAGGATCCCAAGCCTGTAGTTTGGTTTCTTCCTAGAGGTTCCAAAGCCTTGTGTGGCTGCAACCCATTTGACAAACAAAATCACACAGCTAAACATGGGCTGTTGAAAGTCGATTTAGCCATGTCCAATGATTTAACAAAAGTGGCGAAAACAAATGTGAAGCCGGGTCAAAAGATTTGTTCCAAGTGTAAAGCCAAATATGTTTCCATGGTCCAAAGCATGGCAGACTCTTCGTCATTGGATAATTACGATATGGACATTTCAGACACTGTTAATCGAAGTTTGACCGATTTAGGGACTTCTCCATTAAAAATTTGTAAGTTGAGCAGTAGGGATAAAACTGGCTATGTGAAACGGAAAATTGAATGTGCGCAGAAAGTGGTAGCAGACAAAATAACGTTAGCCGCTGGAGTAGCAGCTGAAGATATTGGGCAAACTAGTGAGTCTGCTGCTAAGGAATGCCAGTCATGCCAGGATTACGCTGACCTAACTGAAGACATGAAAACGAAAATTAAAATATCTGCTAGATCGACGAAAGTTCAATTATTGACTTTGGGCCCAAAGCGTTGGTCAATGGTTAAAACAGCAAGAAAAATAAAGAGAGAAGCATTTGTGCACTACCAGATGCACAAGTTGGCAAACCACTGCCAAAGGAAATCACCGACAAGAGTTTGAGATTTCTACGAGGATGACGAATTTAGCAGGATGTGCCCTGGCAAAAAGGATTGTGTTTCCGTTCAGCTTGATGGCGTCAAGATTCACAAACAAAAGCAGTTGCTACTGTGCAATCTGAAAGAACTGTATGTGGCATATCAAAACAAATATGGTACTGAAATTGGTTTTTCCAAATTCTGTGAACTCAGTTATGTCATCAGGCTGACAGTATCAATTCCCAAATGCGATGCTAAAGAACGTGGCGCGTAAATTCAATAATAAATAAGTGATTGTTGGAATTTGGCCATACGAACAGTACGTACTTCGGCTCGGGAACCATATGATACCCACTTTAGGCTTGGGAATCTAGGATAAACTGCCCAATCGTCGGCTTGGGAACTGGACAGATACCCACACAAAGCTTTGGAACCTCAAGGAAGAAACCAAACTACAGGCTTGGGATCCTGAACCAAGAAACCCACCCATGGCTGGTGTTGCACAGCTATTGGGCATGCCCCCTATGGCGATGGGGTTGCTGGTTCAAGTGCCTGAACTGGTAGTGACAATGTCACCATGGACCAACACAATATAATAGTAATGATGTCTATATAAAACAAACAAGACAAAAAAATAATAGAATACATGTGACATTACCATAGCAATGTCCTCAATTTTGTCCCTATTTTTAGGGCTTTATACATCAGCGATGAAAAACCAACCCTACTTTTTTAGGGGGTTTGAAACATGCTCTTTCTAATGAGAATGATTTAACAGAGTTTCCAGATCATCTTTTTTTGTAAAAGCGGGCTGAAAATACTCTATTTTTGGTGTTTTTACAAAAAACATCAACTTTACACTCACTTTGTAAACTATTGGAAAGCAGTAGGAGAATGAAATTTTATATTTGAAAACCTTGTGTTGCTAAGTTATTACACGCAAAGTTTCACATTTATCATACCTTTCCTTCCAGAGATATAAAAAGCCAAACTTTAAACTTTTTTTTGAGCGGCAATATTTTTGGCCAACTTTGCTCCAAATTATCTAGATGGGGATCGCTCGTGAGAATGTGTTTATTATTTTGTTTAATAGAGCACAAAACGTTGTACAAGATGGCCAAGTTTTGTTTCTCTCAACAAAATATTCCCTGAGATATTATGTCTCAAAGTTGCTGGAATCTCAGAGTTATACTGTAGAAGGCTGCGGTAGGGGGTCAAACAAATGACTATATCTCCACAAGTATTGCATCGGCAAACGTAACACTTTACCAATGTTCATTGGGGACATGTGTGCATGTTCACACAAAATTTCATCAAAATCCGTGATAGTCGAGCAGGGCACTTTTCTGAAATCAGACCACTTGACATGGAATGACCCATCCATGTTTATAGAATTGATAAAGACTTCCTGCACAGAGCTCGTAGGACAAGAGAAATGGCAATCAAGAGGAAGAAGGAACTATAGAAGCCCACTGAAAATGCGAGCAATAGCCCTTAGACTTATATACCGTTCCACAGTGCTTTACAGCAGGGGTCCCCAATCTGTGGGCCGCAGCCCACTACCGGGCGGTGGCCTGCTGGCCACTAGGCTGTGGGACAGGCTGGCCAATGTGCGCACGTGTGCACGCACTCATCCCCACTCGCGCTAGCACTGTGACTGCAGTGAAAACGGGATGCTGCGTGGCAAAAACGGGGCAGGGCTAGTGTCATGCAGGTGCTAGCACTGTTTGCGGCGCACGCGTGCTCGTGGCCCCGTTTGCATGTGCGCATGTAAAATGCTTCCCCTTCCCTTTCCCTCCAGTCCGCCAACCGAGAAAGGTTGGGGACCTCTGCTTTACAGCAGTCTCTGAGTGACTTATAAATGTCAGCATATTGCCCCCCAACAATCTGGATCCTCATTTTACCAACCACAGAAGGATGGAAGGCTGAGTCAACCTTGAGCCGGTCAGGATTGAAGTCCAAGCTATGGGCAGAGTTTTCCTTCAATACTGCATTCTGACCACTGCACCACTATGGCTCTTATATTTGCAAAATCTCTTAATCTCTTCTTAGGAACCCTATCCTTACTGCTAACTCCAACACTCATTCAAGCCAGATGAGTTTTGTTGATATCTTTATATTACAGTGATTTAGGGTAGAAAAAGGGGCCAAATGTATCTAAATCAGTCATCTATAACCTGAAATCCCTCAGATCTTGTTGAAACCCCAATTCTCAGAATTCCCAACTGCTATGCTTGATCAGGTAGCAAATGTGAGACTAGGCCAAAAATACTCAGCTGATGCAGAAATACGAAGAGGGGTCAGACAGGGATGTATTCTGTCTCCACTGTTGTTCAATATCTACTCTGAGTCAATCTTCAACGAGGCACTGGAGAACATCGATGCTGGCATCAAAGTAAACGGTGTGTGGATCAACAATTTAAAATATGCTGACGATACAGTTCTGCTTGCCAGTAAGCATGAAGACCTTCAGCTCCTCATCAACAGAGTCACCGAAATATCTGGAAAATACGGCTTGAAGCTTAACACCTCAAAAACCAAGATCATGGTCGTCAGCAAACAACCCGTTAAATTTACCACCTATAAATTCGGAAGGAATACCATTAGAAAAAGTTGAAAGGATCACGCACCTCGGTTCTAATTTACACGAAAGCTGGGACATGACCATTGAAGTAAAGACAAGGATAGAGAAAGCTCGAATAGCATTCTTCAAAATGAAAAAGGTCTTCTGCAGTCACAACATAAGCCTAAGATTGAAAATCAGGCTTGTCAGATGTTACATTTTTTCTATCCTGCTCTATGGAGTAGAGAGTTGGTCTCTGACAGAAGGCCACCTGAAGAGACTAGAAGCATTTGAAATGTGGCTTTACAGGCGGCTGTTATGTATAAGCTGGGTGGACAAGATCAGAAATGAGATGATAAGCCGCCTGGGAAAGCCAAGGGAAATCCATCAAAACAATTAAAAAACAAAAGTTAGAATATTTCGGACATGTGATGCGACACCCAGAAAAATACGGCATACTCCATTTAATCCTCCAGGGAAAGATTGAAGGCAGAAGAACATCATGGCTTCAAAATCTAAAGGACTGGTTTGGACAAAACTCAGCAGCACTTTTTCGTGCGGCTGCTGATAAAAACAGGATCACCAACATGATCGCCAACGTCCGATAACGGATATGGCACAAGAAGAAGATGATGCTTGATGGGAATTTCGGGAGATACAGGTTTACAACATTTGTAAAGTGCTACATTGGAGAAGGTGGTCTTAACAAATGGACCTCAATTTTTCTTTCTAATCCGCACTGATATAATATCACAGAAACCTTTGTACCACAAAATAAGCCAGTGTTGGTAATACATATTCGTGGGCTTCAGGGGAAATACCACCTTCCTGATAGTTTCTATGGGAATCTTTTTTATTATTAAAAGGCTGAAAATTTTGTAAAATCACCAAATTTTTGATCTTGTCTTAAATCTCATGAGATTTCAAATAATGCTGGCAACATTTTGTGAGCTCTAGTGATCTCTCTAGATGTTTTATTTTAGTGTTCACACTACACATCTGCAGCAATCTCATATATTTTAATAGGCTCCTGAATATACTCTGGAAACAATTGTTCTGGACAAAGATAAACAAAGAAAAAGAAATAAAACAAAATGAAGTTAATACATTATTGTTTTTCATACTGTGACACACAGAAATTGGAGCAACCACCACATTACTAACTACTTTGAACAGATTTGAGCTATACTATGAAAAAACTAGCCATCAAACTTTTTATTTTTCCATTCTCAGTGAAAGGGCTGCTCTGCAGTTCCAGATGAACGCTCCCAAATAGATATAAATGCCTCCAAACCAACACGAGGAATATTGCCAAGTACTGTTTGACAAAAAGAAAAGAGCAGAATTCCATTTAATGTCACTCTTATGAGCAAACGTCAGAAATGAAAGAACTACATTGCTTTCTCCACCCTAATTTTGATTCCCTGGCCCGATCTCTCACTGCAATTTTATTTTTGAGGGTTTCTTGCCCACCCCCAAAAATGGCTTAAAAGTCTGAGAAACCATCTTAGTTCATCCATAATCTTCTGGGAGGTCAATATGACATATTTCCTGAAAGCCACTGTAAATAGTCCTTTAGGAAAAGTTCACTGAGACACACGTGGCTTAGCTCAGGAAGACGGCAGTGGAAGTAAAGCCAGTTTGCGTAAAGGACAATCTTACTGTACCTTGCCCATTTCCTTTCAGGGCTTCTGCCTGTTTTCAAAACAATGGGATTACTTTTATAGAAAGCTTCAGGGTGGTTCTTTAATAGCCATGGATGAATGTCTACTAAAAAACCCACTTCCAAACACCACAAAAAAACCCCGGAAAAAACTCAAACTGGAAAAGAAGTTTTCTTTCTTTGTTTAGAATTGTTTGTATTTATTTATAAAACAATCAGAAGCTAATCTTGCAAAGATTGGGTATAATATGTCACCTTCCAAGATCGACAGGATAACATAATTAACACCCACTATCGTTGCAATCTTATTGTGGTCACCTCATTATTTAGAGATTTTGCAAAGTAATTTCATTCTAGGCAAAGGACATATTTTGTCTAGGCTCAGAGAACATAGATTTCAAAAATATGAAAGAACTTTATGAGAGTAAGTCTCTGCAGAAAATAATTACAACAAATCTGACAGGCCTAAACACAGACACAACAATAGTCACAAATCGACCCACAACTCTAGGGAGAAATGTGTTCATCAGGATTTCAGAAGAAGCCCAAGTTAGAGAGGCCAGCTCATCATTTTAGCACAATAGTTTTAGCCCTACTTTCTCTTCTGCCAATGCTTTGCCTTCTAAGTGGGAAATTTTAAAAAAATATACACAACTACTTTTGATATAAGATACCAACTTCTATTTCCTTCTCTCCCTCTGTGTCTTCTACTTCCCTTTGTTGTTTTTTCTCTCTCATTCTCACTCCATCTTAACATTTGTAGACCTTTCTCTGTTTTTTATGTTCTTCATCTCAAAGTATTTTGGTAATATCTCCTTTTTCCTAAATTCAAATCCATTGAACTTAAAACTTACAGTCACTATTTACAGGCAATGATCACAGGCCACAGAGATTGGAATTCATATGTTCTGCCTAGTTACATCTTCCCCATTAATTCCAGGCCGATCCAATCTGAACTCTCAACTACTGATTCTTGCTGAGGACCACTTTGTCCTTGGCAAACAAGAAAATTAATAGAAGACTTTGTATGACACCCAAGCTTAAAGGATACTGAAACCTGATATGCTAAAAACCGTTCTGAAACACTGAGATGTTTGAGATTTTGTATTTCATAACATTTATCTGTTTTTCCTTTGTTTATTTTGTTTGGCAACGTTTATTACAAGAAGTAATTCAGAATGAATACTCACTATTCAATACTTTAGCATTTTTTTAACGTAACATGAGTTATCACCCCATGCAAGTTTGTTTTATATTTCTAATTTCTGAGCAAGTGTCAACATTTATTTTGATTGTATTTATTTATATTTCATGTTTCTAGACTGCTCATCTCCCTCAAGGATAGAATAGCAAATGATAAGTTCATTATAAATATCTGCCAGGTATACTTCTAATGAACATATTTAATAAACATATCGAGGGAAGTAAAAATGGAGAGCTTGGAATTCTTCCAACATCTTGACTAGCGGTAGTCATAGGAGGTGTCTGTATTTTCTTCAGTATAACAAAGTACAGGTAGTCCCCAACCTAAAACTAAACATTTGTTTAATAATAATAATAATAACAACTTTATTGTCACTTTGAATGTACACCAATCGGCATACATCAAAATGAAATTTCATTGCATATAGCTCTCAAAGGGTCACCACCTCCGATATACACTCCTTGTTCGTGGGCAGCTCAAGTTTCAGAACGTCCATTTTAGTCTCTAGGGAGCGAACGATGGCAAACAGGACAGATGGAAACGGAGCTCCATGTGGATTAGCCCTCAAATTAGCTTGTATTCCTGTATAACAACTTCGCCCCCTTTCCTTTTTCTGATCCTGTCTCTTCCACCTTCTCTTTAAAAACGGTTTAGTGACCATTCTAAGTTATGTCACTGGAAAAAGTGACTTTTGACCATTTTTCACATTTACAACCGTTACGGCATCCTATGGTCATGTGATCAAAAACTCGATGTTTGGCAACTGGCATGTATTTATGAGGGTTGCAATGTGACCTTCTGGTAGGCAAAGTCAATGGGGAAGCCAGATTCACTTCACAACCATATTATTAACTTAAAACCTGTGGTGATTCACTTAGCAACTGGGTCAAGAATGGTTGCAAAACAGGGCAAAATTCACTTAACAACTGTCTTGCTTAGCGATTGAAATTTTGGGCTCCGTTATGGTTGTAAGTCGAGGACCATCTGTGTTTTTTCCTTCTTTGTGTGTTTGGGGACAAGTGCATATGTGTGGCTCCTAGATTTTTACTCTTTCCTTGGGTTGGGACTGACAGGCTGCAAATGTTACACTGTGTCACCTAAAAAGTGGGGACAGAAATAAGCAGTAAGCAGAATTCCAAAATGCTGCACAACTATATTGGGAATTGTTTTTCACATCCCCCTGGGCAAGGCCAGCCAGTTTCAAACAAAATCTTTCTTTTGTTGGCTTCCCCTCGCAAATCTGTTTGCATTCTGTTCTGTTTTCAGAGAGTTATTTTGCTGATGGACAGGCAGGGCCTTTAGCAGAGACATGTCCAACACAAGGCCTGTGGGCTGGATCCGCCCCACGATGGGCCCAGATTTGGCCCACAGGGCTGCCCCAGACACGGCAAGGCAGGGGATAGGGCAGGGGTGGCGCCACGCCGCGATCCCCGCATGGTCAGCCCCCACCATCCAACCTCGTCCTCCACGCGGGACTAGCCTCCTGCCTGCCACCCCACCCATGACGGCCCCGGCGAATGGGAAGGGCAGGAAGCCCCTGTCCTGATGGGTTTGTTTTCCTATGCTGTGCCAACAAACCCATCAGGACAAGAGTCAACAGTCCATCTGCACTTAAAAGACAAAGGCCACTCTTTCGAAGACAGCAAAGTCCACATTTTGGACAGAGAGGACCGCTGGTTTGAAAGAGGGGTCAAAGAGGCCATCTATGCCAAAATTGAACAGCCCTCTCTTAAGATAGGACATCATCTATCTCCAGTCTACAACACAGTCCTTTCAACAGTTCCAAGAAGGCTCCACACCCATTTGAACTACTCAGGTGACCCTCAAGACACAGATAAGCCTCCAAGTAGCACTAATGACTCGCTAAAAGAATGCAAATGAACAGCTGTCTGCAAGGAATATAACTCCTTCCATTCCCCACCATCTAGTCAGAGCTGAAGAAGCTTCTTGGATGAGAAGCGAAAGGTCTTCAAAGAAAAACAAGAAAGTCCAGCTGCCCCGTGAAAAAACATCTTTGGGATAACTATGACCTAGATCACTGAGAATCTCCATAGAAACTTCAACACGGTTATTAGGACTAGTTATGTACAATAAATGTTTGAGAAGCAGAGACCATTAGTGCTGTGCCCAGAAACATTTTAATTCATGTTTCATTTTTTAAAGGAGAAGCATTGTGGGACTTAAGAAACAAGAATGCATGTAGCTGAGATTCAAATTATGTCTTTACTACCTTCCTGAACAGCTATTGCAGTCCTGTTCCAATATTTGTATTGACAGCCTGATTGGGATGCAGTTAAGAGAACAATTCATAAGCAACTGGGTTTTTTTTTCCTTGCCAATTTTTCCTTTTGTGAGAAATAACTCATTTTAGACACAATCTAGGCATCCTCTCCGTTTGGGATTCCAGGACATTTTGGAAGCAACTGCCTGGTTTTACGCTGCATTTATCTCTGGTTAGCATGTCAGGATACACCTGTATGCCCTCAGTAATATGTGAGCAAATTCAAAGGTTAATGAAGCTATATCTGACTTCTCCATGATTCAGGGAGAATGTTCTTACCACTGTGAGGTAAAATCAACAAATTCAGCTGAAAACGTGTCTGCAGGGAGCTGTGGTGATGGTTCTTCCACTACTTGTTTGAGCTGCTGGAACGGCGTCCCCCAGGAGTCATATGGAAACCGCAAGATTGCTAATTCAATCTAGGTCCAAAAACAAAAGACAGGGAGACATCAAGACATCTTCCGGCGACTCTTCACTCCCTCCCCCTCCCATTGTCTCCCCAAAGAAAAATATGAAAAGAAGATACACAAACTCAATCCAATGTTGTTGCATGCTGCCACCTGCAGGCTGAGAGCGGAAATTACAACTTCATTTTTATGATTTCTGCCGGAGGCTGTGCTTGTCCCCCTCCCCTCCCTCTTCCATTTTTTCCTTGGAAACACTGGGCTCATTTGGTGCCTCTGAGGCACAGCCTGTGCAAGTCTCTGGAGACAGCATGTCTCTGGGAATATTTCAAAGCTGCAGCTTTGAAATATGTGAGGCAAGTTCTTCTGGTTTGTGCAACGTACCCACAGCTTCTTTAGAAGACACAGGGTGCCAGGGGAGAGTCTGCTTTTCTCCCTTTGCCCAGCCTATGAGAGCTGTTGCAACAAAAGGGGACTGATAATTTCCAAGAGAATTATTCTGACTTGCTAGCTGAAACCTTAATGTTAACCCCGAATGCGTATTTCTCTCCTGCAGGCATGGTGCCAATGAAACAAGCTTTGTGATGGATGGTTGCTATAGGGCTTTTTTTTTTCTGTTTGCAGATACGTAACACATGTATGCTGCTGCTTAGTTTTTCAATATTCATCACAAGCAATGCACAACTATGGCTGAGGACAACAGCTGGAATTGCTAAGATTGTTTCATTTCTGAAGAAAGTATTAAAAAACCCCATTCCAAATGTAAATGGATAAACTCTTTGCCAACCACATGGACCAACTGGGGACTAGTTTATAAATTATGCTGCCAATGTTATATAGCTAACATAGTGCTCAATAAATTCTGACTCTGAAAGGGTTTGCTTTTTTTCTGTTTATTCTTTAGAGAGGGAGGGAGAGGGAGAGAGAGAGAGAGAGAGAGAGAGAGAGAGATCTCCACTGATCTTCTTTGTAAAGGTGTAAAAAAATGGGGAAATCATGTGTGACCCTAAAGAAAATTAGAGTTGACCTTGGGGAAATCATGAGAGGTGGAGAAAGACAGGAACAAGCCACTAGGGAGAAACCTGGACAAGAGATTACAGTAGTGGCCAAAATTGTGGAAACCTTTTGGGAAAAGTGTACAGTAGAAATGCCACCTTTGGTTAAGTTTCCACCAATTTTTCTTCTAATTTCTTTATAACTGTAGCCTTGTTCACTTAATAATACTATTTTACATCACTTTCTGGGCAACCAGTCAACTCTTTGCACCATTACTTTAATTTTATTACGTTTTACAAGCTCACTAGATGAAAGAACACAAAAAAACCCAACCAACTTGATAGCGATCACATAACACACTGACAAATGTCCTCCTCTCAGCTTCAATACATGACATCAATAACTGAATCCTACTGTGATCTGATTGGCTCATTGCCAAAACAAGATGACACCTGATTGGCTCTCTAAACACTCATGCTCATTGGCTACAATCAGATGAAGGAAAGCTACCTGATATCAACCTAAGCAAGTTGTGCTTCCTTTTTCTGGTTATTTGGCTATAACTTTTCATAAAATACAGTACAGATAATTGAACAAACTTTGCTGCATTACATTCTTGATTAAATTATCTTTCCATTGATATATAACTTTATGGTACTACTCCAAAGAAAAGTGGTGTTATTAGCCATCAAACCTCAAAAATACACTTTTCCCAAAAGGTTTCCACAATTTTGGCCACTACAGTCTAGAGATAGAAGGAAGTATGAGAAAGAAACTCAAATAACCCCACCTTTATTTTGTTTCATATAAAATGGGACCCAGGGAAACAGGTTTTCAAGATTCTACGGTACCACTCAACAATAAAGCAGCATTTCTTGAAACCCTACTGTGTCTCTTTCTTCTTGAAGAGCGGAGTTTTGAAAACCTCTTCCAAGTTTCTTTCTGTCCCATTTTATACTCAACAAAGTCAAGGCAAGGGTTATCTTGAGTTTCTTTCTCACACTTTCTCCTTTCTTGGGACTGTGTAAGCTCTTAGAAGGTCAGGTCCCTCTTTAAAAGCTCGCTCTCTTTTTCCCCTTAGTGCACGGGTGTCAAACCCGCGACATCACGTGATGTGTCGCGACGTATCGTGGCTTTTTCCCCCATTGCCGGCAATGGGGTGGGTGCGGTTTTGGCGTGACGCATCTGGCCCGCGGGTCGGCAGTTTGACACCCCTGCCTTAGTGGCTCTCTCATCCCTTCTCCAAGGTCAGTGACTTTACAGGGACTTGCCAACAGAACACAATCGATTCACTCAAAAACCTTCAATGCAATTTCCCCCTTTTTGACCCATACATTTAGGCTATAGGCCTCCTTAATTTAAATGCAGTTAAACCCATTTCAGATTACAAGGATTTTGAACTGCAAAGTCAGTAGAATAGAATTAATAATAAAATTAATCCTGGCATCATTCCTCAGTAATGTATTCTTACCATTGTATCCCCAGACTCCAAATATCAGATTTTACACTGTATCCCTTTTGGTTTAGTTCCGGTTGATTCTTTCAGGCTTGAATGGGAGTAAAAAAGAGTGAGAGAGAGAGAGAGAGAGGAGAAATTACATTGATATATAGTTAGTTTTAACTTTCCACTTGGGGAATGGAAGAATGTTCTACTTCTGCTATGAGAAAAGTAACAGCCCAAACTGTTATTAGATCAAGTTAAACTGACTAAATATGCTTTGAGTCAAAGGCAAAGTAGCCAAATTGTATTATACCTAGTAAGCACAGGACAGGAGAGGGTTAGTTTTACAAAAGCCAGGTTAATTAAACAACATTTTGTATCCCTTTCTAGGATACAAGGACACCAAGCCATGCCCACAGATGTCTGACTGGCCAATGTAATGAAGCCTTTGTAATCAGCGGAGTTGACCAGCAACAGATAACCCAGTCAAAATAGGGCACTTCTAAACCCTGACTAATCAGTTTTTAAAAAGAAGTTGAAAATAAGGTGCACTTTGCACTGTACGCTACTTCTCCATACTGTCCTGTTTGTTTCTTAACTCAACTTCAGTCTGGATTGCAGTAAATTGGTACATGGATGGCCTGGTGCTCGGCGTAGACTGTGGCCCACTAGAACTGATTGGTCATTGTTCTGCTTCTTGCCTATCCCATCCATGAAAGGAAAAGTATACTTTGCTGGCTGGGTTCAGTGTGGACTGGTTCTAAGAATTCCTGTTTTTGCTCCTCCCAAAGTTTGCACAAATAGACATATTCATCCCTCTCCATATTACCTTTGACATTAACAAAGACATTTTTCCCCCCCTTATGCCACAATAATCAAAGTAATAGGGAAAGGTTGTTCTTTTAGGCTGCAAAAACCTTGCGGCAAAAGAATAATTGAGCTTCCCAGAAACAAAATTAACAATGTACCTTTGCAAATTAAAGTTTTTAAAAATAAGCAAGAGAAATTCTCCAGGACTGTGGGAAGGATTAGGAAAGCAAGAGGTGCATACTTCACCCAGGTAAGGCAAAACTGAAAGGATGCCCACTGGGAGATGTAAGAGTTGAAGGGATCATAAGGATAATTCATTGAGGCACAGTCTATTATTGAATCAACTGAAATGATTAAAGAAAAAGCAAGCCACCAACACCTGCCAATCAAAAGAAGATGGTTCCAGGGTAGTGATTGAGGCTGGAAGGTATTAGGCATGCCAGCTGCTGAAGCCATTAGACTGGGGCTGCTACAGAAATGAATAAAGCATGGAGATCATCATCTCTCAACAGCCTAAGTTAGACATGGTAAAACAACAATATTTGATTGCAACTAGAAGAAATAGGTATGAGGTGCATTTGTAATTGGCTGGCAATGGGAAGAAGACATCATTGGTTCCTAGCTTGGGAAGTTGTGATTGGCCCATACTAACAATGGGCCAATGGGAAAGTTCAGTTTAAAGAATGGCATAATAAGGTTTCCATGATAGTACTCATTGATGGAATCCTGGCAATCAGAGAACATGCCTCCTTGGCACTGATTGACCACGCCCACTGATGTTTGGCTTGACATGTAATGAAGCTTGTCACATGATTCTTGGTGAAGGGAGCTGTGGGGGTGCAGTGGTTAGAATGCAGTATTGCAGGCTAACTCTGCCCACTGCCAGGAGTTCAATCCTGATCGGCTGAAGGTTGACTAAGTCTTCCATCCTTATGAGGTGGGTAAATGAGGACCCAGATTATTGGGGGCAATGTGCTGACATTTGTAAACTGCTCAGAGAGTGCGGTAAAGCACTGTGGAGCGGTATATAAGCCTAAGTGCTATTGCTATCAGATATCAGGCATAAGTATATAAGATCTTGCGTTCCCCCAACTCATGATTTTTTGACCAGTTAAGGTGACAGTGGCTGCCAGAATGACTGGTACAAACAATGATTGCCACAGTGGGTGGCTGGGTAAAATGTTCTGTGAAAAAAAGCTTGAGGTAAGATCTATTCACAGGCTAATAAGATTCAGGAGATGGTTTGGTAAAGACAGATGGAAGGTCTCCATCATTTGCCTCTTCACCACTTTATAGGAAGATCATTAAGAGAAAGTAGAGTAAGTCTCCCTCTAAGAAATTCCAGAAGATAAAGGTGTTCCGTATGGATCAGTTCTGGAAATTCTTGTACAATACACAATTAGTTTCAGTTCAATAAATCTTGTTAACAAAACTGTGTGAGAATCTTGCTTTTGTTTGAAGCTGGTGCGAATCGTAACAAACATGTAGCACACTCCCATCTTATATGTTCTCCAGTTTGAGGGTATTTCTTTAAAAAGGCAACCAAAAATGCTGTTGTCTTCCTTAATGCAATAGCATGCACGCCTTTCAAAGCCAATAATCACATCTTGCTAGTACAAAAAGCAGCAGCTTGCAAAGACTCCTCAAAAGGAAGAAATCACAGATGGCAGACAAACAACAGTGTTAATATCCCAAAGCCCTGCAGGCTTGGAAAATTTCTCAGCAGAGCATCCCTCCCTGACAGGTTTATTATGCATTTTGCTTAATTGTGATGGAGAAGATCCTTGCAGATTTGCATGTAATCCCAGTAAGTTTATTATAGTATTAAGATGGCATGACAAGCCATGCATGACCTATAGAAGGCAGCCGAGACAGTGACGAATTCATTTCTGCTCATTTACATTGGTTCAGTGTATGCAGCTGAAAGAGTTCCAGCAAGGCAACAGGAATCTATAGCCAAATGTAGGAAAGTAATGTATTTCTATAAGAAATGAACTGATGCTTACATGGTACTATGGTTCTAGTAGTAACGCATCAGCATATGCATATAATATTAGATATTGGGAGGGAAGTTCTTAGAACATAGGGGGGAAATCAAGAAAAGGGAACTAGAGACTTGCAAAACAGTATTTAATTACTTTCATCTGAACTACAGCTTAGTCAGATCAGACTGCTGCCCTGTTTCCTCAGACAATACTGGATTATGCAACTTCCTTGTCCCCAAGGAATATGAGATTCTCCAAGTTTGCTCTTAGTTAAAAAAAAAAAATCAACATTATTTGGATATACTTGTTCAACTTTGAATTATACCTAATGTCCGAGTCTCATGACACTCTCAGATAGTTTTTACTAAGGTTTCAAGACAGTTTACTTCCAATTAAGTATGCATTGCAGATTGCATATATGCTGCATCTCATTTTCATTTTACAAGTATCAGGTTTCAACTCTTTTTGGCTGACCTTAATTGCCAGAGGAGAAACTGTAATTACCAGTCCCCGTGTGAACTATTAATGTACATACCTAGCTCCAGACATTCCCTTCAGAAGGCTATAAAAGTGCTACACCACTGCCCAAAGGCACCCACTGCATTGTACTGCAACATATCTAACACACCTCATCTGAGCCAGTCTAACGTAATGAAAAGGTTGGATTGGGGCATAAATGTTAAATGCTCTTTGGGGTTTTTAAAGCTACACAGAGCACTATGACATGATGGAGCATAGCATTTGGTCTCCCTGTGTTCAGTGTCCAAAGAAAGGTCAGAGTTCCAATCCAGCTGTTTCACTGCCTCTGAAAGGAAAGGCTGGGGAATAGTCGCTTGTCTGTGCATAGTCAAAGTTCTCGTTCTGGTTTGAATAATACATCAAATTATTCTTTCTGCTTAAAGTGAACGTGTGTATGTGGCTCCTTATCTCCAGTATTCTTACTGCAGCAGCTTCTATCTGGGTCTATCACCTAATCCTTGAGAAGTCTTAAAACATTTACTTGAATGTGAAACCAATGAAGTCCTATGGCTGGATGTATGGCAGGAAAGCAGCACACCAGCCAGTTCCCAATAGTTTCCAACATGTTTTGCAAGCCCTATGTCTATGATGGTTCCGAATAATAACAAGTCCTCTTCCTAGTTTTGAAGACTGGGAATTGACAGTTCCAGGTAACCCCTTCCTATGTCTCCAGTTTCAGTGCTAGTATGAAATTGGTTAGGAGGGCATGAAACCAAAGACTGATGGCGATAACTTGGTTTTTTGCAGTTATTTAGAAGTTCATTGTAGAAGACTCAAAGGTAATCATAACTAGTTGTAACAGATCTTAACATTACAAGCTGCAGAACACTGTATTCTGAAACAGGTCATTATGAACTTGGTCAACATCACTGGCTGGAAACCGGCATTACGAAGCCACATTCTCTAAGTCATCTTGTGAGACTCTATTTCAGATCTTCCCATTGACAGAATGTGGTAAGTTCTGATCTGAGACACAATCTTTTCAGTCATGGCACCTTAGAGCAAACAGCTACTCTAAAACGTTGCTTCATTTTACAAGATAACATAAAGTCATTTTAACAAGTTTTCACCAAGCCAAATCTTTAGACCTTTTCTTCTACTGCTTTTCTACTACTTCTGCTGTTTCTATGGTTTTTTGTTGCTATTCAGATGCAAAGCACCTTGAATACATCAGAATGTAGAATAATATGTTCATACATACATACAAACTCCTTTTTACAACAACCCCTTAATCCCTTTATACACACACACAGGGGTCACAGAGTCAGACATGACTTAGTGACTGAACAATACATACAGTATGTATGTATGTATATATGTATGTATATGTATATAGAGAATATATATATGTGTGCATGTATTACACAACATATATATATTTCTGAAATTTAATAAAACAAAGCAAATATCTGTCACTGTGTGCATAAAAGTGATGTGACACAGTTTCCCCTGAAGTTCACGATTTCACTGCACTTACTGCCATATATGGTTTGCGCCAGCATCCTTGTCTTAGCCACAGAATCAACGAGGTACCCACTAATTCCAAAGTCACACATTTTCACCTGTCCTTGTGTATTAATCAGTACATTGGAAGGCTTGACATCTGCAAAATAAATTACAGTGAAAGTCATTGCTTGCAAGCACTCCTTTTTTTTTCCTAGTTGCAGATTATGGTGGAAAAGGAAGCAGGCTAACATGGGTTGTCACCAGCAGAGGGCACCCACAGCAATACACTGTTTATTTGTTGGCTTAAGGCTCTATACACAAAATGCATGCACACACACACAAACAAATGTATTTTTCCCGTAGACTGTAGTTTGGCATTTATTCCAACCAATAATTCAATTAATTTACACTGAGGAAACAGCTAATGGAGTTTCAAACAGAAGGGCAATGCTTTAGCTGTATGTTAATTAGGATGAAAAACATAAAAATTGCACTGGGAAGACCGTACTTTCTTTCAAAGTTTCTTCTCTCCATGGAGCAAAATGAAACTGATTATTGTTGATACTTACTTATTTGACTGATCTATTTATATACCTTGCCTTGCATTCAAGAGCTCAAGATGGCATAACCACACACACATCTATGGAGATTCTCAGTCATCCAGTCAGTTATCCCAAAGATGTTTTTTCATGAGGCAACTGGACTTTGTTTTTCTTTGAAGATGTTTTGCTTCTCATCCAAGAAGCTTCTTCAGCTCTGACTGGATGGTGGGGAATGGAAGGATTTATATCCTTGCAGACGCTGCTCATTTGCATTCTTTTAGCGAGTCGTTAGTGCTACTGGAGGCTTATCTATGTCTTCAGGGTCACCTGAGTAGTTCAAATGGGTGTGGAGCCTTCTTGGAACTGTTGAAGGACTGTGTTGACTGGAGATCGATGATGTCGGATCCTTCCCTCTTTGTTGAAGAGGGGGTTCAATTTTGACAAAGATGGTCAAAATTAGAAACCGCAATTGGGGCCAGCAATTCATTCACTAAGTGTGGTGTCACTAACATATCACACGATGCTTGTAACTTCACCACCTCTTTGATCATTAAGTTACATCATTAAGCAAAAAATCACGTGACTGCAATGTACGATTTTATTTCCAGCTCCTTCATTAACTCTGCTTGTCACAAGCCAATTGTGAACCCTGCAAATGACAATCATATGATTGCAGGATGCTGCAAGAGTCATTAATGGCCTGGAGACTCCATTCGGAGCCAATCAAGAGGCTTGTTTGATTCTGTAGTCAATGAGGTGGGGGTCGGGAGAGTTAAATTGTAAATTTTTGTGAACTTTTAATGTTGTATGCCACCTGGAGTCACCACTTGTGAGTTGAAGGCTATGTAAATTTGTTTAATATATAAATAAAATGCAAGGATTGGTTGCAGTGCTATTTTTTTACTGTGCTATTTTATAGGTGCAGTACTATTTATTGTAACTTCGAGCTAACAAGGCAATTGGTAGTAGGACTACCTATACTCATGATGGTGCAGTGATTAGAATGCAGTATTGGCAGGCTAATTCAGCTCACTTCCAGGAGTTCGATCCTGACCGACTCCAGGTTGACTCAGTCTTCCATCCTTCCGAGGTGGATAAATGAGGACCCAGATTGTTGGGGGGCAATATGCAAATTCTGTAAATCGCTTAGAGAGGGCTGTAAAGCACTATGGAGCGGTATAGAAGTCTAGGTGCTATTGCTATAAGCATCGTGAACATGCTTGAGGCCTCCTTCTCTACAACACTGGTTTGCTTAACATAAGCACTAATTTGAGATCATGGCAGTCACGAAGCTTAGTCTACCCATTTTGGATTCACCATCTATTACAGCATTCAGACAGAACGGCAGTGCGAGTAAGTGTATTTCCTGTAGTTTAAAGCAATATATGAAAAACATCCACCACACCTTATTGTGAAAACAGACAACAGGACCTCTGATTAGCACTAAGGCACGGGAGCATTTCACAGAGCTTTGAGGTGAAAGCTGGCTCTTGACTTGATAACTGTCCACTCATCAGCTACTGCAATGAAAAATCTCTCCGTCCTGGATGTCTATGAAATGCAGTGAGGCAGGATTTCCAGTCACAATCCAAAGGACAGCATGTAACATTTCAGTTGTATTACTGATTACTCAGGCATATGAACCAGTTTTGTCCCCTAAGTCGGAAGAAACTGACTTTAGTTGCTCTCTATAGCCCAATCCTTGCTGCTGAGGAAAGTCCCCCTGAACTTTAAGGTGAGTCTCTCCGAGAGAAAAGTACAGACAAGCAATACGTGGTTTCTGCCAGTGGGACTGGGAACCCACAGCGGATGGAGCCCATTAAGTGGCTGTATGAGTGTGTGTTTTGCCGGCGTGGAGGAGGTTATTATTTTTATTATTTTTATTTTTATTGTTTTTATTTCTTTTATATTATGTTTTTTAATCTCCTGTAAGCCGCCTTGAGTTGCCGTGAGCGAGTAGGAGGCAATATAAATTATTTGAAGAAAGAAAGAAAGAAGAAAGAAAGAAGAAAGAAAGAAAGAAAGAAAGAAAGAAAAGAAAGAAAGAAAGAAGAAAGAAAGAAGAAAGGAAGAAAGGAAGAAGAAGGAAGGAAGGAAGGAAGGAAGGAGAGAAGAAAGAAAGAAAGAAAGAAAGAAAGAAAGAAAGAAAGAAAGAAAGAAAGAAAGAAAGAAAGAAAGAAAGAAAGAAAGAAAGAAAGAAAGAAAGAAAGAAAGAAAGAAAGAAAGAAAGAAAACCGTTATTCCAAACAACGTAATACAAAGTAGTCACCTTAAAATAACAGCATGGCATTCCACTGCCTGTCCAAAAGCTTTAGGTTAAAAAAAATCTGGGAAAACAGGAAGCTACTATTATGCAAAAGCACTACTGCCCAGTGCCCTAGGGCTGCAGTGACATTCCCATAGGGAAGGGGGATGAATTAAAATATTCGGGTTTTTCTTTATCGTTCACTTTGAACCTAGGGCAGTTAAATGAAATATTTTGCTTCTTTAAAACAAACAAAAATCATGGCATTGTAAAGCTGAATGTCGATGACATGATCCAAGAAGCATTGGAAGGCAAAGAAGAAGAAAAAAAAAAGGGGGGGGGAGGGGAGAGACAAATAGCTGTGGGTCCTGGATCAAGTAACACAGATCTTTGATCAAAAAGTCCTGCCACCTCTTTCACAGCTGAGAAATATGTGAGAATTGCACCACGTTGGTGCTTACTTACCTCGGTGAATTACAGAGAGTTTACTATGTAGGTGTTCTAATGCTTTTACAATCTGAAACACACAACAGAGAGACAGAGAGACTGAGCTGTAGCTGCTGAAACAGAAATAGTTATTTCAGGGCACAAGTTCACCCCCCCACACCCCTACCCCACCCCCCACCCCATTTCAACACTTAACCTCAGATAGAGACAGTCTGGGGTTGGGCATCTTGGTAATTAACCAGCAGAAGAATGCTGAGCCTGCAGTCTAATACCAACATAATAAAACATGATTCATGCCAAAAACCTTTAGCAGCGTGGCCAAGCGAAAGATATAATGAGCCCCTTTTTTCCAAGGGTCAGACTCTATCCCTCCTTTCCCCCTTGATGGGGGAAAGTTTTTGATTGGAATTCCAGCCCTCTCCCAATGGATCAAATATTTTTACAGCAAAGATCTAGCCTGATTATTTTCCCCCTGCAAAACAGAAAGAGTTGGGGGATGAAGAGTGTGTTGGTTACTAAGCATGGTAAGTTAAAAAAAAAGTCCCCCTATCTCATGAGCAAGATTGCAATAAAATAATGTGCACCTCCTATTGTACAGGTAGTCCTCGACTTACAACAGTTTACTTAGTGACCGTTCAAAGTTACAACGGCACTGAAAAAAGTGACGTATGACTGTTTTTCACACTTATGACCATTGCAGCTTCTCCATGGTCACGTGATCAAAATTCAGACGCTTGGCCACTGACTCACATTTATGACGGCTGCAGGATCCCCGGGTCACGTGATCCCCTTTTGTGACCTTCTGACAAGCAAAGTCAATGAGGAAACCAGATTCACTTAACAACCGTGTTACTCATATAACAACGGCAGTGATTCACTTAACAAATGTGGCAAGAAAAGTTGTAAAATGGGGCTCAACTGTGGTCGTAAGTTGAGGACTACCTCTACAAACACAAAAAATGTCAAAAAGTTAAACAGATTTTTGCGTCTAAGTTGGTCCTGATCTTTTCCTTTAAGGAGAATGGTTTCTTCCCTACCAGCGTTATCAAAAATACTGCCCACCACTTCCATCAATGTATTCCAGGAAAGTTTTAAGGGACAGTAACTATATAATAATTTGGTACACCTGCTTTTACTGCAGACCATTTCCAAGTGATTTTTTTTTTTTTTAAATTGAGGCAGTTTGTCTGCAAACTGACTCAAAGCAGATCAGGCTGCACCCAGAACCTTTCCCCTACCTCAAGGGTTTAAGAAGCTGCAGACTGTAGATTGCAGACAGATAAGACTAGTAAAATCAAATAATGACATTTCCCTCCATGCTCCTTAGAGGTAAGAGGAAAGAAAAAGAGGAAGTCTAGCTCTGTGATTGACAGCTCTGGCTTCCAACCTAGAGCTTCCCCCCCCCCCCTTTCATCCCCAGTGCTTTTGGAAAAGGTATAAGAATCTTAACTGGAGTCAGCTAAGCAAAACATAAATACAATTCTTTCTTTTTTTTAGGCTTTTATTTTTTGGTTTGGGGTTTAATTTTTATTTTTACAAAACAAATAGGAATGCCTTCATATTTCACAGAACTCTGCCCCAAAATATACAAATTACAAATCATCCTTTTTTAAAAAAATGTCTCAGAATATCAAGGTATTTAACGCAGAAAACCTTAACACCTGGCGGGCAATTTTCTATACAAAGATTTTGCCTTGGATTTCAGCAAAGTAAGGCCAAATCAAATTTTATCTTCAATATTTAACCTACTAATTAAAAGAAACAATCTCTTAAAAAGAACCGTACCACGTGATCCCCATTTAGTAACAGCAACTGGGACTGCCAGAACTGCTGTTGCTAAGCAGTGTGGTCACATTGTTGTTGTTTTTTTTTCCTGACTTACAACCACACTGATGTTAAATCATTTTTTGGAAGAGAATTACATTTTTTAAAAAGTAGAGCACTTACAGAGACAGCTATTTTCCCTAGAATATCCTCAGGAATCGTTAAGCCTCTGTCAATGACTTGCTTATAGAATTTGTCCAGCGAGGTATCCATCAATTCCATACAAATCCACACATCGCCCTAGAGAAATGGGAGTTGGTAAAGGGGGAACACGTAAGTGATCATGAGCTTTGACCAGTTTCTATCACCAAAACGTATCTTTACCAAAACACATATGCACTGCCTCCAAAGCTTTCTTGTCAACTAATATTAGATTTTTAATAAGGCCTCCTACCACACAAAACAGATTTTAGAGCAGGGGTTCCCAACCAGGGGGTGCGAAAACTTGGGTTTTCAAAATTATAGTGTATATGCATAATACGTTGCTGTTATTTCAAACTTTTGTAAGGGGTGTGAGAATATATCAGAAGCATTCTAGGGGTGTGGGATATAAAAAAGGTTTGGGAACCACTGCTTTAGAGTGACCTGTGGATGCTGGAATGTGTTAAAGGTTCCTTTGTGTGGGATGTGAATTGTTTAGATTGACCGATTGAAAAAATGAGCAATAGAAGTGTGGAGAAAAGGCACCAGAAATTAGATAATAGTACAAAGAGAAAATACATCATTTACAAACTGCTTCTCAGACACAAACTCTGTTTGATCAGTAACATTCAACTAGAGGTCTCTACCTTATAAACCACTGTTTAACTTGATTGTTTCTGAAAAGGATGAGATACAGAAAGAACGTTCTGGTGGCCATTTTTTTTTTGTTAAGATTTTGCTATTTTAAAAGTCTAGCATCATAGTCTGATACACTAAGACAGCCATAGTTAATGCAGTCCAACAAATATCAGAGATGCCAACAACATAACTTTTCTTTAGTGAGATGATTTGGGATTACACATCCTTCCAATACCTCTTCTGCTGTTTTTCATTGTTGGATGAAAACACATACTATTCCACTGAGCTTTTCATCTTCTAGGACTAGGTCAAATGAATTTTTTGTTGTTCAGAACTTTCTGTCCTGGTTTTTTTTGTATATACTGAAGATATTTTGTATCAAATGAATTGTCTCCTGGGGTCGCACTGTAACAACTGGTTGTACCCAATTTGGAAATGATTTAAAGAAGAGCTTTGGACTTTATGTGACCACGGCAAGCTCTCTGCTAGTTATTAAAGCAGTCCATCTTTTTTCACAAGAAGGTACAAGCCTCCTTCTGAATAATCTTTAGCAATTGCAGACTGAAGTATTTTGGTTGTTCTAATCTAAGACATATTAAATAATAGGATGGGACAGAATTTGAGTAACTGAAATCCATGCATTATTTGGTTTCAGATCCAATCAGTTGCCAAATGAAGGACAAACTAGGAACAGCCCAATAGGTTGCCCACTCCCAGGTTAAATGACCATCCAGCTTATTTAGTATAATTTTCTGTGTCCTAGGTAAAAGTGTGAGAAGGTCGTAAGTCCTACCTCCCGAAACAGTGCACCATAGAACGTGACAGTGAAATGACAGTCTACTGTTCTCATAGAAATGTCCAAGTCCATCAATAGCCTCTTCTGTTCCTGGCTATTCACTGTTGCTCGGATTCGCTGGAAAACAGAGCCAGTTTAAATGTTCGCTCTTCCTATTCTTAAACATGGATACTTTATCAGACAACCACCTGGCAGTCACAAAAGCTAGAAAAATCAGAATGATGACATTCCCTCAAATAGATCTTACCAGATGCAAACCTTCTCTTCCTGATTCTATTGGATGGGCAGAATTAACCAAAGAGATAGTTTCAGACATGTCCAGGCCATCAGCCATGTAGGGGCTTAAACATGATAACTAACTTTTGAATCACACTGCAAAACTAACTGGCAGCCAATGCTGTTTTCACAGCAGTTGCATTACATTGGTAGATCTAGGAGTTTGGCTTATTTTATCAAGCAAATTTAACCGGTTATTTTTTTCTAATGGCTCATCTCTTTTACTGCAGGACAGAGAGAAACAAATACCTGCTGGCCCACCCATCAGAAGCAGGAAGCCTTCAAATTAGATTAGTTTAAAGATGGCAGCCACAAAAGTTCAAGCCAGCCAACACTGTGGCTTGGGAGTCTTTAATCCCCGAGTCCCAGCATCCTTTGACAAAACTCAGTGCTTTTATGGCTTTAAACAAGAAGGCTGCAGTGCTCGGCACACTTACCCGTGGTGGTGGAGAGTAACTTCTTTGAAATCCAGTTTAACTTACTACTGAGTGCATAAACGTAAGCTTAGGCTACAAGTGCCCCATAACAGATATTCCAATATGAAGCTTTTTTTTAAAGTCTCTTTGTGCTTTTGTGAAATGGAGATAATAACACTTACCTACCTCACAGGCATAATTTATGTTTGGGAGCACTGTGAGATCCTCAGTTGTGAGGATGATTACCTAAGTGCTTTTCTGCCTCCCCCCCCCATTTATTTATTTTTGCTTTCTTGGATTGTCTATCATTAACAAGGCAACAATGGCAGAGCACTGGGTGAAGAGGGACCACAGAAAGAGCACCAGATTTAGGCAGGGCTTTTTTTGTCATAGAACGCCCAGAACGGAGTTCCGGCACCTTTTTGGGATGGAACCTTGTAGGATAGGTAAGGCGGGTTGTATGACATATGTGAGTTCCGGCACCTTTTTTGTTACAAAAAAAGCACTGGATTTAGGAGTGCATTCTTCACCTGCCCCAATCCAACACAGCTCTTTGTATGCATGGCAGTTTTGATGCACTCTGCCAGGATTCTCCCATTAGTCTTCATGGGAAAGATAGATAGGTGTGTATGTGTGTATAGATTAGCTACTGAATTCTTGCTATCAATGCCTCGATTGAGTGGGCTTTCATACTTCTCCAGTCTCTATGGTCACCCGGGACAAGCAAGTCTTTGTTGACCACTGTGTCTTCCATAGCCAATGAGGTTATCCCAACAAGTTAAACCATGATCTGACTCTATAGCTGGATATTACCAAAATATTAAGGGATTACACTATGGTTTAGCCGTAACTCAGATTAAATAATATATTTGTATTAGCCTAGTAATCAAAATAGCTGTACCTAATGCAACTGATAGGCAGTTTGGTACTCCATAGAAAATTTATATTCCATGTTATTGTAATTGCTTTAAAAACAAGTTCTAGTCTGTTCCCCAAAGGCATACCTTACCATTCTCACAGCTTTTAGACAGGAAATGAGTCATAATCAATTGTATTTTGTATGCTAATCAGTTTCAGTAAAATCTGCCATCAATATATATGCAGGAAATTCCTGTAATTCAGTAGAAAAGTGACAAATCTTTCTTTCTCTGTTTTAAATTTTCATATTTAAAATATTGCTTATCTTTATTCAGATGACAATCAATCCCAAAATGTTAATTTGGATCATCCATTGACAACTTTATTAACAAAGGAAACAGTTACAAAAAGTCATATATTTTATGAGCTTTTAGGAAATTTGGTTTGCTAGTACTTGATATAAACATAATCATCATTACTGCATGGAGTAAAATTATCTAATCATATGATCTGTATGGGCGATTACCTACCATGAATTCATATTAAAGCAAAAAAAAACACAAACATTGATCTTCAATGACTGTAATCATATTCAATGGGTATAATATCCATAGTAAATTCTGAGCATTATTGAATGTGAGACTATAATATATGAAATATATGAAATATACGAAATATATGATTGTAAAGGCATATTACAAAGATGTGAACTAAATAGACATTCTAAGGCAGTCAGATATTTTTAATTTTTGCAAACATTTTTTACTCTCTACACAGCCCGTCCATACTGTGTGTGTGTGTGTGTGTGTGTGTGTGTGCGCGCGCGCGCGCACGCATGCGCACCTGAACTTTAAACCAAGGTCTGAAGTTGATTTAGGATCTTAGCATATTCCAACTGTGGTTATTCTGAGGTTTTCACAATAAAACCAGATATTACAAGGAAAGACCAAAACCCACATTAAAAAACTTACTGTTAGTCCTTGCTTAACAATCCTAATTGGGAATGGAATTTCCATAGTTAACCGAAGTGATTGTTAGATCAAACATCACATAACCACACCGCTCAGCGATGATAGTTCTAGTAGTCCCTGTTTTGTAGTTCATAAGCCCTGCAATCATGTGATGTCATGGGCTTTATGGACTACATGCTTCGCAATAGAAATTCCAGTCCCAATTACCGTTGTTAGGCGAGGACTGCCTGTACACACACTCACACACATATTTTGATAAAGAATCAGCATGGAGAGATTCAACTCATTCTAAACAGGAAACTAAATATCACAGAACTCTTGAGTCAAGTTAAGGGGGAAAAAAAGATTCCAATTGTTGTTGTTAGTTGCGAAGTCGTGTCCGACCCATCGCGACCCCATGGACAACGTTCCTCCAGGCCTTCCTGTCCTCTACCATCTTCTGGAGTTCATTTAAGCTCACACCTACTGCTTCAGTGACTCCATCCAGCCACCTCATTCTCTGTCGTCCCCTTCTTCTCTTGCCCTCTATCTTTCCCAGCATTAGGCTCTTCTCCAGTGAGTCCTTCCTTCTCATTAGGTGGCCAAAGTACTTGAGTTTCAACTTCAGGATCTGGCCTTCTAAAGAGCAGTCAGGGTTGATCTCCTCTAGGACTGACCGGTTTGATCGCCTTGCAGTCCAAGGGACTCGCAGGAGTCTTCTCCAGCACCATAGTTCAAAGGCCTCAATTCTTTTGCGTTCAGACTTTCTTATGGTCCAACTTTCACAGCCATACATTGCAACGGGGAAAACCATGGCCTTGACTATACGTACTTTTGTTGGCAGGGTGATGTCTCTGCTTTTTAGTATGCTGTCTACATTTGCCATAGCTTTCCTCCCCAGGAGCAAGCGTCTTTTAATTTCTTGGCTGCAGTCCCCATCTGTGGTGATCCTAGAGCCCAGGAAGATAAAATCTGTCACTACCTCCATTTCTTCCCCATCTATTTGCCAGGAATTGAGAGGGCCGGATGCCATGATTTTGGTTTTCTTAATGTTGAGTTTCAAGCCAACTTTTGCACTCTCCTTCTTCACCCGCATCAAGAGGCTCTTTAGTTCCTCTTCACTTTCTGCCATTAGAGTGGTATCATCTGCATATCTTAGGTTGTTGATATTTCTCCCGGCAATCTTAATTCCAACTTTTGATTCATCTAGCCCTGCCTTTCTCATGATGTGCTCTGCATATAAGTTAAATAGGCAGGGCGACAGAATACAGCCTTGCCGGACTCCTTTCCCAATTTTGAACCAATCAGTGGTTCCGTGTCCAGTTCTCACTGTTGCTTCTTGACCCGCATATAGGTTTCTCAAGAGACAAATAAGATGGTCTGGTACTCCCATCTCTTTAAGAACTTGCCACAATTTGTTGTGATCCACACAATCAAAGGCTTTAGCATAGTCAATGAAGCAGAAGTAGATGTTTTTCTGGAACTCCCTAGCTTTCTCCATAATCCAGCGTATGTTGGCAATTTGATCTCTAGTTCCTCTGCCTCTTCGAAATCCTGCCTGTACTTCTGGAAGTTCTCGATCCACATACTGCTGGAGTCTAGCTTGTAGGATTTTAAGCATAACTTTATTTGCATGTGAAATGAGTGCAATGGTGCGATAGTTTGAACATTCTTTGGCATTGCCTTTCTTTGGAATTGGAATGTAAACTTACCTTTTCCAATCCTGTGGCCACTGTTGAGTTTTCCAAATTTGCTGGCAAATTGAGTGTAGCATTTTTACTGCATCGTCTTTTAAGATTTTGAATAGCTCAGCTGGAATACTGTCACCTCCACTAGCTTTGTTGTTGCTCAGCTTTCCTAAGGCCCATTTCACTTCACATTCTAGGATGTCTGGCTCGAGGTCAGTGACCACCCCATCGTGGTTATCAGGGACGCTAAGCTCATTCTTGTATAGTTCTTCTGTGTAATTTTGCCACCTCTTCTTAATCTCTTCTGCCTCTGTTAGGTCCCTGCCATTTTGGTCCTTTATCATGCCATCTTTGCATGAAACGTTCCCTTCATATCTCCAATTTTCTTGAAGAGATCTCTGGTTCTCCCTATTCTATTGTTCTTCTATTTCTTTGCACTGTTCATTTAAGAGGGCATTCTTATCTCTTCTAGCTATTCTCTGGAATTCTGCATTCAATTGGGTGTATCTTCTCTTTCTCCCTTGCCTTTCGCTTCCCTTCTTTCCTCAGCTATTTGCAAAGCTTCCTCAGACAGCCATTTTGCTTTCTTGCATTTCTTTTCTTTGGGATGGTTTTAGTTGCTACCTCTTGTACAATGTTGCGAACCTTCATCCATAGTTCTCAGGCACTCTGTCTATCAGATCTAATTCCTTAAATCTATTTGTCACCTCTACTGTATATTCATCAGGGATATGATTTAGTTCATACTTGAGTGGCCTAGTGTTTTTCCCTACTTTCTTCAATTTAAGCCTAAATTTTGCAACGAGAAGCTCATGATCTGAGCCACAGTCAGCTCCTGGTCTTGTTTTTACTGACTGTATAGAGCTTCTCCATCTTTGGCTGCAGAGCACATAGTCAATCTGATTTCTGTGTTGACCGTCTGGTGATGTTCATGTGTAGAGACGTCTCTTGGGTTGTTGGAAAAGAGTATTTGCTATGACCATCGTATTCTCTTGACAAAATTCTATCAGCCTGTGCCCTGCTTCATTTTGTACTCCAAGGCCAAACTTGCCTGTTATTCCGTTTATCTTTTGGCTTCCTACTTTAGTCAAGTTAAGGGGAGTCAAGTTGAGTCAAGTTAAGGGGGGGGGGGAAATTCCAATATATGCAGGCAAATGCTTAGAAAAAAGCCAAGCACAATAATAGTTATATGTTATATGTCAATTGGTAAGGAGAAGAATCATTTCTCAAGCTCAATCCCGTATCACAATCGATCACAGAAGGGAGAAAGAATATAAATGAACATTTGATTTTTAAATATAGAAATAGGACTTATGGAACATAATGCAGATACTGGATCAAATTTTATAAATGACTGCCTGTGCGTGAATACAGACAACTTACAACTCACCAATGTACAAATAAGCCAGACTCTATTTATTTGGGGCTTTTCACAATATGGCCTGATCTCATCCACCTTGCTGTTTCAAAATCCTGAAGAATGTGGATGGTTAATGCACACCAAAAGAGAATCTTACTCTACCTTCACTGCCATTATTTGCCCGCTGGGCATATGTCGCATCATCTCTACCACCCCATATGCACCACGTCCTAATTCTGATATTGGCTCCAGGTCATCGGCTTTAACTTCAAAGTTCTGTGAAGAAATAAAGCCAAGAAAACAAAACAGAAGTTAAAAGGCTGATTTCCATTCCAATTCAGCCAAAGTAGGCGAGCTGTTTAACTCTACATTTTCCTGGACATTGTTTCCCTAAAGGGAAAGAATTAAACACTTGATTTTCACACATTAAATAATTTTGCTTTTGCCTGCCTAATCTTTTGCATAGGGTTTTTTCCCCTTTCACTGGATTAGAGAAGTGATTTGTACAAGTGATATTCTCTCTTTGGAAATCAAAAGGATGAGTAGTTCATTGTCATCCCTCTTCCATTTTCCCAGATCACTTCAGATGTAACTCAGCGCCAGATTTCACCACCGGTGAGAAATACAGGTGGAGGGACATTGTGGACAAGCACTCTCGATCATGGGCAGGTGTGAGGATGCTGGAGGGGGAGGGATATCACAGGCAAGGTGTAGGCAGGCACTGCAAAGTGCAGTTGGATGAAAAAGCAGCAGGAACAGGAACAACTTTCAATTTCCCAATGGCTTTCCCATTGATTTTGCTTATAGGAAGTCGTCAGAAAACATTGGAAAACATAATCATTTGACTATGACTTGCTGTAATGTCATAACTGCAAGGTGGGCACCGAGCATCGCCATCATGTTGCCGTGGTGACACTGGGAAAGCCAGAGCTCTGAGGACCATTTTTAAGTCCCCATTATCATCTCGATTGTAACTATGAATGGTTGCTGAATGGGTGTCTACCTATATTGATGCCCTTAAAGGAAAGTTAATTCAATGCCCAAATCATTTTAAAATGATAAAGCTTTTTGAATGTTGGATTTAACAGATAAAAGATATAATAAATAAAAATGTAAATAACAAAACTGAGAAATAAAATTACATACATACAAAGAGAGAGACACACACACACATATTTAAGACTATTACATTAATCCCTATTCATTTCTTCATTAATTTCCATCTTAGTCCTCTCAACAAGCACACATGCCCACTGTATTTTATCTTCACCATACCTTGTCTCCAATATTAATGCACGCTTTGGAATCCAAATCTCTAGGTGGCCTGTGAAATTAAGAAAAAAAAATGAGAAAATGATCTGATTTGCACTTAAATTCTCCCCTGTGAATACCTGTATAGAAAAATGCATTAATCTAGTCAGAGAAGAAATACTGATTTGGACAGATCTTAAAAAAAAATGATCAAGAGAATTTGAAAATTAATACATTTTTAAATTGTATACTTTGAAAATACAGCTCTTTTAAGAAACTACTTATGCATGTGAGTTTTATCAAGTAATTTTTAAAATATGAATGTAAGATTAGAGTTTGCCAATAATCAGCAATCGCAAGAAGTTTTATAACTGTCTCAAGTTTTTAAAAATATTTTTAATTATCATATAATAATGATCAATAAAACATTGAACTTTTTTAAAATGTTAAGAACTTAAAAAAAAAAATAGCAACAGCAGCAACAACTATACAAAAGCAGCAATTATATTATTCAAAGGACCCGCAAAGTATAGTTTGGGAACAGACATAAATATATTTTAAGCCTAAGAAAATATCTTAAGTGTTAAACACTTACTTAATTGATCTCTTCCATTCTTTATATTACAGGTAAATTACTTTGTTGATCAGTTAAAAAAATGGAAACACGGACAATTTTTAAATATTCGTCGCAATTCTGTTTGGTGGTTAGTAATTTGGTCCCTTTTCATAGACCACCTTTTGAATAATATTATTCAAAATATTATTTTGAAGATTTTCCCATTCTTCGAAAGCCTCAAAAAGACAAATTTAGATCTGTTATCTCAATGAAGCATCCAGCAAATGACTCAAGGACCATTTTAATTATGGAAGTAAAATGGGTGGGTGGGATGAAAACATCCTTCCCCTCTTTTTTCATTTCTGCAGGTATACAAGTTTATGCCTATTTAAAATTAATAAAGGTCTCAAAATGGAGAAAACTCTATGGAACATCTGGGTTGGGAGGCTGGTAGCGAACTAGACCGATTCCTAGAGGAAGCTTGCAACCTAGAAAACCTGAGGGCAAGAGAAGATAATGGATGGAAACTTATCAAACAAAGGTCCAACCTACAATTAAGGAGAAATTTCCTGACAGTGAGAACCATCAGTGGAACGGCTTGCCTTCAGAAGTTGTGGGTGCATCACTAGAGGTTTTTAAGAAGAGACTGTACAGCCACTTGTCTGGAATGGTTTAGGGTCCCATGCTTGAGCAGGGGGTTGGACTAGAAGACCTCCAAGGTCCCTTCCAACTATGTTATTCTGTATTATGTTTCCTGATTTCTTTACAATGCAAACAAAAATCTATGGAGTGCCTCTCTTCTGTATGGATGGCATGTACATAGTAGCCAGCTGTTGGGAGAAGTTTACTGATGCACTTCTGGCACTTCCAAAATAGAACCCTCAAAGCTCTACAGCCTATTCAGCTGACTTTTTAAAATCACACCTTTATTCATTCAAGGTACCAGGCTAGAAAGTGGGAAACCATGTGAGTTCTAGTCCTGCCTTAGCATGAAAACCAGCTGGGTGAGCTTGGGTCAGTCTCTCTCTCTCTCTCTCACTAAAATATTCTACCTCTGGAATGTTTTGCATGAGATATGTGTACATGCAACTTCCAGAAGAGGAGATGCGTCTTGAATTATGTTCGATTCTGATTTGACACCAGATCTGAAATGAACTTCAGAAGTACTAGTGTCCAGTTATCAGTATCCAAACTCCAATTCCCATTTAATTAGCCATATTATTAATGATATAACCTCTCTTCCATGCAAAGTAACCATTCCTCTAACGCCACCAAATATACATGGATCATTTCAATGGATAGCAATTGTCTTTTCATTTGCTTCCCCTGAGCTCTTATAGTAAAGTAAAGGTAAAGGTTTCCCTGTCCGGCCATGTCTCACTCTAGGGTGTGGTGATCATCTCTGTTTCTTGGCCAAGGGAACCAACGTTGTCCAAAGATGTTTTTCGTGGTCATGTGGCCAGCATGGCTATACACCAGAGACTTATAGAATGCTGTTACCTTCCTATCAAAGTGGTACTACTCACATTTGCATGCTTTCAAACTGCTAGGTGGGCAAGGAATGGGAGCTCACCCCATTGCATGGCCCAGGTTGTCAGCTTTCCAGCTGACAAGCTCAGCATCTTTAACCGCTGAGTATTGTGGTTAAAAGAATAAATGATTCCTCTAACTGAAGAATTTCTCAAAGTATCTTTTGCTCACCATAAAAGAGCCACATATTATGTTTGGCCTTGATTTCTTATATACTGTTGAAGTTAAAAGAGTTCATTATGGCTCCTTTCTGCTAACCATCTGTTTTATTTTAATTGTTCAACTAGAGAGATATACTGTAAATCTTCAATTTTGCTCATTTAATCTGATCTGATGAATTACACGGACAAGTAGGCCTACCTGGAAAATACTTATTTATCTTGCATTATCCATGACAGGAATAGCTCCAAGTAAACCAAGCACTGATGAACTTTGCCATAAATCCTTTCTTTTACAAAGGATCAGCAATGTTTCTTTTTAAAAGGACTCCTACTTAAGTCAACTATAACTTAACACAGAAAAAATCAGGAGATGCTAACGAATGAAGGCGAACACACATGTCCTAGGATAATGTTGCAGGATCCAATCTAGGTTGGTCACCCGGACAAGAGTTTGTCTTCCAAGCTTTGGACTCATGCTGGAGCCCATCTTCAGGCAACCTCTCTCTAGCAGAATGTGTGCTGTTCTGTGTGTGGTATTTATAGTGCTTGTTGTAAGTGGCTTTTTAGATGTTGATTGGGGTGTGTTGACGGCTGGCTTTTAAGTCGTTGTTTGTTGTTTGCTTGTGCTGCCCAGCCCTTGCCTTCTAAGTACTTGATAGGCTGGTGGTAAATCAGTACTCCTGTTGACTGACGAGGGGCCTGTTTCCCAGGCTTCAATCACTTCCCTGGCTGTTTTTGTGCCTGCTCGTCCAACAATCTTCGTCAGTGCAAAGTTGAATGTATGTCCTTGTTCATTGCAGTGTGAGGCTACCAATGAGTTCGGGTCTCCTCATCTGACCGCTCGCTTGTGTTCTTGCGATCTGGTGGTTAGCTTCTTCCCCGTCTGTTTTACATAGTTCTACATCAGAATACTATATGACAGGGTGACAACCCACTATAGTACCCAGGAAGCCAAACAGCTGGAGAGCAGGTACCTACGTGAACAATTCAAGCAGAATGGGTATCCACAATCATTTGTCACAAGATGTCTGTGCAACATGGTGGGGAGAGAAAGGAAGAAACAAGGTACATGACCAACCACATGGCACACCCTGTCATACATCAAAAACATTTCAGAAGCTGTAGAATGCAGCTTCCGAGATCTGCAGGTGGGCATCGCACACCGCCCAGAGGCTACCATACGAGGACAAATTAATGCATTGCAAAGATCGCTTGGAGGTGGGAGATACTTCCAATGTAATCTACCGAATCCCCTGCATGGATTGCCCGTGACTATGTAGGACAGACCGGAAGGAAGCTAACTACCAGATTGCAAAAACATAAGCGAGCGGTCAAACAAGGATGCCCAAACTCATTGGTAGCCTCACACTACAATGAACAAGGACACACATTCAACTTTGCGGCAATGAAGATTGTTGGACGAGCAGGCACAAAAACAGCCAGGGAAAGTGATTGAGGCCTGGGAAACAGGCCCCTCATCAGTCAACAGGAGTGCTGATTTACCACCAGCCTATCAAGTACTTAGAAGGCGAGGGCTGGGCAGCACAAGCAAACGACAACCAACGACTTAAAAGCCAGCCGTCAACACACCCCAATCAACATCTAAAAAGCCACTTACAACAGGCACTATAAGTACCACACACAGAACAGCACACATTCTGCTAGAAAGAGGTTGCCTGAAGATGGGCTCCAGCATGGGTTTGAAAGCTCAGAAGAGAAAACTTCTGATCCCAGTGACTGACTTGGATCCTGCAGAAGATGTTAAGCTGAATTCCTCAATGTAATCCAAACTCCATGTGCCCAAGAATTTTCAACTTCTGATATCAACAGAAACTTGCTTATGGTATTTCATTTCTTAAATTGTTTATTTTTTTTTAAATAAAAGGCTGCTTAAATAACTCAGAACTCCTAAATAGCAATACTGAAAAATATATTCACCGTCTGTTTTAAATGGCTTGCCTCATATAACATTAGAATAGTTTTTAACTTCCATGAACATTTCAGAGCTAAATTCTGATACTAGGGTAAATATGAAACAGCTATCAATCATCATTACTCCCTATCCAGTTCCCAATCAGCAGCTGCTAGTAATGTGAAGTGGGGAAACATTATGACATCACAACGTGCAGTGAATGCCGGCAGATATTCCACAGAACTGGAATGGACCAGTTTTTAGATATTACCGGTCACATTATATGAGGCAGTAATAAATGACAGCCTGCACACACATGCACACATTCATACATATATGCAGACACAGCTTGTGCCAGTAGCCTTTATGTGTTAGGATAATAGATTAGGATTAACAGCAGGGAAGGTTAAAGACCCCCTCAAACTTTCCTGACCTAACTGACTTATTAATGTTGCTGATGTTGATTTTATTTAGTGCCCTATATCTGCAAGACATATTGATTATAGTGTAGAAAACTAGGGCAGTGAGTGTTAGTTTATGATCATAAAGGACACTGTTACTGAAACTTGAAGAAACAGAAACTTTAAAAAATAGACTGTTAGGAGCTATCACAACGCTAAGACAGGCTTAAGGAGGCAAGAGGCATGAGGGTAGAAACAACAGTATACTCTTGTGATGGGTCACATCAAACAACCAGAAGTATAACATGTGAACACTGGAACAGTGCAACTATACACACAACACCTTATTTACAGAGGGAAGCCCCTGTAAATCTGTATCAAAGAGTTATTTTTACATAGACTTCATAAATAATCTTGTCCACCTCAATTTATCTATTGATCATTCTACAGTAGCCTTAAATCGTCCCCATTCCCAAACTGGTAACTTCTTCCCTACCACTGGCATATTTAATATCTACTGGTGAGACAGCCAGACCTGAGTTGCTATAATTTCCAGACATTTATCAATCACATAGGTACGGCCAACTGAAAGCTAAAGAACGGAGAAGAGAAATAGTTCTGCTCTAGGAAATTGGTCACAAGAGAACATTTAGCCTTAGGAAGTTCTTCTATTGGTTGCTAGAGCAATATCAGGTTCTTGGTGGAGACTGTACTTCTGTTGGTGTTTTGAATGTTTTGTTATCAATTGAAAGAAGAGGGGAGAGGGGAAAAGAAGAAGATACTGTATGAAGTCTTAGGAACTGCATCCAAAAGACCCTATAAGCTAAAACAGATCTTTTTGAAAGGAAATACAGCAGACACAGTCACGAACAAGTGGAAAAAAGGTTGTTATCCTGTTATCTAACAAATTTGTCAAGGTATCCTCAATTAATCATTAATCCAGCAAATGTCAGGGCTCCAAGTCACTCTCCATGACCCTGCACACTAGGCAAACATTATCTTTTTCCTGGAAGCAGTGGAAAGGATTTTAAGGACTTTCCAGACCCCAGCAGACTACAAAGCTAACTGAAGACATAACCCAGAAAGCAAGGGACAAGAGGCAAAGAGAAACTTGGTTTTTCTCCTGTTGATTGTTGCAGATCAAGCAAGAAAATATTGCCTGACATCTTCATCTACGTCACAGCCTTGAAATGAATGAAAACTCCACAACCGAGGAGTCAAAAAGTTCCAAGTACAGAGCTTGTTAGAATGCAATGTAAAAGTGATTCAAAAACTGCTACTTCAATATCACAGTTTAATGATTCCCAATATCCTAAAATGTGATGCAGAAGCTAGCACTCCCCAACTGTGATTTCGTACACACACACACTTAAAGGTTATCTCCCTGTGCATTATTTTCTGCTGCTTTTTAATCTACCAGCTGGCCTATTTTGAAAAAAATCAGTACTGATAAAGGAGAATATTTGTAGCTCTGAGTTGAAGTGAGGGGAGAACACCAAGGACCTTTCAAAAATATATATATGTACTAGATATATAGGTAACTATAGATTTGTAATTCACAGCTAAAATTATGTATCATACCTTTTAAAAACACTTTTTATGTGTTTTTTCTTTTCTTTCACAATACATACATGTATGCATACGTTTTTATTTTTGATGGTTTCTCTGTCATTATTTTAAAAGTAATAAAAATAATTTTTAAAAAGTAATGAAGAAAGAGCAAGGTCACTTCCAGGCAGATCTTACAGCTTCCTACTTTCTCTACAGGCATAAATGGTAAGTCCGAGAGGACCTTCGAAGCATGGAAGAACTCTGTCTGGGGAAGTGCTATCCCATTCTGAGAGAAAGATAATTTCTAAGATGCAGCCTCACAGTTAGATCCTCAATAATTAAGCTCATGGCTGCTATGAACCCCCAAGCTACCTCTGAATCCACACCTAAAGAAGGCAAACTGAAGTCCCCAATGTCCTAAGTTCTGGAAACTTTACTGCCAAACTGGTCACAGCATCAAGCAGCTCACGTACGGCAGCCCCTTTGTAGCATGAAGGCTGATACACCAGCAGCAGTCCTAGCTGATCTCTAGAGCTCAACTTCATGAGCAGGATCTCATATCCGGTTTCTGCAGAAGCAGTAGCCCCAGAAGCCACTGGAGTCCCTCAAATGACAATCACAACACCACTGCCCCTACCCCAGAGATGCCTGCCGAACAAAACATTGGTGGGCACGCTTCCAAGAGGGGCACCCCACCTCAGCCCTATGTCCTGCAAGGTTCATGTAATACATGCAAGGTAGGCATGCACAACTAGATTGTAGATGAGGGAAACTTTATTACAAGCCAAACATGCACTCAGGACCAACAGTCAGAAACTAGGGCAATTAGGGCTAAAGGGCAGACAGAGCATGGCAACATCTGACTATACAGCTCCAGCTGACTCTTGATCAAGCACAGGAGACAGGCAACTTCACCTACTGGATCATCCAGATGGTCACGCCAAACCATTCTTAATCCACGGATTCTTGAAACTCTGAACAGATCTGAAAAACGTCCAGCCAGTTATCAAACCTCTGCCACTTTCACAAACTTCCAGCAACCTACAGTTAATAAGCCCATAACTCCTATGAGCCTGTCCTAAAGATGTCAGGATAGACTCATAGGAGTTAAGGACTTATTAACATCTTTTCCAGATCTCAGTACCATCATCCAGCTTTTGCAGGGAACACCACCTGGCTGATTACTAATTCCGTGCAACATAAGCCCACTGAATTAGCACATACCTCTTTAGTTCTCATCAAAGGTTCTCTTTGCTCTCACTTTTAATCAAACACAGCACTTGCAACAAAGGAGAGCTGATAAGCCACTCTAGCAGTCATTCTTCAGGTCTGTTAAAATCTGCTGACACTCATGGAATTAAGAGGGGATTGAGGTTGAGTTACTCCAGCCCTCTCTCTCCCTGTGTCCCCCACCCATCCCACCATAACAATATTAAGGTATACATACGTTGAGCTTGTCTGTGGTTGTTCAAATGCTTCTTTAGGAATTTTCAAGCCTGGATTTTTCTTCTTGCCTGAGAAAATTTTAAAAAATGCATTAATTTTTTTTTATTAAGGTTTAGCCTCATCTTGCAAAGTCTGCCCTAGACATAAGATAAGATAAGATAGATAAGATAACCTTTATTGTCATTTTTTTTACTGTGGGCACGGCACACATCAAAAATGAAATTTAGTTGCCCGCTCTCAAAAGTGAAACACATACATGACACACACCTAAACATACTATGAACAACATGTATAGACCCACACCCCTACATATACATAGCAAATAAATATTAAATACTGTCCATCTTGAATATATAACGGAAGGAGGAAGCTTGAGAGTTCGCAAGGTTAATATTGTATGGAATGAAACTATGGCTGAATCTGGATGTTCTGCTACGGATACCACGAAGCCTCCTCCCAGAAGGTAGCAAGGAAAACAGGTCGTGAAGAGGATGTGTAGTGTCCCAGATAATCTTACGGACCCTCCTCAAGCAACACTTCTGTGCTATGTCCTGGATGGGAGGGAGGGAACTGCCAATGATCTTTTCAGCCATTCTCACCACTCTCTGCACCGCCTTCCTGTCTGAAGCAGTGATGCTTCCAAACCAGACTGTGATGCTGTATGACAGGATGCTCTCGATCGTCCCCCTGTAGAAAGTGGTCAGGACAGGGGAAGGAAGATGTGCTTTTCTCATGCGACGCAGAAAACGCAGGCGCTGCTGTGCCCGCTTCACCAGTTTCTCACTGTTGAGCGACCAAGTCAGCCTACTCGTTAGCTGCACACCCAGGAATTTGATGCTGGTAACCATCTCCACAGGTAAATTAATCACTTTTCTTGAGGAATACTTGAGAGTACAAGATTCAGCATATACAGTCCTTTGCTAAAACTTACTTTCTGCCTCAGTAAGTCCTAATATATTTAGGAATCTATCTGCAATACAGTAATCTCAATACTGTATTCAGGATGGCAGAATGATCCACCATAACCCACCATTTCTTAGAAAGACTCAATAGAAATCCAAGCCTTACAATGATCTGGAGAAAATGAGAGCCTGACAGCATGCACAGATGATGTGAGTGGAAAACCTGAAAACCCAAATGGATGCCTTAGCTGCAAAGTCTTCAAAGAAAAGAGCTTTTGCACAGAGCCTTTTAGTAGCTTGGAATTTCTCACCCTAATCCTTCTTGACCCTAATGTATGTTGAACATCTAGGATGCCACAAAGGAACCAAATTACACATTTTGTTTAAAACTGTATGAATGGAATTTATTCCAAGCACAAAGAAAGGAAAGCTTTATTAGTCAAGATTGATTCGCTTGCATCGAAAGTGTGAGGCTCCAATAATACCCATGTTAATGCTTCCATAAATCTATTTTACTCAAAGAGCGTAAAAAGAAGCTACTAGGTGACTTCCAATTACTTTAAATTTGAACAGATAGCCCAAAAGCCAAAAAAGATAAACAAGGCAATTTCAGCAAGCAGAACTACCAAAATTGTCTTTTTGCATCCTGCTGTGATTCTACAAGTAGGAGAAAGGACAATTTATTTGGTTTAACACTGAAAAACCTCTGGCCACCAGTTTGGACATCTGTGCCTTCATCATTTTATACATGGCAACAGGCTTCCTTCTGTGACAACAAGCACAATATTAAAGGCACAGCATGCAAATTTTGCTGAGTAACCCAACAGGCAATGGCAGGAGCAATATCTGACCCTATCAGTTAAAGCAGAGGTCCCCAACTTTTTGGGCACCAGGGACCAGTTCCATGGAGAAAAGTTTTTCCACGGACCAGAGATTGTGTGGTTTTGTGTGCTGCCTGCATTCCACGGATGGGGCTTTGCTTGTTTGTGCGGACTGGTTGCTGGCATGCTGCGGCCCGGTACTGGTCCACAGACCAGGGTTTGGGGACCCCTGGATTAAAGAACTTCCGTTTCTTGGTGAAGTCTAAGAAGAGGCCATTGCCCCTGCCTTATGGAACATCCTTGCCACAGAGGTGATGTTAGCCTCCCATTCCCCTGGTCTTCCAGAAGAGCATGAAGACCTGGCTCTGTCAACTCACATGGGGGTGGTTGGTACCTTGAAGGCACTCCCTCTGCGTTTTCACTTACCTTTTTACCTTTGTTTTTCCTTGTTCCTTGTCTTTCTTTTAAGTCTATTTTAATTGTATCTCCTTATATGGTTTTATGATCTTTACCTTTTTTTATCCATTTTGAATGGATAACATCATCATCATCATGAATCTTTACTTGTAACCTGCCCACAGTCACTTGGAAAGTGAGATGGGCAGTGTCTAGATTTGATTAAATAAATAAATTTTAAGAAGGATTCTCAAGCCTTCCCCTTTCCCAGGACAGAGCTGTCTTTTACTTTTCCCTTAATAGCTTTGCACATCTTTGTCAAGGTTAACTCCATATTATTCTACAGCAGTTTCCATTCCTTTTTAGAGTTAAAAATGCAAAAAATATATACAGGTAATTCTCGACTTATGACCACAAATTTCTGTTGCTAAACAAGACCGTTGTTAAAGTAAGTTTTATCCGATTTTAAAACCTTTCTTACCACAGTTGTTAAGTGAATCATTGCAGTTCTCAAGTTAGTAACACATTTATTAAGTGAATCTGGCTTCCCCCATTGACTTTGCTTGTTGGAAGGTCACAAAAGGTGATCATATGACCCCAGGACACTGTAACGGTCATAAATATGAGTCAGTTGCCAAGCATCTGAATTTTGATCACATGACTGGGGGTGCTGCAATGATCATTAGTGTGAAAAACAATCATAAAATACTTTTTTCAGTGCCATTGTAACTTTGAACAGTCATTAAAAGAATGGTTGTTAAGTCAAGGACTATCTGTAACAAAACAATGGATCACAGTACAAAATAATAACAAAAGTTACAAGAAAAGAAAAAGACTAAGAGCATCATGAACAAAACATCCAAGCTCAGCCAAGGTGGGGGTTCTAAGTTATAGTATGCCTCCTCCCAGGGCTTTCTTAGTAAGCCAGGTTTTAACTTCTATTCTGAAAATACAAATTGGGGATTAGTCTGATCTTGGATAACAAGCATTTCCTAAATATAGGCAACTCTGTTTCCATATTCTGGTGTTCTGGGTAGCAGCTACCAGACATCCATTAATTGGCAGCAAAAAGTTACACAAAAGCAAACAATTAAAAAAAAATTAAAAAATTACTCAGGTATACTAGATCAACTGGCTAAGTATCTTAGAAGATCTGTAATCATGGTTTTACTGACTGTGGCTTTTAAGGGGAAAATAATAGGAGCTATTTGAGAAGTGCAATCTACACAAGTAGGTCACTCTCTTCCAACAGTTTTGGGGAACATAGTTAAAATGCCAACAATGATTGTCAGGGCTGTTTCTTCTTACTACTCAGTATAGCACACCATCCAGTAAAGCACACCATCCTCCCCTGTCCTGACCACTTTCTACAGGGGGACGATCGAGAGCATCCTGTCATACAGCATCACAGTCTGGTTTGGAAGCATCACTGTTTCAGATAGGAAGGCGGTGCAGAGTGTGGTGAGAATGGCCGTCCCCTCCCTCCCATCCAGGACATAGCACAGAAGCGCTGCTTGAGCAGGGTCCGTAAGATTATCTGGGACACTACACGTCCTCTTCACGACCTGTTTTCCTTGTTACCTTCTGGGAGGAGGCTTTGTGGTATCTGCAGAACATCCAGATTCAGCCATAGTTTCATTCCATACAGCATTAACCTTGTGAACTCTCAAGCTTCCTCCTTCCGTTATATATTCAAGATGGACAGTATTTAATTTGTATTTGTTATGTATATGCAGGGGTTTGGGTCTATACATATGTTGTATATAGTATGTTTTAGGTGTGTGTCATGTATGTGTTTCACTTTGAGAGCGGGCAACTAAATTTCATTTTTGATGTGTGCTGTTGTGCCCACAGTAAAAAAATGACAATAAAGGTTATCTTATCTTATACCATATTGTTTCCAATATTATAGTATCTCAAGAGATGTAGAATACATAAAACGCACCAGAAAAATAATAAACTGTTAAAAATGTGCACAGGAAGAAGGAGAGGAAAATGAAAACAAAACAAAACTGATCAGGGCTTCACCTGATAGTGTGGCAATAAATCTCTCTCAAGAAACACAAACACACATGCAGGAGCTTAGCTGTAGAAGAGTCAAGGCCGTGGTTCAGTTTCCCATAGATAAGTTTGTTTCTTTTTTAGGCAGATGTGAGGAAAAACTCTTATAATGATGATCAGTCACTGCAGAATCTGGGAATCTAGCCATATTTATACATCAGTTTAAGAGTGTAAACTCTACATCTTCTTATTCCTAAGTGAAAGTCCACTCATTTTTCAGCTCTGGAGGCTAAGAGCACCTGCAGTGTCTTAACAATGAGGCTTTTTTTTCCACTTTAGCCAACTTCAACCTCCCTGGTTCCATGTGACTTACCACAATTGAGTCCAAAATTTCCATTGCTAAGCCAAGACAGTTGTCAAGTGAATTTTGCCCCATTTTATGACCTTTCTTTCCACTGTTGTTAAGGGAATCACTGAAGTTGTTAAAGTTAGTAACATGGTTAAGTGAATCTGGCTTCCCCATTGACTTTGCTTGTCAGAAGGTCGCAAAAAAATGGTCATATGACCCTAGGATAGTGCAACTGTTATAAAAACAAGCCAGTTGCCAAGTGTCCAGATTTTGATCACCTGACTGTGGGGATGCTGCAACGGTTGTGTGAAAAATAGATATGTCACTTTTTTCAGTGCCACTGTAATTTTGAATGGTCACTAAATGAATGATTGTAAGTCAAGGACTAACTGTATCGTATTTAGTGCCATTTATATCATAAGCAAAACCCTGAACCTGACTCAGTGGATTAACAGGCCTTCAGGGCATTTATTTCAATACAGGCATCACATTTACACATCAGCAATCATTTACTACATTTTTCATGAGCTTCTAGACTAAGTGCAAACACACTACAATACCTAAGCATAAGGTTACCCATGAGTGGATAAGGCTGATGTGGACAAAACACGATTAGTAATTTCCAAATAAAACCAGTAATAAGCACTCCTGGTCACAAAAATAAATTGAACCTCAATACCTGAAACCATACTGGGAACATACAATCATCACATTCTCACTATTCCCAATTGATAAAAGATCTCCATTTTGTAAAGATTCAAACTTCTACTCATCACTGCATTCAAACCCTGGTTCATGGTGCTTCAAATGTCAGCAAAAAAAAATCAGAGCTGAATGTTCGCAGTGCATTAATGAAACTTAATCCCAAAATTCTCAATGGCCACCCTTTGTGATTTTATATACAGATGTAGCACTGAAATAAAACAATACTGGGGTATCACACACTATAACTGCTAACTCCAGAGTTATACTTTCTCATTGTGACAGCATGCTCATTGGGAGAAAGCTAACCCAAAATCTCTCCAACTCTAAAGACCCTTCAAAATTTAAAGCCCCAACTAACATAGACTAATGTATAGGACATGATACACCCTTTAATCTCAGACTAAGAGATAAGCAGCCTTGATATTGGTAAAGTGACCGCTGATGAAGTGACCTCTGACGAAGTTTGGCCTCAGGACATCATTGTCCAACTACAGGGAAATATCACCCACTCTGGAATCTGGTGGATTCTTAAATGGGAGATTTTCTACAAGCCAGAATTGTTGGCCTTATTTATATCCTACATGATTCTCTTACTATAGTTTTACAATATAAGTAGTACTGGCCTACATGACTTTGGCTTCCTACTCTGGTATACCTTGAAGAGCTGACAATACCTCTCCTGAGGAATAGATAATAAGATAGGATTGCTGTCTAAATAAGCTGCTTTCCAATGTCTGTAATAGGATTGTCTGTTCCAGTGAGTCTCTTAGACCCGCATTAGCTGAATCTGCAAGACTTATTGCATTCCTTCAGCTCTCATTTCAAACATTTACACCCTTAGACTAAACAAGAGCCACCGAGGAAAGGTGCTTTCTGGCCAAATCTTCAGATCCCCACTCACATAAAATAAACTGAGAAACAAAACAGCCATTTGTCTTTCAGAGGAATCTGGCACAGGATGACTGGAGGTCTGGGCCTCACAAATGTATTTTTCCTCTCAGATCACTAAAGACCTGAATGAAGCTTCAATTCTTCTGAAATAAAGCAAACAGCAGCCTAGTCAATCTCATTTATAGTACTTCTGGCATATCATCTTCTGACACTTGAAATGAATGACATGTGCAGGGTTTTGGGCAATACAATCTTCTCATGCTACTGAATTACATTGTTTTCATGTATTGAGTTGCTTCCTTAAGTTAAACTCCTTTATGAAGCCATTCTTTATGAGGCCCTAACATTAAGTCCCTTTCAAACAAACTACTCTGTGGGGTGATTAAGGTACCAGACTAAAAACCAGAAGATTGTGTAATCCTGTCTTAGACACAAAACAAGCTGGGTGCTCTTCAGCCAGCCATTCTCTTTCAGCCCTAAAGAGAAGGCAATGGCAAATTACTTTTAAAATCTTGCCAAGAAAAATGTAGGGTCTAAGACAGTGATTGAGAAATATGACACATATGTCAAGGGTGACACACAACATCCTGGGTGACATGCCAGCATTCACCAACATCCAACAAGAACTATTCTCAAAATTATATCCCCTTCTTGTGCAATTTTCAGGGGCTATGTGAGAATGGGGCCCTGAAATAAAAAGTGTTCTACGCAGCCTCCAAATCCTCAAGAAGTTTCACAAGAGGGTCATACTCACATGTGGCCTCGGGAATCTCTGAATATTGAGAAGCCCATGAGAATAGGACATGCTTTTGCATGGTTTTTGGAGGCTGCAAAGACCATGGAAGAGCTTTCTCCCAAGCCGATTCAAGAACAAAGGGCCTTGTTGACCCAGAACAGCCTAGGGTGGGCCACAAAGAGAACACACCTTGGAGAGCAGTGTGAGGTAGCCTTTTTGAGTGGCAGCAGTAATTCATGATGGGCTAGATGGGAGTGATGGTAGAGAACTGTTTCTCTTTTGTTTGGGAGTGTGATATGCCTGCAGAGTCAAGTTAGGCCTTGTCTGAATTTTTGACACACCAAGGCCAAAACATTCTCCATCACTAGTCGGGAAGATTCAACATTGACTTCAAAGCTCCCCCCTCCCCAGAAAAAAAGCACAACTCAAAGTTGCAAGGCTGCCCAGGGATAGCATTGTCCAACCTTTTGGAACTGATGAATGTATCCAGAATTTTGAGGTGTTATGAATGGCTGCTGTGGGGAACAGCCAATTACAAAGCATCAATTTATCATGATGTCATCCCTCTGGAACCATTCTACTCAAACAGGGCATTCCTTTTTTTTTTAAGACAAACAGACACTTGGCTGCAACAGTCCCTCATTTTTATTTCATAGGGGGTCTTATGGTCTGCTTGGTGCTAAAGAGAGATGATGCTGGAAGTTGGCATTCTGTTTTGCAGCATAATAGTTTTCCGTTATCTATGATTAACAAGAGCATCAGGGAGCCTGGAGACTGAAAAGGAGAAAGTCTACAGCTGTGATAGTGGTTGGCGAGCCACACTGGGATTTGTAAAGATAATGGAACCCAGTTGGCCCTAAGCTAAGCACTTCATTTGTGACCTGGCATGGTTCAAATGCTGCTACTCGTTTAACTCTCAGTCTTGCACAATATATATAAAATCTGCAGGAGAGGAGAGCAAAGACAAGACAGCTAAGCCTCACAGGAGACTTAAAACATAGGAACAGACCTGTTAGACTAGGTCAAGGCCCATCTTATCCAGTATTGTGTTGTATCTCACCTTCCTGGAGTAAATATCCATCAGGTATTTGCAAGCAGAGTCCTCTCACGGTTGTTCCCCTGCAAATGGTGTGTTGCCACCAACTTGAAGGTAACAAGGAGTCTTCCACAGTAATAGCCCTGAATTTAGATAACTCCATTTCAAAGCCATCCAAGTTAGGGGCATCACCATCTCTCACGGTAATGAATGCCAGATTAATTAGGCTCTGTGCAAATGTAGTTTCTAGCAAATAAGCTTCCTTAAACAACCTCTCATTCTAATGCTTAGAGAAAGCAACAAAATATTTTCTCAGTCTACTTTTTCTTCCTCCTTTCATTTTGTCCATGCACCCAATGCTCTATGCACACACCTATTCAGCTATCCAGGAAGCTGGCCTCAAAGGCCTGGGGGTACTGGGACAATTTAGAGATTTTCCCCATTCACTCAAACTGCCAGACACTATCCCCGCTAACAAATGAGTGATCACACTCAGTTGGGCAGCTAAAGCATTTTATTTCCAGAGTTAAAATACAAAATAGAAAAAAGAAGAGAGAGAAAAAAAACCAATACAAAACCAAATATATATATACATAAAAACAAAGTAACAAAGATACATATAGATTGTCCTCCCTGGTTGAATTCTGATAAATATATTTCAACAAGAATAGTTTCCCCCATTATAAAACAGGTCCACAATTTAAACAAAGCAGTCAACAGGTAACTCCAACAAGAAGATAAACTTCAAAGCCCTCTGTTAATGGTTTATTATTGTATTTAATTTGCAGAAAGCTCTCAAACGGCTAGCAAACTACCATAAGCTCACTGCAATCATTATCTCTGATCTGTCCAGGATCAAATATCCTTGATTGATTCTTATTTTCATTTTTGAAAGACATTACATTATAATCTCCATCCCTGCCAACTCTACTATACTACTTGTCCCTGCTTTAAAACTGCTCCTATGTTCCAGATAAAGGAGGTAGGGACAAACACAGAGATTTTTTTAAAAAAAATCCCAAGTATTCACTGTTCAAATTATAGCTTAAATCATACCACCAGTAGGCCCATAAGAATAATATGGAATTATCACCTTCGTTGTAAATCTGCAATTTATTTGAGAACACAGCCAGATTATTAGAGGAAAAGGCTGTACATTTTCAAACTAAAAATATAGTACCATGATGAGCAAGATTCCTTTTAAGGAAGAAAGGGGATTTTGGCAACCCATCAACCAGTTCAGGTGCATATCTGGGCCTGTGTGCCACTGCCCTTGTTGGATGTTTATGAGAGGTATCGCTGATCTTTGGCCTACCTACACCACTGGCTGCATTTGCAGACTACCAGACAAAACAGAGAGGAAACAGTTAACATGGAAAGAGGGTTACAGAGGCAGAGAGGGACAAAAAAGAGGAGGATTTATGGAACACTTTAGAAAAAGGCTAAGCTAGCACAATGTTTTACCATTAAGGCAAAGTTGAACTGCATGGTGACCCTTGGAATTATTGTAAAAGCATCTAGCTCTTCACTTGATCCTACCTGCATTCCAAGAGGTTATAAAAAATCAACAGATTGCCATAAGCTCTTAGAAGTATAAGGCCAAATTAATTCTTATAAAGCTTACTGCTAGGGGACAGGAACATTAAATTGACCTCAGGTGTATTATAGCATTTCAAACCAGAAAGATAGCCGGCCAAACAAATAATAACCTTTCTCATGCTATAGGGTTCAAAGAAATCATATGGGGAGGGTGTCTGGGGGGGGGAGGGGAGTTACTTAAGATTGGGTAGTGACCTTGGTCTGTATGTCCTACATTTGTCTAAGGAAGAAAGGCAAAAGGGAGGATTTTACAACATTAAAAAGAGATTGCGGCTTCACTGTGTTACTAAGGGGTGCTGCTGCTTGCAGTCTCTAGGAACACTTTTTCTCCTCCTAGATGTTTACCTAGTACGCTGCTAGAATCAGTTCTGTTTTCAATACAGCTCTCCTCCTTCTGAACTCTACAACTCACACCGGCTTGCATTACAGCTCCTAGCAACTTCCAGAACATAGAACTGCTACTGTTGTTCTGGAGGACGTTGGTTAGTTGCACGATTCATTCAGAGTCTTTGTTATTGCAGACTGCTGGGCAGAAATGAGTAGGATGCTGCTACTAAGCATTATCCATGTAATTCTTATAGTTAGGTTATAAAGGGCTGCCTTTGAACAGTCAAGGTTTGAGCCTCAAGAACGTCTCTCTTGGCCAACTGAGAGCTCTTCCATCTGAATGTGCCATGACATAAAACGTAGAAACCAACAAGCAAAACAGCTCCATGAAAAATTAGCTTATCAGGGAGATTAGGTCAAATCAGAATACAGGGATATTCAAACATGCAATTCTCAAGATATGGAGTATGCAACTACAGTCAAAAAAGGACAGTGTCACACCTGGTTCTGGAAGATGTAGTTTGGATGTTTAAGGAAATGTTACAGTAATGACCCGTGCTTCTTAAGAGAGCAGAGGGGGAAAAAACCATCAACCTAATTTCAACTTTCTCTTTCACTTCAGTCCAGACAATGAAGTCAGACTTTACAATTTTCTGCTTAGCAAACACTAAAGCACGATTGTAGGCAAAATTACAGGTGTGCATTCCCCGTGGGCGTGTGAAGTTCCTTGCCCTAATGAAACAAGACCACGACTGTACATAGCTTTTTCTGGTTTTAAGCAAAAATTCTATCAGGAAGTTATTGCAAAATGTCTTCTGAAAGACATCAGATTTGGGGGGGGGAGGGAGAATAACAGTTGGAAGGGACTTTGAAGGTCTTCTAGTTCAACCATCTGCTCGAACACAAGACCCTATACCATTTCAGACAAATGGTTGTCCAATCTCTCCTTAAAAACCTTCAGTGAAGGAGCGCCCACAACTTCTGAAGGCAAGCCGTTCCACCAGTTGATTGTACCATGTCAAGAAGCAATCTATTAAGATGTAATTCTGTCTCCAAAGACAACAGAATCTAGTTTATTAAATCAAAAGATTGCCTACAAAGCTGTTGCTGTATTAATCATTGAAAACAAAAGTAATAATATATTGGAGGATAAGTGCTGGGAAGGCAAGCAAAACTAAAACATGTGTTAATAAGAATTGAAATAGTATGGATTCAATAAGGAAAATGCAAGATTTTTATATACAGTTCAGTTTGTAGGTTCATATTTTATCATTACATTCTGTTTTGTATAGAGCTGCAAAAATCCTGAAAACCACCAGATGGCAGCAAACGATTAGATTTTTCTATATCTTTCTGCTTCTATACTTTGATCTTCTAAATTTCTGCAGTTTGGATCCAATAAGAGTTTCACACTCTGGAAATGGCACTGTTGCTTGTATCTAAAAATACTAGCACACATGGAAAATCTATATGTATTAAATGTTTGGACAAAACTTTTTCGTGCGGCTGCTGATAAAAACAGGATCGCCAACATGATCGCCAACGTCCGATAACGGATATGGCACAAGAAGAAGAAGAAGATTAAATGTGCAAGAGCGCAAAGAGTGATATGGTAAAGAAGAATATTGTATGCAAAAATGAAGCTAAATGCTCTAATTAAATCATCCTCTAAGAGCAGAGTGGGCAACCTTTACAAACTGTGGACTTCAACTTACAGAATTCCTGACCATGCTGGGGGTTGAAGTCCATAGTTGTCGTAAAGGGGCCATAGTTGCCAACCCCTGCTCTAAAGTCAGAGAGCTGAATTCCCCTGTATTTTCAACCATGAATTCCCCTTGTGGCAATCTATACAAAAGTAGATCTTAACAAGATCTAAATCTAGTAAGACACATAATTTCAATAGCAATCACAAATCTCCATCCATTGCTTTGATAATAATCTGATTCGCAATGGAGAACTGTCTGTTTTCTTACATTATCCATATTAACCTTCAATCTCCTGAGTTCTTCTTACTGTGTGATGTGAAAAAATGACCACTGAAGAAAAATTCCACTGTTTTGATATTCAACGTGCTTGAAAATGCCACAATAGAAACACAAGAGTTATGTGTGAAATCACCTCATTTGCCTTGCTAAATAATTCCTAACCAAGTAAGATAAAACTCAGTCATGTTCTTTGGGACTGAGCGTTATCTACATAAACTGCTCCAGGTACTGTGAGATATGGGGAGGTATCCCTCTCTTCTTTCGAGAAATTTATACCACAAGATAATGGCCTTGGACAGAAATAGTTTAAACAGAAGAAAAGCCATCGCCCAGCAAAGAGCAGAAGGCTTGAGTTCCAGATTAAATTCCGGACATCCCCAGGTGTGTGTATATGTGGGCAGGGGAACAGCTCCCTCAAAGTCTGGAATGTAGCATCTAGCCAGTGCAGACTATATTCAGTTAGAATCCATGGGTTATGGTGGCTTTCTGTTTTACAATATACAGACCAGGGATTTGACAAAGGTTGCATTGTTGGGGCAGCCAACAGTATCAACTAGCAAGGGAAATTAGCAATCTATGGCATTCAACTGGAATTACTCCCTGATTCTACCACCCCTTTATCCCATTTTACTATGTGAGGCAGAAATGGAGGAGATGTGGAACTCAAATTTCTTTCTTTTATTCACAACTGCTCATTCTGCTAAGACTCGTGGGATTTGAGTGTAGTATCTGAAAAGTTAACTTTGTGCATTCTTAATGTAAATAGTTTGTTACTGTGATTATTTGCAACTACCAGTGCTATCATTAAGGAAATTGGTCTTCTTTCCATCCAATTGTCCATTCATCAGCTCTAATAGAAAGAACTTCTTCTATCCTCTGCTATCATTTTAATCAATGTTCTGATTTGCTGAAAGTCCAATGACAAAACTGTTCTAATGCCAAAGAATGTGTATGTTAAGGAGGAGGTCAATGGATGTTTCCCCTAACCCATCCCCTTCACCTGAGCACCGGTTGCAAGTCACAATTACTACTTCCTGACATTCAACTAATCTCACCCCAACATATGTTGTCGTATGGCCTCCAGTGTCTTTTAAAAACCCACAAGTGTAAACCAGCTATAGAAAAACTCCACTCTTTCAATGTAAGCCAGGAAATCCTGCAGAGGTGACTTGTTCCATTAATCATTCAGTCCCAGAAGGGAATGGCTATCACCAAATAGTGTAATTCCTCCCACTTCAACAGATGTCATATTGTGGCAATTCCAATGAAAAATTCCATTTCCTGGTTCAAATGAGCTACTTTTTGGGTGGCTGCACCATTCTTACTTAGTCCAGGTTCAGTCATCTGATGCTCCACATACCTCAGTGAGATCTTTTAAGCTAACATGGACAACATAAAATGTGGCCTTTTTTCCCCCTATTCCCTTGAAGAGAGAAAAAATATACAAGTATGTCTGTCTGTCTGTCTTTGTGGGAGGGAGGGAGGGAGGGAGGGAGGACGTTTAAGGCAGAGCTCTTCAAACTTGGCCCTTTTATGACTCATGAACTTCAACTCCCAGAATTCCTCAGCCAGGCATGCTGGCTGAGGAATTCTGGGAGTTGAAGTCCATGAGTCATAAAAGGGCCAAGTTTGAAGAGCCCTGATTTAAGGGGTCAGCTCGTTACTTTGCCTATCTTGTTTTCTGTACCGCGCCCTAAGTCACATATTTCACTTTGCTTGAATTCCTCATCTTTTTCTTTAGATGTTAAAAAGAAAGCTTTTAATACTGACTCAGGTCAGTTAGTGTTGGTCCAATAAAGTAAACCAGCACTAATCTAGACAACACTCAGACACATCCAAAGACCCAAACAACCCAAACAGATTCTCATGTCAGTGATAGGTAAAAGGTCAGCTGACTTTGAACAGGGGGCTTTCTTTGTATTTTCAAAGATGGCAGATATCTAAACTTAGCAGTTGACAGCTGTAGGAAAAAAGAAATGTAAGCAGATTCAAAATAAAAGAAAACACTATGTTTTGTATAGTGTAAAAAGACAAGCATGATAGTGTGCTATGTACATTGGTGTGTTGGAAGTAGGAACTTCCTTTGTCATCATCAAATTAGTTGAAGTTAGACTGGTTTTTTTTTATTATTAATGCCAGGATAGGAGAGAGAGAGAGATTTTATTGGCCCTGAATATGAATATTCAACTTCTCCATCAAAGTGATATGGCTCTTCTCTAGAAAACAGCCACCGAGTCAGAAGCATAGGATGAGAGGCACATTTGAAATTTTGAGAGCATATGGTGGACGGATTCCCAAAGGATTCACCATAGTAGATACAACTAGTCATAAAATTCATATTCATCAGAAAGTGAATTAGCTTCCAGGATGATTCAGCCCCTCAGTGAATCCTCTATGGGAATAAGAGGCATCATTGCAAAATAAATAAGATACTAGATATTGCTGTCTTGCTTTGCTTTGCTGGACATCATGTTGCACTAATTTCTTTTTCTTAAAACAATGTTTTTTTAAAAAAAAAAGTCAAATGGGTCAGACGGCCTAGTAGGCACAAAGAGAGGCACTTGGGAACTCATTGGTATGCCCACTGACTCAATGATTCCGGCATTTAGTCAGCACTTTCTAAACCACAACAGCAAGTCTCCTCACTGCTTGTGAGTTCTAAATGGTTACACCTGCAGTCTGACGAAAGGTAGCAAGAAAGCAAGTAAACTAAAATCCCTCAGAAAGTTTATTCCAATGCATACTACACACACACACCCCACACCCCAAAGCAAATCAAGTGATTTGTAAAAAAAGAAAATGAAGAACCAAATACCTTTAGGGCAATTCCTACTGCCAGGCAAAGCGAGAAACTTAAGAGAATCCAAAATTTAAGGGATGAAAGGGAGAAGCTAAATTTCTCAAAACTTTCTTCTGTCTGGGAAATGCTAAGGATAAAGGCATATTAATACCTGGAATGAAAATGGGACAGGGTGGTGATCAATGCACTAGAATACATGTAAAGGCATTAAACAATGGTGGCCTTTTGTGGATGGGTATTTGCCTTCAAGTCATTCTTGACTCCCAGCTGGGTTCATGCCTAAGGCAGGACTAAAGTTCATGGTCTCCTTGTTTCTAGCCCATTGCCTTTACTCTAAACTGGTCCATGGTGGCCTTATCTTCCTCTTAAAGAATTAATGGGCCCCATTTAGCTTTCTTATCTATTCATACAAATGACTCAGGAAGCAGAAGCTGAGTAGAGTCAGGTCTGGTTAGGACAGTACGTGAATGAAAAACCATTAGGAAATAGCACTAGAGCTGTAGGTTATACTGGGAAGTCAAAAAAAAAAAAAAGGAAGGCAGTAGTGAATCATTTCTGTATTAATATCAGGAAAGCTGCAATGTAATGAGTCAGAGTCAAGTTCAACTTGAAGGCGTGTTGATCACTGCCCTGTCAGTGGAAGAAAACTTTCCCCCTAGTATTTCTGGCATAGAGTTAGCAACAAGTGTAGTTTTGCATCTACAGACTGGTTTGCTCAAGGCTGTCTGGCTGTCAAACAGAAGTGGCTGAAGATGTAGAAACGATTAGCAAATATCCTTAGGAAGAAATCTCATTTCTGAGCAACATTGTTTGGTAACAAGCATGCTGCTAAGCCACACGGAGTCACCGTGTGGGAGTTGGGTGGCCATGTAAATTTGTTTTATAAATAAATAAATGCTGGTAAATGCTGCTTCCCCCCCCCATTGGACGATGCTGAAAAACAAATAAGGAAACATGATTTACAGTTTGAGTTTATGAGAATACCTAGAAAGGGAGCTAATCAGGGTTAAACAAATAAAGTTAAGCTAACCATGGTTGGGATACCTCATTTGTTTAGTTCTTCCTGGCTTTTTCCTCCTCCTTCCGTTTTCTTTCTGTGTAAAGCTGAGCATCAGAACTTTTGTTTTAAATCCCCTTTGGCAAAGTCAAAAGATCAGCTCAAAAAATAATACTGAAAAGAAGTACAGAATGGGATAGATACTTACGACGAACAAGTGACAGGTACATGTACAAGTAGTCCTTGGCTTAGGACTACAATTGGGACCAGAATTTCCACTGGTAAGCAAGGCAGTTATTAAGTGAACCATGCCCAATTTTATGATTTTTTTTTTGCTACTGTTGTTAAATGAATCACTGCAGTTGTTAAGTGAATCATACGGTTGTTAAGCGAATCCAGTTCCCCCCCCTCCCCCGATTTGTCAGAAGCTGACTGAGAAGATCATAAAAGGCAATCCCGTGATTCCAGGATGTTGTAACAACAGTGTATTTACATGCCAGTTGCCAAGCACCCAGAGTTTTGATTGCATGGCTGTGGAAATGCCTACTACAGTTATAAGTGTGAAGAGTGTAGTAAGTCACTTTTTTCAGTGCTGTGGTAATTTCAAACAGGTGCTAAACAAATGGTTGTAAGTTGGAGACAACCTGTATAAAAATGAGTGTTCAATAAAAAAAACTTTCTAGCAGTAAAATACCTGCAGTGATGCAGCATGCTTTTTAAGCTCCACTGAAATCAACGAGATATTGTGATCTCTTCCCCGGAGTTCAGTGAATGGATCCAATCCAGCAAATGGATCTAAATGTACTTATTTAGAGACTTCCTTCCCAACATAATTTGAATTGTGTGTCATGGGTTGCCTGTTTGTCTCACCATTTTTAGAGCAGTCCAAATTCCAGAGAAGCAAATGAGCTGTACTACCTAAAGCACTGCGGGTCACAGAACCAAGCGAAATGACTGAAGCATTTCCAAACAGTTGTTCTTCCTGTCATGTTGGGCAGTGGCTGTGTTTAATTCCAACAGCATGTCTGACAACAGTCCCAAATTCTACTAAAACATAATACACTTGTTACTAGGGAAGGCTTGGCTCTTCTGGTTATCTTAAGCCATTCTGCAAACACGGTTGCGTTTAATAGTTTCATTTCACCTTTGAATGAAATCGGGCCTTCGGGAAACTGCCAGAGGAATGAATGACTAAATATTGGGCGCATTTCCACACCCACTACTTACACATGGCAGTCAAGAGCACGTGGGAGGATCTTTCATTTCTTTGGCATAAAGAAAGGAGTGCATTTGTAAAAGAAAAAAGAAAAAAAAGAAATGGCATGCATTTCATGGAACAGGCAAAGTTCACACACAAAAAATATATCTTCAAGCTGCGAGAAAGCAGTACATAGTGATTCATCAGGTACTATATTGTGCCACACGGAATTTGCTCAGAAATTTCTTTAAGTACATCCTTCAAATAAATTCACACATTCCATTCAACTACAGAAGCTGGCAAATGCCAATGGATGATCACACAGAGTCGTAGATGGCAAAAGCAGATGCTTTGAATGGTGAAGGCTATAGACAAGGACCTTCCAAAATTACAATGGTGCTGTAACCCACAGGAGTATCTGATTTGGCTGCCCAGGACCTCTTGAGAAGTATAGAGGAAGATGAAGTTATCTGCTTCCTTTCTTAGAACTGTGGCAGAAAATTCCGTTTTTCTTATTGCCTTTACTGAGTAAACTAAAGAAACATTCCTTGGCCATTTCCACCCCTACCAGTTTTGAGATACGTTTTTCTAGTGAGATCTAAGGAGAAAGTTCCTTTAGTGTCCCAGCAGCATCTAGATTCTCTCTTTTATTTTAGGGACCGGTAAGGTGAAACCTGCAGACTTCTCTTCTGCCACTAACCAGGGTCCATTTTCCCATCTAGCTTTAATATTATTTTCAATATTATTTTTATTTTAAAAGTACATGGGAAGCTAGCTTCTTGGAAAGCAAATACTGATGTTCCAGTCGCCTTTTTATCTACAAGAATATCTCACTTCTTTACCTTCTGATGTCTAGATACTTTGTAGCTAGCCATTGTTGCAATTATTTTGTGAAAATGCTCCTGCAGTGTTTCCCAAATGTATATACTCTCTGTTAGTCTTCGACTTACAACCATTCATTTAGTGAATGAAGTTACAAGGGCATTGAAAAAAGTGACTTATGAATGAATGTTTTTCACACTTATGACAATTGCAGCATCCCCATGGCCATGTGATCAAAATTTGGACGCTTGGCAACTGGCATGTATTTATGACAGTTGCAGTGTCCTGGAGTCACTCTTTGTGGCATTCTGACAAGCAAAATCAATGGGGAAGCTGGATACACTTAACAACCATCTTACTAACTTAATAATTGCCGTGATTAACTAGGGCAAGAAAGGTCGTAAAATGGAGCAAAACTCACTTAACAACTGTCTTGTTAAGCAATGGAAATTTTAGGCTCAATTGTGGTCATAAGTCAAGGACTACCTGTAACACAATCCTACATATTCAAAGGTTCCCCCAAACTTAAGGAAACCCATCCTCTGCTTGAAGTTGACCTAATTTCTCAGCCAATACGGATCAGGATCAAATTTGTTATTGGAGAGCAGACTGAAATAAAGTGAAAAAGGAGAGGAGGAAGAGAGACTACTGGATTTTTTGGTAGGTATGGGCTACTGTTGTATTCCACAGCTTCCTTTGTTTCACAATATACTTATGCAACAGAATATAAGAAAAGGCTTCACCAGATTGCACTTCTTCACGCTTACAAAAAAAAACTCATTTCTCAGCCCTGGAAAATTAATCTCATCTTATGAAGGAAATAAGGAAAAGATTCTGAAAATTCATAAGTGAAGATTAATATTCATTAAGAGGAATAATTAATATCAGTTTTGATAGGATTAGGAGAATCATACAGGGGGAAGAAGTTATTTAGGCAATGATCCTTACCACCTATTCAATGCAGGAACTGAAATTATAAAGTTTCTTCAGTCAGATAAATGTTTAGTAAAAGGAAATCTATCATTTCTAGATAATTGATTTCACTCCAAAGCCGAAGTTAAATCCTAAAATTCTGGAAGAATCTACCTTCTGGTAATGTAACCTATTCTTCCATGTCCTGCATTCAGGAATGACAAAAGACAAATCTTGATTTCTCTCAGATATTTGAAGTGCTATCATAATTCCTTATAAAGGCTAAGCATGACCAGATACTTCAAAACTCTTTCAGAGTTCATTCACTTGTTCATTCACCTTACCCTTCCATGAATCTGTTCCAGTTTATCTAAAATCTTCTTAAAAGTACAATATCAGAATTGGACACAACACTCAGGAGATGCGAGGGTAGGAAACTGATTTACACAGGGTGAAATAACTTTTACTTATGATTTGGAACCTGTACTTTGCAGCCTAAAATTGAATTTGTCCTTTTTACAGCCTGTAGTCAATTATCCTTCCATCTTTTTCACAATGTTATTACCAAGTCAGATCTGCCCCATCTTATACTTCTATATTTGATTTAATATTTCTACCTGAAGAATTCTGCAGTATGCTGAACTTTATTCTGTTATTTTCAGCCTGTTTCTCTAATCTACCAAGATCAATTTGAATTTCCTTCTGCCTCCTAGGATATTAGCAAATCTATTAGCAAGTCGTTCTTGAGTTATAACAGGAATTGGGACCGGAATTTCCATCTCTAAGCGATGTAGTCAGAAAGCACATCACATGCCCACATTCTTAAGCAATGGCAATCCCAGCAGTCCCAGTTACCATTGTAATCCCAAAAATGTACAGGTTGTTAGGTGGGAAGAGGTAGAAGCCTAGGCAAGAAGTGCACAGGTGTGTACAGGTGCCACTAGGGAGCTGCTATGGGCAGGAGCTGCGAAACACAAGGATGTGTATGCAGGTGCCACAGGCAGGGGGAGAGGGGCGTGTTGTAGGCAGGTGATACAGAGCGTGAACTGACCAGCAAGGGCTGGGGTGGTCACTTCTGAACAAGGTGGGCTAGCAAGAGCCCCAGACAACTACTTTTCAGTGCAAGTGGGCCACTGGGGGCTACTGAGTCTAGAGGATGCTGGATCTTGTACTCTGTAGCAGGGAGCCTTGGGAGAAAAAGTGGTAGGAGTGACTTACGAAAGTAATTTGCAACCGACCCTGCTAGCTTCCCCATTGATTTTGCTTGTGAAAGATTGCAATGGAAATCATGTGATGGTAGCTCACTGCGACATCATAACTGCAAGCCAGAGATCTGAATGCCCAGATCCCAAACACAAGGGATGCAACTTTGTAAGTCCCACTTGTTCAGCACCATTGCAATTTTGAACAGTTGCTGAGCCAGTACAGTAACTGTAACTAGAGGATTACCTGTAAATATTTATTTAGTTGTCATCCCACCAAGCCTGCCCTTTATTGCCCTGCTGGTCAGAATCTATAAAATAGCTTGTTGAAAGAAATGATGTTTCTCCTACTTTTGTATTTCACTAGTTCCCTAGGAGGATCCACTCCTACCCATCCCCCTCGGGCTCTGCTCTCCACCTGGCCATCTCTTTTGGTTATCGTATTGATATATTTTTGTTGTGTTCTGTTTCATCGTCTGTTTTATTGTTCTATTTTACTTATGTTCTGTTTACACCCCTTTCACTTTCTTCCTTTGTATTATTGTAAGCCACCCAGAGAAGCCCCATGGTGAGATAGGGGGCAAATAAATTAAACAAATAAACAACAGCAATAATAATAATTCTAATGTTATAGCTGAACTGTTAAGAGGATCCTTTAGTTCTCTAAGGATGCAATTCTTCTGATCCAGAGATTGAAACACATTCAAAGTCAACAGGTATTCCCTGACCACAATCCTATCAACTTCAAATTTCAATCCTGTCTTTGTCCTGCTGTGGTTGAAACAGATGAAAAAGCTTGAAATTTAGGTAGGAGATTGCCCAGTGGTGGGATTCAAATATGTGAACAACCGGTTCTCTGTGTGGATGCTGCTTCCAGAAGTCCATTCTGGGCCTGTGCAACAAAAAATTAGCTACCGGTTCTGCCGAACTGGTGCGAACTGGCTGAATCCCACCACTGAGATTGCCGTTCCCAACCTTGGTGGCTCCTGTGGTCAGAAAGCTTGTTGTCCTCTACATAAAAATATTACATTCTCCATTTTTTTTCTCTCAAGGAGTTGCTGAGCTTACCTTGAAAATAAAGTCATTCTAAGTTTGATTTCACAGGTAGTCGACTTACAACAGTTTGTTTAGTGACAGAAGTTACAACGGCACTGAAAAAAGTGACTCATGACCGTTTTTCATATTGACAACTATTGCAGCATCCTCATGGTCACATGATCAAAATTCAAATGCTTGTATTTATTACAGTTGTTGTTTCCCAGGGTCACGTGATCATCTTTTGCGACCTTCTGACAAGCAAAATCAATGGGGGAGCCAGATTTGCTTAACAACCCTAACTTAACAACTGCAGTGATTCACTTAACAACTGTGGCAAGAAAGGTCGTCAAGTGGGGCAAAACTCACTTAACAACTGTCTCACTTAGCAACAGAAATTGTGGGATCCATTTGTTGTTGTTGTTGTTAGTTGCGAAGTCGTGTCCGACCCATCGCGACCCCATGGACAATGTTCCTCCAGGCCTTCCTGTCCTCTACCATCTTCTGGAGTCCATTTAAGCTCACGCCTACTGCTTCAGTGACTCCATCCAGCCACCTCGTTCTCTGTCGTCCCCTTCTTCTCTTGCCCCCCATCTTTCCCAGCATTAGGCTCTTCTCCAGTGAGTCCTTCCTTCTCATTAGGTGGCCAAAGTACTTGAGTTTCAACTTCAGGATCTGGCCTTCTAAGGAGCAGTCAGGGTTGATCTCCTCTAGGACTGACCGGTTTGATCGCCTTGCAGTCCAAGGGACTCGCAGGAGTCTTCTCCAGCACCATAGTTCAAAGGCCTCAATTCTTTTGCGTTCAGCCTTTCTTATGGTCCAACTTTCACAGCCATACATTGCAACTGGGAAAACCATGGCCTTGACTATACGTACTTTTGTTGGCAGGGTGATGTCTCTGCTTTTTAGTATGCTGTCTAAATTTGCCATAGCTTTCCTCCCCAGGAGCAAGCGTCTTTTAATTTCTTGGCTGCAGTCCCCATCTGTGGTGATCCTGGAGCCCAGGAAGATAAAATCTGTCACTACCTCCATTTCTTCCCCATCTATTTGCCAGGAATTGGGATCCATAGTGGTCATAAATCCTGGACTACCTGTATTTGCAGCATTGGCCAGATCGGCTAATAAGAGTTATGATTGGTGCATTCCTCTAGCTTGGATTGGGAAATTGGGCTGGCAATTGCAAACGAAGTACAGAAAGAGAGCTTATTCCTACCACACAGCCTATCTGCTCAGCACCAGCAGGTAGGTAACCTTTTCCTTTTATCTCTCATGGCACCGGGAACATTGTCACGTCAGCAGCATCTTAAGGGCCAGGAGCTCGCTTCCTGTTACCATTACTTCTGCTGCAATTGCCACCAATTGAATGGGCAGGAAGGGTGCCAGAGGGAGAGCATCACACTGAAGATGGCTGTTAAATTAAGAGACAATCCCACCTCCCCCCCTGCACATTCTACTCCCTCCCTCCCCATCTTTTAATTATAATTTTAACTTCGATTACAATTCAATTTTTATCATTATAAAAAAATATTTGGTTTGTGGTTTTCCTGCTTGTATTACTGTAAGCCACCCAGAGTCACTTTGAAACAAGATAGGTGGCAAATCAATCAATCAAACGAACAAATAAATAAATACCTACAGAACCTACTTAGGAACTGATTTTGCCCCATCACATCAGCTTGTCCCACTTATTCAGGTAGGGAAGGTATGCTACAAATCCTGCCAATGAAAGAATTTCGACTGGTGGAGTCTAGGAAGAGGGCCTTTTCTGCTGCTGCCCCAATTTCCCTGTGGAAAATTCCTGCCCTTGGAGGTGAGGAAAGCCCTCAATCTCTTGCCATTCCACAAAGGGGTCAAAACTTGACTGTGTAGCATTGCGTGGGGGCACACAGGGGCCACAAAACCATGGGGCTGTTGGGTCTTATGAGAAACCTCCCCCCCCCCCAACTGTATTAACAACTGCTAACCTCCCCATTTTGGAACTCTCCATCTTTTGTAATTTTATAATGTAATTTTATATTTTTTAAAAAAATTAATCTTAAATTATTGTGGTTTCAATGCTTAATTTTATTGATTAAATTGTACACCGCCCAGAACCTTCTCTGAGGGAGACAGGCAGTTAAGAAGTATAAAATATAAAGAGGTAGGTAGGTAGATGATAGATAGATAGATAGATAGATAGATAGATAGATAGATAGATAGATAGATAGATAGATAGATAGATAGATAGATAGATAGATAGATAGATAGATAGATAGATAGATAGATAATAGATAGACAGGATAGATAGATAGATAGATAGATAGATAGATAGATAGAGATAGATCGATAGATAGATCGATAGATAGATAGATAGCTAGATCTAGATAGATAGATAGATAGATAGATAGATAGATAGATAGATTAGATAGATTAGATAGATTAGATAGATAATTAGATAGATAGACAGACAGACAGACAGACAGACAGACAGACAGACAGACAGACAGACAGACAGACAAGATAGCGGTAGGTAGGTAGGTAGACAGGCAGGCAGGCAGGCAGGCAGGCAGACAGACAGACAGACAGATCAATCTGGGAATGAAAAGAACTCAACATTTTTAATGCTTGTCTCAGAGCCAATTGTCAGTAATACAGTTCACTGAGTTTCATACTCGGAAAATCACAGAAAAACCACTATCAGGAGCATCAGAAATTCAGATTAATTCGTTCTAGAAACCCCTGGGTGTATCAAAACCGGTCTTGACATTTCCAGACATTCCTTCTATATATTCCATAGACAGGTTATGCAATGCTTGACTTCTCACCCTGGTGCCCCTGAAAAAATTGAGTACTATAAGAAAAAGAAATTGCCTCCACATTATGATCCTCCAAATTGTTGCACAGAGTTGGAGCTGCATGGAATTGCAAAAACAAGACTGATTGTTCTGATAAAAAATGTCTCCTCCACCAGAAAAAGTTATCTGAACGGTGGAGTACAAGCCTGGTCCCGTCAGTCCCTGGGCAGTAAAGAATAAATGGGAAAACAACATAATGGCCAAACAGAGGATTGTAGGCAGGCAGCTCGCACACACACAACCCTCTTCCTGTGCCAAGAAAGAGGTGTTATTCATAGATGTGGTGCAGGGACATCTTTACAGAAGGTAAACCTTGCAAACTGTTTCAATCAGAAACAAACTTTAATTAAACAAAAAAAAGGGTATATTATGACTCAGATGAAAATTGTTTTGAAGAACGAGAAGGAACTAAATATACCTACTCACAACAGTGTTCATCTTGTCAAACAAGAGACAATAAACTTTATTGTCCTGAAACCATAGACAATCTGGTGCCCTCCAAATGTTTTGAATTGCAGCTCCATAAACTCCTGAATCATAGCCATATCATTCAAAATATACAGAGGCAACCAAGTTGTGTAGTCTCTAGAAAATGAAAGCTTTTCTTACAGTTATTTAAACAACAGCCATTTCATAAAGATACTCACAGAATCTCTACTACCAAATGTTTTCAGGAAACTAGGGAATCCTTAAACATCAAAAATCATTGCTCTTCAAGTACTTTAAATTTTAAAGCTAAAATAACCAGGTAAGGTGGCATGGTGGCTTAGTGGTTAAAAGGCTGGGCTGTTGACCGGAGGGGTTGGCAGTTTGAGACCCAAGTACTGCATAACTGGGTGAGATCCTGTTCTCGCCCAGCTCCTGCCTACTTAGCAGTTCTAAAGCATTCAAAGGCAAGTAAATAAATAAGAACCATTTCGGTGAGAAAGTATTAGTGTTCCGTGGAGTAAAATCATGCTGGCCACATGACCACGGAAGCATCTTTGGACAATGCTGGCTCCCTCAGCTAAAAAACAGAGATGAGCACCGCCCCCCAGTGTCGGACATGACTGGAGAGGGAAAACCATTACCTTTCCCCAGGTAAGGAGGGATAGTTAGTAGCTTGTAAATGTTATTGTCCTGAGGCTCACGAAAGAGTCCAACACTTCACTGAAGCGTATCTGATTTATGGTATCTTTGAATACTAGTACTTAATACTATGCTTATATTCGCTATAAGTACTATGGGGATGACATAATCGCATAAGAAGCTCCATCACCACATGTCATCTCATCAGATATTGCTGCTTAGTCACTTTCGCAAGAAGAAGAAGAATCTTCGATGAACACCAAAGGCATCTTAGAAAAGTAGCAGATGAACTGAGTCAACACACAGGGCAAAAGCAAAAGTTTTCACTCATTTCAAAGGTTGCAGTAAAAGGGGTGTTGTCTTACCTAAACGCCTTTTCTCAGCATGATGATGGAGAATCCACGAATGGGTTAACTTCATCCTCCTGCCCAATGAGACTAAGTCAAAAGGTTGCCACGCCTCCTGCTGGGCTAGATACTGACCCAGTTACGACGAAGGCGAAGCAACAGATGATAGTCGGACATGTTGGCTCCTCCTACTCCCGACACAGGACCTGACGGCCACCAAAGGGGGTGGGAGTGGATTCTCCATCATCATGCTGAGAAAAGGCGTTCAGGTAAGACAACGCCCCTTCTCCAGCATGAGGATGGAGAATCCAGGAATGGGACATACCAAAGCTACCTGTCCCTATGGGAGGGAAGTAGTCGGGGCCTGTGTCCCACCTGATGACACCACTTGTTGTAGCACTTGCCGGCCAAAAGAGGCATCTGCGGAGGCAAACTTGTCCATTTAGTAGTGTCGTATGAAAGGAGAGGGCGAAGACCAAGTCACCGCTCTGCAAATTTCATCAATGGAAGCTTGCTGAGCCCAAGCCGCCGATGTTGCGGCGCTGCGGGTTGAATAAGCCGTTATGCGGCCGGGCACGGGCAATGAATGTGACTGGTAAGCCCGTGCAATGCAAGCCTTAATCCACCTGCCAATGGTAGAATAAGATACCTTCTGCCCCCTGGAAGAGGGTTGAAAGGAGATAAACAGCGCCTCCGACTTGCAAAAGGCGGACGTCCGTTTGATGTATTGTCTTAGCGCTCTGCGCACATCCGAAGTGTGCTACTTATGTTCCAAGCCGTGGGACGGGTTGGGGCAAAAGTTAGGAAATATAACCACCTGGGCCCTGTGGAACAAGGTGTTAACCTTGGGAACAAACGACGGGTCTAAGCGAAGGATCACCCTGTCCTCGTGAAAGGTGCATAGATCCTCTCTGACCGAGAGAGCCGCTAGCTCCGATATGCGCCTGGCCGATGTGACGGCTACCAGGAAGGCGACTTTCGTGGATAAAGGTCAGAGCGTACCTGTCTTCATAGGCTCAAACGGGGGTGAGGTGAGAGCCTGTAAAACCCGTGACAGGTCCCAAGAGGGATATCGTAGAGGGGCGCCTGGAGGCCTGAATCATTGAGATGACCCTCGTTGAATAGGATTCTGTGGTCAGGAGTCGCCGCTCAAGTGCCAGGCGGCTAATTGGCGCCACTGGAGATCTGGATGCTGCAGGGCTCCCTGACTGAGGGCAACGCGGTTTGGAGGTATTCTCTACGGGGGGGAGATGGAGAGGCCTACAAGGTCTGCGAACCAAGGTCGACTCGGCCAGTGCGGGGCAATCAGTATTTCCTCCGCCCGTTCCTGCAGAATCCTGCAGATGACCACCTGGATCAGGGGAAGAGGGGGAAAGGCGTATAGCCGTTCCCTGGGCCACAGGCTGCAGAGCGCGTCTACCCTCTCCGCCCCAGAAGGAAACTGGGAGAAGAACCTTGGGAGCTGAGTATTCAGCGGCGAGGCGAACAGGTCTAGTATCGGTAGTCCGAACCTGTCCGAGATCTCCCTGAACAGGGAGGGATCTAGGCACCACTCGGAGTGGTCCACCGTTGACCTGCTTAAGGAGTCCGCCTGCCGGTTTGCCTCTCCCGAGATGTGTTCCGCCTTGAGGGCGGGGAGGTTGGACTCTGCCCAAAACCCCAACAACTGAGCCTTGGTCATGAGGGATTTGGACCGGGTACTCCCTTGACGGTTCACATGGGCTTTGGTTGCTACATTATCTGTAAGGACCAGGACATGTTGACCCGCCACACTGTTCTTGAAGTGGCGTAGAGCGAGATGTATGGCCCTGAGCTCCGACCAGTTTATTTGTGCTGCAGGTCCGGTCAGGACCACCGGCCCTGAGCCAACCGTGATTGGAGGTGATCTCCCCAGCCGAAGAGACTGGCATCGGTAGTCAGAATGGTCCGGGGGGGGTTCCTTGAACCACGAACCCTTTGCTACCATCGGAGATGTCCACCAGCGAAGGGAATGCAGAGTCTGAAGTGGGACCCTGACTCTCTGGTTGGAGGAACTGGTACCAAGCCTCTGGAATGGGAGCAGGAACCATTGCAATTGCCTGGAGTGCAGCCTGGACCATGGGACTATGGATATGCAGGGGACCATCTTCCCTAGTAATTGGGAAAGGGTGGCCAGAGAAACAACACGTTTCCTTTGTATCAGGAGCACCAGGGAGCGGATGCTGTCCTGGCGATCCTGTGACAGGTAGACCATGCACTGTCTCGTGTCTATAATCGCACCCAGGTGTAATAGACGAGTGGATGGTACTGTTTGGCTCTTCAGGAAATTTACTGAGAGCCCGTGGTCCTGGAGGACCGTAATAGCCAGGGTCAGATCCGTTTTGGCTGCCTGGACGGAGATGGACTGGATCAGGATATCGACCAGGTAACACTGGGCCCGCACCGGGACTAATCTCAGGTGGGCCGCCAGAGCCGCCAAGATTCTGGTGAACACTCTTGGGGCGGATGAAAGGCCGAATGGAAGGGCTCTGTACTGGTAATGATGCCCTGCGTAGCAAAACCTGAGGAACTTGCAATGATCTAGGAGAATGGGAACGTGTAAGTATGCCCCTGTGAGGTCTATGGACGTTAGGAAGTCGACCCGTCTGATGCTGGCCAGAATAGAATGGAGTGTCTGCATCTTGAATCTTTGTACATTAAATGGGAATTTAATCCCTTGAGGTCGAGAATGGTTCTCCATCTTCCTGAGGCCTTTGGCACCACGAAGAGAATGGAGTAAAAGCCTGTCCCTGTTTGTTCGGTAGGCACTGGTTCTATGACCTTGATGTCTAAAAGATGACATATGGCCTCTTGTATGAGTCTCCTTTTGTCCGGACTCCGTGGAGCTGGACAAGAGATAAAGTGGCCCGGGTCGAGCACCCAAAAGTCTATAGTGGTGGCCTCCCAATTGTCGATGAAGAGGGAAAGTCTGCCGCCTATGGGGGCTGTCTCCCTGCAGTCACGTATTCCTTCTGAATAGGCGGCCGCTGGTCCTTCGAAAGGGCCACTTGGCCTGGGCCTGCTGTCTGGGTCTGGGGCCGGAACGCTCCCATTGACGGTCGTGTCTGGGAGGAAAAGGCCGGGTAGGCGGAGCCCATTCCGGTCCTGTACCCGCACGAAAAGGCAGAAAAGGCAGTCTGCGGTAGTCCGGGGCAAAGCGTCTATCCACACGCCTGTTAAGGTGGGACATGACTCTGCGCTTGTCACAGTTCTCCACTAGGTAGGGATTGAGGGTCTCACCGAACAATTGCCCGCCAGTGTAAGGGGCGGTGACCAAAACGCTATTTCGATTTTAGGTCCGCTCGCCACTGTTTAAGCCATAACAATCTGCAGGCAGCCACGTTGTAGGCTATGGCCCGGGAGGAGAACCTGGCTGCATCTGCCATGTATTCCAATGTCGCCAGTAACTTACCCAGGGTCTGGTGAAGGCGTACCTGATCCTAGGGAATCATGGCCTGGAGCTCTCGGAGCCACATAATGGGCGTCCTGGCGAAAAGGGAGGTGGAGGGGAAGCCTTCACCGACCACGCCGAGGCTTGATGAGACCTGCGGAGAGAGAACTCGGACTTCCTGTCCTCTGTCTTGGGGTCTCCGCCATGTCTCCTGATACGGTGGATGGATAAACCAGAGGTGTTAGGGGAGGACAAGGAATATGTTTCTGAGTTACACTAGGCTCAGAAAATAATGGATTTGGGGCCTGGCTAGTGGAGGGGACTGGTTTGGTCGAGTTAGTTGCCTTATTCAAAAGAGACTTGAATAAGGATGGGTCAAACAACCCCACAAATGGGGCAGCATCCGGGGATGACTCCTCATCATCGGATAAATGTATGTCCCCTGGTTCGTATTCCTCTGGATATGATTACATATCATGAGAGGACTGGTCAGAAGCGATGGAGCAAGAGTAATCTGCGGGCTCTGACGGGTAATGAGATGGCGTGATTGGTGTGGCGGATTCAGCCCTGGGCCTGTGGAACGATGAGGCCATACCCTGAGCGAAAGCCTGGGCTATTAGAGCCTGGAACTGTTCCGGCCACATCACATGAGGGGCAGTGGGGCGTAGCCCAGCTGCAGTGGGCGTCAACTTGGCCTCTGGTCTTCGCCGTGTCACAGGCGATGGTGCCACCCATTGAAGATATGCTGGCTGGTTCAGCATCTCTTCCTCCTGTCCGGCGTCACCTTCAGGAGACCATGCCCTTTGGGGAAGGGTGCCAGGGGGGGCGAGATGCCGAGTAAGGAGTGCCCCTCCAGCCGGAGCAGGGGCTGCCAGGACCAACAAGTCGGTTTGTTGTTGCTGTTGTTGGGCCTTGGAGAACTGCCTCTCCAAAGCGAGGTGTCTCCTGTTAGCCTCCTTCTCGGCCACCTTGGAGGGGCCTTACTGGAGATAGCTTTGGCCTTGGCCTTCAGCTTCCGCCTCTTTTTGGCTGGAGAGGTCAGACCACCTTGGGTAGTCAGTGGAGCCGCGTTATCTTCCATGACATCCAGGACCCCTCAGGTAATCTGAGGAAATCTGCAATATGGAAGCAGAGCACTGGGTTTGGTGGAGGCCCCAAATACCAGCAAAGCCAGTAATCGCTCTGAGTGATGGTGGCCGCTGGACCAAGGATTGGTCACACGCACACCAATGAGCCGATAGTCAGATGGACGGTGGCGGCCAAAATCACAGACCGGTGAGCGCCTGCCCACACGTCGTAGTTGAGAGGCGGCAAATCTTGTCACAGAAGGCACAAAACGGCGTCTTGAAATGAGGACTAGTTGTGATGGTCCTAAACGGTGCTCGTCGGTAATCAGGAGAGGGCAGTGATAGCGAGGCCGAAAGAGCCTAATTTCCTGATTTACCGACCTTAGGAAGGGAATCCTCCAAGGGGAATCCCCCAACGGAGCTGTCAAAAAAAAAATTTTTTTTTTAAACGTCGCGGCACCTAAAATGGCAGCCGCGACGGGCCCACCAAAATCACGGGCTTCTAAATTTAAAGCCCTCAAGAAGGAATCTCCTAAGAGGGCTTGTCTCAACAGATCTGTCAGATTATTGTCGTCGTCGCAGCACCCAAAATGGCGGCCGCGACGAGTCCGCCAAAATTGCGGGGCCGCTGGTGAGGCCTGGGCCGAACCGGCGGCGTCCAGGAGGCAGGGGGGGGGGTGAAGAAACCGGCCGCAGCCAACCTGCACAAAATTTCCAAGCCTCTGAGGCTTCGGCTGAGCTACCGGCGATCTGCGGCACCCCGCGGAGCCCGCCGCTCAGCTGAGCGTCAGGAGGCCTGTCAGCGGCTTTTAAGCTAAATTTCGATCCAGCTAAGGGAAATTATTTTGAAAGAATCCACAAATGGAAAACGACCTGCTAAGACCGAAGGAGCCAACGAAAAGCATCCTGGTGGGCTAGAGACTAGCCCACCAGGACGCGTGGCAACCTTTTGACTTAGTCTCATTGGGCAGGAGGATGAAGTTAACCCATTCGTGGATTCTCCAACCTCATGCTGGAGAACAGGATTTTCGAACAAAATATCGCAAAACTTTCTTCTCCTTCACTCGATGATGGTGACTGTGAAAAATTAAGTGTACAGTATCTGTTCAGACCAGGGATTTTGGGCCATGGATGGGTTAATTAGTATATCATACAATAAAGCAGTGTAACAGCTGCTTCTTCTGATTTTTTCTGATCTTAACATGCTACTAGCTATTTAAGCCAGGGATGAGCAGAGAACGGACACATGGATAATTCTTGACTTAAGAACCATCGTTCAAAGTTATAACAGGATCAGAAAAAAGTTACCAGCTAGCCTCGTAGTTATGACGGTTGCTTCATCCCTGCAGTCACATGATCACATTTCAGATACTCCTCATATTTACGACCAGCTGTAGTATTCTGCAGTCTTGTGATCATGTTTTGCAATATATATATATTTTTAGCCATTTTCCAGATAAGTTGGATTCGGACTTATGACCATGTGATTCAATTAACAATCATGTGATTCACTTAAGGACCATGACTTGCTTTATGACCATCATAAAAACTGTCATAAAAATCAAATCTATGATGACTCGACTTACAACCGCCAATGCCTTATGACCAAAAGTGTTATATTGTGGTCAGAAAGATATATTCACGCACAATGGTATGGCTGCCTGCAAGCAACTTTGCTTCAGCAACAGAGGCACTCAGCAAGTGAACTGTAGTCAGTCAACAGGCAAGCTGTCAGGTGAAGCACAGTTGGTTAAGAATACAGGTAGTCCTCAACATATAACCATTCGTTTAAGTCACCCTTCGAAATTACAACAGCACTGAAAACAGTGACTTGTGACCTGTTTTCATACTTACGACCCTTGCAGCTTCCCCATGGTCACATTGACCAAAATTCAGACACTTGACAGCTGGCATTGTATTTATGATGGTAGCAGTGTCCCAAGGTCATGTGATTATCTTTTGTGACCTTTTGACAAGCAAAGTCAATTGGGGAAGCCAGATTCACTTAACCTTGTTACCAATTTAGTAACTGCAGCGATTTATTTAACAATTGTTGCAGGAAAAGTCATAAAATGGAGCAAAATTCCCTTAACAACTGTCTTGCTTAGCAACAAAAATTTGGGGCTCAATTGTGGTCATCAGTTGAGGACTACCTGTATCGAGTTTTTTCATCAACTACTACTACTATTCTACTCCCAAAACACACCCATACATTTTTTCCCCTCTATATCTAAAGAAAACATCCAGGGTCTTCTGGGCATCACAAAACATGTACAATAACCTCTGCCATGGGTCATCTCTTGCATCAATGCCTATAAAAATCAGCCATAAGGGTATGCTGGGATAGTATTCCCCAGTGGAGCATAAATCACACTTGCATTTCCTTTCCAGCCCAGCCCAATGGCAACAATTATTTCTCATCCCCCAAATATGGTTTCCCTAACTGCTTATCTGGAACAAGGAAACCCACAAGAATTCCACTATAAAATTTGTGGGAAGACTCTGAAACTTTTAGTTTCACTGGAAATCATCTTGTCTAATTTAGTGGTCGCTTACATTTTTTAACCCTTGTGACTAGAGATATAAAGGGGGGAGGGCGAGGGAGAGAATGAGAGGAAATACCATTTCTCCTGGTTTTTTTCCCTTCCATTTTTTCCCCAAGAAATGGAAAAAACTGAAAAACATTGGAAAGAGTAATAATAAATGCCAGCAGTAGATTTTCTTTTATCCTAATAGGTGACACAACACACAAAGTTCATAAATTGCTATCCTACATATTTTCTAGAGCATCAACAGTTCCTATATACAGAGGGCAAATAGTATAGAAAAACTGCCTAATGCAAGATCAATATGCATTTCTGTCACACACGTACATATCCTGGGGCATTGCCATTTTCTTCAAAAAAAAAAAAAAAAAGGAAGATTCAACTTCACACTTGTAAGTCTGCCTATTGTGGATTTTTTTTATTTAGAGATCAGGGCTCTATTCTTTAGTAGGCCTCAAGGGGGAAAAGACGCCCAAAGAAACAGCAGAAGAAAGACCATTTTAAATAAATTGAAATGAATTCAATTAGAAAATGTCACTGTGATCTCACTTAAGTGTAAATTTGCACATAATTAAAAAATTGAGAATTGTAGAGTAAATCAACCATACATAAGGCACCGCACTTGATAGTAAAGTATGTATAGAAATGATTACTATATTTCATTTTTCCCAAAAATCCATGTTTTTCTTGAAAAACAAAATCAAACAGAAATGATTACTGTATATATAGTATTTCGTTTTTCCCAAAGATCCATGTTCTTGAAAAACAAAATCAAACAGAAAAATTATATATTATATATATATATTATTTTTTCCACCAATTCCAAATTTCTACAAATGTTAATTTTAATTTGCAATCAAGCATTCTCTATTTTTCAGATTTCTGATTGCTCCCTTTCCATCCATATATATCCTTCAGAATTACGTATTTAAAAAACTGAACCATGTAGATAGAATTAATTGCATGCAGGCAAACTTTATTTTTTAAAAAATAATTCATCAGAAAGATGCCAAATATAAACTGTAGACAAGCGTACCTATGAATTCTGCCATAGGTGTTGTGGCTAGGTAAGGGGACAAGAAATGCAGGAAGGCAAATGACAAAAACAAGGTTGTGCCGGTTTTGTAAGCATGTTGTGACATTGCACCAATAAAGATGAGGGGCGGAGCTTGCTCATTTTGTCTTTTGCTGAAAACGTCCAGTCCTGGGGATTCCTCTGACTGATAACAATGAAACCTTTGATTTCAATTACTTATTGCCACTTTGTATTTTAATAATGTTTAATAATGTTTTTTCTCATGAACATGGAGATATTCAAGAATTAATTTGGGCATAAAACGCCTGAAACTCAATTCAAATTAGGTCTGCACTGGCTTTTTTGAAAGCTGCAGCACACTACTGGCTCATATTTACGCGGTGGCCCACCAGGACACCTAAATCCCTCTCCCAGCCACTACTATTAAGCCAGGTACTGTCTATCTATCCTATACTTGTGCATTTGTTTTTTCTTGCCCAAGGGCCTGCAGGACCTTACTTCTCTCATCACAGAACTGAATCTTGTTGGATACAGCCCAATACTGAAGTCTGTCAAGAGTCTTCTGAATCTTAAAGTTGCCATGGTTGAGAAACACTGTTCTAGATGAATGTCCCTCAAATTCTACTTTTGGACTCTGAATGAGTTCTGACTGCCCTAATCACCAAGCAATTGCACCATACCTCTCCCTCATTTGATCGCTACTGCCTACATAGCTTCTAAACCACCAAAGAACAACTCGTACAGCTGAGGTTGATGAATTCAGCCCAGCCCTTCTTTTGCCTACAGCAATTCTTAATCTACAGAAGTTAAAGGGACCTTGCAGACTCAAAACACATTCTGGCTGTTGCTATCAAAACTCATTTAGTAAACAAGGATCCAGCAATCACTTCTTGCAATAAAATATAGTTAAGCACAGCTTATCAACCTTATCTATATGGCAGGGGTGTCAAACTGCCAGCCCGCGGGCCAGATGCGTCATGCCAAAACCGTGCCCAACCCATTGCCGGCAATGGACAAAAAGTCACAATAGGTCACAACATGTCACAACATGTCACGTGATGTTGCGAGTTTGACACCCCAGGTATATGGCCTTTGGAGCTCAAGGTAACACACATGGATCTCCACTCATTTTGTTCTCATAGCAGTAAATCTGTGTGACAGCTTGAAGAGTAAATAGCAATCAGCCTCCAATCAATCAATCAATTTCAGAATTGAATGGAGGCTCAAACCTAATTTTTCCTAATTGTAGTCCAACAACTTAATCTTCTACAAACACACATGCACACACACACAAGAATAACAATATTAATAGCTTCCAAGCAAGTTTCACCACTGCTTTAAAATCCAATTTCAATTTGCCTCAATTACACTGAGAAAATGTTTCACCTGAATATAATGGTAATAGTGTTTCATTACTTGTAAGAATACAGTATCTAAACTAGACCTTGGCTGATCAAACTTTTATCTGGAGGAAAAATTACAATATATATCTCCTTTATAATTTGATATTCTAATGCTTCTAAAATTTTTCTATATAAGGCTTTTATCTACACAAATATGTTAATATTAATAATAATTTATATTCATGCGCAGACACACACACACACACACATCCTCATCCCTTCTTTTTTCCCCCAAAGTATAAAATAAACATATCTGAGTATTTACCTAAGGGAGACTTCAAGGAAATTTTATGTTATGATTACCATATACCCATGCAGAACTTGGCTACAAATTTCGTTTCCACAAACATCTGCAGGCTTAGAGAAAAAAAATAGCAAGAAGTTGAAGATGAAAAGGGGCTAGCAGTATTTGGTAGTAGTTTTAATTACACTCTTGATTACTTTTTAGTTGATGTTGCAATGCTGATTTCTAAAAATGAGTGCACTTTTAAAGCATTCCAATAATTACTAAGTCACAAAGCTGTCTAATTTTAGAAAGAAATGCAATACCATCTGCTATGCTTTCAGGGTTAGGTTAGTGGCTTGGGGCATGGATAAAAAAAGAAGAATCTATGTTCCCCCAAAACTCTCTTTGAAGTTCTGCGAAACAGATCTCTTGTTGTCTGTGACATTAGTGACTTTACATTAGTAATCTGGTTAGTTAGGAAAGTGACCTCTGGCTTTGCTCCCTTAGCAAGCAAGAATTAATACATTTCCTCTGGTCTCACTATACATGGCCTCCATTCCAAATTCTGCTTCCAGGACAAAAAGTCACCTTAGAAAGAAATGCTAATCGCAAATAGTAAAGCATTCTCTAATTCTCCAATTAGAGCTGCTAGTCCTTACAATTATCAGTAACAAGGGCTTTAAATTTCAAAAGGACAGTACAGTAATTTTGCCAATACTTTGCCAATATGTTTATTTGCAAGACCTGAGGGACCATCTCATCCCAGTTACATCGAGCCATCCTACTAGACTATCGGGGGTTTTTTCATTCAAGTGAACAGATGTCATCTACTAAACGTAAAGCAATATACTATGTGTTATCCAAATGAGGCCACGTTGTCAATGAAGTGTTTCTCCTTAGCTACAAACTGTAACCAAACCTTGTTATGGGTTACAGTACTTACCTGAATACTAATTTAGTGTGTTGTCCAAACTCAGATCAATGATTAGTTTTATTAATGGTTAACCAGCAATTTATTGGAATTCCATGAAAACAGTTCACAGTGCATAAGTGTTTACAAAATGAAGCCACCACAAAATGAAGCTTCTCCTGCTTTGTTCTTTATCCCATGTGGGTTCATGAGAACTTCCTTTTGAAATAAGAAGGTTGGGGAAGCTAAGCCTTCTCTGTCCTGCACAGGTTGGCTTTGACAGCTTCAAGGTTCCAATTCTGCAGGAAATCTAGGTAGTCCTGAACTTACTACCACAATTTGGACCAGAACTTCCACTACTAAGCAAAGGGTTGTTATGTGAGTTGCACACAATTGTATGACTTTTTTTTGCAGTGGATTTTAAGTAAATCACTGTAGTTGTGAATTGCACAGTTGTTAAGCCAATAGCAATAGCAATAGCACTCAGACTTATATACCGCTTCACAGTGCTTTACAGTCCTCTCTAAGTGGTTTACAAGTCAGCATTTTGCCCCCAACAATCCGGGTCCTCATTTTATCAACCTTGGAAGGATGGAAGGCTAAGTCAACCTTGAGCCAGTGAGAATCGAACTGCTGGCAATTGGCAGAATTAGCCTGCAATACTGCATTCTAACCACTGTGCCACCAGGCTCAGTGAATCAGGGCTTCTCTCATTGACTTTGCTTGTCAGAAGCCCCTGGGAAACTCGCAAATGGCGATCACATGACCCCAGGATACTGCAACTGTCATAAATACATGCCGGTTGTCAATCATCTGAATTTTGATCATATGACTGGAGATGCTGGGACAAGCATAAGTGCAAGAACCAGTTATAAATCACTTTTTTCAGTGCCATTGTAGCTTCGAATGGCCATTAAAATGAATGATTTTAAGTCAAGGACTGCCTGTAAATAAACCAGGAAGTGATGGTCAGCACAAAGAAAGAGAAGTGATATTGCATCATTGCCCATGGTGTGCTGGGTTGTGTGGTGTGCATTTATTGGCCTTAATTGTGGTCAGCCTAAAACCACACTTAATGCATTATGCAAACACTGTCATTGTGCAAACATTATGCAAACACTGTCATCAAATTATGGCTACCTTGGAGTATTGTTTGCCAGGACAAAACAGGAAGACCAAGAAACAATAAATATCTAAAGTGTTTGGAAGCGGCTTATAGTCTATTCAACAATGTTTTCGTGTATTTTTTTATTATACTAAAAATGAACTGAAATTTAATTTTACACAAATTACCATTATTATTTTTTTACATAAACAGGAGTAAAAAACTAATAATTCTCCCCTAAAGGGAGAACTAGGTAACCTAAGCCCTAGATCAGCCAATTCACTTCACCAGAACGTCTCCAGCCTCCCCGAAATCCACTGAAGATGTCAATGCATTAATATGTCAAACTACATTCTTAAGGGTTCTGTGGATAAGTAGAAAATAAATACTGATGTAATCCTGCCCATATCTAGCCTCAATTACTGTATTATTGCATTTAATGGGGCTTCTTCCAAGTAAGTGGGTAAGAAGTTGGAGACTCAGTTTTCCAGTTCAAAAAGATTCTCTTAAAAATAAATGCCAGCAATTTCCACTTCACATATTTTGTAATGATAATTTAGGAAGGCAGCTTTTTACAAATTTGCCTTCTGGGGACACTTTTCATTTGAAGGACAGAAAAGGGGAAAGATCTCATAGTTGGCTCCACAGCTTTTATTTATTTTATTATTTATTTCTATCCTACCTTTTTATAAAGAACTCAAGGAGGCGAACATATCAAATCCAACACACTGTCTCCCTCCTATTTTCTCCACAACAACAACCCTATGAGGTGGGTTGGGCTGAGAGTGTGAGTGACCTGAAGTCACCCAGTAGACTTTTATGTCCCTAACGCAGGACTTGAACTCATCTTTGTCTGGTGTCCTCTCCTTCTACAAACTCAACCTGGGCCACTTTAAGATGTGTGAACTTCAAGGATCTACTGGAAGTGGAAGTTTTCTGAGGATAGAAAAAGTTCCATTTGGCTACCAAAGGAATTGGACTACCCTGGATAAAAACCATAAGAATGTCCAGTGATCATCCAATATTTGCAAGACTGAATTCCAGCATAATTAAGCAAATAGAGGAGGGTTGTAAATCATGCTGGATGCTGGTCCCCACGAGATGAACCTCCATGGAACTCTTTGATATCACTGTTCTGCACAGTGTTATCTATGATCAATCAGGGTCATCAGAGAAACCGAGATGGACTAGAAATCTTCCAAGGTCCCTCCCAACTCTGTTATTCTGTTATTCTATTAATAGTCTTATTATTCTGTTATTTGCTCCCTCTGCTGGCAATGCAGAAAAGCCCAATAAGAAGAGAAAAGGAGCTAAGACAATGAAGAACCAATGAGGTGAAATTGAGTTTCATTTCTCCTCCCCTCCTCTGCCTTCTTCTCCTGAAACTTCCATGAAATGAAAACATTATTTCCCCCATTCATCACTCAAAAGCCTCTCCCAAGTCCTCTTATAACTTCCATTTATATAAGAAAAATTCTAGACAATAATCAGATTCACATGGTTCTCACTGCAGTTCAAGTTAGGTCCTCACTAGAAGGAAATCAGCACCCCAGACTGCCTTTTCCAAATTAAGTTTAAGAAAACAAGCTTGTTTCTTCCTTGCATAAGGTAAACCCCATTCCCTGCCCCATCCTCTATTAACAAATTTATTTGGACAGAGGGCTAGGAAACAAGTTGTACTATGTTCAAGCAATTGCACCAAAGTACTTAATTTATGAGCAAGGTATCTGAAGTTCAGAATGTGCAAAGCAACAACTGAAAAAAATGGTGATTACTAAGCAACTGTTTGAAGTTCCAACTGACCTACACGGGGATACTTAAGACCTGGATTTGAAATTTCAATGGTTGACCCTCCCCCCTTGTGGTCATGTGACCATGCTTTGGACACTCAGGAACCAGGCCACATTTAGAGCTATTTACAGCGTCCCGCGGTGACATAACTACATTTTACAACAGTTTGCCAAAACCTGGCATTTACCTTGTTTTTAGCAAAACTGCGCCCATAACGAACCATAGGTTACCTTAACAACCATGGTCTTCGCTTAACAACCATGGATTCACATAATGACCACCACAAAGAAGTTGTAAAATTGGGTTGGTCACGTGGCTGACCCATTTTACGACCATTGTGATCATGGTGGGAAGGCTCTACTTGAGTATTACCTGTATGTATCTTCCTCCACTAAGCTTTCTTCCCCAACACAGCGAGCAAGTTATCTTGCCAGAAGTCTGAACTGCTTGCTTACTGAGGGTCACTTGGTACTGGCCAAGCAGATAACTGATTTTTGTTCTAAAAGAAATGCCAGAAATTTAGCAAGACCCAGGATCCATGCTATATGTTTGCCTGATCTTCTAATAACAATGAACAGTGTTTACCATACAGTATTGCAATGAATTATCTTGTTGACAATAGTATTCCTGCAAATAATGGGGCACACAGGGAGGGGATTCAGAGTCCTTCAACCTAAAGAGCTCCAAGAAGCTAAGACAATAGTGGTGCTGCAAGAACCCTTAGCATCAACACCTGGACTGGGGTTACACCTGCTGCTGTAGCATCCTTTCTTCTTTCTCTTTCATAGCATTTTATAGCCTGGCTCCACAAGCTGATTTTTTTTCTTTATTTTTCTGTAAGAACAAATTATCCTTTCCTGGAACAGAACGGTGCCAATTCCCAATTCAAATGAGTTGTTTGCTTTACAACTAAAGTAATACACATGACAATCTATAATGCCTCACCCCATCTCAACCATAAAAGCTGGAGTATAAAAGGAAGTGGCTGTACCAGAAACATCATACATGCAAAGATGTGCCAAAATAGTCAGTTACAGAAGCCCTGACCCAGTGTTTCTCAATCTTAGCAACTTTAAGAAGTATGAACTTCAACTCCCAGAATTCCCCAGCCAACATTGCTGGCTGAGGAATTCTAGGAGTTGAAGTCCACATATCTTAAAGTTGCTAAGGCTGAGAAACATTGCCCTAACCAAATCTACTTTTCTTGTCTTTATCACAATCCCTGTATCCTCCTCAGCATAGTCACTTTTTACAAAGAGATTTAAAGGATCACACAGATCAGGGAGTCAAAACTTTTTACTCTTGATCTGTTAAGAGCTTCTCATATTTACAAGTCAGGCAACCCAAAAGCATGAGTGAGAATAAAACAAGATGGCCCATGGAGAAGCCAGATGGAAAATCCCAATGGACATCATCTCAATTTTTAAAAGTCTTAAGCAACCATAACACAGTAATGGAGTAAAAACCATTGTTAAGTAACAGTGGACATGCTTGATATCAAAAATATTTCAAGTTCAGTTCCTAGCAATTCCAGGATCTGGTAACACATGATGGAAAAAAATCATTACTCTAACCCACAACTAAGACTGTGGAGGACTATTATTAGTCAGACTGAATTCTAGTTGTGCTGGCTAGAGAATTCTGGAGGATCCCATTTTGAGGAAAACTGATATATATTGACAAATAGTCTGGCCTGTTTCAATATAGGTTCCTAAGCCTTCTTTTTTTCATATCAATTATTTATCACTGGATTCCAACTGTACTTGTAAATCTTTTGAAATTTTCAAAATTTTGTATTTTGAAATGTTACTTCCTTATTTTGGTCAGAATTATCATTATCATTTGGATATCCTGCTGATTTCATTCTCATCCTACTGTTTTATTATCTTGACCATTTTCACAAACTGAATTATAACATGGTCCCCATAAGAGTATTATGTTTGGAGCACGGTGTTGTCACTTACAACAAGCCAGTGGAGAAAATAGTTCTCTTTCACATAAGGAATTCAAGTTAAGCTAGTAACTCTAGGCTACTAGGAGAAAAAAAAAACTGTCCTCAGTTATGTTGTATTACATATAGTAAAATAGGCTTGATTCAAAAATGCCTTTCTGAGTTCCCAAGGACTTTCCCTAGGTTGCTGTTTATGTGTAGTCCTCGATTTGCAACAGAGGGTTAGCAACCATTCGAAGTTACAATGGACCCCACAAAGAGGTACTTATGACCCAATTTCAAAGTTCAGATGTTGGGCTCAATGCGACCATATTTGGGCACTAAGCAACCAGTCTACATTTACGTGACTATGATGCATGACTATTTCACCAATTACATCTGGTTTTCAGCAAAATAAAATGCCCATAGCAAATATTGGGTTCACTTAACAACAGCTACGTTTGCTTAATCACCACAGTGTATGCTTTACAAGCACCACAATAAAGGTAATAAAATTGGGTCCAGTCATGTGGTGAACCACTTTACAACCATCATGACGACTTATGACCATAATTGCCAATCTCAAGGTTGCAACTCAAGGACCACGTTTATACGTGTGTCTTAAATGATTTCCAAGTTATGCATTTGATTTATTCCGAATAGTTAAATGTTAACAGTGCAGTTGTACAATTCTCTCTCCTTGACAACAGAATAATGCCAGTTGGTTGTTAATGAAGCTGCAGATTCTCCACCACTTTCTAGCTCTGACAGTTCTTGCAACTATTGCAGAGCAATTTTCTTAAAGAGCCAGAGAAAGCCACTTCTGCTAACTAAGTTCCAGTCCTGCAGGGCTTACTTACAAAGGCAAAGTAAATTATCTTCTGACTTTTTTTTTTTTTTAATCTAATAGAACAAATAAAGTATGCTCATTATTGGTGACATATGTTTTCCTCTGGATCGGCAATGTGGCTGAAGATTGAAAAGTTTGGAAGCTTCGAATTTAAAGTCCATCCAATCTGCCTTCATTTCACCTCCACCTGTGTGAATGAGCAGGAGTTTCTGAGAAGATCAAAACAAATATCTCTCTGTCTATCAAGGAGAACGATTAGAACAAAGAGGTGTAAGATTTATTCAGTAAATGCATTTTCTATTGATTTCACCCCCTTTTCCATATATTTATTCTTTCAATTTAAACACTTTGGGAAAACTCCAATGCCCAGTTGGAGAGGCTAGTATTTGGATGGTAAAATGAACAACCAGATATTTTCAAATCTCTTTGGACACCTAAGTGGTATTCTTTGAGTAAACACCATTGAGAAATAAAAAGCAAATTATAGACTGTGGTATAAAATGCAGTACATTCAACATTTCTAGCATAGAGAGCCTATCCAGATGAAGAAAAAAAGCATTGCCTATAGAAGTTTCAGCACTCACTAAAAAAATGACAAGAGAACAGATGGACTTCTTTTGTTATTTAAATAAGGTGTCTTTTGGCTCCTTAGTCTAAAAAATATTACTTTGATTTCTGTGGGCAATAATCAGCTTCATCAGATGCATGGAGATGAATTCTTCCAGGACATTTATTATATATATATCCATCAACTGTTGGAGAAGAAGATAGAAAAGGGAAGAATAGTAAAAGGAGACATTAGAGGAAAATAAAATTTAAGGGTAACAACCAGATAAAACTATTTGTAGATGATGGCTATTAAAAAAAAGATTTGTTGGATACAAAAGCCATTATAAATAATATGCACACAAAGGATCATATGTATATAATGCATTTTTCCAAAAAAAACAAAAACTCTTTTTTTAATTAATGATGATTCCACTTACAGAATTGTGATCCAAACAACAGATAAATTACACATTCACAACTTGATACATGGAAAACATCACAGGAAAGTTAAAAGGCTTAAAAGAGCATTTTGTGTTTATGGCAGCCCAGAGAAAGTAATAAATAGCTAATGGAGGGGTACACTCCTTAATGTTCAGATTTAAATTTGGTTTTAAACTCCTGGACAAGTTGTCCCTCTGCTGTTATTAAGAGATGTAATATTGCCGTTTTAAAAATCTGTAAATTAACTATAGCTATGATTGTGATACCTGTTTGGGATCAGCGGTATAAACAACATACTATGCTGTTTATGTGAAGAGATAAAAGTGATAAAACAAAGATGTTTGTAGATGACATTTAACTATATCCTCTTGGAGGGCAATATTTGTCTGGGATGAAGCCTGAATGGCTTCATCTAATATTAGGGGAAGCACAGGTCACCAACTTTTGTTGGTTGGCGGACCGGAGGAAAAGGGAGGGGGAAGCATTTTACATCCATGTTCACGCGCATGTGCGCATGAGGCCACGAGCACGCGCACGCCACAAACTGGGCGGAGCTAGCATCCATGTGATACTCACTAGCCCTGCCCCATTCTTACATGGTGCACCTTGTTTCTGCACCACGCAGCAAGGCGGCGGCTGTTGGTGTTTTTGTGCCCTGTGGCGCAGCGGCGGCCCATTTTCGCACAGCAGCAACGGCCCATTTTCACGCCCCGAGGTGCAGCAGCGTCCCATTTTCACACCCCAAGATGCGGCGGCGGCCCCTTTTTCGTGCTGAGGCACTGTGGCGGCCCATTTTTGCGGCCCATGGCGCGATGTCATTTTTACGCACCGCGGCAGCGGCACTAGCACAAATGAGAGGGTGTGCGCATACATGCACGCATACTGGCCATCCTGTCCCACGGCCCAGCGGCCAGCAGGCCACGGCCCACTACTGGGCTGTGGCCCACAGGTTGGGGACCCCTGCTGTAATGTATTGAGCACAGCTTTGGACAAAAGTAGTCTATTATCAAATCAGATGCTACAAAGGTTATGAGATAATACAGGTAGTCCTTGACTTACAACCATTTAGTAACCATTCAAAGTTACAACAGCACTGAAAAAAGTGCCTTATGACCAGTTTTCTCACTTATGACTGTTGTAGCATCCCCATGGCCATATGAGCAAAATCCAGACACTTGGCAACTGGTTCATATTTATGATGCTTGCAGTATCCTGAGGTCATGTGATCACCTTTTGCAACCTTCTGACAACAAAGTCAATGGGGAAGTCAGATTCACTTAACAACCATGTTACTAATTTAACAACTGCAGTGATTCACTTAACAACTGTGGCAAGAAGGGTCATACAATGGGGCAAAACTCACTTAACTATCTCGCTTAACAATATAAATTTTGGGCTCAATTGTGGTCGTTAGTCAAGGACTACCTGTAGTCATTAACCAAGGATTACTTGTATCATAAAAACAGGTTTTTATATTTATTGGGGGGGGGGGTTCTCTTTCCTCTCACAAATCTTTCCTTAAAGGAATTGTGTCTTTCAGATTATAAACTTAAGGTTATTATTATTGTTGTTCTTTTTGTTATTATTATTTTTGTAAGCCATCATGGATCCTTTTCAATCCCATTTTATGTATTCTCGAAATCCTCAAACTAATGAAAGCAAAGCTAAATGTAAAACCATAGCATTAAAGCCCTGAATATTTACAATATCTTGTCTTGTTTGAACGCCTATAATAAATCACGTGCTATTCTGAGGTCAGGCATGATTCAAGCAGTGACCAGAAATCCTAACAATGGTGTACAGGTTCTGCTGACTGTAGTATTAGCTTAAGTTGATAACTAAAAACACCGAAGACAGAAGCTACATAGGTAGTCCTTGACTTACGATCTCAATTGGGACCAGAACTTCCATTGCTAAGCTTGGCAGTTGTTAAGTGAGTTGTGCCCAATTTTATGACTTTTGCCATGGTAGTTAAGTGAATCACTGCAGTTGTTAAGTGCAGTCATTAACTAAATCTGGCTTCTCTCATTGACTTTGTCTGAAACCAGCTGGGAAGGTTGCAAATGGGATACTGCAACCATCATGAACACATGTCAGTTGCCAAGCACTCAAATTTTGATCATGTAGTCATGGCGATGCTACAATGGCCGTAAGTGCAAGTACCGATTGTAAGTCACTTTTTTTTAGTGCCGCTGTAACTTCAAACAATTGCTAAATGAATGGTTGTAAGTTGGGGAATATCTGTACATGGTATACTATTTAAAATATGACTAACATCGTGGGCTTTTAACTAATTCTGTATTTATGAAATAGAAGATAAAATAGAAATATAACATTTGTTCATTCTAATGATAAAGGATGCAGAAATTTTAACTGGATGTAGGTTGACATCTCTGTCTCCTAAACATCACCTGAATCGGCAGCAACCTGAGCCATAGGAAAGAGCAGCCCTAGCAATACTGCAATCAAAAACCTAAATGTCAGTCTCCATAACTCTTATACACAATATCAATGATACAGCAATTATACTAGTTTTTTTCTCCACCTTTACATACTTATTTTGGAAACAGATCGTTCTTACCTCTAAGGTAAATGGTTCATGGTTCAAATAACAATAAAAACCACTTGTCCCCCCCCCTTCTCCCAGATACTCAACAAAAGGGAGGTTCTTATTCCCAATAACAAGAGGTAGGGACACAACCAACTAAAACCCATGCAATAGATATAAATCATTATACTTTCTTCAATGCAACAAATGCTCAGCTAGGGTTGAGTGGATATTTTGTACTAGATTTCACAGCATTCCAATTGTCAGGTTAATTCCACATTGGAAACACATAATTCAGATACCAAGATCTGAAAGAATACTAACCTAGAAGATGCATAATATTGTATTAGGCTGGAAGGGGAAAAAAAGGTGGCAATTTAATTTTAAGCTATCTGTTCCCTGTCCCCTACACCTCTCCCCTTCAAAACAGCAGGAAAATTAGAGATTCTAAAGGATCACGCTAATAAACACACTGGGATTTGTGTGTGTATCTAGGGACATATCTTCCTCACCATGCCATCTGTTTATTTATACAGTATTAAGTGTTTTATCAAGTAGGCTTTGCAGGGTCTATGACTAATCAGGAGAGCTTACAAGAATAAACTGCAGGTAAAACACAGTAATAAAACTCCAATCAAAACAGAAATCACAGATCAATCAGACTAAACCAACCAAAACCTGCCAGAAGAAAATCTGAGAAGGCACATCAATATTCAGTGACAGGCAGTAGCCCCTGGCTAGCCTTGTCCCAGTTAGGAAAAAAAGCAGACCTTGGTCTGGTTAATACTTTGGTGGCAGACCTCCAAGGCAATGGACTAAATTAGGAAGTAAAAAACAAGGAAAAGAATCCCAGAAGAAAGTTTGATCACTTCTGTATTTTTACTAAGAATGCTCCGTGAAAAATCCAGGAAGCCATCACAAGTGCAACCTGTCTCAAACACTGTTTTAGTCTCCAGGCTTTTAATCATCTTAGTTGCTCTTCTTTGCACTTTTTCCCAAGTCTCAACTTTTTTTTTGTAATGTGGTGACCAAAACTGGATGCAGTATTCCAGGTGAGGCCTTACTAAGGCTTTATAAAGCGTTACTAATACGTCACGTAATTTTGATTATATGCCTCTGTTTATACAACCAAGGATTGTATTAGCTTTTTTGGGCTGCTGCCGCACACTGCTGGCTCATATTTAAGTGATCGTCCACTAGACTAGGACCCCAAGGTCCCTCACACAGTTACTGTTTTTGAGCCAGGTTTCACCCAATCTGTACTTGTACCTTTGGTTTTTCCTGCCCAAGTGTAAAACCTTGCTTTTCTCCACATTAAATTTCATGTTGTTGGATAGGGCCCATTGTTCAAGTCTGTCAAGATCTTTTTAGATACTGAGCTTGTCTTCTAGCTATTCCTGCTAGCTTAGTGTCATCTGCAAATTTGATGAGTTCCCCTTCTATTCCCTCATCTAAGTCATTTATGAAGATATTGAAGAGTACTGGGCCTAAGACAGAACCTTGTGGTACCCCATTTTTTACTTCCCTCCATGTAGTTGCAGTACCGTTAAGGACTACTCGTTGGGTACGATTTGTCAGCCAGTTACAAAACCATCTGGTAGTGATGCTGTCTATCCCACATTTTTCTAGTTTACGAAGAAGTAAGTTGCGGTCTACTTTGTTGAATGCCTTGCTCAAGTCTCAATATACTATGTCCACAGCATTTCCCTGGTCTACTAATTTAGTCACTTTGTCAAAGAATGAAATAAGACTGGTTTGGCATGATCTGTTTTTAACAAACTCATGATGGCTTTTAGTTATAACTTTATTTTTTTCTAATGTTTTTGATTATCTTTTCCAGTATCTTCCCAGGTATTGATGTTAGGCTGATTGGTCTGTAGTTTCCTGGATCTGGTTTTTTTTTCTTTTTTTGAAAATGGGAACCAACCACATCAGCTCTTTCACAGTGGGGATTAAAATGTAGCCGTCATTTTGTCCTGTTTGTGGGCAGAACAAAATGGCAGACGCCAGAGAAATTGTATCATTTTGCTGCCTTAAAAGGGTCTGCATAATGCTGTAGAACAGGGGTGTCAAACTCGCAACATCACGTAATGTGTCGCAATGTATCGCGGCTTTTTTTCCATTGCCGGCAATGGGGTGGGCGCGATTTCAGCATGACACATTCAGCCCGTGGGCTGGCAGTTTGATACCCGTGCTGTGGAAGCTTCTGAATGCTGCAGAAAGCTTATGCAGCACTGCAGGCATTGGTAAGGCAGCAAAACAAAGCAAGTTGTTCCCTGGCTGTGTGCCACCAACCCAAATGCAGCAGCCATTTTATGGGCGGGACAAAATGACAGGTGCTTTTGAAATCATGCTATGCAGCCGTGCAAAGAAGGAAGTCTTTCCAGCACTCTGGAAAGCCTAAGAATTCTTCATAAAGTAAATGAGGAGGAGGCTGTTTGACCTGATGGGGTGGGAATCAGGCCTGAGGCTAGGAGGGCCCAGTGGGAGTGGGAAAAGCCCTGCTGGGACCCAAGTATAGGAAGAGTCATCATAGGGGTGAGAGAAGCCTTGGGAGGGCCAGGCAAAGTAGGCCTGGGCCTGTGGTAGACTTCCAATAGCCTCCCTCATCCAGGAGGTACCCCACAGTCCATTTAATCCGTAGTTTGCTTTACATTTCATTGGGGAGAGACACGTTTCACCTAACAACTGCCATGACATGCGACATAATGAGCAGGCTGCCTTATGGTCCTATCTCAAGGACTACCTGTATACAGACGGTTTGGCTCTCAGCTGCCAGGAAGTAGGGACTTCATTTTGAGCAAACTACAGGCTGACCTTCAAGGTCAGCCCCAGTTAAAGCATATGGCCGCTATATAAAAAATGGAGAAAGGAATGACTGACACACCAACAACCTCTAATGTGAAATATAAGAGAAAAAAATGTAATAAATACAATCATAAATTTCTTCAATAAAATGGAAAATAAAAAGCTAGAACCCACGGTTTAATCCCAAGAGTGTTTTTTTAGTAGAGAATTTACTATAGCTGCCTATGTGTTCCTTTAAGAGACTTTCCTCATCCACCCATCTAAGACTTAATTAGCCAAAAAGGGCAGAGATCAAATATACAATTAGCTGAAATATGACCAAACTATCTTGACCACACTGCACAATTTGAAAATCTTCCATCACAATAAGGTGGCCATATAGCCAAAACATATAGCAGCATGAAGACACGTAATCATGATACTAAAAAAGTACCTCTTACCATGGAAGCAACTATGTCACATAGTTCAGCAACAGACAAAAAATCTATGTTCATTGGACAAGAGGAAGGATTTATGTATCCTCTATATGACATTTAAGTTATAGATTTCTGTTTTGCTTTGGAAATCTGAAAGCCAGTTTCCAGAGTGAAGTCACAACCGTAATCAAACAGGCAGGCCCTTCTGTGTAGAATTGTCTAAAGGGAAGAAATACTTCTTTTACTTAGTCAAGAAACTTTATTTACCATGTAAAGACTTTTATCTACCTGATTCGCACAGGGAAAACTTTCAATCCCCCAATGGCTCCACTATCTCTTAATTTTTAATTTTAATTTTATATTATTGTACTTCCACTGTTTACTTTTATTGTTTTATTCCTGTTGTGTTTACATTTTTAATCATTTTTTTTTCATTTTTTTTTCATTTTATTGTTGCAAGCAGCCCATAGTAGCCCCACCTTGAGAAGGACAGCAAATAAATTAACAAATAAATAATAAATAAATAAATAAAATGCCATTTGCGAAAACAAGTGGATGCTCTGGGAAGAGACTCTAAATAAACCAGAATTGGAAAGGATTCTTCACTTGAACACCAAAGTGTTGTCGCATTTTCTATGGCAGCAGAGAGAATTCCAGGTCTTGGCCTTGGTTATGTTCATTATTACCTGAAAATAATTATCAGTGACTTATTTCAGCTAAGTACTAATTTGCAAGCACTCAGAACTAATTATCCTTTGGTGAAACAATAGAATTGGTGTTATTTCAGTATTTATCCTTTTTAACAGTTCTGTAAATAGTAATTCACATTTCATTACACCAGCAGCATGACTGAGATCACACAAAAAACAGAGCAACTATGGTCACTGCCAACATCTTTGGGCAAAAGTTTTGTTATGTCTCCCTTGTGTCATTCTCAGGCCCTTTGGCTCAGAGGTGATCAAAATACCTGTGGAATTCCATTCTGAAGAGGTTTAATTTCAATAAGCTTTCAAGAAAAAGTGAGGTTTTTATGAATTGCTCTACAGCATTTAAAAGGACTGTTCATTAAGATAAGATAAGATAAGATAAATAACCTTTATTGTCATTTTTATATTGTGGGCACAATGGCACACATAAAAAATGAAATTTAGTTGCCCGCTCTCGAAGTGAAACATATACATGACACACACCTAAACATACTATGTACAACATATATATAGACCCACATCCCTACATATGCATAGCAAATAAATATTAAATACTGTCCATCTTGAATATATAACGCAAGGAGGAAGTTTGAGAGTTCACAAGGTTAATGCTGTATGGAATGAAACTATGGCTGAATCTGGATGTTCTGCTACGGATACCACGAAGCCTCCTCCCAGAAGGTAACAAGGAAAACAGGTCGTGAAGAGGATGTGTAGTGTCCCAGATAATCTTACGGACCCTGCTCAAGCAACGCTTCTGTGCTATGTCCTGGATGGTAGGGAGGGAACTGCCAATGATCTTTTCGGCCATTCTCACCACTCTCTGCACCGCCTTCCTGTCTGAAGCAGTGATGCCTCCAAACCAGACTGTGATGCTGTATGACAGGATGCTCTCGATCGTCCCCCTGTAGAAAGTGGTCAGGACAGGGGAAGGAAGATGTGCTTTTCTCATGCGACGCAGAAAACGCAGGCGCTGCTGTGCCCGCTTCACCAGTTTCTCACTGTTGAGCGACCAAGTCAGCCTACTCGTTAGCTGCACACCCAGGAATTTGATGCTGGTAACCATCTCCACAGGTGAATCATTAATGCACAGAGAAGTGTGGCTGTGCCTGCCTTTTCTGAAATGAACAATGATCTCTTTGGTTTTTCCTGTATTTAAAACTAGGCAGTTTTCCTTACACCAGTTCACCAACCCCTCAACCTCCTTGCGGTAAGCTTCCACCTTGTCATCCTGAATAAGGCCCACTACTGTTGTATTAAAAAGATTGAATTCACCCACTCATAGAATACAAGCCCAAACACTCACTTTAATTCTTGAGTGGCATTCAAATAATATGTTAGGTGTAAGACAGGGCACAGGACTTGCACAGTCACTTAGCAGAAGTCATGCATGCTATTTCTCATGAAGTTTTCTTTGGAATTAACACCATGGAGATTATTCCAAATAAGCCTTTTTAAACAGAACGAAAAAGTACAGGTAAGTTCTCACATTCAGATAGCTGCAGATAGCACAGAGGCTATCCAAAAGTCAAAATAACAGGAAGATAAATACTAATATTAAGCCATAAAGCAGATTGGTTGATTTGGGGTAAACCTAGCCATTGCAATGTGTAAATCATGACTTATAGCTTAGCATGTAGTAGAAAACCAGCAAATGTGATTTACCAATAGATCTTAATAAACTTAATAGTTTATATGTTCCTCAACCATTGACTAAAGTGATACCTCATAAATTAATTTCCTTGTGATTTAAGGGATTGCAAAGCCTCGTGATGGGCCAACTAGAATATATTCTAGTATAACCCAAGTATTTAACATTCTTCCCCATGCAATGCTGTATTCAGGTTCAGTCTACAAGAATCATAGTAGTTCACAATTACAGATGCATACACATTGTTTAAATAACTATGTCAACTAATTCAAAACACACCTAATACTAGTTCAAATATTTATCTACATCACTCTTCATTGAACCCTGCATCACTTGAAGAAAATTAATTGAGCTGATCCTGAAAAGACATGAAAGTTGTATCTATAGCAACCTGTTGCGATCAAGCACTTCCCAGATGCATTGCACTGCAGTTCCCAGAATCCTGAAATAGCATCAAGTTTTCCAATGTCCAACAACAAATGAATGGGAATATATGAGAGCTATAGAAGCACATCAACTGAAACAAAATGTCTCTTTTTGAAACCTTAAAACATCTGCACCGTAAAGCTCAAGTTGCTTCAAAGTCATCTTTGGTTTTCTACACACATGTACATTACTGAGGTCACAAGCAAAATAAAGAAGAAACTTCAAAGCAGCTATGCAAATCAATAAAAACACACAGCTGCTTTAAGGCACTGCATTCATATTCTGTTCGGAACTCTATTATGAACTTTTGGCAATCCAATGATTTCTTCATTGCCAACACAATCTTCAAATAACTAAAAGAATTGTGTATACATACGCACACACATGCACACACAGATGGATATCAGCAAATCAAATCAACTGTATTACTAGTAGAAAAGCTCAGTTATACTGTAACAGCAAATATGTGGTCAGCGGCTGATTGAGGAACAAATCATAAACTTCCAAATTAAGCTAAAGTGGAAGCAGAAAGCCAACCAGTTTTCAAAATGTGAAGTTGAGCGTATTCCCTGTGAATTTTTTTTTTTTTGTTAAGGATGAATATGAAATCACATTACATGGGTAAACCTGGGGTAGCCATCACTGCACACGCTGCCACATTCTGAACCACTTGTAGCTTCTGGGTGGTCTTCCAGAACAGCCTTATTTAGAGCACATTGCAGTAATTTGAACAGGTCTTCAGAACCCTTCAAAACACTGGCTCCCAGTCTCCTTCCAGGTGCAATTCAAGATGCTGGTTATTATTTTTAAAACTCTATATGACACAGAGCTAGGTTATCTGCAGGATCACCTCTCTCTAAGGACATCTACCTGTCCTATCAGATCAGATGCGATCGCCTAGTCCCTTCCCTTATATTACGGAATCTAGGAAGCCTGCCTTTTCCATGGCAGTCTCTACCCTATGGAATACCCTTCTCCTTGAGGTTCGGCAGGTCTCTGCTTTCCTAGCCTTCCGAAAAGCACTTAAATCTTTTTCCCCAAGCACTGGGATAGAGTGAGATGGATGAAAGGATTTAACGAGGGATTGCATGGTGGAAACTTAAGTTTCAGTGCCAAGGTTTTTTTAAGTTTATAGTTTTAATAGGTATATGTATTATGTTGTTTTATTGATGGAGCTTTAATTGTTGATTGGGAGCTACCCAGAGTTCAATATAAAATGGGCAGCTACAAAAATGTTTTAAATAAATAAACAAACAATTGCAGTGATGGATGCGCCATTAGAAAACCTGAAGGATCAGGCTGGGGACAGATCCTCATGGAGAAAATCTGTCTATGTCAGCATTCTCCAAAGGGATCAGGTATTTACATCCAAGGGTCGATGGGACTATCCAAGGGGTCAAACATATTATTATGGTTTGTTACACAGTCATCCAGATGTTCAGATTGGATTTGGCATTTTTATTCGCCTATCAGGTCCTTCCCAAGGACCTCAGTTAGGCAGATGTGGAAGTCTGATGATGTTACAAGATATTATTGCAGGATGTAAACTGTTCCAATTGCCTTCTGCAATTGACTGATGGTGAATTTGTCAATGCCAATAGTGTTCAAGTGGCACTCCAATGATTTTTGATATTGCACCCAAGGCACCTATTAATAACAGTATTATTACTTTAAGTAGTATTTAGTAAATTGTTTTCATATAATGAATGTTTGGGGGAATCAAAAAGCAATCTGAAATTTCATGAAGGGGGCTGATGAGGTCAAGGCTTTGGGGACCCCAGAATGTGATCACTAAGACTCAAAATGACTTGATGACACTTAGGCAATCAATCTATCAATCACTGACACAATTGAAAGCTATTCAAATGATTGATGGAAAATAATACCACTGAAGTCAATACTGCTAGTTGGAGGCCACCCAGAACTGCTTCTTCATGCCAAGTCTGCACATGGTATGCCACATGGATAAATTCTCATTCTGTAATCTGTCTCCAACCTTCTGCCAAATCTTCTTGAAATGAGAACAAGATGGCACAGAAATCCATTATAAGGAAGGCGCCAAACTGCATGTCCAGCTGGCATACCTTAAGTATGTATTACATGAAACAAGCCATAGATTTTCTAAAACAACTCTGCATTATGAGAGCAAAAGATGACTCTCACAACAGAGGTATTGGTACATCAGGTAATTAAGTGCTGGAATGATGGCAGGACATGGAATAAAGAAAGATCAAGCCACAATTAGAGTTATTGGTACTAAAATTAATTTTTCTCCATATAGATCTCTAGGCCAACCCATTTCTGCAGATGAAAATAAGAGTTGTGGACTAAAGTAAATTCCACAATATTGACCTCAAAACACAAACAAAATGCAACCATAACTTCACTAATAGATATTCTTGGGAAGTGTGACACCTACTGCAATTTATGGAAGTCTGACTGTATATTTTATTATTATTGGATGGCAAGGTTTATTTTCTTTTTTACGTTTTTAATCAACCATTTTAGAAAATTACATTGTAACTTACCAAGCTGTTTTTTTTTAAATATTATATTCTTTAGGAGCCTCAACAATTTACATTTTCAAAGTCCTAGTCTTTCCCTTCAGAAAAATACTGCAAGGCCAGAGAAAATTCCATTGCTTTTTACTTACATTAATCCTTTATTAAGATGCCTCAACTCTCTAGCTAAGTGCTGATTATAAGATCTTTGGGGAAGGAATTTGTCTTTAGCTCATGTTATTCTGTAAGTTCCATATATACAGATTGCTAACCAAACAACAGAAAACAGGAAATCATCTCATAATCACCATGTAGGTTTTTTTAAAAAAAATACTTTATAATTTATTTATTCAATTCCTATAGCTACCCATCTCAAACAAGTGACTCTGGGCTGCAATCATAAATCGATTAAAAACAGTTACTACAGAAAAGTAAATAAATATGGCAGTCAAGGAAAAATGTCATCATATATGTCAATATAGCCGGGAAACCTGGGGCACTTCAGAGGCCAATAAGGTCTGGATCATCCTCAAATCTGCTTAACGCTAGTTCTTAAATAGGGAATATAACAAATATTAAACTGATAAGACCAGATACCACACTCAACCAAGGCCCAGAAGTAGTGTGAGACACTTTTATAGTGACATACTTCCGGTTCTCAGTACAACCAAGATTGCACTTTTCTCTAAAAGGGGGGGAGGGGGAGGAGATTATGGATAAGGATGTCCATTTCCATATTAGAATGTCAAAATAGCTCTCTCTTTGAAATGCTATATTGCACATTTAAATATATGAGGAAGCTGAGATTGGATGGGGCTGGAAAGCAGTCAAAGGAAGACCAGCGTGGCCAAAGCAATCTTTCTTCCCAGAAACCTAGAGGCAGACAGGCAAAAAGACTAGCTTGTGCTTGGCGGTAAATGAAGACGGAGGCAAAAAAATTAAAATGTGAAAAATCACCGCATCTTTCCTTCGGCCCTCATCGGTTTTTCCAAGGCTTTGGGGAGAGGCGAAAAAGAGTTACACCTCTTTCCCTCCTCCACGTATCAAAGGACGGATCCCTTTCTAACTATTAACTAAATTAGCCCGTTGGATGAAAAAGCCTGAGCGAAAGCCACCTTCAGTGTAGGCATCCTGACAGCCTGGCCATAAGGATGCTTGCCTGAGAGCTTTTATAGTACCAAAACCTCCATTTGGCCGGGAGAGATCACTGCAGCAAATGGGGAATCAATTATGCAATTCGGCCACCCCGAAAAGCAGCAATGTGTGTGTGCCTCCCGTGTAGGGAAAATAAAGAGACTGGCCACCAGCTTTTTCCTTTCCAAACAGCAATCGCGACGCCTGTCTCTGTCCTTGTCTGGCTTAGGCGTGTTACTCACCGAGCAACTCTTACAAGTGGCCTTTCGGAGTTCATCCCGCAGCCTCTGTCCCGGATCCACACTCTTCTCCCAAGATGTAGCCAGAAAACTCCAAGACCATAGCCCCCCAAGACGAGAGGGGCCCCCAATTCAAACAACAATTGCTCCTATGTTCAGCGAATTCTTCCTAAAGTTTGAATGAGCCACGGCAAGCCGCACTTCCTCCTTAATTCGTGTCAAAAATGCAAGCTTTCCATTTCACCCCACCTTTAACGGTATCTCACATTAAGACTCACAGAAGCCTCTCTGCTTTGCCTTCATCTTAAAAACACACACACGCCTGATAAATCCGCGTCCCAAAGTAAAAGGCGAGCTCCCTGCGTAACTTTCTCAAATCTAGCCTTTGCAATACGCATACTACTTGCGACGGGGGGTGGGGGGGGGAGAGGGAGCCAAGTCTATGGAAAATGAGCTCAACACTGGGCATCAGAACAATACTTTCCCATAGAAACCGAGACTTATATTTAATTCCTGGTAACTCCACTCAAGTTTCACCTTCCATTTCCTCCGGAGATTTAAAACGCACGCAAGGATTTAAATCTGCATTGAGAGCTGTCTGCAGATTTATCTGCATTGGCCTTAAAGGGGTGGGGGGGAGAGGTACAGCTACTCATGCATAAGCTTTTCAAAACCCTTTATCAATCTAGACTGCAAAAGGCGGGGGGGGGGAGCTCAGGAATCCCAGCAAAAGAATGCAAATAACGTCAATGCACAACTAAACTGCAAGCCCTGCCTTACAGGAACTCTTGTGTGTGCGTGCACGCCGCGCGCCCGAGTATGTGCGCGCGCGTGTGTATGTATGTGTGTGAGTGTGTGTGTGCTTGTGCGCCTGCAAAAAGCACACAGATACCAAACAGGAAATGCAACTGAGAGCTATTCAGCGCCTCAAACTTCAAAATGCAATGGTATCCCGCAAATTGCATGCATGCAATTTCAAAATGCATGAACGACTTTTTGCATATCTGCAAATAACGCAAGTCCGAGCCTTACCTCTCTGAGACATTTTCCCCTCTGCTTTGATGGGGGAGGGGAACACAAAAGACTTTGCCTTCTGTAGCTAGTTTTGCAACAAAGATGCAAACTGCAAGCGCTCAATCTTCATGCAACTCGAGTTTTTCTGACTTCTCACAGCAGATTTCCTTGCAGAGGAAGGAGCTGCAATTGCACGCCTTGCAAAACAGATTGCAAAGTGGGGTTTCTCCCGCTATTGCAATGGGAAGGAAAGCTGTGCTGCACCTACATGATGGGCCAGGACTGGCAGCTAAAAGCTCCAAACTTGGATCCGAGTGTCTTAGTGCGCAGACGTCCTTTGCACGAACAGCGCGTTGATTTCTGGGTAATGTAGTTCTTCCGAATAGTTACTCGAGGGTGCCCCTTAAAAAGACTATTTACTTCGTAGTCGACGAGGTGTATAACCAGATATGCAGAGGAAGCGTCTACCTGGAGGCAATCCATAGATTTGATTGAATACTTTGATCTTCGCGATCATTGCAAAGAGAAACGGCGGCTCACCGTCTTCTGTTCTGTAATCCAACGGCGGCTAAAGAGGCAGTATTGGGAGCAGACTTCCCCTGCAACCACGTTGCGAGATCTCCTATCTAGCAGTTGGCAGTTTCATAACGAGACGAGTTGCCGTGCTGGAAAGAAGAGACCGAGGCGCATTGCATGGTACAGCCGGCTGGTCTGCCTCCGCCATCGGCCACTTTCCCTGCGTGACCATTCCCACGACGAAGCTTGGCGAACGCTTTCCCTTCCGCAGCTCTCGTTGCTTAAATGAATATAGGATGGCAAAAGTCTGCCTCTCTTGAAAAAAATCTTCAGCAAGGATTTTGTAAAGTTTACGCCTTGGGTGCGACGTAGGTTTCCGCGGATTACAACTCATTTCGGATTGCCGTGGAGAATGGTTTATATGGCTAGTAATCTTTGAGTCATAGCTTCTGAGTTGTCTTCGTAGTGTACTTTCACATTTATTTTTAATGGTGTAATCACTAGCCTCAATGGGAGTAACACTGTAACAGCCCTGCTCGATATAAATTGCCAAGAATATTTCTTATGATGCTGTATACAGACAAAATGAAATTTTAAAATTAATTGGTATTGTATTTTTTTACATGATTATGGGATTATAGGTAGTCCTTGATTTAGAACAATTCATTTAGTGACTGTTCAAAAGTTACAACGGCACCAAAAAAATGACTTATAACTATTTTTCACAGGATCATTGCAGCATCCCCGTGGTCATGTAATCAAAATTTAGATGCTTGACAACTGGCATATATTTATGATGGTTGCAGTTTCCTGGGGTCATGTGATCATCTTTTACAATCTTCTGACAAGCAAAGTTAATAGGGAAGCCAGATTCACTTTACAACTGTGTTACTAACTTAACAACTGCAGTGATTTACTTAACTGTGGCAAGAAAGGTCGTAAAATGGGGCAAAACTCACTTAACAAATATCTCGCTCAGCGTTGGAAATTTTGGGCACCATTGCAATCATAAGTCGAGAACTACCTGAATTCTACTGCAATGGGAGTCAATCAAGATGGAAATCACCTGGGATGTCAAGGAAGGAAACTGCATTCTCCCCACTTCCTCCTCACCCCAGAATTGCTATGAAACCTAATAAAAATATTTCTACCACAGCAGCAGTAACTTTCGTTTTAAGGTGTCACACGGTAAGGGGACTCCGATACAAATTGAAATAATACATGAAAGACAGAGAAAGTAGTGAAAGTGTAGAGAAGATACTTGGCATGTTAATTTCAGATCACCTCTCTCTATCACAATTAGAAAAATGCCATCCTCCCTTTAAATCAATTCAGGAAAATCATAAAATAGCATATTTGCACAAACTAAGCGTAATGAATAATTTGGTCCTCGATGCAAGGATTTTAAATGGAAAAGAAAGCTTATTAGGAATGCAATACAGACAGAAATTTAATTCCAAAGAGTTAACAAGATTTTCTGGGTTGAATATATTGTACCATAGCTGTTGATTTCCTGTGCTAGGATCCCTTGCAAACTTGCTATTGGCTTTGCCAGCTGTACATTATAGGAAATCCAATCCATCTGAAATGTTAAAAAAGGTAGCAGAGAATGCATTGCAGGAAGGAGAAATGGATGGTGATACTTAAATAAATTGATGTTTTGTAACTCACTTCTTGTGAAATGACTTTGTCAGATGTTAGACTGTATTTGGATTTTTTTTTTTTAACCTATCAAGTCATGCCCAAGGACCTGGGATAGGGAGATGTTGCTGTTTGATGATATTTAAGATTTTGTTACAAGATCTCAGCTGCTCCAAATAAAGCTGCTTTTTGAAATTGATACTTTCACCAATGTAAAGTCCATATTTCTATGACTCAAGGATAAAAAATTTTATTAAAAAAAGACAGGAAGGGGAAACCATTGCATCAGAAAACAAAACTCAATCAGGAACTTTTAAAATTAGTATAGTAATACTGATTTTACAGTAAAAGATAACTGTTTCTAAACTCTTAAGCATGCAAGATGAATATGGGACTCTGAAGAGTAATTCACATGAGAAAATGAAATATCCACACCCCTATATGTGTATTAACCTAAATTGCTCAAAAATGGTAGGAGCAAAACTATTGAAAAGTGGTCCCCTTAATTCCAAGTACAGGCAGTCCTCGACTTACAACCATTTGTTTAATGACCTTCAAAGTTACAACAGCACTGAAAAAAGTGACCATTTTTCACACTTACAACCGTTGCAGCATCACATGATCAAACTTTGGGCACTTGGCAACTGGAATGTATCTATGACGGTTGCAGTGCTCCAGAGGGGTCAGGTGATCAACCTTTTGCAACCTTCTGACAAGCAAAGTCAATGGGGAAGCCAGATTCACTTACCAACTGTGCTAATAACAACTGCAGTGATTCACTTAACAAAGGTTGTAAAATGGGGCAAAACGTACTTAACATCTACCTCATTTAACAACTATGGTGACTTATTTAATGACTGGAAAGGAACTGAGATTGTAAGTCTATTGCAGTAATATGATCTTCCAAGTTAGCGACCATGACGATTAGCAACTGAGTTGCTGGTCCCAATTGTTGCCGCTAAGCAAGGATTACCTATATTTATTTTGCTGTAAACCACCTAAAGTTGTTTAAGAGGATAGCGTGCACATTTTGCAAAATGAAAAAAAGAGAAAGAGGGGGAGGAGGAAGTGTTGATTTGAGTTGAACCGCAAGTTGATTTGAGCTGCAATTGGTCCACTTAGTAAGAGCCAGTGTGATGTACTAAATTAGAGCAGGGGTCCCCAACCCCTGGCCTGGTATTGGGCAGTGGCCCATTGGGAAGCAGGCCATGCAAGCAGCAGACAAGCACATTTGCACAAGTGGCAGATGTACACTTGAAACCATCCCCTCACCACCACCCCTTTGTCGGTCCACGAAGCAGAAAAAGTTGGGGACTGCTGAATTGGAGTAAAGAGCCCTAGATTTCAAGCCAATCTCTTCATGGAAACCCACTAAGCAATTCACCCAACCTACCTGACAGGGTTGTGGGGAAGTCTAGGAGGAAGTGTTCTATATATCTCCTTGTGGTGCTATAAACTAATAAGTTAAAATAATGAGTTATAAAGCAAAATTGCAAAGAGTACAGAAATAGATCTCAACATTATTAAGTGTATAAATAATACATTGTTATAAAAGTAATGTTGAGATCTATTTTTGTACTATATTTTATTTTTTAATGTACGGTACAATTTTCTATTAGAAGAGACAGGCATGCCAGAAATGTAATTGGCAGAATTATAGGCAATGTTATCAAAGGACCTCTAAATTATACCTCGACCTTACATCAGCTACAGATGTAAAGTATCCATGATACAATACACATAGAATTAAGAGATGGTTCCTGCTACAGATTTCCTTCACTGGTTTCCCAAAATATTCAGGCTTCCAAATTTCTGCTTCAAGCAATATTTTTAATAGTTAGGCAATAAATCACAGAAGTTAAAGGTTTATTATGGAAACACTGACAGACCCATAGTCAAGTGGCAGTGTAATGCATAACCGTGACTGTAATCTAATGAACAGTGGAATGTGTCTCCTTAAAGTCATGAAGGATATCCCTGGCAGAAATTTGTAGGCAAAACAATTCAGAAGATCTATGCACTGTGCCTTTTCTTCTTCTTGAAGACATTTTGGAATTCTCCTGTTTTAAATATTTGCAAAACCCATCAGGTTTGCAGAAATCAATTGTATGGCATCATACAATATATGGACCATCTATTCTAAAATACAGTGCAGTGGGAAAATCATTGAACCACCCCTTTCAGATAGCTATCCAACCTGTTTAAAAATCTCCAGTGAGAGAGAACCTATCAATTTTTAGGCAAACTATTTTACTGCTTAATCGCTGTTAAAAATAAAAAAAACTCAGTCTGAATTTCCCTTCTTTTAATTGGTTGTCTTGCCTTCATTTTCAATAAAGAACAGATCTGCACAGGACAGATCTGCACAGGACAGGTGGCCTCCATTTTCTCTTCTTTAATGATTAAAAGAGCTGAGTATGTTCAACTTGCAACTCCCACCCTTTTGTACTTGGATCCCGACACAAATGCATAAATCACGGGGATTGCAGCACAAAATAACAACACAAATTTAATCCTTTGTGCACCCTTATTGCCTCTCCTTCCCCAGACACTCATGCCTTCGCAAAGTCCTAGACGCCTGACTGATGTCTCTCAGGTTTTCCTCTTCTAGTTCCCTTGAATTCCAACATGACACAAGTCACTTTTTTCCAAGGTATTTAACGCCTTCAATCTATTGGTTAATACCAGTTGTTGGGATGAGGTCCAGGATAACCGACCCTTTATTTCTTCTTCTGAAAAATAATATTGTCAGACAGAAAAGGCAGCAATCTGTTGGACGTTCCATTGCTAATGGAGTAAGTTTTCCAGCAGATATCAATATATTTGAAGTCTCCTGTTTCCACTAGAACTTATATAGTGGACATCAACTCCTGTTGCTACAAAACCAACTGGTGAGGAATCTGAGAGAGGCATTAACTTTGAAGGTCAGTTCCTAAATGCCAGAATGATGGGAAAGAAGCTATTTTTAGAAGGCACTACCTGTGCTTTCAAGCTGAGTTGTCAGCAGAGTTGCATGCGGTCAACTTTTGGAACTTGGGAGAAACTGCTTGTGGACTGGGATCTGTTAATCAACTGTAATTATTCTCATCACCCAAAACCATTTGCCATTTCCAATAGAGCAATTAGTTTTCCAGAGAGCAGAACAGAAAAGTTCCATAAACTGTCTTTCGCTTTAAGAGCCAAGCTATATATTACACGGAACAGCCCCAGAACCCTCTTATTCAGAATAAGCTATTCCAAAGAGTGCTGACAGTTTGGAATGATGGCATGGTAAGATAAAGTAAATTGAAGGTGGAAAATTTTAAAACTCTCCAGGTTAGGATCAATTGCAGTTGTTAAATATATTACTTATATTACCTAAGATAATTTTTTAAAGTTCAAATGGCACCAGTCTTAATCCCAGAAACAATTCTGCAAGATCAGCAAAGAATAATCAGCAAATTTATTTGGAAAGGGGGGGGGAAAACCAGACTAAAATAAAAAATCCCAAACAGAGCCATTACAACATACATCCCTATTAAAAACTGACATGAGGCCCACTAGAACAAAGTTACAATACCTTAATTAGTTGGAATGTGGCCGACTGGTTGTCAAAATGTGGAGATAATAACCTTGTAAGGTTCGTAACTACATTGCCATCTTGTTGCAAAAAACCTAGTTTTCAACTGAGTTGGCACTAAATGGATAAACACTTTACTCCCTAAATGGGGAGTAAGATAAGGCCAGACCCATAGGTGGGTTAGGTGAAAAAAAATTCAAAACTACTAGAAAAATTATACAGCATTATTTAAAACAAAAGTTAAAAGCAAAGCTTGAACTGCAATCTTCGTGTGTGTGTTTTTTTAACTAGGATTTTTTCCAGAGAAATAAATGAAGAATATCACAATGTATTAAGATACATACAGTACTGATGGCCATGAAGATAAATTTGACCCAACACTGGAAAAGACATGCTTTGCTGTCAATATTAGATTGAGAAATCAAAATTGGGAAAATCATAGCAGTAGTAAAATTAAAACATTCAGAACAGAAGTACAGTACAGTTAGTCCTTGACTTACAACAGTTTGTTTAGTGACCGTTCAAAGTTACAATGGCACTGAAAAAAGTAACTTATGACTGTTTTTCACAGTTACGACCTTTGAAGCATCCCCATGATCATGTGATCAAAATTCAGATGCTTGGCAGCTGGTTCATATTTATGACCCTTGCTGTGTCCCGAGGTTACGTGATCATCTTTTGCGACCTTCTGTCAAGCAAAGTCAATGGGGAAGCCAGATTCACTTAACAATGGTGCTACTAACTTATCAGCTTCACTTAATAACTGGCAAGAAATGTTGTAAAATCGGGCAAAATTCACTTAACAAATATCTCACTTAACAACTAAACTTTTGGACTCAATTATGGTCATAAGTCGAGGACTAAATGTATAACTAAACTGAAGCAAAAAATGTCTTCCCTATGTGCCACACAGGCAAAATCAGAAACTAGAGCACAGTTTTTAAGGGAAAAATATTTGATGCAAGGAGGTAAATAATAATAAATGATATCATGCATCCCATTCTCTCCGATTATAGAAATGCATAAACGCATGTGGCTGATCCTGCTTTGGATAGGAAGGGAACCCTTTGGAGGGTTTAACTTTGGGTTCACTTTCAGTCTCCTCTGTTCCTGTCATTGTTTGTATCCTTGAAGCATCTTTCTTTCTTTTTTTTTCTTTATGCTTTCAAAATAAATTACACTGGAAATTTCAGATAGCTAACTTGCTTTGTGTGTGCATGCATGTGTGTCTTACTTTTGCAACATGAGGTCACCCATTTGTCAAGTCTAGCCTAGGAAGTGGTGTTAGAAGAGGTTTTATAGCAGAATTTTTGTAGAAGGTAGGGCAACCTATAAAAAAATTCAGGAGGAAAAGTGTGTGGCTTATAACAATGGGAGAAACCCACTAAAAACAACCCATTTGCTCTTCAAATGGCTATGACACAATTTAAAGGAGGCAAAGGGATGAAGGAAGGGTCACAACAGCTCAACAAGGAGAGAGGCAAACCCTACATTGTAACAAAAGGACCAGAAAGACAGATGCTTAGCAAAGCAACATAGCCTTCATTTGGCAAGAAACTCTCAACCCAACTGCAGATTCAGGACCTAAAGATCATCAAGAATCTTCTAGATACACTACATGAATAAATTAAAGCCATTTTAAAAGTCAAACTTGTGAGCTCTGTTTATTTCAATGTGGTGTGCTTTGCAACGCACAGTTCTTTCCGTGGTTTTTTTTTTTTAATGTGCTAACGAGACTAGTTTAGCGCTATCAGTATTTTTTACATTTGCAAATTCATCAGGATGCTGCTAGAAATGCTTATGGGCCAACATTATTGCCTTCAAATCTGTTATGGATGGCCCAGGGATCACTGGACTTTATTGCAAATAGAGTGTGAGATGTCAGGCACTGTAATTTTCTAGCACTCCAGCAATATAAAACACATGGCTCATGATTTAAATAAGCATCCATTTCAAGGTCAAAGCATCTATGGACAAAGTTAATTTCCATAGCCAGTCTAGATCAGTTTATTGTATGAGATAAAGGTGAGTGGACCAGATCTTCCTCTTCATTGGAAGGCAATGGACCAGAGGAATGGTCTGGGGGCCAAGAAGGAAATGCTCAGGGGGTGATGCTCTTCTGTAGACTTGCATTCACAACTCGAAGCAGTGTCCTCGGTCTTTCTAATGGTTCAGACAGCCTGATTTGGCATTCAGCTTTAGCTTCCAAAAGCAGATTTTTTTTTTTTAAATACACAAAAAGGAGAAACCTTCAAGGCCTGCAACACCATTGTCATGCAAATAACAAGTCCAACCAAACCCCAACATTCTCATTCAAGCAGCTTTTTCCACAGACTGGCTGACACTGTACTTTGATTAAATGAGTGGCAAATTCTCAGTCGGGCTCTGGGAATAAATTTGCTTTTACTATAGTTCCAAAATTTCTCCAAAAGCAGTAATCCCATCCTATAAGTCCCACACTGTTATTTTGGCAAGAAATGGAGAGGTTGGATATGCATGGATGGATGACTTTCTGTATCACCCTTTTTATGGTTAGATTGCAAATGGGGAAGTATTGGCTGAATGATTAGGATTTAGTAATCCCCATTCCGTTTGTGTGTACAGGTAATCCTCAACTTATAACCATTTGTTTAGTGACTGTTTAAAGTTACAAGGCCATTGATAAAAGTGATTTACAACCAGTCATCACATTATGACCATCGCAGCATCCCCATGGTCGTGTGATTAAAATTTGGGAGCTTGGCAAATGGTGAGATTATGGAATTGTTCTCTCAGAGAAATGGATGTCAGTGGGAAGACCATATGTCAATTTTCCCCAATTGTAAACCAGTATAGGGAATAAGCATTTCTTCACTGCCAGAAAATATAACATAATTCAAAAGAATAAAATAAAAATGAGGAAAGATGATCCATGTAATTACCCAGATTACCTTAAAATACTTTTTTTAGAAAGTACAAAAAATATTTGCCTTATGGTTTTACCATAATTGTATTAACCCTAAGATGGCAGCAATGACATTTTTTGCAGCCCAGATATGGTCACTCTACCAGTAATTCACCTCAACTTGCTGATTATGTATAAACAAGCAAGAATACAGGTAATTGTATTAGTAGCCACATATAGAATAAGAATAACAGAGTTGGAAGGGATCTTGAAGACCCCAACCCACTGCTCAGGCAAGAAACCCTATACCATTTCAGACAAATAGCTGTTCAATCTCTTCTTAAAACTTCCAGTGTTAGAACATTCACAACTTCTGATTAATTGTTCTGTCAGAAAATTTCTCCTTTGTTCTAGGCTGTTTCTCTCCTTGATTAGTTTCCATCCACTGTTTCTTGTCCTGCCTTCAGGTGCCTTGGAGAATAGGTTGGCTCCAGTGGTGGGATTCAAATATGTGAACAACCGGTTCTCTGTGTGGATGCCGCTTCCGGAAGTCCATTCTGGGCCTGGACAACAAAAAATTAGCTACCGGTTCTGCCGAAGTGGTGCGAACTGGCTGAATCCCACCACTGGTTGGCTCCCTCTTCTTTGTGGCAACTCCTTAGATATTGGAACACTATCATGTCACCTCTCTAATCCTTCTTTTCATTAAAGTATGCATACCCAACTCCAGCAACCATTCTTCATATGTTTTAGCCTCCAGTCCCCTAATCATCTTTGTTGCTCTTCTCTGCACTCTTTCTAGAGTCTTGACATCTTTTTTACATCGTGGTGACCAAAACTGGATACGGTATTCCAGGTGTGGTCTTATCAAGGCATTATAAAGTGGTATTAACATTTCATGTGATCTTGATTCTATCCCTCTGTTATGAATCTCTTCAGTTTTCAAATTGACTTTTTCTACCAGCTGCTTTCAAACATTTTCCCTCTACAGGTCTCCCTTTGCAATTATGACTGAAATGTTACACCATATTATGATACTACTGAACTATGATTGAATAAGTCATACCTGCCTCAGTTCATAGAATAATATGTTCAGCAGTAATAATGCTTTAGTTGACAGAACATGCTAGACAAATCTTGTTGTGGGTTAGTGCCATGTGTGAACCCAGCTGCACAGGTTCAAGTTAAGCAGGTACTTTGTATTGACAACATGTCTATAGTGAATTAATTGCCCTTATAAATGATCCCAATTAGTGAGGCTTGCATAATGGTGGAGGAACATAGTTCACAGAGAACATTGCCCTACATACACCCACCATTCACTGAGTCAGCAAAAAGCTTGCTACCATAAATTAAGTTCTCCAGACCATCCATTGCACACAGATCTGGACCACCTTTAGCAGCTCACAGTCAAACTCTGCTCTTATCATTGGGAAATGTGTCGATATATCTCCCCTTAGAGTGTAATTGCTATTCCCCTTAGTCATTGCCACCTACTAGAAAAAAATATAGGGAGACATCTGAATGCTGTAATCCTGCTGTGTCTAACCTTGATAACATTTTGCTTCTGTGCTGTTTCACTTTTATTTATCTATTTATTCATTCATCCATCTCACAAGCAGGTGATTCTGGGCCACGTACAATAAGACTAAAGCAATAAATACCTATAACAAAAATTTAAACATTAAAAACTATAAAAACAGCCAGAACAAAATTAATAGGTGATGGAATGTTAATAGTAATGGAGCCACCTTACCAGTTCACCAGTTCAGTTTCGCACCAATTCGATTTTGATCAAATCTGCCTCTGCTCCCAATATAATTTTTCCCCCAAAGTAGCTTTCTGTTCCCTTCCTTCCTTCCTTCCTTCCTTCCTTCCTTCCTTCCTTCCTTCCTTCCTTCCTTCCTTCCTTCCTTCCTTCCTTTCTTTCTTTCTTTCTTTTTCTTTCTTTCTTTCTAGGGGCATATGGTAGTAGTTTACATGGAGCCAAAAGGTTGGAATATTCAAGAAGAAATTGAACTTGATAGGGCTTGTAAAGGAACATTGTTGACAAGGAGTTTGGGCATTTGGAAATATTTCTCTCTTTCTTTGTTCCTTAACTGTATATTTCATTGCTTCTGGGAAAAGGGGTGCAGTGGGATACTATGCTTTGTATGCATTGGAATAATGGTGGGACAGTGAAAGATAAGCACATTGGAAGAATACAATTAAATATCCTAATTGCATGATATGTATTTCTTTGTTCAGAAAAACAATATTAAAGAAAGATTATTAGTCAGGCGCTAACACCGCACATATTGTCCGAAATGGTATAGGGTTTCCTGCCTGAGCAGGGGGTTGGGCTAGATGACCTCCAAGGTCCCTTCCAACTTTATTATTATTATTCATTTCATTTTAAAAGAGCGAATGCAGCAGGAAAGGATATGAAGCAGGAGTCTTTGGAAAATATAGGAGTGCCAATGTACTACCTATCTATGGATCATTAAAGCAACTGCATCTTTTCCAGGATAGGCAAAAGTTGCTTTTGCGGTTTATGCATTCTGAAACACATCTTCCAAATCAAATCCAAAACATTGCATAGCTGTAATATATAGACATCTATCAATAGCCATGCTGTCTTAACTTATCTAGAGCAACACTAAGAAGAGACTATTGATTTAGCTATCCCAAAATGAGACCATAACCCATTACTATTACTATTATTATTATTAACAATAACAATAACAAAGTTGGAAGGGACCTTGGAGGTCATCTAGTCCTACTCCCTGCTCAGGCAGGAAACCCTATACCATTTCAGACAAATGGCTGTTCAGTCTCTTCTTAAAAACTTAAAAACACAATCCACCAGTGTTGGAGCATTCACAGCTTCTGGAGGCTGATTAATTGTTCTAACTGTCAGGAAATTTCTCCTTAGTTTTAGATTGCTTCTCTCTTTGGTTAGTTTCCATCCATTGCTTCTTGTCCTGCTTCCAAGTGCTTTGGACAATAGCTTGACTCCCTCTTCTTTGTGGCAGCCCCTGAGATTGGAATACTGCTATCATGTCACCCATCATCCTTCTCTTCATTAAACTAGACATACCGGTTCCTTATATGTTTTAGCCTCCAGTCCCCTAATCGTCTTTGTTGCTCTTCTTTAAGGTAGGAAAACTCCTTTTGAACCAGAAGTGAAGTGTTGATAGAAGACAGGTTGAACTCTGAGTTGCACTTAGATTAAGCTAGCATCGATGCTGATTTAAACTGCTAGCAACTCCTTAAAATTTGAGTTTCACCATTCACTTAAACTTGTGTTGTTTACTGCTAAGATTTTTTAAAATGATAACTGGATGCTGTAAAATGCTTTTACATATCAAACTCGTATATGGAACCCTGTGTGCTTTTGACCATATATAATATATAGGAAAGGAAGACAAGATGTGTGGGAAAAAATTATCTTAAGAACAGTTGCAACAGAGCTCTTGTTATATACAGTTATTAAGAAAATAGAAACATGCATGACTTTCATCCCACAGAAATTCTGCAGTTGCCTTCTAATCAACCTTTTATAATATGCACTGTTGCCATATACATTGTTAAAGAAGAACTTCTGTTGGGTGCAGCTTCTGCCATCATTTATAATACTAGACAGGTAGAACAAGGTCCACAGGACTGTTGCCAGTGGTGCCACTATGAAAGAAGCCTGGTCTTAAAAGAGATTTTTGGAGCAGTGAGAACAGTCTGAAAGCATACTCAGCAGTTTCAGCATGAGAATGCCTTCTACATTCCTATGATGATGTTTGAAAAACCAGCTGTACAACATTGCAGTGTGCCTTGTGATTTGTATTGTGGAAAACCAAGTTACAAAGAGTGCCAACTGTTTCACAAATTCTGTGGTGTCACCAGCATATCTTTGCAATCACAACGAAGTCACCAACCTAACCTTGCAAATGGTTATTTAATATCTGGGGTATTTCAAAATAAAGCATTGGATTGGCTCAGCCTGTAAATGTTGCTTCATGCTCTGATCAGAAGAATGAAATTCTGAACAAGGATCCGCCTTAACATCTTGAGATAAAAGAAATCTGGGGGCATTTAGCATATTCCTTCAAGCAGCACTGACCATATTCCATTTCAAACCTGTCAACGCTAACTCTGTTCAAATGGCTCTACATCTGAAAGACAAGCTAGAATCTTTTCAAACAGATCTCCTGAACTTTCTATACAATTATTATGCTTTTATGTTTAATTAAAAGAGCACCAGCACTGAAGAATGTGTATCATTTCAGAAGTGTAATTAATTCCTGATATTAAACTGAGCCAAAGAAGGTTTATTTTCTGACCAAGAGATATGAACCCCAATATACTCTGGGGTGGGGAGGGGAGGAGAATAAAATGGAAGGGAAACAATTATCTAATTTGAGCCTTGCTGCCCAATAAAGAAATGTTGACATTTTGTCTGATAAATAATTCTGTAGTCAACCCTAGCCCTAAACCTAAATTATTGCTAATGAGAGCACAGTTTCCCCCTGACATAGCATAGGACTATTGTTAGCTTGTGACGCTTATCTCTACCCATATAACTGAGTTCTCTGTAAAGTTTTTCAAGCTCCTTCTGGATTTCAAATATTTGGTTTAATTCAGATTTGCCCAATGATAGAACCTTTCTGATTCTGATAGATTCAAGGAACTTTGAATCTGATTATCTGTGGGGGTCATGGGGGTTCAAAGATTCCCCAACTTTGGGACATACAAATGAAATTGCAGCCCAGATATAGCAGATATTGCATCTTTCCTGCAGTAAAATGCATAACTGAAATGCAAGAGAAATGCATTGCAATTTGCAGATCTGCATCTTATCTTAAGGTTGACAGTGGAAGGTAGCATCAACATTAGTATTCTCTTCAGCTTTTGTTGTTGTTGTTCATCCCTGATAGGCAGAAATACAAATAGTCTGCTATATATTCTAGGATGGAAAGACAAGGTAGGGGATGAATGGGAGGTTTAAAGGTAGCAATTCTCCTTGGAATCCAGTATTTTCAATAACCCTGTAAAGTATGTTGGGCTGAGAGAGTGACTGGCCCAAAGTCACTTTCTGGCTTTCAGGCCTGAGGTGGAACTAGCAATAGCAATAGCACTTAGATTTATATACTGCTCCATAGTGCTTTACAGCATTCTTTGAGCGGTTTACAATGTCAGCATGTTGCCCCTAAAAATCTGGCTCCTCAGTTTACCGACCTCGAAAGGATGGAAGGCTGAGTCAACTTTCAGCAGGTCAGGATCGAATTCCTGGCTATGGGCAGAGTTAGGTTGCAATACTATATTCTGCACCACCACAATGACTAGAACTCACATTCTCTTGGTTTCTAGCCTAGGGTTTTAACCGCTAGATCAAACTGATTCTCTATATCCAATATATGCTGCTGTCTCCCCTTTACTATAAACCATGTCTTGGTTGCCATCAATCTATTAATCTTTGCTCTGATTAGGCACCTACCTATCAATTTTTTAATGCGAGAAGTTGACTCAGCTTATTAATTCTTAGGCTTATCCTGTTTTATAGATGTTTCTATTCATTGTCTGCCTTATGTTCTGGGCTTTGATTCTTCCTCTACTTGTAAAAGAATTTTGATATGACCTTGGTTTGAAAGGAGGCACTTGGAAAAACAATTACACAAACCAGAGGATGAAGCAAGTGAGAGAAGAAATTCAGAATTATTCTGCCTTGATTTTATGGGGAGAACAGACAGAAACTTGAACAGGTTTTCAAGATTCTGTTATTACTCTCTACAACAATAAAATTATATTCTTGGAATCTCTGTGGTATAGATTCTTGATCTGGCCTATCTCAAAAGCATGACACTTACCCTACCCACACTTTGAATGTGAAGCAACAAAACCTTTTATGATTAATTTCCCCAGACCAAATCTTGGAATGGCTGTCTTATCCTAATACAAGTGGTTTTTAAAAAAGTTCTCAATAGTACAAGTAGTTCTCGATTTATGACCACAATTGAGCCCAAAATTTCCATTGCTAAGCAAGGCAGTTGTTAAATGAGTTGTGCCCCATTTTACGACCCTTTTACCACATTGACTTTGCTTGCCGGAAGATGGCTGGAAAGATTAGAAATGGTGATCACATGACTCCAGGACACTGCAACCGTCATAAATATATGCCACTTGCCTGAATTTTGATCACGTGACCACGGGTATGCTGCAATAGTTCTAAGTGTGAAAACCGGTCGTAAGTCATTTTTTTCAGTGCCACTGTGACTTCCAACTGTCACTAAACAAATGGTTGTAAGTCAAGGATTACCTGTATCGATTTAGACATACAGAACATTCAAAAATGGTTGTGCAGCTTTCAGAATTGTGTTTGTTATGGTTTGAAGTTGCCTTATCAACAAGACAGGATTCCTTTGATATTTTGCATCATTTGTGTTTATTGTAAAAGTATATGGCATAAGACGGTACACGAATGTAAGGGAAGTCATCATGCCATTTCAGGTTAACGTGAGGTGTTTTTTTTTATTCAAGAAAACACATTTACCTCTGCAAGACTTTTATTTTTAACCTGGAATTATTTCTTCTGATGATATCTTCTTGACCAAATCCATCCTGTAAGCTCCATTTGGAATATGATAAATAATGGAATAGAGTAGAAAAAAGCTTGTTTATTTTTTTCTTGACCAGTAGGAGTCACCAGGGCAAAGGTCCTGCCATGGACCTTCTCCCACATTTAGAGGTGCTCAAGAAATATCTAAAATATAGTCACTTGAGAGTCAGACTGCTACAGTGTTGAAGGTGCTGGTCTAGTAGCAGTGAGACCCAAGTTCTTCAGTCCAGCCTCTGCAACAGACGTTCTGTGGTGTCCACTCTGGAAGGTAGACCAGACTAAGAACAGACACCATGTGAGCCTAAAGCTACTTTTATTAGAACCGTTGTATTAACAGAACCTCTCAAATCTGAATGTCCTTCTCTTTTTCATTTTTTTATCTTTGTGTAAGTTTGTGGGAGCAAAGATGCTGTCTTAGGCATTTCCACAGACCACTTTCTTGGTCTGGGCTCAAGTCTCATTTATCTGATTATTGTCTTGGTAATGAATCTTTCCTCTGACCTTCAAGGCATTCTGTATATTCATTCCACCGGCCTCAAATCACGCATCCTATTTTTCAAACCAACACGTCTCAAAAGTGTTGCAAGGAAAAATCAGGGGAGGAAATGCTGAATATTTTGTCTTGAAAGGAAGGAGAATATATGTTTAACAAATCATGAATAAAAAAATCTGCATCAGAATACAAACAGGCTATGTTTTATCTTTAGAACCCATGCTTGAAGCCCGCATGTGTACCAAACAATCTTGTTCTTCTGAATCATCAGTAATGAATGCTTTAGTAAAATGGTATCATTTGAATAGTCTCAAATGGTTTTATTCCTGCTGGGATGGAAAAAACTTCATTCATGGAATTCATTGGAAGGGGGCCAGCATTTTCTGTTCCTTCCTCTACTCGAGCCAAACAATCCCATTGTTCACAATGATTTCGATTCAAACAAAAAGACTAACAATAATAGCAGAAGCTACAAGAATAATGGCGAAAGTCAAACACATTACTGGGATTCTGTTCTGCCCAGCCTGTTCTTCTAAGTTTATTATCATGTTGATTGGCAATAAAACAGGAACTGTGGCACAACTAGAAACACTATTTTGATCTGAAGATATGGTGCACATGGGTACATACAGGGAAGTGTAGGTTTGCTTAATATGACCTTATGTAAACTTGCTTCAGTAAACAAGGCTATCAACTGTCAAATCAGTTCATTAAGATGATTTGGTGCTATATGTAAATCTGAATATATTAAAAATCTACCTAAAACTTTCTCCATGGAATATCAAGTTTTGAAATTCTGATTTCTACTGGCGGGACCTCAACTTTTCAAATACAGGAATAAATAAATCCTTAATTAACATGAGTGTTAAAGCAATTTGAAACAACAATACAATTCTTGAAACCACTGGAATTTTTTTAATCCTGATTAAGTTAAGTAATTAATTTATTTTAAGAGTCTTTCCCAACTGCTGAATTGTAATGTAGTCAACAGAAAAGTCTCTTCCCCTTCTTCAGATTTCACTAGTGTAAGGTGCTTCTGTGCACTTTCTCTTGACCAATAAATATTAACCTCTAAGAGATGAGCAGGAAGTCAAGCTGCACATGGATATACACAACTGCATGAACATACAAAGAGTGCACTTAAGAGCAGAATGTAGCTCAAGTACCCTTATGTAATTCTGCAACCGCACAAATCTGCTTTATGCAGCAGTGGCTCCTTGCCAGTCTTTCATAAACAACAGAGGCATCTGTGGAAGTGCCAACTCCATGTGCTGCCCTCTGCACCGCTTTCTAAAATGTAAAAATACAACTGGAAGCATAGATAGCATAGGCTGGCAAGGAAGGAATCAGTTGTTCCCAGGCTAGGGAGAACCATTCTGTAAACATACCTCAACCACCCAAAGCCGCCAAGTGAATTGCCAAATATCCATTAACTTAGAAAAGTGGGAGGAAGAAAGACTAGATCGTGGATATTCTTGTTCTGCAGTAAGCAATCAATGGCTGCATTAAGGTTTCATTCTCGTCTGCAGGAAAGATCCTGAGCTAAGTCATGTCTGGAAACCTTCTGCCAAGCCTAGCTGAAAGCAGAATTAAGGATTAAATGTTTGAAGATTTATGATTTATTGCTGAGTCCTAGCGTGAATTTTGACAAAATGAAAGAAAGCTTCACGTCACGGGACTGCTGTGGGTATTCCAGGGTTTTATACAAATCAGAATGAGATTTTTTTTTTTAAGATATCAAACAGCATTTACATTTCACAGCCTTTATTGGCAAGCGTTATTTACAGCTAGATAACTATGTTCCACTCTCTGCCTGGACAACAGCTGCTATGGATTGAATTTTAAAATTCATTGTAAAATAGATGCATTCCACTTTTAACTACTGTGCAGCCTAAGTGTATTCTGCCTGTGTGTTAAGCATCCCATAATACTGGCTTAATGCATATGTACACTGCCCTATTTCTAAATACCTTACCTACTTTCTATTTTGAGGTAAAAAAAAAAAAAGAGGCTAAATATAGTGGCCAGCATTGCCTCTTACAGGCTGGCTGAGGCTTCTCTTTGGTCAACAGGACTTCATATCTTCTATCATTTCAGCCTCCCTAGAGGCCTTCTGCAAAGAGTAGACAAGCTTCTCCAGATCTCATTCAGCTCCTTTTTAGGAGACTTCAGTCCCCACTTGAACCAAAAAATATAGCACTGCCCAGTCCAGCTCAAGACCATTAGCTTATGTTGCTCTGAACTAAAACCAATAACAATTATTCAACAGACTGTACTGTACTGTGTCGATCCATCGTGGATTGCCTGCCATTGCATCTTCTTCCAGTTCCAAAAATTCTTCCTAGTGAACTTTTAAAAAAAGAATCTCTCTTATTGATCAGCTCAACAGCCTTCTCTTTTGGAAGAATCTTCCTATGACAAACTAAGTTATTTCTCCTGCTCTCCAGATCTTATTAACTGCAAAAAGCAGTTTGCAGTTAGACCACCCATTTTGCACAACTAAGGAAGTATCTCTTAATTCTTTTCTCAAAGGGATTTCACATACTAAACTGTGTCCAGCTCTTTCAAGGGAAAAACTGAATAGAATGGGACAGACAGCCCAGGATCTACTAAGTTTGAAATGGCTTGTATAGTAAGCCCCTTGCTGATGTTATCCTCTACAGGTAACCTGCCTGACTACAGTACAAGATATGTCCAGCTTGCAATTGCCACTGGATGTTATCAACTTAAGGCTAAAATTAGCACTTTAATAATTGGCAATATCTAAAACAATACAAGCCCACAAGAGAGAAGAAATGACATAGGGACATATTTCAAAAAAAGATGATCAGTCTTCCCTATCAGATCTTAAAATATGTAAACAAGAAAAAAAAATCTGAATTATTCCTCCTCTCCTAAACTTTAACCTACTACAGCAACTTTGCTTTATAGTCCTCACTTATTCTCAAGGCTTGTTGATTATCAAATTTTAAACACAACTGGAAGAATATATACTAACAATGTTGTTATTGTCCAATGCAGTCTTTTTCAGTTGGGGTTCTGCAGAGAGGTTGCTAGGATTCTGCCAGAGATTGTGACTGAGAAAAAACTGTGTGTGCTGAGCAGTAGTAGTGTAATACTTGCTGTGGTTGGAATTTGTACATGCTGTGCCTGACACTTGGTTGTCATTGTAAACATTAGAAAAACATAGGTTTTATAGGCTAGAAGTGAATAGTATGCTAAAGTTTTCATATTATTATATCTGTAAGTTACCAATCATACCGGTACTAATGTACCAAGAGCTATAGAAATAACCATTTTTATGGAGGGTTCTCTGAGACCTGAAAATTAATTCAAGGCTTTCTCTAAGGTTAAAAAAAAAAGGTTAAGAAAGGCTAGTCTAATATAGAGGTTGAAGCTGCAAGGCAGGAACCAATGATTCTGAGGCCAGAGAAAATCATTATATAAACATAAAGCATCTGTTTCTTATTCTCAAGAAGAGTCCAAAGTTAGTTGACTTGAAAAGGCAGGAGGAAAGAGCCTAGAATTTGTACCTTGGAGCAATTGTATGTGTAGGGCTTGATTTCTGTGTTCTGTGATAATTAGTATATGATTTTCTTTTATTTTTGTCTGCAATAACGCAATTTATCTAGCTGTATTCTGCTTGTGAAGCTTTTGTGTACTGTAAGCAACTTTCTGATATGGGTTTGAGTGTCTGGAGAATCAAGTTTTATTGAATGCCTAGTGTAAAGTCTGACATGTAATTAGGAAAATTAAATATCTATCTTCAACCCCAAACATACAGTCAAAAAGCAGGACTGAATACAAGTAAAAAAAAATATCCTATACAAACACGGTTATAGTAGATCCAATATTTGCACGATACATTGGCATAATGCTAATATACGCCATTGTCTTCTAACTTTAAAAATAAATATACAGGTAGTCTTCGACTTACCACCACAATTGAGCTTAAAACTGCTGTTGCTAAGCAAGACAGTTAAGTGAGTTATGCCTCATTTTACGACCTTTCTTGCCACAGCTGTTAAGTGAATCACTGCACTTATTATGTTAGTAACATGGTTTCTAAGTGTACCTGGCTTCCCCATTGACTTTGCTTGTCAGAAGGTTACAAAAGGTGATCACATGACCCCAGAACACTGCAACCATCATAAATATGAGTCAGTTGCCAAGCATCCAAATTTTGATTATGTTACCATGGGGATGCTGCAACGGTGGTAAGTGTGAAAAATGGTCATAATTCACTTGTAACTTTGAACTATCACTAAACAAATGGTTGTAAGTCAAGGACTTCCTGTATTGCATCCTATCCTGATAAATGGCTTACCTTGCTATTTGCATTGTCAGAGTTGCTAGGTGTAGATGTTCACAGGTTAGTAATAATTATAGGGAAACATGAACAGATTTCTTATTATTAATCAGGATCCATCTATTTTTCCACATATGATAGCTTTGCAAATGTTTTTCCTTTCTCACATTTCTTTTCCACAGTGACAAAGCCCTTGAGTACCAATAATTATATTATTAATATAAGCTTAGTTTCTTTAAGTTTCTGAGGGAGAGTTCTGTAAGAAAAAAACATTCAGATTAATTTAAGTCTCAAGCACTATAGCAGATGGGAGGAGAAAAGAACAGATTGCTACAGTTCTGGAACAGGGAATACTAAACCTATCTATTTACTATGATACTTCATTATTAAGACATCTCTGTGGATAATAGAATAGATTTCCTTCCAATTCTATGGCCAAATACAAATCAAATGTTAATTTAAGTAACTTCACCTAATATTCTATATAGAATTTTTTTTTAATACTACATCCAGCTATGCTATTGTTTAGGAAGGTTTGAAACCTTTATGACTTAATCTTTTGTCTCCAGTAATGTGGTTGATAACATTTCAGTCTTTTTTTTTTTAATCTCCTAAATATCCTTGCAGTGGCAGACGGTTTTCCTCACACACACACTTGATTTCTCTGCAATGTTGCCAGGGAAAATTTATTAAAGGGCCAAATCCCTTACCACCTTGTACACTTAATATAGCTTCTCCTCAGTTTGTGATAATAATCTTTTACTTCATATGGCTAGAATACCCCCCCCCCTTTTTTTTTTTTTTGAGTCTTACTTTGCAATTCTCTCCTGGCTACCTACAACAGAAGTAGACAAACAATGCCTCTTTTGCAGACTGTGAAGAAATCCATAAAAACAGGGGAAAGGACTAGCAGTTGCAGTTGATGTGGCATTTTTCCTTAGGTACCAAAGAATTAGAGGTACCTCAATATTTGAGGGGCTCCTACAAAGATGAGGGGGTCAAACTATTTTTCAAAGCACCAAAAGGCAAGACAAGAAACAATGGATGAAAACTAACCAAGGAGAGAAGCAAGCTAGAACAACTAAGGATAACATTCCTAACCGTGAGACCAATCAACCAATGGAATAGCTTGCCTTCAGAAGTTGTGGGTGCTCCATCACTGGAGGCTTTAGAAAAGACTCTGGACAACCATTTGTCTGAAATGGTATAGTCAGTGTCTCCTGCTTGAGCAGGGGGTTGGACTAGAAGACCTCCAATGTCCCTTCCAATTCTGTTATTCTATGATCTATGTTCTAAGATCAATTTTGTTGTGTGAGGCAAAGGCACATTTTATCAGTTCTCAGGTAGGAACTGGAAATTACATAGATTTTTTTAAAAAAATAAATCAAAATTCATCCAGCAAAGCATTATTGAGATATATTATGGTAAAGGCAAACACACTTTCCAGCTTAAATAATGGACAAACAATTGTTTTGATACTGAGGATTGAATAGGTTTGTTAACTTGGGTCTACAAACTAGTGTGAACATTTCATAGAGTCTCTCTCTCTCTCTCTCTCTCTCACACACACACACACACACACACACAGCTTGCCGCCACATCTCCTTTCTTCATAATAGTTACTGCATATCGCTGGATTTCTGTTCCTATTAGTTATGAGAAACCAGTGCAGGTAGTCCTCAACTTATGACCACAATTGAGCCCAAAATTTCTGTTCCTAAGTGACACAGTTGTTAATTGAATTTTGCCCTATTTTACAACCCCCTTGGCGCAGTTGTTAAGTGAATCACTTTAGTTTTTAAATTAGTGACATTGTTGTTAAGTGAATCTGGCTTCCCCATTGACTTTGCTTGTCAAGAGGTCATAAAAGGTGATCACTGGACATTGCAACCATCATAAATACATGCCAGTTGCCAAGCATCTGAATTTGGATCATGTGACCATGGAGATGCTGCAACAGTCGTAACTGTGAAAAATGATCATAAATCACTTTTTTCAGTGCTGTTGTAACTTCAAACGGTCACTAAATGAAGTATTGTAAATCAAGTATTACCTGTAATCAGATATTTACTTGGTTAAGCAGATCATTTTCTTCCTGCCATTCACAACAGAAAGCCCACTGGGAGAGTTCTCCATGATTTCATAGAGATCTCATGCAGCCCTCCACAAAATATTGGGTAACTAGTTGCCATTCATGTTCCATCATACAGCAGAAGTGACTTAAGTGTACTTTATGCATTCTGTAGTATTTGTTTTCAAGACTGACAATGGGCTATTGCTGCCTTCTGTTCTTCCTTTTTCCTACAAGGTTGTATGCATGTGCTTTTGAGAACTTCATTCCATGTGAGAATGTGGAGACCTGTTCAAAAATAACATGGCTGGTCAAATAAATTAAAAAGAAAATGCAGCAAGCCTACAATTAATTTTAAACCTTCCTTGCAAGTAAACACATCAAATGATGCTTATTTACTTATTACTTTTTGTACTTATATGTGGCCTTTTCTCCCACAGCTCAAAATAGTTTATGCGAGGACATTCCCCTTAATTTTATCCCACAGTAATCCCAGGAGATGGTTGGGATGAAAAAGTGACTGGCCCAAAGGTATTTACTAAATTTTACAGTTGTGTGGGACTTCAAACTTGTGTCTCTCCAGTCCCAACCCAACAACTTATTACATCAGTTCTACATAAAAACTCAAAAAAAGATAAATCACATGATATACTAATTATATTGGTATAAACGGGAATAGTCAGTACATCCCTGATTTTTGGTGACTAATTTCCTCCTCCAATTGATGGTGAAGAGACAAGGAAGAAACTGTTATGTAAAACTACCATCTCACTGAAACTAGCAATGTTCACACTCTTCTAACACTCTTAAACTCATATGAATTGAGAGTTAGTTTCTTTAATTTAAATTAATTTCTTTAAACATATTTACAACATATAGATTGGAAAAATACATGGTTTGGTAGCAATGAAGTTCACAGCCTGATGAGAAACATTTTTCTTCTTATAGTTCAGTGCAATTATTGTATTGTATTATTGTATTTCTTGCAGATTTCTCTGTGTCTACTTTTCTCAAGTTGTTTTCACTGGCAGCAGAATATATACTATGGTGTAACAAATTATTTTGATAGTCCTGAAATACCTTCAACTATATGAAGGGACGTCAGTGAAAATGCCTTCTCAAAACAATTCAAACATCTTCCAACATTCCAGAAGCAGTTCCGTGATTCTTTTATATCACAGACAAAACCATTTGCTGTGAAATGACTATTCTTGACAAATTTGAAATTAAAGTTGTTTCAATAGTTGTGCTCCCAGTAAACATAAAATTTAACATGTCTACAAAAATGCTAGGTTGAGTAGTAGAGGTCAAGTTTCTCAGCAGTGGCCTATGAAAGAACTGATCAGATTGACCAAGTCACTATGTAACATACATCTATAATCACCATCTCCAACCTGTTGCCCTCCAGTCATGTTGAAACACAACTCCCCAAACTGCAACCTAGTGTGATTATGTTGCTGAAGGATGGGGGTGGGGGGGCAAGAATGTTTTAGTTTCTGTGATGTGCCCAGTACCATTCAAAATATACTAAATTGCAATGATGGCAAATATCTGCAGCTCATTCAGGATGAGGGTGGAGTTTCATTCTCCAAGCTTGTGGGTTGGTTTCCAAACATTTCATTACCAGGCTAGGTAACATCTGCTGGAGTTTAGGGGATGTCAGTGTTCCTCTGTTTATAAGGGTTTTGTGTGGTCAGTAGGTCTTGTGATGGGTCTTGTGATGAGTCATGTGTGGGATCATCAACTGAGGGTCTTATGATGGGGAGGTCACATCAGATGTGGGTCATTGGGAGGTGAAGTGCAGAACTTCACCTCCCAATGACCCTTACCTGACATGACCCATACCTTACCTGACGTGACCCTTACCTGACATGACCCAGACATGACCCATACCTAACCCATACCTAACCCATCACAAGACCCATCACTGACCACACAAAGCCATATTAAACAGAGGAACACTGACATCCCCTAAGCTCTGCTGAAGATGTTACCTAGTCTGGTAATGAAATGTTTGGAAACCAACCCACAAGCTCGAAGAACGAACCTCCACTCTCATATACTAAAGTTTTTATATGACAAAATTAGCTCCCTTATATGTCTCTGGCATATTTATACTACTGAATGGGAATACTGTGATACATAACTAGTATGTGTAAAATTTAGCCCTTGACACTGAATTGAATCAAATGCCTGGTGGGTTTGGCAAAGTGCATTTACACTTCTGTATAGTCTCTTTACACTTTGAGGACATCTAGTGGAATTACTGCTTTATTGCACTGGTACAACAACTTTCTCAATCCATAAACATATATAGCAGTGATGGCGAACCTTTTAGAGACTGAGTGCCCAAACTGCAACCCAAAACCCACTTATGCATCGTTGAGTGCCGGGTGGGTGTGGCCCATTGGCTGGGCGTGGCCCATTGGCTGGGCGTGGCCCATTGGCTGGGCGTGGCTGCGGTGGTAACGGCAGACTGGGTGGGACTAAAAAGTTCAACCAATCAATTCCAACTTTGCAAGATCTTTTTTTTTCCTGCGAGAAGTTGAAATTGACTGATTGAACCTTTTTTTTTTTTTTTTGCACATGGCGGCGGAGGCCTAAAGCGAAAAGGAGAGGGCTCTGAGTGCCGCCTCTGGCACCCGTGCCATAGGTTCGCCACCACTGATATATAGTATATGTTATATATACTGTGTATAGTATATATGTGTTTAAAGCAAAGTTAAAAAAAAAGACAATATTTACCTGGCCTTATGTTGCATATCTTCATTCACAAATGAATTAAAATATATAGAGATGATTAAGCTATACATCTCAAATGCAAAATAGGAATCTTTCTCTTTCCTTTGGACTGACTAAAAACATTAGGATAATAGGTAGTCCTCAACTTATGACCACAGCTAGGACAAGAACTTCTGTTGCTAAGCCATGCAGTCATTAAATGGGTTGTGCTGGATTTTACAACCACTTTTGCCATGGTTGTTATGCGACTCACAATCATCATTGTGTGATGTGAATCTGGCTTCCTCCATTGACTTTGCTTGTCAGAAGCCTCCTAGGAAGGTCAGTGGGGACCATGTGAGCCCGGCACACTGCAGTCATCATAAATACATGCTGGTTGCCAAGTGCTCAAATTCTGAATCATGTGATCACACGATTGCATCAACTGTTGTAAGTGCAAGAATTGGTCGTAAGTCACTTTTTTCAACACCATTGTAAGTTCAAAGGGTTGTCAAACAAAGGGTCATAAGTCAAGGATTACCTGAAACTTGGATTCCTGTATTTAAACTTCTCCTGGATAATCCTAAAATCAATCTAGACCCTCTGTGAGGGAGATGGGCAGTTCCAAAATATAATATTTAAATAGACAGGTCAAATCTAAAAATCAAAGTTTGAGGAGCCAACGTGGGGATGTTTTGTTGAAATTTGGAGGATTTCGTTGTGGGGATAGAAATGATTGGCCTCACAGAAGCCTGGCCCTTCAATTCCCATTCTTAATTTTACAAGAAAACCTGATGGAAGGTGCGCCCGGAAGAGCAGTAGAGAAGACTTTTGGCAACACTGAGCTTTCCCAGAAAGAGGTCCAGATTAAGAGACTGCGAAGTCCTGGGCTGGAGGGGGGAGGGGAGAATCTTCTAGCCACATCCTACAATCTCTCGGGGTATATTTAGTAAGTTAGAAGGTTATAGCTTTACTGTGGCAAGATTCTGTCCACTAAGTGTTAGCAAAAAAAAAAGATTGAACTTGAGTGGTTTTCGCTGTGCCATCTTTGAGCTTTGGACCTGACAAACTCACACACACACAAAAAGCATGCTGTTGAAATTCAGCCATTTTGCTGTTAAATACCATGATTTGTAGGCTGCAGTTATCCCATTTTTGGTATAAAGGAAAACAGCTTGCCTAGAATACTGATTAGAAGGTAAGAGCTACAAATGTAGCCAAGTCTCCCAAGATGTAATCCAAACAAGAACAGACCCATCACATCACTTTACAGCTGACGATGTTCACAGCAATGAACAAGATTTCTTTAAAGATTGTTGGCAGGGTTTTTACGCCAATGCATGACCGTGTAGAACAGGGGTGTCAAACCACCGGCCCGCGGGCTGGACGTGTCACGCAAAAGCCGCGCCCACCCCATTGCCGGCAATGGCAAAACTGTCCCGATACGTTGCGCGACGTCACGTGACGTCGCGAGTTTGACATGTCTGGTGTAGAAAGCCAGGAGTGTTATCTACCTCATTCATTCTGATTCTTGTGACTCAGTTGTTAATTTTTTCTTCTTCCTCCAAGAAAGAGACAGAACTAGCAAATTCAGGTTGAGCAGAGACTTGCAATCTCCAGCAGCATCCGAGGCAGCAAAATCATGTGCTGTCATTGCCTGAATGCCTACTAGCTGACTCCTCTGTTAAGTATGGCTCCTGTCCGCATGCATGGTGTTGTGAATTGGGATAGTCTAGTTATAATCCAGATCCGTGATGAGAATCCGGTGGGCAGTTAAGATAGAGAAGGACCTGGAACCAGGGCAGACTGAGACAGGCCAGCTGGGATTGAAATAGGAGGTTCAGAGGTGTGGGGTGTGGGCAGAGAAAAAAAGCTATAATTATTAAATACTACACTGAAAGAATGCTGTAAATAATGCATAGACTACATGGCAAATTAAAATACAATTAAGTAATTGATAGATTGTATTAGAGTTTTTACTTTGTTATGATTGAGTTCAACGCCTGAGTGTAATCTCAGAGACTACTGCAGACCTTCTTGAAGCAAAGCTGAGAAAACTGGATGAAGAGGCCTTCCTACTTCTGAGCAGGAATCAATCAAACTGCAGGAGGTTGCCTAGAACAGGGCTTTTCAACCTTTTCACCCATTGTATCACTTTTAGGATATGGCAATATCCAAGTACCACCAAGTTGCCTAGCAAGGTGTCAAAAACTTGATGACCAAAAAAAAAAAAGGAAAAAGTGATGAAGTACAGGTAGTCCTCGACTTACAACAGTTCGCTTAGTGACTGTTCAAAGTTACAATGGCACTGAAAAAAGTGCCCCCCAAGCCACAGCCGAGCAAGACACCTGCCTGCCCACCCGGCGGCGCTCTTCCTCCTGTCCGAGGTTTTCATTGTTGTGAGCATTTCTGTTGAAGATTGGGTGGGGGTGTGTTTGGTTTTTATTCCCCCCGTTTGCTGGGTGGTTGCAGCAGGTTTTGGTCACTTCACATGACCCTGGGACACTGTGACCATCATAAATATGAATCAGTTGCCAAGCATCTGAATGTAAATCACAAGACCCTGGAGATGCTGCAACATTCCAGCTTCTGGGCTCAGCAGAAGCTCCAGGATCAGCGCCGAGCTCCAGCTGGAGCCTGGCACTGATCCTGGTGCTTCCGCTGAGCCCTGACAGCCCTGCAGCTCCAGCCACCTCTCGCTCAGGCTTGTGTGGTGCTCATTCCCCTCCCCCGCTACCACTTTTCTAGGATGGTCATGTACCACCTGTCAGGTGCCAATGTACCACAGGTGGTACCCGTACCACTGGTTGAAAAGCCTTGGCCTAGAAAACAAATTAAAGCCCAGCTGGCCAATGGGACAACAATGCTTTAGCTAAAAGAAGCCAAAAAACACTAGTTTACAACTTAGAGCAGGGGTCCCCAACCCCCCAGTCTGTGGACTGGTACCGGTCCGCGGCATACCAGCAGCCGGTCTGCACAAACAAGCAAAGCCCCATCCGTGGGATGCAGGCAGCATACAAAACCTCTCTCCACGTAACTGGTCCCTGGTGCCCAAAAGGTTGGGGACCTCTGACTTAGAGCATGACAATACAGGCTGAATACAGACAATATAGGCTGAGGTTGCATTCACAGGGGGCTGAGGGCAAGAAGTCACCATCCAGTCTTGTCCTTCAGAAATAGCTGATGGTCCTTATCAGGCAATCTGGCAGTACAGATAAGCCCTTTGAATTCAATCTCCTTTTTCTCTACTTAACCCAACACTGATTCTAATGTCTCTTTGCTGTTTTGTGTTTTCTAATAAAAGTAACTACTAATTTAAAGATATGTTTGGAGCCAGTTTGTGTTTTTTGAGGTTCTGATGACATATCTCTCATTACAGCTGTGACAATTGAACAATTATGTTTTATTTACAGTCAGAGACCAAGAAATAACCGATACAATGCAATCCGGTAAAACAAGGCAAGGAAGTAAAACAACAGAAGTCTACTAAAAAGTTTCTTTTTCTTCTGTTTGATTGTGCCTGATTCTCAGAGACTGCCTGGACAAAGTCTCTGCAGTTTTCTTGGCAAGGTTTGTCAGAAGTGGTTTGCCATTGACTCCTTTCTAGGGCAGAGAGAACGTGACTAACCCAAGGTCACCTAGCCTGGTGCCTTAACCACTATATCAAACTGGCTCTCTACTAACAAATATAAAATACTGAAAAAGCCTTGAAGCAAAAGCAATTAGCCAGCACTTCCAGTCTTAGATCCGGCACCTTGTAATAGCAATTAGAACAGAAAAAAACCTGGCAATATTCCTAGAAACATCTATAAACTGATCCATGAATAAAAAATGCACAATCTCCTCTACAAGAACAGCCATGTATTTAAACTGGCACACCAGGAATGGTACAGAAGGGCAGCATAACAAAGATGTGTGAGTCTTGATAGGTCTGTTCTCCCCTTAGCAGCATGTATTACCAGACTGCCTACCCCCAATCTTCCCACAGCCTTCTCCTTTCTCCTCTCAGTTGTCACCACCAATAATAAACAAGACATATACCTGTCTTTAAATCTGTTAAATTGAAGGGATTTTTTTTTTTATCTGAAAGAGGACAGCATTTTCCATCTTTAAAGCTGCTCCTACCTCCCTGGTTAGTGGAACAAAATAAGGTGATTGCACGGAGTATCGATCCCTACTTGCATTCATACTGGGCAGATTCAGTCCTTGGAGTGCAGCCCTCTTATAGAAGCATCATGGTGGCACAGTGGTTAGAATGCAATACTGCAGGCTAATTCTGCTGACTGCCGATTGCCAGCAGTTCAGCAGTTCGATTCTCAACGGCTCAAGGTTGACTCAGCCTTCCATCCTTCCGAGGTTGGTAAAATGAGGACCCAGATTGTTGGGGGCCACATGCTGACTCTGTAAACAGCTTAGAGAGGGCTGTAAAGCACTGTGAAGCGGTATATTAGTCTAAGTGCTATTGCTATTGCTATTGCTATTGCTATCATATATTTTGCCTTAGTGAGCAAAATATCTTTGGCCAGCCTTGTTTTAAAACATTCACCATTTATTTAACTTCCAAGTAGATCCTTAGATGTTACAACCAGGAACAAGTTTAATACAATGGCAGTTATCCTAGGACCTAGGGGACATCACTGCATTCTCAGATTCTCACCTTTTCTTTTACTAAACATGAAACCTTCTTACTAAACAACAGGACTGTTATTTCTAATAATGCACAAGTTTATCCTTTTAAAAAAAAAAAAAAATCTTGGGGAATGTGACATAAGCCTTTTGTTTTTCAGCTAGCAATTTAAAGTCACTCAGCCCAAAAAGTTGGCACAGCAAATAAACAATGTTCATTCTCATGTTAATCCTCATGCAAGAACTATAGTCAGTATGATTACATTATTAGACCAACATATACAAGGGTTTGACAGTATTAGGTTTATTACAGAAATACATTCAATATTATCACCACTGGTGGAAAATATGAATGAATGAATGAATGAATACTTTATTGAAGTCTTATACCACAATACAAATTACAGATACTCCCTGACTTATTGCTATGCATATATGTGTGTGTGTGTGTGTGTGTGTATAAAATATGTATGTGTATATATATATTTGTGTGTGGATGTGTATGTATGTGTGTGTGTGTGTGTGTGTGTGTGTGTCTGTGTGTGTATTTTAAATAATGCATATAATCAGGTTTCAGGGTCTTAGCTTCTGCTGTAAGGATCAATTTACTGTGTCTAAACACGGATTGTCCCAATATCCAATTGCTCTGCAATTGCAGTGCAAGTTCTAGGAATGCCAAATTTTAGGAGGCACCATGAAAAGACTTTAGAAATTAACAATAAAAAAGTGAAAAGAAATAATGGCACACCCTATGAGCCAATATTGCCTGGTCATGGATTAATTATAATTTTGAAGAATTGTTTTTATTTGACAGTGTTTGGTTTTATAGCAAGCATTATTAATTGTGTAAAAAACGGTGAAAATGTCTGAGAAAAGGAAACAATTCAGGGCTGAAAATTGTAAGTGTAAAGCTCAAAAACTAAAAAAAAAAAAAAAGTATGAGGACCCTTTTTGAAGTTCCTGAGAAAACAAAATCAGAAGATGAACCAAACCATAGAGAATATGACCTTGGTGCCACCAACCTGGCTAGAGTCTGGCCAAGATAGTTTAATTTATCTGCTTAGCACAAGTGTAACTAACTGTCTGAACTTATCATAGTTCTTCATGTCATCAATCACATTTAAGAATATGTGTTTTTCACACTTTGATGGATTAATAACAAATGTAACAAGATGGATATCTCCTTCATGGATTACTGCCTTGTTGTGGCGAAGGGGCTTGCGTAGCTCAATGAAGTTATGAGCTATGCCGTGCAGGGCCACCCAAGACGGACAGGTCATAGCAGAGAGTTCTGACAAAATGTGATCCACTGGAGAAGGAAATGGCAACCCACTCCAGTATCTTTGCCATGAAAACCCCATGGACAGTACTAAAAGGCAAAAAGATATGACGCTGGAAGATGAGCCCCTCAGGCCGGAAGGTGTCCAATATGCTACTGGGGAAGAGTACTAGTACTAGTACTAGTACTAGTAGCGCCAGAAAGAGTGAAGCGACTGGGCCAAAGCCGAAAGGACGCATCTGGTGGTGAAAGGAAAGTCCGATGCTGTAAAGATTTTTTCTCCATAGGAACCTGGAACGTAAGATCCATGAATCAAGGCAAACTGGACGTAGTCAAACAAGAGATGACAAGACTGAACATCGACATCTTAGGAATCAGCGAACTAAAATGGACAGGAATGGGTGAATTTAATTCAGAGGACCATCAGGTATACTACTGCGGGCAAGAATCCCTCAGAAGAAATGGAGTAGCCTTCATAGTCAATAAAAGAGTAGGAAAAGCAATACTGGGATACAATCCCCAAAATGACAGAATGATCTCAGTGCGAATCCAAGGCAAGGCATTCAATATCACAGTAATCCAAGTCTATGCCCCAACCACTCGTGCTGAAGACGATGAAATTGACCGGTTCTATGAAGCCCTACAGCACCTTATAGAATCAACACCAAAAAATGATGTCCTTATCATCATGGGGGATTGGAATGCTAAAGTAGGAAGCCAAAAGATAAACGGAATAACAGACAAGTTTGGCCTTGGAGTACAAAATGAAGCAGGGCACAGGCTGATAGAATTTTGTCAAGAGAATACAATGGTCATAGCAAACACTCTTTTCCAACAACCCAAGAGACGTCTCTACACATGGACATCACCAGACGGTCAACACAGAAATCAGATTGACTATGTGCTCTGCAGCCAGAGATGGAGAAGCTCTATACAGTCAGTAAAAACAAGACCAGGAGCTGACTGTGGCTCAGATCATGAGCTTCTCGTTGCAAAATTTAGGCTTAAATTGAAGAAAGTAGGGAAAAACACTCAGGTATGAACTAAATCATATCCCTGATGAATATACAGTAGAGGTGACAAATAGATTTAAGGAATTAGATCTGATAGACAGAGTACCTGAAGAACTATGGACGGAGGTTCACAACATTGTACAAGAGGTAGTAACTAAAACCATCACGAAGAAAAAGAAATGCAAGAAAGCAAAATGGCTGTCTGAGGAATCTTTGCAAATAGCTGAGGAAAGACGGGAAGCGAAAGGCAAGGGAGAAAGAGAAAGATACACCCAATTGAATGCAGAATTCCAGAGAATAGCTAGAAGAGATAAGAATGCCCTCTTAAATGAACAGTGCAAAGAAATAGAAGAGAACAATAGAATAGGGAGAACCAGAGATCTCTTCAAGAAAATTGGAGATATGAAGGGAACGTTTCATGCAAAGATGGGCATGATAAAGGACCAAAATGGCAGGGACCTAACAGAGGCAGAAGAGATTAAGAAGAGGTGGCAAAATTACACAGAAGAACTATACAAGAACGAGCTTAGCATCCCGATAACCACGATGGGGTGGTCACTGACCTCGAGCCAGACATCCTAGAATGTGAGTGAAATGGGCCTTAGGAAAGCTGAGCAACAACAAAGCTAGTGGAGGTGACAGTATTCCAGCTGAGCTATTCAAAATCTTAAAGACGATGCAGTAAAAGTGCTACACTCAATTTGCCAGCAAATTTGGAAAACTCAACAGTGGCCACAGGATTGGAAAAGGTCAGTTTACATTCCAATTCCAAAGAAAGGCAATGCCAAAGAATGTTCAAACTATCGCACCATTGCACTCATTTCACATGCAAGTAAAGTTATGCTTAAAATCCTACAAGCTAGACTCCAGCAGTATGTGGATCGAGAACTTCCAGAAGTACAGGCAGGATTTCGAAGAGGCAGAGGAACTAGAGATCAAATTGCCAACATACGCTGGATCATGGAGAAAGCTAGGGAGTTCCAGAAAAACATCTACTTCTGCTTCATTGACTATGCTAAAGCCTTTGATTGTGTGGATCACAACAAATTGTGGCAAGTTCTTAAAGAGATGGGAGTACCAGACCATCTTATTTGTCTCTTGAGAAACCTATATGCGGGTCAAGAAGCAACAGTGAGAACTGGACACGGAACCACTGATTGGTTCAAAATTGGGAAAGGAGTCCGGCAAGGCTGTATTCTGTCGCCCTGCCTATTTAACTTATATGCAGAGCACATCATGAGAAAGGCAGGGCTAGATGAATCAAAAGTTGGAATTAAGATTGCCGGAGAAATATCAACAACCTAAGATATGCAGATGATACCACTCTAATGGCAGAAAGTGAAGAGGAACTAAAGAGCCTCTTGATGCGGGTGAAGAAGGAGAGTGCAAAAGTTGGCTTGAAACTCAACATTAAGAAAACCAAAATCATGGCATCCGGCCTCTCAATTCCTGGCAAATAGATGGGGAAGAAATGGAGGTAGTGACAGATTTTATCTTCCTGGGCTCTAAGATCACCACAGATGGGACTGCAGCCAAGAAATTAAAAGACGCTTGCTCCTGGGGAGGAAAGCTATGGCAAATTTAGACAGCATACTAAAAAGCAGAGACATCACCCTGCCAACAAAAGTACGTATAGTCAAGGCCATGGTTTTCCCAGTTGCAATGTATGGCTGTGAAAGTTGGACCATAAGAAAGGCTGAACGCAAAAGAATTGAGGCCTTTGAACTATGGTGCTGGAGAAGACTCCTGCGAGTCCCTTGGACTGCAAGGCGATCAAACCGGTCAGTCCTAGAGGAGATCACCCTGACTGCTCCTTAGAAGGCCAGATACTGAAGTTGAAACTCAAGTACTTTGGCCACCTAATGAAGGAAGGACTCACTGGAGAAGAGCCTAATGCTGGGAAAGATTGGGTTTTCCCAGTTGCAATGTAAGGCTGTGAAAGTTGGACCATAAGAAAGGCTGAGCGCCAAAGAATGGAGGCCTTTGAACTATGGTGCTGGAGAAGACTCCTGTGAGTCCCCCGGACTGCAAGGCGATCCAACCGGTCAGTCCTAGAGGAGATCAACCCCGACTGCTCTTTAGAAGGCCAGATCCTGAAGCTGAAACTCAAGTACTTTGGCCACCTAATGAGAAGGAAGGACTCACTGGAGAAGAGCCTGATGCTGGGAAAGATGGAGGGCAAGAGAAGAAGGGGACGACAGAGAATGAGGTGGTTGGATGGAGTCACTGAAGCAGTAGGCGTGAGCTTAAATGGACTCCAGAAGATGGTAAAGGAGGGCAAGAGAAGAAGGGGACGACAGAGAATGAGGTGGCTGGATGGAGTCACTGAAGCAGTAGGCGTGAGCTTAAATGGACTCCAGAAGATGGTAGGGACAGGAAGGCCTGGAGGAACATTGTCCATGGGGTCGCAATGGGTCGGACACAACTTCGCAACTAACAACAACAAACAAGATGGATATAGTAAGGCTCACAGGTGTGTTATCATTTGTAAAGTAACAATTCTGCAAATTCCTGAGGCTGAAGTGAGATTATTGGCTCTTGCAATAAAGAAGTAAGCTTACCTAAAAGAAGTGCAGGATGATTCTATAGGCATCTGACTGGGGAAAGAAAACATTTAGCTCTATAACAAAAAATATTATAAATCTGGGGATTATGAAAATGCAAACTTGTCAATCATTTGAGAGCAGTTATGAGCTTTCATGAAGCAAAGTTGCACTGATATACTTTTACTAAATTCTGTCAACGTTTAGCCCATTAATAAATGAAATCTGGACCTTATTAAGAAATCCTTAACACTAACTGAAAAGCATAAGTAGCACCTCAGTCAAATTATAGAGGTGAAATTGGTGTCAGGCATAGCAACCTTAAAAAAAGAAAAGAAACAGTAGAATTAAATTAATTATGAATGAATTCTGCAAGTGTTTTAAAGGCTTAATAATTCTTTGAGAAGATGGTAGTGATCTTCTAAGGAAAATTGGAACAGTAAATATTCCTAAAACTAGATAGCAATAGCAATAGCACTTAAGACTTATATACTGCTTCACAGTGCTTTACAGCTCTCCCTCTAAGCAGTTTACAGAGTCAGCATATTGCACCCAACAATCTGGGCGCTCATTTTACTGACCTCGGAAGTATGGAAGGCTGAATCATCCTTGAGCAGGTGAGACTTGAACTGTCAAACTGCAGTCAGCAGAAGTAGCCTGCAGTACTACATTCTAACCACTGCGCCACCTTCAAGATCTAAGACAGAGGTCCCCAACCTTTTGGGCACCAGGGACCGGTTCCGTGGAGAGAGGTTTTTCTGCGGACCGGAGGGTGCCTGGTTTTGTGTGCTGCCTGCATCTCACAGATGGGGCTTTGCTTGTTTGTGCAGACCGGTTACTGGCATGCCACAGCCCGGTACTGGTCCAATGGCATGCTCATTGATATGTACTAGAGCAATATGCTTTGCAGGTTCTTGGATCAGTGTCATTGCTCATGTAAATCCTTCAATTATTAAATTTAGAATTTTTGAATAACATCTTTAACTACTAATTGTCAACCATAGTGCTGTAACATTAATCAGTTTACATTCAAAAGGACCAACTAGTAATTTCCTTGGGTTGATAGAACATTTTGCTGTATTCCCTAACATCAAGGTCAAGGATAAGAAAGAAGAAAGTCCAAATTAGACAGAGCATTTTGGAGTGTATAAGCTGTTGTGTAAGCTATTGAAATATTATTTAAGATAGGTTTCACCTTTTGATGGGGGAACATTCAAATGGAGATAATGCTAAATGTGTGGGAAAAGGTACTCATTTTAATCAACACATTATTAAATTGCTGAAAAAAACCCAATTTCCATTCATAGTGGGAAGCCAGTTAATACGAACAAAATTGATGGCATGAAGATGGCACTGAAAAGAGCTGGCACAAGGAAAAACAAACAAGAGCCTCTGGAAGCCTCCCTTCCTCCATTCATGTTATTAAAACAGACAGAACTAACTGATTATGTTGATATATGAGTAGAGAATCCATTTTACTGTCTGGGCTTGAAGGACCAGAAGATTTGCTATTTTCAGACTGCTAATCAGTTGGTGGGATAATCAGCATAAAAGCTCACTGAGAGTAATTTGCTTTTTGTATCTCTGGTAACCATCCTGTGTAGGCATCAAACACTTTCTTCAAATCATTAAGTTTTACAGAGATAATTGCTAATTGCTCAGACAAGGCTATTATAGTCTAAGCAGTTAACAGACAATGTTTAGCCAAAAAAATCTGAAGAGTGTTCAGGAAGTATTATTTAACTCATCAGCTAGAATCTCATTGGAGGTATAGAACCAAATATTAGTGTCACAATTTGCAGTGTGCTTGCTACAGGCAATATTTTCTTGGAAATCATCACTCCACAGGAATGTCACCCTCACTGTGAAGGGAGTTTGCTATTTTGATGCAGTTTGAATCTGCTTACAGAATTCCAAGAGATTAAATCTACAGTAGAAATTTTTGAGGTAAGAAGGTAATTAATGTTTGGTTGTTTTGCTGCTTCTGATGGTTTTAAAGTTTCAGGGCTGGTTCTGTGTCTCTGTTTTTTCTTACTTATACTGCAGGAACTTTTAAATAAATCTAATAAAATAAACAAAATATTAAGATGGATTAGAATAAAATAAGGGATAAAGAGAAGGAAACAATAACAAAAGTCAAATAAAATGAGCTTGGATGGAACTTACAAAAAGTACACATAGTTACTTTTATCATTTACAAGAAGTTTTAAAGATTTAATTAGTTTCAAAAAGTTACTCTGTATCCCACTTAAATTATTTCTGAGTGTCTGATGAAAGACTGAATTACTGAACGATAAAAGGGTGTTGAGTTATATAAAATGGATGTGGTAAAAAATGTAAAAAGTTAAACTAGAGTTTAAAAGTTCCTGCAGTATAAGTAAGAAAAAACAGACACAGAACCAGCCCTGAAACTTTAAAACCATCAGAAGCAGCAAAACAACCAAACATTAATTTCACAGAATTAGCCAACCCTAGAACCACATTTTAATTTTCAGGGCCTTTCCCCCCTACATCACAAAAAACAAAAGCATATTTTAAAAAATTAAGGTAAATATTAATTTAGTAAGTATATCCTTTATTTTTATTTATTTTATCAAATTTTAAAACCATCCATCTCCCTCACAGAAGATAAAATATTACAGGTAAAGTATTAAAAACATGCCCTGTAATAGATAGTCCTCCTCTTACAACCTTTCCTTTAGTGACTGTTCAAAGTTGCAACACTGAAAAAAAGTGACATGGCCATGTTTCACACTTACAACTGTTGCAGCATCCCCATGGTCATGTGATCAAAATTAAGTATTTATGTATTTATGATGGTTGCAGTATCCTGGGGTCATGTGATCACTTTTTCTTACCTTCTGCAAGCAAAGTCAATGGGAAAGCCAGATTCACTTAATAACCATGTTAACTAACTTAACAACTGCAACAATTCACTTATCAACTGTGGCAAGAAAGTCCATAATATGGGGCAAAACTCACTTAATAACTGTGTTGCTTAGTAACAAATTTTGGACTCAATTGTGGTAGTAAATCAAGGACTACCTGTAATTTACTACTACCCTTTCCAGGGAAAGAGACCAGGAAGCCATCACTGTAGAAACTTTTGCTTCAAGGTGTTTTTGTCACTTATTATATTGTACTTTATTGGATAGTTATGAAGCAAAGGTGGAAAACCTGTGACTTGTCAGATGTGGCAGAACTGAACATGCTTCCCAGTGAACCCAGGACTGCCAGGAATTCAACATGCAGTAATGCATATACTGTAATCTGTTTACAAAGCCTCCATCCTCATTTAGGAATAACCAAACCATTTATCTCCATATGAACACAATCAGAAGGGATCGTGAAATACCCTTTTAAGGCTGCAATTTCTCTTCTCATTCCCTTGGGAGAGCAGGTCCCAGTGAAGTCGACGGGACTTTATTTTTGGTAGATATATAGAGCATCCGCATCGAGTAATTAAATCCTGTCTTCTGCTGAATCCTCTTCTGCGTACACACGTTCAACTTCCGATGCCTCGTCGCTTGTGAAGGAGAAACGTTTTCCGGGACACCCTCTTTTATTAATTTTGAATTTTTCGCGGTGCAGAACATTCCGGCCCATTGGGCAAGAGTTGGGAAGAAGGGGCTGTTATGAACGTGACTGTGGATGTAAAGAAACCACCTTGCGAAGAAAGCTCTTGTCTTATGGCACAGGCTAGAATAATGGCATAGTTAGCACTAGGTGTGCACGCGCTATTCCGCAAATATGTTTATTGCCTTTTAACATTCCTTTTTGCCGGCATTTAGCTATTCCAGGGTTGGAAGGCGGGGGAGACAGAGAGACAGAGACAGAGAGACTGGCGCTGCTGGCGGAAACTTGCTCCCGCCATTGGCGACGCTCCCTCCCCTGCTCTCCTCCGAAAACCAAACAAAGCGAGAGGGACGAGAGCGACGGCTCCCTGGAGGGAAGGGAGTCGTCGCTGCTGCAATCCCGCTGCCAACAGCTGAGCGGAGAGTAACGAAGGCGCCCCTCCCGAGGGACGTTTAAGGGAGCTCGGCCTTTTTGGTTTCGCGGGCTCCGAAAGGCCCGGGTTGACGAGGACCGGCCCCCTTTAATACAGCTCAGCTCTGGCCAGGCGGGCTTGAGGTGAAGTTGGCTGCGTGGTGAAGGCGGGGTGGCTGGGGACTGCGGCTCTTTCTTGCCCCGGGCAGGCGCGCGCTGCAGTGGGGCTGCGCGAGGCGGCCCCTGGATAGCAGATGGGGGGAGAGGGCGGAGAAGGCGAGACAGGCGTGAGGAGAAAGCAAAAGAGGTGGCTTGGGAGGGGAGCAGAGGTGGGAGTCAACGGTGCGGTGTAAGGCGGGAGAGATGCGGCACGGCGAGGGGGAAGGAAGCGGAGGCGGCGGGTAGGCTAGGAGTGAGAGGCTTTCCCGACCCCTCTTTGGGCTCGGCTCTCAGGATTCAGCTTTGGATGGCCGGCTCCTCGGTTGTGGGGAAACGGCGAGGGGGCGGCTCCTGAGGGCATCTAAGCCCGCTTCGCCTCTGGGAAAAAGGAGGAGGACAGCCGGCTTCCTTTGGCCGCAAGTGTTTTAGCCGGCGTGGTCAATTATTGAGGAGCTAATCAGCGAGAGCTGCCGGTGTCAGATGTCCCTGTCTGTTGACCCACAACGCAGTGCGTGCTGTGGTATTTATGTGGCCAGCTGTCTTTTGGTCGCGGTGTAGATCTCAGACTGTGCCTTTCTAAGTGGGGCTTTATGGGTGAGATACAGGATGCTTTTCTCATTCCATTCTCTTTTCTTGATTCTCTATTTACTCCTCTCAGAACATCATTAATGCTGTGTTTTATATGTAAAAGTGATATTGCATTCCTAGCGACTGTGTGATGTATACTGTAGAGGTGGGGAAGTCAAAAGAGAAAAGCGATTATTCAGATCCAAAGAATGAGAAACCTGAATAACAAATATCTGTTAGTGTAGCATTGTTGATTATGAGATGACAGGGGATTTCTGTCGGTATGTACAAAATGAGTTTATGATTTGTTTCCAATAGATTCTAAGGCTATTCTGAACAAATCACCAGCAATTAAGATAAAATTGCAGCAATTATCAAATATATAATTGCACAGATTATGGATAAGAAAAGGGGCCTGTACTTAATTGTAGTCAGGGAAAGGCCATCTTGTTAATTTGATGATCAATTACTATTTATGGTTAATTTTCAGAATAGTTAATTAACTGAGAGATGCAAATATTTGGAAACTCTATGGGAGTTCGTAAAGAGTTTGTTATGTAATTAAGAAACTGGGAGAAAGACTAGAAAAAAATTAGCTATCTCCATCGCTTTTCCCCAATAGAAAATCAGATTTTGAACTATGCTACACTTTCTTGTACCCAAAACACTGCATAGTACTGTAGTGGAAGAGCAGAAAACATTGTAAGTTAATGTAGTAAAATGTTTGTGAATGTTCACTAAGACATTTAAAGTTCTTAAAAGGAAATTAAAGTACAGATTTATTTTTAACTTAATTGCCTACCTGAAGAAAAGAGATGAAAAGCATAAAACAATAAGAGAACTTGATGTGAATGAAGGCCAGCACCAACTAAAGAACTGGCAGTTGTATTGTGTATAATAATACAAGTAGTCCTCGATTAACAAACATTCATTTAGTGACCAAAATTACAATGGCACTGAAAAGTGACTTATGACCAATTTTTACACTTAAAACTGTTGCAGCATCCTGGTGGTCACACGATCAAAATTTGGACACTAGACAGCTGGCATGTATTTTTGACAGTTACACTATCCCAGGGTCATGCGATCATCATTTGCAAACTTCACAGCTAGCTTCTGACGAACAAGTCAATTGGGGGAAGCCAGATTCACTTAATAACCAAATGATTCACCTAACAGTGGCAAAAGCGTTGTAAAATGGGGCACAACTCACTTAACAACAGTCTTGCTTAGCAACAGAGATTATGAACTCCATTGTGGTTGTAAGTCAAGGATTACCTGTAATGCATCCCTCCACATCACTGCAGTTATGTGCAATTATAATTCATTTATCTAATGAAGTGTATTCTACTCCATAAAGGTTTATGCCACAAGCCTTTAAGAATTATTGTAAAAGGCAGTAAGATTATCATTGTTATTTGGCACTTCTAGTTTCTAAAGTTTTGGAATGTTATTCAGATTTTAAAAGAAGCCAGTGCTAGGTTGTGTAATGCCAAATGGAAACAGAAATGAAGTAGGAAGAGTAAATTTCTTATAAATATGTTGTATGACTGGATTCACAGTTACTGCTTTTTCATGTAGAGTATACTAGCAGTTGGTATCTGGTTAGTATCTGGTTAGATATGATATAAAGAAGGACATTAAGCTAAGTTGTGTCTCATTAGACTTCATGATACTTACTACAAGCTAGATTCTAATAATTGGGTCCTATAATCTTGATAAATTTTGAAACCTGTAACATATACCTTTTAGGTGTGATGGTTGCAATGCCATATACGTCCTCAGCATCCTCCTCTCCCAAGATAGATATGGTGCCCATTCTCCTTGTGTTCTTGCAAGGCCCTTAAGACCTGGCTCTGTTACCATGTCTGGGTTAATATGTTTATTGGATCCCCTGTGATGCTTCTTGATTGATATGGTTCCTTGTCATGTTTTTATCTACTTTAATTGTATACTCCAATGTTGTAAAGTCACCCAGAAACTGTTGGATTGGGTAATCATAAATCTAAATAATTATTTTTATGTAACCAGGACTAAGCTCTGTTCAATACAGTAAAAACAGATGTGCAAGGGATCACTGGTTCTGATAAGCACTTCTACGCAGAGTTTAAATTGAAAATGACTAAATTATTCCTATAAGTTGTGTCATCTTTAAGTAGAACTGATATGCAGATCTAATTCTTCTCTCTGCTATCACTGCCTGTTTACCTTTCTCTGTGATGAGGGAGGGAGGGAGGGAGAGAGAGAGAGAGAGAGAGAGAGAGAGAGAGAGAGAGAGAGAGAGAGAGAAAATATTTCAGGATTTGACATTTAAGTGTATAAATGCTTTCTGTATAAGCATTTTCTCTAGAATTGGGAGGTGCTATGAAGGAAAAGTGCTTATAATATGCCTTGTTGTATATCATCTCAGTAGTGCAATTAGAGCAGAGCCTTGTATAAATTCAGCTCTCTATAGACTACTCACAGAATTAAAAAGAGGACTTGCCAGTAGAGAGCGTTTATTGAAGTAAATATGTTTTACAATCTATGGAGCTCTCTCATAGTGTAATTACCAAAACACATTTCTAAACACAAGTACTAAATTCAGCTTTCCTCTAAAAACAAATACTAAATTGAACATCAGAACTATTTTGTTTTAATCTATGCCTATTTACATGTAACATTTCACAGATATTTTACTTTGACTGGATTATTATAGAAGTATGACCCTCTTGTCAGCTTGCACCTGATAATGAAGGCTGGCTGCATTTTTATGCATACTTAAAAAGAATTTAATCCAGTTGAAATTTAAGTAATCCTTGTTAGGAGCGGATCACTTACAACAGTTTATTTATTATTTGGACTAAGATATAAGAGACACACCTAGATGCAATGCTATACTGTAAGCATTTCTTAATTCAGTCCTGTTGGTAGACTAATTTTAGATCTACTTCTAGGTTATTGCACAATTTTCCGTAAGATTTGTCTTACTGGCCTTTTTTCCAGTCTTCAGAATGACTCTGTTTATTTGCTTAAAGTCTCTGGGGGAATTTTGAGCTTGATTTTCATTTAAGACCTGTGGAAAAATACAGGCATGCTAAACCTGGAACAATTAGTTTGGGTAAATGCTTTTCTTTTTTGGGGGGGGGGGAAGCTATTTTATATGGGTGAGATGCTATTTTTTTCTTTTTGCAATCATTACATGTTGTCTCTTTGGTACTCTTTTCAACAAGCATTGCTTTGGAATTATACTGGAAGAGCAAAAACGATGTCATTCTGCAGAAGCTTAGTGCAGGGGCCCTCCATGAGTCATCATTGTTTCTAGCTTCTTAGGTAAACTTCCAGTTGCTGCTTTCTTAGGAACTGGAACACTAAATGTGGAGAGGAGAGGAGAGGAGAATCTTCACCAGAGATGTCAATAACTCTGTGAAGCAGTAGATATGAAATTCACTGTGCGAAAAGGGTTTTCAAGTAATTTGGTGAAATTTCCCTGCGTTTTAAAAATTAGTTATATATTTCAACAATTTTTGAAAAAAATCTTTCTACCTTTACCTTCAAATTAAATCCTGTATCTATTACCCTCTCGCAATTTTAGATTTTGTGATTAACTGGTATTTGAAATGTTCTGAAATAGATATTTTTAGTTTGTTTTTTTATTTTTAAAACGTACAGTAATGAAGTAAAAAAAATATTTTTGAATACATTGAGCTTAGTAGATATTTCAGTCAGGCACAATGTATACAACACTATCAGGCCAAGATTCAGTGTTAATTTACATGTCTCGTAACATTCCGTTTATTTCTAGCAGGCTTCATACAGTATGTTACCTCATGCTTAGTGCCATTGCTGTCCGTCTTTTATTTAATAAAGATACATGATTGAGTGCTTTTATTTCATTATAGTACAGTTTTAAAAAGCTGTAATCATTTCTATCTCAAAAAGAGATACCCTTCAAAAATATTACTATTTATTATTTTGTACAATACTAAGAAAAGAACCTTAACATTTGAGAATAGATGTAGATCTACGTGAATGTCTATGAATCTATGGTTGTACATAACGAAGCTGAATATCATCAATATAAAGCTGACAAATAGTTTCAGACCTGCAAAGGATCATTCCCAGCAGGTTCATGTAGATATTACATAATATAGAATTTGGTGGATGATGGCCACTATAGTAATTTAAGAGATAAGAGCTGAACTATATAAACCAGTTCATTCATGCACTCCAAAATGACACCATGGTAAGTCACATTAGAAGACACACAGATCCGGGAATATCAGTGGGGACTCATTCCCCACCACCACCCACCCCATTTTCCTGGAGATTATCCTACAAGGTGACCAGTGTTCTCTCTTTGTCAAATCTAGGTTCTAAAATCCAGGTTGAAAATATTGTAGAAATGTTTGAATCTGTAAAAAATAAGGTTTTTTTAAGTGTGTTATTCCTTTAAACTGTAAATGTTCATTCAGGTGGTAAATTCTGACTCTTCCACTCAGTGTTTCAAAAAGGTAGTCTTATCAAGGACTTGGAAATATGAACATAATTTGAGCAGCATGAGTTGCAGAATAATAATGCAATAAAATGTATTTAATTTGTATACCCTATTTTTATTATATAATAGAAGTATTCTGATTTCAACATTTTGCATTTGAATATTATTTACCCTTTATGCTTAATGTTGCAATGCTATGAGTTGAAACTGGCTAGTGCACACACCCACACTCAATTGCACAATAGCAAAAAAGAAAAAAAGTACCAAATTTTATTTAAATCTAGCATTATTGCTATTGCTATTGCAAAAAATAAGTATGAAATTGTGGTCAATAAAATGCAAATGCATACTAATAATAGTTTAAGAGCAAAATAGAAAATTTTTGCCATGTGGAACTTCAGGAAATTGTTCAGAACCACGATGAGTTATGTAATTTGGATTTTTTAAAAGAGTTAATTGGTCATATTAATCATAATTTAGAATTTGGACAAAAATTCAATTTTAATAATAGAAACTGAAAACAAATAGCATGTGTATATATCCCAGTACATATTAAACTACTACTTTATTGTATTTGCAATTAAGAAGATACAGGTAGTGTTCGACTTACAGTCACAAGTGGGACTGGAAAGTGATCTGGTTGTTAAATAAATCATGCCTGATTTTACGTCCTTTTTTGCCACAGCTGTAAGGTGAATAACTGCAGTCATTAAGCAAATCTGGCTTTTTCCATTTACTCTGCTATTCAGAAGCCCCCCGCCCCCCCAGTAGGTCACAGATGGCGATCACATGACCCCAGGATGCTGCAACTGTTGCAATATCAATGCCAGTTTGCCGAGCATCTGAATTTTGATCATGTGACTCTGGGGATACTGCAATACTTAAGTGTAAGTGCAAGGATCAGTCATAAGTCATCTTTTTCAGCACTATTGTAACTTTGAAATGAATGGTCATAAGTCGAGGATTGCTTGTAATGTATTTAGAGCAGCAATACATCTGCAGGTCAGACTTCCTAAAATTTACCTGAGTAGCATTTGGATTATCATCCTGTACTTACTTGATATCACTTAAAGAGAATTTATAGTTGTTTATGCAGGATTTGTTTTTAGATGGTGAAACATATATATAATTTCACAGAAATGTATCCATTTAACATACTGATCAGTAATATAGTGAATGATACTATGGTTAAAACAGTTGATCTAAAGGGGCATACATTTAAAAGATGCATGTAATTGTTTGCTTTTTCAGATGCAAAAATGTCTACAGATGCTTCAAGACAAAAAGGAGTGTGGCGACAGACAAGAGCTCTTTTTTATAAGAATTGCTTAGTTAAATGGAGAACCAAGAAGAGTAGTGTTCAGGTCAGTTGATCTGCAGTTTTTTAAAGTTTGAAGAAGTTAAAAAGATTAATCTTTTGGATGTTTTTAAATAATTGTTAATGATAATGGTTTTAGATATTTTTTTTAGTTTTAATTATGCTGTCCAGAGTCACTTGTTTGTGAGATGGGCAGTGATATAAATTAGCTAAATAAATAAATCATTTTGTTTATTGATTTGAGCTCTGTTTTAAATTGTTACACCAGAATTATTCTTAGGCTTCTATGTCATTAAATGATTTTATTAAGGATAACGCTTTAGTTTGACAATTTCAATATTTGTACAAGTAGTCTTCAACTTATGACCGCATAAGTTGGGACAGTTGTGGTCATTAAGTGATCATGCAGCTCATTAAGTGATCACATGAGGATGCCATGGGGTGGGAGAGGCTCTGGGAGTCCCTGCGCCACTGGCTCATGGAAACTTCCCATGGACCAGGAGATCTCAGCTGGCTGCAAGCTCACTGGTACGTGAAAAGCTGAAGGAGGTTGAGCCCTTTTCTTACACCACCATGGCTGGGAGGCCGTCCCTCTCCCCCTGCACCACCATACATGGGTCAATTTACTTTTGCCTTTTTCTGCAGCTGCTGAAAAAGCCTTTGTAGCTTTCAGAACCATCACCTTTGCTAGCATCCTGTCCATTTTGAATACCTTTAAATTAAAAATGAGGACTTTCTGTAGGAATAATGATTCAAAGGTACAGTATTTAAGAGGACACAATAAACAGGTCTCTGTTTTTTACAAATTTCCTCAGATACGTCAGATCCAATTGAAACTAGATGCTGTATGACTTATTCCACTGAATGGATTAACCTGATAATTTACCAAACCTTAGAATGATGTTGAGAAATTTAAATAAAGGCCATTGAACTATCAGTAAGATTCAAAATATCCTCAACATATAAGAAAGACTAAGTTATCTTCAACTCCAAATATTTTTATACTCTATATGCTTTAACTGTGCAATAAAACAAGCCAGTGGTTCCTATATCAATTAAAATATGTCTTGTAAGTTTCCCAGAATGGCCTCTAGGTGAGATGGGCAGCATATAAATTTAATAAATAAATAATGAGAGGAAATAAAAAAAATCTTTCCTGAGATATTTTAATTGGAGGACAAATAATTCCATTTGCAATCACAATAGATGGATTTTAACCCAAGAAATCATAATGGAGGGAATCTACATCTGAGAAAACATATTAAAACTTTAATCTGTACCACATCAAAGGCTTTTTCTACATCCAGTGAAGCAACTACTGAACAATCTAGTTTCTCTGATTTTACTTTTAAAACATTAATCAGCACTCTAGTATTATCTAAAGCTTGCTCTTTAATAAAAGGCTTAGCCTTTTATAAAGCCAAATTGCGCAGGATGAATTATTGTAAGTAATATATTAAGTTTCTCAACGCCAGAACTACAGACAAAATTTAAAGAAATCATGGATTGGCTTATACCTTTCTACAGGATCTTTTCCAGGCTTCAATATTACACTTACATGAGCCTCACAAAAAGAAAAGGGCAGCATTCAAACATCATTCAAAAATATTTTTATATATCCACCAGCAATATGAGAATAAAAATCTTAATATATACTGTATGTTATAGGATTCTACTGGATTAATCATGTGGATCAAGGGCTTTCTCTCTTTTCATTTCTCTTAAAATAAAAAATAAAAACAGATTAAGATACTGATACATATACCGGAGTATAAAGAATATTTTGTTTTATTAGATTAAGCATATCCATTTTTGTTGGGCACAAGGTATGAATTATAACTCCAGTCTTAGGGATGTTTAAAAATGAAAATTAAGCTCCTTTTTCAGCAATAGTGCACTTAGATAGAATAGAATAGAGTTGGAAGGCACCTTGGAGGCCTTCTAGTCCAGCCCCCTGCTCAAGCAGGAGAACCTATACCATCTCAAACAAGTGATTGTCTAGCCTCTTTTTAAAAATCTCCAGTGATGGAGTGCCCATGATTTCTGGGGGCAACCTATTCCACTGGTTAATTGTCCTCACTGTCAGGAAGTTTCTCCTTAATTCGAGGTTGTTTCTTTCTTTGATCAGTTTCCAACCATTGTTTCTGTCCTGCCCTCTGGTGCTTTGGTGAATAATGTGACCCCCTCTTCTTTGTGGCAGCCCCTCAAATACTAGAATACTGCTATCATGTCTCCCCTATTTCTTCTTTTCTTTAGACTAGCCAAACCCAAGTCCTGCAGCCTTTCTTCGTATGTTTCAGTCTCCAGATACTGGGAGAGTTGTTCAGTTCCTTCTGTCAAGTATGCAATTGTGACTGTGTATGGAGATTCTCAGTCATCCAAGTCATGCTTGTCCCAAAGGTTCTTTTTCAAGAGGCAACTGGACTTTCTTGTTTTTCTTTGAAGATATTTTGCTTCTCATCCAAGAAGCTTCTTCAGCTTTGACTGAATGGTGGGGAATGGAAGGTCACCTGAGTGGTGCAAATGTGTATGGAGCCTTCTTGGAAGTGTTGAAAGGACTGTGTTGTAGACTGGAGATAGATGATGTTGTATCCGCCCCCTCTATTGAGAGAGAGAGCTGTTCAAATTTGACATAGATGGCCTCTTTGACCCCTCTTTCAAAGCAGCAGTCCTCTCTGTCCAAAATGTGGACTTTGCTGCTTTCAAAAGAGTGGCCTTTGTCTTTTAAATGCAGATGGTCTGCTGAATCTTGTCCTGATGGGTTTGTTCTCCTATGTTGTGCCATGCATTTATGAAGTGGTTGTTTTGTTTCCCCAATGTACAGATCTTCACATGTCTCACTGCATTGTACTGCATATACCATGTTGCTGTAATTATAATTGTGACTGAATAATGCAGGCTGAACCGTTATGTTCATATTAGTCTTAGCCTTATGACCACATTGAAATAACTATATAGTATGTGTGAAGTTTTGAGATGTGATTTTTCTTGTGTAATTATCCATTCCAGACCATGTAAAATGATCTGTTCTATCAAACGTAGTTCATATTTGCCAGGGAAAATATGAATGCTAAGACTATAAGCAGAGCATCAAACTGTAGTTTGTACATCTTTTCAATATTAGATGACTTCATGTTCTATTTTAATTTTACAAGTATACTAATTTAGGAAACTTTGCCTGCTCCATTGGCCAACCAAAATTTGTTGCTGCCAGAGTGTAGATGTTATTTCTGAGCCCCTGTACTAGTGCCCAGTAAGTGCCAGTTAAATGAAATCTTAGCCTGCAAGAGAATGGAAATTAACCCTGTCCCATCTTCAACTCTAGATTTTGAAAAAGTCTAGATTTATGTTATTCAGAGAAAGCTGCTCTCTCATCATATTGAGAATAGTAGGCAGTATTAGTAAATGCTATATAAATATACTTAAATGGACTCCAGAAGATGGTAGAGGACAGGAAGGCCTGGAGGAATGTTGTCCATGGGGTCGCGATGGGTCGGACACGACTTCGCAACTAACAACAACAACAATATAAATATACAGATATGTAATGTTTAAATAGTGAAATAATGTTAAACAGATTTTTAAGAAGACTCTCTATTTCAGTGAGCATTATATACAGCTGCAAGTGATTGTTTCTGAGTGTTACTCATTTAACATGTTGATTTTATTTGTGCAGGAAATATTGCTTCCACTTTTCTTTTTATTCTGGCTAATATTATTGAGCATGATGTATCCAAATAAGAAATACGATGAGGTGCCTGACTCTGATCTTTATTCTGTGAATCACTCTAGTATTTCTGACTTTGTTGTTGGCTACACACCAGTGAACAATGTGACGAGAAAAATCATGCACAAAATGTCTGCAGAATATTTTACAGAAGGTATTATAAACAAACTCTTATGTTCTCCCACATGTTTATATTTTTTCTTGTATTTGCTAGGAAGATACAGTTAGAAAAATAGATTAAACATGTTATTTCCATATAATAGCATGCACATTGTTATTTCATATTAAATATTTATAAATATTCTTTTATATTAACACACATTTGTTTATTTTTTTTCCCTTCTAAAGCTTATTCTAGCAATGTGCCTCTTACTTGTGTCCCAAATCAATCAATCATCATATACTTTTTGGGAGTCATTGAAGTTCTTGTGATTGCAGTGGGATACAAATATGATAAAAAGATACATAAAATAAATAATAAAAGCCCTATTCTAACGTATCTGATAATAGAAAGGTGGCTCAGAGGCTGCAGATCCAAATTTCACTTAGAGTCCAGCAAGTTCCATGTGAACAAAACAAATCGATTAATGCCCCCTAACAGAAGGGACCAGAACCACTGGATATGTATCCAATGGAGCTAAATCTCATCCTACTTGGCACTGGCAAGGAGAATGGTTCTTATAGCCCTGTTCCTCATGAGTAAAAGAAACTTGCCATCATGCAGTCTGTGTTGAAAACCCATGCTTTTTAGTACAGGTAGTCCTCGACGTACGACCACAGTTGAGCCCAAAATTTCTGTTGCTAAGCGAGACAGTTGTTAAGTGAATTTTGCCCCATGTTACAACTTTTCTTGCCACAGTTATTCAGTGAATCACTGCAATTGTCAGGTTGGTTAAGTGAAACTGGTTTCCCCACTGACTTTGCTTGTCAGAAGGTTGCAAAAGAAGATCACATGACCTCAGGACACTGCAACCATCATAAATATGAGTCAGTTGCCAAGTGTTTGAATTTTGATCACGTGACCATGGAGATGCTGCAATGGTCATAAGTGTGAAAAATGGCCATAAGTCACTTTTTTCAGTGCCGTTGTAACTTCAAGCAGTGTCTAAATCAGCAGTTCCCAACCTTTTCTATACCCCGCACCCCTAGAACGCTTCTGATATATTCTCGCACCCCTTACAAAAGTTCAAAATAATGGCAACGAATTATGTATATACACTATAATTTTGAAAACCCAAGTTTTTGCACCCCCTGGAATATCGTCTTGCACTCCCGGTTGGGAACCCCTGGTCTAAATGAACTGTTATAAGTCAGGGATTACCTGCACACAGAACTCTATTCTGTAGATTTAAACTGATCCTCTCAAAATAACTTTTGCAAATATAAGTTACTCTATTCATTTAAAAGATCCCACACTTTTAACAGAGACTTAAAAATTTAAGTTGACATCAGTAGCTTCAGATATACTTTAGGCTGAATGTTATATGTAAACAAAAAAAATCTATGATTAATAAATGAGACAGTTACAGATAGGATTGTACTTATATTAGTACACATAATCGGATATGAAAATAATTAGAAGAAATACTTTTCTTTTATAGGAATCACTACTGAAGAATTTCTAACTGAGCAGGAAATGCAAGAGGCTACATTTCGTAGTCCCCGAAACTTTGTGGGTGTAATTTTTAAGGATTCCATGTCCTATCAACTCAGATTTCCTCCTACAAAGGTTCCTGTTTCTGCAATTCACGTGGAATCAAGAGGTATTTTATATATATATATAAATTGAGGCTTGCTGCAAAATATTTGATTTTCCTCAGACATAGGAGTGATCTTTTGTAACATTCTGTTCATAATTTATTACTCAATTGACAAAATTACTTCTAGATACTTATGAAGTTCCATAGATTCCATATGTATTTTAAAAACATTCTAGCTATTTTGTTTCCATAAAGGCATGCAGTCATTCAAACATACTATAAACGGAGATGCTATAATTATACCTGGTGGACATTTAATTTGAAGTCAGTTCGATCCACCAAATGGCTTAATTAGATGTGTCTGAATTTTTCCTTAGAATTGCTGAATTGAAATGATGATCCCAAACTGATTGAATGTTGGAATTAGATCCACAAACCCTTAATATGTGTGTTTTTAGTTTTAATTATATAAACAGTCTAAATATCTAAATTTAAGCTTTTGCCACTGATTGGAAATGAAGATTTAAAGAATTATGTTGCTTCATTCTATAAAATAACAAAATTGTCTAATACTATGGTATCATATTTTTAATCTTTTCATGTGCTTTTAGATGATATAAATGTTTCAAATTGCACCCATGCTTTCTTTACATGTATATCTTTTATTTTTCACTAACAAAGATAAATGTAGAATTCTCTGAATTACAGCTTTAACTATGTGAATAACTGTAAACTTTAAAGAAGAAGAATATATGCTGCTAATATTTTTGTGTTTTCATTTCATTATGGGTTTTTTTGTGAGCACCTATTTGGAAGAAGGCTATATTAAATATCAGTTTCTTTCTCCATATATTTTATATGAAATCTTATATTTTAGTATAAAATAATAGATGAGTTTATTCATGCCAATATGATAACTATTTAGTTGAAGATAAAGTAATCCTTTCCATCTATATGGCAGAAACATTATTTTTTAAATTTTTTTACAGCCAGTTGTTCAAATACTTCCAAGATATGTCAAGCTGAAACATACTGGCGGTATGGATTTACAGCTCTCCAGATCTGCATTGATGCAGCTATTATTCAGGTAAATATAAATTATTAGCATACAACTCAATATTGCTTTGTATTAGTCAAAATACAATATATTTATTTTTTTCTTATATAGAAAAATGCTTTATCCAAGTGAGCAGTTAGGCTATGCAGTGATCTGAATTTGAAAAAATACAGTAGATAATTTGGAACACAGAGTACTTCTTGACTGGTCCTTAATATGATATTTGATTGAAGAAATAGTCAAATGTGTCTATCAAGTCTCCATATTATGGTTTTCTCTTCAAATCTACACACTGCACAACCTAGTGAGTGGCTGTAATAGTCACCAAAATGTTTGATGGAATTTTGAATTAATGTTTGTAACTAATAGCTGAATATGAAATTCTTTTGCTTGAGATGCCGCATGCATATAAACAAAATGTATTTTGGATTTATATTTTCACCAAATATATCCATCTCCATCTCCATCTATATCTCTATGTATCTATACATCTATATCTATATCTGTATATCTATATATATCTATATCTTTGTGTTTCCTCATATTGACTGCTTAATTCATTATGTAGTTAAGTCTTGTTGACTGTTGGGGACCATAAATAGGATTACCTGTCTCTTCGGGTATCCTCCCACTGTGCACTGACCAGGACTTTTAAATGAATACATCCACCTTGTTGCTGTTCATCCTTTGATTTGCTTTACTTCTGCCTTTCCCAAAATTAGATTTGCATAATGTGTTCAGAATATAACAGCAATAGCAATAGCACTTAGACTTACATACTTCTTCACAGTGCTTTATAGCCCCCTCTAAGCAGTTTACAGAGTAAGCCTATGGCCCCCCAACAATCTGGGTCCTCGTTTTACCGACCTCGGAAGGATGGAAGGCTTGTATCAATGGCGAGAATCAAACTGCTGGCAGTCAGCAGAGTTAGCCTGCAATACTGCATTCTAACCACTGTGCCACCATGGCTGTTAATAATTTGTCCCCAATCGTGTGCCTCCAGTAAATTTTGGGTTGATTTGATCTATAATACATTTGGGGTTTTTTTGTTTTGTTTTTGTTATTGATAGTATTTCCAAAGTCTTATCAGTACCACAGTTTATTCCATTCCACTTGGAAACCATCCAGACCATGAACTCAACCATTTTGCGATGATTGGATCAGTTCCAATATTTCTTAAATAAAGTGGCAAAGGAGCTTTCAAAACATCAATATTACTTTGTGATATTGCTGAATATTTATCTGACTCATAAAGTGATTAATATCAGATTAATTACCAGTTATCCAATTCATAAAATAACTTCTTAAGAAGGGAAAAAACCCTGATTATTAAAAGCTGCTGAATCCAACAACTACTATCTATCAACTACAACTATTTCAAAGATTATACTCTACTGGTTCTTTTGCTTCAAACAATGTGCCAACAGCTGAATAGCTTTTTCACCTCATTACCAGCAACTGAAATTCAATCTCCTCAAAGAGAATTCAACCCGATCAGCCTAAAAAATCACTTGGCTGCAACTGGGCTAATATAAATGTATTAGAAGTCTGATCTATAGGTTTTTTTTGCCTAATCTAGTAAGAGTTCTTTAACCAAGTTTTCTATCCATTGATATAGAACATTTTTATCTTATGTCTTCCTATTTTATTTATTCCACTTTTTCTTCATTCTAAAATTTGAGCAGCCAATAGAAAAAAAAAGCAGAGATATATAAAATAAATCAGAACTCCTTTGTAAAACTCAAAATTACTTTGTGTGGAGATATAAAATAGATAGATCTATTATAAATTGTTTTACAGCTTTGGAAATAATGTTTCTTTATTAGCAGAAGCTATTCCAAAACCTGGTTTTAAATAGTCATTTTCTTTTTTCAGCTGAAGACCAATCACTCAGTTTTGGAAGAACTGGAACAAACAAAAGCTGTCATGATGGGAGAACCTGCTATTTTGGAAATAGATAATTTTCCTCGTGCAATCATTCTGATTTACTTAGTGATTGCCTTTTCACCTTTTGGTTATTACTTGGCAATCCATATTGTGGCAGAAAAAGAGAAGAAAATAAAAGAATTTTTAATGATAATGGGCCTTCATGACACTGCCTTTTGGTGAGTAAGTTTCTTAGCTCTTTGGTGTTAAACAACTGCAACAGCCATTGTTCAGTTATACAATTGGAGAGAAAAGGTATAGCATCTTGATTGTGACCCAAGGTAAAGTCTCTTTGTAGAAAGCATTCCAGGCTGCTCTCAAGCTTTCCTAGACTATTTCTTAGAGTGGATAGATATGACTACATTGTGATACATTTTGAACACTGAGCTATGTGAAGAATCAGATGCAATTTTGAAAATAAAAGTGACACTTGAAACGTTCTGCAGTTTTGGTCACAATGATATCATCACTGGTCTATCATCACTGTGTATATATGTTAACGGAGTTACTTTGTGAACATGTACAAAATTTATTTAGAGATGGCTCTTTAAATGTAAGCTGATTTGCTTTTCTGGATTGATGCTGTTAGGCTGAATGCTTGAAAAAGCTTTGCAACTCTAATGCTGTGTGCAGATTCTCTGTTGAAATTTCAGTTTAAATTTCGAGTACATATGCATGAGAAAGCTTTAATCGAGGCTAAATGTAAAGAAAATGCGTGAAGCACTTGATTGGTGGAATTGCAGAGGATTTCCATAACCCCCATTTTTTTTAAAAAAATGTAATTAATGTGATAGAGTTGTCTTGTCTAGTTGTCCTTTGGAAAATTTTGGGGCAGTCTAGTTTAAAAAAGAAAATATGTCCATTGATAGCCATCTTTTCCTCTAAATAACATTCCTAGAAGTCTTAGTTCCACACTTTTGTTTTCTCTCTCTCTCATCAAATAGTATGTTCAGAGAATAATTAATATCCATTCTTGAAGGATTTGGACTAGTTGTTACAAAATCTGGTTTTAAACAGTCTTTTGTTTAAATTTCTTAAAGGAATTCCATAAACAAATTCCTTAAACAAAGGAATTAATTTTAACATTTTAGCATTTCTTTTTATTTCAAAATTCATGAGCAGAAAAAAACTTATATTAGCAAACATGATTTCTCCATATTTTAAGGCAAAATTATGTGGAAAAATATGTATATTAGATGAAGCAAGATAAAAAATAATTCTTAATTTTGGAAAATTCAATGAATTTTATTTTAAGATAGTATAAAAGGATTTTTCCAGAGCAATGACACTTTTGTGTAAAGGACAGGTCTTAAAGTATTCCTCTATTTTCTTGAAAAATCCAGATAGTCATGAAACAACTGCTGTTATTGCTGTTTCCTCTGTTGGGGTCAGTGATCACTTTAGATGTTAGATCTGTGCAGTGTTTTGGATTAGCTTTCCAAAGGCTCTTTTGGAATGTGTACAGGTATGAATGTAGTGCCTGCCTGTAACTCTTTAAAACCACAACATCTTTTCCCAAAAAGATAGTTTGCAAACAAGGGATTTATTCTCATTCTTATTCTTGTGCTCTAGGGCATCTTTTCAGAATCACATCCAAAAGACTTTTAGAGTCCTACTAGATATTTATTTGTTAGTTGTCTAGATATTTGCAAAGCTTTTGTCTTTTGTATTAACAATATTGCAGAATTCTGTAATTCTTCATATGTTAGGTTGCATGAATGTACACCTCTGTGTTCCTATTAGTCGGCTACCTAGACACATTGATATTTATATCTTGCACTAAAATAATTTTTATGAACACAGTTTGTTGAACAAATTGTAATGGTTTGGTTTACACATAATACTATCTGTGGAAGTGTCAAGAGCAAGAGCTCTTTGATTAAAAACTTTTTGTTTAAAGGGGACTTCCCCAGTTCTATTGTATCACTTGTTTGTGAAATGGGCAGCTATATAAATTAGATAGATAGACAGACGGACAGACTGACAGGCAGAAGGACAGACGATAATGTTCACAAGACTCAGTTTTTGCTTGGTTGCTTTGAAAGAGCTAGAACATAGATTGGCAACAATGGGCAGTTTGCTATCTACGATATCACTGAATTATGTTCCTCGAATCCTCAGTTTTAAAAAAAAAAAAACTGGCTGACCGTCTTCTCAGATAACCAAATATCGTAAAATATTTATGTTGTTACATTAAATACCACAATATTTCTGCCTTTTACATTTTTTAAATTTATTTTTTGGATGTCTGCAACATTGTGCAAAATAGCATGATGGTGCCTGCTGCCTGAAAAGATTGCTGATCTTTGAAGCAGAGGTAAGTTATCTTTGTGTAGTAATAACATATAGCTTTGAATTCACGAATCTTCATTGTATGTTTTCTTTTTTAGGCTTTCTTGGGTCCTACTGTACACCAGTCTGATATTTGTCATGTCTCTTCTTATGTCGGTCATTGCAACATTCTCTTCGCTTTTCCCCAAAAGTAGCAGCTTTGTGATATTTCTTCTTTTTTTCCTGTATGGAATATCCTCCGTAAGTGTTTGTATGTGTGTTTGTGTGGTCATTGTTGCTATATTGTAGTTACGGGTAATGTTTTAGAGTCTTATTTGACCTACATAAGCAATTTGGTTTTCTTTTCACTGAATGATAGCTGGCAGAGGTCTGATGCAGTTTTATTTGCTCAGATAGTTTAACAGATGTTGCTTCTCATTTTGTTTTCAGTATACTTTCTGATTTACCTAAGTGTTTACTAAGTCTTTAAACATGTACTATTTTGTGATGATTACAGACATCACTATTAATAACAAGTATTGATGTAGTCCAAAAGGCACTAATATTAAAGCTTTTTAATGACATGACATTATTATATGGAAATAAGTATGTATTCTAGCTTTTTATTGATTTCTGGTCTGGCTCTGTATGTTGAATTTGTTGTCCATTCTTACAATGGAGCACTTGTGCAAATTATATAATCAGGACATTGCTATCTTCATTTTTCATTATTTACACATCAGTTAACAAAACTAAAAAAAAACATATAAAATATCATGACTTCAGTTGTCTCTCAATCACTGACATTCCTGAACTGGAACTGTTTGAAAAGGCAATTTGTCTTTGGATACAGTATTATTTTTTCAACTCACAATGAAAACATCTTGTTTTTAGTAGAGTACTTTTATATATTACATTATATATTTTTACTTATGCTTAAAATAAAATTGAATATTGCAGTATATGAAAGCCAGGTTATTCTAGAAATTTAGAAATGTCTTGATCATCTCTGTCTTTTAAATCCTCTGGCCACGCCCAAAACACATAATTTGAAAATTTTAAGAAATAAAATCAACCCTCTGATTGCTTCCAGTGAAAGCCATCTTAATAATAGCCATTGGTGTGTTAAATTCAGATGGTTCTAATTGTTGCAATATCAACATAGAGACCATAATTTCAGCATTTTACTGCAAAGTTTCTAATGCATGGAAATAATTGTTTCATTTCTGTTTAGGTTTTCTTTGCATTCATGTTGACTCCTCTTTTCAAAAAATCAAAACATGTTGGTACAGTTGAGTTTTTGTCAACCTTGGCTTTTGGTATTGTGGGTCTCACAATTTTCCTGGTAGAGGATATTCCAAAATCCTTTGTGTGGCTGGTAAGCCCTCTGTGTCAATGCACATTTTTAATTGGTGTTGCACAGGTTAGTAAAATACATTACTTATACATTGTTATACAACTTTCTATGGTTCGAATCCCAGCTATTGACACTAGTGAGAGAAAGATAGACATAGAGACATTATTTGCCTTATTCTATACTTGCAGTTAACATGCTTCTTGCTTGTTGCTGTTTCCTTCATGAGTTTAAATTATTTCTTTTAAATCAAGGACCGATTTCTGTAACAAACTAATAATCTTAGAATAGGAACTGATGGATATCAGATTCTTTAGTGAGCACTGTACAGCTACATCTCAGGTTATGACAGTAATTGGGACCAGATTTACTGTTGTTAAGCAATGCAGTGATAAAGCACAGGTGATGTAATCACACTTCTTAGTGATGGGAGTCCAAGTTGCTATCAAAAACCAGGAGCTTTGGTGGTGCAGTGGTTAGAATGCAGTATTGCAGATTAACTCTGTCCACCGCCTGGAGTTTGATCCTGATGGGGCTCGAGGTTGACTCAGCCTTCCATCCTTCCAAGGTCGGTAAAATGAGGACCCAGATTATTGGGGGCCATATGCTGATACTCAGAGAGTGCTCTAAAGTATAATAGAGCAGTATATAAGTCTTAAGTGCTAGTGCTATAACTCCCAAATGTGTGAGTCATTAAGTGGGAAGAGGCAGGATTCTGAGGTAAAGAGTGTGGGCGGTGCTGCAGTCGAGTGCTAGGAAGCACAAACAGGTCAGTGGAGGCCACAGGAGGGCTGGTGAAGGCCTAGGGCAAATTGGCAGAGGCCCTACGGGGGCCACAGGAAGGAGCGGATGCTGCAGGCAGGCACATGTTACAGAATGTGGGTGGTGAGGGGTGCTACAGAATATGAGATCTCTGGGATCTCATAGTCCATAGTGGACTCCTTGTGAGAAAAAAGTGGTGAGAGCGATTTACTGGGGTGTCTTGCGACCTTTCCTGACTGCTTCCCCATTTACTTTGCTTGTGGGAAGACGGCAGGGAAGATCACAAATGGTGATCATGTAATGCAGCTTACTGTGCTATAATCATGACCCAAGCACCCAGATCACATCACTGCAGTCAGAACATCAAGGACTGATCATAAGTCCATTTTTTCAGCACTAGTTTTGTAACTTTGGTCGCGGAACCAGTGGACATAAGCTGAGAACTTAACTATATGCAAGAAATGATTATTAGTTACAATCTTGTTTAGCAGCGTTATCAACAACACTTTTGTGAAACAATTTATTTTTGATATAAATTTAGATCATAATAAGTCTATTATGTTACAGCAAGAACAACAGCTGCTATTCTTCTCTGGAAGCTATTTCTATAGTAATAAACAATAAATAAACTGTATCCAAAATATCCAAGCTAAACCAGATAAATTATGAATCCTTAAGAATAAAGTGGTTTCAAATTATTTGACAAAATGAAAGAATTCTTATGTGCCAAACTGTGTTAATTTGCAATGGAGTGCCATAAGTGTTAATTACTTTCCTAGTATTTAATGCTATGATGGCATTCCAAATAATATTCAAATTCCATATTTGCTTGCAGGTTATGCATTTAGAAGATTATGAAAACGGAGTTAATTTTTCAAATTTAACTTACGGACCTTATCCACTAATTATTGCTATACTGCTCCTGGCTCTTGACAGTGTGCTTTATTTACTACTGGCAGTTTACTTGGATCAGGTTATTCCAGGTATGATTGAATTTTTGACTAAGAAGAATGATTTCAACTAGGTATAATCATTTATTTGATCTGCATTGAATTCAAAACTCAAAATATATTTATCAGCAATGTGCATTTTACATATATTTCTAGCAACACCTACATTCTGAAGGATCAGAATTTCTTTGCAGGAACTTTTTTGTAGTCCGAGTACTTGATATAAAACTATAGTATGATTGCTTCATAGTACTAGTACACGTTGAAAGCTAAATTTATGTCTATTTGTGGTTCTATTTCATATGTATTTCAATATAACATTCAGTTTTTTAAAAAATTGACACCCAATAAGCCTGAACTAGGATAATTGCTTTAGCCATTGTAATTTATATAACCCTTGTCTCTTACAGAAACACAGCAAAAATGTATGAATAACTCTTAAGGACAATAATATATTTAGATACTATCTGATGTTTAGTTTATTAAATATTTGAACTGTTTTTTTCACTTTTTGCTCTTGAAAAGTTGGAAGTTGTTTGATGTAATCAATAAATAGCAATTTATATTCAGATGTCTCTCTAGTTTTAGATTGTCAGCAAATCAGAATTTGCCATTCTCTTTAAACTGAGCTAGAGTGCATATAATTATATTCCAGTCCCAAACCACTTCTAGTTTAACAGAGAAAATCTCTCTATATCAGGGGTGTCAAACTGCCGGCCCACGGGCCGGACGCATCACGAGGAAACCGCGCCCACCCCATTGCCGGCAATGGGGAAAAAGCTCCGAGATGTTGCGCGACCTCACGTGGTGTCGCGAGTTTGACATGCCTGCTCTATATGTTTAGGTAGGGAAAATACTTAGCCAAGGGGTTAAAATAATGTGAAACTTTTACTTGCGCATTGCATTAGCATTAGTACTACATAGATTCCAATGTATCACAAGGATCAAAAAGTACAAATACTTGGAATGCATGAGAATAAATTCTGCCAGTTGTTGAATATTATTGTGCATAATTTGTTTCATGTATACTCTGGTTACATTAAAAAAAGAGTTCACCAGAGATGAGTTCATTTTGGATGTTAAGCCATTTCTTAAATAATATTTTGTTGCATATCTGATAAAGAAAACTCAAATAATCTGCATTTTGGCTTAGTGAGATATATGAACCCAGTGATATATTTCTTGATCTATTTGAGCAATAGAGTTTTGATTTATTTTATACTTAAAATTTAAGACCATGTTCTTTTGCTGAAGTTTGATACAGGTAGTCCTTGCTTACAACAATTTATTTAGTGATCAGCGGCACTGAAAAAAGTGATTTATGACAGTTTTTCATACTTGCGACCTTTGCAGCATCCCCTTGGTAATGTGATCAAAATTCAGACACTTGGCAACTGACTCAAATTTATGATGGTTGCAATGTCTTGGGGACATGTGATCATTATGACCTTCTGACAAGCAAAGACAATGGGGAAGCCAGATTCACTTAACAACTTGTGGCTAACTTAACACGATTCGCTTAACAATAAAAGAAAGGTCTACAAAGAAAGGTCACAAGATGAGGGAAAAGTCACTTAACAACTGTCTCACTTAGCAACAGAAGGTTTGGGCTCAATTGTGATTGTTAGTCGAGGACTACCTGTAATTGATGAAAATAATTCAATCATAAACCAGTATAAGTGAACATATATCTTTTAAATATTTATATATTGTTACTAACAGCATTTAATATTTTTAGTCTGTGTTTTTCTTTTATTGCTCAGGAGAATATGGATTGCGTAGACAATTTTTTTTCTTTCTCAAGCCCTCATTTTGGTCAAAGAGAACAAAAAATTACAAAGAATTGTATGAAAGCAATATTAATGTGAACTTAGATTTCAATGAGATCATTGAAGCCATGTCATCAGAATTTCAAGGAAAAGAAGCTATCAGGTATGATTGGGTATTCTGTGTTTTCCTTCAGCTGCTAAAACCAGATGCTAATATTTCTTTACCTAATTTGAAATTTCTTATCTAAATTTCTTACTTAAGTTTGATAACTCAGAAGCTTACATAATCAGGAACTGTAGACTAAAATTGAGTTTCAGTGCATGCAATGTAAATATTATGTAATGAATTTTATATGTGAATTTATGAAGCCAGGAGTTTTCTTAGTGCTGTATAAAGAATTCACTTTGGGGAAAAAAAAGAAACTTCCAAACTTTTTGCTTGAAGCATTTAAGCACCATATCTTGTCAATATTTTGAGGATCTTTTTATGTCATGTGAGTTATTTCACTTCGGCAGCAACGATAAAGAAAATGTTCAGGTAATCCTCACTTAATAATGGTAACTGGGGCTGAATTTCTGTCTCAAAGTGATGTAGTTATAAAATGCAATGTCATATGACCACACTGCTTAGCAACAGCCATTGTTAAGTGAATCCCAAAGTGTCATTAAAAGCGTAACACCACGTCGCCATTTGCAACCTTCTGCCACCTTCCCCATTGATTTCGCCTATTAGAAGCTGTCAGTGAAGGTTGCAAATAGTGACCACATGATTGTGGGACACTGCAACATTGTAATTGCAAGCAGAATGCTGAGCAAACGCCGGGATAGCAATCACACAACCACAAGGATGCTGTGATTGTCATAAGAACGAGGACCAGTTATAAGTACTATTCATTCAGTACCATTATAAATTTGAACAATCACTCCTTTAGGGTTATTTAGTGAGGATACATATGTGTATGTATGTATGTGTATATTTGTGTGTGTGTGTGTGTGTAACACACACACACACACATACACACAGTAGACCCTTGAACTGACCACATTGAGGCTTCAAGGAATGTGGTTCGTCAGTGTTGTGAACATTGGGTTTAGAGCAGGGTTATCAAACTGCCAGCCCGCAGGCCGGACGCGTCACGCGGAAGCCGCGCCCACCCCATTGCCAGCAATGGCAAAACAGCCCCGATACGTTGCACGACGTCACGTGACGTCGCGAGTTTGACATGTCTGGTTTAGAGCATCAATCCAGATACTCTTTGAAATCCTTTTTTTTTTAAATTGTTGGCGAAGAGAAAGTTCATTTGAGAAAAAAAACATAATCATTTCTCTACTAAATCACAAAATTGGGTTGGATAGATAATGAATTATAGCAAGAAAACACTGATGATCAGTGTTTATAAAACAGAATTTAAATCAATGGTCATTAAGCATGAGTAAATCTGGTCAGCCCATTATATGTAAAAATCAATCATGCTGTCTACATGTAGGAATTGCATTTGATATGTCAGTTGTATATAGCAAGCATCTAGTTGATCATAAAGGTAAAACTGCTTGCATCAGACACAGTCAGATGGTAATTTTTTGCCTAGCGGCTGAGGCAAATAAAATAGCTACATCAGTCTGAATGTTCAACATGTCGAAACTTTTAAAAGAGGAAATTATGGTGGTTTCTATTCAATATATAATGAAAGTTGTTTTACTAGGTGCTTAGGAAATCTGCACATGAATCAGTGCTAAAACAAATTGATCCATATCCTTTCAATATGGATCCATATCCATATCTACACATGTAGAACTGTTCTGTCAACTTTTTTTTTAGTATTTCAAACATGAATTTATTTATTTAGCATATGGCATGTCATATAGGGACTAGCAATATATATTAACATTTGACTTAGATTAGTAAAGCACAATAAAATATAAATGTTAAAAAGAACTGTGTTCAAATACCAACATCTGGGCCATCTAACCATGGAAGCGCAGCATCATTTATGTTAAAAAATAAATAAATCAGATACCGGATCGGTATATGCCCTCAGCTTATAGCCAGTCATGGTGTGTGCTATAGTTTGATGTGAGACCTTACACTTATGCTTAGAGGAGGATACTATGCCCCATTTATATAGGCAGACACCATGGGAAGTGTAAATCCTATTCAGTATTGTCAATTGCTGACCTGCTAGTTCAAAGCCTGGCACTTTTTTTTGTGGAGTCATTTATATGTCTACCTATGTCTGGGCGTTCAGTGACCCATTTGGCTTTCCATTGGGAATCAGTGTTAAACGTCATTGGGTAGATGTTGTGTAGGTGCCAGTGTATAATGATAAGAGTGTTTTTAGGATTAAGAAATGTATCATTTAGCCTTTAATAGGAGTATTATACTGAATTCAACAACTATTTCTTACATTGACAAGAAAGTTAAAATCCAAGAGAAAAATAGGATACTGTATTTAGACATGTTCCCTACTTAAAAGCTCTCAGAAACTGAGAAACTTTCAACTATGCTTTGTGAATCTTCAGTTAGCATTAATTTAAATTGGACTAATATTCATGATAATATAATGATTCTTTCATATTGCTTGCTTTTATCTTGCTAAAATATGATCAATTTAGCTTTCCTTAAAAAATTAAATTACCATGCTTTCTTTCAGAATCAACTCTGTCCAGAAATCTTTTCTTAAAAAAGGTGAAACTGTGGAGGCTTTAAAAAGTAAGAATTTTGGGATTTTCAACTATTTATCATAATAAAAATCGTTGAAGTTTAAGTGGGGTTTTTTTGTCTTCTGATAACCAGAAACTTGCATATTGGCAAGTTCCTGTTAATGTTCAATGGCATATTAAATAATCTGTGAGTTTATTATGTTAATGTTATGTTAAACAGAAATTGTTTATCAAAGGTGAATGTAGTTTTATATTAAGTGTCTTAATAATTAGTAGTAATGAGTGATTAATGGTGTTATATTATTTCTCACCCGTTCACATAATCATTTCATTATTTTACTAGATTTATCCTTTGATATATATGAGGGTCAGATCACAGCATTACTTGGACACAATGGAACAGGCAAAACAACATTGATGAACATTCTTTGTGGTTTGTGTCCACCTTCTGATGGTAAGTATGATGAAAATAATTTTGATTTGCCATATTTAATGGCAAGTAAAGAGAAAATGCACTATTTTAAGTTTTTTCCATATAATTACATTTTGTTTTGATCCATTCCATTTTCTGTGGTCCTTCCAATCATTAATGCATAGAACCTATTGCTGTACTTTTCAATTGATCAAGCCTTCAACCCCAGAATTTGGGAAAAAGGATTGCAAATTTTTCCATAGCGACATTCTACTCATACTTTGCATGTAGCTTGACATTTCTATTATGAATAAGTTATTTCTGCTCCCTTTTAATTATGCATTGAGTTTCATTTCAGCTAACTGGAATTTATAACTGCAGGATGTGGGTATCAGATACTGAGAGTGTAATCTTGCTGTTCACTTACTTATCCTTTTGTTCTGTTTGATTTCTTAAATATATATTTCTTTTTCTACCCATGCACCAGTGACAAATAAAAACAAGTACAAATAAATCTCAATTTGTAAAGAGAGGGGATTTGTAAAGAAATTGCTGTGTACATGATGCCAAGACCTACTGTATCATCATCATCTTCATTGTCATCATTCCATTCTCCATCATTCCAGTGCCACTCTATTCTCAACAACTCTCGGTGGCTCACAACAACTAAAGAAGAAAGTACTATAAAATGAATAAAGCATATAAGATTGAAATGTGGCAAGCGTGTGAAACCAAATGGAATGAAGCAAGGAGTCACACTCTCCCTCACCAATCGCCAGGTTTTCACAGCTGTTCTAAACAACAGCAGAGTGGGGGCCATTTGGATCTCAGGAGGAACCTCATTGCAGAGGGCTGCTACAGAGAAGGCACACTTCTGAGATCCTGATAGATGATACTGTTTAATTAAAGGAATTAAAAGAACGCACAAACCCTGCAGGATGAAATCTGCCAGGCAGATGCTGTGCAAGATCATGTAAGGTGTTAATACCACTTTATAATGCCTTGGTAAGACCACACTTGGAATACTGCATCAAACTTTGGTCGCTCCAATATAAAAAAAATGTTGAGACTCTAGAAAGAGTGCAGAGAAGAGCAACAAAGATGATTAAGGGACTGGAGGCTAAAATGTATAAAGAACAGTGGCTGGAATTGGGTATGACTAGTTTAATAATAGCAGTAACAACAACAACAACAATAATAATAGAGTTAGAAGGGACCTTGGAGGGACCCTGCTCAGGCAGGAAACCCTATACCATTTCAGACAAATGGTTGTCCAGTCTCTTCTTAAAAACTTCCAGTGTTGGAGCATTCACAACTTCTGAAGGCAGGTTGTTCCACTAATTGTTCTAACTGTCAGGAAATTTCTCCTTAGTTCTAGGTTGCTTTTCTCTTTGGTTAGTTGCCATCCATTGCTTCTTGTCCTGCCTTCAGGTGCATTGGAGAATAGCTTGACTCCCTCTTCTTTGTGGTAATGCCTGAGATATTGGAACTGCTATCATGTCACTACTATCATGTTACCCCTAGTCCTTCTCTTCATTAAACTAGACATACACAATTCCAGCAACCGTTCTTCATATGTTTTAGCCTCCAGTTGCTTTACTCTGTACTCTTTCTAGAGTCTCAACATCTTTTTTACATCATGGTGACCAAAACTGGATGCAGTATTCAGTTACCAAGGCATTGTAAAGTGGTATTAACATTTCATGTGATCTTGATTCTATCCCTCTGTTAATGCAGTCTAGCACTGTGTTGCCTTTTTTGGCAGCTGCAGCACACTGCTGGCTCATATTTAAGTGATTGTCCACTATTGAGCAAGGCACCACCTATACTGTACCTGTGCATTTGGTTTTTCTTGCCTAAATGTAGAACCTTACTTTTTTCACCACTGAATTTCATTTTGTTAGATAGCACCCAATGTTCAAGTCTGTTAAGATCCTTCTGTATCTTAAGCCTATCTTCTGAGTGTTGGCTATTCCTGCAAGCTTGGTGCCGTCTACAAATCTGATGAGTTCCCCATCTATTCCCTCATCCAAATCGTTGATGAAGATGTTGAAGAGCACTGGGCCCAGAACAGAGCCCTGGGGCACCCCACTACACACTTCCCTCCATGTAGATGCGGTTCCATTGAGGACCACACGCTGAGTACGGCCGGTCAGCCAGCTACAAATCCATCTGCTGATGCTGTCTAACCCACTAATGAAAAGAAGGACTAAGGGTGACATGACACCAGTGTTCCAATATCTCAGGGGCTGCCACAAAGAAGAGGCAGTCAAGCTATTCTCCAAAGCACCTGAAGGCAGGACAAGAAGCAACGGATGGAAACTAATCAAGGAGAGAAGCAACCTAGAACTAAGGAGAAATTTCCTGACTGTTAGAATAATTAATCAGTGGAACAACCTGCCTCCAGAAGCGGTGAATGCTCCAACACTGGAAGTTTTTAAGAAGAGACTGGACAGCCATTTGTCCGAAATGGTATAGGGTTTCCTGCCTGAGCAGTGGGTTGGACTAGAAGACCTCCAAGATCCCTTCCAACTCTGTTATTCTGTTAAGACATCCCGCAAGTAACTAGGCCCTATGCCATGTAGGACTTAATATTTTGATTGGCTTCCTTTCTACAAACTATGGAAATACACATGCAGAAAACATTGCACTTTTTTCATTTTGTTTTTCTAGTTTTAAGCCCCTCCCCCCCCCAACTTTGGAAAAATTCAGGAAGGGAGAATTTTCTTGATTTCCTGTTGAAGAAAACTCTAATTGTAGTGACTATTTTATGGTCACAGTCGAGTAAAAGTCCATTTTTTTGTGTGATGTATACACAAATGTATGTATTTTAGTGGCAATCCTTTTTTTCCTTGTTTATTTTTATCAGGATTTGCATCGATTTATGGATACAGAGTTTCTGAAATAGATGAAATGCTAGATGCCAGAAAGATAACTGGAGTATGTCAACAAATAGATATATATTTTGATGTATTAACTGTGGAAGAAAATTTGTCAATAGTTGCTGCAATTAAGGGAATACCTCCCAATTATGTGATACAAGAGGTGAGTAGAATACAATGTATATAGTGCATGTATTTATTTTTAATTGTCAAAATAGTGTCATATATGTATTCCAATAAAACAAAGATAATTTTACATGAATGTGTAACAATGTATTGACTGCATCTTTTACATTCAGATTCCATAGTATGCTGCCTTATTTTGAGACCTCTTCTAAAACAGAAAAGCTTACAGAATTTAAGATAAAAAGATTATAAATAAAAGAATGATGTGAGATAGATATAGGCATCAGTAATTGTTTGTTTTCCTGCTACTAATCCTTCTGCACTTTCAAATACCAGCTTAACGTATTTTAAAAGAGATATAGTTAGCTGAAGCAAAATGTTTTTGTTAAAAACCACTTTAATGATTGGATGGATGGATGGATGGATGGACGGATGGATGAATGGATGGACGGACGGATGGACGGATGGACGGATGGATGGACTGTTGGTTTTAAAAACCTCTCACCTTAACTCTTGCGGGGGGGTTGTTTTTGAAATTGCAGAGAATAAATAACATGGAGTTTGAGTTATTTTCATAATGCATTATATTATGGTAAGTTACAGAACTTTAGATTCCTTGAGCTTTAGCGACAATAGCATGGTAAATACCCTGATTAATTATGGAATTACTTGCTTTAATTATCCCTAAATATTTTTCATGCTTGATTTTGAAAGGTCCAAAAGATTTTATTGGATTTGGATATGCAGCCCATTAAAGATAATCAAGCAAAAAAACTAAGTGGTGGACAGAAAAGAAAGCTGTCAATTGGAATTGCAATTCTTGGTGATCCAAAGGTAAATAGCAAAGTAACTGAAATACTGATAGTAATACTCTATCAGTTACAAACCACACACAAACTGAACTATAATTGTGTGGTCCAAATAGGAGAGCTGGGATAGTAGAAATAATAATACCTGTCCATGCAGGTCTTCAACAGCAGCAGTCCGCTCAACAAAGGCTTAAGCCAGGGGTGTCAAACTGCCGGCCCACGGGCTGGATGCGTCATGCCGAAACCGCGCCCACCCCATTGCCAGCAATGGAAAAAAAGTCACGATACATTGCGACACGTCACGTGACATTGTGAGTTTGACACCCCTGGCTTAAGCAGTTAATAGCTTTCCCCACACATGAATAGGCTGCCTCCTCTCAACTAGCCCTACTTAATCTTAAAAGAGTATTTTAAGAGCATTTTAAAAACTCAACTTTACAAGAATTTGGTCAGATGTCAGATTAGGTTAGCTGCCTAATCACTTTCATTGAAGAATCATAGAAGGAATTACAGAACATAAGGGAATTATATTCAGATGTGTGCATCCATAGCCACAGAGAAATAACATCAGATTTTACTCTGGGCTCTTCTATTTACTGTCTAAAATATTTACAGCACTTACCTTAACAACACTTTTTAAAATAGATTAAAAATAACATTACCATAAATTAAACCATATAACTAATTTAGTAGTATACTGTGTCAATAAAGAAAAATCAAGAAACCTTAATTCAAAATTACAGCAGACCAATAGAAATAAGTACTGTATTCAAGGAAAAACAACTCACAATTAACTCACAATCACTGAACTGAGGTTCCGGGAAAAGGACTTTCTCAGCATATGGAAGCAGACAAAGTTCCACTTTTCTTTCAACTGTACATGGATGTGCGCACGTGCGCCCGCACCCATCCGCACACACAGATTTTCTGCTCAAAGGTACAAATCCAAACAGATACACATTCTTTTATTATTTCAAAGTCATGATTGGCTTCATAGTGAGATAAAACATACTCAGTTTTAGAAAGCAATGTACTGCGAGGCAGCATCTTCTTTTTAGACGAGGTACCAATGAAAATCTCTTCTTTGCAATGAATGCGACACTTAAGTGCTTTTATTGGGACATCTGCTGAAGCATGTGTTACTGCCAGCTTCCCATAGTGTTTATCTGTGTTTGTCTATTACCCATTCTGCAAAGATTGTTCTATGCCAAATTTGCTGGGAAAGTGAGCAGGACAGTGCAAATAAAGATCAAGCCCATGTTTTTGTACTGTATTATCAGGCTTAATTTTCAGTGCTTTTGAAGTACAGCAAAATAAAGGATTTTTGAACTGACTGGTTAGGATACATTGCATTCCTCCACCTGGCAGCCTGTTGCAAATCACTCAGGACTGGCAATTTCCTGCCAACTTCCCTATTGACACTGCTTGTTGGAAATCTTGGCAGGAAGTCTTAAGTTGCTATCAGGTGAGGTCCTCCGTTCAGGACCTGTGATCCTCACTTAACAATGGGGACTTGCCATCCCTAAATGATGCAATATTATGACGTTGCGCTTTATGTCTGCATCTCTTAGTGATGGAAATTTCAGTCCCTGTTGCCATTATTAAGCAAGGATTAACTATGATTCAGCCGCCTTCCCCTTTCCCTTCAGTACTCAGCAAATATTTTTTTTTCAGTACTCAGCCCATCATGGGGTGTATGGGACTTCACTCCGTATTCCCACACCATTTAGAATATTTTGTTTCCCCTACAGTTTTGGTGCCATGCAGCGTTTGTATTTGTAAAATGAATACTTAGTTTTATCTATTGTTTTCCCTGGCTGTTGTTCAGGTGTTACTCTTGGATGAGCCAACTGCTGGTATGGATCCATGCTCCCGACATACAATTTGGAACCTTTTGAAAAACAGAAAAGCCAACCGTGTGACAGTGTTCAGTACCCATTTCATGGATGAAGCAGACATTCTTGCAGGCATGTTCAATTAGATGCCTGTTAGGTTAGATATATATTATCCATAATATAAATGATACTTTTGGTTGCTACCATATAAGCTTTATCTATTTATGATAAAGATCCCTTCTGGCCTACTTCTAGATCGGAAAGCTGTAATTTCTCAAGGAATGCTGAAATGTCTTGGATCTTCCCTTTTCCTTAAGACAAAATGGGGAATTGGCTATCGTTTGAGGTACAACAACTTTCTGTTCTGTTCTGTCACAATCCTGCTTCAATATTTCTGTTCCTAAGCACATTGAAATAACTTTGAAATTGAAATTATTTCATTGTTAGGTGCTTGAATGAATTGGACTGTATGATTAACATTGTTACCATGCTTTGCTTGATGCTGTCATTGAAAATTACTTGAGAACTTCAGCTGATATGGAATATAGCTATTCAAGTTTTTCTTAGGACTAGACTGCTCATCTGAAATGTCTATTCTACTTAGTTGCTAGTTCAATTTTAAATCTCAATTCAGAGTACTTAACATTGATCTTTGAAAAATTGGAAAATCCAGTTATTATTTGAAGGACTGCTTATGCTTGCATTAATGTACCAGGGAAACAGCAAGTAAGCCTTATTTACCATCTCTCCATTAATGCTTAAATCTCTTAGTGAAGAACACTGTACAGGTAGCCCTCAACTTACGACAACAATTGAGCTCAACATTTCCATTGCTAAGTGAGATATTTGTTAAGTGAATTTTGCCCCATTTTATAACCTTTCTTGCCACAGTTGTTAAGTAAATCACTGTAGTTGTTAAGTTAGTAACACGCCTGTTAAAGTGAATCAGGCTTCCCCCCATTGATTTTGCTTGTCAGAAGATCACAAAAGGTGATCACATGACCCTGGGACACTGCAACTGTCATAAATATGAACCAGTTGTCAAGTATCCCAATTTTTATTACATGACCATGGGGATGTTGCAATGGTTGTAAGAGTGAAAACCGATCATAAGTCACTTTTTTTATTGTAACTTCAAATGGTCACTAAATGAATGGTTGTAAGTCAAGACTACCTATATATTCCTGACTTTGGTCTGGTTTCTTTTAAAGGGGTTTTAAACTATACTTGACCTCTCTGGTCTTTAGTTTAAAATTGTTGAACTGTTTGTGTTGTTCAGTAGTCATTTTTTGTGTTTAGATTTTGCTGAAATTTATTAAATTTTACTACTTTATATTGTAAGTACCCTTAGGATGATAACTAATAAATAATACTTATGAATAACTTTCATGAACTGGATTATGAAAATACAGATACATTTTCAATTAGACAGCAGTATGGGAATAATTCTTCTTATTCCTATAATGCATATTGTGCATCACTTTGCAAAACCATGATGTATATATGTGTTTCTTAGTATGCATATAGATAGGTATTGTAACACAGAAGCTACAGCATCTGTCATCAGACAGCACATCCCCGGATCAAGTTTGCTAAAACAGAATGAAGAACAACTGATATATGCATTACCATTTAAAGATATGGACAAATTTTCAGGTATAACTTTTTCCTCTATTGAATTCCAGAGAAAAGCGGAAGACTATGTGGCTAATTACACTTGAGCTCAAAGACTATAATGTTAATATACAGAGAGTTAGTTGGTGGTTACTTTAACAGAGAACAGCTAACTCCAGATACATTTATTACCTAAGCGTTGTTGTTTTCCTGCTTTTGAATAAAGCAGGAAAACAACAATGTTTAGGTAATAAATGTATCTGGAGTTAGCTTTTCTCTGTTAAAGTAGCCACCAACTAACTCTCTGTAGGGAGTTAGTTGGGAAATTGGGAAGACGGTTCATTGAGCAACTGTAAAAAGGGCATTGCAGAGAAATATGATTACATTTACAAATTCATTACTAAGACCTCCACCACTACTTTTTCTTGTAGCACTGTTTGCTGATTTAGATACCCATGCTCATTTGGGTGTTATTTCTTATGGTGTTTCCATGACAACCTTGGAGGATGTTTTCCTCAAGTTGGAAGCTGAAGCAGAGATTGACCAAGCAGGTAAGGGGGGGAAAAACCTGCCTAACTTCCTATACTGTGTTTTAAATACAATATCATAAATGCTGTCTCATTAGTAATAGTCTCATTATTCAATTATATTTCAGATTATAGAATAGTAGAATTTTCCATTTTTAATTGGGTTGGGCAATGACATTTTTGGGATGGAAGCTTCACTGGTTCCTTCAAATTACTTGTACAGGTAGTCCTCAACGTATGACCACAATGGAGCCTAACATTTCTGCTGTTAAGCAAGACAGTTGTTGAGTTTTGCCCCATTTTACGACCATTCTTGCCACAGTTGTTAAATGAATCACTGCAGTTGTTAAGTTAATAACGCGGTTAAGTGAATTTGGCTTCCTCTATTGACTTTGCTGGTCAGGAGGTCACAAAAGGTGATCACATGGCCCTGTGATCATAAATCTGAATCAACTGTCATAAATCTGAATCAAGCATCTGAATATTGATCATGTGACCATGGGGATGCTGCAATGGTTGTGGATGTGGAAAACTAGTCATAAGTCACTTTTTTCAGTGCCATTGTAAATTTAAATGCTCACTAAATGAATGGTTGTAAGTCAAGGACTACCCATATACATTCACACTCATCTACTTGGAAGTAAATTTTAAGCCATCCAAGCTATTCTCTCTTTCTTAGATTTTAGCGTATTCAACTCAGAAAAAGTAGAAGAAGAAATGGATACAAAATCTACTGATGAATTAGAGCAAAGTCTACTAATGCTCTCTGAAGTAAAATCTTGCGTGGTGAACAGGAAGTCTCTCTGGAAAAAGCAGGCCACAACTATGGCAAAGGTTCATTTACTGAACTTGAAACGTGAAATTAAGTCAGTGACAGTGGTGTAAGTATCTCAACTTTGAATTCACCTGATTTGAAAGCAGGCGATTGCTGTTAGAACAGAAGCAATCAAAAGCATGAATTATATGTAGTCACTTTCAGCTAGCCTGGGCTAGTTTCAAAATGGGCGGGTAATGGCTGAGGCCCTTTCTGAAGCACAGCAGCTCCATTCCAGAGGCAGGGAATGCGGGACAGCAGTTCAAGGAACATGAAGGCAATAGGTGACTGAGAAGGCAACAACAGTTGTTCCAAATGTCCCACTGGCAGCTATTATGACTTCTTTGTAGTGTTTCATAGGAAGTTATACCTGTAGCAAAGGTATACCTGGAATGGTTGGAAATTAAAACAGCTTTTAAAAGATTGCTTAGAATTTTTTTTTCCTGGAAAAAAAAACAAAAACCCCAAGGGGAGGCCAATGCTCAGCAGGGTACATTTAATGATGGCTACTCCCCAGGCAGCTCCACGCAAATGAACTTTTGTTTAAGTGGTGGACCTGGTACATTTTTCATTTGCGCAGTTTCTCTGATGATGAAATTACTGTGGAATATTCCTCTGGGTTCATTTAATGAAGAATCTCTAGGCAAATCTGAGGAAAATATGGGAGAAATTCTTGGCAAATTTGGAAGGCGTAGAATGAGGAAAGAAATGTGTCGTTGCGCCAACGGAAGTCTGTTCGCACACTGTTAAATTGACACTTTAAATTTTTGTCCATTTTACTGCCAATATTCTTTTTTCAGATAAGAATGATGATTCCTAAAATTGATAGCTTGCAGCAACAACTGACTGATAACAACACTGGATGCAAACACCTTCCATGCTAGTCCTACAATCTTATTCCCCTTCTCTCTCAAGGAAGGGAGAAATGTTGGCAATAGCTCAGTCTGATTGGTTAATTGGTTAATCACTCTAGCAGTAATGATCAAAAATGTTTTTTTCTGTATACTTGCTACAGTGCTGCATTTTATTGTGTACTGAAAGTTTTAAAAGTATTTATAAGCTTATTTATAACTGGTGTGTGTTACAATATAGGAAAGTTCACATTCCAAACCATTTAATTACAGCTCTCAATATCTCAAGATACTTTTAGTCACAGACTGATGGACTGTAATGTAATGTAATGAATTCCTCTAGACAAGCCTGCCTAACTCTGATCTAGTTCTTAAACAGACCTCTGTGAAAGCAGGATTGATATTACATCTGCTTTTTTTTTCTTTCAGACTTTTGTTATTTACAGTATTTCTTGTTATTCAAATTTTTATGTTTGTTGCACATCACTATTTTAAAAAAGCTGTAGTCCCTATACAGCTGTCTCCAAATTTATATTTTCTTAAGACCAATGAAACATATGACAAGTACAAAACTAGTCTCCTCATTCAAAACTACACTGGTAAGAAATTTAAGAACTACATTTTAAATGCAATGTACTGATTGGTTTTATTTCAATTCCTGGCATTTCCAGTTCTTTATTTCATATGTATAAAATCCACTACAGGTGGACTTTCTTGTTCCAAAGGATTGTATTCTAGCTTTTCAAAGCAAAATACAAAAATACAGATACAAGTATTTTGGAACTGGAAACTCCATTGCTAACTGATGTGGTAGTGAAGCGAAACATCACGTAGCAACTTCTGTTGTGCTGCAGTTGTTAAGCAAATCACTGTGGATTGTTAAGTGTAACTTCATGTAAGGGTGACCTGCAACTTCCTGCCAGTTTCCCCACTGACATTGCTTGTCAGAAGCTGGCTGTGAAGGTCCCAAATGGTGATCACGGGGCACTGACCGTTGCACCCAAATCACGATCAAATGACTGTGAAGATGGCAAGTTGGAGGACCAGTCATAAACTATTTCATCACTGTTGTAACTTTGAATGGTTGCTGAATGAGGCAAGTCAGTGAGGATTACCTGTAATGATAAAAAGCAAAGATTACAGAATAAAATAAAGAAGGCCTGGGGTTCCTAATTCCACAGTTGAAACTCTATCTCTCTATTTAGCATTTTTAAGAATATTGCAGATTGCTGAAAAATTATAGTGAGTCGGGGAGGCCACTAGGGAACTGTTTGTTTTCACTGTGGAAGAAGTAGCACAGTTTACATGTTGGGAACACTGCAAGCGCTGGGGTTACTGAGAAATTGACTGGAAGCTACATCCAATTTGTGCAGAGTAAAATGGCAGATTGCTTAGAACACTGTACCAAAAAGTATGGATATGCAAAGTGGATTGTGATGAATAATGAATTCAAGTCCATATAGACCAACCATGGGTAAGAAGGCCATAAATTATAAGGTTCAGCTGCATATTTGCATGTAGGTTTCAAACTAACAGTTGACCAATGGAGAGCCTAACCTTGTGTGCGTCTGCAGGAACAAAAGCAGGGTTGCATCATAAGGTGTTTCCCTTTGTGCTAGAAAAGGCGTGGGGGTGTTTCATGATACTGCTATTCTGCTTTTGTCATTCTGGTCCACCCTACTCAAATGCCATTTTCTAAGGCTCTCTAAAATTGAAAAGGACCCACTTTTCTTTTTTTTTTGAGAATATTGTCATCCCTGTCTCCCAGATCATTCCTACATTATACCTGAATCTCTTTTAAGAGTTAACTGACGTTAAATTTTATATACTTAATTTGCTCTGAATGCATGGAATAGTTGTGATATTTTTATGCCATGTTCTCCTTTTTTTTAAATCTAGGGTCAAACATAGATGACTTAATTAGTGCTCTTAGAAATCAGAATATACTGACAGAAGTACGCAATGGCAGTGGTTATGAATCAGCAGATTTCCACAGTACTGCATTAAACAGCAGTGGATATGTGTCATTTGCCCCACATAGTGCAGCATTAAATGTATTTAAAGTAGACAAGGTAAGAAGAGATAATAATTCTCTATGAATATAGAGGAATTTAATAAAATGTGTTTGCAGTTAAATGTAGTTATATAGCATGATTTGAAAACAAATGTATCAAATGTACTAGGAGCAGAACTATCTCAGTTTAATAAATTTGTAGATGGTGAATTGCTTTTGAACATTTCAATTTTGTGAGGGAATAAAATGTATACATCTCCATAAAATGAATATGAATAGTATTTCTTTTAAATATTTGGTTCTCCTTTGGACACCCAGAAACCACTGTGATTGCAATTGCCCAGTCCCCAGAGGTGTGGGGAACAGGACATGAAATTCTAGCCCTGTGCGTATCAATGGTGTGTGCCTCTGCTGATTTTGCCTCTCTCATTCTTACTGAGCCTTTGCCTGTCCCCAAAATACGAAATGCAACCTCCCAGCCACTAAAATGTGGCCTATCCGTCTTAAATGCTAAGGTGACAAAAAACATAGGGAAAGGTTAGAATAACAAAAATAATTATTTATTTATACATATAAACAAACAATTTATATAGCTGCCCATCTCAGGACAGCAACCCTGGGCGGGACAAAGAGTTTTAAGACCCCAAAAAAGGAGCCTGTTTGATAGAATGGTTAAGGTGCCGACCTGCAAGCCAGGAGATGGCTTAGACACGAAAGCCAGCTGGCTGACTTTGGGCCAGTCCCTCTCTCTCTCAGCCCAACTCTCACAGAGAGAGTTGTTGTTGTCAGGAAGGAGCGTTAGGTATATTCACCACTTTGACTTACTTATAAAGTAATAAAGGTGAAATAAATATGCAATCTAATAATATATAAAACTATGCAATAACAAAAATAATTGTATTTATTTATATTTCCTATTTTTTTAATTGCCCATCTTCTTCAGCGATAACAACACAATGTACACCTGGGCCTAAAAATCCAATCATAATCGGTTCGGATCAAACAAAAACAAATCCTCCAACAGAGCTTCTTAAATAAAAAACATGAAAATAGAACAGATGTGAAACATGAAAATGCATAGCCACTGCAGCCCTGTTGAGATAGCAAAGGCTGCCCCGTGAGTTGCATCACAAAAAGAAAATAGGTCTTCTCTCCATTTCATTCTCAACAAATTAAGGTTTATTCATGAACCATCAGGTGTGAAGAATCAGGACCGTACCTTAAGTTGCAGTTAAGATTTATTGCTTAAGCTTATACATGAAAATCTAATCAACAAACTGTTCAGTGCCAAGGATTGACACTAGATAAGGGTCAATGGAATTCAAGAGAGGTTCAAGAGTGATTGGACTTAGACCATTTGTGGGAATGTAATGACTGTAGACTGCTGACTCGCTTAACTTCATCAACCGGCTCTGCCTGTTCTTTTCCTACATCAAGGTTCTGTTCAGTTCTGACAAATTGTTAAGGAGGCTCATGGAAGTATATTAATTAGTCTGTTCAATCGTATGTGCCAGGAAATAACTTCGCAGTCTAACTTCATGTGAACCATTACTAACGAATAGATTTCAATGATTAGATCAGGGGGTAATAGCCTGGGGCCCTGATGGGGGTGCTCTATGCTGAGGGGTGGCTGACAGGTGACAGAGAAGGTCCCCATCCCCATGTCATTTGTTCTTTTGGTTTTTAGTCTCTATTTAATCTTTCTTAATTTTAATCACATTACCTTTTTATCATTTTCTAAGCTACCCAGAGTCACTTCAACAGTGAGGTGGGTGACATATCAATTTAACAAACAAACAAACAAACAAATAAATGGAAGGGTTTCAGGATAATCACCCAAATCTAGTAAGCCATTTGACAATACCACCTAGGATTCAGCAGAGATGCAGAAATATCTTGTGATCAAATCATAAAAGAAATATGTATCTGTTTTAATGATATCATTGATTTATATTTTAAATAGCACGAATACCATATTGCATCATTTTATGCTTCTAAAAGTCCATTTTTTTGTAATGAGATATTTATCACTTGTTGCATTATACCCAGATGTATTCTCATAAATATAACAAGTTTAATTTTTATCTTTGTTGTTGCAGAATTATATCTTTACTGCTGCTTTTAATCGTACCATGATACATTCTTTACCTGTTATGATGAATATTATTAGCAACTTCTATCTATACAGTTCAAACATAACTGAAAAGATCCAAGTTTGGAGTAACCCTTTCTTTCAAGTAAGTGAATGTAAAAGTCCAAATGCTGATATTGTAAATTCTGTATATAATGATGTATAATGATGTTATATATTAGGAATTAAAAGATTTTGGCCATTTTTTCCAGTATTCTACTATAGCTCCAATCTGCTTCAGTTGATTGATGCTACTCACTAAGCTTTTTTTTTTTACATTAACTTTGGCATTATACACATATTTTCAAGCTTTGTTTGCTCTAGTTTTACTATTTACATAGTAAAAATTTTCAGAATAATTTTCATGTACTGTATGTACTGTATGATGGCGAAATTCTAAGCTGGGAAATGCCACTTGAGGCCAGAGATTCCCTGAAAAATGAAAATTGGAAAGTCAACATATGCTTTCGAGAAAGTATACTTTGCCAATTGTGCACAACAGATTGTTGCGGTGACTGATCTGGTTTAAAATGCTCTTGACATACACTGATTCTCAACTATTATAAGCTGTTTCTCCATCTTTAGTATAGCTAATAGCAGAATATAGCTCATACCTCCATGGTGTACAGATGTCTTGAAATTTATTAATTATAGGAAGGGATAATATAAAAGGAAAAAAACTAGAATAAGGCTTGTGATAGTGGCTAAAAATGGTTGCAAAGCAGTTTTGAAATGTAATCTGGATTCATTTTTGTCAGTATCAAGTGATACATCAGAAAGGAAAATTATATCCATAGGTTTTGGTACTTACAAACATGTTATTTAAAGTTCTGGATACTGCCTATTTTTGGATGTACAAATACAAACTCAGTACATATTGGAATTAGCTGGTATTGTATGATTATTTAATATGAGACACATGAAACCAAATGCAGTTAATGAGGCATGATCTATAGCATATCAAAATAAGCAGGCTATATGTTTAGACTTTGTTAGATTTCTATTCTTACAAATACTGATTTTCAAGGTATTTTTAAAAATATTTTTCTTAAACAAAAATCTCTTATTCGTAGGAAATCACCGACACAGTTTTCACTCTTGTGCTGTATTTTGAAGCTGTCTTACTAGGAGTTCTTGTCACTGGAATGCCATCATATTTTGCCATGGAGAATGCAGAAAACCACAAGGTAGCAAATCATAATGTTTTTTTTTATTTATATATCTAATGGATGGATGGATTGTACAAATTAAAACATATCCAATACAATAAAAATAAAAATAAGAAATTAATAACCTGTGGACTGATATGCCCATTTCTGTGGTGTGCCTTTGAGTTAGTTTTGACATCAGTACCTGAGAAAATGCTAGAAAAGATAATCAAACAGTTGAGAGGAAGAAAGTGATTATTAGAAACCAGTATGACTTTGTTAAAAACAGGTTTTATGTTGATTAAGTAGAACAGTGTGATGTTGCCACTACCAAATGGATCACTGAATACCCATAGCCAGTGTATGGTTCTTAATGAACGTACGTCCATATGAAAACAAATATGCATCAGGATTCTGTCCTGGCCCAGTATTTATCAACATTAAAAAAAATTAAGAGGATAAAAGGGATGCTCAGCAATTTTGTAGATGACGTGAAGCTTGTGGGGGATGGTAAAGATTGCTAACACTTTAGAAAACAGGCTCAGTGTCAAAAGGATCTTGATAGACTTCAACGTTGGCCCTTTTCCAACAAAATTGCAAGCAATGTAAAGTTCTAAATTGAGGTAGGGAAAAAAACATATAGAGATACAATATAGGTGGAACCTAGATCAACAGTAGTACTTGTAAGAAGAACCTGGATGTCCTGGTAGACAACCGAGTGAGCATGGGCCAACAGTATGTTGTTGCTGCTAAAAGAGCCAATGCAATTTTGGTCTGCATCTATAGACATGTAGATGCAGACCAAATTTCACGGGAAGTAAAGTTTTGCTTGTATGCTGCCCTGGACAGACCTCATCTGGCACACTTAAAAATCCAATTTGGGGTGCCATAATACAAGAAGAATGCTGAGAAATGAAAACGGTACAGAGAAAAGCAACAAAGATAATTGGACTTGGAAATAGTATCCTATGAAGAAGAATGGTTAGAAGAAGTTCAGCCTTAAGAAGCAAGGGCTAAGGGGAGATATGATAGTAGTCTTCCGATACCTGTCAGGTATGGGAAGAGGATATGAATTCATTTAGGACAAATACCACTGGTTAGGACAAATACCACTGGTTGGAAATTTTACAGAGATGATCCAGACTCAAAATAAGGAAGAATTTCCTGACTGTAAGAACTATTAAATAGTGGAACAACTTGCCTCCTGGAATCATCTCACTTCATCTCTGGAGTTTCTGAAACAAAAGTTGGATGGCCATTAGACTGAGTTGATCTGAAGGTTACTGCCCTAGGAGGGAGTTGGATTAGAAGACTTTCAAGATCCCTTACAGTCCCATGATTCTGTTAAATGTCAAAATCCTTAGCGATACAATACCTATGTGATTTGTATGCCACAGTTAGAATATTTTCCTGCAGCAACAGAAATATTTGATTGAGTCCAGAATCATTTTCTTCTACATATCACATCTCAATTACCAATAAAGGAGATGGAATAACTTAAAGAGACATTTTAACTTGATTTCACATTATGATAGTTCTCAGGTTACAACAGCAATTGGGACCAGAATTTCCATTGCTGAGTGATGTGGTTGTAGATGGCAATCCCAGTTTGCCATCATAACCCAAAGGCCATATGGCTTGTTAAGAGAAGACCTCACATGGCATGGCTTATTGGGGCTGTGTAACAATTGAGCCAAGTCAGAGTGCGATTTAGAAGGGAGAATCTAAATAGGCAATGGGGTATAACTTTCAGAATGTCCAGAAACATTGTTATAGAACTTCATTTCATGTACATATAAGGGCCATTGCAAAGTCTAGTGGGAAAGCAATGTGCAGATTGGCTCCCAGTGAAATTTGTATCAAAATTATTTACAGCCATACTATGGACATGATAAAATTTGAAGAAGCACCATTACGAGAAGTTTTGCTATATTTTGGCTCACTCTCATAGCTATATTTAGATTTAATCACTATCCTAACTATAATTGCCAAGCACTCTAGGGGTTCTAATGTACTATGTAATTACTAATACTTCTAGTATGTACTATTTTAGCTGTCTTCGCTCTTGTAAATTTTTTCTACTCTTTAAGATGTACTTGGTTCATTTTTTAAAAACTTGAATTTTTTTTGGATCCAGTTTTATTCATGTCTCAATGTTTGTCCATTTTTTCAGCAATAACTTAATGTTTTAGTTGATTACGTTTAATAAAATGTAATATTCTTCCAGCGTTATGATTATATAATGGATCAATACTCTATTTAAAAAATGCACCATATATAGCATGTAGATATGTTTAATATTAACATATCAGCTAAAAGCAGAAACAACAAAATCAGGATGAATGATGAGATCTACTGCCACAATATGTTATCTACCTACCTATTGACCTACCTATTATTTATTTTCCAGATCAGAGCTTACACCCAACTTAAAATCTCTGGACTTTATCCTTCTGCTTATTGGTGTGGACAGGCACTAATTGATATCCCATTATTTTATATAATTCTTCTTCTTATGGTAGGAAGTTTATTTGTATTTCATCATGGAGTTTATTTTTTCCCTGAGAAGTTTCTTGCTGTGGTAAGTTCTATTTTACAACAAATACATTTCCTATTATTTTTCATTTTATTGTGAATACATTTGGATTTTATACTATCTCTCCACAAATGTGAATAAGAATATTTTTATTTTTATTTTTCAAAATTGAAAGCCATGTTATCATTTAGCCCATTTAGCCCAAATTTCCAAACAGATGCTTTTCCAAAATTTATTTTCTAAAAAAAAAAAAAGACTGATTATTGCTTGGTGTGATAAGTGTTTGATTGATTGATTGATTGATTAGAATGGTTCATTTTATTAACATATGCCAAATCTAAGCCAGGATCTCAAGTTGTGGCTAGGGAAACAACAGAAACAATAATTAAAAATTTGCTTCTATTAGAAATGGGTTATAATATTGTTCTTGTAGACATATGGAGGTTCTTTATGCAAGATACATTTTTATCTAGTGAAAACTCAGCATTGTTGCTAGAATAGATTTCTTTCACATCCTCATTCTTTGTTAGTGTGGCATACACTATTACTTACCAGCCATTTTCATTAACAAGAAAATCCTCTGCTCCAGTAGAGGAAACTATCTGAGCTCAGAATTTAACTGTAGAGTCCTTGGTGCTCTCTTAGCTTGATTGTTTGTTTCCAGACTGTGCAAGCAAACAACCAAGCACAAAAAACACCAGGGACTCCACAGAATCCTCTGTACCTCTTCTATCATAGTTCCTACAAAAAGTGTCACACAAATATATGTATATGTATCACAGTGACTGTGATAAGAGTTTTGAAGAATTTTGTTGTTCAGTTGCTAAGTTGTATCTGACTCTTCACAACTCCATGGACATAGCATTCCAGGCCCTCCTGTCCTCCACGATCTCCTGGAGTGTGCCCAAATTCATGTTTGTTGTGTCAGTGACACTATCTAACCATTTAATCATCTGCCATTCCCTTCTCCTTTTACCTCCAATATTTCCCAACATCAGGGTCTTTTCAAGTGAGTTCTCTCTTCTTATTTGGTGGTCAAAGCATTTGAGCTTCAGTTTGAAGAATAGGACAGCTGAATCTATACGAAGCAGATGAGAACAGAAGAAAAGGAGTAGGAATTAAATGGCCTCATAGGTTGCCTGTTAGAAAACTTCTTTAGGGGAGAGGAAGGCTTATGTACTACTTTCTTTATCCCTGATCTTAAAAAAAAAACAACTAAGAATTTTCTTTTCATCTGCAGGTTTTTTGCCTTATTGGCTACATACCATCAGTTATTATGTTTAATTATATTGTCTCATTCAGCTTTAATGCCATACAAAATACCAAAGAATTTTGGTCATTTATTTTTTCAGTGGTAAGTTAAACTTATTTGTTGTTTGTTTGTATGACCCACCCCTTTTATATAGTATAACCCTGGTGGCTAGCAATAAACAGACCACTATAGATGTATCAAAAGTAAAAAAACATAACCCCACAACATTTTTTAAGAAATGACACACTCCAGCCAGAACATCATAATAATTCTATGCCAATTACATATGTGCTGGTTTAAATTTCTATCCTAGCCCATTGCCTGGGGAAAAAACCAGGTGTTCACTGTCTTCTGAAAAGTCAAGAGGAAAGGGGCCTCCAGATCTTGAAGTGAAGGCTGTTCTAAAGGAGAGGTATTTTTACAGAGAAGGCACGCCTCCTAGATTCAGCCAGGCTACATTGTTTAATAGAGGAGGTCTGGAACACACCCATCCTATCTGATTTGGCAGGGCAGGCAGATACTCTCAGGTGTAGGCAGTCCTGTTGATAACCTGTCCTGTGCATGCAGAGCTTTAAAGATAATAACCAGCATCTTGAATTGCATTCAGAAGGAGATTGGGAGCCAGTGCGGCTTGCATAGCAGTAGTGTAACTTGTGCAAACCTTGGAGCACTCCAAACTGTGTGCCCTGATCTATTCCGAACCAGTTGAAATTTAAGTGGTCTTTATGTGCAATACTATACTTGGGAAATGACTAAAGCATGAATGAACATGGGCAGTGGCTTTCAAATTGTGCACAAACTCACCAGAGGAGTGCTTCTGAGATTTAAAGATGACAACTGTCCAGATCCAGAGGGATCCAAAAAAATCCCAGAACCCTTTTGTCTTGCTAGAGTTGAACTGCAACCAATTCTTCCCCATCAATACTTTATAGCCTCCAGGAACTGAGTAAGCACCTGAGCGGCACCATTTTGTTCTGCCTCAGTATAGTTGAGGATCATCAATATACTGCACCCTATGCCACTGAATAACCTCACCCTGTGGCTACTCTTCCCCATCTCTATGAATACAAACTCGGACTGACCACAGAGGAAAGATAAGCCTTGAAGAACACTGCCCCTTGACTCTCAAATCCCTTGACTCTCAAATCCCTAGGCCAAGTCCATACGTATGCCATGGTCAATGGTATAGAAAGCCACCAAAAAATCCAGGATGGAGACATCACCCCATTCCAAGCCCTTCAAAGATCAACCATAACTCTATCTCAGTACTATATATCATTCTGAACCCCCACTGAAAAGGAGTCAGACAATCTACTTCTTCAGATTATCTTGTCCTCTCCCTCTAGGCTATTTAATGCTTTTCTCCACTTTCCTTAATTTACTAAATTACTAAGTCTTAAACCTGTCAAAGGGCTGGGGCTAACCCTGCACCCTGAGGTGCCATTATACGTTCGCTACAATGTCTTTCTACTATATATTCGATGTCACATGCTGGGACATTGATTGCCACTGGATAAAAATAAATAACATAAAATAATCTTTAAATTTTCTTTTCTCTTCCAGGCTGCTTTAGTTTGTTCTGTTGTCATCGAAGTTGCCTTCTTTATGTGGTATTATACAACAGCCGCTGTTCTTCATGTTTGTTTTTCTATTTTTGTTCCCATCTATCCTCTTATTGGGTGTCTTATTTCTTTTATAAAGGTAGGTTTTCTAAGGAATTGAGTTAAGAAAGACAATGTTACAATGCAGGAGAAGTGGGAGCAGAAAATATTTAAAAGAGTGATTCTGCCTTCACTTTAATCATATTTATGGGGTTTTTGTTCAATTGGCTATCCTCTCCACCAGTGCTTAACAGTACTGCAGATTGTGCTGTGAAGTGTTTCCCAACCCCCAGGAGTAGATGTCGACACCGTGTAAAGCATTTGGATCACTAGAGGGTTAAATTACTCCCATCTTTTATCTTAAATAAGATTATGATGCTGCTCTTTACAAACTGGGAATCAAAGTGTGAGAAAGTTACCTTCAGGCTGAAGATCAGAAGAAGACTCTTACAACCTCTGATTTGGATACTATATTTAACATCATTCCATTTCAGTTAATATGAATTGCCACTGCAATGCTTTTAGTGATTTATTACAACCAAATCAGATAGTATACATGAGGGGGACCCTCTCATTTGACTGTCCTGGATATTTCCTGAATTTAGCATCTCTTCCTTTCATTTTGTTATTGTCATCACTTATTCTCACGATAAAAGAAAGATTGATTAATCTTAATTAATCTTGACACTACTACTGATGACAGTAGTTTATCAAAACTATTATAAGTTATCATTAGTTTATAAAAAGCTAGTCTAGTAAATTTGACTGTGATTGTCAATTCTACTGATTTTGGAAAAAATAAGGCATGCTATATAGATATTTCTCAACTTATGATCACAATTTAGCCCCAAATTTCTGTTGCTAACAGAGGCGTTTTAAGTGAGTTTTGCTCCACTTTACGTCCTTTCTTGCCATAGTTGTTAAGTGAATCACTGCAGTTGTTAAGTTAGTAACACGGTTGTTAAGTGAATCTAGCTTCCACATCTCAGAAGATCACAAAAGGTCACTGCAACTGTCATAAATATGAGTCAGTTGCCAAGCAACTGAATTTTGATCACATGACCATGGGAGTACTTAAACAGTTGTAACTTGAAAAATTGTCATAACTCACTTTTTTTTTAATACTGTTGTAACTCCGAAGGCCACTAAATGAACTGTTATAAGTCAACGACTACTGTATTTTCTTTATACATGAATGTGTTCTAGAGCTGATATATAGAATCAGTCAGATAAATCTAGACAAAAATAACCTAATTATGTGTACATTTTGGAACACTTTATATTTTGGAAAATTTTGTCACTCTTCTGAATAAATTTCTGAATGATAAACTAACTGTCCTGTGAAAAATATTAGAAGAATTAAAAATAAGAGTATTATCTTGTTTATCTGGAATCCCCTCAAGATGGAAAAACATTCAGATAGTTTATTGAGTTCAGTAGCCATACTAAGTTACCATTTTTTAAAAAGTTTATTAAGGTTGGCTTTAATTATTTCTTGTTTTGTTAGATAGTGCGGAAACTTGATAACAAGATGGAGAAGCATTCAGAAAGATTGTTGATTTCTGTTGTAGCGGTAAGCACCTTTTAAATAAAAGATCCAAGAGATCAGCTATTTTCTTACAACTAGAAATAATAATGTAGTGTGTTATTTTATAGTTAGTCTGTTTATAATTTGTGCAAAACTATGACATGTTTAAAAATTGGTTTGGCCACTGTGGTGTACATCCCCCCCCCCCCCGGCAAAAGTAATAATATTGTTTGATTTTGCAGGAGCACTTATTATAACCTGGAATAAAAAGCACCTATTTTCAACTTTATTATGTTAAATGCAGTGTTATAATTATGTAGAAAAAATGAGTTATTTTTGGACTGGGGTGGAAAACGAAGGCAGTGCTCTTATGAGCTTCTTGAAGGAACATAACTTTTTTTTCAAGACCTTCTTAACACAAATTATGGGGTTTTCAGTCACTTTTAGTTTATGTTCATATTTATTGCTTGGTCCTGAAGAATTGTTTCTAAAAAGCTGATAATTTCAGTTATAACCACTGTATCTCTATTGATACAAGTGGTTTTACTTCAAAGGCTAGCATAGGAGCAACAGACTGATCTTGCCAGTACTGTGTTTAATTATTGAAGAATATTTATTTGTTTCTGGCGTGCATTGTTGCATTGCTCAAGATGGGCAGTCACATAACATCTTTAAATAAAAATGAGACAAGACAGAATATCTCTTATTTCATTTTCATGTTTCTTAAATATGAAACAGTTGTTGTGATGGTAGGACCTTGAGATGCCGCAACCTAGGCTACAGTCTGATAAGAGGCAACTCAGCCAGCAGGTGGGAGAAAAGCCTTGCCAAGGGGACCCTCCCTAGTTTTTCAAAGACTAAAAAGAGAGGGGAGACATATTTTCAGTCTTTGCAAGATTCTGCTAATGTAACCTTACAATAGCAACAGCAATAGCACTTAGACTTCTATACCTCTCCACTGTGCTTTGCAGCCCTCTCCAAGCGGTTTACAGAGTCAGCCTGTGGCCCCCAACAATCTGGGTCCTCATTTTACTGACCTCGGAAGGATGGAAGGCTGAGTCAACCTTGAGTCATTCAGGATTGAATTCCAGGCTGTGGGCAGAGTTAGCCTGCAATGCTACATTCTAACCACCGCACCACTGAGCTCCTAAAGATAGTGTTGATGCTCCTGGTTGTGTTTCTTGTCTGGACTACTCAAAGAGTTAAAATTAATCTTGCCAGACTGAAAGTATTTTTTTCCCCCTTTTTAGTCTCCGGAAAACTAAGGAGGGTCTCTTCTGAAACATTTCCCATGATCCTCCCCCCATTTGCAGACTGAACTTCCTCTTATCAGACTTTGCCTAGGCTCTGGGTCTTCCTCCTGCACCCCAAGGTCATTCTCACATGCCGTCACAATTCCATTATTGAGATGGATTTTAAAAAAGTGAAATAATAGAATGTAAAATGGGTCCTCAATCCATTATAGTCATTTCACTTTGTGCTATATTAGGGCAGAGTGGAATTGTGGTGTAAGTAAGTGACGGAATCAGGCATTTTTATTCATGGAAGTGCACATTTGATTTGACAGGAACCTAGGGCAAAATATAATAAACCGCATCTGAGAAAATAGTACACACAAGAACATCACCATAAATAAAATAAAAATTTTAAAAGCTAGAATATTAAAGACCAAGATAAAACAATAACAAATAGCATTAAAAAAAAGGTGAAAAAAATATACTGTGAAACCAAAACATACCCTCTCTCTTTCATGCATGAGATTTATAACAGCACTTATACAGGTAATAATATAAAGTACAGACAGATCTGGATCAAAGAGGACATTCCTTCAAATGTCCCGAAGGCAAATGATTTAAGCTTTCTGAATCAAAGCAATAACTTATCGATTGTTGGAGAGAAAAAACTAAAACCTAGTATAATACCTCATAACGACAGATAATCCTCAATTTACAACCACAGTCTCCATTGCTAATCAAGACAGTTGTTAAGTGAATTTTACCCCATTTTATGACTTTTCTTGCCACATTTGTTAAGTAAATCGCTATAGTTGTTAACGTTACTGACATGGTCATTAAGTGGATCTGGCTTTCTCATTGACTTTGCTTGTCAGAAGGTGTTCACATGATCCCAGGACACTGCAACCATCCCTAAATACATGCCAGTTACAAGTGTCTAAATTTTGATCACATGACCATGGGGATGCTTCAATGGTCATATGTGTGAAAAATGGTCATAAGTCAATTTTTTCAGTGCTGTTGTAATTTTGAACGGTTGCTAAATGAATGGTTGTAAGTTGAGGAGTACCTGTATTCAATTGCTGCAATGAATTATTTTGTAAAATACCCTATCGTAAGCAGCTGGCATTCTAAGCAGCTGTTTTCAGTTGTCTGTTTCGATTGTACTTGTTTACCAATTGTTCTTGTTTCTAGCAAAACAGAAGTTTTGATACGATTTTTTTCCTTTCATATTAGCCATATTTGCAATGTGTAATTTGGCTCTTTCTTCTGCGCTATCTTGAAATGAAGTGTGGGGGGAAGTCAGTAAGAAAAGATCCATTTTTCAGGTTGGTATATCACTGATAAGGAAATGTAATATGCTAGTACCAAATTTCAATAGGTAATGATAAATTTCAGGTACCTTTTGAAGAACCTTTTTGTCCAAATAAATAATGCTTTAAATTGATATTTCAGATTTACTGCTTAGAAGTTTATATATGCTTACCCTTGCAGCTGATTAAAAAAAAATCTATTAAAGGGAAACAGAAAACATATCGCTGAACTGTAGTATTGAACTGGTAGTAAAGAAAAAAAGGACTGGAAGGGATAGTCAGTTTCTTGCACTGAAGCCTGGATTGTTTGTTAAAATCCAAAATACGATTCCAAAGAAAACACATATTCTTAGATGTAGAATAAAGAATGCGTAGGTTAGTGTTGCTTCCAGACTGTAGCAGAATGGCTGTTTGAAAAATACTATATTGATGACGGCATTGGGACCAGATTTGCCATCGCTAGGTGACATGGTGATAAAATCTGACGTGATGTGAATTAGCAACACCAATTCCAGTACTCCTGGTTGCCATCATTAAGTGAATGAATCACGTAGGTCATTAAACAAGAACATCACGTGGTCACAATTTTTTTACCTGGTGGCATCCTCATTAATTTTGCTCATCAGAAACCAGAAAAAAAAAAGGATACAAATAGCAACCATGTGACTGTGGGGATCTGCAGCCGGAAGAACTCTGAGGACCAGTCATAACTATTACTATTTTTAGCACCATCACAAATTGGAATAATCCCCAAACAAGTGGTCTTTAAGTGAGGACCACCTGTATCCATTTAAATAAAATTTCCCGATATTTTCAAACCCAGTTTCCTTCTCCACTCGTTTTGCTGATATATTTATGAGTGCCTTCTGCTGATCCTGTGTTTTATAAATTGTTTGGTGGAAAGTCTGCAAATATCCTTGTGTTGATCATCATTTGTTCTACAACTTCATTTGAATTAAGGGGCATTATCATTTATTTTTACATAAGATCCAGCTTCTCCTGACCTTTTCCATTGATCATCTTTCATTAAATAAAAAAGCTTCCTAGACTTTAAAGTGTGTGGCCTGAAAAGCTTTTTCTTTTTCCTGATAGATTTTTCAGCAAAGGGGCAGACTTGCCTCTGTATCTTTTCTCCCTGTTGTGTTGAATTGTTCTTCACATCATGACACCTGGGAACCTTTTTCCAAATAAGAACAGGCTAATTTGAGGGCTCTTGGAGCTGAGTTACCTTATTGTTAAATATTACATGGAATATTTTCCTGTTTATTTTGTCTGTTCAAAGAGCCATTGTAGAGAATGAATCTTTTACCTGTTTTCAGAACACCTGTGAAACTCAAACCCTGGAAACTCCCGGATGTGCCGCATGATGAGAATGAGGATGAAGATGTTACAGCAGAGAGGCTGAGGGTAAAAGAGTTGATCACTTGTCAGAGCTGTGAAGAGGTAAATACTGCATCCAGTTTTGATCAACACGATGTAAAAAAGATGTTGAGACTCTAGAAGGAGTGCAGAGAAGAACAACAGAGATGATCAGGGAACTGGAGGCTAAAACATATAAAGAACAGTTGCTGGGATTGCGTATGTCTAGTTTAACGAAGAGAAGGACTAAGGGTAATATGATAGCAGTGTTCCAATATCTCAGGGGTTGCCACAAAGAAGAGGGAGTCAGGCTATTCTCCAAAGCACCTGAATGCAGGACAAGAAGCAACGGATGGAAACTAATCAAGGAGAGAAGCAACCTAGAACTAAGGAGAAATTTTCTGGCAGTGAGAACAATTAATCAGTGGAACAACCTGCCTCCAGAAATCGTGAATGCTCCAACACCGGAAGTTTTTAAAAAAAGACTGGACAACCATTTGTTTGAAATGGTATAGGGCAGGGGTGTCAAAACTCTCAATGTCACGTGATGTGTCGTGACGTATCATGACTTTTTTCCCATTGCCGGCAATGGAGTGGGTGCGGTTTCGGCATGATGCATGGGCCATGGGCCGGCAGTTTGACATCCCTGGTATAGGGTTTCCTGCCTAAGCAGGGGGTTGGACTAGAAGACCTCCAAAGTCCCTTCCAACTCTGTTATTCTGTTCTGTTCTAATACTATACTATACTATACTATACTATACTATACTATACTATACTAATACTATACTATACTATACTATACTATACTATACTATACTCTTCCTATTCCCACATAGCTCTCTCTCCTTAGTGCAAACCAGGATGGAAAGGGGTAATTTGCTTAGTTAATCTGGAAACAACTGATGAGTGATATGTTTTTCTGAATCTAAAAAACTGAGGCTCTATCAGGATGGGCCTGGTTACATTTTATAGAAACCTAAACCGCTTGGCTTCTCCCCCATAACGCTTCCTTCTTCCTGCATTCAAGAAAAATAAAAATAGTTTGTTGCTGTTCTTGTGCAGAGTGTTATAGTGCATTGCTCCTGTCCCTGTACATTTTGTATGTTGCTGTGCCAGGAGCTCTTCATTTCAGCTTCTTTGTGATCCGCTGTACAATGATATACAGGAACTGGGAAACGATTTCCTATGATTGTTCAGACCACACCTCCTAGTGGCAGAAACCACAACCAACTTGGGAAACAGAATTAAGCCTATTTCCCACACAATGTAAAGAAAGAATATTTTTGTTCAATATTAGTTGTGTGGGAGAGGGGAGATAGTGATCTCATGTTGAGTAGATAACCTCACCACCACCACCAAATTTGGAAGTGCTTAATCTATATACATTCAATTTTATGTTCTAAATGAGATCCAGGTTAATGACTGACTGAGTTTTTTTATCCATTTAAAGGAATGTATTTGCATTGTGTATTCATTCTAGCTCGGATATAAGCTCTGCATTCTTTTTTAATTAGAAACCAGCAGTTTTAGTCCACTCTTTGCACAAAGAATATGATGAAAAGAGTGATTTTCTTCTTGGAAGAAAAATAAAGAAAGTGGCAACTAATCATGTTTCCCTCTGTGTAAAAAAAGGTTGGTGTTAAAATTATTTATTACGGACTCAGTATTAAAAAAAAAAAAAAGATGGATAATCTTGCCAAGCAAAAACTGCAGATTCGGGTATATTTTTTTTCCTTAGGGGAAATACTGGGAGTGCTAGGTCCAAATGGAGCTGGGAAAAGTACGCTAATAAATATTCTGGTGGGAGAAGTTGAACCAAATTCGGGCCAGGTAATTGATTTTAACCGTATCTTTTTACTAGTTTTTGCAACTGGACATTATGGCATTCTCATCTAAAAGAGATCTTACAATGCAGGTGGTAATTCTGAATTGATAACATGAATATTTCATATTGAGATTGCATATCCATTACTATATATGATGAATGATGAAGGAATAGCACTGGAAGTATATTTCTTACTAGTGATGTGTCTACTGATGGTTCCTCATGCAGGCTTCTTCCTATAGTCCTCTTTTTGTGATCCTTTGAATTGAATAAATAAAATGACCTGACTACAAAAATATGTGCTTGAACTAAGCAAAATTGGGGAAGGGACGTAGAAGAGCTATCCAGATAAATGGATGGAAGGATGGATTGAGCCTTTTTTCTTTTTAATATATTGCATTTATAACCTACCTTTCTTCTAAGGAGCTCCAGATGACATGCTTTCAGTCACCCCTCATCTTATATTAAGAACAGCTGTCCTCTAAAATAGATTCCCAAGAATCTACTCAGGGAGCTCAGTGGAAAAGTGGAAATTAAAACTTTGATTTTTGTTCAAACTACTGCACCCCACTGGTTAAAGAGAACTGAAATCCTTGAGCTAACATATCCTATTACTATCATTTCAGTAAGGTATGCATATAATAACCTTTAAATGTTTCTGGTGTATTAATTAGAATCATCATCTGAAAACAATGGTGTATCTATAGGTGCTGATGGGAGACTTTTCTTCAGGTGATAATAATGAAGATGATTCCATGAGGTTTGTGGGGTACTGTCCACAGACAAACCCACTTTGGCCTGAAATCACATTACAGGAACATTTTGAAATATATGGTGCCATCAAAGGAATGAGTGAAAGTGACTTGAAAGAAGTAATAAAATGGTAAGACATTGCTAATAGAGAAAAATAATTCATTAATATATGCTAATAATTCACTGATACATGTTAATACATTCGTTAGCATGTATTGACATGGTATCAACTGTCCAAACTGTCGACTTTTTTGGAAGTTGACACCATGATTTATTGTTAAAACTGCTTATAGGGAAATTTCACAAACCTCTAATTAGTATGATGAAAAACATCATAGCATATGCTGAGTATAAAGATCTTTCATATTTATTTGTTTTCATATTGCTAAATCACCCATCTCCCTCAAAGAGAGGCTCTGGGTGGTAATATAATGTAATATAAGTGATAAAACAATGTATTAAAATTAAATTAGGATTATTTATTTTAATTATACACTAATGACAAAATTCTAAGATGGCCGTTTATTGTTGGTTATTATAAGGCGGGCGGGGGCTCTCATGGAACTAGCCAGCCCCAAAGTTGCATTGTCCTCAGTGCCCCTCCTCCCACCCAAGGCTGCAGAACCAAGATTTGATCCCTTTGTGGAAGGAAGGCCAAGAGATTGGGGGCCATATTGCTTTTTTTTTTTTTTTAAATTGCTTACAAGTTTATACTTATCCTTTCAAGACACAAAAATGAGTTTGTTTTTCTTGCAGCATCTCCAGTGCACTTGATTTTAAGGATCAGCTACAGAAAAAAGTAAAGAAACTTGGAGCAGGAATCAAACGAAAGGTTTGGTTTTCTTCTGAAATAGTTAACTTTCTAATTCATGCCATGGCATAAACATTTAACTATGTAAGCAGAGAAAAATGTTCCTTCCCTTAATGTTTTGCCATGGCCATTAAGAATTATAAGATAATATCCCAAATATCTTTTCATCTGGAGGAATAGAACTAAAACTGCCATCAGGTCATTTAGTAGTTGCTATCTCCTCTTTAACATGTGTTCTGTTACATAAAATGAAATTTGACATTTCTTTGAAAGTAGCGGATGTAGAAAGTCTCCTAGAGAGTTTCTGAAGATTTGACTTTAATTTGTATGGATGCAATCCATCTTGAAGTGATTTTTTTTTTGTGTGCTTCACTTGGCTTTACCAAAAGTAAATAACCATCATTGATGTGTCCCCCCACTCTGGTCTCTTTTTTAGCTATGTTTTGCCTTAAGTATGCTTGGTAGTCCCCATATTACTCTACTAGATGAACCATCTACTGGTATGGACCCCAAAGCAAAACAGCACATGTGGTAAGTGTCTCCAAAGGACATGGAGAATATATTTAATGTGAAATCGCAACCATTTATTTACTTTAAATATATCCATCCTGTTGCATACTGGTCCAGAATGGGCAGTGCCTTTAAAAGGCATTTTACTCTTGGTAAAAAAAATAACTTAAGCATAACAAATTCAGTGAAAAGACAATGCCCATAATAGAAACCAAAACGAACATGCTGCAAAGTTGCAATCCCAAGAAGCAGAAAAAGGCTTCTACTTTCCCCATCTGTCTCTATGTAAACATCTGGTCGAACAGATCTTACGAAGACTAATGGCCTTCATATTTCAAAACACTTTCAAAGCAGCTAGCCGTAAACAATAAACAGAGATAGAAACTTCTCTTACCAAACAGTTATGTCAACCATCCTTGCTTTCTTCATGGTTTGCTCTTTGGGGAGGTGTAAAATTAATTGCAGATGAAGCTGATCCTGGTAGTGGTTCGGCAAAAGTGCTGTCAGGGCTGGCTTTACTTGACTCACACATTATATTTCATTTTTTTAAAGAAGGAATGGAGAGATAATGTTGTAGTGCCAGACTGACTGGGTGGTACCCAGCATTCTGATTAAGGAAGGCACAAAGTAGCTCTGAGAGTGAAGGCAGCAAGAATATAAACCTCTGAGAGATAATAAAGGGAGCCTTTCTTCACTCTACATGGATGATCTGGTGAATTCACCACTGGAAGAGAATCTGTTCTCTAGCCCTGAAATAGAAAATGGCAACATCAGCAAAATTTAAAATAGAAGCATATTTTCCTTAATTTTCAGCTGGGCGGTTTGGGAAAGTAACACATTTATTATGACATACAGTACACTGCAGGTTCTATTGCTGCAGAGGTTCTACCAAGAATAACCAGAAATTTCCCCATTGCTGGCATAACGTCCATCTATTCAAGTGTTGCTGCTACCATCCTGGCTCATCTTTCCCAGCCACCATTTGCCTCCTTAATCATTTTTGTCTTACTGTCCAGCTTAATAAATTTGGGTAATCTTAGATTGCAGAGGTCTTGATTCAATTTCATGGATTCATGCAGGATCGTGGTTTTTAAAGTATCACAAGGCAGCATTGGTTTAAAGGGAACTGCTGTATTTTCCCCCTGAAAAATATTACAGTCTAAGCATATTATACCCATCAACTATTTTAGGCTCGATAATAAGTTTTAAAAAGCAAAACATGGCTAGAGGATACTAATGTTAGGTAGAGTCACATTACCTCATTCAAAGAGTTCTTTTTAATGGCTATTGCTCAGGTTGAAGGAGACTGTTCAGTAGATTGCTTTTTAAAAGCAATAACTTGGATGTGGGAGTGAAGACTACATCTCATAATTGAGAATAAGTGGAATAAAATATTGAGAAGACAGCAACAGATTGCAAATGCCATCTCTGCAAGGAAACTGAAGAAACAGTGGATCTTCAAATTAGCTGCTGCAAGAAGACCACACAGATTGCCTACAAACAATGGCATGACAAAATAGCAACAACGGTACATTGGAATATCTGCAAGTAATACCATTTGCTTGCAAGAGAGTCCTGGTGAGACTACAAAATAGATGAAGTAATAGAAAATGAAGAAGCTAAATTGCTCTGGGACTTTAGGATTCAAAGAGGCAAGCACTCATCACATAACACCCCGGAACTAACAATTGTTGAGATGAAAGGCTCGATAGTGGATGTTGCAGAACCTGGAGACAGCAGAACAGAAGAATTGGCAAAAATCACAAAATACCAAGACCTTTAGATAGAAATAAGAGGGAAGAAAGCAAAGGTAGTGCCAATAGTAATAGGTGCCCTGAGTATAATTCTAAAACTTCTGAGGAATCACTTGACAAAATCACTGACAAAAGCATTGACAAAATCACCATCAGTTAGTTGCAAAAGGCAGCTTTACTTGGAACAGCTTACATCCTGCGACAATATCTTTTAACACTATTAGACAAGATCTACCTTTCCCAAGTCCTTGGGAAGGATTTGATAGGTCGATAAAAATGACAAATCCAGTCTAAACATCTGGCTGACTATGCAACCAGCCATGATAATCAGCATGGAATGCGGATATATTTCCCTTTTTAAAAATTTTATTTGATTACAATTTGAACACATAAATAAAAAGTAAACTAAAAGCAAGAAAACGGGGAAAAAGAATCAGACAAAAAAGCAAGATAAATGTGCAAGCAAAAGAAAAAAGTAAAAAAAACAAGGCTTTCAACTTTCTTTGGTACATATATAAATAAAGATACATCTAACTCTAAAATTAATAATCTATATTACTTCTATAATTCTGTATAATTCTAACAAATCCCAAAATAAAAACTGTTTCCCTACTTTCTCACAAAAAGTCCCAAAGTGGCTTTATTAACAACTCATCACTGTCTTATAAAATACAACCTCTTCATTCCATTCCTCACCCCATTTTCTATCAACTCCAATGTTCAGCTCTCCTTATTAATTAGCAAAGATCTAGTAAAAAGTAGCAAAAATATCAAATAACATAAATATATAGCAACCCAGGAATTATGGGTGCATCCTGACCTGGCCATCTAATACTTCTATTATGGGAGGTGCATTGCCTGCTGATTAGCTTCCATGTGCAATTCAAGGTGCTAGCTATCATCTTTACAGACCCACATGGCTCAGGGCCTAATTTCTCTGAAGCTGCCTTATCCGGGTTTAATTTGCCTGCCTGTTACAGTCAGAGAAGGTTTTCTGAATATCCTTGTGCTGAGAGAATATTATCAGCAGGGACCCCATTATCAGGTTTTCTCAATGATAGTCCTCTCTACCTTGTGGAACAGCTTATTCCTTGTTTTGGGGAAACCTCTCAATTAAGCTTCTAAAGAGTCATAAAAACTCTTTTTATTAGAGTTTATTGGAGAGGTGTGTTGTGAAACTACCAGCCTGACGAGGAGGGATCAAGAGAGGAGTTAGCCCTGAGACAGAGGACTGTCTCCCCTAAGATTCATGGAACTTTATATTTGTTCCCAAGGAAGGAAGAGTCTGGGGATATTCTTGTATAGGTGGAATATAATAAAGTAGTCAACTTGAACCCTTCATGTATGGCTGTGGTTTCTTGCGCCTAACAAAGTGAGTTATTCTATTTGTGAATTGTGGCATAACTGCTTGGTCATGTTTAATTGTTAAGTATTTTCTTTTTTAATTGGCTTTAGCTGTTTTATTTTATTTCCCGAAAGCTGCTCAGAGCCTTTTGAAATTGAGGAACATAGAAACCAAATAAATAAATAATACTCCTTGCCATAGCCATCACTTATTTATATAGGGAGAGTTGAGGATCAAAGAGCATTTTCAGACTTTAAACTTACTCTTTCAAGGGATGAGCAATGTTATCCAAAATAGACAGAACCTTATTTTTTTTATTTTCTTACCAGCAGCAGCTTCATTTTGTCTGGATTTAATTCCCATTTGTTCTTCCTAGCTGCAGCTTTAGTTTGGGGAAAAGATTAATAGATTTCTTTATGCTAATCAGATGGGACTGTATAGACAATGATATAAAGAAGAGTTAGCCTAGCAAGACTAATCTTTCCTGAATATCTATTACGTTTGATAGGAAAGCCATCCGAGCAGCCTTTAAAAGTAAAAAGAGAGCAGCTATTCTGACTACTCATTACATGGAAGAAGCAGAAGCTGTGTGTGATCGAGTGGCCATCTTGATATCTGGAAAATTGAGGTATCTTCTCTAGATATTGGGGGATTTGGGGGGGGGGAGAAAGAAAAAATTACAATTAAAACTAACAAAGATTTTAACATCAAATATATTTTTGCCTGCTTTTCTCTTATTCCTGCCTCAAACCATTGATAGGTGCATTGGGACAGTTCAACACCTCAAGACTAAATTTGGCAAAGGATATTTCTTAGAAATGAAATTAAAAGAAGTTCCAGATTTACAGATGAAGGAACAGCTCCAGAGGGCAATTTTGCGTATCTTTCCCAATGGAAGACCTCAGGAAAGGTAAAAGGCTGTTGTTGCAAGTCAAGTGGCTATTAATCAATTCCTTCACATACTAGAGTTGTCTCGTTATATACTCAGCATAAGGATTAGAGAGAATAACATATGGATGGCAACATGCCTGATTACAGTAGTGTTTGATTCACTCTAGGTCCTTCCCATTACTAATCTGATCTGTGCCAGCTAGGTAGAATCTTGACTTCTGAGTTTTAATCAAATAAAAAAATCATAAAGATGCAATTTGAGAAGCCCAAGCTTCTAGTACAGATTCAACAATTAATGTAGGAAATGAAATTTATTCTATGGACAATTGGTTTTTGTTAAAAATCATGGAATGCTTAACTAGCAATTTTAAAGTAGATCTTTTTCCTATTAAATGATGATAGTAACAACACCAAGTTACACAAGTAATATTTATTGCAGAATAATTACGATATAGGCTTTAAATCAAGTATGCATACTATCTAGGTCAGGGGTGTCAAACTTGCAACCTCACGTGACGTGTCACGACGTATTGTGACTTTTTTTCCATTGCCGGCAATGGGGTGGGCGCGGTTTCGGCATGACACATCCGGCTTTTGACATTCCTTCAATCTCTGTAGTGTCAGTTTCTTGATCTGGTGTCCTTCAAAGGGCTGCCAGTAGGCCAGAAAAGCAACTGGAGAGAGTCTGTTCCAAACATATGCAGAAACGTTGGATAATTATTTTATATCACCTGCGAGAGACAAAGCAAGCTTTGTTTCAAGCTGTCATTCATTTTTCAAAGCAGGAGTCCTCACTAGTTTACCCCCTTGTTTTGTTATTAGCATCATCCACTGCTGAACTACAGAGTACTCAGTCTTCTAGCTCTTCTCTTTCATGTAAGAACTTGGGATATATTTTTCCTTTAATAAAGTGGTGAATTCATTTTCATCTTTTTTTTTTTTTTTAAATCATCTGTGTTTAAAAATTCTGCTGATCTCTTTTAATACAAGTTTACCTTCTGAATCCTTTTTCTTGTACATTTATCTTATTCTTCTGCCTCTTTTTCTAACCTGTTTTCTGTCCTGCTGAACTTTTCTTTAACCACTAGTAGTTTTTCAAACTTTAAAGCAAGTTTTTCAAACTTTAAAGCAAGTTCCTCTTTGCCTTTTATTGGAGAAATCTTCCTTGGATCTCCTCTTGTCTGGACTCGGTCTCCGTTTCCTTTTTTTGATCTGAGGTTTCTGAGAGTATCATCCCACAATTGATTCTTTTTTGTCTTCTAATGACATTTTCAATCCATAACTATCAGGATTTCAGCCAGGAACTCAACTAAGAAAACACTGAACGATATTTCAGTGCTAAAATCTTAATATTTTATTGCTATAGCCAGTCCTTTGGACATGATGGCAGCATTTGACTGTCTCGACCATTGAATATTGTTGTTTAAATTATGGTTCCTGAGCATCATTGCCAATGTGCTTGATTGATATAAATGTTGTTTGTCTTCTCCTTTTTCTGCAATATTGCATGGTGGATTACCGTCCCAGCAATTTTCTTTTATATTAAATGTCTTTCAGGGATCAGTCCTATATCCTATGTTTTACTTATCCTTTTGAGTTCCCTGATTTACTGGATTATTTATTTATCAGTTCCCTGATTTACAATTAGGGTTTTCAGTATCATTGTTATGCTGATAATGCTTAGTCTATTGGTCTTTTGGGACCCTTGATAACAGTGCATGGCCCACATCTTACTAGCATTTCCTCTTGAATGTCTTCCCATCTCCTCAAGTTGAATATGCATAAGTCAGAGATAGTATTTAGCCTGATTATCCTTCCCATCCTGTATTATGTCTTCCCTTATTTGTCTCCAGAGATCTTGGGTGGTCTCAATTTCTTTCACTTGCAGCCTCAAAGTTTTTTGATTGATGATCAGCTGACTTTATTTGTATATTTATTTATCAATTCTTTATAGCCTCCCATCTCAGAACACCCATTTGATAATCTTAGAGCAAGGGTCACAATTTGCATTTACTTATGTATCAAATTTGTGTAGCCGCTCATTTCACAAAAAGTGATTCTGGGTGCGGTTCAACAACCTAATCAGCAAAACGTATAAATATAACAGAGACAAAATATATTACATAAATGTCAAATCCCACATGAAAATATAAATATTATAAAAACTAATATAGATGTGATGAATAATTGCAGGAAGAGGGTGGGGAACAATGGAGGAGAATATAGCTTTGTTAGTGCTTGCTGTGTTTTGTTTTGTTTTTACTCTTAGATTATTGCAAGTCTCCTGGCAGATGTTTCTTTTTGTGTCTCAGGTTTTATTCTAGCCCAGTTCCATTCCTGATGATCTGAACCATTCCCATTTTCTCATGTTCTGCTGTACCAAAAGGCTCTTCACTGGTTATTTATTTGTGCCAGAGCCCAGTTAAAACCATTGGTACTTATATTTGGAGTTCTCTGATCACAAATTTCTCAATAGCTTACTTATTTTCCCCTGCAATCCTTTTTACTCCTTATTTCCTTTGCACTGGACCATCCTTCAATTTCTCCCTCCAGGATTGTAGTCTCTAGGTTCTTTCAGGATCTTGGGCTTGCAATTCTGTAATCGGCTCCCTTTTTGTCTTCCTCTCTGTAAAAGTTTATTGGCCTTTAAAAGTAGCTTAAAAGCTTTTTATATGACTATTAGTTAGTCTAGGGCAGGGGTAGGCAACCTTGGCTCTTTTATGACTCGTGGACTTCAACTCCCAGAATTCCTGAGCCAGCCATGCTGAGGGAAAAGGGAGAGGTTTCCAAGCTGAGCCATGCTGGCTCAGGAATTCTGGGAGTTGAAGTCCACGAGTCATAAAAGAGGCAAGGTTGCCTACCCCTGGTCTAGGGCCAGGTTATCCCATCCTACTAATTAATCTTGGCAGTTTACATTAATACTGTTTTATGCCGTATACATGCTCAATTGTATCAGAGTGCATTATTTCTAAACATGTTTAGTTTGTCTCAGTGATTAACGTTTATTTACTGGTTTGGCTATTAAGTTGCGAATTACATTTATAGTATACAGTATGGAATTTTGTAGTCACTGTCTTTCTGATTTGTACTATGTCTCAGTAGAGGTATCTAATAAGTAATTATTATTATTCATAAATGGATAAAGCAAAGATAAAACAATAGTATTTATCAATGATGTCCGTAGGCAAGGTCAACATTCTTAAAATGATGAGCATAACTTAGCGACTGTACACACTGTTTTCGTGTGTGTGCAATGTATAATACATATTAAAAGAGGGCAGGGCTTCACTTGTTGGTTGCCTCTGTCATTTTGATGTCATTGACCCTCCTGCACAACCCTCTGATGAAATATCTAATGACATTGCATTAAAATACCTAAATCTAGTATTACTCAAACTACTTGTTTTGGAATAAACTTTCTTTCTTTTTATTTGTTGCAGTTTTAGCTCAATTTTATCATACAAAATCCCAAAGGAAGATGTCCACTCACTTGCCCTGTCTTTTTCCAAACTTGAGGAAGGTGAGGTAACAGAATACTAAGTGAACTGATAACCTTAGAATGTCTATCTCTTTGTTAATCTTTTCAATTTCTTCATAATATATCCTCATCATTTTGCCATCTCGTGTCATGATTTCATCCATTTCTGTTCAGTCAGATACATTTAATATATATCAAGCTACTGTAATAAATGAAGTATTAATTATTTTCTATTCAATATCATAAAGTGCTTGGAGGCATGAAAACAGCATCTAACAGCATCTATCTGCAATGCACTGAAGCAACTGTATCTGATTGTGCAGCAGCTGCACAGAGCAGCCACGTGATCCCATGATTTTTAATACACTGCAGACAGATGTTGTGTGCATGTTCTCAGTCACATTATGGCGATTAAATTCAAAGGACTGCATATCCTAATTTCTAGCCTTTCTGGCTTGCTCTCAGGTTGTATAGAGAAATTAGTTGAACATTAGAATTGTTACAGAGGTGTGTGTTTTGACAAATGGACATTCTTTTTTTTTTAACCTGTAAATAGTGCTTGACAAAGTACATCCATCAAGGGAAACCACTTCCACACTAGTACACTACTGCTGATTCCCCCCCCCCTTTTCAAAGTCACAAAAGAGACTTTGAAGAGAGAGAAAAAATCCAACAGAATTTCTCCTGTTAATGGAAATAACTTCCACTGAGAAAAGCATTCCAACAGATTAACTAAGAGTGCACACAAAACTTGATTTTGTCCCAATTCAGCAATTGGATAGTAGTTTTATAAGTCATCGTGTGCATGGACCTTTGGAATGATCTAGCTGTTCAATGGTTTTGACATCAGATGGAATTGGTTGTTTTGAAAAGTATCTTAATATCAGATATTTTGAGACCTGTCTTTCAATGGCAATTAACAGTTTTTAATTCTTTTAAACAGCAAAACATGCCTTTAATATTGAAGAGTACAACTTTTCTCAAGCAACCCTTGAACAGGTAACTCAGACCTTTCCAAGTAATTGTACAGTATTATACTTACTTATGCTTATATACATGTTTTCTAATTCCATATAAATCAAGAATAATTGAAATGACATTCACTCATCCATAGTTTCTGACATTTCTGATTTTACCCATTTCATTCATAACTAAGCTTGATCTTCACAAGTTCATTGATTAATTTAAACTCATCATCATATTCTTGTTTTACATTCCAAATAAAATTTTTCCATATACCATAATCACAAACAAATAGGCTCATGAATATTGACTTGTACCATTTACTAAGGCTTTGATCAATCAAGGATGTTAGATAATTTGTTGTATTAAAAAATTGCATTCTTCGTAGGTTTTTGTGGAACTTGCCAAAGAGCAAGAAGAAGACGAGAGTTTTGGAACATTAAATAGCATGCTTTGGTGGGAACGAACCCAAGGAGAAAGAGTTGTTTTCTGATATATTCCATGTTGCAGATTTCAACTTCTACATTCTTCAGGTTTTTTAAAATGATTATTTTTATTATTTGAAGTTACTTTATTCTCTTGGAGTGTTCATCCTTCATTTTGTATTAGAAAACGATTACTAGTACTTAGGAGTACAAATAATATTGATTCTCAACATCTAAAAATGCAGAATTGACCCTATTCTCTTTATTTATCTTATATACAGTACTTCCAGTGTTTGTCTTTGATAAAATATTTTTAATGAGTCAGTATATGCTTTCTATTGTAGAACCTGATATTCTGAATTTCATCAGCCACGATCTATCTAATCTCCATATTATTGGTAGAAAAAGATAACTTGAATTATCTGGTTATAAAGCCATGATACATGTTGGATTATAGAACCTTGTTTTCAAAATAACTTTTTACTAACTAGAATACTGAGACGTTCATCTGCATGGTTAAAACTTTAGTAGAATTTGAATGAAAAATTTCCTTTGTATATGAAATACTCCAATTGATCTTCTGTAAATAGTGAATATATTAATACACACACACACACACATACTAGGACTAGGATGCAAATGTAAGATCTATATCTTTATATTTACAAAATACAGCTATCCTAGCTGTTTCCTAAGTTCTCAGTATGATGGTTAAAGAATAAATTCGAGGATTTTTTTTACACAAAGTTGATTGCATATGAAGGTGCTAAATGTACAATAAAATCACTAGACAAGGATAAACTTGTATCTTATGATTACTGATTGTAACTATGATTTATGATCTATGACCTTCCTATCACTTTGTTGTTTGTATGTACACTGAGAGCTTATGCACCGGAGACTATTTCCTTGTGTCCAATCACACTTGGCCAATAAAGAATTTCATTTCTATTCTATTCTATTCTATTCTATTCTATTCTATTCTATTCTATTCTATTCTATTCTATTCTATTCTATTCTATTCTATTCTATTCTATTCTATTCTATTCTATTCTACTCTACTCTACTCTACTCTATTCCCGTTTCCGTTCCTGTTCCAAAAAAGGATTATATGGAAGATCAAGAAAATACCTGTATACTTTTTGCAGTAATATTTTACTATATAAACATGCATGATAAACTAAATCTATGATCTTTGGAGAGCATTAACTTGTTGTACATTTGTATGTTGGGTTAGGTTATTATGTTTCTTAATTTCCATTTTCTGTTTTTTAAAATTACTTGAATTAGTTGATAAAAGAAATAAATTAAAAAGATTTTTCTAGTCTATATTTTTAGGAAATGCAACTGGTCAAGAACTCTTATTGCAGTAGTATTGTTGTGCGACATGTTGCCTTAAAACTTTCTTTAATGAAATAGCCTTTCCTTTCCCTGTCTCAGGATTGTGTTGCTTAAAATGACCTTGCTTTTTTTTTTCACTTTGTCTGATTCAGTTTTCGTACTATCAAGTAGAATCTATAAGCAACACAATCCTGATTCTTCAGGATTTAAAATGTTCCCAATCCTAGGGATACCCATTACATTGCATGAAATATGTACCAGTGGTAGACCTAGTTTCAAGAGAAAAAAAACACCCATTGACACGTTCTTCTGATCTGTTAAGAGACTGCCACGGGCTGGCTTTGTTGGCAGTGTGTGGATACAAATTTGAAAAATAATTAGCAGGCGACTAACAATGGGTCTATCCATTTGGTTTTCTTGGCAGCAATATCTAACTGTTTTGCCACTGAATTTTTAAAATTCTCAGTCTAATCTGTAGCTTTGATGTGTCATGGTGGTTGATCAAGAGATTTCTAACTCATTGCACCATTGATCTGATCCTATCCCTTCATTCTCGTATCCCTTTGTCCTTTCAGGCATTGAAGAATTAAGTTGGGATTGACTACCTTCCTTCTTCATGGGACTGTTTATTGGTATATTTGCTCAGTCAAAAAGTGTTGGAGATTTCTGCCTTCCCTATCAGAAGACTGAGGATTGGTTTGGCTTTCAAGAGACTTCCCAACATTGAGCTCAATAGTCTTCTGATATGTGCTGGGGTCAGTGCAGCACCTCAATTTTTTTAATTAGTTGGGCAATAGCCAGTTTGTTTGTAGTCTTGTATTCCAGTAGATTGCAGAGATTAATTTGTGTATCGTGGTTTCATTCCTGTTTGACCTAGCTCATAATTTCTGGCATGTTTTCACTCTCGGAGCCTATTTGTAAGGGATATATGCTCTTTCCTCGGAATGGGTATCAAAGTTGCACTCTTTGCTCCATCGCTCTCGAAGAACTCATTCCAGGGCACCACCCAACCAGTTTTTTTCTCATAGCTTGCTACAATGGTGGCTGCAGATGAACATTTTAGCCCAGCAGTTTGTACTTCTAAAGCTAGGGTTATATTTTTCAAAACATTAAGACTGTTTATCTGAGCCAGTCACTTTGTATTTTCTACATGAAAGGGGATTATCCATTATCTTGACATTCCCTCATTCTAAACTTTCTCACTTTCACTGCAAGAGAGAAGTTAAGTCATTTTTTTTCTCTTGTTCCCAATTTTCCAGAGAAGCACCACTGCATTTCCTAAATGTTACACAAGCACTGAAGATTCTCCTTTGCTTCCCTCACCTCTTCAAATGGTCCTCTTTTCTATTCATTAACATTGGGACAAGGGGTGGTTAGACCTGCTTCAAATACCTCATTTGCATGGTAGCACAAAACATACTTTTCAGAGTAGCGCTTGCCCTCATCTTTCATATTCAGTTTTACTTATATCCCATTGTTAACTGATTTCATGAATTACTTTTGTGTGAATGTCAAAATTGTTCTCCTTTTAAAACATATTTAGTTTGCTGTATAAAATTTTAATAGTTAGAATAATATATTAGACTCACAGATCTATCAGTGGTAAAGTACTGTAATATTGTTGCTGCTATTATGTTAAAGTGCCTTGCTGGAACTTTGTTGCTTGTAATAAAGCATTCTAAAATGTCCGTGTATTGTTCCAATATAAGAATGTGAATAATTTATTTGTATAATGTTATCAACACTGAAACATTTTACTGAATCTTGCTTCTGCTGCAAGTAGACTGCTTTGAGTTTCACCACTGCACGTTCTCCATGGCTTATTTTACAGCTAGTCTTGACTGTGACATTACACTTGGCATGGAACTATCCTTGAAAATTGCCTAAAGACTGTAAAAATGTTTTCCTGTTTTCTGAGCACAGCATAAAGTAGTAGTGTTCTATTTTATCATTAAAGCAGAGTTAAGGCCGATTTGCAGAGTAGTCTTTACAAACTTAATCACACAAGTAAAGGCTTTCATGATTTTCTTCCTGCCACCAGTGAGTGGTTCTTCAGATATGCAGGAGAGGTCCTTTTTCTACATTACATCCGTCTTTTGAAATAAACTCCCTTGAGAATTATGTTTGGCATACTGTAGATTGATATGTGTTGAACCTAACTTTCTATGAAAAGGGTTTTTCCATGTGAGAATATGTACAGATAATCTATATATTGTTGTTGTTAGTTGCGAAGTTGTGTCCGACCCATCGCGACCCCATGGACAACGTTCCTCCAGGCCTTCCTGTCCTCTACCATCTTCTAGAGTCCATTTAAGCTCATGCCTACTGCTTCAGTGACTCCATCCAGCCACCTCATTCTCTGTCGTCCCCTTCTTCTATTGCCCTCAATCTTTCCCAGCATTAGGCTCTTCTCCAGTGAATCCTTCCTTCTCATTAGGTGGCCAAAGTACTTGAGTTTCAACTTCAGGATCTGGCCTTCTAAAGAGCAGTCAGGGTTGATCTCCTCTAGGACTGACCGGTTTGATCGCCTTGCAGTCCAAAGGACTCACAGGAGTCTTCTCCAGCACCATAGTTCAAAGGCCTCAATTCTTTTGCGCTCAGCCTTTCTTATGGTCCAACTTTCACAATCTGTATATATTCAGATAATTAAATATAACCAATAGTTATCACTTTAACTCAATATTAGTGTTTTTCCTGGTCCTGTCCCTGGACAGTGTGTATGCACTCATACATATCTACCTATATATGTATGCACACAAATATAACTTGCAGATATACATTTGTTGGAGAAAAAAATAGGACTGTTTTCAGCTGAAGTTCACAATTGGGTGGTGTATGGCATTTTGATCTAGGTGTTCTGGGCTGCCCACAATAATAAAAATACAAATCATATTGATAATATTGATAAACTGGAGAGCAAGGTGTCTCACTGTCCTTCATCAAAGGTCCAGTTGAAGACTCAGGAAATAAGAGATAAAAGAGTGCGAACAAGTCAGATCGCTGCCATTTCCTATTTTGAAGCTCACTAGACATACTCATTTCTCAATATGGAGTGGTTGATTAATCTTTCCCTGAGTGTTTTCGTAAGAGCATATTGGATACCTCCCAACAGTTTATAGTGTTTCAATATTTTTTTCCTACATGCTGTCAATGAGAACAAAACCCAAAAGTTAATAGAAATGCTTTATGGAATGGAAAGGAAATGAGACAAGCTAAGCATTCTTGGTAAACTACTGTAGATCGAGTCTTTATTTTTATTTAAAGCGTGGTCCCAGCCTTAGCCCGATTATAGCAAGTGCTGCTGCCATTTCAGTATTTTTTTTAAATCACTCTGTGCTGGTATGATTTAAATATCTAAGTAAATAATTAAAACTCCAAAGCAATCAGCATGGAAGCACTCATTAGTCTTAAAGCACTTTGAAAAACTCACTGCCATTAAACTCTTACATTGTATAATCAATATTTATACATTACATAATCAATAGTCAGAAGATTACACTATAACATGAGAAATGTTTTTTTAATATTAAGATATAATTAAAGTCCTCAAAAGTATTGTACACACACAGAATCCCTTAAGAATCCTTTCAAACTCTAAAAGCCACCTCAATTTCAAGTGCTTCTTAATCACAAATTGAATTTTTTTCCAGTTTAAATGTTTATTTAACATTTTATTCCATTGTCTCATTTCCTTTCCATTCTATAAAACATTTTTATTCATATCAAAATATAAAATACAAAGAGGAATGAAAGGAATAGGAAAGTAAAGGAAGAGGGAAGAAGAAAAATGTAGGATAAAAAGGAAAAGAAAAAAACATTGACTTCCAACTTTTTTTTAGTGCAGTAGAGTAAGATAATATTGTACAGCCTCAGCCTTTTACTTTTGCATGATACTATATACTAGCCATTTCTATAACAATAAACCTATCTAATTAGCAAAACTCCAAACTTTAATTTTTTCCCTCAAGCATAAACTCCAGAAGTGGTTTCCAAGTAGAAACAAAGTTAGTTGTATTCTTTTCTTTAATTAAAGCAGTCAATTTAGCCATCTGGTCACTCCATCAGCTTTTGCAACCAATCATCCATTGTGGAAATTAAGGTATCTTTCCATTTTTATGCATAGAGCATTCTTGCTGCTGTCAAATTGAAATAAAATTTTCTTTTATTCACTGGAAGGAGGGAATGAATTTCTTTCACTTCTCTTTCAATTTGTTAAATGCTAATACAGGCTAATTCTACCCATCTTATTTTCACTCCAGAGGATCCAATCAAGACAGAGATGTATCTCCTGCATGTGGTTTGCAACTAATTTTAGTGGCTTCTGATCCTGGGATTTTGGGAAAGAAGGTTGCAATTTTTCCTCCCAGCATTATGGAAATTAATTTTATTTTAGTATATAAGGCACAAATGCACTATCTCTGACATCTCCTGCAGCTCTATGATTTATACCTTTGTATTTTCAGATCCAAAACTTTTTTACCAAATGCCCAAGTTTTCCTTAACTTCTCTTTAATTTTTCTTTCACATTCATTGCTCCCCCAGTAAAGAATTGACTCTTAAACGCTTAAAAGGGAATGTCCAGAGGATGAGGGTGCTTGGGATCCTGTGAATTTCTAATGTCCTCTAACAAATTTTTAACATGCCTTCTTTGGGACCATCACCTGCTCAGGATCAGCAGTTGTGGAGTTCTGTGGCTGCTGCCTCTATACAAGTTGTCTAACTATGGACTAATACGAGCTAGCTGACACACATCATATCTTTTCTTTCCTTCCTCTTAGAAGTACATGGAGATATTGAAAGTTTGAAAAAAAAATCCATTTGAACATCCTTTAGAAATTGGTATTTGCTAATCTAGATGCTCAGTTTAACATATTCTGGCACAAAGGGCATAATAAAAGTTGGTGTTTAATTTCTCTGTAACATGTAAAGAGTTGATTCCAAGTCTCATCCTGGACTAGTGCTGCACATAGATACAATTCGAGATTAAGAAGCACTTGAAATTGAGGTGGCTTTTAGAATTTGAAAGGATTCTTAAGGGATTCTGTGTGTGTACAATACTTTTGAGGACTTTAATTATATCTTAATATTAAAAAACATTTCAATACCTGGAAAAGAAATAGGACTAATTGGGGGACTGTTCTATGAGATCACTCTATCCTAGAAAACTGCAGTATTTTAGAGCTCAATAGTTATATTTAGAATTTTGAATACATATATTCACGAATGGCATGATCAGTCACAGCGAAACAGAAAGCACCTATTTCCTAGAGAATATATGAGGTTAAATTGTCCTGGGCTTATTAAAAAAACCCTGGTTATTGCCATAATAAATTGTCAAGCTAATCCCACTGTTGTAAATTTAATCCAAATTCAGCACATACATGACTTACCAAAATGGCAGCATCAGAAAGAGCAGACAAGATATGTCAGAAGATGTGTCAAATCAAATTCAGAAATGTTTTTACGGCGGCGAATTCTATCCATGAATTCTTTCATAGAATAGCATTATTCCATTGGCTTTACCAAGCCCAGACTGAATATTTACATCCCTAAATACTAAAAGTTGAGTGCAGCTGGGCCCAATTCTGTCCAACTTCTCTCTTCTGATATAATCTATCCACAAGAAGGTATTATTGAAGAGTGGCTGAGAAGGTTCCTGGTTGGGATAGAATCCACTGAGTCCAGGGCAGAAATGATAGGATTGCCCAGCATCTCACTAGGTCCCCTCAGCCCAAAAATGCCTCCTTCTGGGTCCTCTTCGTTGTCTGAGGAGTGCTCTGGAGACAGGACCAGGACATGAAAGAAATACTCTCTGCGGCCCCCAAGCCACTTATCTCTGCCTTGATATCCTTAAGATGCCCAGAATTCTTCCTATCCAAGTTCGTGGGTTTGGGATAGGGCCAAGACGCATCTCCCCAGTGGCTTAGGATCCACCGTGCCTTTTTCTGGAGGTCCTCTAACGATGAATCCTGATGCAATTAAGGACTCAGATCCACTGAAGGCAAAACCACCTGTCACACTTTTAATCTCTCCTTTCATTCCCTTTCTCTTTTCCTCTTTTCCCAAGAAACGGGACATGGAAAGTTGCTCCTAATAAAGTTCCTACCGTTATCTCCAGCCACAGCGCTGGCAAGCGGCTAAGGCGGCGGCGTGCCCTGCAGCAACCCCGCTGCCAAGGGGATAGCCGAGGCGCTCCGCCCTAAGGCGGCTTGGGGAGGCGAGTGCGGGCGGTGGAGCAGCCCGACTTTGGCGTCGGCCGCTTATCCGCCAATCCGAATCGACGAGGAGGCGCTGCTGCGCAGGGAGCGCGGCTTGTGGCTCTTAAGGCTGCTTTCCGGCTGCGCATCTAACGGGACTAAGAAGCGGCGGACCGAGGTAGCAGCAAGGAAGGCAGATGCTGCGTAAGGTTAAAAAAGTGGGGAGGAGAGGAGGCCGAGGGAGAAAAGTGTGTCTGTGTGTGTGGTGGGGGGGCGGGATAGGAAAAAGGTGGCGTCAGGAAGGATGGGGAGACATGCAGAATTTGGGGCGGGGGTGTAGGGAGAGCTGCCCCCTCCCTCTGGGCGGGGGAAACGGTGTAAACAGGAGTCTTGAGGGCATTCCACTGCCCGCCTTGCCTGCCGCGGAGACACAGCGCAGCGCCGGCACTTGCTCCAATGGCGCCACTTCAAACCGAGCCGCCGCCCGCGCCGCCGCCGCCGTGACTAAGCAAACCTGAAGGGTGTCGGGGCGGTGTGAGGGAAAAAAAAAAAAATCAGCATCGCTTCGTTCTGCTTCTCCGGTGCCCTTGAAAACTTATTTTAGGCTGGCTTCTTGCTGACTGAAATGTCTGCCCTTATAAAGGCGCGGCGTACGGAGCCTGAATAGTGGTGGATAACTTTTGGTACCAATAACACCCAAGGTTAGAGGTGAGGCTCAATGGAAATCTAAATACCCATTCGGCCCTAATCCTGGCCTCTTTAACTTTCCTCTGGCCTTTTAGTTTCTTTTACATAAAAGTCACCACAACAACTTTCTGCTTGCCCGACCTCCTTATAATCCATGGCGTTTCTATGGTTCTTTGACAGACTTGCCTGCTCTGGTGACATTTTCATCTCCTTGATCTGCAATGAATGGGATGCGATTAGTTCTGGACATCACTTAGCAGTACTGAGAATGGAGCCTCACAAAGTGATTTCTGCCTTTTGATTCCTTTCGAATATGCATTGATGTTTGGTTCCTGCGGAAGGGATTTGTTGGAAGAGACCATTTAACTGAGTGCTGATAAAAAAGGTAAGAGGCAGAAATAAAGTTTAGCCAAAGAGGAATTTAGGTTCAATGGGTTGTTTTGGTCTGGGGCTGAAGAAAAGATTAGGAGTCTTCTTTGTCTGACAGCTGCAATAAAGCCAACAGGAAGAACTCTGAAGAAGAGTGTTAAGTTTATATAAGTGATATGCAATATTTATCATTCAGAAGTCTTATTAGATCCAGCTCCTTGGGATTTCAGGACCACCATTGTCTGCCTGCCTGCCTGCCTGCCTGCCTGCCTGCCTGCCTGCCTGCCTGCCTGCCTGCCTGCCTGCCTGTCTGTCTGTCTGTCTGTCTGTCTGTCTGTCTGTCTGTCTATCTGTCTATCTATCTATCTATCTATCTATCTATCTATCTATCTATCTATCTATCTATCTATCTATCTATCTATCTATCTATCTATCTATCTATCTATCTATCTATCTATCTATCGAAATTTATATTTGTATTGATTTAGTTACTTTTCAGGATAACACTGCAATACTTTAATTAGAATTACATGCAACCCTGTCTTCACTATTAATTATTTATTTGTTAAATTTATTTGACGCCTATCTTGCTTTGGGGCTACTCTAGGTGGCTTACAACAATAAAAAGGAAAAAATGGAAAAAGTGTAAACAGAATAGAAGATAATAGAATAAAATAAATAATGAAAAAGAACACCGTGAGAATACATCAATATGATACACCCCCCCCCCCAAAAGGGTGGAGAGCAGAGAACAAGGTATGGGGGGAAGGTGGAGACTGCCATCAATCCAGTGCTGTTCAGACAGAAAATTCATGTGGATGAGGGAGAAAGATTTGCAGTGATGGGTGAAGTTACCTAGTAGGTGCTACAATATAAAGCTGGGCAGCAGCCATTCAATGTGAGACATGCTCTCATCAATGAAATTAGGACATAGAGGGGACAATATTGAAAGCAAAATACAGGTTGCTGCTAAATAAGATGCTAGCATTCAGGACCTCTATGGTAGCTTATCTTATGATGCAACTCTCCTTGACTCTAAATGGTTTGAATTGGAAATATGATTCTATACATAACCATGAAACCTGAAGGGCAGTTTATTTCAGCAGGACTTCAAGAATGCACTCTTAAAATGCAGTCACAAATTGAATTGCACTATTCCCATTTCTTTCTGCCCCATTCCTGTTTCTTTCTGCCATAAAGATGATTTGAAATGTGTCATTGCAGATAAATGATTTCTGCAGATTCTCAATATACTCTTGGTTGTTTCTTACTGTTCTTCCTCATCTCAGTATACCATGTTTTTATTGTCCTCCTATTTGGGTTTAGACTGGGAAACTGCTAACTGCTGTAAATCTCATGGTCTGGACCTGGGCTGTAAAGCTCTTTCAACAATGGCTCATATTCTCATCACCATGTGCTTAGACTACTATAATGCACTCCACACCTGCCTGCCTCTGAAGATCAATTAGAAAATGTGCATGCAATATTGATCTATTAAGCCTTTAAAGCTCAGATCTATGGTGCCTCAGGGACCCTTTGTTTCAGGTTGAAGTTTCCCAACCCACACATGCAAGCTGAGAGAGAATGCTTAAAGCAGGAGTGTCAAACTACCGGCCCGTGGGCCGGTTGCATCATGTGGAGGCCGCGCCGATCCCAGCTCCGGCAATGCGAAAAAAATCGTGATACATTGCGGCACGTCAAGTTTGACACCCATGGCTTACAGCCTTTGCTCCTAGGAGAGAGTAAAGAGACATGCAGCGATGTCTTTACTTTGGGGCACACATTTCCCCTGGAAATGTATCCACCACCCATCTCATTTATTTCCCTCAAACTCTTCTATTTCAGCAGGCATTTGGTGATTTCATTATAGTATTCTCGTTATGAATGCATGGCATTGGGTTCCCATTTTTATTAGGTTGATTATCAGGTTCTACATATTCAGTTTTTTATTTTGTTATAAACTGCTTAGTTGGGAGCTGGGTGATATATAAATTCTGTATATAAAAATAAACAGTTAAGTTTAAGAATGTAAGCTCTAAACTTTCTACTGAACATTTCCATGATAACAAAATGCCTTATAAGAATGACAACATTTCTTTCCCAAACCTTACATTACTGTTTTGGTAAAGTACCATTCACAGAATTAGGAAAAATATAAAGCTGCGCATTTAAAAAAGGTATAAATTAATTTTATGTGCACACCACATGCATTGTTTTTCAGGCTACACATACACACAAAATGTCTACAGAGACTCCAAGACAAGGAGGAACATGGCGACAAACTAGAGTTCTTTTATATAAGAACTGCCTAATTAAATGGCGGACGAAAAGGACTAGTATTCAGGTGAGTTGATCAGAAGTATTTTAACCTCATTTCAACATTAAATCAGATGATTGATATCAAACATAGCGAGTCTGTATACAGGTGCACTCTATTAATTCCATATTTTAGAAGTAATATATATCTCTATTATATTTTTCTTCAGAATTATGTTAATATTTGTTATGACAAGTGAAAATCATAAATGAACCTGACCAAATCATATGAATCAGCCATTAAATTTCTTACAATGTCAATATAAAAAAAAACTGATATTCACCCTTTTTAAAACATTCTTTGAGATGTCCATTAAATACAAAACAAGATTTTTGAATGAATTAACTTCTTCCCTAAATCTTATTTTAAGATCATGTTTTTGGGGAAAATGCATAAAATTGAATTGTTTATTTTACTTCTTAAAGATCATGATATTTCAGGTATCTCTGAAGCTGATAAAGCATCAAGTCAGTTTGTTTTGTCAATGCTTCAATTTAATGGACAACCACTTGTCTGAAATGGTATAGGGTCTCCTGCTTGAGCAATGGGCTGGATTAGAAGATCTCCAAGGTCTCTTCCAACCTTTTTACTTTGTTATTCTGTTAATGGTATATACCTCCAAGTCCATGGTCCAGTAACTTGAATAGTCTCTTAAAATTCTTTAACTACTAATCAGCTGGTTTAAAGTACTGATTCATTGTTCAGAAGAAGAGTTATTCTTTTTCCTTGCTATCTTCAAATTGAGAAAGCTTGCCCGTGAAAGGAAGGGCATAGAAAAGGGGCCAAAATAACTATGATCTACTAGCAACCCATTTGAATATTTTGTCAAAAAAGCCTAAAGATAATTCACAACCAGGTCAGTATCAACATGGAAGCTGAGCCCTCAAAGTTGTAAATTATTCCAACAACTAATAGGGAAGAGTATGGGATATACATGAGTGGTCCTGGTGCTTTTGATGTGATTGAAGTGAAGCTAAAAGGATGTACACTTTCCTAATGTGGTTAGGGGCAAAAGGAAAGCTTAATTATGTTAAAAATACGAATCCTGGGTATACACATATTGCAAAACAACAGAAAAAACTCGAGCACCAGGATAAAGTATAAACAAAACTGTTTAATATATAAAACTACTTAGCTTTTGTCGGCCAAACGGGCGGTCCAATGACCCGATTGAGGAGCAGGGCGCAGAGGCAGCAGGCTACATAAGCGAACTCCCGGATGTACTCTGACGATGTCGGCAGTTTGGCCGACAAAAGCTAAGTAGTTTTATATATTAAACAGTTTTGTTTATACTTTATCCTGGTGCTCGAGTTTTTTCTGTTGTTTTGCAATATATATACAGTATATATATCTATATCTATATATCTATATGTAGGTCTTTGGTAATTTGGGTTTTCTCCTCCCGAATTACCAAAGACCTACATACAAACACCCGTGAAAACCTCAGAAAACATATATATATTATATATATATATTATATATATAATATATATATATGCCAGTCAATTATATATTAACTTAAGCACTTGCCAGGATTTCAGAGAAGTTATACATGGGCTCTAAATGAGCCCAAAGGAAATAATAAATCAAATTCTCATTCTATATAAATATAGATGTTAAAATAAAAGCCCACTTATAACATGGCAAAAGCTACCATCCTTATAAATCAATCTCATGTTGGCCAAAAATAGCCAAAGAATCTTGCCTTGCCACAAAAACGTTCTCAATAATTTGCTTATTTGTGTAAAATATGTAATAGGAATTAACACTAGAATCCCTCTTTAAAATAGATTAATCTAATTACATTAATCTTGGCCCCAAAATTCAAAGGTTATTTTAAATAATCACCAGTTTCTATCTACTGCAATTGTAATTTCCACATACTGTGATATATTTTAGGGGAATGAACTCCAAATGTTTTATATAATCTAAACTAATAATAAAGCAAACTAAAAATAAAACACAATCTATATATTTTTATCCAAAAGGAAAAAATAGATATTTTCCACATAATGCTCCTAGAATATAAACTATATTGTTGCATAACTTCAACTAAATATCCAAAATATTATCTAGATATAAGAAAATTTTATATTTGGTGCTCATTGCTATAACACCAATAATATCTTGTAAAAATAAAAAAGATAAAGGTTCAAGAACCAAACTAAAATTAAAGGGGACAATGAGCATCCATGTCAGGTGTAACAAAATAACTTCATATCTGCTGATATAAATCAGTTTGTAATCACTCTAGTTATAGTATGAAGATGCCAAATTATAATCCAAGATTAAACTTAATTATATTTAATTTAATTAATTAGCTAATGTTTTGTTAAACTAAGATTTAAAAAAGATTCCCCAATAGAGGGTGGGAAAAAAAAAAAAACATACTCCAAAAATTTACTATGAACCATTTTGAAGACCTTTTCATTATACAGCAAGATTAAGATGAAGCAACCTAATGAATAGCTGTTTCCAAAGTTTCAATCACCAAATGAATATTACTAAATGCCTATCAGCTTTTTATAAATCTTAATTGAGTTGGATAAATTTTAGATCTCTTAGCTAATGCTGTTATTATCTAGACATCAATGTTAAGCAGTAATATTGGCTTATAATTTTCACATCCAGTAATGTATTTCTCTTATTTTAATTTTAATATTATTGTAAACTGAGCATCATAAAATAAAAAGTAAATTTTAGTAAGGTTGAATGACTCGTGGTAAACCTCTAATACAGCCATAAAATTTCAGTTCTTTTCACTTGGAAAACCATCTAGACTAGGAGCTTTACTTGGTTCTGTTTATATAATGCAAGCAACAATATATTGCTAACAGCAACAATAACACAAACAAAATAACTATAATGACAATAATACAATGCCATACCTCTGATTCTGACTCAAGACCTCCCCAACATACAGTCATCATACAAATAATGCTTCTTGCGCAGTTTTTCATTAAAAAAATCTAAATGGTCCTTTAATTTTCTCAATTTCCCTTCTAGGCAATCACTCTGCTCTTTAAGCACACATTTTTTCTGCTTGCTTTGATGAACAGTTTATACATGACTGTGATCAGGTAACCTGAAAGAGCATATTGTTGTATAACATTGTTAAAAATACGGGGAATTTATTTAAGAAGAACATGCACACAAAGCTCAGTGGGACTCCTTTCCCTCATTACTAATTAGAGAAGCAATTAAAATCTTTTAACAAGAAGCAAGCACACGGATTTCCACACTTAGTTAAGTGTTATTGCTTTAGAGAGCATTCTTCACCCATACTTACTCATTCCCTCATGCATTAACTCAACTTACTAATGAAACTGGGAGCTGGCTACCCATTTTGTTCAAGGGTGTAGGGATTCTCTATCTAAACAGGAAAACCTTTTGTTTTAAGTCCGATTGCTAGGCTAATTGCATTGTCCCACTCTGATATATGAGATGGCATGTTAGGTATTTACTTCAACAGTCAATATCCTCATTCACACACACACACACACAGACACACACACATGCATACATATAAGTGCATGTAATATCCAAAACTTACCTAAAGTTGCTCATCTGTTATATATACATCTCAGAGTAGAGATGTAATGTACCATTCTGGATTATTTTTCCTCTGTCCCTATTGAACTGCCCATTACAGAAATAGAGAGGCATTTCCTGGAAGTAAATCTTCCATTTAGGTTGCATTTTGTGATATTCTGAATATGCTCTGGTCCAGGAACGAGTCTATGAAACATCTTTAAGGAAGACTTTGAAACATGACATTCAATAATATCACTACTTTTCTTTTCAAGCAGATAATAAGCATAACTTATTTAGAATGCAATTTGATGCTTCTACTTAAATTAGCAGCACTTAAGAGATGGCATCTGATTTTAATGGGCAAACTAACACATACATATGCATGGTTTTCCTTTATTCATAGTATGCAAATTGAATGTCACCGTTCTAATAAACAGCTCAGCCAACCTGTTTGCTAAAGTATGCTTTTAATTCATTTCATTTAATTCATTTACTTCTCTTACAAAATGTTACTTTAAAGATCTCAAATCTACTTTGAATGTTGTGCATATCAGTTATATCCACAGAAGGATCACAAAAGCCACAATAGTGGTTGTGGCAGGGCTATCTTGGGGGCACTGCTGACATAATATATGTATACCCTTAATTCTTGTTTGTTTCTCTGTGAAAATTTGAGTTTAAGGAATCCGATTGCTATTATTGTTATTAGATTTTTAATCCCATCTTTTACATATTTTGGTCAACTAAAAGCAGCAGACATACCTAATACTCATGCCTCCAACTTTAGCTTAAAGTCACCTGCAAAAATGCCTCTGCAGAAAAAACATAAAGCATTGGAAAGCAGGAGGATATAAAATATTCCAGGGAATTTGGGAAGGTTGTGGAGAGCAACTTTATCAGTTTGCCTTCTGATAAATGGGTGCTTTCTGATGAATCCCTCTTACCATGCCACCTGTTTTCTAATAGGTGGATTTTAGGTTGCATTTATCTGTGCTTCATTTAAAATATGTTTTTGATTATTTTTAAAGCTACGGTTGTATTTGCTGCACTTCATTACAGATGTAATTGAAAAATACTGTTTTTTAATCATTTCTATTTTTACTTTTTTCATCTATGCAGGAAATCCTCATCCCTCTTTCCTTACTAGGTTTGCTCATTATCATAAGCATGATCCAGCCAAACAAAAGACATGGCAGGATGCCAGATGCAGTTCTTTATTCTACAAATCGCACAAGTATTTCTGAGTTTATTGTGGGCTACACACCAGTAACTAATGTGACAAGAAAAATCATGCACAAAATGCATGAATTCTGCCCAGAAGGTACTGAGAATATGTATGGTATCTCGTCCTAAATGAAACTGCTTTTATTTTGCAAGTTCCAACCCTTCAATGACAAATCAGTTATGATCCCTGCATGAAAATCTATTTTCTCCTAGGTAAACAGAATTTAAAAACTTGCTTTCAAATTTTGGCAATTTAAATATGCAAAAAAGCCCAAAGAAAGAATAGGATACTCTTTACTGTTCCAAAATAGTATCTAAGCTCATTGTCGGATCATTCAGTGCACAATTTGTGGATAAAAACAGAATGATGCCCTTTTTAAAAATAAGAGGTAGGTTAAATTAGGTAGATTTTTTTAATGTTAACTTTGTTCATATTAAAAATGAGTATTATTGCATTCTTAGTATTGATATGTTGCATTTGTAAGAAAAAAAATTGCTGTCTGAAAGGTTTGGGAAGATTGTAAGTTGAAAAAATGGTGCATTAAGCCTTATAGAAGTTTGTCACTTATTTCAGCTTTTTTTAAATTGAAAATGGTAACTAAAATGATAGCACCACCAAGTTTTGATTGCTTGACTTTGAAAGGGCTAGTGCAAAGTGCTTCATGCATTACACTGGACTCTCACCCCTAATTTACAAGATGTATAAGCTGGATGTTAGATCCTAGGGTTAATAATAGCAGTGCAATACCTTGTGAATATCGTTTGGTTTTTAAGAATGTTTGCAAATGTCATTATCCTTGGTGAGTAAGTCCATATAGAAAAGTTTATTATTTTGCTAGGTTCACAAATGTGTGGAACATTTGAACATATAGTACTGCACTCCTATCACTATAAAATAAGCTTTTAATATTTTGCAGGAAAAGAGGTGCAAGAATTTTTAAGTGAACAAGAAATGAAAGAAGCCAGCCTTCTTAGTCCAGAAAAGTTTATAGGTGTAATTTTTAAGGATTCTATGTCCTACCATCTCAGAGTTCCTCAACAAATGATTCCAGTATCTTCAAGCCATTTAGAATCAACAAGTAAGTATAAGTATATAAGATATATATGCTCTTTTAAAAAATAATAGGGCACTTATCTTGCCTAATTTTGTGCAATGTTGAAATAAGAATGTAAGGAATTTATGCTACAAAATTGGATAATAAAACTGTTCAGTAGTGATAGTAGTAGGAGCTATTGGATGTGATTTTAGGTCATGCAAATTACATAAATTCCAATAATTTGGTGAAAGGGATGACATATCAAAGGAGTAAACATACTAAATAGATGCTTTTATATTTCTGGAGATTAGCATTATTGTTGGCCACCATAGATCCATTGGACCATTTGTTCATCTCATCATGACATAGAATAAGGGATATACAGTGAGTTCATAGATTGCTTGGATTTGAATATATAGAATAGAAAAAGCCCAGATTTAGAATATTTAAACAATTAAAATAAGCTAATATTTTCTTTCATATAATTTGTTTTTCCCATAGCTAGTTGCTCGAAGCCTTCTGAAATGTGTGAAGCTGAAGTATACTGGTACCATGGATTTACAGCACTACAGATCTGCATTGATGCAGCAATTATAGAAGTAAATGTAAAATAATTTAGAATTTTATACCCTTGAAGTTTTTAAAAGTACTGATTTTTTTCTTGAATTTTGACAATATATCACATCAGCCACTATTTATTAAAGTGATTAATTGAATAAATTGTAGCTGATTAAATTCACAATCAATAGTAAGAAAATATGGTTTACAATGGTTTAGATTAAATACCATACTAAGCCAAATATACACAAACCACATTAGTACGTAGTGTGAAATATAGACACTGACAGCATTAATTCATACCTGACAGGACATAGCTTAGGATTTCTCCATGAAGAGCAAGGCATTCTCAGACTCTTACAAAACAATTAATAAAACTCACAGTGTTTCAGTTTTTAATGTGAATAATTAGTAATGTATTTGTTTCCATTTCCAAGGAAAGAACTGGTCCTATTAGGTTACTGTTCTATATAACTTTAATATCTATATGCTACTAAAACTCTTTGGTCTGTAACCTTTAACTGGGCAAAATAGAGCATCATAGGGCAAACTTTTTTTAACCAAGATACTTCAAATGGGCTAACCAATTGAGTATGTCCAAAATCTGGGACTCATGACTCTTAGGAATTGAACTTTGACAAATTTTATAAAACATTTTAAAACATAAAAATTATAAAGCATTTTATGATATAATACAAAATGTCCCAAAACATTTCCTATGGTCATCTCTTGAAGTTTGACTGTGCTGTACAGTTCCAACATGGGCTACTTTGAGGCAGATCAATCTCTGAAACATGGTGATATGAGTTTAAGTTTAAGTTTCATATGTTAGGCAAAGCAAATAGTTTAATTAAATCTAAGACATTTCTTTTCACTGATAGTAATCCTTCCATTGATAGAAAAAGGAGAGAGTGCTGTCCCTCTCTCCCAACAACTTGTATAACCTTACCAGGCCTGGGGGTCAGGAGGTGGGGCTGAGCCCATTCATTAGTTATGTTAATGTGTAACTCATGTTCCTGTTCGTTTTTTTTAACTTCAGCTGCTGCTTTTTGTTTTTCCGTGTTTTTTAATGCTTTAATATTTATCTTTTGACATTGTTAGCTGCCCAGAGTCATGAACTTGAGATGGGTGGCCATATAAATTGAAATCAGTCAGTCAAATCTGTTTGAGATGGTTGGGGAATCCTGAATAACAGACCTGGAAAAGCATAGGGGGTTGTAGACAGGAGGAAGAAATGCTGTCAGGATCAGATTTTCACTTGGCCAAGACTGGATTTTCCCCTTTGATATAGTCAAGCTTATCTCTGACTTTGAAAACAGAAACAATCTGTAAGACCTCTGGTAATATTCAACTTATTTTAACCTTTCCATTTTCCCCCCTAAGTTTAAGACCAATCATTCCATTTTGAAAGGCCTGGAGGAAACAGAAGTTGTCATAATGGGGAAATCTGCTGCAGTGGAAATTGATTATTTTTTTCGTGGAGTCATTCTGATTTATTTAGTGATTGCTTTTTCACCATTTGGATATTATTTGACCATCCACATCATGACAGAAAAAGAAAAGAAACTGAAAGAATTTTTGATAGTAATGGGACTTCAAGACACGGCATTTTGGTATGTGAGTTTATTTAATTAATATATAACTCAAGGCAGTGAAGATACCTAATAATCTTTCCACCTCCTATTTTCCCCATAACAAAGGTGAGGTGGTTTGGGCTGAGAGAGAGGGACTGGCCCAAAGTTACCCAACTGGCATACTGTTTCTCTTTCAAAAATCTCAAACGTAAACTAAAATACCTTCTCCAATTCTTTTCATATGTAGACTGGAACATTAGAGTGTAACAGTTTTTCTAATTAAATATAATGCTCTGGACAATGTTAGTATAACAAAAGTAGAATCTGCTTTGAATGAGTATGGATGGATGTACATGTTGTAGATTGTGTTGTCATATTATTGTTTGTAAGTTATTTCTGTGTTTTTATCTTTTTTTTAAATCTTACCTACTATTTATATTTTTTTCCAAATGCATTAAATAATTTTCAACAACTGGAGTTTTTCCTTTGTGTTTAGCTATCAAATGGGAATCAGTTCTTTTGAGTTAACAGTTACTGTTTTAAAATAATGTTTGTTAACATAGAGTAGATATGGTTAATGATTATATCAATTAAATCTATCTTATTAAGGCTATTTAGAACAATATAAAATTCAGACATAGGCCAAAACAGAAAAAAATGTTCAGAAATAGTAGTTTAAGAAAAGTAAAATTTTTCTTGAAATGTGATGCTAGATATACTGACATTTTTTTGCTTGTGCAAAGCTGCTAAAGATCATGAGAGAAGCATCCTAATCTGTACTTCAGGTTTTCTTACACAAACGTATATCATTTTTCAGCATGACTACATTTATTTAACACTATTACGTTCTTTTTACTATATAGTTACACAATCGTATCTACATCTTGTGATGATCACCTCCATACAAAAGCAGCTGTACCACAGTGCTTAAAGGCAGGAACAACAAAGCATTTATGTTGTAGGACACAATGAGGGATTTTAAAGTGCTGATACTCTTCATCATTTGTAATGCCGTAATATAATTCTCTGTAGTTTGAATCAGGCTCATTTAAAACATTGTGGAGTAACAAATTCAAAAACTAATTGACTACAGGTTTTCCTGGAATCAGCGTCTTTCCAATTTAATTCTTTGCCTAATTTTTTTCTATATGTCTTTGAACTAGCTATCCAAAGTACATGTAGTATTCACTTACTGTCTGCCTTGTTTAGCGAACCTTTGAAGTTGTAACAGTTGGAAAAAGAAGCAACTTTGTGATCACTCTTCACATTTATGGCTGTCACAGCATCCCACAGTGACCTAATTACCATTCAGGTGCTTTAAAACTGTCCTGCATTTATAACTGTCACAGCATTGGTCATGTTGCTGCCAATCTTCCCAATCAGCTTTCAGTAAGCAAAATTAACGGAGAAGTTGGAAGTGAAATCATAAGTCACAGACACGTGATGTCTCACTTAACCATGGTGATTCTCTTAATGATAGTAGCAGAAGTGACATTGTAAAACTGGTGTGGTCATGTGATTCTTCACTTAGTGACTGCAGTTTTTAGCGATAGTCGAGTCGCCGATCCCAATTGTGGACTGGCTCTATTGTTCTGATATCTTCAATCCATGCTGCTAGTTTTCATGAAATCATGGAAACTAAAGCCTAGGCTTCTTTCATCCTCAGTACATGTTTACAATCCCATTCTGATTTATTTCATTTCACTTTTCCCATTTTTCCGTGTTTGCTTCCTGCTTCTTCCTTATCCATTTTTTCAGTTCTACGGTTATTTTTAATGTTAAATTAAATAAAATTTCTATTTTCAAATGCTATGGCTATTCTATAAAAAATTCAGAGTGCGAATGGAATGAGAGCAGATGAAACAACTTGAGAAGTAGCATTCTGCAGAGTACAGAAGAAATGTGAAACCTAGTTTGACTAATTTGCTGGAGGAACATTTAAGCAACCTTAAATCAACTATAACAAGACCTCAGTTTCAAAGTAACTAGTCACTGAGGGACAAACCAGAGATAATATAAATACGTTCTTGCACTGATTGTATAGTTTTTTTAAAAAATAGTTTTCTAAATTGGTGTTGGGTGGCTAATATGTTTTTTTCTTGTTAATTGTGTCCGGTTCATGGAGATTACCTGGACAAGTCCCTGCAGTTTTCTTGGCAAGGTTTGTCAGAAGTGCTTGGCCATTGGCTTCTTCCTAGGGCTGGGAGAAAGTCACTGGCCCAAGATCACCCATCTGACTTTTGAGTCCTAGTTTTGCCTTGGGCACAAAGTCTCCCAGTTTTAGCCTGATGCCTTAATCCTACACCAAACTGGGTCTGCCCTAATAAATGTAAATAGAAATAGAAAAATAAATAGTATCAGCTGGGGAAGGAGGATAAATAGAGAATGACTGGAACCTTATGAGGTAAGGGGGAATCCAGAGGAAAACTCTTTTTATGGAGATAATATTAGCATTGGGAGAAATCTCAGATTCAACAGTAATTTTTAGATGAGTTTTAAAGCAATTTGGAATAGTACAACCTTTTCACTAAAATAATGTTTATGAATAATTATATTCCTTCAACTAAAAAAACCCATAAGTTAATCTAATATTAATTATTTTCCACTCATTAATAGCCATTTCTTAATAGAAAACTTATCTTCTTCTGAAGTTTAATTAACCTAATATGTTACAAAAGATACACATAGCAATTATTTTGTACTGTTATAATATCTGCTACAGTTCTATGTTTCTTCGCTTTATTTATTTCATGTAAGAACTTCTGGAAGTGCTGGCCCCCTTCTTTGCCCTGAATATTTTCTTTCAAATTAATAATTTGCACAGGTTACTTTAAATTCATGAATCTTTGTTTTGTGCTTCTTTTTTCTAGGCTGTCTTGGGTCTTACTATACTCCAGCTTGATATTTGTTATGTCCTTTCTCATGTCGGTCATTGCAACATTTTCTTCACTCTTTCCTCAAAGTAGCAGCTTTGTGATATTTCTTCTTTTTTTCCTATATGGAATATCCTCCGTAAGTGTGTGTGTGTGTGTGTATTTGTGTGTGTATGCACTCCTTGTCACTCTGTTGTGGATACTATGTTAACAAGTGTGAGTTCACTTGGCTGTTGATGTTCCTAGGGAATAATTCTAGGATCTTTTCACAAAGGTAGCCAGCAATACAGACATTTACATTTGGGATATATGTCAGGAACTTGTACAGTTCTGGCATATGCATTACTGTAAACAAAGAACAGCACAGGAAAATGGATAAAAATCCAAATCACCCATAAGTATTCTGCCACAATGGGAACAGTATTATATTCTTGTTGTGCAATATTCAACAAATAATCGGAAAAGTTGCTTTGAAACACGTGGGAACGAGAATATAGCAGATATTCACAACTCAGGAACCCGGGACTGTCTTCTGTGGCTACCACATAATTCTGGGAAAAGCCCTGGCTGTTTCAAAGAAATATAGATAGATCTATATTCACATCCCTGTACACTTTGAGACAAATTTTTGAAATCAATTCCAAAGAATTTCACAGTCCTAAGGATAACGCCCCATTGCTATGTATTACCCATTCATGAAAAACCCATTCAGTTAAGAAATGAGGATTGCAAAGGATTCAATAATCTTACAGGTAATCTTCGACTAAGGACTGGTCACTTAAGTGACCATTTGAAGTTACGATAGACCTCCTCCAAAAGGTACTTACCACCCAATTCTGACAGCTAAGGCCATCAACACCCCTGCAGTCATGTGACTGCATTTTGGGATTTGGCAACCAGCTCACATTTACAGCTGTTTGCAGCATCCTATCGTCACATTTACAATATTTACTTAAGGTTTTTGGCAAACATGCCCCATAGTGAAAAACGGGTTCATTTAACAACTGTGGCATTTGCTTAACAACTGCTACAAAAAAAATCGAGTCAGTCATGTGGGTGACCCGCTTTATGACTGTCACTACTTACAACCATAATGGGCAGGCTCCATTACAGTACTTGGTTGAGAGCTTGTCCAAAATATGAAACAAAGATACTATAGCAATTTACTCAGATAGCAAAATGAGTATTATGTATTATTTATATAGATGAATTTTCTTCCCTTGTAGTACTAGACAGTCAAGCTGGAAAAAGCAAAAAATGTCACTTTTTTTTTTTTACCAGACAAGCCATAAACGAAATAAACCCAAAACCTAAATCGCATCATAATATTCCACATAACATCATAATGTGCTAACATAGCCATATTAAAATTATGTGTGTACAGAAAAGAGTTTAAGCCTCACTGAACGAAGAGGTTCTCCAATAATAACTGCATAGTTATTAAAAAAGCCAGCTGTTTCCTCAGGAAAGCTCTTCATTAAGGAGAGTGGGTATCTCAGTGTGCAATCCACCTGCACCAACACTAAGGCTTCTCCATTATCTAAGGAGTGATCTAAGATAGCAGTCCAAGCCTTGCAGTAGGGAGACATTGATTTGATTCTTTCTAAAAAAAAAAAAATCAGTCTTCACATTTTGGCTGCTAGTTAACAGTAATGTCTGATGTATAAGAAGTGGAGGAAGCTGAACTAGAACTTGTACTCAGTTTAAGTTCTGAGTACTGCTCAGTTTAATGTTTTAAATTTATAATCGTATCATCCAGAATGAGGAAGTTTTTAATAGTTTAATAATTATTGTGCTCTGGAACACAATAATTTTAGTGCATAGAAGGTTTGAAAATTCAAATGGGAGGTCAGTCTCTCTTTCAAGGATAAGATATGCATACACAGAAATGTATCTGAAATGATACCGTGCTGTAAACAATGTAGTCCCAACGCATTTGCAGGTCATTAAGTTGGAGACATTGGACCACTGTACTCTCTGTAGGAAGTTCTGTGTGAGATGTGAGATAGATATTACTTTTTGTCTTTTGAGATAGGTGACTGCATATAAAAATCTGATTTCGACATTTTGAAGTGAGATTCCTTGCACCCTGAAACATGTTTTCTATTTTTCTTTAGATTTCCTTTGCATTTATGCTAACGTCACTTTTTAAAAAATCATCAAATGCTGGCTCAGCACAGTATTTCACGACTGTGGCTTTTGGTGCTATAGGTGTGACCATTGTCCTGCTGCAAGACTTCCCAAAATCCTTTGTATGGTCATTAAGTCCACTGTGTGAGTGCACATTTTTAGTTGGTGTTGCACAGGTTAGTAAAGCATTCTATTGGCTTGTTACTATTATTTGTGACTGGACTTTATTCTACTTAGATACATGTCACATATATCCTTGATTCAAACATTCAGCAAATGTACTACTTGTTTGTTAATGGATTTCTCAATTCAAATGGGTATTTTATTTTTAAAATGAGAAGTATGTCTTGTTAATCTTGAAAGCTGTGCACTAATTTCATCTTAATTAACATTTGCACAGAGATTTGTGGCTTGGCATTTGATTTCAACAGAAAGAACTAATCTCACATCATAAGCTTTCATACAATATACTACCAGTTTATGTATGGCATTACCACAGTGAACCTACTGTTCAGTGGTTGGTATTAGTTTGTATTTCCTTAGATGTAGGCACAGTTTTACATGAGCTATAATATTCACTTTTGATATAAATGTCACTTCCAGTCAGTTTAGTTTTGCTATAAATTCAAGCTGCAAAACCCTTTTTCCTGCTAGTCCCTCTTGGTGCCAGCTGCAAACCAGAGATGAAGGCTCGGAGAGGAGAAAATTTAATGAATGTAGAGGTCTGATTTTCTGAGCATTCATTAGCTTGTAGCTGCTGGTTCCAATCTAAATTAAGTTGGGGGAGATTTTCCTTTCATTATTCTCTATAATTAGAGTTAAGTAACTTGTTAATTTTTTCTTAACATTTTAATGCTGTGGCACTTTCACATTTGCTTGCAGGTTATACATCTCGAAGATTTTGAACACGGAGCTGTTTTCTCAAATTTAACCCATGGCCCTTATCCACTAATTATTGCTCTTACGCTATTGGCTCTTGATAGCATGCTGTATCTACTCCTAGGGATTTATTTTGATCAGGTGATTCCAGGTATGTTTATTAGAACTGGAAAACAATGTAAATGGTGAGATATAATTCAGTAACCGTTTAGATACTTACTTAAGTAGGGAAGAAGAAATGTTGAATCTGAAACTTGGTCTTAGTGAGAGAGCATCCATGGACCTTAACATGCCGCAACATTCATATATGTTGCAGAAGCTCAGAAAGAAGGCATAACACATAGTCCTTGACCTACAACCATAATAATAATAATAATAATAAAGCTGGAAGGGACCTTGGAGGTCATCAAGTCCAACCCCCTGCTCAGGCAGGAAACCCTACACCATTTCGGACAAATGGCTGTCCAGTCTCTTCTTAAAAACTTTCAGTGTTGGAGCATTCACCGCTTCTGGAGGCAGGTTGATCCACTGGTTAATTGTTCTAACTGTCAGGAAGTTTCTCCTCAGTTCCAGGTTGCTTCTCTCCTTGACTAGTTTCCATCCGTTGCTTCTTGTCCTGCCCTCAGGCGCCTTGGAGAATAGCTTGACTCCCTCTTCTTTGTGGCAGCCCCTGAGATATTGGAACACTGCTGTCATGTCACCCCTAGTCCTTCTTTTCATTAAACTAGACATACCCAATTCCGGCAACCGTTCCTTATATGTTTTAGCCTCCAGTCCCCTAATCATCTTTGTTGCCCTTCTCTGCACTCTTTCTAGAGTCTCAACATCTTTTTTACATCGTGGTGACCAAAACTGGATGCAGTATTCCAAGTGTTGCCTTACCAAGGCATTGTAAAGTGGTATTAGTAGTTCACGTGATACTGGATAATGGAGCCTGCTCATTCATAAGCGGTTTTAAGTTGTAATGGTCATAAAGTAGGTCATCACAGGACTAACATGATTTTACAACATTTTTTTTTTGTAGCAGTTGTTAAGCAAACGCCACAGTTGTTAAGAGAACCCATTGTTCATTCTGGGTCATTTTTGCCGAAAACCAGAATTAAATGACATTTTTCAGCAAAATATGACTGCGGGATGCTCTAAACAGCTGTAAAGGTAGGTTGGTTGCCAAGCACCAGAAATGTGGTCATGTGACTGTTGGGAGGGGGGCAGTCGTCGGAACTTCATAACTGGGTTGAAAGTGTCTTGGAGGGGGTGTCCATCTTAACTTCAGATGATCACTAAGCGATCAGTTGCAAGTTGAGGACTCTTTACATACACAATGAACTACTTTACAAATTGTGCTAATCCGTGGTATATTAAACCTTAATTGTTGTATAAACCATGGTTTTCAAATCACTATACATGATTTCATATCATGCAACCAAAAATAAATCATGAATAGTTTCATTGTGTAAATCCAGCCAATTAGTGGACAAATTTTTATGCAGCAGGATAAGCGTTCAAATGTATATATCGAGATAACAGTTTATGGGCTGAATAAGGCAACATAGAGTCACACTATATAAATTGTATAGACATGTGAGCATATGCTCTTTGCCCACATTTTACAATACTGAGTGCTATACTTCTAATTGACAAATGAAGAAAATGCCCTTAGGCACATGTGAATCTGGAACTCCAGTCATAAATCATCTATCTAGTTCAGGATCAAACGAAGATATACCTCATTCAGGATTAACCATTTTAAATAATTTCTTGTGTTTTTTCTAAGTACTGAAATAAATCCGACCATTAAAATCACATCTGTTGACAACTAAATGGACTATTGTACTATTTTTGCTGGCAAGCCTTGACAATATATATTTTGGATTTTTTTTTTCTTAGTTTGTCTTAAATAGGAACAACATTTTCAAATTACTTTTACACTTGATCTTGCTTATAACTACTAGTTTTGCACACTTAAAAAGGGAATAAATTTGTGAAAAAAATAGAGTAGTGCTCAAAAATGAAATGGTGTAGGCTGGTGGGAGAAATGAGGTCTTGATCAACTGGAGCATTTCCTTTCACTGTTGTATACATAGTGTAAAACCACCTTTTGAACTGTCCCAGTACTCCAAAATATTTATTATTTACCCTTTTATTTATGGGTACTTTATTTCCAGGAGCATATGGATTACGACGGAGTTTTTTCTTCTTTTTAAAGCCCTCATTTTGGATAAAAAAAACAAGAAATTATGAAGAATTGTATGAGAGCTGTAGTAATGAACACCTAGATTTCACTCAGGTCATTGAACCTATACCTTCTGAATTTAGGGGAAAAGAAGCTATCAGGTATGACAGATTAATTTTGATTAAATTTAAATACCATGATGCCAATTAATATATATTTTGTATGAGAAAGTAACAGGGTAATTTGTTTATGCAGCCACAAATAAAGAGTAACATTAATTGAATACAGTTTTTCTTTTTAAAGTTCAGGAATGTGGAAAATAAATATTATCTTCCATTTAAATATTATATGATAATTTTCATGTATAAATATTATTTTCTCTGGCATGTGAAGTTATTTTGTGTGTGTTCTTTATAGGGCTGTGGTGATTTATAGCCCAAGGGAAAACAATCCATACTGGACAATGGCATTGGTTTCCATACTCTTTTACTACAACACCATAAAAAGCATTTGTATGTCAGCCGTCAAGGTAGACCAGATCAAGAAAGAGACTTCCATGCATGTCTCGTCACATCTCATCTTGTATCAGAAATGCAGGAACTAGAAAGGAGAAAATTATTAATTTAAATTTAAAAAGATTAAAACTTTAATAAAAACATAAATTTATATAGTTCTAGCCCAATGCCAGGCCACATTGATAGCAGGGATATTTCCAAGCAGCAATTCTTTTGTGTGCATGTCGGTTCCAGGGGGCATTGTAAAAGATGGATAGTTGTTTGAATAGTGCCAAATTCTCAGTAAATATCTTTGTCCTCTGGGAGAAACCTCCATTTTTTCATGTCGTCTTTAGTTCTAGCCAAACCAGCTAAACATCATGCACGTAAAAATTACAATGGAGAATGTAACTCTGATTTCTTAAAAATTGTATCTTCTTAAAAATTGCATCTGCCTGTCTTTTCTTTTCAGAATCAGCCATATTGAGAAATCTTTTGTTAAAAAGGATGAAATGGTGGAGGCTTTGAAAAGTAAGAGTGTTTAATTTTCAATAATCTGTGACATTGGAATTCTTGCACTTTCTTAACAGTGATATAGGCGAGTTTTCTTAAGAATCATGATTTGTTAATTCTTCAAGGACTTTAATTATGTTCAGTATATGCTAAGTCAAAATGTTCTTTCAATGACGTTATAAATGTTTATAATGGGTCTAGTATGGATTACACCCCAAGGTTCTGAAGGAACTGGCAGATGTGATCTCAGAACCACTGAACTATATCTTTCAAAGATCCTGGAGCACTGAGGAACTACCAGAGGACTGGAAAAGAGCTGATGTAGTTCCCATCTTCAAAAAAGGGGAAAAAATGGATCCAGGAAACTACAGACCTATCAGCCTGACCTCAATTCCTGGGAAGATTCTGAAAAAGATAATCAAGCAACAAATCAGCGAACACCTAGAGGCAAACAAAGTCATAACCAAAAGCCAACATGGGTTTGTCAAAAACAGATCATGCTAGACAAATCTTATTGCATTCTTTGACCAGATGACAAAATTACTGGACCAGGAATGCTATGGATATAATTTACTTGGACTTCAGTAAGGCATTTGATAAAGTAGACCACAACCTACTACTTGATAAGATAGAAAAATGTGGGTTAGACAGCTGGATTCGTAGCTGGCTAACTGGCCGTACTCAGCGTGTGGTCCTCAATGGAACTGCATCTACAAGGAGGGAAGTGTGTAGTGGGATGCACCAGGGCTCTGTTCTGGGCCCAGTGCTCTTCAACATCTTCATCAATGATTTGGATGAGGGGATAGATGGGGAACTCATCAAATTTGCAGACATCAAGCTGGCAGAAATAGCCAACACTCCAGAAGATAGGCTTAAGATATAGAAGGATCTTGACAGACTTGAACACTGGGCGCTATCTAACAAAATGAATTTCAATGGTGAAAAAAGTAAGGTTCTACATTTAGGCAAGAAAAACCAAATACACAGGTATAGTATATAGGTTGTACCTTGCCCAATAATAGTAACTGTGAGAGGGATCTCGGAGTCCTAGTGGACAATCACTTAAATATGAGCCAGCAGTGTGCTGCAGCTACCAAAAAAGCCAACATAGTGCTAGGCTGCATTAACAGGGATAGAATCAAGATCACGTGAAGTGTTAATACCACTTTACAATGCCTTGGTAAGGCCACACTTGGAATACTGCATCCAGTTTTGGTCACCACGATGTAAAAAATATGTTGAGACTCTAGAAAGAATACAGAGAAAAGCAACAGAGATGATTAGGGGACTGGAGGCTAAAACATATAAGGAACGGTTGCTGGAATTAGGTATGTCTAGTCTAATGAAGAGAAGGACGAGGGGTGACATGATAGCAGTGTTCCAATATCTCGGGGGCTGCCACAAAGAAGAGGGAGTCAAGCTATTCTCCAAAGCACCTGAAGGCAGGACAAGAAGCAACGGATGGAAACTAATCAAGGAGAGAAGCAACCTGGAACTAAGGAAAAATTTTCTGACAGTTAGAACAATTAATCAGTGGAACAACCTGCCTCCAGAAGTTGTGAATGCTCCAACACTGGAAGTTTTAAAGAAGAGATTGGACAGCCATTTGTCTGAAATGGTATAGGGTTTCCTGCCTGAGTAGGGGGTTGGACTAGATGACCTCCAAGGTCCCTTCCAACTATTATTATTATTGTTGCTGTTGTAGTAGTTGTAGTTGTTGTAGCAATGCTTATTGATATACTTAATTTCCCCCACTAATTATTTTAATTTTTAATAGATTTATCCTTTGACATATATGAAGGTCAGATCACAGCATTACTTGGACACAGTGGAACAGGCAAAACAACTTTGATGAATATTCTTTGTGGATTGTGTCCACCTTCTGATGGTATATATTGTTAAAATGTTTTCATTTTCCTTTTTTATGCTCACTTTTTTAAATCAGGCCCGTTAAAAGTCTCTTTGCCGTTCTATACTGTTCATATGTAAAATACTTAAGATATACAGTCCCATTCCCCTTTTATGTATGTGTAAATTGTGTACAGTGTGTCAACTATGAATGCATAAAGCTTCATTTGGATTTCATGAGCATTTTCTCGTCAATGTTTCTCTCAATTAGTCTTTAATGTATTATAATAGCTATACCTATTTCACTGTGTTCTGCCTGTTGTTAGCCATATGATTATTTCCTCTCGTCTCTATTTTTATAAATTAGGTTTTGCATCAATATATGGATATCAAGTTTCTGAAATAGATGAAATGCTAGATGTAAGAAAGATAATGGGAGTTTGCCAACAGATAGATATTTTTTTTGATGTATTAACTGTGGAAGAGAATCTATCAGTAATTGCCTCTGTTAAAGGAATACCTCCCAATGATGTAATACAAGAGGTGAGTCAGTTAAATACCACTTGTATTCAGTGCCCACTGTTATCATTTTGATCAAATAAAATGACCAAGAATGTTTTTTGCAGCAAGGCTATAATCCATCATAGCATTCATCAAGCCTAAGCCCATTAAAATATGTAGCTTTTGAAAATGTTAACATATATATACCTGGATTAGTAAAATAGTTTTTTTATACTAAAGACAACAGGGAATTAGAATGTAGAACAATTTTGTAAGTTAAGTTTGAAATGATTAATTTCATAATGTTTTCCTTCATTTCAAGAAACTTTGTAAGATAGGAAAGCAATAAGGAAACATCTTTTACCAAACCAAATGCTCTAAAAATTCTTGTATTTAACAAGTTTTTTTTATCTATGCTTGTGTGTGCACATATACATGCATAAGTTTTACGTCTCAACATTTCTTCCAGTGAATCTCTGGTGGAAGGGATAACACTTGACTAAGCTGTTCAGCTGATTGCTGGGAGTGAGAAGGTGTTAAGCTATTATGACTGTTCTTAATATTGTCAATTTTTAACTGCCTAGAATCTAGATTGAATTGGGTAGTATACAAGCTTCTATAATTAATAAACATAATAATACATAATATTTTATTATAGTACATACAATATATACATAATAAACATAATTAAAACCTTTTTCTGCTGGATTTTGTAAGGTTCAGAATGTTTTATTAGACTTGGATATGCAGTTCTTTAAAGATAATCAAGCAAAAATCTTGAGTGGAGGCCAAAAAAGGAAGCTGTCAGTTGGATTTGCAGTTCTTGGAGATCCAAAGGTAAATGGCAAAAGGACAATGATCTCCCTCTCCCCTCCCCCCCTCTCATTTTCCTTCTACTAGTTTAGGTAGTTAGGTAGTTTAGTTAGTTAAATTACTATCATTACCTTAGTACATTTTTCTCTCAAAATTTACTCAGATGATTACATTACATTACATTACTTTAGCAATAAGTTTGAGGCTGGAATGGGACAATTCACTGCAGCCAACTTGTTGTGGCCAACTTGCTGCGGGACAACTCACCACGGCCAACTCGTCACGGGACAATTCAACAATTCGATTTAAGTATTTTAAAATAATTTTTAAAATATTCTAATTTTTATCATTCACATTTCATTTTGTCTCCCCTTTTGCATCCTTTCTTTAATTATTCTATTCCACCATTTCTTTAATATTAGTGTAACTCTTGTCCCGTAATAGTTGTGCCATGGCGAATTGGCGTAGTGAGTTGGCTGTGGCAGTTTGGCCACAGCAAGTTGGCCACTGCGAGTTGGCTGTGGCAATTTGTCTTGGACCCATCAGAGGCATGCTAATCAGACATATATAGAAATTGATCAATTGATTGAATAAACTAAAAAATACAGTGCCTAGAGATCAGTCTCATTTTTGCCCTATTTCCACTCCGTGGAGAAATTCCAAACTTCATTATGCAGTGCGGCTCGTAACCACATTGGCATTGCTTATGGTTCTGAGAAGAATAATAGTGCCATCAGGAGCTCATGGTACTGTGAGCAACTCCAGTATTGGTTGGGGCTTGTCCTGATACTGAAATATGCAAAGGAAGCCAAAATCTAAATAGGAATTGAATTGAGGATAGTTGCATCATTTGATTTGTGTTGTTTTGAGACTGCTTCCAAAATTCTCAGATTCCTTTCCTGGAAATCTTGTATTGAATAACGTCAACAGATGTGGAATTAATAACATTGTAATTAGTGGGGGACAAGGTGGGATTTGCCAGTTGCTTTCATAGATCAAAAAAGTGGGAAACACAGGACATGGGGAATTATCTAATGGAAGGATGTAGTAGCCTGTAGTTTGCTCTGAATACCTTGTGAGGCAAGGTACCTCAGTCTGGAAAAGGTGACTTGCTACTACAATTACAGGACTGCAAAAGCAATGTAAATCTTAAGTGTGGATATGCTCACAGTAGAAATATTTTGTTACAACTGGTATAAAGTTATATTAGAGTAAACTGTAGAAGTGATACAGATGGTCCTTGACTTACACTTTGTTTAGTGACCGTTCAACAGCATTGAAAAAAGTGCCTTATGACTGTTTTTCACATTTACGACCAACATTCCCAGGGTCACATGATCACACTTGGCAAGTATTATATATTTATGACCGTTGCATTGTCCCAGGGTCATGTGATTATCTTTTGCAAACTTCTGAGAAAGTCAGTGAGGATATCAGATTCGCTTCACAACCATATTACTAACGTAACAACTGCAATGATTCACTTAACAACTGTAGCAAGAAAGGCCGTAAAATGTGGCAAAATTCAGTTAAAAACTATCTTGTCTAGCTACAGAAATTTTTGGACTCAATTATGGTCATAAATTGAGGACTACCTGTACTTAGTGTGATTTCTATTGTGAATTCCAAATTAGGAGTATCAGCTTTGGATGACATTAATTTATAAAATTTCATATTTACTTTGGTCATTGCTTCCTTATATAATGGTTATATCCTTATCCTATCACATATAATTTTGTGATCATATCACAAGAAAGTAGTAATAAAGTTAATGAAGATTATTTATGTTGTGTTCAAAATGATGATGAGGAGGAGGAGGATGATATGTGTGTGTTTTTACATATATTTATTTAGGTATTGCTGTTGGATGAGCCCACAACTGGTATGGATCCATGCTCACGGCAAACTGTTTGGAACCTCTTGAAAAACAGAAAAGCCAATTCTGTGACAGTGTTCAGTACCCATTTCATGGATGAAGCAGACATAGTTGCAGGCATGTTCAGAGATATGCACCCCATGAATACAGCAGTTATTCCTTTGATGGCTACTGTCTACAAAAGAATAACTGAAGATTCCACGTACTCTTGTTTCTAGATCGGAAAGCTGTGATTTCTCGAGGCATGCTGAAATGTCTTGGCTCCTCTCTCTTCCTTAAGACAAAATGGGGAATTGGCTATCGTTTGAGGTATGATTAGCTTCACTGCCTACTTCAAATAAATTTTACTAACTACATTGTTTGTACCGAAGCTTTATAAAGTCTTTCTGAACCATCATAATTTTATTTCACAAAAGAGAGGGTTGAAATATAGGAAGAGTGTAAGTTACATAACAATTGATTATTTGGGAGGGCAATAATGATGAGCAAACCTATTAAAAAAAAGGCAAATTGTAACCCAGCCTGAAAACCCATGAATAGTGGGCAGCCTATAAACATTTGAAATAATTAAAATTAAAACGCTTTAGATTTTTAGATAGCTCATAATGCTGTTTTCTCGGTTGCAAGTATGAAGTGGTTGCCATTGTATGAGTGGCACATGTGATAGTAAATTATCTGAATACATTTATTAAATATTCAAGTAATCAAATATGAATAGATGAGAACATATCTGCCTTCTTGAAGTTTAACATTTTTGTACTGTTTCTATAATGGAATGTTTGTAGTTAAAAAAATAATGCCCACTTTTCACTACAGTGATATTAAAACAAAACAGTAGAGGAAAACTATCAATTGTTTACTTGTTAGGAGCCTTCAAACAGATTTGCTACAATGAAGAAATGAACATTTTTCAGAGACTCTGACCAAGTAGCACACAATTTGTAGCACTTCAACCTGTTTATTTATTTATTAAACTCAAAAGTAGCTCTGGGTGGCTTACAATATTTAAAAATCCAGAACATAAAACTCCATAAAAACCCCCATCCCATCCCCTCATGTCAGCAGCAGCACAATCAAATCACTTGATCATCTCCATTTCCATTTGGCCCAGGGCTGCTGACAAAATCACATTTTTAGTCTTTTGGGGAAGCAACAAGATACAGGTCAGCTGTACCTCCAGAGAAAACGATGTTCCACAGAGAAAGGGCCACCCGCAAGAAACTTCAACACATCTACTATAGATCCTATCTGTCAGGCCCAAGAACCAAGAACAACACATGGAGTTATTTCTGAATATTTTTCTTTATTGTTGTTCACTTGTAGACAGAATCCTGCTAGACTAAAGCAACTAGATAGCATAACTAAACATATATTCTATGAACTACTAGGGAGAATCCTAGCACACATTCTCTATTATAATCTTGTTTGTAATGTTTAAAAATAGTGAGATCCACGGTGCAGCAACAATGCTTTCACCCTTGCTATGTGTTTATTCTTCTTTAGTATGCAGATAGACAGGTATTGTAACACAGAAGGTACAGCATTCTTGATCAGGCAGCATATCCCTGGAGCCAGTCTGCTAAAGGAGACTGAAGAGCAACTTGTCTATGCCTTGCCCTATAAAGATACAGACAGATTTTCAGGTACAACCTTTCTCTTTTTCTCCACTGAAAATTGGATGTTGATGGTGTAGGTTTCCTCAGTAAAATGTGAGGAAACAAATGGGGCTGGCCATAACAGCAAGCACCACACTAGCTGCTGAGTGTTTTGAAATCGGAGCAGTCTGGGAGAGTGCTGGTGAGGGGCAGCTGTGGTTGATTAGTCCTGGATGGGGTAGTACGGTAGTTCCCATTCAGGACTGATGTACAGTCCGTGGTTTTCTTCAACTTCCAGCTCCTGCTCATAGAGCAGGTGGCAGCTGTGAGCAGGAAGGTGTTTGAGGAGATTCATTTCAGGCACCAGCTGTGTCCATTCCTAGATGAGGGGATTCTAGACCAGCACGCGCACACAGCTCCACTCACGCAAGAGAGAAGAGAAGACTTTGGGACACGGTTTCACGCTCCTTCAAGCTTCTCCATGCCAAAAGCTTTTGCAAAGGGATGGAAGGCCTGAAGCAGGTGAGATTGGTACCCCAAAGCCTTTCGTCCGGAGAAAAGAAGCCTTTGGAGGTGTTTCCCAGCCATTACTTATCAGGATCCAGGAAATACAGCTCTTTAGTTGTAGCACTTACCTTCTGGAACCGCAATCCCCCAACCCCCCACCCCTAGATTCATATGATGAAATACCCTGGTGATATTCAATAAATCTTTGAAAACGTAGCTGTTCCCCAACCCTTGATTTAGGAGGAGGGTATTGAGCCCCTACAGGATATTATTTCCTTGAAGAACTGCATTTTCTGGATGCATTATGATTTCTGTTTCCTATTGTTCATTCCTTTTTTTTTTAAAGGGAAGTACAGGTAGTTCTAAACTTACGATCACAATTGAGCCCAAAGTTTTCATTGCTAAGCAAGACAGTTGTTAAGTGAATTTCCCCCCATTTTGTGACCATTCTTGCCACAGCTGTTAAGTGAATCATAGCGGTTATTAAGTTAGTAGCACGCTTGTAAAGTGAATCTGGCTTCCCCCCATTGATTTTGCTTGTCAGAGGGTCACAAAAAGGTGATCCCATGATCCCAGGACACTGCAACCGTCATAAATATGAGCAAGTTGCCAAGCGTCTGAATTTTGATCATCTGACCATGGGGATGTTGCAACGGTCGTAAGTGTGAAAAACGGTCGTAAGTCACTTTTTCCAGTGCCGTTGTAACATGGAACGTTCACTAAACGAATGATTGTAAGTTGAGGATTACCTGTAAGACATTCAGAGTCTGATAGAATTAGCCCAACTCTAAATCTAATCAATAAATAATCTGAAAAAGCATCCAAAAGGCATTCTTTCTACTTTTATATGGAAGAAAATGATTATGGCTCCTCTTAAAAGAATAGCGCTCAGAGTTCTTTTGGAAACCATTCCTCTTCCTCTTCCACTCCCTCTAGCACTCTTTGCTGATCTAGATACTCATTCTCATTTGGGTGTTATTTCTTACGGCCTTTCTACCTCAACCTTAGAAGATGTGTTTTTCAAACTGGAAGTTGAAGCAGAGACTGACCAACAGGGTAAGAATCAGTTATATAACTTCATGTGGTATTTATCATATGATGAAATTATTAAAAGTATATTTCATCTTATTTCTAATTTGGGGATTACTGTACAAAAATACATTCTTTAAAAAAATTTACAGTACAAGATGATTAAAACTCCAAGAAAATCGTAATAGATTTATTTCTGAGAATTGTGCCTTAAAGGTATATGTATGTGGATGCGTGTATTTTCTTCTCCCGTGAATAGTGGTAATGTTCTCAAAAAAATATCATTTAGCATGTGCTGATATATTCAGTTAATTATGAAATGTTGCTAACAAGGTGATGCCAAGAGTTATAGAGCTAGCTGGAAAAGATAAATTTAAAAACATTTAAATTTCTTTTTCCTTTATTTCCCAGATTTTGGTGTTTTTAACTCACAGCAAGCTGAAGACAAAACGAATAGGAATTCTGTTGATGAACTAGAGCAAAGTCTGTTAATGCTATCTATGACAAAATCTTGTGCAGTAAGCAATAAGTCTCTTTGGAGAAAGCAGGCCCTTGTTATTGCAAAGGTTCATTTTCGTAGTTTTAATCGTGACATTAAATCAATGTCAGAAGTGTAAGTATCTTCACACTGGGTTTCCTCCCCATTTTGGAAAGTGTTTTAATTGGTATGAAATATAAATATAAATAAGAAACTTTGTTCTTAATTGGCTGATCATACTAGTTCCCAAAATTATAAAAATGTCCAGTGTGGAATTAAATGTAACTTGTTGAAAATAACAATACAATTTGTGATTTTAAATTTAGGAAATTTCTGAGGGTTTGCATATATGGAAAACTGAGTTGGCTGGCAGATGGGCAGAACTGAGGCAGTAACTTCTGTTGCTAATAAACTGAGCAACACAGGTTGCTTAACTTTGGAATTTTAAGTATCCAGAAGCTGGAAGGCGAATTAGAGATAAAAGAAATGGACACCAGTTCTCATAACGTTCAGAAATTTTAGCTGCAAACATGCCAGAAAGTAATTTATGTTCTCCCAAAGATGCTTTTTCACGAGGCAACTGGACTTTCTTGTTTTTCTTTGAAGATGTTTCGCTTCTCATCCAAGGAGCTTCTTCAGCTCTGACTGGATGGTGGGGAATGGGAAGATTTATACTCCTGCAGACAGCTGGCCATTTGCATTCTTTTAGCAAGTCATTAATGTTCCCTGGAGGCTTATCTGTGTCTTCAGGGTCACCTGAGTAGTGCAAATGGGTGTGGAGCCTTCTTGGAACTGTTGAAAGGACTGTGTTGTAGACTGGAGATAGATGATGTCATATCCTTCCCCCTCTGTTGAGAGAAGGCTGTTCAGTTTTGACATAGATGGCCTCGCTAAAAGAATGCAAATGACCAGCTGTCTGCAAGGAGTATAAATCCTGCCATTCCCCACCATCCAGTCAGAGCTGAAGAAGCTTCTTGGATGAGAAGCGAAACGTCTTCAAAGAAAAACAAGAAAGTCCAGTTGCCTCGTGAAAAAGCATCTATGACCTGGATGACTGAGAATCCCCATAGATAATTTATGTTCAAAACGCAAATATTGTTTTGGGGAAACGGAACCATTTTTAAGGTACTTCAAGAAATGAAACATGTAGATTTGTGGCAAAGTTTTTCAAGTTTCATGAAAAATGTGAGCAAGTTTCAGTGTAGTATATAATTCAGCCAGTCATATTACCAGGGATGATTTCCTCACCCACCCATTTTAGTCTGAATATTTTTTATATGTGCCTAGATTTCAAGCTGGCACAAGCTGATTTTTTTAAAATAAGAGATATCAGTAATGTAATGAACTGTGATATTTATATAAGAACAGAACCCTATTGATCTGGGTATTTCATTAGACAATTTATTTTATCTGCAAATTCCTTTATCTCAGGTTTGCACATAATAATTGCTAGTAGGCCTTAGATTAGAGGGTTAGACAAATGGTAAGATTTTCTTTATTGCAGCAAAAATGCAATAATGTTTGCTTAATTGAAATAGTACTTGGAGCCTTTCATTTGACAGCTTCTTCTCTGAATGTAATGAAGAATGGGTTGGAGGCACATTGTAACTTATTTCCGGTGGATCACCTGATATGCAGGTTAGGGTGATCTTTTTAATCCTGCACCAATAAAATTCCATCAAAATCCATTTTTAACCAGAGATCATTTTAGGACTATACACGTGGACCAGCATTCATATCTAATGTGTAGTCTGTATAAACTGTACTGCTGTAATTCATGCTAAACACTGTATTTAGAATGTTTTCCTCACTAGTAAAAGAATTTGTCAAGGGAACATACTTATAAGCATATTGGACCTCCCTAATTTATTTATTTTTAAATTAGGGACCTCCCTAGTTTATTTTTGCAACTAAAAGTGCAACTTTTCTAAGATGATGTAATTACACTTTTATGTCTTTTCCTCTTTATTTACTCTCCCACTCTTGTAAACTGTTCTTTCTCTGCCTTTATCCCACTATGAATTTTTATTCCATTGAAAAAATTCTCCATTGCTCCCTTCATTCATTTCTTTTGTCTCTCATTGTTCACATTTAATTTTCCTTCTCTATATGATTTTCAAAAATATCTCAGATGAAATTAAGGTTATTTAAAATTTATTTTTCTGAAAAAGTGCAAAATCAGAATTATTTACTGTTCAGCAGTGATGCATTCAGACGTGTTTAGTATATGTTTGTGCTTAGCAAATTTAATATAGATAGATGGATTGTGGGATTTTTTAATAATAGAAAAAAAATTCAACTCCAGATTGAAGTTAGTCCACTTTTATTCTAAAGGACAGTAATTCTTTAATGTAATTTGACTCAACTTTATTTTTTCTTTCTTAAAGGTTAGCGCTATTCCTAGTATTTCTTTGTGTTGAGCTTTTTATGTTTCACATGTATCAAGAATACTTGAAAAATGCTATAGCTCCTATCAAACTCTCTCCAGATTTATACTTTCTTAAACCAAATGAGACTCATCATAAATATAAAACCAGCCTTCTTATTCAAAACTATACTGGTAAGTAATAGGAAGCACCACTATTTTCCCCCAGTTTTTTCCTCTACTCCTTTTAATTTCTATTATTATTATTATTATTATTATTATTATTATTATTATTATTATTATTATTATTATTATTATTATTATTATTATTATTATTATTATTATTATTATTATTATTATTATTATTATTATTATTGTTGTTGTTGTTGTTGTTGTTGTTGTTGTTGTTGTTGTTGTTGTTGTTGTTGTTATATTTTAATATAATATACACACTGGAAATCAATTGAAAGAATATTTTTTATACATGGCTGAGATGCTTAGACTCTGCCTGAATTTTTCAATTTATTGAAACTAGAGAAAGCAATCTTTTTGCAGCCAAACTTTTCTCTTTTTCCTGGCATCCAAGAGCTCTAGAAGTGATGGGAGAATGAAGTGATAGACTTCCGCATTGTAACTGCAGCTCCATACATTCAACAAGAATATATATGAACTGCTTTTTCCATCGCATGACTGGGGAGGTACAATGCAACCATTACGTTCATTTGAATGTGGAGAGAGATTATTGGAATGATACATACTTGTTAATGATCACTATCTTCCTTAATTCCGTATCTTCTAGGTATAAACATTGATGACGTGATCATAAACCCACTTCAGAGCCAGAAAATACTGACAGAAATGTTCAATGGCAGTGATTATGTATCAGTTTCTCCTCACAATGCAGCATTAAATGTAGTTCATGTAAGCAAGGTGAGAAGATACATAACTTATGTTTAACAGCTGGTAATGTATGGTCTTGAACAGTTTATTTAGAACATAAGAAATTTTGCTAAAAACCAGTAATTCTATCCAATGTACTATTCTGATTGGATTTAGTTTTGTTTCAACTGGGGCAAAGCTGATAGGTGTTTGCTGCTTTAGATTTGTATCTAATAAGTTAAATCTTTATTGTTTTTGCAGAACTATATCTTTAAAGCTGCTTTTAACCGAACCATGCTACATTCTTTACCTCTCATGATGAATATCATTAGTAATTTGTACCTACACAATTTAAATGTAACTGAAAGCATCCATGTCTGGATTAGCTCTTTCATTCAAGTAAGTGAATGCAAACTCAAATGTTGATATAATAAAATGAAATGATAGACAGACTTCCTGTGGAAACAGATATTTAAGACATGTTGTATTTCTTTTGCATTGTCTATTTGTACAATTTGTGAGTCATAAAATGAAATACAGCCAATTTGCCATTTCCCCTGGTCTTCTAGTGCTTTTTGTTTTCTCATTTTCAGACAAGCTGGAATAAAATATATTGAACCAGTGGTAAATAGCTGAATGTAAATTATGTGTCATTTTAAGTCTTCATCTATTTTCTATTATTAACATCTTTATTTTTCAGGAAATTAATGATAGAAGTTTCATAATGGTGATGATTGTTCAATGTTTGACAGTAGGTGTCACCATGACTGGATTGCCTTCATATTTTACCATGGAGAATGCAGAAAATCATAGGGTAACTTTACATTAAATAATTTTTTAAAAAACAAGTGAAGCAACAAAAAATCCATGTATTAGTATAAAGCAGCGGTCCCCAACCTTTCTGGCTTAGCGGACCGGCAAGGGGGGGGGGAGAGGGGACTGTTCCATGCAAGTGGCAAGCGCTCACTTGTGCAAATGGAGCTGTGTGAGTGCCCACCTCTCCCGCAAGTGAAGCTCACCCACCACTCCACTACCGGGCCACGGCCCAGTGGTTGGGGGACCCCTGGTCTAAAGCATGATTTGTCTGCCGACATTTATGTTCAATGTATAAACAGATGTTGGGTAAATATTTGAATTTATTTCAATATTTGAACATATTTTAAACTGAAACTCATAAATTATTTTAAAAACCATTCCCTGCCTCTGTTACTGCTCCCACTTTTTGGAATAACTTTTTTCCCTAGAGATTTGGTTAGCCTAACCCTGCCTGTCTTTTGGAAGGCATTAAAGACCTGTTATTTTTGTCCAGACATTGAGTATAAAAATAGGGTACCTGACTGGATGAACTTTTCCCCATATTTAAGAATTTGTATGTTGCTCCTTTGGATTCTATTTTCATATTTCATTTTTAATGTACCTTTAATTGATCTGTTACTGATAATGAAAGCTGGCTTGAGTCATGCTGAGTAGGGTGGCTATATAAAGTGATTAAATCAATCAATATTTAACCACATTTATAAAACAAAGTATAGCAAATAGCATACATCTATGCCTGAGGCCAACTTGAATAAAAAGGCCAATCTAATACACACCTACACAAACACACATACACGAATAAATAAATAAATAAATAAAAAGGGCAATCTAGATCAGCAGATAAAGCAGAGAGATAAGCAAATCAGATTAGATCAAAAGTTAGACATATTAAGTGCTACATTCCAAAGAGGCAGAGTCACCTTGAAAAAATGTTAAAAACTGAGAACCAGCAAATATTTAAACTGATTAAATATTAATGTATATTGGATGATTTAACTTTGCGGTTTTAGCACACATGTATTTACAGTTATTCCTGCCCTTGCTAATCTGAATCCTGAGTTTAAAAGCAAACATAAAGAACCCCACTAAAAATTCATTATCTCATACATCAGCATCGTCTCCTTCTCTCTCTTCCTGATGCATTCTTCATCCAATCCTGAATTGTGATAACTGTTGTTAGATTTGTTCCAATATGCTGTATCAAATACACATTTTAACCAATTTATTTTTTGCAGATTAAAGCTTATACCCAACTTAAGTTGTCTGGCCTTTATCCATCTGCTTATTGGTGTGGACAAGCATTAGTCGACATTCCTTTATATTACACTATTCTTCTTGTCATGACCGGGATCTTATTTGGTGTTTATCATGAAATTATTTTTTCCCCAATGAAGATCTTTGCAGTAGTAAGTCTTCCTACTTTCAAACAATTGTTCTTTGGCTTTTCTTCAGTTTATTTCCACTTACCACTTAGTCAGCTCATTTCCACTTACTTATAGTAAACTCAGATCTTGTATTATTTTGTACTCCTCTCTTTTTTAAAATGCCCATCCCTGGGAAAGCACTATTTTAGCAAAAACACCCTGTCTTCAGTTTGAAACAGTTGTATTAAATGAAAATCTATTGTTGCGTGTTCAAAACAGGCTGTTTCAATTATTCCGGATATGTTTCAAGCACAAAGTGCTTCCAAAACAACCTGTTTCAAATGCAGTATTTCACTCAGAAAATATTAATCTGAACTTTAAAAAAGTTACAAATTTAAAACAGTTCTGAATTCAAAAATTGCACAGCTTTTAATGGCTTCAGCTTTTCACTATTTTTATCTTTCAGGATAATTTGTAAAAAAACTGAAAAAAATGTGTAAAATTATGTATGAAGCTGCCTCTTTCATTTCTCTGTGACCTACCCTGGCAGGTTTGGGGGTGAGGGAATGTACAATAAAGGAGCGGTTGAAGTACCCTAAAGTGGAAAATCAGTGTATATGACTGAGGGCAGCTAAAAAGCTAAAATTAACCCTTTCCTGTAGAATCCATCTTCCAGTGACCAGAAAGGGACCATTCTGTATGAGTAGACCTAAATGAAAAATGATGGGTTGTTTGCTGTGTTTTTCATTATTCTGGTCTGTTTTCATGGGGAAAGTATGTCAAGAAAAAATTTAATGAATGAATTTTTTATCTTTCAGGTTTTTTGCATTATGGGCTATGTACCCTCAGTAATTCTGTTTCATTATATTGTCTCTTTCACTTTTAAAAGTATACAAAACACAAAAGAATTTTGGTCATTCATTTTTCCAACTGTGAGTAAACGGGCAGAGCCTAATTTGTTTTTCCCATTTATTCAAATGTCTAATTTTGTTTCTCTGTTTATATATAATCTTCATGTTGGAATATATATGACTTCAGCTTTTTTTAAAATTTAAATCATGTGTGCCCTTATTCTTATTTAGTCTGTAGTAAACATCATGTATATCTGTCTATTTTCTCTGAGTTACACTTATTACAATGAATCAAATCATTGTTCTGTCTAAGTCAGGGGTAGGCAACCTTGGCTCTTTTATGACTCATGGACTTCAACTCCCAGAATTCCTGAGTCAGCATAGCTGACTCAGGAATTCTGGGAGTTGAAGTCCATGAGTCATAAAAGAGCCGAGGTTGCCTACCCCTGGTCTAAGTCATAATGTGCTCTGTCTAGTTTAGGTCTTGCATAATGTACCACCCTAATCTTGTAGTTCATTATGTACTATGGGGAACACACAAACTCAGTCTTAACAAACCATGATAAAGTTGTTAAAGCAGCTATGTTTTTTGTAATAGTCAGAAGGTGCTCTGAAGATATTCCCAACTGTCTCAGCATTAATGTGGAACATCACAGAGACAAGAAGAACTCTAGTTTGATATTTCCCCATGAATTTTATTATGATTATATTTGTTTTGTCTTTCAGGCAGCTTTGATCTGTATTATTGTTACTGATGTAGCATTTATAAAATGGTATACGGTAGCCATTATAATTCACATGTCCTTTTGTATCTTCGTTCCAATCTACCCTCTTATCGGGTGCCTGATTACTTTATTAGAGGTAGGTTTACTATAGACTGAATTCAGTAGTCAGAATTCTAGTCTGCCAAAGAGCACTATAAATTTCAATATATATTATATATTTTAAAACTGGTGATAAACAACCATAATATGTCTTCAAAACAGCAACTTTCTCTACAATTGAGGCAGGGGAATGATTTATCCTAAATTCAGTTTTAAGCTAAATTAGGACCATTATGAGACCTGACCTCTTCTCAACTTTTTGTATTGAAAATGTTTTTGTATGTGAACTTCTATTCGTTTCAGAATTAAAACTGCTAAAATATAACTTACGTAAAAAGGCAGGCACTAAAGATATCAAAGTGTTGGGGAGAGTGGATATAACTTGCCTCCACTGTCCTCATCAAATTTTATTTTCATTTTCATGGTAGTCAAATTGATATCTCTAGTGCACGGGGGGCAAACTCGCGACGTCACGTGACGTGTGGCGACGCATCTCGACTTTTTTCCCATTGCCGGCAATGGGGTGGGCACGGTTTTGGCATGACACATCCGGCCAGCAGGGCAGAAGTTTGACACCCCTGCTCTAGTGCTATGGGTAAGAGAACAGCCTTGATGTGGGAATTTCCTATCATTCTCTCACATGCCCATATCTTTTTAAGGGCCCCACCAAGTAAGACATGAGAAATCGCCCTTTAAAACAATGTCCAATGTTCAATTGACAGAGGAGGAATGTTATCAGTAAATGTATCCAGAGAAAGAAGCTAAAGAGTTACATAGCAATCAAAGACTGAAGAATTCCGCAGCAGCTGAAGAAGTCAGGTTTGGCGTCAGAATTAAACAGTCTTCGACTTCCTGGAAAGAAATGGCAATTAAAGACAGTTTCACAAAAAGCAGGGCCGATGATCCTGGCAGGATGAAGAGCTGGCATACAGATCAGCTCTTTATAATTCTCTGAACAAGGAGAGGACTTGAGATCTCTCACAAATGCTCTTACACCTCGTGAGACCACAAGGCAATGATCTCTGGCATTGTTGCAATTGATTTGAATACTATGTTGCTGTTGTCTTCCTTCTGTATTTTGTCTTTGACTTTAGATAGCTCTTTTCTGAGTGTTAAATGTGGGTTTGTGAGCTATCATTATTCCTAGGGGTTGCAATATTCTGGCAGCCATTTCGGATGTTCCTTTGATGTATGGCAGGACAAAATGCAAACCCCGACAAAATACACAGCCAATCAAAACACAAAAACAAGTCCTGCCATTCATCAAAGGAACATCCGAAATGGCTGCCAGAATTAATTGCAACAATTGTAACCAATCCTGTGTGGGACAAACAGGAAGGCAATTGAAAACAAAGGTTCATGATCATCAACTAGCAGTTAAACGGCACAACCAAAAATCCCTGATCTCAAACCGCATTGATAATAAACAACACCAGTTTGATTGGGAAGGAACAAAAATTATTGGGCATGCAAACACCTGCCACACACGAGAATTTATTGAAGCCTGGTATTCTGCCAAAGGAACAATTAACAAGCGTATTGATCTAGATCCAGCATATGAATATGTAAGAAACCAGACCATTCAAACTACCAATCAACAAGAGAACCAATCAGCTGCTCAGAATTTAAATATAGCTCCAAACGAAAAACCAATCACACGACCAACTGATCACACTGGCACACAAGACATTCATAAGCTAAGGAAAATAGCACAAGAAGATCCTGCTGCTGATGTTACCTAGTCTGATAACGAAATGTTCAGAAACTAAATTGAAACAAGCTTGGAGAGCAAACCACTGCCAAAAAATGTTTTTTAGGTTTGCTAAATAAAATTCTGAAGCAAATCAAGAAAGGATTTGTTGTTTTATTCTGAAATATGAATTGTTGTTGAAACATAAGAAGACTTTTTTTAAAAATTAATCATCTGCCAAAAAATGTAAAAAATAATTGGAATATTATTATCTTGCTAGGAGACAAAAAAGATTGGCCAAAAAGTGGAAAGAAGTGCAGAAAGATTGTTGGTTTCAATAGTGGCGGTAAGAATCCTATTTTTTCTTCAGAATTCAGGAAACCTTATAGATTTTAAGAAGTTTTGGTATATATTATACTTTTCTTGTTTATAATCTGAATTGGATTATCACATTCTTCATTCTATATTCTAAACTCATGCAACACATGCAATATGTTAACAAAAGATAATGTACTCCTTGTCAACAGAACAGTCGTGGCATGTAAAAGCTATATAGTTTGGTGAGCTCTGGATAGAGTTACTCTCTAATATATCCTCATTTAGGGAAGATACTCTAGAAATTGACTTACAGTATTCTATCCTGATTATTAGGAGCTGTGTTTAAAAGCAACGTATTGCTTCTTAAAAGCTTCCTCTCAGTTAATATACTCTGAAAAAAACTGGATCTCAGTTCAGGGCCAGCACAAGAACCAAAACCTGTCACATATATACTTTATCCTAACCATATCCTAATATTCAAACATTGTCCAAGATATTTTAGAAAAAATACATATATGGAAGCACCCTATAAGTTTCCAAAATAAACAATAAATAGTTCTAGGTGCACCGTCCAGATGACAATGAAAAAGCTGCAACGAAAGGTAAGGATTCTCATCAGTTTATTAGTTGTCTTTTAGTATGTTATTATACAATGTTTGGAAGAACATAAGAACATAACAGGTTTGGAGACTACCGTAGGAATAAGGTAATGAAGTATAAGAAAAAAATGACAAAATTGAAATATCAGAAAACGACTTTTTGGTCTCAGTGCCTATTCTCTAGAACAGAGGTCCCCAACCTATGGACCGCAGCCCACTACCGGGCCATGGCCACTGGGCCACGTGAGTACCTGGGCAGTGCACGTGCGCGTGCTCCCCTCCCCTCATGCCACCATTGCCGCTAGTATCGCGTGGATGGCATTGCTATGAACCTTGCACGGGTGGCGGGAGCACCGTGAGTGGCAGGTGGGCAGCGGCACATCACACATGGCATTGCCACGAAACTTGTGCAGGCAGTGGCAGCGCTGCAAGAGGCAGGCAGGGCGGTGGCGCGATCCTTGCGCCGGTGGTAGCATCGCCACGAGCCTGGCGGCAGTGTCACAAGCCTCACACAGGCACCGGCATTGCTGAGAGCCTCGTGCACATGCTTGCAGCCCCGTTTGTGTGGTGTGCACATGCTCGTGGCCTGTTTGTGCGCATGTATGCATGTGTGGCCACATTCATGTTTGCATATGCGCGTGTAAGGCTCTGCCCCTCCCTCTCCCACCGTGCCGCCAACCCAGAAAGGCTGGAGACCCCTGATCTAGAATATCTAATCACCTGTTATTAGATTTGCCCTTAATTTGCTGGCCTTCCAGAAAATATTCAACATCTCTCCAGACATGAGAGTCAGGAAATTAGTGAAGCTTAATTGGTTTGGTTTGTTTTGAGATTTTATTCTCGGTTGTCTTTTTCTTAAACTGTGATCATATGTTGCATTTATAATTAGTTACATTGTTTAATTTTAAATTCTGTTTACCACCGAGAGTCACTGGTGAGAGGAAAGGCCATATGAAATGGTATAAATAAATAAAATGAAGTATAAGAACTAAAAACCTATAATATTATAAGATTTTTCCTATACATTTTCTGAGCAAAACTGAAAGTACTTGGTTAATATTGTTTAACATTGTTAATATAGCAGACAATAGAAGAGTTGTGTTTTCTTTTTGGCAGGAATCAGCAAGCAATAAGCTTTTCCCATACAATTACTCAAAATGTAATTTGGAGCAAAGCTGTGTTAAATGTTGTTTTTTGGTTTTTCTCTTTCTTTTAGCCCTATTTGCAATGTATAATTTGGCTCTTTCTTCTGCGACACCTTGAGGTGAAGCATGGAGGCAAATCAATGAGAGCAGACCCTTTTTTCAGGCAAGTATTCTGCGTTTTTCTTTTAAAAATCAGTATTGAAATTACTTTTCCCAAGCAAAACTTGACAAGATAATAAGCTGCTTCTTTGAGGAAAAGAACACTGTTGTTGTTATTGAGGCATTTGTCCATAAAAATGTGAAATCCATTTATTAGATTTTTTTTTTTTCCTAGGTGTGGCTAGGCTGGTCTTGAGTGTTCTCTTAAAGTAGCAGGATTTTTTTGGCTTTTTTACAGCTGTCTTTGCTAAGACTATTGATCCAGGAAAATCCATGCTTCTCAAAATGTTTTTATATACTTTTTCCCTTCCTCTTTACATTTCCAAATTTATTGTCGTTTATAAACCCCTCATGGTATCCTATGCCTCTCCCACATTTCTATTTGGTGGGTTATTTCTGCACCCAGCAGTATTTTTTCCTATTGTGACAAATGAATGTACAGATAATGGGATTTTTTTAAGCTGTTTCTCTCTAAGGACTATCTCCTTATCCTGTTATCCTATTAGCAGAATAGCCCTTGGTAATTCTAGGAACATGGATTGGGCCACTCTTTGTTATGGTTTTTGCTTAGACTAGGGTTCCTTCTAAGAGTCAGGGTGAGGGAGAAGACTCACAACTGTAGAGTTTTTGCAATGAAGTGAGAAAGTGCTTCCTAATGACGAAGTCCTTCCCTTGAATGCATTCTTATTTGGCAGCAAGGATCTTAGGTTTTGGTCAACAGAGCTGTCCATAGGATCAGACTTACTGTCTGGCCTACTGGACAATATCTTTTTGCAGTCTATTTAGAAGTCCCACAAGCAGAGATTGAATATGTTTTCCTATCCAGAGCTCCTACACGGCTCAAAGCCTGTAAATTCCTAGATGTGTCACACGAAGATGATGGCGATGAAGATGTCATGGCTGAAAAGCTGAAAGTTAAAGAGATGATAACTTGTCAGGACTGTGAAGAGGTAAATCAGCCTGTCTTAATCCTTCCATCCTAATGACACTATATACACAATAATACAGAAAATCCCAAAGGTGCTTTTTCAAGTAAGGCAACTGGACTTTCTTTGTTTTTCCTTAAAGACATTTCGCTTCTCATCCAAGAAGAAGCTTCTTGGATGAGAAGTGAAATGTCTTCAAGGAAAAACAAAGTCCAGTTGCCTCTTGAAAAAGCACCTTTGGGACAACCATGACCTGGATGACTGAGAATCTCCATAGACAATAACACAGAAAAGAAATAATTGACTAGGCCACATTTGCAGTTATTAACACAAACAGAAAGGATACTGAGAATTAATTTCTCCAAGCATCAGAGAAAGCAACCTGAGGTAAAATCACAAAGAGACCTTTATAATTTACCTGAGTTTCATGGATTAATTATATCCCTGAACCAACCATATTATTCCCCTCATTCTCAGTCCTGGGCACAGGAGAATGTAGAGAAATGTCAAATGGAACTGGCCTGAGAAACCCTGCACCCATTTTCATTTTTACATAAAAGGCTTCAGACTATTCCTACATATTGGCTAATCGTGCTGACTAAAAGAAACGATGCCCTTTGAAAGGAATTATTGTGCATCACATATTCATGCTGATTCAGTATAAACTCTTTTTGTTTGTTGTTCTTTAGAGACCTGCAGTATTAGTCATCAGCTTACATAAAGAATATGATGGAAAGACCGATTTCCTTCTTGGAAGAAAAATGAAAAAAGTGGCAACCAACTATCTTTCACTTTGTGTTAAGAAAGGTTATTTACTACGGAATTACTTTGTCAAAAGTGGAACAATTAGCTTGTTGAAAAAAAATCAGTTTTTCCCTTTTTTTGCTTCTTTTTTTTAGGAGAAGTTCTGGGAATTTTAGGCCCTAATGGAGCTGGGAAAAGCACATTGATTAATATTCTAGCAGGAGAAGTTGAACCATCTTCAGGCCAAGTATATAATTTTGATCAAATCTTTGTATCCACTTTTCCTCACTATTTTTGCTTAGTAATCACTATTGAGTTCCCATCCACAAGATTCACAGTACTTTCTAGGCAAAGGAAATGGATATTTCTTATTGAAATATATGTATTTCAGCATTGTTAATGACAGAATATCACTTGAAATACATATTTTATTTCTAACTAGCACAGAAGTACCGAAACCTCATATGGATAACCAAATATAAATATTTGGTTCTTCAAAACTATGCCAATGGGACCCAAACAGCATGTGTTCACTGTCAGAAAGCCTGCCCTCTGGAATTATCTCCCCTCCCCCCCTCCCCCCTATGGTCTGAGTTGTCCTGACTTTGCTGCTTTAAAGAGCTGTCTCTTTTCCTAGGCCTTGGTTTAGGAATATATGCCTTGGTAATAATTTTATTGTGATTGGTATATGAACTCTGAGTTATTCCCTTTGTTTGTGTTGCATTGAATGTGTTTTTAACTTTTATACTACCCAGAGCCATCATGAATTAGGTGGCCTATACATTTGATTTATAGCTCAGTCAGTAACATAGAAAAGATCCCTGCAATTAGCAATATTTGAGCATATGGATTCATCCTCTATGTGGCTGTATGTACAGATTTGATGTGCTCTATTAATCTCAGCAATCAATAGAATATGGGAATAGGCATAAGAAATTAAATTAATCAATTTTATAAAAGAACAAAGACTATTGGAAAATAAATCCATAAATAAATGCTTATATTACATTGGAATATATTTTTGATAAAATAAAATGTTGCATTTTGTCTATTATATTTATTTAACATTAAGATTTTAGTTAATTCAGTTTTTCACAATTTCCTTTGACTGGAAATACTACGAAGGAATACTGAGAAGAGATTCTTGTATCCACAGGTGCTGATGGGAGATTATTGTTTAGGTGAAAATATCATGGATAATTCCATGAAATACATGGGATACTGTCCACAGACAAACCCACTTTGGCCTAATATTACATTAGAAGAACATTTTGAAATTTATGGAGCAATCAAAGGAATGAGTGCTAGTGACAGGATCGAAGTCATAAAATGGTAAGAATCTTTAATTTTTGTCTACATTAATTGTATTTTTTCTTATTGTGCAAAGACATGATCTTGTTGAAGATACTGATTATATTAATATTTTATAAATACTATAAAGATTCTAATATAGTTGGTTGTTTATTTACATCTGATATTTTTGTTTTATTTACTTATTGCCTGCCTTTTCACCACAGTGACTTTATATTTTTTTAAAAAATGGCACATTTCAATGTTTATATTTATTATTTTATATTTATTTATTGGGGATAGTATTCTCTCTAATTGCATATAGTTAAACATTAACATATATACAACAGATTAATGCAAGTCAAGGTGCCTGCACATACCATCAGTTTACTTTATTAACGAAGGATATCTCAGTTTCTTCATTCTTGTACATATACTTCATAATTTTCCTTGAACAAAAGCAGTTTAATAATTAACAAAAAAGCTTGTGCATCTAACCATGATAGATGTAATTCCAGTGATTACTATGAAGCTGCTTTATATTTTATATTTGAGTTCAATAAAATACCAGGTCCTTCATCACATATAATGGAAATACATGTATACATCCTGTAGACCTAACCCTGCCTTTAGACTTAATACCAACCAAAATGAGCAGAAAATCTTGCTACCAACGTTCTGTAGTTTTCTGCTGAAGTTTTCAAAAGTGAAGTCACCCCAAAATGGGGCTTGTGGGTTATAGTTATTGCTGCTATAAAGTATTTGGAAACAGCGCTATATGAGAATTTTAAAGAAATATATGTAGGTATTCATGTCTGGTATTTATCATACTTGATGAGAGATTGAAAACATATTAGAGGAAGTCCTCGACGTATGACCACAATTGAGCCCAAAATTTCTGTTGTTAAGTGAGACATTTGTTAAGTGAGTTTTGCCCTGTTGTACACCCTTTCTTGCCATAGTTCTTAAGTGAATCTCTGCAGTTGTTAAGTTAGTAACACAGTTGTTAAGTGAATCTGGCTTCCCCTTTGCCTTTGCTTGTCAGAAGATTGCAAAAGCCTATCACATGACCTTGGGACGCTGCAATCATCATAAATACAAGCCAGTTGCCAAGCATCTCAATTTTGATCACATGATCAGGGGGATGCTGCAAAAGTTGTAACTGTGAAAAATGGTCATAAATCACTTTTTTGTGTGTGCTTTGAACGGTCACTAACAGTTGAGGACTACCTGTACTCTGGCTTCTATGCTAGCAAAAAATGAAGACTCATGTATTTCAGCTATAAGGTATTTCAGAACATTATGTGGCCCCATACCTCTGGACTGTACAAAACAGTGATACCCCTCAAAACCCATCGCTATCAGCCTTAAGAAAAAATCCCCATGTTCATTTATTTTTCTTGGCCTTCTCCCAAGTTCTCCTTATGGAGATGCCAATGGTTTTGAAGAAAATGTTTTTCATTCTAAACATTCTTGGTGATCTGTTTTGTTATTATCACTGGTTTTTATTAATATTTATATTTATTATATTATTTTTATGTTGCAAGTTACTTGGGAAAGTTTTATCTCCTAAAGTGGGGCTTGGAAATATTTTAATTAAATATATTGTGCTGAATCTAACTATCCTACTTGCTCCTTATTATAATGTTCTATGCTTTTATGAGTCAGAGTGCAGTTTCTTAAATGTGCAAATATTTAACCCTTATTAATACTCTCCTTTCAAGACTACAAAAATGTACTTGTTTTCTACAGCTTTTCCAAAGCACTTGATCTTAAGGAACATCTACAGAAGAGAGTGAAAAAACTTGGTGCAGGAGTCAAGCGAAAGGTATTTATTATTTTTAATAAATGATTGTGCAAGTTGTGTTATATAAAGCAAATGGACAGTGAAGTAATGACTTCTGATTCTTTATTTTTCAGTTATGCTTTGCCTTAAGTATGCTTGGTAATCCTCATATTACTCTATTAGATGAGCCATCCACTGGTATGGACCCTATAGCAATACAGCATATGTGGTAAGTATCCTCCAATAGTACAGGAAGGAAATATCATATTGCTTTCTGTGTAATTTAAGTTGTAATTTAACATTAAGTGTTTCGTAAAGCATCTTATCCTTCTTTTACTATCAAAATCATGGCTTTCTAAGCTCTTGTTTCAACAAATAAGAGAGAAATTTCAACTGTTATTCAAGGATTTAAATCTTGTAGATGTTTAACAATCGTTCAGAGAAAGAAAATAAATCAGATTCAGGAGAACAGAAAGTTCACTAATTGAAAACAAAAAAATAGAAAATGAAATGGAATGGAAATGAGGAGATAATAGTGTACAAAGATGAAAGAAAGAGGAAGAGAAATAAGAATAGTTTATTCCTAAATGAGTGAGTAGGTCATTTCTTAGTTCATCTACAGAGTTTTTAAAAATGTTCCCAAAGACAGATGTACAGTATAGACCCGCCATAGAAATCAGCAGGAATTATTATACATGTGTCCATCTATTTTATAGGTAGCTCCATCATTGTATATGGTGTAGAAAACCAAAAGTTTAGTGCTAACTTTTCCCTTTCCTTGGAGCTCAAGTTTGTGGAGGGGCCAGGAGATGATTTTACATCATTAAACATGACTGCATTGTTTAAAATCAGACCATTTACAGACTTAGTTAAGGAACTTCTTATTCTTTGTTGAGTGTGCATTATATTGTACAGGAAAGCAATCCGAGCAGCCTTTAAAAGTAAAGAGAGAGCGGCTATTCTGGCAACACATTATATGGCAGAAGCAGAGGCAATTTGTGATCGTGTGGCTATCTTGGTATCTGGAAAGTTAAGGTATTTCCTTAGCATCTAATTTTTTTTTTTAAAAAAAGGAAACTTAAAACTTGATTGTGGACATTGAATTCATTATCTGTCTATCTCATCTTTCCCCCACGTAATAAATAGGTACATTGGAACAGTTCAACATCTCAAGACTAAATTTGGCAGGGGATATTTTTTAGAAATGAAATTAAAAGAAACACCAGAATCACAGCAGAAGGAATACCTTCAAAGGAAGATCTTAGGCATTTTTCCAAATGCAAATTGTCTGAAAAGGTAAAAGTTAATGGATTGATTCTAGATTTGGTCATGTGGAGTCTTAAAATTAGGCCAATTGAAATCTGAATTATTTAAAGGCAAAATAGTGCTTTAGAGCACATAAGGAACTTATCTAACATCTTTCGTAAATCAAACACAATTTTTCCTAGGTTCTCCTATAAACTCAATGGTTATTACTTACCGTTGAGACTATTTAAATCAGCATGACTATAGGGGTAAAGTAATGCTTCTTTAATCATATATTGATAACTTTGAGAAACCTTAATTGAATGCATCAGGCCTTTGTATGCTGTGATTTATTTGTCAAATTTAGGTATCTCCCAACTCACTATCAGAGTGACTGGTTGCATAAAAGCATAAAAACCATGTAAAAACAGAATAATCAGTAAAAGGAGCCAGATATTTTATGCATGTTTAAAACATGTCTTTGTGTTGGCCTTCCCTAGCTGTTGTCACTTAATATTTGTGAATCATGTTTCAATCAGTGCTTTAATTCTGTTTTATTCTCCTTTTTTCTTATATTTATTGTATATTTTTATAACTACTGTAATCTACAGAATTTTTAAAATGTATGCTAAAGGTGTACTTTTAATACATGAATAGTATTAGAATATATATATAGAACATTAGGCATATATATATATTCTATGAATGTATTATGAAGAACAATCCATCATTACAGATCCTTATTACTGTGCTACTTGCATAATTCTACTTGTAGATATTTTGTTGTTACTTTGGGATATTTTAATTCTGCATGAAACATGGACCTTTTCATATTAACATCCTTTACAGTTCAGAAGAAGCAATGAGAAAGCCAGGATGGAGAGCACTTGTTCAACTGTGGTTGCTACCAGATTATTTAACTCTTCTCTTATTCAAATAAATAAGTTTGAAATTATAAATTTAAAATCTTGCCCTTGTTAAAGTAGGCTTAATGTCATACTTGGAAGATTTTTGCTTAAGTATTAGTCTAGTCAATTTAGCTACAAATAGGCAGAAGAAACACTAAATCCTATACTCAGAAGTGCAACAGTATCATACAAACTGATTATAACAATATAACACAGTTGCCAAAATGATTCACTGAAACATCTGTAAGAATTATCATGTGCCAGTAATGAGCAATTGGAGGGAACATAAAGTTGAGAAAGTAGTCAAGAATGAACAGGTTAAAATATTGTGGGATTTCTGAATACAAACTGATTTAATTGTGATTAAAAAAAAAGGTGTGGATAATTGATGTGGCAATAGCAGGAGATAGTAGAATAGAACAGAGGCCCCCAACCTTTTGGGCACCAGGGACCGGTTCTGTGGAGAAAGATTTTTCTGCGGACCAGAGGGGGCGTGATTTCATGTGCTGCGTGCATCCAGCGGATGGGGCTTCACTTGTTTGCGCGGCCCGGTTGCTGGTATGCTGCGGCCCGGTGCCAGTCCACGGACTGGGGGTTGGGGATCCCTGGAATAGAAGACCAAAAAAATGGAGAAGATCACAAAGTATCAAGATAGGAAAATAGAAATAGAAAGATTATGACATAAACTGGCCATGGTGGTCCCAGTGGTTATTGGCACACTGGAAGCCATACCAGAAAATCTTGGAAAAAATTCAGAAAATCTGTGCATTGACAAAATTTCCATCTGTTAATTATAAAAGGTCACACTGCTTGGATCTGCACATATACTTCACCAATACATCATAACATCCTAGATTCTGAGAAGAATTCAATGCATATGAAGGCCAACTCCAGCTAAAGAACAGCCAGCTGTGATTTCACATTGTTGTATATATAATAATAATTATTGTACATGGCTAAAGCCATGTACTTCTTGTTGAAGCTTACCCTATTTATTTTTACAGTTTTGCTTCAATTTTGGCATATAAAATTCCAAGAGAAGATGTCCAGTCATTAGCATTGGTTTTTTCTAAACTGGAAGAAGGTAAGGAATTAATTTCCTAGGTACAATGAATATAATAGAACCTTCAAACTCACTTATCCACCTTAATTTTGTTAACTGAAATTCATTTTGTTGTCTATCATCACTAACATCATCCAACATTATGTTTCTATGTGCATTTATCCTTTTATCCAACCTTTTGTTTTCTGGTAAGCTTTTCTCATATTGCTTTCTGATTAGCAGATTTTATAGTTTTTCAGACTTGCTTTATAGAACACATCTATAGCATTAAAGCATCATGGCATTAAGTTCTCAAACATCATCACAAAGTTACATTGGAGGTATACACATGCTGCCATGTTAATAACTGATGGTGTGTAACCTTTGGATGTGTGCACAGGAGCAAAAAAATGAGAAAAGCAGTATTGTACTACCACAAGTGCCATCCCTTTTAACATGTGTTGTCATGCTGTTTGTACAAAATACCATGACACTTTCTTTAGGATGAATCCAACGGACACTTCTGACAATTTTAATAAAATGTGGAAGTCAGAATTAGACATTAAATTGCTTATAAAGCCCCTCCCTAATCACCTTTTATTTCCTTTTTACTAATGCCTAGGTATAAATGGTATAATACATATAGTCTCTCAGTGAATAATAAACAATTATTTCTGACAATTTTAACAGCAAAACATGCCTTTAATGTTGAAGAATACAGCTTCTCTCAAGCAACACTTGACCAGGTAATTTGATAAAAATTTACAGTACAACATCATAATATGCCCTCCAAATGTATATTTTCAAAGCATTCTCTTTGTTATATGGATGGAAATTGTCATTTCCATCCATAATTTCATAAATGCCCATTTGTTTTCTTGTTCCGCCACAAGGGCACAGGCATATCATTCAAAGCCAACATTTCATTCACAATGTTATGAGAACAGGAAGATTTTTCTATACACGGAGTCTCAACCCATAACATGGAGAACCTTGTCCTTCTTCTTTCCGAGGTTTATCTCCAAATCATTAAGAGATACAAATGAGCTGTGACTTTTGAATCTTTTAATTAACTCAGGTCACAAATCTGCCCACCTGTTGAATGGACTTCTAGTGAGGAAAAGCACTAATGCACTGTTCATTTCTTTTAGGTATTTGTGGAACTTGTGAAAGAACAAGAGGAAGAAGACAGCAATTTTGCTACATTAAATGGAACAATTAGTTGGGAAAGATCCCAGGAAGATCGAGTAATTTTCTGATTTGTTGCAAACTGAAGAATTTGGCTATTTCATTTTTCAGTGACTTTTTTGCCCTGAAAATTGATGCTTTTTTTTTTAACATGCACTGAGTACTATGAATATAAAACATACTCTTGCACAGCTGAAACAATTCACCTTCTTTGCCTTACTAATGCTATAGATAGGGTGAAATGGCTTTATTTTTTTAGCAATCTTATTAGAGTGCAAACCTACAGTTAAGGTGCAATAGGATTGGCTAGATCTTTTTCTAAGTCTGCAGCAAGCATGGCATTTTGCATATCAGGTAATATAGCCAATGAATCAGATTCTGCATTAATCTAATATTTATTTTTATGAAAAATACTCCAGTCATGTGTTCCTTTATGCTTTGTTTTATAATGGGGTAGAAAGAGATCAATGTACAATGAAATTTATAAAAATAATATTATCCTCTGTGGGGTTGGGAAATCTAAAAGATTATAGGTGGAGGTACTCAAGGCTGCAGGGAGAAAGTAAAATCAGCAAAAATGAATAACCTCCACCTTCTTCAGGTAGCCCTCAGTTAAGTGATGAGCCTCCACTGTATTTTGCTCAATTCCATTAGCTGATTTTATAGGGCAGTGGATTTACCCCACTATTCATGAATATTTATGGAACTTTTTATATACAGTGCATTTTATGAAACTTTATTTTAAGAATCGCTTTATATTCCAAAGTACTTTTTTCTTGTTGTTTATGTTGCCAACCTATGTACAATAATCATTATATAATCAATGGGAGACAGTTTTTCCAAGAAGAATAAAAAAAGCCTAAGTATCATTTTTCAGAAAATACTGCTAAAGGCATTGTCTGTAAGTTTGCCAGTTCCTGGAACCTTTTGTCAGTTTTCATTTGAACACACTATATAATCTAAATAAAGCAGTTGCCTAAGTACTTAGCTTTAAATAGTTGTTAATTAGGTGACTTGAAGCTCAGGTATATCTTATAATAAACAATTATTAATTAATCTACTTAAATTTGTATGTTTTGTTTTAAGTCTCTTAAACTCCTTAAGTAACAATAAGAAAGTTATTGATACAATAAATCCTCAAACTGATCTTTTCTTCTTGAATGAAACAATACCATGATTACGTGAGATTAGTATTGAAAATATGTCAGTATATTCATTATGTTTTTAAACAAAACAGTGCTCCAAATGAGTGACATCTGCTTTTTACTTGTCATGCTTTCCACTTTCCTTTGAGGATTAGAAATTCTGATATCTAATGTTACAGGTAAGGAGGTGTCATGAATTTCATTGACTTGGAAGAAAAAAATGAACCACAAAAGCATATTAATTTTTAGATATCACTGCTTATCAGTCAACAATGACCCAACATAGGAACATATATTGTACTGTTTTCACTAAATACTTTGTCTTGAATTATCTAAAATGTCACTGTTGCAAATTGCTGAAGCAACGTATGTGTTACATTTACATATACGTTTGTTTCACTTTTCCAAATATAAATAAGTTAGCACTAATGATGTTACCTAGTTAGGTAATGAAACATCTTCAAGAAAATAACCAAGCTTAAAGAACATCAAAGACCTACAGTACAAATAAAATAATTAAATTTATTTATTTATTGTTCATATATAGTGAACACATCACATACACATGTGAACACATTGCATTTTCTTTGATTTTTGTTCTGTATGTACCACCCCAAATCTAATCTTCATCATTTTTCAATATTTGTACCACAGACACAACCAGAATCTTGTACTTTACTATAATGATAACCAGAACAGGGATTAAAGCATATTTAAGAGCATTTCCAAGTGAGATTCTTGTCAGCATTCTGATGCACCTTTCAAAGATGAGGAACATTTAAATTAGCAAACGATGGGAGACAGTTTTTCCAAGAAGAATAAAAAAAGCCTAATGCTGCTTCTTCCCTGTATGTCAATAATGCTGGCTGATCCCCTCAGGTGGAATGATAAGGTTGCTCTGTTAATTAATTTTGCATTGAAGCCAGGAAGGAGGGAGGGATGCATGTTGGGTGTTATGTTTTATATACTGACAATATTTCATCCAATTTGGGTATTCTGCCTCTTGAAATAAAGGTCACCATTGGCTGTTCTGTCTGAAGTAGCTAAATGTCTCTTTATAGATCCCAGAATCACTTCTGCTGATACTTTGTCATGTTCTTTAGTTCTTTAAGTCTTTTTTATTTTCATTCCCCATATCCTGAAACCGAAGAGAGGTTTGGGTAGGAAGACAGATTGATTAAAAAAGACGTAAATGTGTAAGAGAGCTTGGAGAAATCCACACAAAATAACAGGCAAGAAAAATGAAGTGAAACCTCTTGGGACAGCAACTCTTCATTTGGAAAAGAGCAAAAGCGTATCTCCCCAACTCTTGGAATTGGTACTCTGTCATCTGATATAATAGAGCCTTCAAGGCTGAATTATTTATAGGCTTCTGAGGTATTCTTCCTGGTATTCCTGGAGTTTTATCTTTTTGGCCAGTAAAAAAAAAAGCTACCTCCCATTAACTATAATTTATTCTGTGATAAAGATGTCATAGCAAATAAAGACCATCTTTGAAATGGATATGTGAAAGAACAGGCAACTAGAACTGCTTTGCAAGTTGTGACAACCCAAGGGCATATTATTCCTGGTAGTGATAAGGACCACTTTTGTATATAAACCAGTTATGCTTGGTTGGAAAATCAAAATAACTGAAACTAAGAGTGGGAAGAATCTTCGCTTGGCATATGTTGAAATGCAATGCCATCTTTTCTCGCTCTTTGAACTTGTGTGGAGTGTATGAGAGAAGGAGTGCATCACTATGGAGGGTTGCGCTCCATAGTGACTTCCCTTAGGGTGGGAATCATTAACACTTTTTAGCTCGAGGGGCCACACTAGTTACCAGATAGAAAATCGGGATGCATCCTTTTGCAACCGTCAAACATACAATCTATAACATAAAGACTAGCTGATCTCCTGATGATTTTTGTCAAGATTGCTGCTTTCCCACTGATACTAGCCCAAAATGATGATCTCTTTCCTATCAGTCATCTGATAGCATGGGTTTCTTTTTGATTTGCATGCAGGCTACTAAAAGTGCAGAGAAGACTTGCAGGGTATCTACTCGTGACTAAATGGGAGCAACTTTCATCTATCCCTTTTCTAACTTAAAGTATTTGCTTTTCCTCCTCTTAAGCTTTCAGAACAATTGGGACTGATGATGTTCCATAAAAAGGTTAACTCCTGACTGCAGCAATAGGCAAAGGAGTTAGGAAAATCAAGACTAAAGGGATCTTAACTTGGAGTTGTTATTATTTAGCATATGGGATGCTACAATTAGTCAGGCAACTACAGTGTTAGCACAAAGCAGTTATTTCACTGCCAAAGAGTGCTAGTCTCTTTAGTTTGTGCTCGTGAGCTTTCCAGGGTACACCCAAGGGAACAAACTAGCTTTGCACCAGAAAGAAGAATAGTGTCTGTGGCATCCTCTAGGGCCTTTTCTCATCACCGATGTCACCTTGCAGTTGGGTGTTGCATTTGGGCAGGTTCAACACTGGCAGGGGTCTGACCATCCACACAAAACATCACCAGTGGTATCTATCTATCTTCTCACGTGTAAGATGCTTTCGAACTGCTACCGGTAGGTGGGCAGAAGCTGAGGCAAGTGATGGGAGCTCATACCACCATGAGGTGCTAGAATTCGAACCGCCAGAACAAAAACCATCTCCGACGTCTTAAAGCCACCGAGCCACCATGCCTCTTAACTTGGAGGTAGTGAGACATTTCATAGTTTTACTGACATAAAGCCTTCTGCGGGTAAAACCCACTAGTTATTTCTCACCCACCACTGAACTTAAATAGTTGCACGCTTGATGGGACATAACTACAAGTGAATTGAAATGGCAGTTAATAGCATTTCCAGACCTCTAGGTGGAGCTGCTGCTTTGCTCTTTCAATATTTTACGCAGATCTGCTTCTTTGGCAGCTACAGTTTTTCTTCATTTTCTTCATCAGTTGTGGGTTTTAGCTATAGCCAAGAAAAAGACGCAGCCTGCAGAGAGGCAATATACTTGAATAAATTCCAGTTGACTTAAGAAATATGTCCATTTATAAATATAACGCGTAAATAAATTTTTTGATCTGTTAGCTGGATCATTACCATCAACGTTCGTGCTAGCTCGGTGAACAATTAAAGATACGCGCACAGGTCCACAAGCTTTAAAAAATGTTACTGCAAATTCCTTTTGGACAGACAAGACAAATAACAGGAATAATTTATGAATGTCATAGTGACATAGAAATCAGCTTTGCTTCTTTGTTGAAGTAAATATCTGGTGAGTTCATACAACATTCTGAAAGAAGCAAAAATTTACACCCCCCAACCCTGCACTCAAATATCATGATGATATATTGAAAGCTTCAACTAGAAGCACCCAGATATCACTGCTAGAGTAAGGTGCAAAGTCACGTGGAAAAGTTTCTTCAGTCAGGATATTAAGAGATGCTTCATAATCAAATTGTTGCCTTGGATTCTGTTTCTCTGTGCTTTTTCTGACTCATACAGCCAGAGAAGTCAGCTTTCCTAATCGCATTGTTATTATTTCATTTGTCCATCTCACTCAAATCTTCTACTCTTCACTTGTGGTATTTAACCACTGACCATGGGCAGGGTGGCAATAGTGACTTTTGCACTATTTGGCAAGTGTACCTTTTTTTAAAAAAAAACGATGATTTTTTTTCCTAGTACAAATCCAGTTTAAGGTTGTAATTTAATGCATGGACTGGTATCACATCAAAAAATTGGATTTCTCTTTGCATACAATCCATATTTTTGTTTTTTTAGAAAACCCAGATCAGAATAGGGTTTTAGTAATATGAATAGAATTTAATAAGGCCAATAAATTTGTTTAGTGCTTTATATTATTGATGCTCAATTTTAGCTTAAAATTTAATAGCAAGCGCTACTCTTTTAATATGATATAGTATGTAATATACTCAGTTATTTATAATGATGTATTAGGAAGTTATAACCTTCATAACATTTCTAAATCTCTGGTTTATAATTTCTATTATCTTGTTTCACTCTTTTTCATGTGTCTTTTTAGATGTTCCTTTATAGTTTTTAAAACTTTTTTTTCTTTAAAGGGTCTATTAAAAATACTTGTTTTTAAAAAATGATTGCTCTGTATGTAGTCAATGTTTTTTATGTTGTTATTGTTTTGTTTTGTTGTTTTGTTTTTTCTTTTTTTCTGTATTCTAACTTGGGAGAAAAATAAAAATTTATTTAAAAATGATTACAAGGTAAGTGAAAAGTAACTATTATAGGTAAGAGACCAGGATACAATGAAGTAACACAAAACAACAAAGTACTGTAGAAGTAACCGAGCTTTTGAAATGAAGTTAATTCCTGAGTAAATTACCCAAAATTGAGTAAACATGTTTTTTTTGGAGGGAGATAATGACACATGAACCCATTATCCATCACAACAGGGACTTAAAGATTGCCATACTTACTAACATGTATTTGAAAATCTCCCAGAGTATTCCTATTAAGACGAAAATTGATGAAATCACCAGTAGCAAGATCATTCAAGATATTTTTTTTATAACATAGGTAGTTCTTGAATTACAACAATTTGTTCAGCAGCCATTTGAACTTACAGATGGTGCTGAAGAAAGGGATTTATGACAGGTCCTTGAAGTTCAGTAAGACTTTCTGATAAGCAGTTTTGGGTAATAAAGGAAAAAGTTTTGAAAGCACTGGCTTAAAGTATGGTTAAGCACAGGAGCTGCTCTATTATGATTTGGGCTTCTGTGGCATCCAGCAGCACAGCGTATATTGTGCAAGGGGATGGAAGAATAAATTCATTAAAGATCAAGAAGTTAACGTCCCACAGTTACTGAAGCAATCAAACCTGACATGACAACAATCTGATAATTCCAATAAAAAATAGTATTTGCAGGAAGAAAAATAAATGTTTGGGTATGATCTTGGCATTCCCTAGACTTAAATATTATGGAATATCTGTCAAATATTCAGGGCATGCTATTTCTAGAAAAGTTCTGCGTAGAAAAAGAGAGAGAGAAAAAATCCAAAGACAAGGTGAGAAATGGTCTTAGATTTCTACAGGAAGTGTTTGGAAGCTGTTACTCTTGCCACAGATGGTTTCACAAAGCACTGCCTGAAATGGCATGTCATATTCACCATTTTCTTGTTTTGAACCTGTAAATGATTGCATACAAACTATAAACATGCATTCAAATTTGCAGAATATGTTGAACATGTAGAGGTTGTGCCAACTTCACTTAGAGATTTGCTGAAACATATAATTACAGGTAGTCCTCGACTTACAACAACAATTGAACTCAAAATTACTGTTACTGAGTGAGACAGTTGTTAAGTGAATTTAGCCCTATTTTGTCACAGTTGTTAAGTGAATCACTGCATTGATTAAGTTAGTAACATGGTTGTTAATTGAATCTGGCTTTCCCATTGACTTTGCTTGTCAAAAGGTTGCAAAAGGAGATCACATAACTCCGGGACACTGCAACAGGTAGTTCTTGACTTACAACCACTTGTTTAGTGACCATTTAAAATTATAATGGCACTGAAAAAAATGACTTGCAATCGGTATCCACACTTACTGTATGACTGTTGCAGTATCTCCATAGTCATATGATCAAAATTTGGTTGGTTGGCAATTGGCAAGTATTTATGACAGTTGCACTCTTCCAGATCATGTGATTGTCATTTCCCAGCAAGCAAAGTCAGTTAAGATTCACTTAATGACCACATGATTCATTTTATAACTGTGGCAAAATGGTTGTAAAAATGGAGCAAAATTCACTTAACTGTCTTGCTTAGCAGCAGAAATTTGGGGCTCCATTGTGGTCATAAGTTGAGGACTACTTGTACTCAATTCTACATGCTGTAGGGCTGGGAGGAGGTATTGGGCCCAGCCCCACAACTTCTGCTTCCCCTAATGGCACCACAAAAGGCTGCTGGAAGTTTCCGGAAAGAAAATAAAAGTGACATAGTTACCCCTTGAGGGAGCCTGGAAAATCTGCCTGGTGATAGAGAAAAGCCTGCCAAAAGTTAAGTCATGTGGTGAGGTAAATGCATTAAACCAATCAAAATTGCTGATGTAATTTCTAAGATGTATAAATGCCTGTTGTGAGGGGATGTGGTGTATAACTGGTATAGGTAGTTTTATCTAGAAAAACTCCATTTTGTTGGATGGGGGGAAAGCCCTTCATTTTGATTTTAGATGTTTTCCCTTTGGGCCTCTCACCTTTGCCCAAAAATTCCTGGACGGCTCCCTGACAGCCTTATTAAGGAACTCAAACCATCCCAGCTGTTGATTCAGAGCTAACGTTCCTTTCCTGCTGCAAGTAAATTAGCTAGAAAGCTTTGCGTACTTAATTACCAGCTTTTTAGTATTTTCAGTAATGCTTTATTAATGAACCCACCTTCTGGGAGCACTGTCCTCTGCCAGGGATGTGAATACTTTATTGTCTGTGGCCTATTGCTTGTTAATGATCATGCGCCTTGCTTTTCCAAAAGTGTATAAAAGCTATGCTCATTTGTGTATTGGGGAGGGTTTCTCAATTTCTGATTTAATCCCAAAAGCACATTTCTTTGCACTATACAAAATAAACAGGTTGCAATTTCCCACCTTGTATAATAATTGCTAATTTGCATCAGGGAAAAACAAACTCAGCACTTGACTGGGCCAATTAATAGTTTGGAGCACTAGGTTTGGACTTTAATCCTGAGCACGAGTTCTTTCTGTGCAGAAATAAAGTTCTTAATATGTTCCCACTCATCTTTCTGTGGCTATTGACTAATTCACACCAGGTGAAAGAAACTACGCTGGGCCAACACTTCCAACTTACTCAAATGTTCCTCAGCCATGTTAGCCTCAGGTGCCAGATTGCTAGGCTCCCCTCTGGGCTGATGTTCATCTGGGACATTTCTCCAACTCTGACCTACCTATTATGTTAGTAAATATATTTAATATGTATATATTCAATGCCTGCACCTCCCTTCCCATTGGAATTAGGGCAACCTGAAAAAATGATGTGGCTCCTTTAATGAGTCATGGGATTCAGGCATTTATTTTCCCACACATTCCAAAGCCCTTTTCCCATTCAAATTTAAAGTAGTACACAGACATAATCCTGATCTTAATTATTGGGGAGATTAAGCGATAGATAAAACTATAGATATATTGTACTCCACGACCACCTGGTTCATGTCTGTCAACACAAGCAGTTGAAAATCTGAGCAAAAAGTTACATGTCAAAGGAATAATTTAGAACACAAATGCAAGATGTTTTTTACAGCTACACACAGACTGTAATCGTATTTAGAGGAGGGAGCCTTCTGCTGTGAAACAGCTCAGTGTTAATGACACCACTCCCACAACATCCTTAGCCCAGTCAGGATCTAACACAGAAAAATACTTTGTGATACTGGCAACAAAAAAATATGTTAATTGGGTCAAAAGTCTTCATTTTGCAAAATTACCCAGTAATAGCAATGCTTCATTATTTCAGCAGCTTTTTAGTCAAAAAAGCATCAGTAAATGTGGAAAAGGAAGGAAGGAGGGGGGGAGTGCAAATGGGGGTAGGAAAGGAAGGACACAGATGTACTCTAAGCCTTAACTAGCAAAAAAAAAAAAAAACCCCACAAAATCACCTTTCTAATTATGCTTCATCCATCAAATTGCCCCTGATAAGGCATCCCCTAGAAAGTCCTACAGTACATGGAGCAGGTCCAGGTTATTTACAGGACCATCTCTCTGCCTCTGTTTCTGCTTGGCATACCAGATCTAGCAGGGAGGGCATGCACTGGGTCCGCTCTATCCAACTATATTTGACCCAGGAGTATGCATATTCTGTTGCCACACCCACCCTCTGGAACAGCATCCCCCAGAGATCCAGATGGTCACAATCTTGTTAGCATTTTGTAAGACTGCAGGCCAGTGTCCCCAGGCATTTGGACAGGTTAGGTGAACTCCACTGATAATGTGAGTTTTTTTGTGATTGGGATGTTTTGTTTTACCTTGGGCACTATGAGTTATTGGCTGTAGCTATTGTTTTAATACTTGTAGGCCACCCACAATTACAGCTACTACAGTGGTTTGTTGCACAGTCAACCAAATGTTTAAAGTGGATTTGGCAACTTTATCCACCTATCAAGTATTCCAAGACCCTCCCAAGGACTTGATATAGGCAAATGTTTTTGCATAATGGTGTTAAAGCTGTTGTTGCAAGTTGTAAGCTGTTCCAAGTCAATTTTGCAATTGACTGATGGGGATTTTTGTCAATTACAGTAGGATGTTCAAGTGGTGCTCCAATTGTTTTGGGATTGCACCCAAGGAGCCTATTACTGTTGGCACTATCTTTTTTTTTTTTTTGCCACAGTTGTTCTATTTGCAGGTCTATATACTTTGTGATTTTCTCCAGGTTTTTTTTCCTCTTCTATCTTGCTGTCTCCAGGTACTGCAATATCCACTATCCAGACTTTTTCGTCTTTCTTATCAAAGTTGTTAAATTTGGCGTATTGTGAGGCAGATGCTTGTCTGTTTGAATTCTAAAGTCCCAGAGCACTTTAGCTTCTTCATTTTTCATTATTTTGTCTATTTTGTGGTCCCACAAGTTGTTGCTTGCAGGCAAGTGGTATTCCTTGCAGTTCTTACAGTGCACCATTCTTGCTACTTTGTAATCAGTCTGGTGGTTGACTTTCTTCAGCTTCTTTTAGAGACAGCATTTGCTGTCTATTGCTGCCTTCTCATTTCTGGCTTTATATGCATTTGTTCTTAAGGCTTGGTCTTCTGCAGCCATAGTTAGCCCCTCTATTTCTTTCTGCTCTTAGCCATTGTCCTTGTTGCTATTTGCTTTGTCTGCTTATTTAAGTATTGACCATGTAATACTTTTCCTTACCATGTTTCTTTTTTATTCTTCATTTAGTCTTTCTTTTAGGCCAGTTTGGTCTCTTTGCTAGTGTTTTCAGTAAGCCTTCATGATGTACTAGCTTTAGTGCATCTTCTTTTCCTCTGTCCTTCAGATATTCTTTCAATGCCGCTTTTATTTCTTCAATTGCCTGTTGTACTTGGAACATTCCATGTATATTATCATGTCCCTGTTCAGTGGTGGGATTCAGCCGGTTCGCACCACTTCGGCAGAACCGGTAGCTACTTTTTGTGGCCCAGGCCCAGAATGGACTTCCAGAAGTGGCATCCACACACAGAACTGGTTGTTCACATATTTGAATCCCACCACTGCCCCTGTCGGAGCCTGAATCTGCAGAGGAAGATGAGCCAGAACTGGAGCCAACGGAGATCGAGGGGGAGACGTTGTTGGCTTCAGAGGAATATGGAGAGGAGCAGGCTGAGGCAGGCCAGGGCCTTTCAGGATTGGGACGGTTTGAAGGCAGGGAGGAACAGGGGCAGGATGAACATGAGAGACAGAGCTCAGGCGATGAGCAAGGACCACCCCCTCCTGATCCTTGAGCACGGAGAGTGGAGAGAAGGAGGGAACAGCGGAGGTGGACCTGACACTCAGGAGGAGAGCACCTCACCTCTTCCACAAAGCACACCTGGGGACTGGGACTTAAGGAGCCATTGTGGGGAGGGGCATTTGTCAGAAACAAATGCTGAATTATTGGAAGTTTGTGTGCTGATGCTGACATTGGAAACAACCCTCTGATCTCCTGTTCTGTGTTGTGATTGCCATGGCTTCTCTTCTAAGCAATTATGCAATGGAGTTGTAGACAAGGGAAGGATGTGGGAGTCAAGCCTGACAGGAAAGGGAGTGGTTACATAACCTCCCACTGTTCTGGAACCAAGAAACAGACCAAAGGGACCTGTGCATGTGATGTGGCAGCTCTACCTTTCTAAGATGCTATTGGTTGGGAAGCTCTAGGAAAATTTACATGTGAAACCTACATATATACACAAATAACTTTCTACTTCAAATCCACTTCAATATCACCTGCAGATTCCATTGGGGTGGAAAAGGCAAAGCAAGCAAGCAAGAAGAGTGCCTCAAATCCTTTTCATAATCACATCCCTGAACAATATGTTAGAGATCTGGTTCAGCTAATTACTACCCAACTGAGTAAACAACTGAAATGCTGCTGTTAGATTGCAAAATTGGAGCTCAGCCCTGGCCATGGATTTCTGGGCTGCTCTTCGCATTTTGAATTCCAAAATGATATGATGCCAAGTTTCTTACTGTTCCTTTTACTTCCTACTATTCAAGCACTTAAGCAGCATTATGAAGCATTACAAGATTATCAGCTTTAGTATGACTGATGAGAAAAACCATAGTTTAAGCTTTTGACTGGACTAATTGAATAGCAAGGAAAACACTCCAATTAGCCTTTGCAAACAGTGCCAATGTTATGAAGATCTATTTAGAGGAAGACCCACTGTTTTCCAGAAGACCTACTGTCAAGGAAGGATGCATGGATAGGATTATAAACCTAATTCATGCAAGAAGTGAGGCGTCTGAGAGCAAATTATAGGGTGTAAAATGTCCAGGCTTCAAACTTAATTATATTTATGTCTGAGAGAATTATGGAATTATACTGTAAATCCCATATCACTTAAAATGTGAGTGATCTCAATCAGTGGGCTTCAGTTCAAGCACAGAGAGGGAATGGCACCCACAGGTGGACTTCCATTGATATGATAATCTCTAGTCTGGGCATCCAGCAAATGAGGCAAAATGGCAATGCATTAGTGACATCATCTATTTGCAAAATGAGGAGATAAGATAATTAAAAAGCTTACTTGAGGCAAGTAAGTTAGGCTGGAATTTCAGCAAAAGACTTAAAAGCAACTATTTCTACTTTTCTGTATGTTATTTCATTAATACAGCCTCCCAAAGCCACAGGCTCTTTCAACCCTCCTGTTTTCCAGCATTTTCTTCTGACTCACCAAATTGAATGTATTTCTTTGTTCAACAGATGGACTATTGAAAGAAAACAACATGTCACAATTTGGCAAACAGTTTTTGTTTCCTGAAGTATGATGGTACAGCATTGGGCAACAACTTTGGAAATGAATTTTTGACTATATCTTTTCTTAGAAACTGAAAAATACTTAATATAAACTGATTTTTTTTAAATATAAACATTTTAACCATGGAAGTAATTTTGCATAATTCTCCATACTGTACGTATAAATGTGTACTTCATGACCAATAATGCCCCAAAACTATAAGAAATGAATTAATTAACAATTATATTTAAACATTTTAGAATACAATTGTTTTACAACATTTGCTTGTTATTCTGCCACTTTGTAAATTGTTTAAAAAACCATTCACACTGGTCATTCCAATATTAATCAGTAAGCATCTAAATATTTTTGTCATTTTTATGACATTTCATGTGGCAAATTTCCTAAGAAAACTGCACAATTCTGCAAATCTTTCTACTATCTGAACATTTTGTAATATTTTATTTTTCATATAGGTTTTCCTTGCCATGTCGAGTTTTCTCCATTCCATCAAGTCTTGATATAATTTCCACCTTCTTCCAATGCGTCATGGTTCCAACAGACAGAATAAAGCAGAACAAGGCTTGCAAATTCCTGAAAGAACATGTTTATTGTTACAAAGTATTGGCACTGTCAAAAGTGAAACCAATTCTGAATTCCCCATAACAATCCCTCAGATACAAAGTATAAAGTTCCCACCCCCAAAACTATGTAATTAACTACGTTCCTCAATAAATGCATTTGGTGGGCTTTCTTATATACGCCCAGTCCCTGATCGTGGGAGCAACAGATGACCTTGGTTCCCACGGGACAGCTGATTGTTTTGACTAGCGAAGCACCTGGGCAAAGCCCCCTTCCTCCGTTCCATGTGGCAACCTCAAATGAAAGGGGGAAAAAAAATGGCTGCAGCCAGGCTCATTTATTTGTTCATTTGAACTCATTTGTTCAGACATGCAAACATGCTTCCTCTCACTCCTGCACTCTTCTTCTTAGCAAACACTTTGAAAATTCATAGCTGTACCTAAAATTCATATACTCCAACACTCATCCTGTTATACTGCTTTCTTTCATGCAGGGCTTCTGCTTACAGTCCATGGTCAGGCCTCCATTCAATCATTCTGCTAATTTTCTAACCTGGGATGGGCAACCTCTGGTCCTGAGTACTAGTTTGCGATCATTTATGTCCTCCTTTTATTACTATGATGGTTGAAACTGAATGCAAATATTCTCGCCACTTTGAAGTCAAAAACAGTAATAAGCACTAAAATTGTCATATCACACTTTCAACAATCTGTCTCCAATCTTCCCTTACTCACATCTATCAACATTAATTTGAATAATTATCACCTTAAGGCTCCTTGCATTTGCTATCACACATTTCTAATGGCCAGGAAATCTCAGGAACTCTTGAACTGCTGCTGGGAATTTGGCAGCCTACATTCATCTGACCACCAAATCGTCTTCTTTAACAAGTCTGAATATGGACTTTAAGCTCTGGTGATGCATTTGGATTAAGAACCAAGTTGGCATATAAATCAAACACATGAAATATAGTAGTTAAATGGATAGGATAATTCCCTGGCAATATGCTGGCACTCAGAACAGCCAGAGCCTATTTGAAAAATGCCATAAAAAGAGCAAAGCAAGCCTATTGTCAGAATGTTCAGAACTTTTTTCATGACCCAATGAACACCAGGCGTATGTGGCAGAGGCCATTACAGACTATAAGATGGCTCCATCGTGTGGTAAAGGCGACACAGACTTTTTCAATGAGCTGAACACATTTTTTGGTAGATTTGAGGCATCAAATAGCATCCCTGTGAGAAAAGCTATGCCCCATCTTGATGAGCAAGTGCTTAGCTTTGATATTACCTCTGTCCAGAGAACATTGCCGAAAGTTAAAATTTGGAAAGCAGCAGGCCCAGATAATATCACTGGGTGTGTTCTTAGTGAATGTGCAGACAAGTTGGCTTGTGTTCTTACATATACTTTCAGTCTTTCACTGCAACAGACAGTAGTCCCATCGTGTTTTAAGATGGTCATTATTTTGCCAGTGCCAAAAAAGTTTACAATTACCGTTCAGTTGCACTTACATCCATCATTATGAAACATTTTGAGAGGTTGATAAAGGACATTATTGTATCCAGCCTCCCTCCAGCATTTGACTCACTTCAGTTTGCTTACTGTCTAAATCGCTCTACAGAGGATGCTATTTCTTCTGTTATCCATCTGATCTTGACGCACTTAGAGGAAAGAAACACTCATGTGCGAATGCTGTTTGTCAACTTCAGTTCAGCATTTAATATAATCATTCCTCAGCATCTAGTAGACAAACTGGGCCTTTTAGGCTTTAATACTCCTTTGTGCAACTGGATTCTGGATTTTCCTATTGATAGGCCCCAGTATGTGCGAGTTGGGACTAATATTTCTAACATCATTTTCTTGAGCACAGATTCTCCTCAGGGCTGTGTCCTAAGTCCACTGTTGTTCACCTTGTTGACCCATGACTGTTGTGCCAGGTTTGCCACCAAGCATATTGTGAAGTATGCGGATGATACAACAATAGTGGGCCTTATTCAAGATGACAATGAGGATGCTTACCGCAAGGAAGTAGAGGGTTTGGTGAACTGGTGTAACAAACACAGCCTCATTTTAAATGTAGGAAAAACCAAACAGATCATTGTCGATTTCAAAAAAGGCAGGCACAGCCACTTACATCTGTGTATTAATGATTCACCTATGGAGCATCAAGCATCAAGTTTCTGGGTGTGCAGCTAATGAGTAGACTAGCTTGATTACTCTACAGTGAGACACTGGTAAAAATGGCACAACAGCAGCTACATTTTCTACATTGCATGAGAAAAGTACATTTTCCTTCCCCTGTCCTTACCCCTTTCTACAGAGGGACGATCGCATTACTGTCTGGTTTGGAAGCATTACTGCTTCACACAAGAAGGCAGTGCAGAGTGGTGAGGATGGCTGAAAAGATTATTGGCAGTTCCCTCCCTTCCATCCAGGACATAGCATATAAGCGTTGCTTAAGCAATGTCCGCAGGATTGTCTGTGACACTACACATCCTCTTCATGACCTGTTTTCCTTGTTATCTCTTGGAAGGAGGCAGAACATCCAGATTCAGTCATAGTTTTGTTCCATATAGCATCAACCTTATGTATATGTATATGTATATGTATATATGTGTGTTATGGATAGGTAAGGGTAGATATATACTTTCTTTTGAGAGCAGACAACAGAATTTAATTTTTAATGTGGGCCAGTGTGCTCATAGTAAAAAAATGACAATAAAGGTTATCTTATCTTATAAGATAGGATAGGATAGGGTAGGATAGGATAGGATAGAACAGGATAGGAGCTAATGTAAAGTATTTATGAGGTTAATTCTAGTTAACAATTCCATAAGTATTTTTGACTAAATCTAAATTTTCCAAGACAATTCTTCTAATTCCAGGGCAACAGTTTGAAACAAATGGTACATAAATTGTGTTTAAAGAAACAATCCTGTAGTATTTCAATAATGTACGTGGTATTTATTGCTTAAATGACATTTATTTTCCATATAATGTTCAGTAATGATATATCACTAAGAGTTCAATTATTATAAACTTCAACTCCTTTTTTGCCGTCCAGTAAAATGTTGCATGATTATCAGTATTTAAGTCTTTCTGATCTAATAAGGAAAGTATATTTATTTGTACTTCCATCATTGCAAATTTTTCTCTCAACAAAAGTGTCAGCTATCTTATATTGGGAGCATATTAAAAGTATGTATGAAATGTATTCGATTTCCTCCATCCAACATGGAGGACAAGAAACAGCTTTCACCAGCAATATGGCTGAATTTGCCTTCAAATAATGCAGGTAGGAGACCAAAGTGAGCACTTTTCTATAGGGCTTTGAGGTCAGAATATGTCAACTGGATATGTAGAAAGGGGAATCATAGATTTCTTTGTGCCCAGTAGTAATGAAAATAATGGCAAATAAATTACATCTTTTCAAAGCTTTATACTGCTTACTCTTTGTTTAGGGTCTTTTTAGATATCTCTATCCCCATAAAAATTACAAATTACAACCACAATTATTAAGATTTGTATTAAAAAATTTCTCCAATAAGTGTGAATAGAATTAGGATTAGCATAAGATAACTGAAGAAAATATTGCATTTATCCAATAATAAAGACACAAGACTTTAATTAAAGGCATATCAAATACTAAATCTCTTAAAATTTAGTCTGTGTTATCATCAGTGGACCAAAATCAGTATCTGTGTATAGATAGATTTGAGACCATAAACTGAGCTATAAATCTCAAAAGCATGTAAAACAATTAGAATAAGATCCCCTCTCTAAACAGTATTAAATTTTTTGAGCCTAGCTATTTAGTTTCTTGAGTTACTCTGTTTTTATAAATTTAATCATTTTTTACAGAAATATTGTCTCTATATAGCAGGGGTGTTAAACTGCCAGCTCGCGGGCCGGTTTCATCATACTGAAGCCGCACCCACCCCATTGCCGGCAAAAAGAGTCGTGATACGTCGCAACACATGACGTGACGTGGCGAATTTGACACCCGTGCTATATAGCCACCAATTTTGTGGGTGCTTAGTAGTTTGAAGAAAGTACCTTTGTCTTCTGGTAATTTATCAACAGACTGTCCCCCTTACAAAAGAGCTAAAGGCCATCATATACTCTTTAGCCCAATTGGTGCTAATAAATATAGCTATATGTGACATAATTGCTTTTCACTGACCCACCAAATTAGGTCAGTGGTGCTCTTTTTTGATAATTTCTAATATAAAATATAAAAATTAGACAAAGTCTATGTTAAGATGCAGCCTTACTTAATCCCTTCCTGCCATAGGATGGGGAAGAAAATTGTCCCTGTTATTACGCCTAATTTGAAGAGGAGCATCCACTTCCAGCTGTTTAGTCAACTGGAATCACCAATAATCTATTGAGATCTTTTCAGATTTCTTCCAAGTTATATCACAGAGAATGCAATCAAAGGCTGGTTTTTAATCCATAAAGGCTACATAAAATAGTCCCTTAGATAGAATAGTATATTTTTCTGTAAGATTAATGGTTTAACAATGGCATGTGGGGCTTTTCTCTTATTAAAAAAGCTTGCTCATGTCTTCTTCTAGTCATTTCACAAGAAGCAGACTAGCATGCAAGTTGTGATGATATTTAATGGCTCCTAGTACAATAGTTAATTGGGTCAGCTCTATTACTATTTATTAAAATGGAAGCTGAGGAGGGCAACAATACATAGGTATTTAGAGTATGGCGGTTTATTTATCCACCCAATAAACACTGGGTATACCTTGAATTGTTATATGAATTAAAAATATTAACACATTTTGAGAAAAATATACCATCTATATATGTTTGTGTGCTAGGCTATAAACAATATATTTTAAAAATATATTTCCATTTCCAGTTTTTTTCATGAAAAACACAGTGCAGAAACATTCATTTTGCTGTTAGTTGTGAAATATTCAGAAATGGTATATCTTTAGACACGATAAATATGGAGGTTAATCTGAAGACACCAAGATGTACTTGTTAAACAGAGAGAAGACAACAGAAATCGCATATCTTTTCCCCAGGGAATGTCCAGACGCAAAATTCCTCAGAGTGCTCAACCTATTGGTCCTCCATTTTTGCTGGAGGAAGAAACTGGTGTTTCTCTTGGTAGTTGATTAGTCTTTCAACTATCTTGTTGATGCTACAGTTCTCTCCATACAGAAGTTGGAGCCAATTCCAAATAATCTCGCTCATGTTCTTTGCACAGTTCCAGGAATACCTGAACAATACAATAAATCAATAACTTCAAAGGAATTACACACACGTTACATTAGATTTATAAACTGCTAACATTGATTCTGACTCCTACCTAGGCACATCTGAGAATATAAAATAATTGCATAATGGATTATAGCAGCTTATGTCTGTGTTTTGTTTGAGGTGGAAACACAAAGGTAAATTTATCCATGTAAGGGTAAAGCATTAAAATGTTTTGTTTCTTTCCAGCATGCATCTGATGTTTCTGTAATTCTCTTTACCAGCACTACAAAGATAGCATAGCGCTTAAGATCCTCCCTTAGCTTACAGAAGTTTGCTAGTTTAAAATTTTTTTTGAGTAGCTACTTTCCCCCCTGGCTTTTTTAAAATTTAAAATAAGTCTTACAATTATTCCAGTCTCTTAAGACTGAAGAATTTCATCTCCTGCTCCCAAATAGCCAAAATACCTTATAGAACAGCTTTTTATTCTGGTGTGTAAGAGAATATTTTCTCACTATAAGTACCACTATGTTATTTGAATATCTAAGCCATTACCTGTTCCAAAGTGTTCAAAGAAAAGCTGTACTCTTCAAGACTGAAGTGTTGTTTAGCTGTATAAATAAAATATTAAGTCAGTTATAGCTGGTTTATTTATGTCTGACTTGGGTAATAATTTGCTTTCCTTCCCCTTTGCATGATTACTTTTTCTACCCAACATATATCTCTTTACTCATTGTGATAGCATCTACGCAGATTTTTGAGAGTTAACTTAGTGCCTTATCCAAAGTATGCTTTTGACATGGAAGGTTACTCTTTTTGATTACCCTTTTTTAGGAACTCACACTCAAAGCTAGGGGTGGAATTGGCAAGAAATCATAGTACTGCATGAACCTGTTCATTGTGGGTAGCTGAAATTGAGGTGGCCAACAAATTTGCCCCTGATCTAGCTGCCAGGCAGTCTGCACGTCCTTACAAATCACTGCAAAATTTATTCAAACATACCATCTTCTAGCATGGCAAAGGCTCTAGAGAGAGGCAGGGCATCTTCCATTGGGATCTTATAGACCAACAAAGTGGATATCCTAAGAGGAAGGGAAACCAATCATTAGTTATTAAACTGACCCAAAATGCAAAAAAAGTTGGCAGGGAAGGGAGGATGAAGAATAAATCCACAGCAAAATTTTGGGGGCACAGCTATGACTGTTTATTTGGGAAGGAATCTGCACGCAAGATGCCTTATATGGCAAGGAAAATACACATTACCTCCTTTGCAATAGTGGCGAATATAAGTAGGTTGGGTGTAGGATGAGGGTGAAGGTTTGTTCTCCAAGCTTGTGGGTTGGTTTCCAAACATTTTGTTACCAGACTAGGTAACATCTTCAGCGGAGTTTAGGGGATATCAGCGTCAGTGTTCTTCTGTTTATAAAGATGTTGCGTGGTCAGTAGGTCTTGTGATGAGTCAGGTGTGGGTGTGTCAAGTGAGGGTCTTTTAATGGGTCTTGTGATGGGTCAGGTGTGAGTCAACAGTGGGAGTCTTGTGATGGGTCTTGTGATAGGGAGGTTACATCAGATTAGGTGAAGTGCTGGTTAGGGCGGCTTGTGTGAGTTGCTTGAGGGTTGGAGCTATCTCTGGTTAGCTGTGTGGTTGATTTGGATTCTGAGGGGTTTGAAGGCTGGTTGTAAATCAATGTGTCTGTTAATGGAATTGTTTGTGGTGTGCCAAGCTTTGATGAACTCACAAGTGTGGTGGGTGGTAGCACGGCTGATGATTTTTGTGTTGCTCCAATCGAACTGGTGCTGTCAGTGTGGGTAGAGATTAAGGATTTGGGATTGTGGTGTTTGACTGCCAGTCGGTATTTGTGGATCCTGGTTTTTAATTGATGTGATGTTTGTCCCACATAGAATTGGTTGCAATTGTTACAGCTGATTTTGTAGATTACATTGTTTCCTTCTGTATCCTGTCTTTGGTTCTGGATAATTCCTGGCAGAATGAAGCTGTGGGTTTCTGGGATATTACTATTCCTAGAGGTTGGAGAATTCTGGCTGTCATTTACAACACCCCTTTTGTGTATGATAGGGTTAGTTTTTATGTGGTGATTGACTATGTGGGGTGTTATGGTTTGGGTTCTGTGTGTCGGAATACAAAGTTTTTTGGATAGCTGTCAAAGAGAAAGACATCTTTCTCTTCTCCTTTTCTTAGTATTGTGGTGCTGCAGTGTGTCCTGGCCCTTCTAAAGAGAGTCTGGACACAGCTTCCTTTGTGTGTGGTAGGGTGGTTGCTTGCAAAGCTGAGGATCTGGTCTGTGTGCATGGGTTTGCAGTAGACATGGGTTTCTTCTTCTGTGTTGTCTAGTCTCCCTATGTTGATGTCGAGGAATGGGAGTCTGTTGTCTAATAATAATAATAATAAAGTTGGAAGGGACCTTGGAGGTCATCTAGTCCAACCCCCTGCTCAGGCAGGAAACCCTATACCATTTCAGCCAAATGGCTGTCCAGTCTCTTCTTAAAAACTTACAGTGTTGGAGCATTCACAGCTTCTGAAGGCAGGTTGTTCCACTGGTTAATTGTTCTAACTATCAGGAAGTTTCTCCTTAGTTCTAGGTTGCTTCTCTCTTTGATTAGTTTCCATCCGTTGCTTCTTGTCCTGCCTTCAGGCACTTTGGAGAATAGCTTGACTCCCTCTTCTTTGTGGCAGCCCCTGAGATATTGGAATAGTGCTATCATGTCACCCTTAGTCCTTCTTTTCATTAAACTAGAAATACCCAATTCCAGCAACCGTTCCTTATATGTTTTAGTCTCCAGTCCCCTAATCATCTTTGTTGCTCTTCTCTGTACTCTTTCTAGAATCTACAGCCAGCTACAAATCCATCTGGTAGTGATGCTGTCTAACCCACATTTTTCTATCTTATCAAGTAGTAGGTTGTGATCTACTTTATCAAATGCCTTACTGAAGTCCAAGTAAATTATATCCACAGCATTCCTCTGGTCCACTAATTTTGTCACTTGGTCAAAGAATGCAATAAGATTTGTCTGGCATGATCTGTTTTTGACAAACCCATGTTGGCTTTTAGTAATGACTTTGTTTGCCTCTAGGTGTTCGCTGATTCGTTGTTTGATTATCTTTTCCAGAATCTTCGCAGGTATTGAGGTCAGGCTGATAGGTCTGTAGTTTCCTGAATCTATTTTTTCTCCTTTTTTGAAGATGGGAACTACATCAGCTCTTTTCCAGTCCTGCGGTAGTTCCCCAGTGCTCCATGATCTTTGAAAAATATAGTTCAGTGGTTCTGAGATCACATCTGCCAGTTCCTTGAGAACCTTGGGGTATAATCCATCTGGTCCTGGTGATTTGAACTCGTCTAGGCTGGACAGGTGCTCACTTACCATTTTCTTGCCTATCTTAACTTGTGTTTTTAATCTGCTTTTTATGGTACTGTTTTTGATAGGTTGGACTGTTTTTTCTCTTTGTGTAAAGACAGATGCAAAAAACCGAGTTAAATAGTTCTGCTTTCTCCCTGTTGCTTGTCACCTTCTTGCCACTTTCCCCCCACTAATGGACCAATCATTTCCTTAACTTTTTTCTTGTTTTTTACATGTTGAAAGAAGCTTTTTTTGTTATTTTTTACTTTGGTCGCAAGCCTTAGTTCATTTTGAGCCTTAGCTTTCCTCACTTCATCTTTGCAGGCTCGGGCTATTTGCTGTTTCCTCTTCAGATGTGAATTTGATCCAAGGAATATGTTATTGAGTAGGTGGTGTGCTTCTTCAATTTGGGAGCATTTGATGATGACGAAGGTCATCGATGTAGCATGTCCAGAATTTTGGTTGGATGGTGGGGTGGAGCTATAGATTTGAGTTGTTGCATGACTACTTGTGCTATTAGGCCTGATATGGGTGATCCCATCAGGGTACCTTGTACTTTTTTATAGATTTTCCCATTGAACTTGAAGTATGTGTTCAGGCATAGATCCAGAACTTTCATGATGGTTTCTGTGGACATGGAGTGTTCTGTGGTAGCACCATCTTTGTGGGTATGGTGTTTAGTGAATAGGTGGTGTATGGTTTGTTTAGCCAGGTTGATGTCTATGTGTGGAGGAGACTTGTGGTTGCATGTGCTTTTTCTCTAGTGGTGTTAACTATTTTTCTTTTTCCAATTTTCTTAGGGTGTCTTTTATTTTGTTCTCTAGTTGTTTTGTCAGGTCATTGTGGATTATTTGGTAGGTGTTGATGTCATTTAGATGGTTTTCGGCTTTGCTGATATAGTCAGTTTTGTCCATTACCACCATCAGCCTGCCTTTTTCTGCCAGTAGTATGACGATGCTTTCGTCTTGTTTCAGTGTCTTTAGTACTCTTTTCTCCTTTTAGCTGAGTGTTTAGTTTTGTCTGTTGCATTGCACGTTGGGGATGATTGTTTGCAGGGCTTTTTTTCTCATAGAATGCCCAGAATGGAGTTCCGGCACCTTTTTTGGATGGAACCTTGTAGGATAGGCAAGGCGGGTTGTATGATGTGTGTGAGTTCCGGCACCTTTTTTTTTTTTTTTTTTACAAAAAAAGCACTGATTGTTTGTCTGATGTCTTCTTGTGTTACACATTACCTCCCTTTGTATCCAGATATATGATCTTTCCACAGTATTAAAACTTTGTTTAATGTGAGATTGATAGAAAGGAACATTTACACTTCCATTTACTTAAATTCTCCAGCTATACCAGCAGTTCCCATCCTTTTCTATACCCCACACCCCTAGAACGCTTCTGATATATTCTCTCATCCCTTACAAAAGTTTGATATAACAGCAGCGAATTATGTACATGCATTATAATTTTGAAAACCCAAGTTTTCACACGCCCTGGAATATCGTCTCGCACCCCCAGGGGATGCGAGCACCCCTAGTTGGGAACCCCTGAGCTATACAGTAGTTGATGGTAATTTTGGAAAACAGCTTCATGCGAGAACCTTAATTCAGCTTAGAAAATGCACACGAAAGCCAAATGCATCAGGCTGTATTAGCACCTTAATCAAAGGCGGAGTGAACAGAGGCAACAGATGAAAGCCATATTCAGCTGGTTAATTTGACCCATCCCATAAGCAAAAAAAGTTAAGAAATTCACTATCAAAGAATAATATGGAATGTACTAATTAAAACTTTTTTAAAAAATCTGTCAATTTGCAAAGAAGGTACCTTTCTTGACGTGCTGCTTGTGGGAAAATCTTTAGAATCTGAGTATTCACAAGATCTCCTTGTTCTACTCCCTTTACTTTTATTTGTAGCAAATAATTTTTCCCAAATTTGCTTTTCAAATACTGAATTGAACCAAGGCACCTGCAGAAAGAAAAGATTACCATATATTATATGGTCTCAAGGTGTTACTAATTAAGACATAGATAGTCCTCACTTAACAACAGAAATTGGGACTGGAATTTCCATTGCTAAGAAATATGTTTGTAAAGCATGATGTCATCCGACCTTATTGCTTAGTACAGCAATTCCTGTACTCCTTGTTGCCATTGTTAAGCAACAATTGTGAGTTGTTCAGCAAGGAGCTCTTTTCAACTTCCTGCTGACTTCCAGCAAGCAAAGTCAGTGGGGAAGCCCTCGGGGAAGTTGCAAGTCCCAGACAGTTCACAGGCAGACCAGTGGGCAGATAAATGGCTGTTGCCAGGGTACGGATGTGACAGTGATGGTATCTGTGAATTCTATTTTGAAATATAGTTTATTTCCACTAGTATTTCATGCAGCCGCCCTTTCCCATGCATTCAGAGAACATCTACAGTATATGAAGTCATTAGATCTTGTGTGCTATTCCAATTCCCATCAATCATGAATTTTGCCCATATGGGAAGTGGCTTTACTTAGATAATTATCCAAGGTGAATGCATACTTTGGCCCAGTTTGGGCATTTGTTCATGTGGAAGGTCTTTGCCCATAAAAAAAACGTTCACCCTTAGAGCACCTGCTATCTGTATCAAACACACACAGGACATCTGATACCATTGCCCATATATGTTTTTTCTCTATGTGATGTGGTATCTGTGTAATATCTATAATATCTTCTCTACTCTATTGTGGAATTATCTGAACTCCCACGTAATTAATTTAGTTTCAGTATTTGTCTTTGTATCCTCTCAATAGACTTAGAAGTAGAAAATTGCTACTTAAGCAATTACTAGAAAACATATTGATAGCTTCTTTGAATTAAAAAATAAAAGCAGAACAAGAACACTCCTTTAGTTCATTCACTTTGCTTCATGCAATTCTCTATTTATGTTTCATCTATACTTTCTCTATTTGTGGTAATCTGTTATATAAAGTATTTAAGGAAGCCCACCTGAGCTGTCCAGACACCATGATAGCTATTCGGTCGCACAACACCTCTGCTTCCTCCATGTGGTGAGTTGTCAAAATTACTCCTTCATCTTTCTCCTGCAGCATAGTGTGAATTGCTCTCCTGTTGACAACAAATGGCTGAGGAAGTTTAAGCAACCTTAAAACAGCTCCGAAGGCCTTCTCCGGCCATTGCCAGTCTGTTCTGATCCTGCATAACTGATGGGCACATCTTCCATGCCAGAAGAAAAAAAAAATACCCCCATCTAGTCCCAAATTAATTTGCATGAAGGAATTGTAAAGAGGGAGAAGAAAACCTGCATCTTTTTCTCCTTACCTCTCTCTCTTTCCCCACTATGGAAAATGACTAAAGTCTCCTCAAGGGAGACTCAAGAGTTTTCTCTTTTAACCTTTGGGATCATGAAGAGAAGATGGAAGAGAATCTGCCATTTAGGAGGAAACCGGTTTTCCTCAGCATGAGTCAGATTCATTATCTGCACAGATAGGAACATAGTAACATTTTCCAACAGTAGCTGAGATATTCTAGAGGTATGAATGGGAAGTATTTCCTCTTGTCAGATGCTTTTTCTGTATTCAGGTGTAAGAAGTAATGTTTAGTCATTGGCTTTAGATATTAATTATAGAAGGGTTCCCCACCCTACACAACAGAACTAAAAGAGGAAGGAAGGAAGGAAATGGGGAGACTGGAATTTGTCATTTTTATAAGAGTGCAACACTTATTCTAAAGGTTTAATCCCTGAGTCACTTACCACACCTGGCGCTTCCCTTTTGGATCCAGGCCTGTGGTTGGTTCATCCAAAAGCATCAGAGTGGGATTACCCAACATGCTCAGAGCAAAGCACAGCTAAAATGTAGAAAATGAATCTTACCTTAGAAATCATAATATTTCATGCCAACATAGAACAGAAATGTGAAGACATAATTTTAAAAAGATATTTGTAAAGTGCTCTTCAACTACACATTTTTGAATCTGTGAAGCTCCACAGGACTATGTAAAAAAAAAAGACTGCAGAAAGGAAATCAATCAATCAGAAAATGTCAAAAGATCTTGTTAGTTTTATATGAAATTATCAAGGACCAGGATGAATAAAGTATTTATTTATAATGAATGTAGATGCCTTCAATTGGAAATGCATAATCAGCACCAGGAAATTTAAAAAGTCCATTATACCTCAATAGTCTACTAAATCCTAATACTAACATTCCTCATCTTTCAGTTTGTTCTAGACAGCTGAAGTCACCTTGACAAAATTATGAAATATGACATCATATTTCCTGCCATGTATTATTTAGGACCACACTAATACTTCTATGATGCTCCTGTAGGAATATACCAGAGTTTGGAATATTTTACAGCGTGCATGAATCAAGGTAAACCTTAATATTTGAGAATGAATTTTTGAACTTACTAGAGGGCAATTTCCCAATCCATAATTTTTAATTGCATGCTACACAGAACAGAACATCTGTTAAGCAAAGTCCATTTTTAATATGTCAGTATTGTTTGACTGGCTGCTCTGTGCTGCCCTCTGATTTTCCAGCAGCTCATCTTATTATTCCCACTGTCCAATAGATTCAAAAAAATGTAATATTTCCAAGCAAAACATGAGCCAATCATGTGCTATATAAGGTTTGGTGCTTAACAAAGACTGAATTCAGGTTTCCAGGGCTCCAAGCATAGCTGTCCATGCCATTAGAGCTGCCATACTGTATTAGGCATTCTCTTCTTGCCACCATCTTATGAAAATTTGCTTTCAAGCAACACCAACATAGCCTGCACTTTCACACACAAAAAAAGAGATCACATAATGCAAGAGAGAAAGCAGTAGAATGGCTGAGAGAGATAAGGGGAAATAACAAAGAGCAGCAACCCAATTGTTCTTGATGCTGCTACCAAATGTTTACCAAACCTTTAGTATCTGTCCCTTAGTACTAGAGTAACAAAACACCGAACTTACTTTTCTGGTTAATCCAGCTGCTAAAGTCTTTATTCTCTTTTTTAAATGCCCTCGGAGTTCTAGAGCTTGAGATATTCTAAAAACAAAGCAGAACTTACAATGTTTAATCTATTCTGCAATTGGAAACACATTGAGAAAATAAAAGACATTCCATTGTAATATTGTATCCTATGTAGAAATTTCAATTCTGATGTTCAAGAGCTGCAAAAGGAAAAATCAAAACTGAAAATAACTACTTAATAACTTATAACTACTAATATGTTTGTTTTGAATATATAAAGTGACTTCTATTAATAACAAATCTTGTGGCAGGGATCTAATTATTAAAAAGGATTCTTTGTCCATACCGATTAATGGCCATAATAGCATCATCCTTCCTTATTCCTTTTACGGCTGCAAAAATCTCCAAATGTTCTTTCATGGTCAAATTGGACCAGAGCGCATTCTCCTGAGGACAGTAGCCAAGAGCAACATTTTCTTCTGCCGCGGCTCCATCAGCTCCTTTAATCTGCACCTGTTCCAATGTAAGATATTTGAAATATCAGTAAGGTGACAAGGAATGTAAATGAAATGCAAGTATTCTATACCAATATAGTGCACTCAGAACCAAGTCCAAGAAAGATGAAGAGATATAGCATAGGGCTATATCTAATGTCAAACTGTAGCTATTAACTAGTCCAAAGTTATTTCATTTTCTTTAGTTTTCTAAATTAAATAAGTTTTACAATGCAATATAAGTAGGAGGAAGAGCAAGACATTCTCAAACTTTACTTTTTGTTTTTTCCAACTCAACAATATAGAAAATGTGAAATGGACTCTGGACTCTGTCCACCCATTGATCTTTTTTCCAGAAGGGAAACTACCTTTTGGGAGGAAGGAAGGAAGGAAGGAAGGAAGGAAGGAAGGGAGGGAGGGAGGGAGGGAGGGAGGGAGCGAGGGAGGGAGGGAGGGAGGGAGGGATGGATACAGGGAAAACAACATTCCAGACGGAAAAAACCTCCCAATGCTCCTAGTGGGTGAGTCAGTTGGGCAACAACCTTGAAAGCTGCCAACCGCTCCATTCTTAGGCACATACTCCATCCTTCCTCCTGATCATATGACTCAAAGAAGAATATAGAAAGCCTACCCACTCCTCTCCTATATAGGCACTTTCCTATACAAAGATGTCAGAAAAAGGGAAATCAAAAACATAGAAGACAGACACAATACATTACTCTGTAATACAGAAAAAAATCCAGATGCTCCCTATGGCTGCAGCTGGAAAAAGGGCTGGGAAGAATTCTAGAAGCTATGTCCTGCAAGTTCTTTCTTGTTAAAATGATTAAAGTTATGTTTACCTGTCCTGCACTTGGCTCTGTGTCTCCTGTTATCAAGTTAATTGTTGTACTTTTACCAGCTCCATTGGGTCCCAGAAGCCCTAAAACTTCTCCTACAAAGTAAAATATTTCCATTAAAATAGAGCCAAGCGAACTGATAAAAAATTAATTAATAAGAACTCAGTATAAACTGATTTATTACATTATTTATTTAATGAGTATTGAAGTACCTTGGTTTATCTTCTTGAGTTATATTCAAAATATCAATCAATAAACTCTGTATCAAAGAGATACAGTACTCATACATCACTGGAAAAGAACTCTGTCCCAGAATTAGTTTGTTCTCCTCTGACAGTTAGTTGTAGCCTCTCACCGCACCCCCAACTTATACAATTCATTCAACTTGCTGTTGTAAAGAATGAGGAAAACATCCAGGAGGAGGAATGAATGAAAAATAAAATTCTATTGCTTATATGAGGTTTCACCTACATACCACATGGATTATACCTTTAACAAAACAAGTCTTGCTTCCAACTACATGCACACTACTATATTATAAGAAAAAAATAAAAAGATATTCAGAATTTTTGTTCTGGTTAAATTTATTTTATTTTAAGCTTATTCTCTTTAACATATTAGTCAGATATGATAAGTCAGTTAGGATTGTTGAGAAGTTAGTAGCAAAAAATCAGAATCTCACCACCCCAGCTCTGTTCTAAAATAGGTAAAAATATGTGTATGTTGCTGTGGGATTGTATTTTGAAACCTAAGGCTTAGAAATGAGAAATTGGTATGTCCTATCAAAGCTTGCTACTGTAACTGCTATAAAGTGCATTATTTTCTCGTTTTCCTTTTTGGAGTACCTATTACAAGTGTCCTTGACTTACAACCATTCTTTTAGTGACTATTCAAAGTTACAATGGCACTGAAAAAAGTGACTTATGACCGTTTTTCACACTTCTGACTATTGCAGCGTCCCCATGGTCATGTGATCAAAATTCAAATGCCTGGCAATTGGATCATATTTATGACGATTATTGTTTCTCAGGGTCATAGGATCACCTTTTGCAACAAGCAAAGTCAAAGGGGAAGCTAAATCCACTTTACAACCATGATACTATCTTAACAACTGCAGTGATTCACTTACCAACTATGGCAAGAAAGGGGCAAAACTTATTTAAGTGTCTCGCTTAGCAACAGAAATTTTGGGCTGAACTGTGGTCGTAAGTCAAGGACTAATTATATTATTTTTGTTAAGTTTGCATTAAAAATGAATTTTGTGTTTTCTTGGTATGGATGGGCATTAACTATCCTCATACACTGAAGCAAAGGAAACCAAAGTTCATCAGCTCCCACAGTAGCCTTATTGTCTGCTGTGTGATTTATTCACAGAATACCCTTGTCCTCAATCATCACTCCAAAGTGGGGACTGAGAAAAGGTGTATTGTTTGACCTTAATCTGATAACAGCTTAACTCAATTTTGTAGTTCAATAATAGAATCTGATGGGAAATATGTCACATTTAATCTACCCTTACAGATCATTTGCTTGGTGAAATTCTGAACATTACTGTCCTAATTTGGCTCTCAGTGTTTCAAACCCCACAATGCTTCTTTTACTTAATTTTTGCTTATCAATGACTATAATAGATTTATAATCGAGACTGAGTAAAGAATATTGTTCATTCCAATCAAACCTTTTTTAACACAAAAGGAGATGTTTCTGGTAGCCACTTTTTTTTCTTCCTTCTTCTTCTTCAAACAAGAAGAGGAACAAGCCTTCCCATGTTCGTATTCCTTGCGCAAGTCATGGACAATGATAACTGGTTTCTAAGCAGAGAGAAGATATTGCTTACACTATATACACATGACCATTTTGCACTCTTAGTTGATCTAGGTATGGGTCATACCAGGCAATCTCTTTTGGTAAATTGCAGAAACAAGTAGAAGTGGCTACTTCTTATCAAGAGTACACCATTGTAACTCAACTTATCTCTGCTGGAAGCAGATTCCCAGTATATTCAGATAGATTTTTCCCATTGCCTGCTTGCCACATTATTATCTAACTATGTGAACTATTTTGAAATAATAAGAAATATTTGTAGCTTGGGTTTTAGATTTTGGCTGTGGCTTGTTCTCCAACCTTGTTTTAATATAATTGCTGCACATTTTGTTACCAAACTAGGTAACATCATCAACAGGATTTTCTTGTCCTATTCTCCTTAGCTCATAAGCATCTTGTGTGCCAGTGTGGTCAGTTGTTTGGAGCTATATTTGAATTCCGAGCAGCTGACTGGTTCTCTTGTTGATTGACACTTTGAATGGTCTTGGAGAACAAATCACAGCCAAAATCTAAAACTTGAGCTACAAATATTTCCTATTATTTCAAAGGTATATGGGTGTAAACTTATTGAGACCTGGTATTCCATCAAAGGAGCAGTTAACAAATATATTTATTTAGATCCAACATATCGATATGTAAGAAACGAGACTATTCGAAGTGCCAATCAACAAGAGAACCAATCAGCTGCTCAGAATTCAAATATAGCTCCAAACAACTGACCACACTGGCACACAAGACGCTTATGAACTAAGGAGAATAGGACAAGAAAATCCTGCTGATGATGTTACCTAGTTTGATAATGAAATGTTCAGGAATTATATTAAAACAAGCTTGGAGAAGAAACCAAAGCCAAAATATGTAAACTATTATCTAAACAATAATTCCTTAAACTGACTTAGATAATAGAACAATAACTTTGTTAGTGCCTCAGCCATGATGGTTTACAATAGAAAAGACAATACTTAGATCCCACTTATTTTAAACCTTCCACAAATTTCTTAATTTTTATTAAATGGTTTTGGACATTCTGGCATGACATCTACTTTGCAATCTCTTTCAAATGCTCTTCCTGCATGTTGTTCCTCTTGTGGCATTTGGTTTCATTAAATAGCTGCTTGTTGCTTCTTGATGCTAGTTTCCTGGAGGATTGGGTTACACATTAATTATGTAAAAAGATTTTTGGCCTCCAACACCCCTCCATTCTAAGAATTGGAATCTTTCATCATCAAACACTAGCACAGTCAAAAGAAAGTCATCTATTTGTGGAGATTCAGCTTATGCCCATAGCCTTCTCAGTGCCTAATCCTGCCTCTTCCTTAATACCACCTAACACCTCCTAACACTGTGTACTCTGTACACAGAAACTTGCCTAGCCAGATGACCCAAAACATAGAGCACAATTTCTTTCCAAATACTATCTTGGGATTTTTGGACTATAGTATTTTCTTACTTCAATAGTGCCTCAATACTCTTTAGGCATTCAAGGTAAATATATATTTGTAGTGAAAAGGTGCAAGGTAGAACACTATGCAGTATTGTGCATTTAGCTATATTTCATAAGCAAATCAAATATATTCTTGGAACAAGTTATACTTTTTTTTTTAAAAAAAAGAAAAGCCAGTGCTACTTTACCTCTTCTTCATTGAGAGAAGCCAGTGAACTCTGAACTCTTGTCCTTTCATCAAGGACATCTTTGTCATCTGCTTGGCTGAGCTCTTCAGGATTCTGGTGAGTTCTTTTTCTCTGTGGAGAAATCCTAGATATCAAAGATATAATAAAAGATCTCAAGTGATTACATATCAAAGAATAAATGGTAATTTCAATTAGGAAGTCTTTGATATGGTCAACTGACTAATCAATAAAGTACACTATTACTATCACATTTAGGAAGGTAGCAGAAGGTTCAGAACTTCTGAACCATGTTGAGATTAAATGAGAAATGCTTGGCTGCAAAATCTTCAGGATTCTGGAAGAGTTCTTTTTCTCTGAAACCTGAAATCCTTAAGTGATATCAAAGGCATAGAAGGTCTTACATATCAAAGAATAAATGCAAGAATTTCAAGAGAAGTCTTTGATCATGGTTCAAGATTGACTAATCAATAAAGTACACTATTACCCACTTTAGGAAGGTAGCAGAAGGTTCAGAACTTCTGAACCATGTTGAGATTAAATGAGAAATGATTGGAAAAATACCTCAGCAAAATGACTATGGGGAAGACCTTAGAAAGGAAAGAAACCTGACACATTAAGTGATTTCTGGCATAGAAGGTCTGTGTCTGCAAGAAGTAGAGGACTTTTTATCACCTGCTTCTTCACAGATTGTAACTGGCCTTCCACCCACTTCTCCCAACAGGCAGAATCACATGTTGTCTAACTTTTTGCTTTCTCCCTCATTGAGCTACCATAAATGGGTAGCCAACATCCAAATGACCACTTGATAGTGGCAACAAGTTGGCATTTATTGCCATAAAAGGTGAGCCACCAACCATGATGGACCTACTAGTAAACTGTACCTCTTCCATTTTGTTTGCATTTTTTTTCTTTATTGAGGCACATGACACATTTATCAAATCCAAATTCCATTTTGATATTCTCACTATATAACTTCACAACTGAAGAAAATTGAATTTCATTTTCTGATTTCCTACATAGCTTCAAATCATTCATATATAACAGATAGAATGCTTTTCTACTTTGCTTCAATGGTTCATGTTCAAATGGTGGTCGCGCAATGGTTAGAATGCAGTATTGCAGGCTAATTCTACTGATTGCCAACTGCCAACAGTTTAGCAGCCTTCTGAGATCGGTAAAAATGAGGACCAGATCGTTGGGGGCAATATGCTGACTCTGTAAACTGCTTAGAGAGGGCTGTAAAGCACTGTGAAATGGTATATAAGTCTAAGTGCTATTGCTGTTGCTATTTTATTTGTTAAAAGGTTGAAGTTTACATTATGTAAAGAAGAATTTCTATAAAATAAGATATTGTTGGTATATGATGACAGAGAAATTATCTAGAATGTACAAAGACACCCCTAATGTGTGTTGCAATTGAAAGAAAAAATGAAGGGACATTTTATCATGCTTGATGGACATGTAAAAAACCTTCAAAATGGATTCAAATACATACTTTGATACAGATGATTTTAAAGATTAATATTCAATTGAAGCCAGAACTTACTCTTTTAAGATTGATGGCTATATAGTTAGAAAAAGTCATGGAAGATTATTATAATATATGGTTACTATAGCAAAATTATTATATGCACAAAGATGAAATGATTCAACATTACCTACTATGAAGGGAACTAGGGAAATTAATAATACTTTATTGAAATGGATAAATTGACTTCTTTGATTAGAAAAAAATATGTTATCTACATGTATTGGGGACTAGAAGCCTCTTCTGGACTTTTTGAATAAAAATGAAAAAAATAACTTCTGACAAAGAGGACTATGATGTAACTTTAGAAAGAGAAGTCAAAATATATTTCTACTTATAACTATTGTGAAGAATATTGGAAGCCACTTTATCTTTTTCCTTTCTATTTTTTTAAAAAAAATTCTCGTACTTTTTGCTTTCTTTCTTTTTCTTTTATCTTTCTTATTTTATATTGCTTTGTATTAGTTTTTAATTTCTTGTTCAAAAGTTTTAATAAAAATTATATGTAAAAATATTATTTTATTCATAATATGAATGAGGGGTATCACTTAGATTCCCCCCTCAAATCCTGCTGTACTGTGTCATCAGGCCTGGGGATTTTTTTCTGGGGTTGCATAAAACAAATATACAAAATATTAGTAATTTTCTTAATTATTAATTATTAATAGTCAATTCTTATTTTAATTCTTCTGAGACTAGTGCTAAGATTGTACTTTTGCTGTGCATCTTTTGCCACATTAAGGGGCTTGCGTGCTTCAATAACATCAGGAGCTATGCTGGTGGTGGCTTAACTACTGTAGGTTCAACCACACCAAACATGACTTGGTGGAGAGGCCAATGGATGGTCCAAACATAACCTAAAGTATGGTCCAAATACAAATTGTTATGATTGATTGCACAATCAGTCAGATATTTACCTTGGATTTGGCATTTTTATCCATCTATTGAATCTTCCCAAGGACTTGGGAGAGATAGTTGTTATAAGGAAATAGAAATAGAGTACAACCAGTAGCAAGATGGATGGATTCAATGATAGTAGAAATGGCTGTAGCATTAGAAAGCATGAAGAACAAGGTTAGGAAAGATGGTCATGTGGTTACTAAGAGTTGATTCCAACTTGATGGCATGTAATCAAACAATCAATATTAATATAAGTGCTGTCATTCAACTAACACACACATATAAAACACATTGTATGCATATTGCAATATATACAAACCTAAAAATGGGATCTCTTCTCATAACAGTCTGATCATATTTCATCACCAGATAACGCAGTAAAAATATGAAGATTATACCCTGCAAGTAGGGCTAAATAGAAGCAAAAATAGAAAATTACAATCATATATCCTGCAGTATAGTTATACAGATTATACAGAACAATGTTCTGATTGGTTCAGCAGGAATCAGAATAAACCTCAATTCACATTACGCTTCTGTCCAAACTATGGTTCTCTCCACCAGAATCATAAATTACAACTGTTTCATTAAAATGGCTTAGACACAATCACATGCAATTTTTGAAATTAAGACATTAACATGCAAAGTTTTTAATGTACATCTTAGCACAATCGCAGAATCAAGCTTATAAAGCAAATAGTTCAGCAGAAATGAAATAAATATAAAGGCATAATCAATGTAGCTTCACAATTCAGTGGTGAGTTTGGTTTTATATCCAGTTTGCTGTACTCAATACAGAATTAAAATCTTTTTGAGCACTGAAAGCATGTCCTGGGAAATCAAGTCCATTTCACTTCTCCATTGCTGTTGATCCTCTATAGAAGGTAAACAACAAGCAACGACCTATCCATGGAATCCTTCTCCACAGATAGAGGGGACTGTGTAGAAAACGATTTAGAAGTAATCACACTGATTGGCAAGAAGTTTATTGTGGGATCACGGCCTGATTGCTAAGTAAAAAGGAGTTTTGGAATATCTGTTTGGAAGATGTTCTCCTTCTCTGTTGGCCATGGACATGAAAATGAAAGCAGTAAACGGAACTTGTTCCATTCTTCTCCAAACTCTGCTCTCCAGGCTCCTCACAAGTTCATTCATTCTTTCAGATATAAGATAATTCAGGCATATCACCTTCTCAGGAACAATAATAATTCTCATGATGATAATTCTCTGCAACCTGTAGAAAGCAGATCTGCTTGCTATCACACTGTACCAGCAGTGTCACTTAAAAGGTAGGCAGTGTATAGTATTAATAACTGCCTTTGCTTGTGCTATGGCCATATACTGAGGTCTAGGCCAAAAGGCTCCACCTCCATCTCACATCAGTGCTATACATGTGGGTGGGTGTGTTTTGAGGGAACTCACAGGTGGAATTTTGTGGTTTGGGACAAGCCCTCAACCTAGCTCTCATGATAAATAGTATTATTTTCCTCATGCCTCAGCACAGTTAAAGAAATAATGCAAAATCTATTCCCAAAAATAGTTAAAACAAAAACCATTCCACTGAAGCTGCGTGTATATATGTGAACATGGCCCCCAGTACTATAAATAAATACATTCAGTTCTCACCATGAAAGTAGATATAAAGAGCTGTGTCCGATTTGAAATATCACCTTCATCAATATAAAAGCCTCCCAGCAGCTATTAACAAAGCAGAAGGAATTTTAAAAAAGGACAGTTATGTATTTTCCGCATTTCTATTTCATCCAAGCAAGGGCGGACTGCCTGAGCAAATTCTTAATTCTAAATCCCTGTGCTTCCCCCGCCCACTCCCTTCTGAGCACTTCCTCATAGCAGCTGCCAATCAAATGAGGGGTGGGGCAGAGAACAAGGTGGCTGTCTGGGAGCTCTGGACTCTGAAGCTTCTCAATAAACAGACTCAGCTGATTCCCAAAACCCAGGAAGAAAAGCAAAGAGTCTATGAGTTGAATAGCTCAAGCGTAGGCAGAGAAAGGGGCAAGGAAAAGGAGGCAGCAGCTGGGAAAACGAGAGAGAGAGAGAGAGAGAGAGAGAGAGAGGGAGGGAGAGAGGGAGGGAGAGAGAGAGGGGGGGCATTGAATTCCTTCCCTCTGGCCTAGTCTGAGGGAAAATGTCTTCCAGCTGTTTCCCTCAGACTGAGCCAAAATTTGGAAGAGGAGAAGAGTCAAGAAGCCCAGCTGGGAATAAACAAGAAGACATTTTGTCCAAACAGAAATAGAAAACAAACTAAAAAAGAGAGAGAGAGAAAAAACATAGGTTGAACTCTGGAGAAAAAAAAATAGCTTTATAGAAAGTGACTATACAGTATAAAGGTGAAAACAAAAAGAAATAGAGAGGTCAACAATAAAATATATTAGAGATACAGAATGGAATGATAGGAAGATACGGTAAAATTGGACTTTAAATAATATAGTATAGTTTAAGTGCCCATAAAATAATAGTTAAAATAGAAGATAGTTTGGATACTATAAAATCAATTTCTAAAATAGGTGAAGCTGTTTATAATTTTAGGACTCCTTTGTGGGGGAAATGGAGGGGTAGCTTTCCTTATTTTGTAAAATCAGTTTCCTCCAGCCATTAAACAGATACAAAAAATCCAGCCAACTTTCCAGTGTCGTATGTCTTTATGCAGTCTGGATCAATCTGGTTATTAGTTCAGACAAGAACCAGTGACAGAACTTTTGTAAAATTAGTTTTTGTAATTTTTGTAAGTCTTTTGTAAAATTAGTTCTTTCTAATTCTCTTTTTATGTACTCCTGGATTCATCTGACCCTGAGCAATAGGTTTGCATCCATCCTGCAAAGGCAAATTAATCAAGACCTGATATATTAGATATACTTACTTTGGGAATCAATAAAAGCATAGCAGAACTCAGAACTAAGTCTGGGACTTGAGATGTTTGGTCAGATAGGGCCCAAATCTCCCATCTCTGTTATACTGACATTGCCTCATTTTTCTGGACTTTCCAACCCATGCTCTACATAGACTTAAGCAAATAGGATTGTGACTGAAGTTGATAACCATTTAAGCTTGACATTGCTTACGACATTGCTTTGTCTGGCTGTCCACTGGCCTGCAGCCAGTGAGGCAAAAGAAACCAATTGACACATGGCTTCCAGAAAAAAAAGAAAATGTTTCTGCTAGAGCTAACTAACCACTTCCTGGCCCTTCTATATTCCTAGGGGACAACCACAGGGAAACACACAAAATTTTAGGCAGGAAAATGGAGCAGCTTTAGTGGATCATTGGATTACTGTATAGATAAATCCTCAACTTACAACCATTTGTTTAGTGACAGTTTGAAGTTACACAGCATTGAAAAAGGTGACATGACCATTTTTAATATGACTGTTGCAGCATCCTGTGGTCATGTGTTCAGAATTTGGACACTTGGCAAATGGCATGTATTTCTGAGGGTTGAAGTGTCCCAGGGACATGCAATCACCTTTTGCTACCTTCTGACAAACAAAGTCAATGGGGAAGCCAGATTCACTTAACAACCAAATTACTAACATAACAACTGCAATGACTGACTTAACTGTGGGAAGAAAGGTCATAAAAGGGGCAAAACCTAAATATAAAGCTTAGAATAGCATGGTTGCATAATTGTACACACCCTTAAACTGATATTTTGTTGAAATCCCTTTTGATTTTATGACAGCATTCAGTCTTTTGGGGTAGAAGCCTATCAATATGGCACGTCTTGCATCAATTATGGAGGGACATCCAGTTCTTGGTGATGTCATTGTGCCAAATTTTCTCCACTTGTTGATGACTTATCTTCATTGTGTTCCATGGTATATCTAATACTTTAGAGCAGGAGTGTCAAACTCGCAACATCATGTGACGTGTCGCAACGTATCACAACTTTTTTGCCATTGCCGGCAATGGGGTGGGCACGGTGTCGCTATGATGCATCCGGCCTGTGGGCCGGCAGTTTGACACCCCTGCTTTAGAGATTGTTTTGTACCCTTCTGCCTGATACCTTCCAACAATGAGATCCCTTTGATGCCTTGTAAGCTCTCTGCAGACCATGGCTTTTGCTGTAAGAGGCAACTGAGTAAAAGTCAGGAAAATCCTATTAACACAGCTGAACATTAAATGGGCTTGATCAGAGTTACTTTAATTGATGGCAGGTGTGTACTGATACATTTTAATATCAATTTTAACGTGATTGGTTAATTCTGAACACAGCTACATTCCTACCTATAAGAGGGTGTGCATACTTATGCAATCATGTTACTGTACGTTTTTTATTTTTTTTCCTCCTAAAAGATTTCAGTTCATTTTTCAATTGAATTGTATAGCCCAGGGGTCTTCAAACTTGGCCCTTTTATGACTTGTGGACTTCAATTCCCAGAATTCCTCAGCCAGGCATGCTGGCTGAGGAATTCTGGGAGTTGAAGTCCACAAGTCATAAAAGGGCCAAGTTTGAAGACCCCTGGTATAGCCCATATGTTATATCAAAGGTGGAAAAATTCTGAAGTGATTTATCTTACTTTGATTTTTTTTTTTTACATCTCAAAAACCTGTGATTTTAACAGGAGTGTATAGAATTTATATCCACTGTACCATAAAAGCTATGATAGCTGAACCTATATCTTGCTCACTACAAAAGTGCATTTTTATTAGTACTAAGCAGAGAAATTCTCCTGATTTATTTTTCTACCACTCAATCTGATCAAACAGAATTCACTTTGAAGGAAAAATGAATTTTAGTGAAATCCCCAGTTTTGGAGTGTCACTGGGAAGAGGCAGCCCTGCCCTTGAGGAATTGTTGGTTCCTGGGGAAAATTCAGAGAACTTTTTTACCCAATTATTCCCTATACAAACTGGGTGGATTAAAAACTATTTATGCTCAGCTCCAATTTTCGTAAGAACAAGCTAAGAGATAATAAATAATATTGCACTTACAATTGTAAAAGAAATTATAAAAGTCGTAACTGGAAACATAGGAACGAAAAAACCTAACAGGTGTCTTATGTAGTATTGTGTAATTGAACTTGTCATGACACTTATTATGAACAAAAGCAGCATGACCTAAAATGAAAGAAGAAAGTAGTTTAATATTTTTTAACAAATGAAATCACTTTACCCAATTTTTTTTCCTATAACCTCTGTCTTGACTTAACACATTATATGGTGATTTCAATTAAGCTACCCTTTTACATTTGATCATTGCTATCCATGAAGCAGACTGCTTTTCTTCTCCTCATGTTTCCCTTCCTTCTTTTTGCTTTTATAATTAAACCTGCTGGGGAAAATGAGATTTACTAACCTTATTTTTTTTACCATTGAATAATACAACATATTTCTAACTGAATCACATGGGATGCTCAAACAGCTTAAGTAGATGAAACATGGCAATGAACACTTACTCAGTTATTAAGTAATTTCCTGCTTAATTCCCACCCCACCACAATTTACTTGCTGGTGTCAGCTCAGGGATGCCAAGAACCAGAGGGAAGGCGCTGGGACACCTTAAATCTCAAGAGCAACACTATCTTGCTCATTCTTGAAATTTATCTTCCTGAATGCCTCAGGTCTTTGCGGTCAAAGTTACAATGACATTAAGAGGCATGTAGTGCTAAGAGGAAAGCAAAATCCTCCCCCAAAGTAAGTCCGGAAAGTGAGATTGGATCAGGAAGTCAACTCTATACAAACTATTGAAATTGGCTATAGTTACAGAATCTTCCAAGTCTGAGTGTGCTTTTTCTCCCCTCTTTCTTACACCCCAAGGAGACAGGGAGGGGGTCAGCCTGAGTCTCTTCTTAATACAGTCTCTCTTCCTGGAACTTAAGGAACACTTCTGTCCTGCTGTCCTTGTTTGTGCAAGATTCCTAATGTTTAAGGCTATTTCCCTGTCTGTCTATAACCAGCCTGCACCAAAGAGCAAAACTTCTGTCCCACAAAACTAATCTGTCTCCCTAGGAAACAGCTGCTGCATCCACATGCCGGGTACATGGTGGGAAGTAGCAACAGAACGGTGCAATGCTTAGCCTTCTTTTAAAGCCCAGAAGAGCTTTTGAAAGACATCTTCCAGTAAGTTCTCCTAACCAGAGCCTTCCTGGCCAGCAGTGTGACCATAGAGTCTTCCAGGTCTCATAGTTGTCAACCAAGAATACATCAAGCTGCTTTCAACCATCCCTTGTTAAGAAGAGGCCCCTTGTATATGGATACATTGAGCATATACTTACTAAAATAGAGATGACTGACCAAAAACTGGCAGTATGCTTTTTTTGGCGAAATACGAAGGCAGTTATGTATAGGAATAAAACAATCGATATACTGTAGCCGAGGAAAAATGCCACCTGCTCAAAAGAAAGCTCTGTATTAACAATTGGCTAATGTCTTACCAAAAAAGCAGAAATGTCTCCTTCATTCTAATAGCTTTTAATAATGTTTTTTATTCTGTTCAATCATGTTTGATTCTTAGAGATCCCTACAGTGCTTTACCATTGCCTCCTTCCTAGGGCTGAGAGAAAGTGACTGACACAAGATCATCCAGCTAGCTTTTGCTTAAAGCAGAACTAGAACTCAGGGTCTCCTAATTTCCAGCATGAATCACTACACCAAACTCTCTCTTTTATAATAATTTCATACAATGCTTTAAGTACAAGGAACCTATGTACCAAACTGACATAGCAAGTATTTTAGTTAGTGAATCTGAGTGAAATTAACTTATTATAAAGCAGTTTGTGACAATTTATGCAGATGTGTACATTGCAAAGCTTGGTCATCAACCTTGAAACATTACAGAAGAAAATCCATACCCTTGAAAGAAAAAATGTCAAAATCTTTGCATTGTGAAGGACAAGAACAGTAACTAAGTAAAAAAGTGATCTTAGGAAATGCTACTGTAAATTAAAGGTCCATTAATCTATACTATTTTTAATCGTTGTATTTCCCTTTTTTTCTGTAAAAGCTATGCCTAATGCCTGGCAATATCTTTGGAATATTTTCTATTCCCTATTATTTTTTCCTCATTATATGAGATGGATCGGTAGGTATGATGTAATATATCTTTGACCAATTCAATTTATTTTTGCTTTCCTCACAGGTAATCCTCAACATATGATCATCCATTTAACAATGGCCTCAGAAAAAGTGACTTATGATCCACCCTCAGAGTTACAACCTTCACACCACCCCACAGTCATACGATTGCAATTTGGATGCTTGACAATCAACTCATATTTACAATGATTGCATATCCTGCAGTCACATGAGTATGATTTGGAACTTTCCCAGCCAGCTTCTACAAGCAAAGTCAATTAATTAAGCCAATTACAAGCAGATTCACTTAATGAGCATGTGATTCATTTAACGGCCATGGTAAAATGTTGTAAAATTGGGTCCTGTCATGTGATGTCTCTCTTAACAATTGCATTGCTTAGCAGCCAAAATGGTCACTGTCCCGATTGTAATCGTAAGTTGAGGACTACTTATATTTGTTCTTATCTTTCTTGCTGGTGGCAGGCAGTTTGAGTAAGGCTATGGCAATGTGTCTAAATAAACCCCCCTACAAACCCCACTGGCCATTAACCACAACTGTCTTCTAAAGGTGATGAATGGGGACAAAGTTCCTCTCTCAGTTTATTGCCAGTTTATTGCTAGTTCATTGTTGGGGAGTGGCTTTTTCAGACAGTTGATGATCAAAGACATATTCCTGCCATTTAAGGTCTGTAGAAGGACTTACAAGTAGTCCTCAACTTACAACCGCAACTGAGTCTCAAATTTCCGTTGCTTAGTGAAACATTTGTTAAATGAATTTTGCCCCATTTTATGACCTTTCTTGCCAGAGTTGTTAAATGAATTACTGCAGTTATTAAGTTAGTGTCAGAGTTTTTAAGTGAATCTGGCTTCCCCATTGACTTTGCTTGTCAGGAGTTTGCAAAAGGCAATCACATGACCCCGAGACACTGCAACCGTCATAAATATGAATCAGTTGCCAAGTATCTGAATTTTGATCATGTAACCATGGGGATGCTGCAAAGTCATAAGTGTGAAAAATGGTCATGTCACTTTTTTCAGTGCTGTTGTAACTTTGAATGGTCACTAAATGAGCTGTTATAAGTTGAGGACTACAGTATTTAATAATATAATAATCAGTATTCTGATTATTATAAAAAGGTAGACATGAATGCTTGTCATTAAAAATTATAAATGTAAACCTGAGAGAAAATCACATGTTAAAAATGAATGAAATTCAATTACCAAGCAGAAAATCAAGCTGGGTATAAAGTGAGGGTTTGCAGCTCCTATTTTTAAAAACCACGGCCAAAGAACTAAAAGAAGTAGAATGCAATGCAGGGGCATATCCACTAGAGCTTGTCCACACCAGTAGGCAGAAGGAAAAAGTCCTGCAATTCGCAGCTGGGAGCGAGTTCTTATCTAGTAAAAAAAGGGAATAAAAATTCCAAATAATGACTAAACTATTTAATTAAAGGATTGCATAAATTCAATTCAAGAAGATGACAGAGATAAATAGAATATACTTTTTCCTTCCCTCCCACAACTTTCATCAGTATGTTGATATATCATAACAAAGCCTAACAGCCTTTCATGGCCAACCAGCCTAGTCTGAATGTCCCTCCTCCCTCTCTGGTTCCTTCCTATTTACAAATATTATCATAACAAGACACTTGGTTACTTATATTCATTGTTTAATATTGTAGCAGAAAAGTTAAATTTTGTCCTAAATCTAGTAAAGGTCGCTCTTGTTTAGGACAAAACTCCCCAAAAGGCTTACATGACTCCTAGAAGGTAACTTTTTTCTAGATATAATCTCAGCCTGTGTGGAATGCCTTGAATCCTTAATTAATCATCATCATCAGCAACAGCAGCAGCAAAACTTAAGTCACGGGTTCAAACTCGATTGCATCACGTGACGTATCGTGATGTATTGTGACATTTTTTGCCTTTGCGGAACCGGGCTGGGCATGGCCTGCACATGACGTATCTGGTCTGTGGGCCGCCAATTTGACACCCCTGTCTTAAGAGAAAAACTTGTTGCACTGTGTAGGTTCCCTTCAGACTTTTACTTTGGATCTGGATGGGTATTTTCCAAACAGGTATAATTTGCATGTCAACTCTGCAATGAACCTGGCTGAAGCCATCTTGCTTGTTTTTCAGTTGCCACAAGAATGGGGGGAGGAATAGGGAGATTTATGCTAGTCTAAACAATTCTCTGTCCCGTGGGAACCAAGGTCATTCCTGTTCGTTAGACTAGGGGCTGAGCATTATGTTAGAAAGCCCACCAAACTATTATTTTGGGAAACGCAGTTGATTGCATAGTTTCTGGGGAGGGAAGTTAACTTTGTCATAATGTAACTTTTTGGAGGGAACTTTAGTCTTGTTTTCACTTTTGACTGTGCCAATACTTTGTAGCCAATAAACATTAGGGGAAAACTCAAGCCTCGGAGTTCTGTTTTAGTTGGCCTCATCTATCGGAACCATTACATTAAACCAAGACTCACTGAATCTTTAATACTCAGGGTTCTGAGCTCCAGTCGCCTACCTAACACCTGTAGGAGGACGACAAAGACTCAGGGAAGAATCTGAGATGGAGAAGAGAGGAGAGGCGTACTCTAGCCTCAGCGCGACATTGGCTGCTGGAACACAGGCTACCACCCAGGTAGAGAGTGGGACTCCTGCCACTGGTGCACAGCCGAAGGTCCGGGTGATCCTGTCGGAGGATCTTATCTTTCAATAGTCCTCTAGGAAGCTTTCAGTTCAAAGTTATGCCGTTTGGCCTCCAAGGGACCCCTGCCGTGTTCATGCAATTGATCAATCAAGTGTTGCATGAACACCTATATAAAGGGGTCCTAGTCTATCTTGACGACATCCTTATTTACACTGAAACCATGGTAGAGCATGTAAGATTAGTGCACTAAGTGCTCAGAAAATTACTGAAAGCAAAACTTTATGCTAAACTCTCTAAATGTGAATTCCATCGAACATGTCTCTACTACCTTGGTTACAGTATCTCCAGCGAAGGGGTAGAGATGGACCCAGCCAACATGTTCTTAGAGGAAAACTCAAGCCTAGGAATTCTGTTTTAGTTGGTCTCATATATCGGAACCATGACATTGAGAGGAAGAGGAGGATGGAAGACGAAAACTATACATTCACACAGATTATGACATTAATATTGGTTTTACCAATGAAATGACCTTTCTGGATAAACTAACTTGTTCCTTTAATACAGTTTCAGATATAAGCTCCTTTTTATTGTCTTAAGTCTTCTAAAATCTTGTTACAACAATTATATCTTTTCTTTTTGCATTGGGCATTGTTTCTCAATATAAGTTGTAATTTCTTTCAGTGTTGCATCACTCTTTAATATAATAGTCATAGTATAAGAAGGGCAAAGGACATATGCAGCAAAAGCTACACACTTGCCTCAAATATCAGGTTGCATGTATGTAATGATGTTATTGGCATGATGATGTCACTGTTTTCATGTCATCAATTTGTCATCATCATAGTATGATAATGAAACTCTGGAAGAGCATCCTTTCAGAAATACATATGGCTTCTACCCTTCAAATGTTCTGAAAGTCTTTTAAGGCCAGACTCTCTTCCCATGCCTTGTATTTTGGCACTCTTCATTATTTTCCCCAGGCGTTATGTATGTAGTTTTTATCTTTTGAAATTAGCAGGGTCCGTAAGATTATTTGGGACACTACACATCCTCTTCACGACCTGTTTTCCTTGTTACCTTCTGGGAGGAGGCTTCGTGGTATCCGAAGTAGAATATCCAGATTCAGCCATAGTTTCATTCCATACAGCATTAACCTTGTGAACTCTCAAGCTTCCTCCTTCCGTTATATATTCAAGATAAACAGTGTTTAATATTTATTTGTTATGTATATGTAGGGGTGTGGGTCTATACATATATTGTTTATAGTATGTTTAGGTGTGTGTCATGTATGTATTCACTTTGAGAGCAACTAAATTTCATTTTTGATGTGTGCCGATGTGCCCACAGTAAAAAATGACAATAAAGGTTATCTTATCTTATCTTATGTATTATTTTAAATATTAATTATGTATTATTTTAAATATTGTAAGCTGCCCAAAGGTTTTTTTTGTTTTGTTTTGTTTTGTTTTCTTTTTGGAGTTCAGGCAACCTTGAAATTCAATCAATCAATTTTTTTAAAAAAATAATATATTTGTATTTTTCTTGGATAGCATCAACACAAAGTCAAGAGAACTGCAATTATTTTAAAAAAGCCATAGCTATAATGATCAATGAGAAATAAATTCTGAATACAGATATTGTCCATCTGTAGCATCTGACAGAATCTTTTAACTTACTCCTGCTGTCATTTGCAGATGCCACATGAAAGTACAATATAGGCATATCTTAATAAAACTTTGAAGAAATCAAAGAAATATAATTATTTTACCATGTAATCTTCATTACTTCGCATTGCAAATAGTGGTGGAAAAGCAGGTAATACAACTGAGGCCGCAATCATGTAAATTTCCATTAACATCCAGAATTCAGGATTTAAATTATCCTAAGGAATAAATTAAAATATGTTTTAATCCATTGTGATAAAATGTCATAATAGAATAGCTATTATTAACATAAATGCTAGTCTAGCCCTGTCACATGACCATTTACTTTTTTAACCACATAGAATTGTGTCATCAAAACAATTTTGATCTGGAATGCAATCTCGTTGATTGCATAAAATTCAACTTACCCTTGAATGACTGGGGATGGGACAACATTGCAGGATATATTCATTGAACATCTTAAACTCTCCCACCACTTATGCTCCCTAGCAATCGCCTTTTACTTTTACATAATATCTTGAAAACTATGATTAGATTATATTTGAAACTAAACAGGAATATTTTCCCTGTTGCTTCCTGCACACAAAAAAACTTCATTTGATATTCCTCTGGAATACTTACGCTGATAAATACATGATTCCAGGTTCGAAGATGGGCAGTAGAATTAAACATATGCAAAAATGCATTGCTGATGATGTTGACAAGCACAGGAAAGCAGTTAGTTATCTCCATATGGCACATAAGTGTGAACTTGTATTTCTGAACCAAGGCAAGAAGTTAGAACACAAGGGACACAAGTGAGGAACGTGCTAAGAGAACAACAGTTCTAAAGAATGTAATTTACATAATTGCAAACTTAACTTATAATAAAAGCCATTTGATTTTTTTCTAATTTGAAAAAAAGCAAAAAATATGAATGCATCTTTTTTTAAGCTAAGGTCTAATTTGGCCTTTGAACTGAGGTCTTAATTGCCTCCCAAAGTATGTGGGATCATAACAAAGAAGTAGGCAGGACCAGGACAAAATTAATAACAGTATGATTATTCCAGACGTATTTAATACTTTTCTCCTTATGACATATTATAAATTTCAGTTTAGCAGCTACTCTGGCCATTCACTGTGGACCATATATTGTGGGCCTCTGACATATGCATGCAATTAAAGCAGAACACAGCCATCCCACAGAAGTGTCATTAGAAATTTAATAAAGTTTTAAATTATTTTTTAGAATGGAAACCAAAAGTCTCGATCATTAAAAAAAAACCCACATTCTTCGCATAGTAAAATAAAAATTCATCATATTAAAAGAATTGAAATCTACCACATAACAGCCTTCTTTGCATCTATACAGTTATTTACACTACTAGAAATGCTGTATACTTTTGATGAGAAGTTATTGTGTTTTTAGCATGTCTTCCTAATAGCTGTTTTACTTAAAAATATGCAAGCAAAGCAGAATACAGGCAAATGTATTCCTTCAAATAAACAATATATTTACAAAGTTAGGATCTAATTTCCAGAGAGCACTCAGAAATATCACCAATCCCCAGTTTCAGTTTCAGTCTATGTAGAAATACCTCTTATCAAATTCAAATGGCAAATCTATCTTCAAATTATTTGTGACCTCCCTTGAAGATATTAAATTCCCTTTGTTATTAAATTCCAAAGAGATTTCCATCTATCAAGATATAACACTACTTTTATAGAAGGTAGTAAATTATAACATAGTTAGCATAGGGAATGCTAGTTTCATGCTGTGGGGTATTTTGCAGGGCTATAATTATTTAACTTGTTGGATTTTCCCCATTTTTCAGCCTTTCTCATTCAGATTCAATAACGGGCAGTCTTTTGCTTTCCAAATGCTGATCTCTATAAGGCCCACAAGTGTTATCACCAATGTTATGTTTTGCTTGGGAATTTATTTTTAAGGAGTAAAGAACAAAAAACAAAACTGAACTATCAGGGAAGGATTTCAAAACCCTCTTCAAAGAATAGGAACAGCAACATCAGCAGGAGCAGGAACGGAGCAGAATAGAACAACAGAACAGAACAGAACAGAATAGAATCATAGGGCTGGATGGGACCATGGAAGTCTTATAATCCAACTCCTTGCTCATGGCAGGAGACTTTACATCATCCCAGACAAATGGTTGTCTAGTCTTTTCTTAAAAACCTCCGGCAATGGAGCGTCCACAACTCCAGGAGGCAAGTTGTTTCATTAGTTAATTGTTCTCACTGTCAGGAAATTTCTCTTTAGTTCCAGGTCGGATCTCTCTTTAACAAGCTTCCATCCATTGCTTCTTGTCCTACCCTCAAAAGCTCTGGAGAATAGGTTGGTCCCCTGTCACCCCTAATTCTTCTCTTTTTTTAACTACACATTCCTAGTTCCCTTAACCTTAACTATCTCTTATTCTGCAGAGTCCTTATCATCTTAGTTGTCCTTTTCTGTACTCTTTCTAGGGTCCCAGCATCTTTTTTGTATCATGGTGACCTGAATTGGACACAGTATTCCAAGTGTGGCCTCACTAGTGCAGTATAGAGTGGCACTAATTTTTTGTGGTGTTGATGCTACAGTATCTGTCTGCTAATTCAGCCTACGATATATTGGCTTTTTTGCAGCTGCAGCACACCGCAGGCTCATACTTAACTGATGGTCCACTAGGTGACCTAGATCCCTCTCACAATAACTGTTGTTGAGCCAGGTACTCCCTATCCTATATCTGTGCATTTGGTTTTTCCTGCCTAGGTTCAGGACCTTATCTTTTTGAAGGTATGCAACATTTGACTACTTTGCCTATTCTCTTTTGGATTTGGGGTCCATTTTAGATTATAGATGAAGAAGTAGTCTTTTTTTTTCTTTTCTGTTGCTATGACTCCATTGAATTAGCACATTGTTCATCTCTTCAGACAGTCATATTAGATTCCTTGGTCCATTCTCAAAAAGGAGGAAAAGAACTTATAGTTACCTTGTTTTCAAGGTCTACTTTTATGGCCCCATTGTGAACCAGCTGGTCACTGACTACGTTACCAGAGATGACGTCCATCAGGATGTTTTGACTCTTCAGTGCCTGGATAAAATTATCAATTTTTTCACCTGAAAAAGAAAAAGAAAAGAAAATATGAATTTGCAGGATAAACAAAGAAGCATCTAAACAATGAACAGTACAGAATTTAAATGAAATTATTGATTAGGATGGGAAACTATGGCCTCCAAACATTGCTGAATGAAATTTCTCAGCCAGTGTAATCCCCCTTGATGAACCTTATATAAAGGTATAATTCTTACACACTGACTTTAAGATAATATAATTCAGCAGGTATTGTCTCTAGGAACTTAAATGTGCTGAGAGTGCCAATCATTATAAGAAGATCTAACACTTTAGAAGGAACAATTTTAGAGAGGTTTTCTAGTTGTTATTCAATTGGCCATACTGCTTAATACAATATTTTATGAACGATATATGCTGGTTTCCAAATGCCTTTTAAGAATAAGAGAGATTGCACAATTTGCTGATTGAACTAACACTCCATTGTAGTATACCCATTTTCTGCCCCTTTTTATTTTTATTTGTCTTTTATAAACCAGCACTAAGGGGAGAGATTCCCAATTTGAAACTCATAAATCTTGGTACTTACTCACTGTAGATATTTTAAGCCAACAAGCTGCTGATTTCTAAATTGCTAAAACATGGTTGGAATGGTGCTGGATCAAAATGTATCCTAGCTCAGCAAAGGAATGGGTGAGGAATGGGAGGGAATCTCCTCTTAGATTTATTGTACTGTACCTGAGCTAACTTTGTTCTATATTTCAGGCATCTTCTTGAGGTTTCAGTGTGCAACTCAACTTCTTTTTCACCTAGTCCCTTCTTTGTCTTTTTGTCCTTTTGTCTCTTTGTCTGGTAGAAAGGGGTAGGATTTCTCAGTATAAACCACTTGTGTTTCATCCTGATTTTCTCCAGTCAGATCACTTTAAAATAAGACTGTGCCCAAAGTTCTTAAAACTAGCATTATTTAGCAATACATTTGAAAAGAGATAGTTCCACCTAGAATTCTGCTGTGTCTTTCTGAAGCTAGCTATAAAGAACAGGCACAAACTGTCTCACAAATCTCTGACTTTATTCTTCAGCAGAATTAAGTTCAGCTCATGTCCAGGAGAGACTTCTCAAGCCAATTTAGGAGCCAACAGAATTAACCCCCATTAGGAATATCGTACAACTATCTGAATGTTAAGAAATGCAATGTCTCAAATTCTGTATTCTTACCTGTATTATTAAGGACCAGAAGTCCTGATGTCCGTCTGAAAAACTCTTTCCCTGGCTCAAAATAAAGCCCAGGATGAATCTCTTCATACTGAAGATTCAACCAAACAGAGTAGCTGGTAATTTCAATAATATAAGGTGCTAACATAACTCCAGTAAGTAGCAGCCTAGGATAATGAAATATTGTTTAAGCATAGTAGAAAAGTGATGTCCGATCAATTTCATTCTATTGCATTTTAAAATTAGGCATTATAGAGCAGAAGCATTTGATAATTAATGAAGTTTGTTATCAAAATTCTTCTATTGGAGAGCAACTTCAGTCTTCCATACAGACTCCTATTTATACCAAAGTTTTAAAATGTTTTTAAGAAGCAAAGTAGCTTTGTGGAAATAGAAATGAAAGTATAAGTTTCCTATTTGTTGAGATCTCCCTTCTGTGCTCTGCATATAGAATTGTTCAGGAAGCAGTAATTATAGTAATTCTAAAAATTTCTTTGGTCAGACCTATTCACACTACAGTAGTGTCCAGGGGAAACCCATTGAATGAATATTCCATTCATAATTAAGTAGAGGTAGTCCTCGACTTAACAATCACAACTGAGCCCAAAATGTATGTTGTTAAGTGAGACATCTGTTAAGTGAGTTTTGCCCCATTTTACGACCTTTCTTGCCACAGTTGTTAAATGAATCATAGCAGTTGTTAAATTAGTTACACGTTTGTTAAGTGAATCTGGTTTGGCCATTGACTTTGCTTGTCAGAAGGACATAAAAGGTGACCACATGATCTTGAGTCTGTTGCCAACTATCTGAATTTGATCACATGTCCATGGGGATGCTGCAATGATTGCAAGTGTGAAAAATGGTCCTAAGTCACTTTTTTCAGGGATGTAACTTTGAACACTCACCAAATGAACTGTTGTAAGTCAAGGACTACCCGTATCTATTTAATAAATGCTATATTTTCAAAATCTCAAAATGGCGTTGTCTACCCAAGTGCCACTATGGCATTTCGGAGGTTTTGAAGTTATTTTATATTAACACAAAAGTTACTTTTCTAAATTGAAAAACAAAAAGAGAAACAACCAACAGATGGCATGGACAGGCATTGATCTGTTGTCATGGAAAGATTGAATGATGAAGCTATTGAAATCTCTGATTTTGGCAGAACTGAATGATCTTGTCTCATTCTGGATTTGCTTTAAATGGTTTCCTTCCCTGACAAGCAAGAAGAAGCAATATAAATATGCCAGCTCTAGCTGGGGTAGAATAAGTGCTGCCGTAGTTTGGAAATATGGCAAGGGGATGAAGCAGCTGGAATCACTGAATTAATATCCCCTACCTGAGATCATTGTTCTCTTTCCACGCTTGGAGGGAGAAATGTGAAATATCATGATGTTCTCTTGGACTTTGTTCCTAAGCACTGTATAAAATCTGTTTTTTCTTCAGCTTATTCAAGGTTAACGGAGGCAAATTTACTCTATAATCACAGCCTATGATCTCGACTTCTTGCATTAAAGATAAAATTAGTAAATCATTTTTAAAAAGGCACTCACAAGGTTCCCCAGATTTTGCTCTCTCTCTTGAGGTTTAGAAAGTGCATTCTTGCAATGGCATAAACTTGTTGTCTCCAGAGCTCTGTGCCTTTCATGGTCACCTTTCCCGTGTCTGAGAGCAACAGCTGATCCTGTTCCATTTCATCCTTTCCTGCCGCTTCCCATCCATGAAGGATTCCAAAATCTAAGACCATTTTGAAAGTCAAAACAGTATCTTTATTTCAGCTGAAGGAAAATCTTCTTGTTTATCCATGTTTGCTCTTTCCTCTTCTCAAGTCCTATTCTTCCTGTTGGCTACAAACTCTGTTACTGAAAGATCAGTCTAGCACTTTCCCTTGAGTCTTCAGAAATGATAGAAGAAAACAAATGAAAATCCCGCCCCGTAGTTATCACTCCAAACACACAGTTTTCTCAGCAGGAAGACTGAAAATAATACAATATTGAAAACAATACTTTACCTTCTTCCTTTGTGTTTTCATTTCCTTCTAGCTTCAAGAAGACGTCTTCCAGAGTCGTCATGGTAATTCCATAATTAATGAGTCCTAGGTCTGTCTGATGATCCATATCACTGAACAAATCTACACGTTGAGCAAGGGAAAACACATCCCAAATTTATATATCCTTTCAACTTTCAAGGAAGGACACAAATACCCATTGGAATTTTGTGAAATTTCACTTAATTGAAAGAAAGTTAAATTTTAGGTGAACTGTTCTTAAGGTTTGCTTTTAATTTGTTACCTCCTCAGCCTATAACAGACCAGCTATAATCTGATTGAAAAGATTAATCAATATATCCAAAGTAACAGCATCTCAGAAACATAAAAACAATCTAATGAAGGCAAAGTTCATTTTAGAACTTTGGTTTATTTCACTCTATCTACAGAATCATTTTTTTAAAAAAAAAATACTATTCTTTATGTTTACAAAGCAACTGTAAACGAAAAGATAACTCTGTATCATGAAAAACTGGAAATAACTACAAGAGGGACAGTTTTGCCCAGGACAGAAAAAGAGATGAAAAATATAAAGTTTTTAATTTACTAATTAATGGAGACTAGTATTATGTGATTATCTAAAAAGCAGCCTAATTTAATAAGAGGTATGCTGATTAATTTAGCACAGAAAGTAATTTCATTAAAGGATTGTAAAACAGACATTAGGTAATATTCTGGCATTTTAAAAAGAAAAGCCATTGAAATCATTGTATTATTTAATATATTCATTGCCTCTAAAGCAAATTTATATTATTAGATCATTAAAAACAGTACAGTATTTGGAAGATACATATTAATTTAAACTGAGCCTGGATGGAATACATTTTATTCCCTTTGAAAATTCAATTCAAGTCAATTCACTCTATTTTTCTATTGCTTTCTTAGACTGTTAGGGAATTTGTCATTATCATTATTTGAGAGTATATGTGATATAAATATATATGATGTAATGTTAATTCTCTAATAGTGAAATAAAATATTGTTATTTGTAACCAAAGTATAAATTGATAAAAGAGCAAAAATATACTCTGACCATAAAAATTAAGTTGAATTCGCCACATATTATAAATTAAACACATGGTTACAACAATTTGCATTGCAATATGGATGAGAGCCTTTTATTTTCATAGGTCTTATTAATCAATGTTAGAATTGTGATCTCTCCATTTTACTGTCGTTTAGTGATAATGACTTTTGTCTGTGAAAGATGTGTCTTATATTCTCTTTATTATAGAGCAGTTGATTAAATTATTTGGTTCTCTGTTTTCATGTGGTTAATCATATGAAATGTTAATTATAAACTTGATTTTTAAATGGTTTTTATTATGTTTTAATCTGTATGTTGCTCAAAGGACTGAACATAGGTTAATACAAAATTTCATCTGATTTGGTAGGAAAATAATATTAAACAACTTTCCTCTGTTGTCCAGGAAAGCATGGTTCATATGACTTCAACTGTTAGGGTTCTTTAGGAAACAGCAGTTAAATTCATTTTATTTATACAGCTTGAAAATTACCTGAAAACTTATCCACATTTTGTAAGGGCAGGGTATAGCTCAGCTCATTTTCACGTTGTCCTGATTTTTTTGCAGCAGGGATGTGGTGTTTGACCAATGATGTTATTCTCTCAAAGTTACAAAACTCATTTGTATGCATCCTATTCATATTAAACAACACTTTACGTCAACAGCAATGTCCAACTTATTTATTCAGAATATTCAATGAATCCTTCCAACTAAAAACAAGATTTCAGCTTATCTCATGCATCATAAACTTCCATAAAGCGACTTAGTGCTTCATACTAGAGCTGACTTGCTACAATTAAAACATTTTTTAAATAAAATAGGCTGTATCCTAGCTTACAATTGCCTTACTAATGCACCTTCCTTCATATTTAATTAAAAAGATAGCATACATGTAAAAAAAAACTTTGTTTCCTTTCAAATGCATCTTTAAACCAGATTTGATTGAGGTATATGTGATAAGAACTTCCTCAAAACATTTGGGAAATATGAAAGTAGAACATTAAACATATTTTAATAATTTCACCTTGAAGGTAGAGTATGTTAAAGTATATTTATATTGGAATTCAAAAATACTGGATTCTTAAAAGAATTTTAAATAATGATTCGTCTTCTTACATTAATTTTATAAGATGGGTAATCCAGCTGAATCAAGATATCCATAGTCCAGTATTTTGTTTCCCGTAATAGCTAATCAGGGGCTTCTGGGAGTTTTGCAAGCAGTAGATGGGTGATGAAACATTGTTCTTTTCACAATGGAATTTGGAGGCAATATTGAATGTTTAGAATTAATAGCTCTTAGTAGACCTTTTCTCCATGAATTCATCCATTTCTTTTGTAAAGCCACCCAAATTAAGGGCCATCACCATATGTTATAATAATTAATGCCACAGATTAATGATGCACTATCTGTTCTAAAACTCCTTCCACCCACTTTCAGTCCTAGTGTTCTGAATGGATCAAACTTTTCCTGTCCATGCCCTCTCTGCCATTCATATCGTTATATCCCTGAGTTGCCTTTTTTCCAGTATAGAGCACTTTACATTCTAGCCAAATCTTACAACGAAGCTCAACACAGAGAAACATACACTTCTAGTTTCCCTCTTCTACACTCTTTCCAACTTAGTATTAAAGGTGCAAACATAACTATTTGGTCTGGCTCATCTAGTCTGTCTGATGACACAGTGGCAACATCAATTGGCTTCCTTAAGCAAGTAGACATTGGTCTGTTGTTCTACAATAGACTTAGTTTTCAGATATCAGCTTTTCTGACATAATTTCAAGGAAAGCCAGTAGTTAAGCTGTTGAACAGGGTGGGATAGAACTATATCCTCCTTGAATTTTGGAAGCTTACTAGGTGACTTCAGGCCAGTCACTATCTAATCTTCCTCCCTGTTTTGGTGAAATCATGAAAGAAGGAATGCTTTGTAGGCCACACTAAACCCTTGAAGGAAAGATGGGCAGTAAAGCTATCAAATAAATAAGGGGAACAGTTTTGTTCCTCAATCAAATTGAGCAGCTCTTTTTTGACTTCTTGCCTTTGTGAGGCCCTTCTGCACATTTCTGCCCACATTCAATTTATATGGTTAGCAGGAACTCCAAACTGCCTTTTCAAATGTGCTTCTCAGTCTCTTTCTTTCTGTTCAAGCACACAGTGAAGTTTTCCCACGAATTTTAAATATATTTATTATTTCACTATTTTTATTCTTTATATGGTTTTATATTGGGTAGTTTTAAAAAATTGTTTATTTGTTGCTTTTTAAATGTTACTTTTCTCCATTACTGAGATTCATTTTTTCATTTAGCTAAATTGCCTCAAGTGTCTGTATTTCAAAATGGAAAAGCAAGGTGTAAACCTGAAAAGAACAAATGAAGGACTGAAAGATTGGATTAAATATTCCAGAATAGAATTAACATTAAGCTTTTAAACTACAATGAAAAATACGTCCATAACACTGTCATATTACTAATACCTTAAATGATATCCAATGCCCCATTTTTTCTTCAAGAACAGAGACGAACCAACACACTGCAGCCTCCCATGTGAGATAATAGCTTTCCGGTCTAGAGAAAGAGCAAACAAAACTTTATCTCATTTGATAATAAGAAGTTCTATTTGCCAAATTCAAACTATTAAACGTATAATTGTTGGGGATTTAGTGGAATCAATGCAGTAAATAAAGCACTGGTTTGGTATAAAATATTCATAGTGACTAGCATATGAATTAGACCTAATTCTTACTGACATAAGAAAGGAGCAAACTAAAAGTAAAGTAGACAAGCTAGCATGAACCTTTAAGGTAGGATGAGCCAACAGTGGCTAGAAGAATAACTTTTACATATCTACATCCAGATGTTTTTATTTGGAATTTCATTGAGATGGTAGAGGGAATAGAATCATAGGGGTGGAAGGGACTTTGGAGGTCTTCTAGTACTTTTTGAGTTGAATTCATCTGAGGGGGATGGGCAGTAATAAACAAACTAACAAACAAATAAATAAATATTACATCTTTCTACAGGATAGAACAATCAGTATACAAGGAACAAGAAAGGAAGTAACAATGATGGATCTAAAAAGTCGCTGAAAGTAAAAGGTGAGCTCAATGGGCTTAGTAGGGAAGAGAGGAACAGCTGCAATGCATGAAAATCCTGAAATTGACAGGAGAAGCAGACTGATGTGTAGTAATACATGTGACTGGATTTAAGAAGTTACATGGATCAGCTGACTTAGTGCAATTCAATAAAAGACCCTTCTGATAGATGGGGACAGAAGGAGAAATAATGGTATTTGAAGAAATAAAATTACAATAAGTACTGTTTCTATAGTTTCTCTTTGTTCCTACATTCTAATCTGCTTCAGTATGAGGTCTGCTCACCAGAAAGGATATCAGCTTCATCCATGAACTGGGTAGTGAATAAAATGACTCGATCTGCTTTGTGTTCATTCAGGAGAGACCACACTTGGTGTCTAGAATATGGATCCAATCCAGCAGTTGGCTCATCTAATAATATTACCTACAGTAGGCATTTGATTGCATATCTTAATTCAACACATTAAAACATTAGCACATAGCATTCATTGTTGATGTCCAATTTCTCATTATTAAGACACAAGAATGTTGCAGAATTGTATGCTTTTTGAAATTTCATTTAGAGGATTTTTTTTATAATACAAAATAATGTCATTGAAATTATTGCAAATTTCACTTAACTTGCTAAAGTCAAGAAAATATTAGGAAAAGGGTTGAGAAGCTAAAGCTGAAAGAAAGGGAAACCATATCAGAATTAGGGATTTCCATAATTACTATCTATGCAAGTCATCAGTAAGGAGGAAAGCACTGCATTCATCAAAAAAACCATACTTAATGATGTATGTACAATGAGTCTTTTTTTAACTAATAGTGGATTTACCTGTGGTTCCCCTAAAAATGTAATCCCAAGAGATAATTTTCGTTTTTGTCCACCACTTAAATGATTAGCTTGGGTGTTTTGAATGGCCTTGATGTCCAAGAGTGTCAATAATTTTTCAACCTATAAAATATATAAATTGCAATTATTTTACACTTCTTACCTAAAAGTCCAGTCTCTTAACTGAATGAAAGAAATGGATAGGCAGCCCATATATTTTATATACTTAGTTCTTAATGTATGTTTGGATCTTATTTCTGTTGCTGTTCATCTCTAAAACATTTTAAAATTTTGTTGACCATTTAGCTTGGATGTTTTCAGTTGTATTGATCTCTCAACAGGTAAGTAATATTTCATTGTAAATCAATATCAAGCACTGAAAGTTGAATCTTTTGTACTTGTTCAGGCAGACCATATTCCTAAATTTTACATGGCCATAGTTTGTTCATCCTTTTCCTGAAGAAGCCAAATTATATTCTACTAAATCTTTGCACTTCAGAGTTCTCTTGGCTTCTTTTCCAAGGTTTAAAAAAAGCTTTGGCTTATTCATCTTATTTTCACTGCTGTGAGAATGGCAGTCTTCCTATCAACTGGCTAACAAACCCTGATCCAATTGGCAGAGAAATGGTCTATTACAGGGTTTTTTTTTCAAATAGTGCTTTGTGGAATTTGGGGTGATAAACAAATTTAAAAAGTTTTAAATATCAAGGGGAAATGAGCAAGCATGGGAAAAATCAGATGAATATTGTAGTTTAGAGAGATTTAGATACTTTTGTATAAGTAAAAGACAATGGGAGTATTTTTTTAAAAATACTACAAAATTTATGACAGCCAGTAAATATAACAGCCAGAAAAATGGTTTTAAAAAATGAGCAGTTAAGCAATTAAGTGTAGGAGTAGACAAGGCTGAGCCTGAGGGAGGGGTCAAATGCATCATAAGTCACAAGTCCCTGCGCACCCACAAGAGAACTAAGTCCAGCCCACCTTGAATGCCTTCCTTATCTCTCGCTCATTTTCCTTGACCGTTAGTTGGTCAGATTCTTGTAGAGAGCTTAAGCTTGCAATAAATGTTTATACTCATTTGAACTGCCTGAATCTCCTGATTTCCCCAGCACTTGACATTAAGCTGGTTATCAACACATTTGTCCTACTGATTCCAAAGCATAAGTGAAGTTTTCTAGAATGGACTGGCTAAATACAATCAGAGGAGAATAATGTTATCAAATCTGAAAGGAGAGGTGTTCTACAATGGAAGAAGCTTAAAAGGGAAAAATGTAGAACATAACCACCTGTGCAATACAAATCTGTGCAGGACAACAGAATATAACTGAATCCATTATTACCTCTTTTTCTACCGCATTGGATGGTATCCCTTTTATTTTAGCAAATGTCTTTAAGTTTTCTTTCACTGTTAAAAATTCAAACTGAATATTGAATTGTGGACAGATAGCACTTATTTCCCAAATCTTTTCCATGTGTTCCTTTTCACATATATTGTACTTGAATATGGATGCAAAACCTGTAAGCATTAGCAAAAAAAATCACATAGAGAATTTTCCAATTAAACAGGCTGCTATTACTTTAGGATATGATGAATTAAAAGGCTGCTTTGCAAATGGGCTTTTCTGTTGTTTATCCAATTTATTATAATATATACTATTAATGATTGTCTTCCTAAGGCTAGCTTTAACCTTATTATTAAAGGGGATTGTATCCCCCCCACAGGGGCTGATCTGTACTACAGTCTGGGAGCTCTCCAGGATACCATGGAGAGGAAAAGCTTTCACCAGCTTCCCTAGAGATGATGATACTTCGCTAGAGAACAACAGCAGAAAAGGGCTATTGTGGTGTTTTCCCGAGATACCATTGTGAAAAACAGGAAATGGGACCAGATTGGACCTGATCAGATTCAACAGGGCTGCACTTTTCTAAACATACTTTGAGATTGGGCTGGCACTTGAATTCATTTTAAAGTTTTGATTCTTACCATCAGATGGTTTGGAAAGTCCACTGAGAATGTTTAGCAATGTAGTTTTTCCAGATGTGCTATGACCAAGTATTGCAGTGATCTGACCTTCGTAAATATCCAAGGACAATCCTAATATATAAAGAAGTCAGGTTTGCTGTATATATTAAATGATACATTGAGGCATCTAACAGAAGAAATCATTCTGGTTTTGTTCACATACAGCTGTAGCACTACCCCAATATTAAGAATCCATGTTGTTCTTGGCAAAGCAGTTAAACCTGAGGGACTGTGAGGGACAAGAAACAAGTCACAGAGCAGTACAAAAAGAATCTTGTTTTAGATCTTTGTGTCCTCCGTTGATTTATCTTAGGACATGCAGTTCCTCTTCTGATTAGTGGGATCTTAAAACATTTTTCAGTTGTGTACAATTATCCTGTTCTGTTAATCAGTTCTAAAACCAAATGTTTTCCTGAAACTTATTCTTACATGACAGGATGTTATTTCTTTTCTCCATCCACCCTAAATTTGAATTCATTGTTTTGCATTTTATGAGTAAAGCACCTAGTTCTTCACATTTTTTATCCTGAATTTTATAATTGTTACTGATTCTAGTGCCAGTTATTTTTTCTTTTTGCTGGCACTCATGCGATGTTTTCCCCAGGACTTCTTATCAAGATAGGGGAGGAAATTAAAAATCAAATTGCCTTTCCTTTTTCAACCAGTGCCCAGGAAGCTGATGGAGAATGTGGAGTTGAAGGTGTAAAAGCCCAGGAGATTGGTCAGAAAGATGACCTTTGAAAGTTACTTATATGTAATTCTTAAATTTAAAGCATCTCAGGAAGCTTTCTCTATAAGAAGGAGAGCAGAAATGCCTATGTTAGGTTCTACCTTTTCACACGAGTCACACAATAGCTTGGAATACCCTCTTGTCCCCCAGATCCCATATATTAATAAAATCATGTCAGTTTACTGTATCTCATAAATTGCTGGCATTTTGATCTCTGAGATATCATGTGAGGTCAAACAAGAATTATAATATTTTATGGGGACTGCAGCCAAGAAATTAAAAGACGCTTGCTCCTGGGGAGGAAAGCTATGGCAAATTTAGACAGCATACTAAAAAGCAGAGACATCACCCTGCCAACAAACGTACGTATAGTCAAGGCCATGGTTTTCCCAGTTGCAATGTATGGCTGTGAAAGTTGGACCATAAGAAAGGCTGAACGCAAAAGAATTGAGGCCTTTGAACTATGGTGCTGGAGAAGACTCCTGCGAGTCCCTTGGACTGCAAGGCGATCAAACCGGTCAGTCCTAGAGGAGATCAACCCTGACTGCTCCTTAGAAGGCCAGATACTGAAGTTGAAACTCAAGTACTTTGGTGGCTGGATGGAGTCACTGAAGCAGTAGGCATGAGCTTAAATGGACTCCAGAAGATGGTAGAGGACAGGAAGGCCTGGAGGAACGTTGTCCATGGGGTTGCGATGGGTCGGACACGACTTCGCAACTAACAACAACAATATATTTACTCTGTTTTCTTGCCAAACTTCTTATGAGATTTCATGTGAAGAACCCAAACATTTAATATAAATAGGTAATCGTTGTAGGTTGTGCCCATTTTATTTTAAAAAAATGGTCTAACTTTAGAGGTTCAAGAATGGTATTTACATATATTACAGATGCCCTACTTCCCAAATGTTTTGTGCCATTTCTGTCCTATTTCATAGAATCAAAGCAATAATATGTATTCTAAAGTGCAGGTATCTTACCTTTCAAGGCTTCTGTTTCTGTGCTTTTCATTTTATAAATTTTTTTAATGTTATTTAGTCTAAAAAATAGTGAAATAATTATTTGTCAGTACATTGTGAGATTCTTCTTACAAATTTCAGAATTATCCAAAATATCACTTTGAAATAGGAGAATATTAATTTAGCATTCAATATGTCATAGTAAATGTTAGACAAGGGATGCATTTTCCTTTGGTATATGTCCAATAGACATAATAAAATAAATATAAAAAAATAATAAAAAAAAATAATAAAAGACAATACAGATAGTCCTCAGATTAGGAGAGGTTAGGAGAGCACATCGCTAAATGATGTGGTTGTAAAGCTTAACACCAGGACCATATGGGTCATTAAGTGAGGACCTCATATAATGTGATGAGGAAAGAGGGAATTTCATGCAAGCAGACCGGCGGACACTGAGGGTGTCTATAGAGCACAAGCGGATGGGGAAAAAGCAGGGGGAATGCAAGCAACTTGTAACCTGATACCAGCTTCCCATTGACTTTGTTTGTAAGAAACCATTGGGGAGGGTGGAAATGGCAATCATGTGATCTTGAGATGCTGCAACCATCATAATGGTTACCAAGTGGCTGAATTGTGATGATGTGACTGCAGAGATGTTATAATAGCTGCAACTGCAAGGATCAGTCATAAGTCCCCCTCATTCAGCATTGTCACAACTTTGAATAGTTGCTGAATAGATGGCTATAAGCCAAAGACTACCTGTTGCAGCAGAAATGTATTTCTTACAGCATATCATTTTCTCCTTATGAATGAATCTCCCCCAATGTCCTCTGGGAGCAGAACCTATAAGTAAAGGAAATTTACAATACGTTCACAGTATTGAATGTCCGCATTCAATGTCTCTTACCTTATGGCTTCCTTCCCATCAAACTCAGGAGGCACAGGTTCAGCATTGTCACTGAAGATACTCCCATGACTCCGTTCGTTTGTAGGAGCATCACCAGTATAGGGCCTTTTTGGTTTACACCAATAGGTCTTCTTCAAGAAAAACAATGGAGGATAAGGTACCCCATATTTGTCTAAAAAGTATTTTACAAACAGCAAGTTGTCATAAATCCAAAATAACTGTAAATTCTTAATGTTTACATTGAACATGTAATAAAGTACAATGCTAGTCTTCATTGTTCTTTTGTAGTATTTTTTTAACTGTGAACCTGACAATAAAGTGAATAGATACAGTCAGTTCAGTTCTCTGCTTAATAAATCATAACCTACATCAAAACTAAAAAAAAAAGAGGGAAATAGACCAAAGCAACAAACAGGAATATATAATTCATTTGAGAATTCTTGCTAATTTTGATATGTCCTTAGCAGAGAAATCTGCATGTAGCATTGGTAAAACTAAGGCTGGTAACCTACATTTTGTTTGTCTTTTGAGTCAGTTTTTTACTTCTGGCAACTGCCTGGACAAGTCCCTGCAGTTTTTTTGGCAAGAATTTCAGAAGTGATTTGCCCTTGCCTTTTTCCAAAGACTGGGACAAAGTGACTGGCTCAAGGTCACACAGCTGGCTTCATGCCTAAAATGAGAGTAAAAATCATGATCTTCTGGTTTCTAACAGAATGCTTTAACCGTTACACCAACCTAGCTCTTGGTTAACCTACCCTGTAATTTCTCTATATAACTAAAAAAGATTATGTGAAAGTCTTGGATTGAAAGCCATGACAGAAGGAAGAGGTCAAACTCTAAGACCCCATCTGTAATGACTATGACATATGGAAGATTGCAACGTATATGGTACAGAACATTAAGCAATCATTAAAGTGAATGAAACAAAAATAGATATATTTCAAATCTTTGAAACTAAGATAAAGGGAAGTGACATAATAGATCTGAATAAAGGCAGCATACCTTTAGGAAAATGAAGACATGGTTTTAATTATAAATGAAAGAGCAAAGATCTGTGTCAGAAAGTAAGAATTGGTCATCTAGATCAGGGGTCCCCAACCCCCGGTCCGTGGACCAGTACCGGGCCCCGGCATGCCAGCAACCGGGCTGTACAAAGAAGCAAAGCCCCATCTGCGAGATGCAGGCAGCACACAAAACCACGCACCCTCCGGTCCGTGGAAAAACCTCTCTCCACAGAACCGGTCCCTGGTGCCCAATAGGTTGGGGACCTCTGATCTAGATTGTTGCAGTTGTGTATGAAAATAGGAATGCTCTGGTTGGTGATACTGACATTGCATGTTTCAGTATGCAGTAATAATGGAAAAACCAATATCAGGTTTGGGAAAAGTTATGTAGCATGCTGAATGAATGAGATCCTGGGGAGGGAGGAACATTTTGCTAGATGATATGGGTGGACGAATAGGGAAAAGGATGAATAGTACAGTAGTGATCTAACTATTTGGCCCAATGAATGAAAGTGATGATTGTTTGATGTGCATCTATTTAGAAAAAAGATCTCCTTGTTTTAACTATGTGTTTAAGTGTAAGTCTATTCATGCGTACATGGGGCAAAAGAATGAATATAAATCTATAAGCATGATTCAATTGATTGTTAATGATGAAGGACTGAAAGAATGAGTGAAGGATACAAAGATGAAGAGAGGTTCTGAATGTCAGACAATCATGTTTACAGTAATTATCAAGTAATAATCCTGTGAAAAATGGATTTGGAGAAAAATAAAGTAGTGAAAGAAATGAAAATGAAGGCAGAATGACTGCAGGGAGAGAATACTGTAGCTCAGTCCGCTTTGAAAAGTTATTTGAAGACAAATTAATCTCCCAAATGAGTAAATGGAAAGGATCATAAGAAAATGAAGCTTGAAATAATGTTACAAACTGCCACCAAAATGTGTAATGTTAAGCTGATAGACACTGTGAATAAGGATGGTGAAAAGATGAAAGAAAAGAAGCAGTGGCTGACAAAGAAAATACAAAAAAAAAAAGGTTGCTGCAAAAAAATTAAAACGAGAACAGGGCATTAAGTGAGAAAAGATAGTCCTGATATTAGTATTTTTAAAATATAGGAATGATATGGGAAATATGGGGATGATAGTGTATGTCAAAAAGTAAAAAAATAAAATGAATACTATAAATGTTTGTATCTAAGAAAAAATGACGAATTTTAAGTGCTGTTAGAATGTTGAAAAATGGCAAAGTGTTTGGTACAGATGGTGTAACTTAATAAATGTCACAACATGAATGTGGTTTGCTTACAATTTATGTATAATATATATGTGAAGACAGCATGGTTGTGAGAATGCTGATTGTCAAAAATGATGGCAAGACAGTGAAAAATGCTATAGTTTGTTAAGGATGACTGACTAAGTGTCAGGAAGAATTCTGCCTGAAAGGATACGGACGATTAGACTTTAGATCCTACTGTTGTTTTCAGTAGGACATGTAGATATGTATGAGTTTGAGAAAGAAGTTTAGAAATGTATCAGTTTGAGAAGTCATTGTGGATCCCTAGTGATCACATAAGATTTTTATCTAGGACAATCTGTCTCTAACTTGGTCTTGCCAGTCTCTCAATAATGTCATCACCATTATAACTGAGTTCATCCACCTTTCTGGTGGCTGTTCTCTTTTCTCTGTTCTTTGACCTTTTCCAGAATTAGAATCGTTTTCACAAACTTAGGTCTTTGTGTAATGTGTCCAAAGTAGGACAATATGAGTCCGATATTTAGACCTCAAGTGAGTATTCTGGATTGAATTGTTTATTGATCCATCTGTTTGTTTCCTTGCCAGTCTGTGGTATTTTTCTAATGCCAAAGTTCAAAAATGTTAATATTCTTCCTATCCTGCATCTTGAAAGTCCTAACTTCACTTCCATAGAACATCACAGGGAATAATATGGCTTACACAATTCTGATTATATACTATACAATATGCTTGTGGATTTAGAAGAAATTAGATTTAGAAGAAATAAATGATGTTAATAGGTGTGAATTATAGAACGGTTTGCATGAAGTATGGATAATGGAATTAAAACATGATTGAGAATAAATGGGATGCTTGGCAAAAGGTTTAATACTGAGCAGGGAGCAAGAGAAAGAGGTGTGATGTCTCCTTGGCTGATTTGCATGTTTTTAGCATTGTATAAGGAGTTATTATGGTATTGTTAATTGTGTTGGTTGGGATTGTGATGGACTTTGGTAATGATGATTAAATTCTGTTGTTCCGAGGACCCAAATATTTGCAGCGAGTGTTATGAAGAAATGCAGAATGAAAATTATAGTATCCAAGAGAAAAGTGTTTGTATTTCACAGGGAAAATGGAATGAACAATTGCAAGTACGTATAAATAGCAAAAAAAACTGGTATGTGGGTGAATTTGTGTATCTTGGTAGAATATTTACTAAAAATAGGAACATGAATGGAAATCTTTTAAGATGTGAAAATGCTGGTAGAAAAGTATTGGGTGGAATAATTCTGTTGTGAAGATGTTGTCAAGAGAAGCAGAAGTCACTAAGTATATAAGCAGGTTTCTGCCAATTTTGTAGATGTAAGTGGGAGTTGAATATGTCAGGAGAAACATAAATGCAGTGCAAATGTGTTACTTAAAAACTGTGATTGGTAAAACAAGAGATTAAAAGACCCAGAATAAATGGGTGCTGAATATTTGTGAATTGAACGCAGTGACTGGTTTGTATGAAAGCAATGCATTGGAATTGTTGGTCATGTAGGGAAAATTAATGGGAATGGAATTGCAACACAAAAATGAGAAGCCAATGGAATTGATGAGCTCCACAAAATGACTGAGGTTTACAAAACAAAAGGAAAGTTTTCCTTCTCTCTTGTCATCCACCTTTAATTTCATTTGCTTACTCTACACCATTTCTGTGCTTTGCCTAATACTGGTTTCTTTAAAATGGGCTACAGGTCATACATGTATGCATGATATGTGAACAAGACTGTTGTATTTATGAGCTTCAGATGAATTTCAGGCAACTTAATCTAAAGAAAGATATAATACTTGCTGTCTCAACTTTGTTATTTTTCCCCATTTTTCAGGCCAGTTACAGTTTATCCCTAATTCAAAAATGATGCTTTTAAGATAATGAAAAGCAACTTGCAGAAATGTGGTCTTCAAAATATAATATATTCACAGTAATATTCTTACCAGGCACAACCTTATCAAAATAGAAAGCCAGCAGCATGTATAAAAGGCTGTCAATAAGCAAGCAATAACCATATGGTTCGACCATTAAGTCAGTAAAATCAAAGGTCCTTCCATATTTTTGAAAATAGAGAACCTGCATGAAAAGAACAAAGTTTTTTTTGTGAATCAAATTTTCATAGGAAAGAACAAAGAATTGAAATGAAACTATTTAGTAAGTTAAACTATTGATCCGATTCTAACCCCCTTGAAATGGAAGCATGGATCCCAGCAGTATGAAGGAAAGATTAGAATGGAATGCCATTTTGTGTCCATATTCAGTTTGCTATGTATCCCTATCAAAATATCTTTGGAAGAGAAATACCTAAGTCACAAAAGTGAATGTCAAATGTGTTTCCTATTAGTTGCATCATGGTTAGGAAGATAGAATTTTGAAGTGAAATACTGTTTGTCACTCTACCTTTGAAAGCCCAGCACCAAAAGCAAATGGGCAGAAGATGCTCAAAATCAACTCCAAACTTGGAGGTATCAACCCAATTGTTGTAGGTATGTTGAGGGCTCCCAAACAAAAAATGAAGATGAAAATTACAAAGCTAGTGATTCTGGGCTTCTTTAGGAGAGAGCTCAACATGAAACAGAGACATATCTGTGAAAGAAGAAATTGCCAGTTAGTAGGAAATACTTTCTCTACAAATATGCAAGATACAATAGAATGAGTGAAATATTGTTTTGTATTTATATGTAAATGTTGCACCCTACTTTAAAAACATAAATTGTTGCAATGGATATTTGCAGGCCAGGATTCAAGCTAAACTGAATTAATAAGAAGATAGTGCATAATGCCTTTCCATAGCTGTATTTCCCAAAAGGTTATTATATCTCTAAACAAGAGAAGATGGAGTCCAATCACTGTAATAATGTAACATCCAAACTGTAAATGCTCAAGCTGAAGAGAGTAAAAAAAAAAATCAGCAGTAGAGAGAATTGAGTCCATTTGGCTTTAAGTGCTGAGGCATTCAGACAACATGAAAATACTGTGGGACCACAAATGCAACCTGGCACCTACTTTTGCTTCTCCTAATGCCACCATGCTCAATAATTTTGAATAAGTATCTATTCAGCTTCCTTGCTCTGCCACTCAATACTGATGATTGAACTTTTTAACCTAGAACAATTCTTCTGGGCACTACCATCTCCATATTCCTCCTTCCTCTCTCAGATATTGACTCCATGTTTCTTCATCTTCCACCTTCACCCACATTTCCAACACATTTGTTTTTCTCCTTCTTGCAATTCATCCAGTTCTTCCATCTTCTCCTCCACCTGGTCTACTTTCTCTGATCATTGAACAATTTGAAACCTTCCAATATTCCTCCATCTCCTTTTCCCCTCCTTCTCACCTACACATTCTATCTTGCATTTATCATATACACATTTTTAACAGGAACATCCATACAGCATCTTTAATCTTCAGTCAAGTGATACTCAGGGTACTTTTCCAAAAATAAGGAAGTAATAGGTTCTCTTTAACCAGCCCAAGCCAGTTAGCAGTCTGTAATATTTGAGATGAGCTGAAAATTCTGAATAATTGTCTATAAAACATTTAATAGTTATCTAATCTTGAATTTATCAAGAAATGAATGACGTAGTCATATTTTCAATATTATCTGGAAAGGTGCAGTTGGCTTATCAAATGACTGTCAATGAATACAAAATAGACAGGTATGCTTTTTCCTATCTTTCATCTAACCAAACCCAAAGAACTTTCTGCTAAAGGAAATAATCTGTCCAGGTGTACTTTCATTAAACTGGTATCTCCATGATCCCTCAAACTATTCCCATGTTTGGGTGCTTTATTAAAAAGAGAGAACGCTTGAGAACAAATGTTTTAATTTAATATTTAAAAAGTTTCTTCTTATTCTGGTCCAGAAACTGTCCTCCAACAGAACAGAAATATTTATTCTAAATAGTGCATCAAACATATCACTTTAACTGAGAAAAGGAAAGTCCAAGACTTACAGATGAAATGCCATAAAGGAAAAGCAGGACAAATAATGTAGAATTGCTGCTTAGGTAAAAATATATAGCTTTCAAACAGAATGTCAGCACCATGCTTAGAATTGAGATGTACATGGTGTACAGCAAACCCCAGGAGAGCCTATGAAGAAAAAGACATTGTTAACCTTCTAAGTAACATTTATCTGATTTTTCTCCAGTTTAGTTCAATATTATGGTCCAAACCTACAGGAGAAAAACACTGATTGCAGGAAAGGATTCTCTTGTTCAGTAAAACTGAAGCTCTTATCATTAAATGGCATTTGAAAGGCATGTCATGTTAGGAACTGGAGCCCCATATGAAGAAGAGTGGAGGCCTTCAATAGACTTTCCTTAACCCCTTGTCTACACCAATTCCAGGAGTGACAGAAAAATAAAATTATTATTATTTTATTTAAATTTATTGGCTGTCCAACACCAAGGAGCCAAGGATAACTCTTCCAAACAAAGATAAAGCAGATGTCTCCCTCAGCTCTTCCCAGATTGCCGAGTCTTGGTAAAACAATGGCAGATGTAATCAAAGAATATCCGCATAAGGTAATATGCTTTGTGGGTCTTTTCCTTTTGCTACTCAGAGCAAGGACTTAAATGCTCTTCTTGACCTCTTTTGGCATCTCTTTTGTTTAGAAAGAAGACTGACATCTTGGGCTGATTAAGGTGTAAGGCTCCTTGCTCTCCATGGAATTATTTCTATGTTGAAGTCCTAGCCCAAATGTCTTTTTATTTTTGTACCCTTTCCATTTTTCTCCATAGCCAATTCTCATTTAAAGAGCAGAGCTGTGGAGTAAAATCCATCTAGAATGCTATTGGGCTTGAGTTCTGGTCCTGCCAAAATTGATCCAAGTGATCTAGAACATATTAAATCCTAGCTGCCTAGAAGCAGTTTTCTAAAATGAGCAGAGGATCCTTTTTGGAGTAAACCCTAGTGACATTATGCCCCTTCCAAACCCATCCCTAAAAACATACCTGCAGAGGTTGTTAAATACACCCCAAAGACATTTGCTCCAAATTGGGATATTGGGTATTTAAACTGGAGGGTAATCCATGGAAAGAAAGATGCTTTAAAGTGCATCTGCCCACGGTAGCATTGTTTGAGTTTTTAGGAGCATAAAGAAATTGTTCAACAGTATAAAGAAATGTTTGAGAGCATTAAAAAGCATCTGCTGCACTCGAGGGTCTACTTAGTGGATGCAGAGATATCTTTGAGAAATTAAAAGAGGTAGAAGCAGAATTAGAAGCAACAGGGAACGTTAGCAGACTCTTTGGTAGAGTTAGTTGCATAAAATACCAAAAAGAATGGGTGAGTCGAAAGGGAGAATTTTAAAGAGAAATGCTCACCTAGAGGAGGAATAAGCCAACTGTAAACTTCATTAGATCCAATGAGCAACAGCTATGGGAGGACCCAGTTCATAATAAATTCATAAATTGAAGTTACCCTCTCAAATGCCTGCAATACCTTCTCTTCTGGCCAGTATTGGAGATCCTTACCCTATGTAAGGTAAAAGTCCTAACAATGATCTTTCCCAGTGGCTGCCCCATTTTGGGGAATATCTTGCCTGAGGTAATGGTACCCCCAACTTATTGATCTTCAAGAAGGCTCTACTGTTTTTTTCTTAAATATATGAGTGCTAACAGTGGTAGGTTATACATAGATTTTATTATTTATGATGGCTTTATGTTTAAAGACTTGAAACTTTCTCTTTTGTGGAAAAGTAAGCAACCTTGAGGCTCCAAAATAGGTAGAATACAGCTATTTCTGTAAATAAATAACACTATTTAGCATAAAAACAGACACAGTATGCTGTACATGTGATTGCAGTGCCCTTCAAAATTGGGTAATTTACCAAAGTATTTTGTAAAATTGCAAATGTGAGAATATTTAGTTATATTTAACTAAGTTGCAGAATGGCTACCCAGAACAGCCATTTATATAAAGAGGAAACAAGGACCTGTGGTGATGCCATCAGTCATATAAGTGTTTAGAGGTTCAAAGGGAATAGAACTCAACATGGAGCTACTATTTACAGCACCAGCTCCATAATCAGAGCTTCGTTAAATTATGTGCTGAGTTTTCTGGCTGGCATGGATTCATCCTCTTTCTTTCTCATAAGAACCTGCTGGATCCAGCTGAGAAAAGGAGACTACAGCCAATTTCATAGCTCACCAGAATGCTGCATCTCGTAGTCCCATTGTCTTCATCATCTCCTTTAATTTCCGTTTCTCTCTTGAAAGAGTTAGTGCCAAGAAATACATAAATGGAGCAAAACACAGTGATAAGGTCCAAAGGAACACACCATTTCCTAATTCAGATACCATGGAAACAGAAGGTGATCTCATACGGATGCCATTAATAGAAGTCATTTCTTCCCAAACAGAGTGATTGGTGATCCTCTAAAAGTAAAGACAAAAACATTTTTGAAATTACTAATAACTTTTTCCATAGGTGATTTTGCATGCTTTTTTGTGAGAAGGGTGGCTATACAATTTTGAGAGAGAAAGAGAGAGGCAGGCAGGCAGGCAGGCAAAATCTGATCAAGTAAATAAATGCTGGGAAAAGCATCGGGGTCCTCATCACTTACAAAACTACAAGACATTATTCAGTGCCTCATTTATATGTCATTAATATACTGTACAGTATGTCTCTAAATTGATCTACTTCTGCTATTGATTTTTAAATATGACTACATACCTTGTTTTCTACCTATAGGTTTTCAGCAATGTGTTGTCTTTAGTTGTTTGCCAATATCTGAATTAAAACCAAAAATGTTTCCCAAGAGAAATGGATGAGGTAATGGCAGTCAAGTAGAAAATACAAAAATGCCTATTTTATTTCTTTAATTATTTTCACATTTCTATTCTTCCACCTTTAAGAAATTTTCAGGGGTTTACATAGATGATAAAAAGCCATTAAAACATCCAGAACAACTATACAAACAGTAAAACAAACACAAAACTATAAGCAGTAAAAAAAAAAAAAAAACAGCATCAAGAGAAGGCTCTATGAAACAATCTAGTCTTTAAAAGCTTCTGAATCACCAACAATGAGAAGCCTAGCCTGATCGCAGCCAGAAGACTGTGCCACAGTGTATGTGTGGAAGGAAAAATCTTCACTACAATATATTTTCTATAAGTATTTGCCAATATTTGAATTAAGCTTCTAGGTAATTCAATCATTTTTTTCTTTATAATGTAATTGCCCGGGCTTCCCTCTCTTCTTCCTCCTATTTTAATATTATAAGATACAATTAATTCAGTTAGATAGTTAAATGATAGATAGATAGATAGATAGATAGATAGATAGATAGATAGATAGATAGATAGATAGATAGATAGATAGATAGATAGATAGGTAGGTAGGTAGGTAGGTAGGTAGGTAGGTAGGTAGGTAGGTAGGTAGGTAGGTAGGTAGGTAGGTAGGTAGATCTTGTTCTAATGAAAGAGTGGTTTCTTTTTCTAAGTATGTTAAGTATTTACACACACACACAGACACACATTTATATATATATATTGGGGAGGATTAATTTGTTAATCTGATACAGGAACCTAACAATGATCTAATACTGGAATCAAAAAAGGAAAGCACTTGTCTGCACTGTGAGTAGATTAGAACAAGATATATTCTACAGCCCAGGGAGATCCAGATGCAGTGAGTAGGATAAACAGCAGCCCGATTTATCAAAATATATAAAATTGCAGACAAAATGAAAGAATAGAGGAGTCATTCAAATAAAACTGAGAAAATGTGGTTGCCAGTGTTGCAGATAAAAGTAAGACTTACTTTTGTAGGAAATTAGCAAACACACACCCTGAGAAGGAAATATTTTGGGGGATATTAAACGAGCAGAATATTATATTTCCCAAAGGAATAATGGGAGAAAATCTTAAAAGGCAGAAACTTCTCCCTCTCCCCAAGCAGAAACTCAGCAAGCCAGCTCTGTAGAAATGCAGATTTGATAATCCTATTCAGAAAGACTGGGCTACTTATTCATAAGCAAAATGCCTTCAGCCATAGCCCCAGAGAAGGTTTGAGCTGATGGGATTAGAAAAACAAAGACTCCAAAGAACATGATCTTTAGGAGGATTACCCCACCCCCATTAGAATACCAAAAGGGCACACTGAACCTCAGGTCAAAGTTCATTGCACAGGAACAGGAAGAGCCTCAAATACAATGCCACAGGAACAGGAACAACTCCAAACATAAAAGCCCAAGAAGGTATAAAAACCCACCACTCCCAACTCCATTTTGTCAGCCACCCCAGATGCATGCTGTGTCACTGAAGTTTCTCGCAACTAAATAAACAACAACCTTCTTTCCAAACAGCTTCCATTTTGTTTATTCCCAGCTTGGACTGGACCTGAAGATTTTTCTTTCAACACTTACTTACTTCAATAAGTGCACTGTCAATGCTAGATTGCAGTGAGACAAAGCCTTGAATCCAATACCTTGGATTTTCACAGTAAATTGAGGAAAAGTTGAAACAGGTATCTACAAAAAAGGGGAGAAGAGAAGCAGACTTTTACAATATTATATGTACAATCTTATAAATTAACAGTCCCTATTAACTGGGAAAAAGTTGGGATTTCACTGGACTGGATGATTTCCAGGAAAATGATTCAATGCAGAGAGGCCTTGAACAAAACAGCCCATCAGAAAGGCTTGAGAAGCACTGAGTTTCCCTCTCTTCTAAGAGCAAAGACAGGGAAGAACTTTGCTTTTTCCCAACTTCACTGACTTCCTCAGGTACTTGAAGTACTGGGGCCAACCAAAATTATCTTACATAAGAGTAGAACAATATAACTCGCCAACATCTTAAACAAAACGCGGCTCAATACATCCTCCCATCTAAAGTCAAGAAGAAAATAGGAGCTGTTTCTAATAATTATTTCCATTCAAACTATCCTTTATTTGAAAACTCTAATTTAAGTGCTGTCATTATTGAACTGGGTCGGACATATTTACATGACTACATTTTCTTGGAAAAAATAAAAGACAATCCTGGAAAAAGGGTAAATCTGAAAGAGTATAAGTATAAAGAAAATTAATTTTTCGGTTTATAACTTGGTTTTACAAAGGAAAATTTAAGAGGGAAATCAAGAAAATATTTAAATCAAATTAATCTAAAGAACAGATTTCTGAAACAAAGGACCATCCTTTATAATAAAGGGCATATGGTCACTATAAATATATTATATATGTGGTTAACTTATTGGTACCACATTCATTACTTTTATGCTTTTCCTGACATATACAACTCCCACGTTCATTTAACAAAGTGGGCAGAAGTTTGTTCTCAGCCATTTTCACTTCCTTTGACAAACATTCATTCCTTGCTCAGACATCAAGCTAGCCCCTGCCTTCCAATCAGCATTTGCACATTATTATCATTATCATTTCAATTAATAAGCCAACTAACTACAAAGCAACTCAGGGTGACATACAAAAATATAAATATATATAAAACCAAACCTAGACCAATAATAATAATGCAAGAACAATGCACCACACTGAAGAAACACAAAGAATTAAAATACCACATACTTGGTGCAAGTTTTATAAGCCACCCAATCTCAGAGCTTGCTAATAGAGTCAGGTTAGTAGAGCTTTATTAACAGATCATCTCCATTTGTTTTTCCATTTTTAGTAAACATTTTACCAAAGTACACAAATTCATTTACTTGCTCTATTTTTTTTTGCCATTTATTTACAACTTGCCAATTTCATTTCGTTTTCCCTATGAACCATAACTATCTTGAGGTTTGATATATTAATTTCAGATCCATGCTTTTTATTGCTATTATGCAATCTGTCTAACACTCAGTGCAAATAATTCAAGTTCTCAGTCTCAATAACGTAGCATCCCTTTCATACATTCGCATCGCCATCTAATATGCTTCTAACACCATAGCAAGCATTCCTGACAGTCTAAGTCTAATCATTCGATTGGAGACTCTTCATTTTGTCCTCTTAACTTCCAAATTACTTTTTTTTTATTTTATCAAATTATTCTTCATTTTCTCTGCCTATTATGATCATAGCTATTTTCTGCTTTCTTTGTCTATATTCTTTGCAATGTTTGTTTCTTCTCTTTACAGATTACACGGTATCTTTCCCTCATTGTCATTTTGTAGTATTCTCTTACCACTTTGTTTTTGAGAAAATTTGTTGTCTGCTTTCCTGCAAAGGAGGCTGTAAATCTAAGTAAGCCTATAGGTCCTCCTGCTTGAGCAGGGGGCTGGACTAGAAGACCTCCAAGGTCCCTTCCAGCTCTATTCTATTCTTGTATGTATTTTTTTTTTAATCCACAGGTTTCTTCACAGTGTCATTCCACTAAATACTCTGAAAGAGTATTAAAAAACTCCCACTTACCATAACTCCAAACATATCTCTTGTACTTTTGTAACATAATTCTCCTTATTGTGTTTCAAGTAGCTACTATTTGTCTTGATTTATCTCTCTTTTTGCACCACTTCCTCTTTCTTCCATTGGATGATCAATCCTAACCTTAACCCTAAAACGTAGGGATTTTGTTCAGTCCCATGCTGGTCTTCTGAGGGCTTATATCCTAAATTCATGACACAAATTGCATTATTACATCCCCAATAAATAAGCATGAAAATAGTGCCAGTTAAAATCTGCACATATGTGTATTCCTGTAAATGAAAATTGTAGTGTCATTCTAAAAATGAAATGTTGTAAAGCATGTTGAAAGTGCACGCACACACACACACTATATGTATATATGCAAATATATAATATACAAACATATGATGCTACACCTGCATCTAACTTTCATGTAAACCTGTGTTTGTTAATCTTGGCAATTTTAAGATGTGTGGACTTCAACTCTCCAGCCACCTATGCTGAGCGGAATTCTGGGATGTGAATTATGATGTGAAGTCCTCACATCATAAAGTTGTCAAGGATGAAAAACACTTCTATAGACGTAAAATATCTAGAATGAAACACATAGCCATCTTGAATTACCTATAACAGCAAGATCTTTGTGTGGGTTAACTGTTCTGTAGACAGGAAATCTGAGTCGATAGGAAATTTCGTCTTGAAATATAACTCCAATAATATCTAAGTTCAAATCCTGCGCTGATGCCATGGCCTTCTCATCTTTCATAGTCTTCTCATCTTCCATCACTTTTGTCTCAACACCTTTAGTATAGAAATCATGTCAATAAGTGGAATCCTACACAGGACGGGGAAAGAGAAATGTCTTTGCATGCTGATGTTTCATTAGCTGTATCAGTTAACCATTTCAAGGGTTATTATCAAAACTTTGGCCAAAAGCATAATGGATTAAAAAACTAGACTGATATTTAATCTTCTAGCCTGAACTCTGTTAGCACCTAAGTTAAATAAAAGGAGGTGAGGTACAGATAGGCAAGCAGAAATGCCTTTTCATTCATCTATTCGATAGATGTCTTGATCTCAAACATATCTCCTTGCATAACATATTGGCTACATTCACCCATCATACTAATCTACAAAAAAAAAAAAAACCCAAATTGTTTAATTTTTGCTTCTCATATAGGAAAAACAGGGCTATAGCCATCTAAAAACAGGTTTTATTATCAGGTTATATGAAATCAGTTGATCACAATATACGAGGGCAATTCAGAAATAAACCTCCATTTGGTTATCAATAACAGACACTCGCAGATACAGAACTTGTATTATACACTTTAAAAAAATACAACATTACATTACTTTTTAACATAATTGCCATTCAAATTGAAGCACTTGTCATAACATCTTATAAGGTTTGAAATTCCTTCTGCAAAAAAATCTCCTGCCTGGGAATGAAACCACCCTGTAACAGCATTGTGAAGCACATTGTCATTGTCGAAGCGGTGCGACGCAAGCCAGTTTTTCATTTAAAAAACTGGTTCATTTTCAATTGATCTAGCAGACGAGTCAACTGCAACAACCTTCTCCTTCCACTCCTCACTGCCTACTGAACTACTGCGCACAGTGCCATAGGATGGGTGTCGCTATCCCCACCTATTTCTCGCACATGCTCAAGCGGAGGTTTATTTTCGAATTGCCTTCATATAAAGAACATCACAGACAAACCACAGGTAGCATGATATATGAACTCAGTCATAATTCATATATCAGTGGTATTTATTTATTTTTATCCCATCTTTATTATTTTTTTAAGTTACTCAAGGCAGCAAACATATCTAATACTCCTTTCTCCTCCTGTTTTCCTCACAACAATAACCCTGTGAGGTGTGTTGGATTGAGAGAAAGAGTGACTAGCCCAAAATCACCCGACACTTTCATGCCTAAAGCAGGACTAGAACTCAGAGTCTCCTGGTTTTTAACCTAGTGCCTTGACCATTAGATCTATCTGGCTCTCTTGCTCACTTTCTCTAAACTGACGTACATAATGTATGAACAGCATTGGAGGATACCTACAATCATTTTTCTATAGTTACCAAACTCAATCAAAATGAGCCCAGTTGAAATTAGCCTCTATTAAAGTCTTTGAAAACATTTTAACAGATACGTTATACCTTTTAGAGGAGAGAGTATTTCTATTTTCTTCATTATTTCTCTTGACATCTTAGTATTTGGAGCATACAAAATTTTAACTCCAGTAATATTAAATGAAGGTTTCCCGAGAAGAGCATGAGGTATTTCGCCAGCATCCTCATTTATTAATCCAAGTGTTGCTAACAGTATTACACTGAAGATAACCAGGGAAGAAAACAATTCCTGGAAATGTGAAATAAGTCCAATTTATTAACACCCATTACAGTATTTTGGAATGATCACAGCAAGGCAATTCTATTTTGAATCATAGGCATATCATTAGGATCTACACAAATGAAAATATAGCAAAAGAGATTGTAGGAGGCTGGACCTTGCAATGTTGCAAACATGCGTATTCTCACATCATGCTTTCAGGTACATGCAGGGCTTTTTTTCTCATAGAACGCTCAGAACGGAGTTCCGGCACCTTTTTTGGATGGAACCTTGTAGGGTAGGCAAAGTGGGTTGTATGACATGTGTGAGTTCTGGCACCTTTTTTTTTTTTTTTTTTACAAAAAAAGCACTAGGTACATGTATGTGTTTATTCGCATCACACCCTACAGAAGCACATATAAAATATGCATGGGAAGAAGTTGTAATGCTAGTGAGAAAAGCTCCCTTTTCATATCCACACATTCATTCTTAACCCCAAAAGGCATCCTGAATTCAGCATACTGGTGTATGGCAGATGGGAGGAAACTTTAAAAAAATGCTTTTAGAACCACCCTTATTCCTAAAGTGTTACAATTTTAATTTTGAGACTGAAAAGATTACTCTATTCTCCCTATATTGCACAGAAAGGAAAGCTTTTAAATGAGTGGCGTGTGCTCTTTTTGGGTATAACAAGAAATGTTAGCAGCTCAAGAAAGTTGCTAAAATTCCTTTAGCAAGGAGTTAAAGAACCTTTAACTTTCCTTTCTTAAACTTATTTATTGGACTTTTTGGCCTTCACATTTACAAACTGATTTTTTTTCCTTCTGTCTTTGTACCCTGGAGGTCCTCCAAGTATGAGATCATTCCTGCTATGTCAGTGTACAGTCAAATATTGTTGTCCATCATCACTAAGCTGAAGCTGAACCCATTCCATCTTATTCTGTACCCTTATCTTGCATGAAAAGTTCTTGAGACATCAAAGACCATTAGCAGAGTCTGTTGCTGATATAGAAACAAAAAACAGAAGCTAGTCCCCACACACGAGTACCTTCCCCTCTTTCCAAAACCAGTTATATTCATCAAGTTGTACAATAAACACAACACAAATCGTCCTTAGTCCAATTTTTGGCATTAGATTCACAACTTTCATCCTTTAGAAACAGAGAAAGGAAACCAGAAGAAAAGGAAGCTCAGTGGAGAGTACAGGTGGGGAAGGAGGGTTGTTTTCACTGAAAGTTGCTGCTCGGCACTTGCCTGAAAACTCTGCATTCTCATCCTCCATTTCAGAATTATATTTTTCCACAAGAGCGCCGCAGTCTGTTGACACACGCTTCTTTTTCGCATGTACTCCATCTGCATGGTAAGGCTTGCTTGAAATAAAAAAAAAATCCCCCAAGAAATCTTAACATCAAGCAAGCTATAGTGGGAGGCACAAGTTAAATATTACAATGCCCCTCCTTTCCTTGCTTATGGGGTCATGTTCTATGCATGTATTTATTTCCTAAACAGATCAATATAGGTTAAAGCCATGCAGGGTTTTGACTTAGAATTATTTGACCAAGAGTATTTGAGTATATCTCTTTTTCCTTAGCTAAATACAATAGAATAGACAGACAAAAAACATAAAACTATCAAATCTCTGTATAGTATCCACATCTACTCCACTGCACTTAGTAGCATTTCCAGGTGGTCCATATTAGCATCCAACAATGCAAAAAGCAATTTATCCATAATCTTTAGACCATGCCAATAAAAAAAACCCCACAGTGTTCTAAGAAACTTCACTAAATAGCTTTTTTTTAAACATAATTTAACCTGACACAGCTTTACTCAGAAGCAGGATCCACTTCAACAAGATAAATCCAGGCAAGGCATACAGTATATGCAGATTGAGTCGAACTGAATTTATAGTAGCTTTCAATGAGTTAAATTGCATAATGCTTGAAATCTAAATGGTATTCTGTGTAATTGGATTATTGTTTTAATGCAGTCAGGAAAAAGTAACAGAGAAATCCTTACCTTAAGCAATTTGAACAAAAAATGGAGGAAAAGAATTAAAGATAGCTACAGAATCAAACCAATGTCCATCTGGAATGTGATTTGTTTGGGGGAAAAAGTCTACAACAGCTTTTTTTTTTTCATGTCTTCATTCCTTCAACTCATTAACCCAGACAAAAAGCCACAGTCTTTCACAATACTTTGGTGTTCTTATTTTCCCTCCTCCCATTTTTCCCTCTCAGGACAGCTGAACAGATTTCTTTGTTTTGAAGGTTTCATCAGTGTTCACACAGCTGGATCTCTGAAAAAGAACTTAGGTTATATTCCAGAGTTTGAGAGAGACAATAAAAATGTGCATTTTTTACACATTTTACACAGATTAAAATGTGTAGGTTTTGTTGTCTTTGGAGGTTCAGCCCTAGCATTAGGTGGATCAGTGTTTCTCAAACTTGGCAACTTTAAGATGTGTGGACTTTAACTCCCAGAACTGAAGCCCTACTATTAGGTAGAGCAATGTTTCTCAAACTTGACAACTGGGAATTCTGGGAGTTGAAGTCCACTGACTTTAAAGTTGCCAAGTTTGAGAAACACTGAAGTAAAGTGAACAATCTGCATAACTTAGCAGATGCTGAAAGGAGATTGAGGTCAGTATCCTATGGACTTCTCTTGAGCCATTCTGTTTTCAGAGTCCTTGTGATAAGGATCCTTACATGGCATTAACATGGTCCAAATGATTGGCTCAGCTATTTATGTTCTCTCAGTGTTTCACGTTGGATAGAACAATCAGTCGGGAAGAGACAAGACGTCTTGTGTTAGATGTGTGTATCAGCCTGCATTTGCTTAAACTAACAATAGGGTGGATTTGGGCATAGAAACAAGAGAATGGAGGAAGCTCTGTGCGTGCCATGCAATTTACAATAATCTACCAAAGATAGCTTTTTCCTCAGATCTGTGTTATTGGCCAGGGTTGAAGGGGGAGAAAATCAACTGCTCAGATTTTGTATAAGAAATATCACAATGTCTTTTGCTGTATAGTAGTTTGAGCCTGCCTTGCTGGTGCACTGTGTTGATTTCAACAACTTTGCAATATTGTTGAAAAATACAACTTACAATCAACAAGACCCTCAAGATTGGTAAAGTAGCTTGAAATTTTCTCCTACTTTCATGAGGAATAAATTTGTGTTAATGAAAAATTGATCCCTGCCCATTAGGGGTTTGTTTTGCAGTCAGAAATCTAATTGGACCCCAGTCTATACACAAACTACAATGGATTTCTCATTATTCTAAAGTCTAATAGACTGTTTTTGCAGTCAGGACCATATCCACTCTCAATAACTTCCAGATTTAGATTTCTGACAGAAAAAAAATAGTTTTGTGTTTGCCTGTATATTGTTAAAATTACAAAGGTAGATGAATGTCATACTGGGCTGAAGCCTCCATGGGGGGCTTCAAATGATGAAAGCAGCATAATACCATTACATTATTCCATTCTTTTTGTTGTCACATTATGACATCATACTTCTGCATGAATGGGTCAGAACTTGAATCGCAAGGCTACTTTCGTTGTTTTGATGAAAGCATCAGATCCTGCACAGATCCTGATGCTAGTAGACTTCCAAGGCCAATCTGATATAAGCATCTCAGCTCTAATTAAGGATTCCTAGGACTGAGTAAAATGGCTTAGCTTTGCCCCGGTGAGATGTTTTATATGACATGGGTAATCGAAGTCACTTCAAGGAAGTGTATCATAAAACCTTGAAGGAGCTAATTGTGAGGAGTTCTAATAGCTAAGTGTCATCATTGGAAGAGCATGATAGAATACAGAAATGTCTTCCTGTTATGGAACTCCTAGTTCCATAGAGAGATAAAGAAAAAGAAAATAGACATTTCACTTCCTTTTTATGATTGAGTGGGTTTTGTTCTATGAAACAGTTTCAAAAAGACACTTTGCTTAAATCTGTGTTGAATCAACAAGGCTAGTAACTCCTTTTTTTTCTTTTGTGTCATTGAAGAATTTGAGATGAAATCCTATGGCAGTATCTCTCAATCCTGGCAACTTTAAGATGTGTGGATTTCAACTTCCAGAATTCCCCAGCTAGCATGAAGTTGAAATCCACAAATCTGAAAGTTGCCAAGGTTGAGAAACATTGTCCTATGATGTAGCAACTATACTAGGAATATCTGCAAGTGGAATCCCAATCGGCTTAGGAGTAGCCTCATATGCATGAAGAATACATTTATCGGGGCGGGGGGGTGTTCACAAAAAATGTTGCAATATTTCTTTGGAGGACGGATCTGAAATAATGCAATAAATTGAGGCTGGAAGGAGTCTTATTCTCATACACCCTCCCCTGTCACCCTGTCATCAGAAGTGCAGGCAATGGCTTCTGGAATATAGAGATAAATGGTAGGTTGATCTATGGAGTCCTTGGTACTCTCTGGTGGTTTTCTTGCAGACATTTCATTACCAAACTAGGTAACACCATCAATACCAGTAGGTAGAATGGATACAGACGGATAGCCTGCTGGGGAGTTGTGGGAGGGGAAAGGAAGGAAACCTCAGACAATAGAACAATAACATTCCCTGGAGTTTCAGTTGGTGAGCTAGGATTATGCCATATATTTTGTCAGCCAACCCTCAGGAGTTTTATTTTTGGAGAAGGAGGAATCTCCTGCTCTTTTCCTCCAAATCTGAAAGAAAGGAATAGTGATTTGGATCATCTCCTCCAAATGGTATGTACAAGTGGAACTAGAACGACAGGCCACAATTGCTAAAATCAGGGTTCTGATAACATCAACCATGAAATCTACTAATGAACTCAAAATTCAGGTTGTGAGAGGTGGGGTGATAAAAAGTTCTTGAGATCCTTGAGATCCTCACAGGTCCAGCATTGTGTCTTGCAAAATTGATGGGTTTTTTTTGGTGATTTATTCTGCTCCAATGTTCCTTTTCAACTATGTAGTCACTATGAAACAAAAGTTCTTCCACAATTTTCAAAACAAATTATGAAACAGGATTGTCCAGTGATCTGCAAAATCCCCCAAAACAACCAAATTCTTACTTTATAATGGCATCTGAATGAGTATTGCTTTGAATTTTAAAGAAAAGTTTAAATGGTCCAAAGTACAATAAATGTTTGTTTTTACTGTCTGTTGCTAGCCATAATTCCCGCCCATTCAAATGGTTTGGTCTAACAAGGCAATAGATTTGGCTCAGATTCACAGCACAGCAATGGAGGTGGCGGGGGGGAGTAGAGGGATTTTATTAAGTGGAACACAATTGCAAACATATACAGAGTAAAGGTTACTTTGTGTCCTTTCTGCCTTTCAGAAACCTTCAAAAACAACTAAAGTTATGCCAACAGGCAACGCCAACCCATTGCAAATAGAGAAGTTGAGATAGTGGCAGATTTTATCTTTCAAGAGTGGCTCAATCATTCACAGGGACAGTGATTGTAGCTCTGAAATAGTAGTTAGGAGAAAGGCTAAGACAAATCTGGACAAAACACAAAAGGATGGGGAAATTACATTGTCATATGACCATGAAAGCCCATCCACCAAAAGGCTGAATGAAGGAAAATTATTGATAATATTTGGACCACAAGAACAAACTATTCAATACCAGATGAAGTAAGACCAGGTTGCTCACTGGAAGTACTAATATGAAGCTACAGCTTACTTAGTTTGGAGACATCATGTAAAGGCAAGGGTCACTGGAGGAGACCTTGATGTTTGGAAAAATCAAATGCAATTGAAGATCATTTTAAAAAGGGGGGCCAATAGAAGACAAGGTCACTTGATACTATCACAAATGGCACCAGCCTGGGCATTCTAGGGCTCAGGTAATTCCTGGCCAATCATCTGGATAAAATGATGTCCATCACATCTCATAAAGTTAGAAACAACTGAATGGCTGAACAGCAGCAAAAAGTTGTTAGCCACCCAGAGTCACAGTGGTAAGATGGGTGGCCATATAAATTAAATAAATTAAATTAAATATGACCCTTGACCACTGAGAAAAGAAAGGTCAAATAGAGGCATGAGCCTTGATTTTTTTTGTGCTTAGTCAAAATCACCCTCAGTAAAAATTGAATTAATTTACAGTAGATATATTGAAGAAATAGAAAGTATGGCATAACTCCACTGATTATTTATCCTTCAGACCAGGTAATATTGAAATACTGCATTTTCTCATAAAGTTAAGTATGCCCACGCTAATCAGAATGCCATCATTCATTGTAGCAAACACAGAAGTAAACGATATGAGGGTGCTTCAAAGAAGGCTATGTCCAAATGACCAGATGGTCAGACAACAATTAGAGATTATTTTAGCATAGGACCTTTCCTAGTTTAAGGCTTTGATGTCTCAGAAGCTGCACCTGTACACATCAGGAAATGATACGGGCAGGCTGTTCAGAAGTCAGAAATCAATTCAAGAGATCCTGTTTAGATTGCTGTTCCAGAGAGATGTCAGAAAACTTTTTGGATGTATTTAAAAGAATGGCACCAATTCCTATTTCCGCTTCATTAAAATCCCTTTTTTTTTTTCATAAGACATGAAAGCAATACAAAAACAAACATTTTCCTCGCAATTGCAAAATGTTCAAATATTGCAGTACGGATCAGTATGCACTGTTTTAAGCAGACAGGAGATCGCAGAAATGGCAGGGAAGGATCAGTTTCCATATATTTTAAGTTAAAAAAACATTAAGGTATTTGCAGAAAGCCTTTAGAATGTGACTTAGTCACTTCACGGTAACAGTTAAAACTTTTCAATTTGGTGTCTGGAAGGGGGCTTTCAAACTACATCATGTTATTAGTTTAGTCAAACCAATTGCCTGTTCCAGAGTGTTCAAAAAAAGGCTGTACTGCTCAAGACTGGAGCAGCGTTCTACAGTATAAAAACTTACACCACTTGATTTAGGCCTTGCTTGAAAAACAATTTGCTTTTCTTCCCCTGTGCATGCACTACCTATGTCTTTCTCTATCCATTCCCTTGAGATGATGCCTCCCCATAATTTTGAAGGTAGCCTAGCCCCTGGTCCAAAGTGCACATTTTATCATGGAAGATTTTTCTTCTCAAGAGACTCATAGGAAGCTGGGAGCAAAATGTTCAAGATTTAACAGTTGAGCCCCTACTGAATTATCCACGTTTTACTTCTTCACCCAATGCTTATTTAAATCATATACACTACAGCAACTATATGGAACTAAACATTTGCAGCAAATAAACTGGGACAACAAACAATGACATGGAAGTGGGCAGAAATTCATATAGTTCCAGTCCTACAGCTGTTCCGGAAGTCATTAAAAACATGGCTGTGCTCCCAGCCCTGGGGTTAGCATGGGTGTCAAGTCTTTGTTAGTTTTTGCAGCTTTGGTATGTTTGGGTGTTTCTCTCTTCCAGATGTATATGTGTGTTTTAATTATTTGGTTTTCTGTTTCTTTGTCTCTACTGTAACACACGCACACACACTCCAGGTTCTTGTAGAGGTTGTGTGGTCTCCAAATGCAATAAGTTAATAAACAGGCTCAAGTGGCTAGTTTAAAAATCTGCTAGGAAAAAATGCTAGCAATCATGAGGCATCCTCATTTCTGGAAAGTTCACTAGAACTCACTGGACATCAGATGCTTTACCTCTTGCAGCAATACTTCAAAAGTCTTCATTTATGAGCTTATTTGCCTATCCCAATCTAATAGAGAAATTAAGTCACCAGAAACCAGACTGTTGAGCAAGATTAACCTTATGGCAATGAAGATGCTCAGTCATCCAGATTGTCTGGAAGTTGAGTCTTGGCTACCAGACTTCTTTCCTTGTTGGTTTGAAACGTTTCTCTACTTATCCAAATGGAACTGAAGAAGCTACTTGGATGAGCAGCAAAATGTTTTGAACCAACAAGGAGCCCAGTGGCCATGACTCGACTACCAGACGATTGACCTAATGGATTAATTTTTGCAAGGACAATGTGAGTGAACCTCTATAGATGCCCAGTATTATTGCCCATGTCTTGTGATTCATTCCTATCAATATTTTTAATTTTCAAAGAAATTTTGTTTGTTTCCCACCTTTATTATTTTTATAAATAACTCAAGATGGTGAACATACCTAATACTCCTCCCTCCTCCTATTTTTCACACAATAACAATCCTGTGAAGATTCTCAATAAGCCCAATGTCAGCTAGCCGGCTTTCAGGGATAAGGTGTCACTAAAACTCACAGTCTCCTGGTTTCTACGTCAGCTCTTTAACCACTTCCACAGATCATGTCTTTTTCTACGTGCTAACCTTACCTTGCTACTTTACCTTGTTGCTAGATCCCCTGTGAAGCATTCATTGCTACACTTAGGCAATTTGTACTGACAAACCACATCAGAGGAGCTCAAGGTAGGTATTTTAGGGACTTTTGAACTGTGACTCCACTCCTGTTTCATAGAATAATGACCATTAAATCAGGGGTTTAGTGCAGCATTTATATCAGTTATACAATATAATTACACAAAATGAGGTAAACACAGATTAACAGACATTCAGATTCCACAGATAACCCCCCAAAGTTTCATTAAATCATGATTTTCATGGTTGAATGAGATTCCAGCAGGAAGTTAGATAGAGAAGCCATACTTTTGAGCTGCATTATATCTGTCCATAGTCTTCCACCAATGTTTCAAGGGATTAGGCAATCATAGTGTTGAGTTTAGTAAAATATGGCAGAGTTCCAAAGGTAAAACTCAAGTGTTAGTGAAGTCTAGATCAGAGTTCAAGTAGGTGCAAAATACAGCTAAATGACTCAAGTTGTTTTACCAAGACTCCATCAATTGAAGAACTCTTAAATATCTTAGTCCTCTGTAATTCTTCAGCCAAGGCTTCCCATACTGTGGTGGGCATACTCTTCTTGCCACCCTCTCATGGAAATTTACTTTTAAGTAGCACCAACCTGGCCTGGACTTTTACAGAAAAAAAAGGAAAAGATCACATGCAAGAGTGAAAGCAATCAAATGTCTCAGACAGCCCAATTGCTATTAAAGGTGCTATCAGATATGTACCAAACTTTAACATCTGTACATCTGTATCTGATTAACAAAACACTGAGCTTCTGGTTAATCCAGCTGCTAAGGTCTTTATTTTTTTAAAAAAGAGCCCTTGGAATTCTACAGCACAAACAATTCTAAAAACAAAGTAGAAATGACAATGCTTGATCTATTTCTTATACTACAACTGCAAACAAATACATAAAGAAAATAAACAGCATGGTACTGTAATACCATAGTGGATTGTACCAGGAAATAGTAAAATATCTTGTGGTGGAGGTTTCATGATTAAAAGGATATTTTTGGCCATACCAATCCATGGCCATAAGAACAGCATCCTTCATTATCCCCTTCACATCTGCATAAATCTCCTTTTTTTTTTTTCATGGTCAGGTTAACCACAGAGCTTTATCCTGAGGACAGTAGCCAAGAAAGCAGTAGCATTTTTTTCTATTATAGCTCTATTAGCTCTCATAATTTGCCCCCTTCTTTTTTTTTTTTTTTTTTTGTTGAGAGACTCCTTTTTTTTTCAAACTGTATTTTCCTTTTTCACATTACATAAAAACAAAACAAAATACATTTATTTGTTATTATTATTATTTTCCTTAACAGTACTGTGTCGTCTATTTTTACATTTATTTACAATTGTTACATAGTTTCTTACCCTTTTATGTCCTTCTCTTTTATTCTCTGATCTAACCAAACATAACATTGGTTCCATATCTCATAGTAATCTGTTGTCTCCTTGTCCTTAATTTCTAACGTAAGCATACACATTTCAGCGCATTCTAATATTTTTTGAATAATCTTATCATTTGGTGGTAGGTTCTCTTGTTTCCAATATTGGGCATATACAATGCGTGCCACTGTTATTATATGTACAATGATGTATCGAGTTCGTCTTTTCACCCCCTTCTAAATAGATGTGGTACAAGAATTTTTGTCCATTTTAAGAACACTTTTTGAAGCGTCAAAAATGTGACAAAGGATGTATGTGAAATGCTGTTTTTTCATTCCAAATCAGTAAACTGAGAACTCAGCCTGAGAATGATGAGACCTAGCATAACATAAAGACACACAAACTATATCCACTACCAAACTTCAATGTTATTGTTACCGAGAGAAACAATTTCATGGAAGATGGACATAGGAAGCTTTCAACAGAATGTTTTTCTGTTTCCAGTCATTATTTCTATTGGTAAATGACATCGGAAGTTTAGAAAAATGTTATATACACAATAATAAAAAGCAGGAAGTGAAACTAATAGCCAAATCTACAAAAAATAGTGTGGGTTGTAATGATTACAGCTATCGAATAAGATTCAAGGACCATGTTTTATTCGCCCTCAGATATAGGAGTTGACTGGATGACTTTTGGCTCCAGTGTGTGGAGAATAAATGTAGTTAAGACTCACAATGTCTACCCAGATCAGACAGCACAGCAAGAGTTGATGAATTAAGGTTTGGTGTTGTTAAAGAGTAAAGATGTCAATTACATTTAAACGTAACAAGAAAGAAGAAGAACGAAACCACTCAAAGAAATGTAAGAAACGGAAAAGCACAAAACCAACTTGTTTATAAAGAGCAGGAAACTGTGAGATAGGAGGAGGGCAAAAAGGGCTCTAAACATCCCATGATGTTTCTTAGTTAAAGCTAAAACTAGTAAAACAGACTGCTTCTGTCTTAATCAAGATGGTGAGGTGTCCTGGGTTCTGAGTGTTTAAATGCAGCAAAAAAAAGCCACATTATACACAGTTTAAACCATCATTTCCGATTTTCTGAAACAGGAAAGAAACCAAAAACATCCAGAAGCTTGAACTCTAGCAATACTGGAGTGGTTAGTCCCAATTTAGGAAGGATTCATTAAGACCAGCATCATGTTTGTGCTAAAGGAGACCATCAGTATATGTTTGATGAATACAGTGGAAGGAACAAAAATCAGAATAAGGCTGATTTGCCTTTCCTTCTAAGATGCAGAAACTACTACACAAAGAAGTAGTACACAGCTGTAGTAGTGACTGATATAACCTATCAACAGATAGAAATTTCAGGGCAGGAATTGGTAGGCGGCGGCTAGTAGAGGACACAGCTTGATATTTCCATGATAAATAAGGAGAAGAATAGAGAATTTATTCACTCTGGCTCATGGTGTCAAATAGTAGTATGGAACTATACCCTAACCATCTGCTATTATTTAATCATATTACATTGGCAGCATTAAAATTCAAGAAACAGACTAACACATGCTATGTTCATTTTATAGTTCAGTTACTGGGAAATGGCAGAAAAATTACAGGGGCGAATCAGCTAATTAATGAGGGAGGAGATTAAAACTATTCTCCCCCTTTTTTCTTCTCTAGTAATTTTCCTTGCATTTTCATGTTAATTTAACATCTCTCAAAATGAGGGAACTGCTTCTCAAGAAACGTTGTATAGTTCTAGATTTATATGGTCTGTTGGAAAATGGAGAAAATCTGATTATGTGATTGCCCAAGGCTGACACAGATTTGATGCCATATAATCAATTATAATTGTGTATTTTGTCCAAATATAAAAATAGTAAAGTGAAAATGAAAATCAGAAAATAGAAAAGAAATTATTTATTTTTAAAAAGCAGCTTTTAATCTCTTGACACCCGCCAGTTATAAATACATATTGTATATATATTGTCCTTGCTCTCTAAAGTTACATCATAAAATTCCTTCTTTGCATAAGCTTTCCTTTCTCACCTTAAAGCCCACAAATCAAAAGTTCATTTTTTCTCACTTTTAGCAAAAGTCTATAAGGTGCGAGTTGACCCAGTCTTCAGAAGATCATTAAGAAATTTATGAGTCCGAGATGTTATTGTCCACTGATAGATTTAGAGGCTCTTATGAAATATTTCAGTTGGTTGTTGAAAAAGAGAGTGGTATAGGAAGGTAATAAAGCATGCATAAGAAAGGATGGGATGTTTGACAAAAAGGTCCAATATTGAACAAGGGAGTATAATAAGGATGTGTAATATCCTTTAGATGTATAAAATTATTCATGTTAAATGTGTAAAGGGGATGAATATGGTGATATTAGAAGTGTATTGTTTGAGAATGTGAGTGGTGGAAAACCTGAAAGATTTGTGCTATTAAATAGATTGTATTATGAAATATAGAGTGAAAATCTGAAAATTAATGTGCCATGTTTTGTTTGGTAGGGGCAAGGGGGAGGGATTAATGAAATTCATAATTTGTTATAATGACAAACTAGGCCAGGAAGACAAACCTGTGCTTTCGTGGGAGTGTGTTTTATATAAATATATTAAATAAATAAATGTTTACTAAAGATGAAAAATGGATGGAGACATGTTAAGATGTACAAATCCTAATAGAATTACAGTGGTTATTATATGATCTATTGTGAGGAATAAATGTTTGGTAAAAGAAGCAAAAGTAACTTGTGTAAGCTATTCAGGAGAATTGAATGGTTAAGTGAACCATAAAAATAAGTTGAACACTGTAGGAGCAGATTACCTAAGCCTTTTGTGTGATTAAAACAAAAAGAGATAGGTTGAATAATGAATGGATGGTCCAAATAAATGTGGACTGAATACAAAAGTAAGTGGTCAGTATGAAAGAAATGCATTGAAGTGATTTGTCCATACAGAGAAAATTATTTAGGATTGAATAAAAAAACAAATATGAGGAAAGAGGGAATGGGTTGAGAGAAAGAAAACCAATAAAGTTGTGGTTTGATGGAATTGAAGGAATTCAGAAACAGAAAGACATCAATAGGTAAAAGCATAAACGATATGTATGCAGCTGTGTATTGATATGGTGAAGGACGGCTTTTAAGTATAGATGTGAAAAGGTGAACAGTGTGTATAGCAAACTAGTTTTAAGTATACTTCTTTTTTCTTTTTTGCCTTTAATGTTTAGGAAAATTATTCTTAACTATTTTGTGTATTCATTATAACACAGCACTGGTTACAAAATTTGATTTCTGAAAATAATTCAAAGCTTTTTTTTTTTTTTTTTTTGCAGAAGCTGTCTTTTTATAAACGCAAATTCTTCTATTTCATAGATTCAACCAATGATTATATTTAAGTGTGCATATCATATATTTATATATTAAGGAGGGAGAAGACCATATTCTTATGGTAGATGTTTGTTTATCATAGCATTTATATACCATTCTTTACTGTAGTATTTATATCCCCTTTGGAAAGCAACTTTAAATAATGAGATTTGCTTTGTTATTCATTTCAAGAATGTATTTACTTGTTTTGGAGAGTTAACTAAATAATTATCCTGAGGTTTTATGAAAATAGGAATATTATTCTTATTCTTATACCCACTTCCAGCAAAAAAGAGTTTTGACAGTGGAAAAGAAAGTGTGATATCAACAACTCACTCGCTGAAAAGAAAATGCAACTCACCAACCTCACTTGGAGGACCAGACTAAGAAATCAAGTCTACAGCTAAGACGACTTTTATTGAGGTTGGCCATAATAATCAGAATCTTCTGAGCCTGATTATGTTGTACTTCCTATTATTTATAGTCAAGTGAATTAGGGAGGTGTTTGAGCCTCCTCCAAATCTGTCTGTCTGTTGGGGACTTAAGATATGTTTTAGCTCTCATCGCTCTGGCAACAGATTTTGCATATCTGTGTCAAGGTCATTTTCCTTATTCTCTGCAAGTGTTGGAAAGATATCACACAAATAGGTCTAAATGATGAGATATACTGTATAAAAACATAAGAAGATTCATTGTCAGCGCCCATGTCGGAAGGTACCATTATGAAATCAAGACTCACATAGATTTAAATAAGACGTTTTAATGCATGAATTGGGTAGAATATAGAATCTTGGAAACCATGATAAGAACCTCCAATCCTTTTTTATAAGTCATAGTTGCACATCTGAATTTAAGTTGAAGAATTGTATAGAATGCATTGTTGATAATTATGTGAGGTTAAGACTTTATGTACTAATATGCATCACTTTATACATATTATTTTATAGTCAATTTTTAATACAGAGTTCCCCTAGTTTAAATATACTGGAAACATGGTTAATTTTCAACACTTTGAGTTTTCATTTTAATTATAATCATTGAACAAAATTAGTGGTTACATCATAGAGCTCCTCTTTGGCTCAGCCTCCAAGAAATTGTTTGATTCTACATAAATCCTGGTAGGTACTGAAATTCTTATTAGTTAAGGTACCCTTAATGTTTAATTCATTAAAAATTAACATTACTAGCTAACCATACCCTAAAAATAGCCAGTAAATTCAATGATGGCTATTTCCGACTACAGCCAACATTAAAACTACCCAATTAATATTTACATGTTTCAATTTAGGGAAGAGACAGCAAAGAATTAATAACCATGGCAGACTTCTGTTGATCTGTTATTTCACCAAACTAGACAATGCTGGAAGTAACTATTTTCACATAAACTCTGCATGTGACAAATCCTGAGACTTGTATTATAATTCAAGATAAAAATGTTCAGACTTTTAGTAGATCAGGGAGGAGGCCAATTATGCAAATGAAACCAGGGTGACTTTAAAGGTCCAATAAACAAAAAGCAAACGATTAAGCCATTTAGTTGATGCCAGAGATATTATCACAATACAAGACCATACTCATTTAAATCTTTAGGGTTTAAACAACTATTCTCCAGGGACCGCCAGATCAGACATGTTATTGAGGATTTAAAAAACCTATTCCACAGTAAATTGCTAATTCCAAGAGAATAAATTAAGAAATAATACTTATCATATAACCCAGTAAATTAACATATGAAATAGAAAGCATTCTTTCAGTCTGTAATTTTCAGTTCTCGAAAATCCATGGCAATTAAAAAAAAGAACACAAGCAATCATTCAGAAACTGATTCTGTGTAAAGCTGTAGTAAATCCCAACAGTATCTTAATATTATTTATTCTCTTATAACAGCTGTTTTTAATCCCAAATATGCTTTTTCACAAGGCAACTGGACTTTCTTTGTTTTACCCTAAAGACCTCTCGCTTTTCATTCAAGAAGCTTCTTCAGCTCTGATTGGATGGTGGGGAATGGAAGGATTTATACTCCTTGCAGACAGCTGTTCATTTGCATTCTTTTAGCGAGTCATTAATGCTCCCTGGAGGCTTATCTGTGTCTTCAGGGTCACCTAAGTAGTGCAAATATGTGTGGAGCCTTCTTGGAACTGTTGAAAGGACTGTGTTGTAGACTGGAGATAGATGATGTTATATCCCTCCCCCTCTGTTGAGAGAGGGCTGTTCAATTTTGACATAGCTGGCCTCTTTGACCCCTCTTTCAAATCAGTGGTCCTCTCTGTCCAAAAGCTGTTTTTAATATGATATTTGATAATACTTTACAAAACAGTTCACTATCACAACTTCTTCAGACTTAATTCTGGAAGCAGACCCAGTAGAAGGATGAAGAGGTTTGTGGCTGTGAGAGATTTTTTTTTTTTTGGGGGGGGGGGTCCTTAGAGTATAGCTCTAAGGTTAATTATTAAAGGTTTTTTTCCACCAAGAAGAAAGAAGGTTGCTTGGGAAACTGTACTTCATATAAGAAAATGATTTGATTGGCTTTGCGCTTTCTTCATTTTCAGTAGGATTTAAGAAGTGTCATTTGCTTTCCTGTCTCAGGCACTGACATATATTAATCCCAAAGTCACCTCTGATGAACAAAATAAACAAAATTTTCTATTCTTTCTTCTGTTTCTTAGTATTGCTAACAGTATGGAGAAGGGACATTCCCCCCTCCCAAAAAAAAACACCTTCCTTTTTTTCCATCTGCACTGTTGATATTTCTGTGTTCAGTTTTTCACTGTTGCAAGTTTGAAAATGTAGGATAAAGGAGAGAAAAATACTTAGATATATAGAAAACAGCAATGTCATGGTTCCGACAGATGAAACTCTTCAAAGAACTTCGAGGCACTGTTTACATTAAAGAATCTTTATTCGAGAAACATAACATCGGCACTAACATAATCGAAGCCAAAAACTGAATTCCCCTCCCCTGAGCACATATTATCAAAGCACAATTCCCTTCTTCAATTAACAGTCATAAATCACATTCCCCAATTAGCTTGAAGCGCGGCCCCCCTCTCCAGTTCTCCAGCCTGCCAAGTCCTTATCAGCTCTGGTTACAATAACCTTGCTTCTCATGCTAGGTCTAGTGTTATTATGTCTAGCTGGATTCTCGTTCACACCCCCCCTCCCAGCATCATCTAACTCTAAAAGCAAAAGGTAAAAGATGGCTACATCTCCATTTGTTGTCAATGCAGAAAGATCCAATGTTAGCAGCGTTGACAAGCAATTTATTTGCCATATAAACATTGGGTATACTGTATATATAATATTTATCAGAATTAAGGCATTTACATATTTTAATCTGAAAAATATACCATCTGTACAAATTTAAGAAAGCAGATCTAAATAATATATTTGAAAGTATTATGTATACTTTAATTTACACCCATAATAAAAGGTGAAATTTTCGTTCCTGAAACATGAAACAATGCAGAGACACTTACGTTTCTTCTTGGTTGAAAATTTCCTGAACTGTAAATTCTCTAGATATGGCTAATATAAGGGTTAGTCACAATGCCTTTTCCTTAAAAGGCTTCCATTCTAAGCAGAAGATTATAAACTTCATTATCTAGAGATTACTCTCTCTTCCAGATCAAGGCATCAGTGTTTGCGTCAGTACTGTTCAGTTTTTTAAATGCATTGATGACTTAGAGATCAGCCTCCTGAAGTTTCTTCCAATCAAAAGTTATATTCGGAGCCAAATCAACATAATCTCTCTCTTGCTCTTTGCAAAGTTCTAGAAAAACCTACATAAAGCAGACAATATTTAATAGGTTAGTTGATGGTGGATGAATGGTATAAGAGATAACATTTGCCTAATATTTATCTTTCCTTGGAAAAGATTAGTTTTAGTTCCCCACACTTTGTTAAACAAGGATCTTTTGGGTGAAGAATCCTTGAGGGATTTCTGATTGATATCATTTGGCCATTGATTTTATATTCTGTCCAAGTAGTGTCTTTGCTATAGTGTACCCTTCCTGTTTATGGAAGCACTGCCACTCCTTTGCTTTTTGTGGCAAAAAACAAGATCTTTTGAGTGGAAGTGTCCGGCTCCACTCCATTTCATGCCTAAGATATCAAAATGTAGTTGAGTTATTTCATTTTGTATTGTGTTGAGCTTTCCCACATTTATGCTTCTTATGTTCTATATTAGTTCTGTCTAACTAGATGTCCCAAAGGCTTTAATGTAACTGCATTATAAACATCATTAATGCTCTGAAATATTTTCAGCTCTTTCTCAGTAAGATGGAGTGCCATCCAACCACTAGAGTGGGGAGGCAAGGAATGTTGTGGGTCCCGTCCCCTAAGGAGGTACATCTGGCAGGACTCAGAAGAAAGCCCTTCTCCATGGTGGCTCCTTCCCTCTGGAACATCATCCCTCCGGAAATTAGATTAGCCCCCACTCTGACACTCTTTCAGAAGGCCCTGAAGAAGTGGTTCTGTCAGCGGGCCTGGGGAACCCAGAGCGGGATGGAGCCCATTAAATGGCTGGTATGAGTGTGTGTTGTCGCTGGGGTGGGGGGATGGGGGGTTATTATTTCATTATTTTTATTTTTTTATATTTCTTTTATATTGTGTTTTATCTCCTGTAAGCTACTTTGAGTCGCCATGAGTAGGCGGCAATATATTTTTTAAAAAAATAAATAAATAAAATAAGTAAATAAAAAAAACAAGGGGCCTGTCATCCAGCACTATATCATCAATCATTTTATCTTGTCTATCCATATAGTTTCCTTGATAAAATACATGAATGATTTCCCATTGCCTTCTCCCATGCAGTAGAAAGTGATGCCGTTGCCATTGACACTAAAGAGTATCTCCTTCCAACATCTTCCTAGTTTACTGTGGCCAGATAAAGGTACTTGGTTTGGAATGACCTTCATGCCTTGAGCAACCCTATGGAGAATATAGGGTCACTATGGAGTGATCCTATGGAGAATATATATTCTTCCTGTCCATTGCAAGTGCTCTTCACTTGGACCCCTTCTGCCATGATAAGGCTGCAAGACCTGGGAGGGGGTGTATTAAGGGGGGGTTGTATGATAAGCGTATTATGTAAAGAGATTACCTGTTCCAAAGTGTTCAAAGAAAAGCTGTACTCCTCAAGACTGAAGAGTTGTTTAGCTATGTAGGGGAAAAAAGTAGGCTTGATTGATTTAGGCTTTGCATGGAAAAATTTTGCTTGTCTTCTGTGCATAGCATATTCATTTTTTTATTCAACAACACCCATATAGACATATCCTTTAGACAGGTCGATATATTTATTTTTGAAAATTCATTGGAAGCAATGGAATATTCTGAGAACAAGAAGGGATGTTTATTACATTGCAGAAGAAAAGCAAGGACATTCCATTCTTATCCCCTGAATGGCTAACTAGTGAGAGAGAGAGAGAGAGAGAGAGAGAGAGAGAGAGAGAGAGAGAGAGAGAGAGGAGGGAGGGAGGGAGGGAGGGAGGGAGAGAAAGAGATCTGGAAAGAAGTTCAACAGCCTCACCCACCACATGCTCACTGTGGAAGTAAATCAACTTACCACTTTCCACGATTCTGTAATCTTATGTCTTTTTCCTCACATTAAACATGGCTGATGAAATGATATGTGAGTAACTTTCTTAGTTACTATTAGGGGCCAGACAATAAGTTTATCTTGACCATTGTGCATTTGGCATAAAATAGAGAAGGTCATTCTCAGCCAAAAGCAAAACATTCAAGGCATACCAATAGCTATAACCATCCAATAATTAAATATTGATCTTTACTACTTTTACTGATTAAATTATCAGGAATTGATTCAATTCAGATACACTACATATACAAAGGCAAGACAAACTAAAGTGCTCTTCTGACACCTGGGTCTGACACCTATAATAAAACTATCCATAACAGATGACCGCAGGATGGTCATTAAAAACTCTGGTGAGAAAATTGTCTAATCCTGATGCATCACCATTCTGGAAAGGTGACAATCAGGCTAAAGATTAGGGCTATGCATACTTAGAAATTAATTCAGAGCATATGGTTTAGACCTCACACAACTACGAATACCCAACTCTGTGCTCTTCATTAAAGCAGTTTGGCTTCTTGGGTCTGAAAAAATGCTGGTTCTGATTAAGCATCACATTAATGAGTCAACTCTTTAAAGTAGCAGCATCCCTTTTTCAGACTTGTGCAGCAGCCTGAAAATAATGGCTGAGGAATTCTGGGAGTTGAAGTCCACAAGTCATAAAAGGGCCAAGTTTGAAGACCCCTGTTTTAAAACATTGCAGGGAGGTGCTATTCCTTGTAAGGCCCAGTTTTCAAAACATTTCCAAAAGACTAATAGTGCTTTTTAAATATGGTTGGGCTGCTTAGCATTACTTTGCAATGTTTCATTTCTCTGTCTGTTCATCTGTCTTAAACATAATCATAACACAATCAAGAAATCTAGTCATCCTGAAGGTAAGTTACTAAATAAAGTTGACCAAATAAAGTGAACTGTAAAAGTTGATGATTTCTCTCAGAGTAAGGAGCATTCCTCAGAATGGACTACATAGTAGTAGGGACCACATAGTAGGCATAATAGCATAAGATGTCAACAGGGAATGATAAAACATCATGCCAATAAGGAGTGAACCAGGGAGTTTATAGCTGGGTTTACCTCAACAATAAGGATAGAACGCCCATATAGAGAGATTTGGTTTCCTAAAAGTTCCAGTTTCAAATCTCTAAAAGGTGGCCCTTCCAGTACTGGTGGTCTGCACACTGTTTGTTCACCTCCTTGACTTGCTTCAATTGACTTTTGTAAACTCACTGAAGGGCTGAATTTCTGAAATAAGCTCTGCCATGCAGATCTAGTGCTCTCATTCTTTTGGGCTCAAACCAGAAATTTGCAGATTTATTTCTTCTGACTAAAATTGCCACTAGGGAGGGAGCTTTGGACTTACAGTGGAAATTCGCACCTGGTTTGGGAAATCCTACAGAGGCTCTCAGCTGCAAAAATTGAAAGGCACCGCAGTAAACAAAATATTTCAGCTGACATCTCCTGAGTATTATCCATACACATTGTACTCAAATTTGCTGCTGTCCTCAAGAAAACCACACATAGTTCAACTTTGTGCTTTTTCTAGCACAAGGACTCTGAATCATTTATTTCTCTCAGAGTTACCTTGGTAGTCCAAAGAGAGACAAATTTCCACTGAGTAAACCTTACGAGAAGATGAGAGCTTTGGGATGGAAGAAAACATGTGGTGGCTGTTGTTTTTTGTATTATCAACTCTTCTTAATTTTCCATTCTTCATCAGTTTGAACTAATACCACATTCCTGGGTGGTGACTGAAACCAGAATTCATAGGTAAGGAGAAAAATAACTAGTTCCTGACCTTGATCATGAGTGGTGAACTTAGATCTGCAGTTCGGGGCTGTTACTCAAGTACTTACAGATAGTCCTCAAGTTACACCCATTCATTTAGTGACCATTTGAAGTTACAATGGCATTGAAAAAAAGGTGACTTATGAATGTTTTTCGCCCTTCTAACCATTGCAGCATCCCTGTGGTCACATGAATGAAAATTCAGACGCTTGGCAACTGGCATGCATTTATGACGATTGCAATGGCCTAGAGATGTATGATCATTTTTTGCAAACTTCTCACAAATAAAGTCAATGGAGAAGCCAGATTCCATTAACAACCATGTTACTTGCTTAACAGTTGCAGTGATTCACTTAACAACTGTGGGAAGAAAGGTTGTAAAATGGGGAAAATTCATTTAACAATTGTTTTGCTTAGCCGCAGACATTTTGGGCTGAATTGTGATCGTAAGTTGAGGACTATCTATATTTAAGTCAGTAGAATATATCTGTACTGTATATTATGTATTAGCATTAAGAGTGAAGAAATATTTTATATTTGTCGCATTAACTCCATTATAAATTCAGGGCTTTAGTTTCCAGTGTGCAATTTGTACTGTAAACGCCACTTTTGCAATTTGTAGAGAATAGATCTAAGAGTCTGAATGTTAATTTTACAGAGGCAACAGGAAGAGAGATATTTGATAAGGCAGGATAAAAGCAACAATGTGCTCTTGAAATATTGAATGTTGGTTGTTCTGAACCCATTCCTAGGTTGGATATAAATTGGCTAAGCTCATTATTTTACACCATTTTTGATGGGTTTTATTATAGGGTGGATTTTTTTAAAATTTGTAAATCACACAGAGATATGTATGTGTGAGTTGGGCAGCTACATAAATAGGTTAAATAAACAAATGAATAAATTCAAATTTCACACTGTTGATGGATGTTCAGAGATGCTAAAGATTTTTTTTTTTTTTTGAGTTTATGTGTTCCCATTTCATAAAACTTTCAGACATACCTTTTTCTAGCATGGAAAAAGCTTTAGAGAGAGGCAGTGCATCTTTCATTGGAATCTTGTAGACCAACAAAGTGGATATCCTAAAAGGAGGTGAAACCATAAATATCCTAAATGGAGAAATAATAATATCACCTCCGCGACTGCTTGTTCCAACTTGAGTCGGCCCATTCAAAATTATCTTTCTTGGCAAAGTTATTGGTGGTTCCTCACTTTCTGGACATGAGTGGGGTTGAGACTATAAAAACGTGTGTCTCTGTGATGGCCTCAATATTATGGAATAGCCTGTCCTGGAAACCAGGTTAGCTTTTTCAGTGATAATGGGGGAGTATCACACTGGAGGTGGTTCGTTAATTAAGACCTCCTCCCAATCCGGCTCCGCCCTTCCCCATCTTGTAACTATGATTTAACTTTGATTGTACTTTCATTTTATCCCGGATGTTTTTAATGTTTTGATGCTGCAAGATGCCAAGAGTCGGATCAAAAAGAGATGGCAGCAAAATATTTTAATAATAAATAAAAAACTAAAAATTAAAACTTTCTAGAAAGCAATTAAAACCAAGATTTGCTTGAGGACCTTCAGGCCTGGATAGTTCGGTGTTTCTAAGTGTTTGATGCTGGTATTGATCATTATGTAATATCTTTTGCTTATTGACTCTTTGCATTGTTTATTTCATTATTTATATCTTTACTTGTATTATTTTCTTCTTTTGTATTATGCTTTGATTCATACAATGGACATTTAATTCATACTTTATTTTATGGTTGTTAGCTACTAGGAAGCCAGAAGAATTCAGCAGCATACAAATACAATAAATAAATAAATAATAATACAATATAATGATAAACAATAATCTGTATCACTGATAATTCTGACCCACAAGACTATTGGGCAGAGCAACCCAATTTGTATATGCAGAAACTTTAAAAATAAAAGTGCAAGGAGGAGTAACAAACATTTTATTTATTTTTATCCCACCTTTATTATCTTAACAAATAACTCAAGGTGGGGGAACATATCCAACACACCTTCCTCCTCCTATTTTCCTCACAATAAACAACCCTGTGAAGTGGGTTGGACTGAGAGTGAGTGACTGGCCCAAAGTCACCATGGCTAAGGCGGGACTAGAACTCACGATCTTCCACTTTCTAGCCTGGTACCTCAACCGCTAGATCAAACTGGCTCTCCACATTACATATTTCTCCGTCTTTGCCATAATAATGGCAATTAATTTTGAGAAGCAACTGAATCTAATAGGCAAAGCATACAGATAACCATCTGGATCAAGGGTACGAATTTGTCCTCAGAAGCAAAATCTTCCTAATAGGAGATTAAATAAAAAGAAGGAATTTTCTTCTTCAGTGTTAAGCCATCCGAAAAAGCACAAGGATTTACATTTCAAACAATTTTAAGCGTTCTGTCAAGTTGTAGATAAATATTGCTGTTACCTTTCCTGACGAGCTGCCTGTGGGAACATTTTTAGAATCTGAGTATTCACAAGATCCCCTTGTTCTTCTCCTTTTACTTTTATTTGCAGCAAATAATTTTTTCCAAATTTGCTTTTCAGATACTGAATTGAACCCAGACACCTGCAAATAATAATAATAACAACAACAACAACAACAACAACAACAACAACAACAATAATAATAATAATAATAATAATAATAATAATAATAATAATAATAATAATAATAATAATAATAATAATAATAATAATAATAATAATAATAATAATAATAATAATAATAATAATAATAATAATAATAATCAGCATGCAATGTATGGGATCAAATTGTTATCAGGTAGCAGTATTCTGATCCCTGTCCCCACATGCTGATTTTAAAAGATACCAGACCGTATCTTGCCAGGATCATGTAGAGAGGAGAAAGGACCAAGATCTTGTATTGATAGGAAAGAGCACAAAAGAGACTTCCAACAAGTAGCATGGGAACTTGTGCTGTTCTGTAAGCACTGATGATGTTACCTACTTTGGTAATGAAATGTCTGCAAGAAAACAAGAAAGCTCAAAGAGCACCAAGGACCCTATGGTTCATTCCTGAGCTACAAATATTCAGATCTTCTATAATTTGAACTGTCAGACAACAATTGCAACTGGAAGGAGGCTGGGAGAGGTGCCTTTAGGTCATACCCCAAATTTTCTATTGCAAGCTCATGTCCCTCAATCGATGTTGTATCTGATACTTGGAATCCTGCTTTAGTTTGGTTATGTTTTTCCCTTACCCTTTCCATCCAATTCACATCTAAGAACTCTGTGTCTGGACTGAAGTGAACTAAATAAGACTGGCAGCTTGCCTTGCAAATTGACAGGAAGCTCCTATTTAATTGATGGTTTGCTGAAAGCTGGCAGGCTGGGATTCACTCATAATACTAAAACTAGTAAGACCATCCTGAAACCCCCATTATTATGCGGATGTAAGATTTAAGTATGTCACGAGAGATACACAAATAAGTTGAATATAGTTTAAGAAGTGTAAGCTGAAAGAAGAAGAAGAAACGGGAAGACAATAAACAGACTGAATATACTGTATGCTTTACTGCAGTTGGTGACTAATCACATATGACAAAAGGACATAAATCAATATTAAAAACACATTTTCTGTAGTTATAAATCTGCAGAATTACAACAGTGTGTTCCTGTGTTAAGCAATGGCAGCTGCAAGAAATTTTGCAAAATGTTGGAGATGTTAAGATTTTAGTACAATGACATAAAACAAATAACTAGTGCAACGTAACCCGCCTAAAGTAGAGTCATGGCAAGATAGCTGGCAAATAAATTTAACAAATAAACAAACAACTATGTGCAAGGGTTATAAGGGTGGGGTCCAGATTGTATAAATAAGACATGGGAGGAATGTGTGGATTAGGGTCTCTAGTTCCTCCAGCGACAAGTTTGCGCTGCAAAAAGAGTATTATTCTACCTTCTCTACAATATCACTGAGGGCAAGTCATGAAAGCAGGCCAAAGAAAGAGACTCTATTGTGTGTAGGACAGCTAGCACAAAATAGGTAATTTGAAAAAAAGAATGCTTTCCTATTTATATCCTTCCAGTATTAGTTAACTAGATGACTTTGAACATCAGATGCTGGAGTGTGACTCTAACTCTCAGTAGACTCATAGCCAATAAAGCTTGATACTAGAAGTTGCATTGGCATAACCATTATGGATTCTAGTTTTTCTAGAAGAGGAAAAAGTGCCCCAAAAGATCTATTATGATTATGGAATCACAGGGAAGATGAAGCTTAAGCCAGATGTAGAGCTGATTCTTGCCTTCCAGCAGGATCATCTGTGTCAAACTAGATTGTTGAATTTGAAATTCAACACACAACACAAAACAGCACCCTTAGGAATCTGGGCTGGCTTTAGCACTATTGTTGGCCTCATCAGAAATAGATTAAATTTGTTCACATCAGACTCCAAAAAGTTGAAATACTATGCCAAGGTATTTGAAGGATGATACTTGGACTATAATGTTATTGTTTATCTGCCACTAAAGTTTGTATTGTTCAAGTTCTTTTCTGTAACAAGAAGTCCCATTATTTTGGTTTTGGTGTAGTTTTGTGTATCCTGACTTCCTACAACACACTACTAGGGCTTAAAGACCTCTTCTAAAACCAATGTGAGTCAAAGAAAGAATAGTTACATCATCAGCATAAAGAAGCACAGTTAAATGTCCACCATAGAGTTAAGGAAGGTAGAATTCTTTTTAGTTATGGTATACACAATTGAGCTACCTAAATATTGAGTGGGAAAGTGCCTTATTTCTTTCTTTTTTTTCCTGAGTGGGGATATCAGCAGAAGGATAGTTGTCACTACCAAATTTGACTTGCGTAACTCATTGTCAGGCAACAAATTAACATTTGTTCTTCAATAGAACGTTTGAAGTTTGATTTTGATTAACCAGCAAAATAGGAGAAGAATATCCATCAGACCACACAGCAGGAGATCACCTGTGATAACATATTTTGTACACTGCTGAACTTTCCACTAACTGTAACTTCTGAATAATCTTCAAACTAATGGCAGAGGATGCATACAGTAAAGTCTGTATCCTTTTTTCATGCAAAAATTCTTTGCATATGAGAATCAGTGCACATACAGGGTTTCTCCTATAAATATAAATTACTAAGTACATTACCATAACTCTCTTCGAATAATGCTTGAATGTATTGTGGCATTCAGGAACTCCATTATTATTTACTCTGTTTCAGAGTTTGAATTTCATCCATTGTAGCCAAAAAGAGAAAAAGTCTACAAGAAAGCTCTATGTGCTCAACAAAGAAAATAATGCACTAGAAAACCTACCTGAGCTGTCCAGACACCATGATAGCTACTCGGTCGCACACTGTCTCGGCTTCCTCCATGTGATGAGTTGTCAAAATGGCACCTTCATCCTTGTTCTGCAGCATAGTGTGAATTGCTCTCCTAAAGAAACCATTTGACTGATGAAAATGAAGGAAACCTGAATTCTGCTATGATTCAGCTTTAATTGATGAGTGGAACATACAAGCCAGGATGCTAGAATGCCTGAATGTAATCCCAAATCAAGTCCAATGAGCATAATATAAAGAGAGAAAGTAGATGGATGAGAAATCAGGACAGGTTTCTCAGCTTGTGCATCTCTCTTATGGAATATGGTAAAAGCTTGTTTCTTTTCCTTATTGGTTAGGCGGTACATTTTTGAAACAGGCAAGATTAGGATTAATACATTAAAGTCAGTATTTCACAGATGCATCAGGAACATGAATAAAGCAGCACTGGATGCATAGGTTATGTAAATATTCCTAGTTCTTAAAATAATTTTAAATACAGTTGCAAAAAATCATGCATATGATGATCAGTATAGAAATCTGGTAAATAAATAAACTAAACTTAGTATCAGATCTGTGCTATTCCTGGAGACACACTAGATTCAAGGACCTCTGAAAAAGACATCTTCAAAAGGAATGGTAAAGATACATAAATTGCAAATTCTCTTATCTCCTTCCATTTCACTGGCATGATGTTAATAGGTTTTTCATAAATCCCACGATTGGCTGGCTATATTTTATTATTTTATTTTATTTTATTTTATTTTATTTTATTTTATTTTATTTTATTTTATTTTATTTTATTTTATTTTATTTTATTTTATTTATTTATTTTATTTTATTTTATTTTATTTTATTTTATTTTATTTTATTTTATTTTATTTTATTTTATTTTATTTTATTTATTTTATTTTATTTTATTTTATTTTATTTTATTTTATTTTATTTTATTTTATTATTTTATTTTATTTTATTTATTTTATTTATTTTATTTATTTTATTTATTTTATTTATTTTATTTATTTTATTTATTTATTTTATTTATTTTATTTATTTTATTTATTTTATTTATTTTATTTTATTTTATTTTATTTTATTTTATTTTATTTTATTTTATTTTATTTTATTTATTTTATTTTATTTTATTATTATTTTATTTTATTTTATTTTATTTTATTATTTTATTTTATTTTATTTTATTTTATTTTATTTTATTTTATTATTTTATTTTATTTTATTTTATTTTATTTTATTTTATTTTATTTTATTTTATTTTATTTTATTTTATTTTATTTTATTTTTTTATTTTTTTATTATTTTATATTGTTTTTTATTATTTTTTATTATTTTTATTTGTGACTTGACAGTTTCAGTGAGAAACAGCCTGGTACATTTCCATTGGAAAAGGAGAAAACTGAAAGCCTTGCAAAAATCTCTTTTAATCCCTGGAATCATGAATAAAGACAAGATAGCTGGGTGTCTCTAGAAAGCCTGAGATTCATCACAAACACAGATAGGAAAATAACATTTTCTAACAGAACACTAAGACGCTACAAGAGGTACGAGTGGAAATCAAATCCCCATGGAATTTTGTCAGAAACTTTTTATAAATTCAAACAACACACACTTGATTATTGAGATATAAAAGATAAGAGATTGGAGATAAATTTTTATTACAACTATAAGTGGGCAAACCTACTCCTAAAAGTTCAATGTACAGAACACTTACCACACTTGGTGTTTTCCTTTGGGATCCAGGCCAGTGGTTGGTTCATCTAGTAGCCACAAGGTAGGGTTACTCAACATGCTCAGGGCAAAGCACAACTGAAATGCAGGAAATTATATTAAACCCTCTTAAATATTTCACCCATACAAAAGATGAAAATGCGAGGAATACACATTTCAATATGTTCTTGAAACACACGCTTTCCTAATGATAGCTGCACAAATGGAAAAGCAACATATCAGTGAGGACAAACTAATATTAGTGTTCTGAGATACTTACCAATACACTGGGAGTTATTAAAAGGCATTTTAATTTTTACATGGTATCTTCTTGAAGGACTGGAATGGACAAAGATATTCTTTCACTCTGTTCTACTACAAACCTCATCAGGCTTGAGAATAGTCTTTGTGGCTTAACACAAAGTACATTGGGAAATGTAACAAATTCTCAGTAATTACCAATTTAGATTTTTAAGACAATTATCAGGAGAGTTATTGTCTATGTCCTCAGATTTTCAAAGTGTGCATTATTTAAGAATCTTAATATTCTATATGATTCCTCAGCAATATAACAGAATTTCAGAAAATGATTGAGGAATCCAATGTATTACAATGCTAGGTAAAGAAGTCAGTCAGTTTAGGAGGTTTTGGGCTTGAGTACTCAGGAACATGCAATTCTGTCATTCTTTAGCGTGGTCTCCTTTCATTTAGTCATGTGAAAGACTGACGTATTTTTAAGCAAGGAGCTTATCATAATACAAATTCTAGTTATGTGTGATGGCTTGCCAGCTGTAAAATGCAGGTCTCCATGGTGTCCTAGCATGGCTCCTCGTGCCAAAAGGCCTCCTCTCTTCTCTTCAGCCACGTCTCCTCTTTCCTCAACTTCATTTCTTTATTTTATGGAAATACTTTAAGGGAGCAGACAAGCTGGACAAAACTGCACTGAGGAAGAAGTTTAAAAGGAGGAATGACAAAGCACAGCTGGCTATGGTGTCACAAGACTTGTAGCTAAAATACAATGAATCACAGAGCTTACTTTTCTACTTAATCCAGCAGGTAATGTCTTAGTTGTCTTTTTTAAATGCACTTCAAGGTCTAGAACTTGAGCCATTCTGAAAAAAAGCAGAAATTTTGCTGTTTTATTCTCTACATGAGGCTCTTTGTATGACAGTTGCAAAACACAGCACACTGCAATAAAATAACTGGAATGAATATGTATGTATATATGCATGTATGTATGTATGTTATTCAGATACGCAAGAATACCTGTTTTTTGCTAACTACTCAGAAAGCAATTTCATACTTTCCAGAGTATTGTTAATTTAAAACATACAGCCTGAGAAATTCAACTCCTAAGAATGAAAAATCTTGGGAAATAAATTTTATAATAAAAACAATATCTCAGGCTGTTACTACCGATTAATGGCCACAATAGCATCATCCTTCCTTATCCCTTTTACGGCTGCAAAAATCTCCAGATGTTCTTTCATGGTCAGGTTGGACCAGAGCGTATTCTCCTGAGAACAGTAGCCAAGAAGAGCATTCTCCTCTGTCGCAGCTCCGTCAGCTCCTTTAATCCGCACCTGTTCCAAATAGGTAGCATAAGGACCTCATTTGTTTTTGTCCAATGTAAGAATATAGTTCGAAATATCAACGATGTGACCAGGTGCATTTCTGATCAATAAGGGCTGTCATTTATATTAAATCAGTAAGTTTATTAAAGCTCTTGATGTAATCCAAGAAGGAAGATGAGATCTAGTACAATACGTGAATAATTCAGAAGCAGACAATATGGCAGATTATAAGGACTGTGGAGAATTAAGTTGCAATGAAGGTGACAGAGGATTCTCCACAGATAGTTTTCTCTCCAATCATTATGCCTTTGATAAATTAATAAATAGGTTTTCTCCATGGGTCTCTGCCTTTTCTTCATATATTCTCTGATATATTACAGTAATATTATTTAAAGCGATGATATTGCCATTACCTTCCTAAACTGGATACACAGTTTTACTGTACAATAATAAATAACAGAAAGACCATAATAAACTTTTCTTTTTAAAAGCACAAGTTACACTTACCTGCCCAGCAGTTGGATCCACATCTCCCATTATCATGCTAATTGTTGTACTTTTACCAGCACCATTTGGTCCCAGAAGCCCCAATATTTCTCCTGCAAAGAAAGTATTGCTATTAAAATATAGTTGTTTGTTTAAAAAAAAAACCCAATGTATTACATATGCTTCATTAAGGAAACTCAGTTATTTTTTATTTTCCTAAGAAGTAGGGTTCAAAACGTAGAGGCATGGCCTTCTCTTGTTAGAAAGAAGCTGCTGTTGTATTAGGTTAAATACATTTGAGCAACATGTTACCTTTTTTAACACAAAAAGAAACATTTTTGGTAGCCAATTTTCTCCTCGGCTCTCTGTTGAAACCTGGAATAGAACAAGCCTTCCCATATCTGTACTCTTTGCACAAGTTGTGGACAATGATCACTGGTTTCTAAATAAAGAGGAGAGAGACAGAAAGATGTATATGTGTGTCTTTGTGTGTATACACATACAAATACACCCAGAGTGTATATATAATACAGGCAAACACACATATGCAGATATATTTCCATCATTTGTTTATTCAGAAAAAGCCAAATAGGCATTATTTTCACCTGGGACAGAAACAATGACAGTTCCCTTGTTTCCAACACATCTGTTTATTTTGAGAGCAGTCTCCTTGTTTTCAGAAGTTAAGTCTGCTTGGATCTACTATAGCCAGATTAGTTTAATCCAAATGAGAAATAGACCATTCCGGAGTTGTCTGAAATGTGCTTTCCTTGGCAAGTTTTAAACATAGTTATTTATTCTTCCATAGCCATATCCCATTTACTATCCCTCTTCCCTTTAAATGGCTTGGGAAAGTGCTGCCTCAGGCATCACCTTTATATTGTACTTTTTTTGAATATTCTGTGTATAGTGCCACCTACGATACTTGTTTCATTGAATGAGTGTTTAGTTTTTCAGCATCCAGAATGCCACGTATCCCCACAGAAGCAAACAACATTTTGGTGGTTTGGACCTCACTTTTATTGCTGAAAAATATTTTTGGCCTCTCAGAAACTGTCTGCATTTTAGAGTTTTAAAATATTTGTATTTTCATAGCTAAGGACAAATCATCTGACTCGTATCCCTGATGCTTCCATAACTCATTTTAAGAATAGTTCGATGATCTTCTTGGTCATTAACACTAGTTAGTCTAGTTCTAATGTCAATGACAATTAATCTCTTTGGTAGGAGTTATGCTTCTGCTCATAGTTTTCTCAATACCTAGCAAAGCCTCCTAATATTCCTATCTGTACTGTACATAGAACTAATGAGTATATTTTGCAAAAGGAACAGTTACTAATACAAGCTTGGTTTCAAAGAAGAAAATGTATAAGTCAATTTATTCCAAAAGAGTGTAAACAATCTACAAAACAAGGTAAGAATAATGATAATATAAATACAAGGTAAAATTGCAACACAACAATATCCCGATGACCTGCTACACAGGGCACCTAGAATCCACCTTGGCAACTCTGGACTCTGTTTTTTTCTTTCTTCTACTGTATCTTGGTATCCCTGAGTACAGTCCTGATAAGTATGCCCTTGCACAGTGTAATTAAGCCATGCAAAGTGATAGGCAGGGTTGTGCATTTGACCATACTTCATCAGCAAATCACAAATATAAATGGAGCAACCTATATGTATTTTTTCAAAATATGAAAAGCCCAATAGTTGTGTTTTACCTCTTCTTCATTGGCAGAAGCCAGTGCACTCTGAGCTCTTCTCCTTTCATCTAGGACGTCTCTATCATTCTCTTCGCTGAGCTCCTCAGGATTCTGACGGCTTCTTTTTCTTTGCGGAGAAATCCTAGGGGTCAAAGACACAAGAAGTCTGAAGTGACTGAGTACTAAAGGATAAATGTTGACTCCAGCTAGGAAAGCAATCAGCAGTCCAACCTTGAGGTAGGAGGTGGATGGAGATCTCATGTGGTAACTTACTCAATATCTGTGCAGCTCTATTAGTATATTACCGCTTTTCTTTGCTCCCATTTTCTGCATCATTGTGCTTGCACAAGTAGAGTGCTTGACGGTCCTCCTTTCTCTAGTTCTCAATGGTTTTTTTTTTTTTACTATTCTGAATTAAATGAACTCTTGTCAACTTCTCAGCCACTTTAACAAACCAGATAACCGATCTATAAGGGATCAGGTTCACAGTATTCAGCAACCTGACTCATATTAATCCTAGATAATGCCTATCATCTCAATTGGACCTGCCTATTCCAGAATCTAACTCCAAATAGATATAAACAACTTTATCCTGTAGATAACATGCAAATTCCTTACAACAGCCTATTGAAGGTACAGGTAGTCCTTGATTTAAAACAATTCATTTAGGGCCATTCAGATTTACAACAGTATTAAAAAAAAGTGACACGACCATTTTTCACACTTATGACCATTGCAGCATCCCCATGTCACATGATCAAAACTCAGACACTTAACAACTGACTCATATTTATGATGCTTGCAGTGTCCTGGGATGTGCAATCACTTTTTGCAAACTTCTGACAGCAAAGTCAATGGGGAAGCCAGGTTCACTTAACGATTGTGTTACTAACTTGACAAATGCAGTGATTCATTTAACAACTGTGGCAAAAAAGGTTGTAAAATGGGGCAAAACTCACTTAATAAATGTCTCACGTAGCAACAGAAATTTTGGGCTCACTTGTGATCGTAAGTCGAGGACTACCTATACTCCTATAACTAATGAGTATATTTTGCAAAATGAATGGTTATAAATAACAGCTTGGTTTCAAAGAAATAAATTTATAGGTCAATTTATTCCCAAAGACTATAAACAATGTACAAAACAAGGTAACAACAGAACAATAAGAATAATGCTAGATAAATACAAGATAAAATTGCAATGCAACAATAGCAACAACAATCTCCACAATCTTCTCCCAATCTTTCTGCAGCTATTTCAACCTCCATCTTGTAAAATTAAAAATTATTTTAAAAACAAAACAGAAGTACTTCTGATGACATACAAGGCTATGTGCCTTGCTAATTAGATATTTTATGGAACATCTTCCTCCTATCAGTCACCTAAGATATAGATAGGATGCCCTCTGCAGAGCAACTTTTTATGTCAAGCATTTAAAGTTTTAAATCTACCTTCATTGTTTTGATAGTAAATTTAGGGAGGCTCTAAAGAAAGCTATTCAAAGTTCTTTGAGACAAAAAGGATATACAGTAGACAGGATATAGATGTGAAAGCTAAATACAAGTGAGAATTTATAGACGAACATGAAAGTATAAAATACTCCTATAAAATATTATCCCTTTATAAAATATTATCCCCCATAGAATACTATTATTTTATATTTTTAATAATTTATTGAAGTTCTTAACAGACTTAGTAAAAACTAATACACACTAAACTAGAAGAAAAAAGAAAGTTAAAGTTCAGAAGATGCAGAAAAGAAAAAGACAACAAAAAGAATAATAAAGAAGTGATTTCCAACTTTCATCATATAGAACATAAGCTAATGTAGTAAATTTTCACCCTCTTTTAAAGTTTAAAATAAAAAAAAAATCTTCTCCCCATAGCCTAACTTTTATCTACATGCAATGCAGAAAACATCATCCTTTCAAGCCTAGTTCAGGAAAAAGTCTATTAGGAGTCTCCAGAAATATCAAGCAAATAATGTATCCTAAATCAAATAGTCCAACTTTATATTCCTCGTTTTTGCTCTATATATTCTTGATGTTTAAATCATTTCAAAGGCATCACTCTTTGGCATTTGACAGAAGTCTTCAAAGCTTTCACCAGCCTACTTTGTAAATCCCATAAAGAGACATGGTCCAGGATTTCTTGTTGAAACTGTTCCATGTTCAGATCCTTTTCTCAATTTTAATCTCAATTTTAATCTCAATTTTGTTGTCATCCATGCCTTCAAATGCTATAATGTCTATGTCAGATATAAATGTTTTATAAATGTTCTCATCTACGTGAATGTTTATCCATTGAAAAAAATTGTATTTTTTCTGAGATATTAGTTATTAATATCTCAGATTCTTTTTCAAAGGACTTTTTAACACAAGAAAAAGTTATCTGGCTTAGTTATTTTAACTTTTTTTCTCCCTGGTCCTTTAGTTCCCTTTAATGTTCATTTGGAACCTTCATTAACCCCTCCTAATATGGGTTTAATTCCATTTCAGTCATTTCCCATGAGTATATTATTTAATCATATACTTATTTTTTAAATCTTTCAGCAAAACTAACCCGTTTTCCAGATCTTTCTGGTTTCCCAATCCATTTAAAACTTTTTTTTTAATCAAAATCTTTTTGCTTTTTGCCAATCATACATTATTCTAAATTCTTTAGTCTCCATTTAAAATTTCTTAATCCAAAGAACGTAAAATTCACCAGGTGTCAAATTAAGCTTGCCATTTTGAAGGTCTCTAATAGCCATCATGTGGTTAAACTGAACATTTCTGAATGTGATTAGAAATGAGTTCAGCTGGCTTAGTGTCCTTTTTAAAATCTGCTGCTGCTGGAAGCAAAGATGTTGTCTCCCTTGATTCCTGGCACTCGAATATATGGGGGACCACTGTTTAGTGACTACCTTGCAAGACGTTGCCATTTAGAACACTCGTGTTTGATCTCCCATTCCCTCCTTCACTGGAGACATTTAAAGGATCGGCCTGCTCAGTGGTCTTTCATTCTTCACCATGCTCATTTCTACTCTTTTGCAGAAATGTCTTCAGTCAGCTGTGACTCACATCAGAAGCCAGGAAATTCTTTCAGAGTGGATCCCATTATCACAACATTCAACAATCACAAACTTTATAAAAAACTATTTATTCCTCTTTGCATTATCATTTTCTTAAAAAATTCATTACTTTTATAGATCAATTGCTGTTTTACAGAATTGCTCTGAGCGGGAGATGTGCGGTTTCTAAATGTGACATATAAATAAAGACCCAGTTCTCAGGAGAAAAATCTAATGCTGGGGAAAATGGAAGGAAAAAGAAAAGAGGATGACCAGTAGTAAGGTGGATGACTCAATTACAGCAGCAATGAATGCATCATTGGGAGATCAAAAATAACAGGTTAGGGAGAATTCTTCATGGAGAAAATCTATCTATGTGCTCATAACCAACCAACCAACCAACCAACCAATGCATGCAGACACACACTTTCTCTCCTTGAGCCTACTAACATATATACCAACCTAAACACAGGATCTCTTCTCATAACTGGTCTGTCATATTTCAATTCCAGACAGCGAAGTAAAAAAATGAAAATTATGCTGTGGATGTAAGGCTAAATAAAAACAGAAACAGAAAATTATATTGAATGCATGTACACCCATAGAGGAATATTAATTTAATACATTTAATTCTATATTTGGTTAAGTCTCTCTAGATTTGGGGAACATATATACAGTACAATGATTTTGTGGCAGATTTAATAACTAGAGACATAAGACTTTACTCAATCTTTTATTATAGCATAGTAGAAAAGTATTTATATTGATGTCCTTTCAAGTAGTACCAAGAACGGTTACCTCATAATCCATCCTGAATTAGAAGGCTTAGGCAAATGAGAAAAGGATGCCACCATATTTCTCCTTCACCAGCCTACCAAATACTAAATGCTACCACTTATTGACACACAGCCTCATTTGCTCCCTCAAGAAGGTGATCATCCATACTTCTGCAAGTCTCTTGGATGTGTCTGGATAAAAAAAAAAACACCCCTCCTTCACTACTTAACTTCATGGGGAACTTTATTTATCTGTATCCCGTCTTTATTATTATCTGTATCCCACCTTTATTATTTTTACAAATAACTCCAAGCACAAAATATATCCAACTCCTGTTTTCCCCACAGCAACCCTGTGAGTTAGGTTGAGAGAAAGTGACTGGCCCAAAGTCCCCCATCTAGCTTTCATGCCTAAGGTGGGACTAGAACTCATGGTCTCCCACTTTATAGCCTGGTGCCTTATCCACTACATCAAACTAGTTCTCCATTTTAGTTTATTATTTTAACTTATTAGAGTTAATAGTACAACTAAGTTGCAGGTATCCTGCACTTCTAACAGGAATCTCTAGAACTTGAAGTTGGCTGTATTTATGTACATTTGTGTGAAGATATATGTAGATGTAGATATTAACTTCTTGGATAATAAGACAGTCTAACTATCATTAATGCTTTTCTAAAATAATTTTTAAAAAATCTTCTTGCTATAAGTAAGAATAATATGTTTGTTCCTCACCATGAGGGCAGACATCCAGATCTTATTTATATAAAAATTATATATTTCATCATCGGGTACATGAAAATAACCCAGTACCTATATAAAAATATAGATAAAAAAACAGTCAATAAAGTCCTTAAGTAGAGCTTATATAATTCACTCTAAAAGGAAAACAAAACTTTTAAAAGAAAGTTACTGGTTTTTGCAGAACCAAAGGGTGATCTAGCTACACATCATTTTTTTCAACTGTAAACAAAATTTTTATAAAATTGTCCTTCAAGACAAAAGAACAGCAACTGTACAAGTCATTGTGCTTTTTTACAATGTTTTATTACTACACATCTGCATTGGTGGCATAATTTGAGAGCAACGAAGCACTTGCCATGGATTAACTGAGCAAATGAGAGCAAGAACAAAGCACAGAGCAACAGTATTAGATCCACAATTTAAAAGTTTATTCTTATTCTTAGATTTCTTTTTTTTTTTTTTTAGAAAATTTTATTGGACTTATTCTTAGATTTCTTGTTATGCCTAACTCACTCCCTCAGTTCCAGGAATTGGAAGTTCCTTTGTTCTCAATAGGTTTCATATTCTTTAGCAGGTGATTGTATGAGACTTGGTAGTGTTTTGAATTTTTTGTTTTTATTTACCAATTGTGCTGTAGATTGGCTGATGACAGAAAACTTACTGGGCTGGTTAACATGTGTGAATGGGAGACCATCAGGAAATGCCAGATTGCAGACTAAACAGGGAAGTTAAAAAAAAATCTTCCCAACAAAAAGCAATGGCAACCCCCTTTTGTACTCTTACAAAGAAAACTACAGCTTAGTAGTTTTCTTGCAGTTACATTACTCAACTAGGTAACATTCTCATTACCCAACTAAGTAACATCACCGGTGCACTGATGCTGTTATCTAATTGGATAATGAAATATCTGTAAGAAAACAACCAAGCTCAGAGAGCACCAAGGACTCCCATTTCAACCCTGAACTACAAATATTCTCTTCCATTGAAAACTTGATAGTCAGCAGAAAAGGAACTTGACTCAAGGGATTCTTCCCTTTCCTTATGGAGTCAAAGTTTCCTAAGGAACTTGTGATGATTTTGATGAGGTTTACATCAGATTTCTAGAAAGGCAAAGAAGCATCCCAAGATGCTTTCAGGACCCCAAATACAAATTTAGGACCCTTTATCTTTCTCAAACAACATGCTCCTTTCTACCATTTCACACAAGTCAAAATGTGTGAATAGGAATGGAACTGGAGTGAATGTATAATCATCAAATTTATGTAGCCCAAGGGTTTGCAGTGAAGTTGGGGAAATGAATGAAGCTGATGTAAACTGACAGATGTTTGCCATAAAATGCTATTGTTGTGTAAAGTTATTCTTATACGTTTTACTGCAGAAATCTGTTTGTAAATCTGTAAGTTTATTATTCCAGGTAAGTACTATATTGAGTTCTCTTAACACTCAGATGGGGACTTCAGGATTGGAAGTTTCACTTGAGGCCACTTTCTCAAATTTAGTAGTTGTCCATGCAACAACTTTCTCCATAAATATGATGGAGAATTTTGTAAGGCCCTAATCTTGCCTCAATTTTCACAGAAACAGACTGATAGATAGTACTGCATTTTATCTTACCATTGAAAAGAAAATTAAAAAACTCGTAGCTGGAAATGTAGGAATCAAAGCAATAAGTGGATATATCAGATGTGAATTAGATGATACAAAAATTGCAAATGAAATTACAGACACCTAAAATGAAATAAGAAAGTATATTAATATTTTTAACTTGCTAAACCTCTTCACCCAGGTATTCCTTTCCATTAAGTCTATTGTGCCTTTACTCCTTAAATTTCCACCCCAGCTAAAACTGGATCTAAGAAATGTCTCTAAACCTGTTTATACTTGTCTATTATGATCGATACTCTCAATTTTCATTTCTTTCACTTCTGCAATTAAATCTGCTGCAGAAAACTAGGTATGAATTCTTCACTTTGCTAATTTTATTGTCTCAGTTGTGAAAAGTTGTCAATGGTTGTTGTGATAAAGCAACTGCTCAAAAGATGGCAGCTGGCGAGGGTCCAAATTATTGCTCTATCACCTTCCACCAAAGGTACACCAAAGAAACACACAAACAATTCTCATACACATTCTGGAATAGCAGGTAAAGCATATATACATCTATAAAATAAGTCTCAAGGTGATGAAAAAAAATCAGAACAGGCAAGGAAAGAGGGAGATTGAGATCCACAGGCATTCACAAACATATGCATTAAGGGGGAGCATCTTTGCACAGGTACCACTTGCCTTGGAAATGGAGAGATAAATAATCTTCCCCTTGTAACTTATGCACACAAAAACTGGGGGGCCAAGGGTAGACTTTTTTCGAGTTAATACAAGGTTACTAGGAAGATCTAATGATAAGCTTATGCCTCTTGTTTTGAATGGCCCAGAATGAGTGCATAGTTCTGGCAACATTACTTTAGATAATTATCTTTTTATTTATTTATTCATTTATTAAATCTGTTTGCCACCCATCTTGATGCAAGGCGACTTTTTGCTACATCTGTCATTGTTTCACCAGCCACTAGCAATACAAGGAATCTACTCTTAACAACAGTAATTGGGACTGGAATTTTTGCTGTGGATAATGAACATGTGTTCATCCCAAACATGTTTAAACTCAGTTACTGATGATTGACGCACTACCATCGCTGGAAGTTGCTTCTACACTTCCACTACTCTTTCTGTGAAGTAATCATCATTGGAGGTTTTAAAAAAATAGCAATATGTGGAAGTGTTGGATTCCTAAAACCTCTAGACATTTTTAATGAATTGGTATTTCTTTTCTCCACCTCTCAATCTGGGGGGACAGGGATGGAGCTATCCAACCTGCTTTCCCAGGCCAGCTGCCCTTCACAATCTCTATAAGCATAGAAACAATATACTCATTCTGAGCTAAATTACATCATTGTTCTTCAAGCGCATACTGTACAACAGTGTTTCCAACGTTCTCTGTATAATCTATTCTCTCTATATATAGAGAGAGATAGGGGAGGTGAGAGAGAAAGAGGCAGAGTGTACTTCAGGTAATCTTTGTCTTATAGCCAGTTGTTTAGTGACTGTTCAAAGTTACCACAGCACTGAAAAATAAATGATTTTTGACCGCTGCCTGCACAAACTTCATGACATTCCCAAGGTCATGTAATCAAAATTCAGATGCTTTGTTGGTTCCTGGCATGTTGGGTTGTAAAAACTGGGCACGCACAACACACTTAACAACTGCCTTGCTTAGCAATGGAAATTCTGGGGTTGTAAGTCAAGGACTGTTGAACAGGAATCTGATGAATTTGATGATTGGCTAAAGGGAACATATGTGGAGAGGGCAGAATTGAAATTCAGGCCTCAGCAGACCTTTGAGGCTATGGAACGTTCCATAGGAAACCACTAGCCTGTGGGTTAGGCACGTGACCAAAACTACAGAAAGTGTGCTTGAGTATTTTTATAACTTCTATACTTCTATAATCTATAGCTTATCTGTTGTGTGCCAGCTTCCTCTTATGTAACTAAGTAAAAGCAAAGAAATCTATAAATATCTGCCTTACACTGTGTTGGGGTTCTTCCACTTTAAGGGAGGATTCATCTTTATTCAGCTGAATAAATGTGTTTGGCTTATATCAGGACAAATCCAGACTCCATCTTTTACTTTTTTTTTTTAACCGAAGTCACACCTGTGTCCCTGCATAACAGACTACCTGCATTCCTGCTTCTTTCAGACGAATATTGCAATTAATAATGTTTCCAACCAATGTGCTATGGAAAAGGCAGTGGTACTGAATAGTTAAAAGCCCTGCCCAGCCCAATGAAGCTTCAGGCAACCTGTGTTCATAGTAAACAGTTATTGCATCCCTGATATGGGGAAGGAATTAGCCACATAAATTGCCTTCTTATAAAGCCCAGAGGTAGACCAAAGAGGGAACCCTCCCAGAGGTCCATCTTTGAAAGCACAACTCCCAGATTCAAGCATGCCCTCCCAATTGACTTCTTGGAGGAGTGTGAAGGCATCATGTAAAGACCAAGTCACCTAATATTCATCCAGGAAGGATGCAGGCTTTTCCTAATCACATTATCCCACACAATAGAGCAAATTGAATTCTGCATGGTGACTTTTCAGACATAAAGGTACTCCTTGACCTATGACCATCAATGAGCCCAACATTTACACTGCTAAGAAAGACAGCTGTTAAGTGAATTTTGCCCCATTTTACAACCTTTCTTACCAGTGTTAAGTGAATCATTGTAGGTATTAAGTTAGTGACACTGTTGTAAAGTGAATCTGCCTTCCCCCATTGACTTTGCTTGTCAGAAGGTTGCAAAAGGGGATCACATGACCCCAGGTCACTGCAACCATCACAAATATATGCCAGTTGCCAAGCATCTGAATTTTGATCATGTGACCACAGGGATGCTGCAACAGTCATAAGTGTGAAAAACTGTCATAGGTCACTTTTTTCAGTGCCGTTGTAACTTTGAACGTCCACTAAATGAATGGTTGCAAGTCAAGGACCACCTCTGGGAGGGGGAAAAAAGGGAGAAGAAGTGAATGATTTGGTTGTATACTTACTAATATCAAGATGAATGACCAAAAACTGGCAATATGCATATTTTTACGAAATATGAAAGCAATCACATATAGGAATAGGACCACAGAGGTACTATAACCAAGCATAAATATCACCTGTTTAAAAATAAGGTCTTAAATTAATGGTATGCTAATTTTTTGGAAAAAAGAAACAAATTATTCATATTAATATATGCAATGTTTTAAATATTTAAATATAAGTAACATTTAAATAGTAACACAAAACCATATTATATTAAATAATTCGATTAAAGGACCTCAGTTTAACAGACTTCAGGTGCAATCTACAAAAATCTATGCTGGGGAAAAAAGATATAGATTTGCCCAGTCGTGTCTGGCTCTAGGGGGCAGTGCTCATCTCTGATTCACAACAAAATACTGTATCCAGCATTGTCCAGAGACACTTCCCGTGGTCATGTGGCCAGCATGACTACGTGCTGAAAAGATACAGAGCACTGTTACCTTCTCACAAAGTGGTACCTATTTAACTACTCGCATTTGCATGCTTTGAAACTGCTGGCTTGGCAGGAACTGGGGTAAGAACAGGAGCTCACCCCGTCACGCTGTCTTTAGATCTCAAACGGCTAATCTTTCGATTGACGTCTTAACCACTATCTTGAGTCTGCTTCACACCCTAGGAACCCCACTGGCTCTGTTGGCTAGAACTGTCTTATAATGATGTTGCCTGAATAATTATGGAGTTGCCATCTCAGTATCCATTTTGAGTAGCCTCTCTTTGCTACTCTTCAATCATTTATTGAAATACTTATTTGTGACTAAAGATAGAAGCCTACCATTCAAAGCCTGAAACTGGACTGTTTGCTACATATCATTAAGTAAGTTATTGGTGTCCATCATGCAAAAGTGTAAACATTAAGAGCTATTAAAGGCCACATTTTAAATGTTAGTTAAACCATTAAACTTACCAGAAGTAAACATAAAATGCTCAGATTCCCAGTGGTTACAATAGTTAATTTTAGAATCACTGGCCATAACCCTAAAACAAGTAGGGCACAGTGCAGAGGAACATCTATCAGAGCTTGTCCAAACCAATAGGCAGAAGGAAAAAGCCCGGAGATCCAGAGCTGAGAGTGAGTTTTTATCTAGCAAAACAAACAAATAAATATTTTGAGGTGAGGGGAGAGGTTTTGAGGTCAAATTGTAGAATCAGACAGAGAAAGAAAACTACACAGAATTCAGATTTATTCTTTTAATAGTTTTATAATCTACCCAGATGACTTGTATGATTAGACGGATTTGAGACAAAAGAAGGGGAAAATAACCAAACAGTATATACCAGAGTTAATATAGGTAATTGGACTTCAATATAAAACATAAACACATATGTATCTCCACAGTGATCTGATGTTTCCTTATTAATCAGCACAACCTTGCCAATGCAGTGGAATATTTTAACATAAATTTAATTATTTTTACCTTGTAGTCTTTCATGCTCATCATGGCAAACTGAGGTGGAAAAGCAGGCAGAAAAATGAAAGCCTCTAACATTTGTATTTCCAAAAAATAAAATGGAAGATGTTCATTTTGAAATTCCTGGAAAATGGATTAAAAAAAAAAGCTTTATATGTGCACTGTGATAAAACGTTATAATGAAATAGTTGTTCTAAACATGTCTACTTGGCAAGCTTAGATATGACTGATAATGAAATTTAAAATAGTCTAACCAATTGATTTTTCTACATTTTAATGATTTCTTAAAATTTACGTTAATTCTTTAAAAAAAGATATTCCTATACGTTCCCATTTATTCTCTGCCTTCATATCTGTGATCTTATTGGAATACTTACCCCTAAAAATATTTGACTCCAAATTCGAAGATGGGCAGTGGAATTAAGCATGTGCAAAAATGCATTGCTGATGATGTTGACAAGCACAGGAAAGCAGTTAGTTTTTTCTACGTGGCACATAAGTGTGAAACTGTATTTCTGAACCAAGGCATCAAGTTAGAATATAGATGAATCAAGAGAAGAAAGTGATAAAAAAACAATCGTTTGAAAAAGAGGCAAGAGGCAAGAGCTCATGACTGACACATAATCATACATAAGGTTCTCTTTTATAGCCTACTGTAAGAGCCTCATCTGGTTTTTAAGTGAGAGCCAGGTTATAAATTACTTAAATTTAATACAATTATGTTAAACATGCTTAATACTGTATTCCTTTTGGTACATTAACAGTTTCAAATGAATAATAATAGAATTTCTCAACTTAACAACTTTAAGATCTGTGGATTTCTATTCCCAGAATTCCTCAGCCAGCAAGGAACTCTGGGAGTTGAAGTCCACTGATTTTAAAGTTGCTAAAGCTGAGAAGCTGTCCCTGAGAGTGGGGTTGCCAACATACTTCATCCTACACAGTTTGCATTGTAAGGCCATTCATGCACCTGTTCCATCCCTGTATTGCTTCATTAATGTTACACACAAGGATCTCACAGATGGGTTTAACCAAACTGCTCTTTCCATCTACTATTAAATTCTTGATATGGATTGGAAACTCTCCACTCAAAGGCTCATATCATTGGGGGGGCGAAACACATACACTCTTACAAAAAGCAAACTTTAAAATTTCATGGTATTAAAAGATCTCTAGTATTCTATCCATTGCAGCATGAATATCCTAATTAGCCTTCACTTTTCCTTAAAGTTACCATTCTTGAAGGATAAGATTACTATAATGAAGATTATACTCTAAAATACAGTTTTGCCTAGAAGATTAACGTAGTGATAGACCATGATGCAACATTTGGCCATTATTGTATCCAAACGTGAAATGTTCCTATTTATGCCCCACTAGTGTCCTTTGTGCTCATTTTAGATTACAGGAGGTCTTTGACTTACCACCGGTCATTTAACAACTAGTCAAAGTTATAACAGACTCCTCAGAGCTACTTACAACACATTTTTGGAGTTATGACAGTTGCACACCCTCCCATTTGGTGAGCTCCGCAACTGGCTCACTGTTACAGACGTTTGCAGCATCCTGCAAATGACTACAATTTGGGGGGGGGGGGGTTGCCAGGTTTTAGCATTTATTTTCAGTTTCTGGCAAAAAAAAAAAAAAGGCCTCTTAGGCCAGGGAAAATGGATTTGCTTAACAATTATCATAGTCACTTAGCAACTGCTGTGGTTGCTTAACAACTGTCATTAAGAAAGTCATTGCAACTTTGAATTTTGTCACGTGATACCTCGACTTATAACTCCTAACTACTTATGACCAAAATCCCAGGCTCATTTATAGTCATAAGTCAAGGAAAAACAAGGAACAATCATTCTTTCCTTTTTTTTCAAATCTGATATCCTACATACATGGTGGACCCTAAATATAATTAAATTATATTAATATAATTAAATATATATTAATTATATTTAAAATATAGTTAAAATTATACTCCCGAAAGGCAGTTATAATCTTCTCAGTCAATTCTATTAAATCCATTGTTTCATTTTTTCAAAAAGAGGGAAAGAATTCAATGTTACCTTGTCTTCAATGTCTACTTGTATGGCCCCATTGTGAACCAGCTGGTCACTGATATTGTTACCTGAGATTACGTCCATAAGAATATTCTGATTCTTTACTGCCTGGATAAAATTGTCAATTTTTTCACCTAGAAAATAAAACAAAGGAGGACAAGATAAATTTATGGGGTATTTACTTTCCAGACAAAGAAAAGAGTACCAAATAATCAATAATGCAATATTTAAATATAATCTTATATCTAATATTCAATTCACATTTAATTGTAGATTAGGATGGATAACTCTGATGCTCTACCCTTTATCAAACTCTAAATCTGTCTGTCTGTCTGTCTGTCTAGCTAGCTAGTGAGATTTTGGAAGTAATTACAAAGAATCCTTGCCATGGGGAAATGTTTTTGTTCTGAATTCTTAAAAAAAAAAGTCTTTAAAAATTGGGCACTAGAGGCAACTAGAAGGAACTAAAGATTACAAGTAATGGAGGAGACTACTCAAATCTGACTTATAGATACAGAGTAAATCAAATTACTTTAACGTCGGAAATATTGAATCATATTTTTGAACAATGGACCCAGAAATCATTTTATTAAGAATGTCTGCCTCTATAGATAGACTGTGATGTAAAATATGTTATGGAAGAGGAACAAGTTTTACCTGACAAGACTGACACTGATTTGAATGTTTATTTTAAAACAACCAGCTACAAAAATGATAAAAAATATGTCATATTGGACATAGAAAAGAACTGGCAAATGTCTTAATAAATAAAAGCACTGCACAAATAACAAAGCAAGAGAGTGACTTGAATAATTTTCCTAAATTGGATTTACAAAAGAGGCTTGTTAAAGCATTGAAAAATTTTGTAAGAAGGAACAAAAAAGAAGAAAAGAAATGAAGTTCTAGGACATTACTTGAAGGGAAAGTTCAAAATAGTCAGAACTAAAAGGAATAATATAAAGTTGGTTTATTTGATCAAGGTTAAAATATGTTATTATCTCCGATAACCCTTAATGGAGTTTTGGTGATCAGGGCTGAAACGAGGTTTTAACGATTTGTTTATAGATAAGAGATGGGATATAGGAAGAAAAGAACATTTGTTGTACTTCAGTAGATGGTGAATTGTTTCTTTTTCTATTATTTCTTTTCCTTGGTTTATTCCTTATTAGTTTTTATCGTTGCATTTGTAATTTGTAATATAAATACTATGAAAAAAAGAACATTATATTCTTCGTCCTTACCTGTGTTGTTAAGGATCAGAAGTCCAGATTTTTCCTTGAAATGCCACTTTCCTGGCTGAAAGTATAACCCAGGATGAAGCTCTGCATAATGCATGTTCAACGAAACAGCAAAGGAAGCAGTTCGAAATATATAAGGTAATAAAATGATTCCCGAAATTAGTAAACTGTAAAAAAAAGAAACACAGATTAAGCATAATAGAGATGTGACACCCAACCAGTGCCATTCTACTTAATTTATTACAGTAGTGAGAGCAACATTATTTAGAGAAAAAGTAATCTTTATTAATTATCCTAAGTTTTGAACCGCTGAGGAAAACAAGCAGTTCTATCTATTTAAAAATCCTAATTTTTTTTTAAAATTGCTTACTGTATATGAAGCAAATGGCATCCTATAATACAAAACAAAGCAGGTCTTTCCCAACTCATAATTTTGTGTATTTTATAATTTTATAATATCTTTATATGAGGAAAAGTAGATGTACGTTTCTAATAAAATTTATAATTAGTTAACGAACAACATGGACAGAGCAACTTCACAGGATCAAAAATTTCATTGACAAAATCTGATATTTTCAGAGTGAAATAGGGGTATAAGCAAGATTTGTTTGCACAAATAGCCAGGGGATCATCCATGCTCTCTCTCTCGAGATCATAATTTGTCTCCATCCTTGGAGAAGAAATATTTTATATCCTTGGACTCTTTAATGATCATTAAGAGAGAGGGAGGGAGAGGGGGAGAGGGAGAATGAGAGAGAGAGGGAGGGATGGAGGGAGAGGGAGAGAGGAGAGAGAGAAAAGGAGAGAAAAGAAAGAGGAAGGGAGGGAGAGAGAGAGATTATCTTTAGAGAGGTAATCCTCGAGTTACAACAGTTCACTTAGTGACCGTTCAAAGTTACAACATAACCCCCTCCCCCAAGTACTTACGACACAGTCCCAAAGTTACGAATGTTGCAGCTCCATGGCAATCATTCACCCTTACGAACACCCACAGAGGCACTGCAACATTCGCCTTGCCTATTTCCCTCCACCTGCTGGGTCTCCACAGGCACTGGGCCTGTGGACACTCACTTTGCAAAGATCTAGCGAGCTTTCAGTTTCTTGGCCTGCTTCAATGCTTCAGGCCTTTGATGATCTCACATGATCTCATGGTACTTTAGGCCTCTGCTCTTTGCAAACAGAGGCCTGGACAAGATCTGCGGCAAAAGGCTTTGCAAATGGAGGGAAGGCCTGAAGCACCGAAGCCATTTGCAAAGCCTTTTGCCATCTTTGCAAAAAGCCTTTGCCATCGAGAACGGAGGCCGGGAAGGGCGTGTGCGTCCTTGAGGAAAGGCCTTTGCTGCCGTAAACAGAGGCCCAGAGGGACATGCACACTCCTCCCAGCCTCCGTTCTCGGCAGCAAATGCTTTTTGCAAAGATGGCGGGAGCCTATAAGGACACAATCTCTCATCCCTGCAGGCCTCGGCAAGCCTTTGTTCAAGGTGAAACCGCAGCAGAGGCTGGAGAGGAGACAGCTCCCTTGATCATTGACATTTATGAAAGGTAAATGACCCAGTTGGGCAGGATGGGGGGGACGAGGAAGCATGAGATATCTCAGTGGGTTGGGGGAGGCCTTGTGTGGTTGGAAGCACTAGGCCCCCCATGGACTTCCCCACCCTGAGATACCTCGTGCCCTTAACGATCTGTGCATTCAATTAGCAAATGCGTAGGCGAAAGCAGGGAGTGATCATATTCAAGTTACATGATTCACTCCTACGTATCCTGGGGTTATGAATGTAATTGGCAGGCTCCATTACATTTGTAACTCGAGGATTACCTGTATTTTGTTCAAGATTCATGCAGACAAATTTTCACGTCAATTATGGCATATATTTTGGCGCTTATTCCATAAGAAGATTGTACATTCAACATGCTTCAAATATAATTAATAAATTACTCACAGGGCTCCCCAGATTTTGCATTCCCTCTTGAGATTTAAAAAATGCATTCTTGCAATGGCATAAACTTGTTGTCTCCAGAGTCCTAAGCCCTTCATTGTCACTTTTCCCATCTCTGACAGCAACAGCAGATTCTGTTCCATTTCATCCTTTCCTGGTTCTTCTCCTTCCCCTTCATAACGGACTCCATAATCTAAGATAATTTTCAAAAATATCTTTCAGTATGCTTATTTCAGTTGAAGTAAGTCTTCATTTTCTAACCTTCATCCCTCTCTATTCCCTTCTAGCTTCTCACACCCAAATCTCTTCATTACACTCTTTGCTATATCTCTTCAATTATTACCCTAAAGTACTTCTAGCAGAAGATATTCCAAATACTTTACCGGAATTTTTTTCATTTCCTTCTTGTTTCAGGAAGACATCTTCCAGAGTTGTCATAGTAACTCCATAGTCAAGTATTCCTAGATCTGTCTGTTGGTCAATTTCACTGAACAAATCTGAGTGGACAAAAACAAAAAGTTGACTTTGATTTGTTCTTCTAATTTAAAATAAGGTTTTAAATTAAGGTCTAAGGGGCTGCCACAAAGAAGAGGGAGTCAAGCTATTCACTAAAGCACCTGAAGGCAGGACAAGAAGCAATGGAAACTTATGAAGGAGAGATCCAACCTAGAAATAAAAAGAAATTAATGATAATGTGTAGAATGGCTTGCCTTCAGAAATTCTGGGTGCTCCATCTTTGGAGGTTTTTAAGAGAGATTGGACAGCCATTTGTCTGAAATGATATAAGGTCTACTACTTGAGCAGAAGGTTGGATTAGAACATATCTAAGGTCCTTTTCAATTCTGTTATTCTGTTGTAAGAGTCCTTCATAATTTTACATAGGTCCATTGGCATATAATAGAAAGCAAGTTAAATTCAGGTGACTTCAACTATATGGGCTCTTTCAGCAAACAGTAACTAAATTTATTTTTATTTCCTCGATAATTACCTGGAAATTTATTCACGTGTTCTGAAGGCAGGATGTATCTCAGCTCATTTTCATGTTGTCCTGATAATTTCACCGAAGGAATGTAGTGCTTAACCAGTGACGTTGTTCTTTCAGAATCACAGATTTCATTTATATACATCCTGTTCATGTTAAACAAACATTTAGGCAGGCAGCAAGGGCTAAGAGTTGCATTTTTTCCCCAGTAAACCCTTGAATTTATGGACTTCGTTTTCATTTTCATTTATTATTTTCTTTTTGTTAAAACCTTATGTAAGTCATCCATAATCACAAACTGCAAGATGGGCAATCATATAAATTATTTAAATACATACATGCACATATAAAATATATGCTTCTAATATGCAAAATTTTATAAAATATCAATGCATAAAAATATTCTGGTTTAATGGACATTCAGTTTTAATGTCTATCACTTTCCCCCCAAAATTGCCTAAACTGAGGGGAGAAAATCAATTAAGAAAGAATCTGTTAATTTCTGACCAAGTTGAATCATTTAAAGTTGGCTAAATTTAAATCTAGTATTTAATTTCTTTCAACATTTATCCTGTAGCTATGAAACACATAATGTGATATTATCTTTTTGATATTTTATCTAAATCTCCCCGCTCATTCAAAGAACTATGATTATTACATCATATCACATTTCATTAAATACACTTTTGTATAGATGCATCCTAACTATATAGCTAAATGTCATCTTCCAGCACCCCTCATTACTAATCATTACTAAGATTGCTTGGAGTTTTGGTTTGGCAACTTCTATAAGATCGCATATTAAACAGAAAATTGCTAAATTTATAGCAGATTTATTAATATTTCAGTTCTTCACTCAAACTAAAAATGTCTTTGTAGATCTACTGAATTTGTCAATTTGTTTATTTTTAGATTTATATATTCCTCAATTACCCTTTTGTCTTCAAACTTTAATAGGAATTTATAGATTCTAAGAATATCAGTATCCTCAGTGAGGGCCACTTGCACTTGTTCAATTCAGGAATGCATGACCACCATGACAGTAATTACTGACTAGATCTCAAATTCTGCCTGCCTCAGTCATCAAGCAGGATACTTCCTGGATTTGGAGGTTTTAGTTAAATAAGCTGAAGCTGCTCTTTGTGCTGTTTATAGCACTTTTCTTCCTTTATTAATTTAATTATTTTAATGGCTAATCAATAAGTGCCTTGAGAATTCCATTTTGCAAATGGAAAAGGGTGAATGAATGATTGCAGGAATTAATGAAAGTTGTTAACCAAGACTGCATAGGATTGATAGGAAACAAACCACCATTGCCAAGCAAATAAAATGCAATGTTACCATAGTCCTAGTACCTTAAATGATAGCCAATTCCCCATTTTTTCTTCAAGAACAGAGATGAGCCAACACAATTCAGCCTGCCATGTGAGATAATAGCTTTGCGATCTAGAGAAACAGCAAGCAATAGCATTTTTGTTGTTATCTGTTTAGCAGTACAAAGCCCTCTACGCCAAATTCCAATTGTCAAACGAATGGGTGTTTTAGAAAAGTGAGTCAGCAAAAGAAAACCAACAAATACTTTGACATCAATTATTCCTTATGATAAACATATGCATTGTAACTGGTTTTTATTACTATATAACAGCAGATTTGTTCCCTTGCAATAGGATAAGCCTACATAATGTATGTACGACTACAAATATCCCATATTCCAAATCTCTGCTCCAGTACCATGATCGCTGAGTGGTCCCAGCTAAACTACAATCAGTCCAGCCCAACTCTTTTTTTTTTTTTGTTCAAACTTTTATTGGGTTATCAAAATATAAAATACAAAGAGAAATTCAAAAAAGTAATAGAAAAGTAGGAGGAGTGAGAGGAAAAGGAAAAAAAGATATAGTGTAAAGAGGGAAAAAGAAAGAAAAGGGCACCAACTTCCGACACTTTTTAACACAGTGGAAGATAACAACATTACAACCACAACTTTTTACTTTTACACAGCAGTATGTACAAACCATTTCTATAACAATAAACCTATCTAATTAGCAAAAATAAAATCAAAGTTTCATTTTTTTTGTCATTACAGGCACAAAATCCAGAAGCAATTTCAATGTATTCTCTTTTTTGGATAAAATAATCAATTTGATCATCTCTGCTTCCCTTTGCTGTGGGGAATACTATATGCTTTTGTTAACTCATTAATCTTTATCATAATTCATATTAAAAAAATCCTCTATATTATTTTTTGTTTAACCCTAAAGGGAGAAAACACTTTTTCTAATTTTGATATTTTACTAACTTTAAAAAATATTCAAGTAACCCCTTCATTTTAAACCCAGAACCCAAAACACAATACTACATTAGAACTTTCATTCAAATATATATACAGTATATCACACCCATATAAGCCCAATTAACTCCAATTAGCTCATTGGATTCAAATTTCTCCCTTGAGTTTATCCTCATGGAGTAAATCTTTTTCTTCTCTTATTTTCAAATTTAATCAATAGTATTTTACAAACTTTGGGAATTATTCAGCATTACATAAAAAGACAGAAGACATGCATTTACAAACTCATTTTATACATACAAAACTGCCTTAAAGCTTTCTTTCAATACATATATCAAACTTAAAAATCCATCCTAAATTTAATTCAGTCATTAAATTTAAGTCACTCCCTGCAGCTTATTTTCATAAAATGAAATCTTTTTGTTCTCAGGAGTATTTATAAGGTCTCTTTTCTTCAAGAAATTCTCAGCCTAACTCTTGAGGTTGAACTTGTTTCCCAATGTAAAATGCTTCTTAGTAGGAAATTATGAAAAAATATAGTAATTTGCTTATTAGACTCTGAAACTGTACCCTATTTGGATGAAAATGCTTGTCTTGCAAAGACTCAGAAGAGAGAACACCTCAATCGTTATGCTATAAATGAATGCAAAGAAAGAATAGCTGATGGAATGCAAGGAAAAAAGAATGAAGGGGACAAATGGCAGTGGGTCTTCAAACCTGCTGAAGATAGAAGATAGGAAGAAGTGAAGAGTGAGCTTAGTATGGAAAATAAAAACATCACATCGAATTCATTAAACAACATTCATTAAATAGCAATAGCAATAGCACTTAGACTTATATACTGCTTCATAATGCTTTACAGTCCTCTCTAAGCAGTTTACAGAGTCAGCCTATTGCCCCCAACAATCTGGGTCCTCATTTTACTCATCTCAGAAGGATGGAAGGCTGAGTCAACCTTGAGCCAGTCAGGATCGAACTGCTGGTTGTGGGCAGAGTTAACGGCAATACAGCATTCTAACCACTGCGCCACCACGGCTCTTAGAAATAGAGGTAGAAGATTTAGCATCCAACATTTTATTGGGGCTACAGAACACATAAAGTGGGCCCCAAGCTTATGGAATACTGAACATTTGCAGTGTAGTATGGAAAGACGCTTAGTATGCTATATGAAGCAGTTGTCTATGCAGTTCAAAAGAATTTTGTTCTACTAAATAGAAACAGAAAGAGGTCTGACAACATACACAGAAATAACATACCTCTATTCCTCTTACTTTATGTTTCTTCCTATATTGTAAATTGCTTTATTATAAGAAAATCTACTAACCAGAAAGGATATCAGCTTCATCCATGAACTGGGTGGTGAACAGAATGACTCGACCTGCTTTTTGCTCATTTAGGAGAGTCCATACTTGGTGTCTAGAATAAGGATCCAATCCTGCAGTTGGCTCATCTAGTAATAATACCTGCAGGTAAGAAGTACAAAAAGTATGTATTTTAATCCAATCATATTGAGAAATGAATGGGAGAGAGAAATTATGCTATCAAGTTTAGAGAAACCTGAATAGGTTTGAACTAAAGAATGTTTTGTACACGTAGAAAATTCAAGGTTGTATACTTCAAAGGTAGTACATGAGTACACAAAAGTATTTCAATGTTGTTGTTGGCAAATCCAAATAATCTGAAGCACCTGATTGACTGAAAAGTGCAACAACAAACATGCATTTAAAATTAATGATTTGTATGCCAAGAAAGCTTTATTTGAAAGGAGAAATTAAATGCAAGCTGAAATTAAAATGGGTATAACGGCATATTATTCATATTAGAGCAACTAGGTGAATATGTACTGTATCCCATGCTAGAAAGCATGTATGCAGTGAAACAAAAATTAGAATCAAGAATGAATATAAAGAATATAAATATAAATGACGGGTATGTTGAAGTGGTTTGGTCACAGAAAGAGAACTAACAATCATCTAATTTCAAGACAAATGTGAGAGAAGAGTGAAGGGGTCCAGAGCATGGAAAAGACAGAGAAGGAACTAATAATATCCTCAAAAGGACAGAATGAAATGTTTAAAAACTACTGTAACACAAAACCATGTATGAAGCACTATATACAGACAGAAGTAAGAATGGTTTGCAAGGACAGAAAAGCATGGAGAAATACAGTGAGTGGTGATCTAAATTAGTTTGAGCTACATTTCTTTTTTTTCCCCCTATGTTGTTCCTTATTTTCTTTGGCTTTTCTTTTCTTTTCTTTACTCTGTTTAAGATTGTTTAGTCTAAGGAGGAAACAGCATGAGGGGCATACTGGTAATCTTTGATTTACAATCATTTGTTTAGTGACCATTCAAAGATACAATGGCACTGAAAAAAGTGACTTATTTTTCACACTTAATGACCATTATAGCATCCCTGTGTTACATGATCAATACTTGAGCACTTGGCAAAAGGCTCATGTTTATGACGGTTACAGTGTCCCTGGGTCATGTAATCAATCACCTTTTGCGATCTTCTGACAAGCAAAGTCAATGTGGAAGCCAGATTCACTTAACAGCCATGTTACTAACTTAACAACTGCAGAAGTGTGGCAAGAAATGTCATAAAATGGAGCAAAATTCACTTAACAACTCTCTTGCGTAGCAGTGGAAATTTTGGGTTCAATTGTGCTCGTAAATTGAGGACTACCTGTATATTATATACCAGTATATATAATATTGAGAAATATCATTCAGTATAGATGTTCAATCACTCTTTATGATTGAGTTTAGAATAACATTTATGAAATCTAATTTTTAGCAACTAAAATGAAATCAACCCAGATGTGAACATTTCACTTTGCACAAAAAGATCAAGCAAGTTTTAAGAAACGTTTGAGAATAGAATTGAATTTTTCAAAGAAATAAAGCCAGAGAAGGGTATACTAAATCCTTGCACTTTCAATAATTATTTCCTATTAGAAGAAAGGAATCAACTTTTATATACAGAAAAATCTGGAATTACACATTTAAATTAGGGACTTCCATAATCCTGTGCAGATCAAGGAAGGAAAGAAGGGAGGGAGGGAGGGAGGGAGGGAGGGAGGCAAAATATGTGCAATAGACTTTTTTGCCCATGGGTGATTTTTACCTGTGGTTGTCCTAGGAAAGTAATCGCAAGAGTCAATTTTCGCTTTTGTCCACCACTTAAATTCTTAGCTTGTGTATTCTGAATGGCACTGATATCCAAGAGAGTCTCTATTTTTTCTACCTATAAAGTATAACAATGTGTGTTTCGTACATTGATATTAAAATCTGTTAAATTTCTTAGCATGTTTTTCAGTCTTGGTTGATTGAAAACTAAAGTACAATCTATCAATATACATACATTTTATAAGGCTTTGGATCTTAACAATACTGTCAGTCATATTTCAAAGGCAGACATTGCTGACTAGATAGAACTGCTGTGGTTTGCTCACCCATGTGATCTCAAGAATCCTGATGACAGTGCTATAAAGCAGTTGCATTTCAGTACCTTTCTTGCCTATTTCTCTATCCTTTTCAAGCACAACTCGGTTATATTTTTCTGAATATATGCTTACCTCATTTTCTATATCACTGAATGGTATCCCCTTTAGTTTAGCAAATATCTTTAAATTTTCCTTCACTGTTAAACATTCAAACTGAATATTGAATTGTGGACACACAGCGCTAAATTGCCTAATTTGTTCCATATCTTTCCTTTCAGCGATATTGTACTCAAAAATGGTTGCAGAACCTGTAAGCATTAACAAAAACAAAAAGACTTGGTGAGTTTTAACACTGTGCAAGCTAGTAATATTTTAATAGAGGGTGATGCATGTTCTATCATTGTATTAAAATAACACCAATGTTCAAAAAGACTGTTTTATTCTACCTAGGAAAGTATCTTTAAGCACTGCCCTAATGAATCTACCCAATACAAAGAGAAAGAGGTGAAAGGGACATATATTGGGGAGAGGGAATTGCAGGGGAAGAGCCAAAGATCTCCTTCCCTAGTGAGCCAGAGGAAAAACTGCACTGGATGAAAAAAAAAAACCTGGGGACAGAACAAGTCTTTATTTTTCAGGGAAGCAAATCCCCAAACAACCTATGAACCGCTCTCCTAAATATAATGAGGGAAAAATAAAACTTCGGCCTACAAATTCTAAGCATGGTTGAGAGTAAATTTCCACAAAGTACATAATGGAACTGGTAATTTGTTTTTGCTTGTGTTGACTTTCAGTGGCTTAGATGATTGTATTACAGTTTGAAGGGCTCAAATGGGGGGTTGTAATCATGATAAATTGTAGAGGTAGCTTGCCTCTGAATGCCATTTACTGGACAGCAGACAGGGCAATGGCTCCCATTTCTTAGTTGGGGCTGCCAGGAAGGATGAGGTTGACCATTGTAAGAAAAAGGCTGACTGCTTAATAATAATAATAATAATAATAATAATAATAATAATAATAATAATAATAATAATAATAATAATAATAATAATAATAATAATAATAATAATAATAATAATAATAATAATAATAATAATACCTAATCAAGAAATACCACTTAGAAACAAGGAAGAGATCAAGGAAGCACTGGAAATAATAAAGCAGCAAATAACAGCTATAGCCAGGAAAATCAGTAGATATGAAGCTCGAATTGCAAATTTTAGGCAGAACCTCCAATTTCAATCCAATCAGAAACGTTTCTATCAATCCATCAATGGAGAAACTGCAATGAATCAGTCAGTACCTGACAAGGAAGAAACAGTGCAGTTCTGGAAGCAGATATGGGATAACCCAAAGAAATACAACAAGGATGCGGCTTGGTTAAAAGAGGTGGATGCAAATAAAACAAAAGGTGAAATGAAAGAACTAGTAATAACAACAAAAATGGTAGAAAAAAGAGCAAGGAAGATCAAAAATTGGTCAGCACCAGATGAAGATGAACTGCATGGGTTTTGGTTGAAACATCTAACTGTTCTATACCCATCCATTGCCAAGCAGTTCAACAATTTACTACAAGGAGGAGAAATTGAAAAGTGGCTAATAACTGGGAAAACCTACCTAATAATGAAAAATCCAACAAAAGGGGCAACACCAGGCAACTACAGGCCAATTACCTGCTTACCAACAACTTTCAAATTGCTAACTGGTGTGGTAGCTGATGCAGTCCAACAGCATCTAGTTGAAAACAATTTCTTTCTATCTGAGCAGAAAGGAAACCGCCCCAATAGCAGAGGAACAAATGGTCAACTCCTAATAGACAAAATGATCTTGGAAAACTGCAAGAGAAGGAGGACCAACCTGAATGTAGCATAGATTGACTACAAAAAGGCATTCGATTCTCTGCCACATGACTGGATAATCAAGTGCCTAGAAATAACAGGAGTCAGTAGAAACATCAGAAAATTTGTGCAAAGATCGATGGCACAATGGAAGACACAGTTGCAGATCAATGGTGAGAGACTGGGAGAGGTTAACATCAAGAGAGGAATATTTCAAGGAGATTCATTATCACCATTACTATTTGTTATTGCACTGTTTCCTCTGTCAACAATACTGAATAACTCAGGACATGGCTATCAAACATCAAAAACATTTGCCAAACTATCCCACCTCCTTTACATGGATGATCTGAAGCTGTATGGAAAAACATCATCTGAAATAGAATCGCTGCTCAACACTGTCCGTATATATAGCCAAGATATTGCAATGGAGTTTGGCTTGGACAAATGTGCCACACTTACTATCAAACAAGAAAAAATAGTGAAAACTGAAGGAATCAAGATGCCCCACGAAAATAACATTAAGAGTCTGGATGAGGAAGATTACTACAAATACTTGGGTATCCTTCAAGCTGACAACATCAAGCACACTGAAGTCAAGAAAAAGATTAGAGGTGAATACATCAAGAGAGTGAAGAAGATTTTAAAGTCCAAACTCAATGGAGGAAATACCATAAAGGCAATCAACACCTGGGCAATTCCAGTCATTAGATACACAGCTGGAATAGTGGACTGGACTCAAGCAGAACTAAAAGCAATAGATAGGAAGACCAGAAAAATAATGACAATGAATCATGCCCTTCATCCACGCAGTGACATTGACAGACTTTATCTACCAGGGCAAATAGGTGGGCGTGGAATGCTGCAAGTACATCAGATGGTTGAAGAAGAAAAAATGGCTTTGGAAGAATATCTGAAGGACAGTGATGACGATGCACTGAAATTAGTATATCAGGAAGGCTTACTGACTACTGGAGAGACCAAACTGGCCTACAAGAAAGACCAAATGAAGAACAGAATAGAGGCATGGGAAGACAAAGCACTACATGGCCAGTACATTAAAAAAATAGCTGGGAAAGCAGATAATAACAAGACCTGGCAATGGCTAAGAGCAGGAAAATTGAAGAAAGAGACCGAGGGACTAATTCTGGCTGCACAAGACCAAGCCTTAAGGACAAATGCCTATAAAGTCAAAATTGAGAAGACAGCAACAGACAGTAAGTGCCGCCTATGCAAACACGCTGAAGAAACAGTGGACCACCTGGTAAGCTGCTGCAAGAAGATCGCACAGACTGACTACAAGCAGCGGCATGACAAAGTAGCAACAATGGTGCATTGGAAGATCTGCAAGAAATATCATTTGCCTGTAAGCAAGAATTGGTGGGATCATAAAATAGAGAAAGTCATAGAAAATGATAAAGTTAAACTGCTCTGGGACTTCAGAATTCAAACGGATTTAACAATTGTTGATAAGAAAGACAAAAAAGTCTGGATAGTGGACGTGGCAGTGGCTGGAGACAGCAGAATAGATGAGAAAGAACTGTAGAAGATAACAAAATACAAAGACCTACAAATAGAAATAGAAAGACTGTGGCAAAAGCAAGCAAGGGTAGTACCAATAGTAATAGGCGCCTTGGGTGCAATCCCAAAACAACTGGAGCACCACTTGAACACCATTGGCATTGACAAATTTGCCATTAGTCAATTGCAAAAGGCGGCCTTACTAGGAACTGCTTCCATCCTGCGACGATATCTGTAATAACATCAAACATCCACATCTGCCTATCCCAGGTCCTTGGTAAGGACTCGATAGGTAGACAAAATGCCAAATCCAGTCTAAACATCTGGCTGACTGTGCTCAGGCAGGAAACCCTATACCATTTCCCACAAATGGCTGTCCAGCCTCTTCTTAAAAACTTCCAGCGTTGGAGCACTCACCGCCCCTGGAGGCAGGTTGTTCCACTGATTAATTATTCTCACTGTTAGGAAATTTCTCCTTAGTTCTAGATTGCTTCTCTCTTTGGTTAGTTTCCATCCGTTGCTTCTTGTCTTGCCTTCGGGTGCTTTGGAGAATAGCTTGACTCCCTCTTCTTTGTGGCAGCCCCTGAGATATTGGAACACTGCTATCATGTCACCCCTCATCCTGTTCTTCATTAAACTAGACATACCAATTCCAGCAACCGTTCCTTATATGTTTTAGCCTCCAATCCCCTAATCATCTTTGTTGCTCTTCTCTGTACTCTTTCTAGAGTCTCAACATCTTTTTTATATCGTGGTGACCAAAACTGGATGCAATATTCCAAGTGTGGCCTTACCAAGGCATTGTAAAGTGGTATTAACTCTTCACGTGATCTTAGTCTGGTCCAGATGAACTATTCTTATGTAAACTAGGTTAGGATTAGTCATGCATCTGACCACTTCTTAAAGTCCAATTCTTACCATCAGTTGGCTTACAAAATCCACCAAGGATATTTAGCAATGTTGTTTTTCCAGCTCCACTATGACCAAGAACTGCAGTGATCTGACCTTCATAGATATCCAAAGACAAGCCTAATGTAGAAGAACATGTGTTAGCTCTAAAAGTTCAGCGATACATGAAGTTTCAAAAGAAGAATGCGAGCTGCTTTCTAAACTGATTTCTGTTTTCGGTGAGCATTACTCTGCCACTGTTGTCTTGAAAAAATGGCCAAGCCAAAGATCTGAAGGATTGCTAAGAATGAAAAGACAGCTTAGAGATAAGCTTGTTTCTCGTTTTTAGGCAGTCCATGAACTCAAAACACTATCTGCAAATGGGCATTTGAAATCCTTGGCCAACCTGCCCAATCCTAGTAAAAGAAAAGTATTTTCAAGTTGTCTGCAAATGAACCGTGTTTGCTTTCACAAATCAGGATAGTCGTCATATTTGCTTATCATTCAGGTATTTTGTTCAACTTGAGCACAATCTCAAAAACAGTATTTTTTGTCCCAAACTCTGTAATGAATTTCAGCCAGTGATAATTTTTCCCTCTTGACTGGGAATCTTTATATATATCTTCCCACCAATTTGGCTACTACTTAGGTTTATCGGGGTCATTGGGAAGAAGAGAAAAGGTGTTGTGCACCCCTCCACAGGAGTCTAGTGATTTTCTCCCAGCATCTATTGCCAGTTAGGATGCTGATGGGAACCCTAGCAAAACAGATGCAGAAGCCCCCATGATGGACCTTGTAAAACTGCATGAAGTTTGTATGCTACAGATTGAAAAGGACCTTGGGAAGTTTTTTTCCAGAGGAGGTTACATGTTTGTCATCAATCTTTCAGATTCCATCATATCATGTCACCTAAAAGCTTCGGTTCACTCAAGTTTTAAAGTTTTAAAATACTGGAGTTTTGTGAGGTTAGTCATATCTCATGAACGTTTGGTTCCCTCTGGACATCCAAAAAATATTCATGAAATATTAGTGCTTATATTTAACATATTACAAGACTTCAGCATTTTCAACAAAAAAATTATGAAATCTTATACAAAAAAATATATTTTTGTAAGATTCTACTGCCTTTTTTTAACAATCTCCCAGCATTTTGGATATTTCTAATTTTGAAAATCCTTGGACATGAAGGTGCAACAATGTCATCAAGTGCTATCATGGACACTCAAGCATGGACTATCTGTAAAAGCATAGTAAGGCTGATTCCTGGGTTAAATTTCACACTAAAAGGCAGCATATATATTCAAAACCAGTGCTATGTTAGAACAAATCCTTCTTGAATTTGAGGAAAGAAAATTAAGAGAAAAAGATTAAGACGTGTATTGGAAATATATCTTACCTCTCAAAGCTTCCGTTTTTGTGTTTTCCACCTTATATGTTTTTTTAATGTCATTTAGTCTAAAAAAATGGGAAATATTGAACTTTTTAATTATTCATATATTATTCTCACAAATGTCACGATCTTAACAATATACCACAGGGGGGGGAAGGTAACTTTTGGCATGTCACTGGAAATATTACATGAATCCAGTTTGGATTTCAGGGGTGATATATTTCTTATATTAGTTTAGTTTGAGAAGGAAATCCTTAGTATTCTCCGAATGCACAGTCTAGATTGTCTTGAATGGAGTTGAGGCAAGACTTATGAATAAGAGAAATTTACAGCATAGTCCTGTTAGAATATCTTCCATCGCTCCAAATATTTAATGCCATATTTCTAGACTCTTACCGAATGGCTTCCTTCCCATCGAATTCAGGAGGCACAGGTTCAATATTTTCACTGAAAATATTTCCATGACTTTGTTCATTTGTAGGAACATCACTGGTGTGAGGCTTTCTTGATTTAAACCAATAGTCCTTCTTCAAAAAAAATAAGGGAGGATAAGGCAGCCCGTATTTGTCTAAAAGATAATTTTAAAGACCATCAAGTTCTCATACATCTGAAGTAACTATAAATTCTTACAATCACAAGCAAGAAAGTTCCAGCCACCCATCGTCAGTCAAACAAGATCACAAATTGCCTGTTTGAAAAACTGAAAATGTTAAAAAATTCTTTTTTAAAAGACAGCAGAATTGGAAGCAGATGGACTTGTGCCTACTCTAACTGAGCAGGACTCCACAGAGGTAATAAGAGTGGGGAGAAAGCTGTGTTATTGCTTCTCTTATCACTAGACTGTAGGCCTTAATCCAGAGTAATACATGCATTCAATCACAGTTGTTCCTGGTCTTTCTACAACAGTGCTTTTGGTATCTCTTCTGCTACTTCATTTCATGGAGCAACTCAATAAACCAACTCAGACGTAATACACCCAGGAGCAGTGAACAGCATAGGCTACTCAGGAACAACCCTACCCAGACTGTTGTCTCTTGTTCATTACAAGTGATAGCTAAGGCTTCAAATTAAACTGCCCATCAGAATCTCAGGAAAGTCCTTAAACATCCTCGGAAAATCAAGAGAATCCATCAAGCAGCTGGGTGGACCAATCAAATAATCCCTGACTGCTCACTGAGGGTGCAGCACCAGAATAGTCCAGTCTAACCAAAGAAATTATTTGATTAGGGTAGAATACATTCTGAAATGTATTGGCAGGTGCAAATGACCAGGAGCATTCACTGAGTTCAAAGCACAGAAGAGTTTATTGTTGCTATCTGTTCATAAGAATCTGATTAACTAATGGCCAGTGGTGCTAAATTGACAATAGGTAAGGATCAACAGAATTCAGAGGGGGCAGGACTTGGGTCTCTTGTGGCAATACAATGACTCCAAACTGATGACGTTTTTACTCCGCTTTCCAGCTCAGCCTGCTCTTTTCCTACATGTATCCTTCAATAGTGATGAATGGCAATTTCACTTGTAGTACACCTTGCAGCATTACAACAAACTTAAAAACAAACAAGCAAACCCAACGTGCTGTCAGGAAGGACTCACTTATAGTTAGAAGTGGCTTTCTTGCCAAACAAATAATTCTTATTTTCCATAACAGATTAAGTGGAATTATATGCAAGGAAGTGGAGAAGGATACTGCCAGTGCATAAGTGTAAATCTACCTTGCAAAACGATTTAAAAGCTTTTTTTTTTCATTGCTAGCACTGATAAGGAGTGCCCCTTTGTACTATTCTAAATTTATCCTGAATGTCAGAATTAAGACACTATATCAGTGATGGCGAACCTTTTAGAGACTGAGTGCCCAAACCACAACCCAAAACCCTCTTATTTATCGCAAAGTGCCAGGGCCACATCAGCATTGTGGTGCTCTCAGGGGGGGCGTGGCCCACTGGGTGGGCGTGGCTGCAGTGGTCACAGCAGACTGAGGGCGTGGCCACCTTGATGTTGCTCGTGGGGGGGACACCTGTGGGGGCTGGGCAGGATTGGGGAGATCCAGGGGGTCTCTGGTGGGTGGGACGGTGGGCAGGAGGCTCGTCCTGTGGGGTGAGGCAGGGGGTAGGGCGGGGGTGCCATTGCTGTGGGGCAAGGCGAGGCAGGGGCGGCTGCTGCCTGACACCATCAGCCCCCACACACAGAGGCCAGCGAGCGCATGGGGGCGTGCTCTACCACCTCTACTCGAGCTTGCTAGCCAGCTGCTTCGCCTCCTTTGTGCTGGGCGGGGTTACCACTCCGGGCGCCAGCGGCGGCCTAATGGACCTGCGCGAGCTGGCGGTGGCGGCAGGTGTGCCCACAGAGAGGGCTCTGAGTGCCGCCTCTGGCACGCGTGCCATAGGTTCGCCATCGCTGCACTATATCATTTTGGTTGTGCATTTTGTACTGAGTTTTTAAAGAGATTTTGGATGAAAATAGAATAGGGAGCAAAGATCCAAAAATGCAGACTGTTTATATTTGAGGGAACAAATTGTATCTAGGAGATTAAAATGTACTATAAGCCAATAAATCTAAAGAAGTAATGGACCTCCTTTTTCACAAAGGTATTTTGCAGACAAATTGCAGCATTAATTTACACGATCAGTTCCAGAGACTACACCTGAAATAGAGAAATGCAACTTGCAGAAAGGCAGTCTGCTAATTATCATATGTTCATCACAATATGCTTACCAGGCACAATCTTGTCAAAATAGAAAGTCAGCAGCATATATAAAACAATATCAAAAAGCAAGAATAAAGTGAATGACTCAGACATTATATCTGACAAACTGAAAGATTGTCCACATTTTTGGAAATGAAGAACCTGCATGAAAAAAACAAAGTCCACAGTGTCATAAATAAACAATAGGCAAGGAAGAACAAATATTTGGAATCTAACTAAACCTTTAACAAATCAGACTTTAGTCTCCTAGAAACGTAAGCATGAACTCAGTCTGAAATTTAAAAAATGGAATGGAATGGAATCAAAAGCCATTTTGTATTTATGCAGAGTTATTCGTAGATTATGTATCAGATAGAAATAGAAAGACAGAGTGGTGGCCAGAATCTCTGCATTACCATATATCAGGCACGTTCTACCATACTTAGAAGGGTGGGATTTAAATGCCACAAACAGCATCATACTCAACCTTTGAAAGCCCAGCACCAAAAGCAAATGTGCAGAATATGTGCAAAATTAATTCCAAAGCTGAAGGCATTATCTTGAATGTGGTTGTGATGCTAAGGATTCCAAAACAAAGACTGAAGAGGATGATAACAAAGGCAGTGGTTTTGGGCTTCTTTAGGAGTGCACTCATCATGAAACAGAAGCATATCTGAAAGAGAGAAAACTGCCAGTTTAAGATGAAATGTTTTCTTTGCTAATATCCAATTCAATCAATGAAGTAGTAAGTTTACAAGTTACATTTTTTCCTTATATGTATCTACGGGGGAAAGTCATCTGGCTATATATACATTCATACACTATGTATAAAGACTCTCTCTCTCTCTCTCTCTCTCTCTCTCTCTCTCTCTCTCTCTCTCTCTGTGTGTGTGTGTGTGTCTGCGCGCGCACATACAGTCACAATAATTGTTTTCTCCGAAATCGGTCCCTGCTACAAATAAGGTTGGGGGCCGCTGTCTTAAAGGGAATAATCTACCCATTTGGAGCCATTTTGGCACCATAAGATCCTTCAAACCCTTCCATTATGGCTGTTTCATATGAAACAGAAAAGCAAAGGAAAAAGCAGGGGAAGGAATCCTTTAACTTATAAAAGTTCCTTCTTACCCTATTCCAGGAATTTCCCTCCAGCAAAACAGAAATGTATATTGAGAAAGTTCAATCAGACATTGAAGCAGTTTAACTATTATGAATTTCAACAGTTCAGGAAATACGCTGAAAACAAACATGGAGGACTTACACTTGATATGCCATAAAGGAAGAATAGAACAAATAATGTAGAAATGTTGCTCAAGTGGAAATAGAAATGTTTCAAAAGAAATGCAAACGCACAGGACAAAATCAATATGTACACACCATACAGCAAACCCCAGGAAAGCCTACAAAAAGAGAGAGAGAGAGAGAGAGAAAGAGAGAGAGAGATACTGTTAACCTTCTTGTTAAAATGAATGTCTATATGTCACTGGAATAACTATGAACACAATGATAAGAGAAGCCCAAAAGGATCCTGTAACCTGTGTTTCTTGAAAATTATTTTGACTGCTGTGCTAGGTTTGCCACCAACCATATTGTGAAGTTCGCAGATGATACAACAGTAGTGGGCCTTATTCAGGATGACAAGGTGGAAGCTTACCGCAAGGAGGTTGAGGGGTTGGTGAACTGGTGTAAGGAAAACAGCCTAGTTTTAAATACAGGAAAAACCAAAGAGATCATTGTTGATTTCAGAAAAGGCAGGCACAGCCACACTTCTCTGTGCATAAATGATTCACCTGTGGAGATGGTTACCAGCATCAAATTCCTGGGTGTGCAGCTAACGAGTAGGCTGACTTGGTCGCTAAACAGTGAGAAACTGGTGAAGCGGGCACAGCAGCGCCTGCATTTTCTGCGCCGCATAAGAAAAGCACATCTTCCTTCCCCTGTCCTGACCACTTTCTACAGGGGGACAATCGAGAGCATCCTGTCATACAGCATCACAGTCTGGTTTGGAGGCATCACTGCTTCAGACAGGAAGGCGGTGCAGAGAGTGGTGAGAATGGCTGAAAAGATCATTGGCAGTTCCCTCCCGACCATCCAGGACATAGCACAGAAGCGTTGCTTGAGCAGAGTCCGTAAGATTATCTGGGACACTACCCATCCTCTTCATGACCTGTTTTCCTTGTTACCTTCTGGGAGGAGGCTTCGTGGTATCCATAGCAGAACATCCAGATTCAGCCATAGTTTCATTCCATACAGCATTAACTTTGCGAACTCTCAAACTTCCTCCTTGCGTTATATATTCAAGATGGACAGTATTTAATATTTATTTGCTATGTATATGTAGGGATGTGGGTCTATATACAGTATATGTTGTACATAGTATGTTTAGGTGTGTGTCATGTATATGTTTCACTTTGAGAGCGGGCAACTAAATTTCATTTTTTATGTGTGCCATTGTGCCCACAATATAAAAATGACAATAAAGGTTATCTATCTATCTATCTATCTAAAATCACAAGTGAAAGAATGTTTAGGCACATTTAACTGCATCACTCTAAGGTACAGAGGAAGCAAGGACAGGTAAATGTCTAAATTGGAGAGAAAACAACACAGAATCACTATTTTCAGCAACAGTTTCATGACCAGTGCTTGGCTTAATTCTGTGCTAAGTAGCAGTGGATTCCTGCTTTCTTTTCTCGCATGAAGTTGCTGGTTTCAGGTGACAAAAAGAAACCACAGCTCACCAGAATGCTGCATCTCGTAGTCCCATCGTCTTCATCACCTCCTTTAGTTTCCTTTTCTCTCTTGAAAGAGTTTGTGCCAAGAAATACATAAACGGTGAGAAACATAGTGATAAGACCCATGTGAGTAGGCAATTCTCCAGTTCATTTCCTGGCATAATAGATGGTGATCTCATACGGATGCCATTAACAGATTCCATTTCTTCCCAAACAGAATGATTGGTGATCCGCTAAAAATAAAAAACAAAACATTTCTGAAATCACTGGTTGCTTCCCTAGGAGATGGAAATACTCACCTACACAACACCGCACCAGTTATGTTATTATACCAGTTATGACTGCACCACTTATGGTCATCAAATTTCCATTTTCAGATTAAGAGGAAATATTAAAATATGAAGAACTTATAGGAAAAATGCAAAACAACACCAAAGGATTCCCTCCCTGTCATCCTGAAATATAAGTTTGACAATCTTAACGTATTTCCAAAAGTATTTTTAAACTATCCCAAAGACAAAAAAGCACCTTTGGGACAACCATGACCTGGATGATTGAGAATCTCCATAGTGATTTTTAAACTAATAAGTATATTTATTAGTATTGTTCATATTTTTCTATTAGTTGTTTTGAATCCTTTGCACATTTTCTTTTGTCCCGTATCTTAACAGATAAATCTACCTTCACAGCAGTTGGTAGCCCCTCGCCTATTTTGTCTGGGCTAGGAAGCTAAGCAGGGTCATAAGCTGATGGGAAACCTCCAGGAATATTAGGGCGGTAAAGGGGACTAAGAAGTTATAAAAGGTATTCCAGAAGGTGGCAATGAAGTTGTTTTGAAGAAAACTACATGGGTATGTGACTAAAGGGCTAGACCTCAAGCTCAACTTGAAGGAGGCTCAATTTTAATTCAGTCCATGTTTGTGCAATCAAAAAATGACTTTTTGTTTCATTGCTTTCCTTTACTTCTCTTGCCTCCCTTTTCTTTTCTTTTTCCTGTGACAGATCTGCAAAACATCACCTACATAAAGCTATGTAAAATGTTGCTGTTTATGGTAACAGTGATAATTTATGACCTTTAGTAACAAAAATATAACAAAAATAGAAATTGATTGAGTGGTCGATTGATTTGTTCATGCTTCAATAAGGCGCCAGTCACAGAACACTATGAGCAATTTCGCCTAATAGTTAAGGCATCAGGCTCTAAGCCAGGAGACTGCGAATTCTAGTCCCACCTTAGGCGTGGACCAGAGGGGGCATGGTTTGTGTGCTGACTGCATCCCATGGATGGGGCTTTGGTTGTTTGTGCGGACCAGTTGCTGGTGTGCCGCAGCCTGGTACCGGTCCACAGACCAGGGGTTGGGGACCCCTGTCATAGAACATCAGAAATGTCCATGGAACTATATGAACCAGAAAGGGGACATCTTATGAGTAGCTTACAATTCAATGTTTGAGAGAAAAGGAAGAGAAACAATAGCGCTAGGGGAAGTATGAAAGAATAAATAGAAAAAGCTGTTGGAAACCTGTTGACTTTGTTTGGCTTTTGTTAAATTCTTATGGCATGCTGTGTGGTTTATGTGGCACTGCAGAGTGGAGCCTCAACCAAGATAGAAGGTAGGGGATGCTATCTTCAATTTCTATTTTTCAATTTTAAAAAAAGTATCCTGAATCCTACAACATGCAGGATTATGTCTGATAGTTGTCTATCTTGTTTGAATTTTAAAAATGATTTTGCCCACTGTAGGAGACTGAGGAGTCTGCTGACTAACTTAAGTGAGTTGCCTGCTGTTCCACTAGTGATTTCTAAATATTATGTAACTGCAGCATCCGCTGTCCTATTCCGATGAGAAGCAAAGGATGGGATTCAGGGGGAATTGTTTCACAAACACACAGAGACATAGATACAGATGCACACACACACACACACACACACACACGCACACGCACACGCACACACACAAACCTAGCAGGCCAAGCAGATAACAACAAGACCTAGCAACGGCTAAGAGCAAGAAAGTTGAAGAATGAGACAGAGAGGCTAATTCTGACTTTATCCAACTTCCAAAAAGACTGGAGGAAAGTGCAGATAGTCTTCATTTAGCAATTGCCTCATTAGTGATAATTCACAATAACAACAATGAAAAAGCTCTGTGACCAATCCTCGCATTAATGACCTTCACAGGTCTGTAAAAAGCAAAGGGAAGCTGAAGTAAAATTGTAAAATCATGATATTTCACTTAGCAACTACTTTGTTAACCAAGTTGCTGATCCCAACTGTAGTCACTAAATGAGAACTATCTGTACCTTCAATTGGCTCTTTCTTCCTTATTAAGGTTAGGTCTCTGCCCATTGACAAGAATATAAAATCTGTATTATAGCTTTGGGACACTCAGACATCTGAAGATTGCACCTTCATGTACTAATTGTTATGGGAACTAGTGCGCAACGATAACAACAAAAATAGTATATCAGTTGATATAAAAATTCAATCAATGTACAATAATCTCTCTCAAAAAGGTAATAGCATCCAGGTTATACAACTTGCAAATATAAAAACATTAAAGCTATCTCACTTACTTCAATAAGTGCACTATCAATGCTAGATTGCAGTGATATAAAGCTTCCAGACCAATAGCCTGTATTTGGACAATAAGATGACGAAATGTTGTAACAGTAATCTACAAAAGAAAAATAAAGAATGTTACTTTATTATGCATAAAATTTATTTAATATCATATTAATAAGGCTAGACATTCATTACGATATATTTAGCTGGACACAATGGGCATGACGCTTGAACTCAATGTAATTTCTTTTTTATATATATATAATTTTTATTAAAGTTTTAAATTATAATAGTTTTTATCAAGATGATCAAGGTCAGCTAGGTGCTATCATATGCAGTGAGGCCAAATATGTTACAATCTCATTAAAAAAAGAATTATATTATTTAAATGTGTATCTGTACAACTGATATAAAGAAGGAAATCCATTTCTTATGTTGTGTTAATGACATATAAGACTACAGAAGTGCAAAAGCCCAAATCTGCATCTAAATTTCTTGTAGACATATAGGTATTTGGAAACTGGAACATAAACACAAAAACATCATAAATTACCTATCTCTACAGTATATTCATTTGGGGAAACCATTTTATGGAAAGGGAATCGGAGTCGATATGAGACTTCATCTTGAAATACCACTCCAATTAGGTCTACGTCTTCCAGTTGGGCTGCTTCCATTGATTTTTCATCTTCCATCACTTCTGTCTTTACACCTTTAGCACAAAAATCTGGTTAATATGTGTAACCACATGCAGGAGTGACACAGAAAAAATGTCTCGTCTAGATGTTTAACTAGGTGCATCAATCTAGCATTCCATGAAGATATCCAAAAAGGCAGGACTTGGCAAAAGTATTCAATCAATCAATCATTCAACCAAATCTTTATTCAGTCATAGACCAGCATGTAGGATATAGTTAATTAAAATAAAATTAAAATAAAAGAAATGTGTATATACAGTATATAAATATTCTAAAATATCTGAAGTATCTAAGAGGGGTTAGAGTTAATCCTACAGCGTAAACTGCAGACAACTGAGCAGTACTTGGCTGAAGACAGAAAGATGAAGTCAGATTGATCCAACAATAGCATTTTAAGATAAAATGAATTTGAATGACCAGGGTATTTAATAAAAAATGGAAATAATATCTTCTGGCATGCTCCTGCATAGATGGATAATAGAGGACAATGTGTTCCATCAAGAAGAAGCAATAGATGGAAACTAATTAAGGAGAGAACCAACCTAGAACTAAGGAGAAATTTCCTGACAGTTAGAACAATTTATCAGTGAACGACTTGCCTCCAGAAGTGGTGAGTGCTCCAACACTGGAGGATTTTAAGAAGAGATTGGACCACCATTTGTCTAAAATTGTATAGGGTCTCTTGCTTGACCAGGAGGTTGGACTAGAAGACCTCCGAGGTCCCTTCCAACTCTTTGTTTGAAGGAGATTTTTTTTGTATCTTCCTTCAGTAACAGCTGTTGGAAGGACATTGAATCTGGCTAAAGTTAGTTAAGTTAGTAACATAGTTGTTAAGTGAATCTGGCTTCACCATTGACTTTGCTTCTCAGAAGATTGCAAAAGGTGATCACATGACCCACACACCCCCAGACACTGCAACTGTCATAAATACAGGCCAGTTGCCAAGCGTCCAAATTTTGATCATGTGACCAGGGGGTTGCTGCAATGGTCCTAAGTGGGGAAAACGGTCATAAGTCACTTCAAATGGCGACTAAACCAAGTGTTGTAAGTCAAGGACTACCTGTAATAGGTGGAATTTGTGTAACAACACGTGTTGTAAATTGCCCTCTCTTGCCACCCCTCTGCAGATACCTAAAATTTGGTTCTCGAACACTATCTATTCAGCCATCAATAGATCTGAAAGACAGTGTGTGTGTGTATGTGCTTCTGTCTGTCTCTGTGTACGATTTGAGCCAATTGATGGATCCCCTTCTGTTGTTTGAACCGGTTCAAAATGTAATTCTTGTTAAAATGGGTTGTTGGCAGGGCAAAAGCATAGAAGTGAGCTTCAGATTACATTAAACTTTGATTGCACTTTAATTTTGAGTCTTGAGAGTAATTAAAAGGAAAAAATTAATATTTCCGAATAGACATAGTTTCAATTACAAATGGAAATGTATTCCTAACACAGTATAATTTGGGTTTAGAATCCTTTCTACTTCACTCAGCTTTATTTTTGGCATAATAAAGTTGGAATAGAAAAGCACTCTCGGAAAACAATGTTTAAAAACCTAAATAATTTACACAATGCCTAATTCCTAAGAAAAATGCTGATAGGTTATAATCTGCTTTGAAAATAACTCATTGATAGCAAAATACTTTTCCTTCAGAAACAAATGTTACTTGGCATTGAAAGAAAATACAGATATACCGTTCAGGATAGATTTTTTTTCTATTTTGTCCATTATTTCTTTTGCCAATGTGGAATTCGGAGTATAAGCAATTTTAAGTCCAGTATCATTAAAGGAACGTTTCCCAAGGACGGCTAAAGGTACTTCTTGAGGAGGTCCATTGTATATCAAGATTGTCCATAGTATTATTGCAAAGAGAAGAACCAAGGTCGAGAACCATTCCTGGAGGCCACAAATCAGAGATACATCTTAGCAAAGTAATAATATAATATTATTAATTGGCTTGGAAGCATAATGTTGGGCAATGCTAATTAATGTACAGCATTGAGAACTCAGAATGAGAACTGTAGGAGATGACCAGGCTGAGCCCGAGGGAGGGGTCAAATCTCGAATGTGATTAGACTTGATTTTATGACCATTGTTATGATGGTTGTAAAACCAATCGCCACAGTCATTAAGAAATCATGTGGGTGCTAAGCAAACCACACAGTCATTAAACAAATCCAGCATAACCAATGAGCATTTTTTGCCATTTTCTGCCAGCAAGAAACAATTGCAAGTTGTTTCTTGCAAGTTGTTTCTGCAGGACACCGCAAATGGTCATAAATGTGAGTCTTTGCCAAGCACCCTAAACACAATCACTTGACTAAAGGATGTGTACAGCAGTTGTAATTTCAAGGATGCCTGATAAGTATCTTTTTTGAAGCCCATCATAGCTTTGAATGTCCATTAAGTGACCGATTGTAAGTTCAGGACTATCTGTACTCTTTTTTTTGCTGAAATTTTGGCAGCCTTCAACCTATCCACATGTTAAGGTCTGCATAAACAGAAAAAGGCAGGAAGAAAACAGGATGCATTTCCCATAAATTGTTGACACTTTGCACTTCTGTGTAGCTGTTTTGAACTAGATTCTCTCTTGTTTGGAATAAAATAAAGAAGGCACCAAAGGATAAACAGATGGATAACTTTAAGGAATCCCCAAACAATGCCCTTCAACAACCATGTAGAGCAATGAACACAAAGCAAGCTATTTTTATTCCCATTGTAGCAGTCATTTTCTTGACTTTCCCTTTTAAAAAGGGAGAAGGAAAACCAGAAGAAAACAAACAGAACTGGAGCTCCTTTAAAAACCTCATTTAAAGGTGTATACTTGCCTGAAAACTCTGCATTCTCATTCTCCACTTCAACATTACATTTTTCCATAAGAGCACAGCAGTCTGTTGACACACGCTTCTTTGTCTTATGTGCGGTTTCTGCATTTTAAAGTCCACTTGAAATCAGAAAGGGAGCCTACGGAGAGATCTTGACACTGAGCAATGCGACACTCAAGTTAAACACAGCAGTTCCCCTCCCCTCCCTGCTTTATTATGCAATGCTCTGTGTATCTTCTCATTTCATAAACAGATCACTAGAGCTATGCAGGGTTTTGAGTTAGCATTATTGGAGAAGGTTTCTTTTTTTTTTAAACTACCTATAACAGCAAAGAAAGAAAAAAAAAGGAATCATCAGATACTTGCATAATACTCCTCTCTATTTGCAAGCCCCAAGGGTATTTCCAAATGTCTAGGACATCCTTATTTAGAAACACTCCACTTATGAATAAACAATCAATTCATACATTTTTAAATGTTGTAATTAAATAAAATCCCTATATTCCAGAATGATGTTGTAAACCAGAGGTCCCCAACCTTTTGAGCACCAGGGACCGGTTCCGTGGAGAGATGTTTTTCTGTGGACTGGAGGGGGCCTGGTTTCATGTACTGCCTGCATCCCACAGGTGGGGCTTTGCTTGTTTGTGCAGACTGGTTTCTGGCAAGCCGCAGCCCGGTGCTGGTCCACGGACTGGGGGTTGGGGACCCCTGTTGTAAACCATTTCATTTGAACAGAATAAAGCAATGATCTATGTGTGTATATATTTCCCTAAGCAGATAAAATTATACTGCTAGAGTGAGAGTGCAAAAACAACTTTTTAAAATTTAGATGCTTTCTGTGCCAAACTGAAAAACTAAATTAAAGTGGCTCAAAACAATTAGGAAAGTTACAAGTCTTAACTACAGTACAATCTACAAATGAGTTTACATCGTGCAGGCATTTATTATTTTGTTTCTTAGCTAGACAGCAGTGAAAAGAAACAGTCAATATGTGGGGAAAAGGTTAGTCTTTTTTAAATATTAATCTAAACTGTTCCTCTCAAATCAATGGCTATCTGGTAGTATTTCCAGATGTCTAAGTGAACATCTTTGCTCAAAACAATTGCTCTAGTTGTGAAAAACCAAAAAATACTTGACTTGCCTGATTAAATAAAACCCCTCCGTAAGCAACATCAAAGGCTTACCCAGTTTAATGATATGCAGGTGTACTCTGAACTAAATAAAATTTACTGTGGATGTTGGATTGAGATGAGTGCAAGCAGAATCATTTTTAATAAGTTAAATCACAGATATCTTGATATCCAAATATTATTCTTGAGTAGCTGTGTTTTTTAATAAATTCAAACAATAACTAGGGTATTTGTTTTAGTCAACAAAACAAATTAAAGAACATCAAGGCTGATGCAATTTCAAGTTATTATTGTAAAAAACAGTGAAAAAAATAACATGAACATGCTTACCTTAAGTAATTGGTTTAAGCCAGAAGCTCAGCAGAAGAATTCACAAAATGCTAACAATGGAGATGTCCTCTGTCTGAAATATCATTGGCTTTCTGTCTACAACAGCTCTTTCTGTTGCTTTAAATCTTCAGCCTTTTCCCACAGCCAAAAGACCCAAGGACTTTCCAAACAAATGTGATATTCTTGTTTTCCCAATATTACCCCTCTTCCAAGTTTTTCTCTCAGGAAAACTTAAAACTCAAAGGATTCACTTGGTGCAAATGTTTCATAAGTATATTGGAAGAGAAAATTATACTGTGAGAGAGCAAAAAATGTACATTCTTTCTGTGCCAAACTGAAAAAGAAACTAAATTAAAGGGGCTCAAAACAATTAGGAAAGTTAAAGCAGTGCAAAAATATCAATGGGGAAAAAATAAAGGCCCAAAATAGATCAAGCTCTATTTGTCACTTATTCAATTCAAATGGAATGTTCTATTTATTATATTTGTTTGGCAGAAATAGGGATTAAGGAATTTGAAATATAATTAGGCAAATGAAGAATATTATCTGAACCAACTGAAAAATAAAATATGGTTCCTAACACAATGTACAGCAAAAACCCATGATTTGATGATAATTTTGGTCTCAAAATTAATACCAGGATAATACAACAGATATGTTTGATTTTGGGGCATTGGATATATTCAGTAAGATTTAAGTGCAGTTATCTCACTGTCAAAAATTGTTTCTTTCCCATGTCATTTTATGTGCTGCAAAACTCCGCATTTCCTGAGATGTCCTGTCCCTGATATCATTCATACTTCAAAATTTCATTGGGATGGTAGGCAATAAAAGCAAAGAAAAAAATATAGGTCCAAGGGATGCAGAGAATCAGAGAGCAGAAGTAACTCTTAATTGAATCCAGAGATATCCGTCTAGCACAAGACAACTCTATCGATTTATGACATTGGATGTTTGAATGCTCCACTTGAGCATTTCTTTGCTCAATAATCCTGTTGCTGTGCTTCAGGAACCAACAAGTCAGAAGGGCAAGCCAGGAACAGAAACTTATTCCCAAGTGAATTGTTACTCAAAATAAGTGGGAGTTGAAAAAAGTGTTTTGCAAAGCATGTTAGTATGAGTGAAGCACCTTTTTCTGATGATTAAACTACCCTGCGTGACACTGTTTAAAGAACTGTATCCAGAAGTCATTTAGCCATGTGCCTGCTAAAATTCTCCCATCTGCAGGTTCTCCTTCTCAAAATTAATTGTGGGAGTGAGTGTTTTATTCTGCTATTCTGATTTCTATAAAGCAACTTGTTCATTGTTTGTACCATAAATTTCAAACTCAACATCCAAAAAATAACACACAACCCTCCTTCAAGGTAAGATGGAACAAGAGAACACTGGAGGACTGCAACAGTTGGCAAAACAGTTTTGCTTTTTATTTTAGATTCTTTAAATTCTTAAGCTTAATTAAAGTCTTCTTTCATTCAAGACTGAAGGCAAATTCACCAAGTGTTTTCAAACCTGACAGTCTGAAAGTCTCTTTCAGGCTTTAGAAGTAGCTAATGAACAATTTCCGAAAATGATTGTAAAGTGAGATTTGCAAACTTAGTGTCCTTTAAAAGCCTCTGCCATTAGCAAAATGGCTAATCCCATTCTTTCCTCATACTCAGACCTGCAGAAAAGCATTGTGCTGTTGTCGCCTCATGAGGAGCAATTGTCTGGAACACATGTGGGCAGTCTCCATCCTCTCTATATCTAGAGATGTTCTAAAGAACTGGTCTACTCACTGGGTCCTTGGCCATTGCTGCAATTATTGATTCTTCTTTCATAATTGTCTTCAGTTTGCCATACCTCTCCCAGAAATCCCTAACCTAAAATCTGTATCCTGTAGCCCTAGTAAGTATAATGCAAAACCTTGGGAGTCGTCGTCTCTGCTATTCCTGGGCTCTAGGTATGGCTAGCAAGATGCGGCAGTCTAAAATATTGTATGTCTCTTGTTGAAATGAGCAGTAAAACTATTAGAACAATGCTCAACTGAGTCACAAACTCCAATATCTATCCTGAAGCAAGTAATCAGTCAGGACTCTCCAGCAAACCACAAATAAGTAAAACATGCCTTAGACTTAGAGCAAAGCATAGCCTTCTTCTTCACAACTCTCTTTCAACATTACACCTTGTATTTCCTTCTCATCCAGTAATGGTTCACTCTCCATCTCCATCACTAGATGGGGTATGTTCTCTCTTCCTCTTTAAATAATAATAATAGGTAATAGTAGTTGGATAGGTAATAGTAGTTGGATAGATGGGAATATGGGTATGGGTATTAAAAGATAGCGTCTATGACTTTGTGTCCTTTACTCTGATTTGACTGGGGAGATTGCCCACATGTGCTCCAGACAGCTGCTCCTCATGAGGTGACAACAGCACAGTGCTTTTCTGCAGGTCTGAGTACCAGGAAAGAATGGGATTAGCCATTTTGCTAATGGCAGAAGCTTTTAAAGGACACTAAGTTTGCAAATCTCACTTTACAATCATTTTCGAAAATTGTTCATTATCTACTTCTAAAGCCTGAAAAAGACTTTCAGACTGTCAAGTTTGAAAAGTTTGGTGTGAATTTGCCTTCAGTCTTGAATGAAAGAAGAGTTTAATTAAGCTTAAGAATGTAAAGAATCTAAATCTAAATCTAAATCTAAATCTAAATCTAAATCTAAATCTAAATCTAAATCTAAATCTAAATCTAAATCTAAATCTAAATAAATATAATATATATATGCATATATTTGAACATGGCTACCATGCCCATTCAGGAAAACAAGCAGAATCCCATGAGTATTCCTGGCTTATATTCCTTGCTTGTGTATTTTCTTTTGGAAGTTTTCTATTCCTGTATTAAAGGAAACGTCTGATTCTACTGAAAGTCCCTTGTGTTGAGAATAATGGAAGCATTTTATTCTCTGCTTTGTCTTCTCTTTCTAGCTGCTGGGAATTGGCCAAATGTAAAGGCATGCTCTAAAAAAGGCATTAACGATGGCCAAAGAGAGAGATGGGGAGAGCGAAAGGGAATACTATGCGCAATCAAGACTGTATTGTACATTGATTAACATGTTAGATATTTATTGTTTTTTAAAAACAATTGTATCATTGCCAAACTATTAACAAGAAATTGACATGGATGCATAGGTGTCCAAGGGGCACATAAGTCCTTGACTTAGGACCATAATTAAGTCTGGAGTTATAGATGTAAATTGTGCTGGTCATTAAGCAGATCACCATGTGACTGCACCCAATTTTACAACCTTTTTTGCAGTGGTCATTAAGTGAATGCAGCGGTCATTAAGGGAACACAGCAGTCATTAAGCACAGCCAGTTTCTTCAATTAGTGTTTTTTGCCAGAAACTGGAAGTAAACACTGGAAACTGGCCAAGCTACTAAAAATTGCAATCATGGCATGCCGTAAATGGCCATAACTGCAAATCAATTGCCAAGTCTCCCAAAATGGAATCACATGACCACTGCGGGTATGACTTTCAGAACTCCAGAACCAGGTCATAAGTAGCTCTGGGGAACTCGGTCATAACTTTGAATGGTTAAGCAATGACTACTTGATACAAAACCTGAAACTTTGCTACTTGCATCAAGAATGGGAGCCTAAGCACCAAACAGCCGAGTCTGCATCATCCACCCACGTGTAATTTTTTTTAACCATAATTTTGATTTATAATGGACGTTGCTGTACAGATGTGTTCATAAAATCACCAGGACTCAAGCTTGAGTTAAATACAGTACGCTTTTGCCTTTTGAAGGAAGAAATATAACTTTGATATGATAGTTTGAACTAGTACGAAGTGTGAACAAAATATGTGTGAGCTACTTGCTTTTGAAATATGTGCAAATCTCTAAGTAGGATTAACTAAAAAAAATGAGCACTCGCAAATGCATGTTACATTTTTTTTCTCCAACATTTTCTTCCTATCCCTACCTGATCACTGAATCCTTTACTTCAAATGTACAATAAACCCCTTTAAAAAAAAAAAAAGTAGGCATACAAAGAATTTTGGAGTGCATTTGTGCATGCAGGTTGAGTAGATTCATTTGCTCTTTGAAAAATGCATATCAAGACATGTCTGGATGGATAAATATAGATAATGTTAAGTTGGTCAGAAGAATAATAGGCACCCTTATTTATTTATGTACTAATTAATTAATTTATTTGTTGCATTTATTTGCTGCCCATCTCTCCATAGGGCTACTCTGGGCAGCTTACAACAATAAAACAGAAAGAAAGTACCAAATGTAAACTTAACAATACCAATACAATAAAAATAAACAATGGAAGTACAATAATATGAAATTAAAAAGATGGGTGGAGGGCAACCAGGAAGCACAGGGGGGAGTTAAATAATTATGCTATATAGACATAATTACTCTATGTAGGCAGATATAGCACTGACACCTGGACCCTAAGCACCCTTTGGAATTGCAATTGATCCCATCTCTCTTTTTAGAAACAGTGTCAAGATATACTCTTTAAATTTACCCTTCAAAGTGGTTTTAATATTGATTTATATAGGTAGTCCTCGACTTACAACAGTTTGTTTAGTGTCTATTCAATGTTACAACAGCATTGCAAAAAGTGACTTATGGTTGTTTTTCACACTTATGACCTTTGCAGCATCCCCATGGTCATGTGATCAAAAATCAGACGCTTGGCAACTGGTTCATATTTATGACAGTTGCAGTATATCACAGGATCATGTGATCAACTTTTGCGACTTTCTCACAAGCAAAGTCAATGGGGAACCAGATTACTAACTTATCCACTGCAGTGATTCACTTAACAACAGTGGCAAGAAAAGTTGTAAAATGGGGTAAAACTCATTTAACAGAAGTCTCGCTTAGCAGCATAAATTCGGAGCTCAATTGTGGTCGTAAGTCGAGGTCTACCTGTAATATGTATCAATTTTGCTTTAAGATTATATATCTTAAATTACATTATTTGGGGTTTCTTGGTTACACTTTCAACTATAGTGCAGGCACAATGAACCCTGGGAAAGCTTGAACGTATATGGTGATTCAAGGCATGATCCCATCAGTTTCATGTAGATCAGGGATGTCAAACTGCCGGCCCGTGGGCTGGATACATCATGGCAAAACTGCGCCCACCCCATTGCCGGCAATGGCAAAAAAGTCACGATACGTCACGACACGTCACGTGATGTTGCAAGTTTGACACCCCTGATGTAGATGGACTCTGCATCCCTTTGGAAGTCCAAAGTGGTCTTCTGCAGTCAGTTTGGCTTGAGCCCAAAACTTAGAGTCATAGTTATCCATATTGTCCATATGAGTAAAGAAATGTTTGATTCAAAGGAGAAAGATATCCTAGTACAGATCTCTAGAATTGACCACCTGAATCTGGCTCAGGAAAGAGCTGAACCTCACACAAGTTGCAACAAAAGCAACTTCCTTGCTGCACAGTCAATGTATCGTGCTACTTTGGACCACCTCAGGCTCGCCAGAGTTCTATCCCAAATGACTATGATGTGGGGAGGCCTTCTCCATTAGCTTTTTATTCTTTCTGAACTATTCATTCAGTTCAGAAGTAACACAAAGGGTTTCTGATGAATGATTTCTCTTCAAAAAGGGAAGTCAAGAAGAGAAGGAACAGTAAAAGAATTTATATGGGGTTATGAACTTCACAGCTTTGCTGTACTGACTGAAAGGTCATGTAGAAAGAATGTTCTGTCCTGAAGTTTAGACTGAATCCCTAGTGCACATACATGAACAAACCAGTGTTTCTTCGGTTGTCCTTGGATAACACATTCATTCTTTAATGGAAGGCAAAAATTTCCAGAAAAATCATAAGGGATTTGTTCATTTCTTAAGTTACACGGAAGAGGAACAATTTCTAATATTATATAAAAGTGGCTCTTGCTACTGGGTTTTGCACAGCTTTATAAAGACTGAGCAATAAGGCTGCATTTTCAAAGGCTTTTCATAGTCTGACCCCTACCGATGATATCTGGACAGTGGATGGAGATACACTGTTTATTTGTTCATATTAAATGATTTATTGCCTGCTTCCTTTTGTGATTTCCAACAATATGAAAACAAAGTAACATTAAAAACGCTCAGTGGAAGCTTTTTCATGTTGCCTTTAAATTATGCAGCAGGTTTCAGTGTATAATTTATCTTTATAAATGTATTCGTGATCTTAAAAGCCGCACTGGGAACTTGTTTGAAGGGTCGGGCAAAGATTGCCAAAGTAACTAAAGATCAAAAAATAACATCCTTGAATAAAACACGTGCACTTTTATATAATTTTTCATCCTATATTTTATTAAAAATTGTACTCAGGGGTGTTCTGAGTTTTCTAGAATGTGCAGGGCTGTTATACAGATTTTCTAAATGGACCAGCTTTAACAAAATTTACACTTCTAAAAAATGCAATTGACACAAAAGAGAATTCCTCCCATATACTCAACTTCCTTTCCAGATGGTGCAGAATGAAAACACTAAGAGTAGGATACAGTGGTACCTTGCTTCTCATCGTTAATTGGTTAAGAGAAGCATGACGAGTACCAAAAATGATGAATACCAAACAAATTTTCCCCATAAGGAATAACATAGTAAGTCACAAGGCAGCCAATACCGACAAGTTCTAGCTTGTGCATTGAATATCAAACAAACAATGAGTACTGGGACAAAACTTTCGAGTCAGAGTACCGAATTTGATAAATTTCAAAGCAGTTGAGTAGCAAGGTACCACTTACTAGCACTCATCTGTTCTCTTCTGATCCTCATAGGAGCAAATTCCAGGATTAGAGGGTAGGTAGCCAGCTTTCTTCTCCCTGTTTTCTTAGGCACAATTATGGATGCAGGTGGATTCCGAATAATTAGATCCTTGAAGAAAGCAAAACCTCTCCTAGACCCTTCAGAATATACCCTTAATTTGTAGCCCTAATTATAATATTGCTCTAAAGAATAAATAGAGCTAAAGGAATAGGAGGAAGCACCAAAAAGAAAGCAACCAATAAATTCTTGCTAGCTTACTAAGAATTTTTCTCTGCATAGGAGTAAACTATAAAATCACAGCAGTAATACTGAGCTATATTAGATGGTTAAATGTAAATGGCATACCAAAGGGGTCAGTGGGGGGTCCTTGGTACTCTCTGAGCTTGATTGTTTTCTTGCAGATGTTTCATTATCCAACTAAGTAACATCATCAGTGCTAGAAGGGAGTGGGATATCCATCTTTAGCTCTGAATGAAGTTGCACTTCGTCAGATGGAACTGATATACAATTCAAGGGTCCTCCTGAACTCTCAGCTTCTGAATGAGGAACAGGTGGCAGCTGTGGCCAGGAAAGCTTTGCACAGATTCTTCCTGTGCCTCAGTTGTTCTTATTTGTTTGAACAGTCACCCAGACCTTGGCAACTTTGTGGATTTTTGTCATGTGGGGCTGCTCTTGAAAGCCCGTTGGAATCTACAGCAGGATGGGGCAATATGTGCAGTAAGCGGCGTGCCACAATATGTTCGTGTAACCCCTCCACTTTGTGAGTCACATTGGTTAATAGTTGCCTTACAGTTACAAGGCCCCGGTAAGCCCGTATGACATCTCTGCTGTGTGAGCTGCACACAATGCAGTGTGAGCTTCTGGGAGCAATTCAAGGTGCTTATTATTGCATAGAGTATAAAGCCTTTCTTGGCATAGTGCCTGGTTACTTAATGGACTATTGGTCTCCTGTAGTTTCTGCTCATCTGCTGTTGGCATTGTTTGAATCCCATCTCTTAAACAGGGTCATCTGATGGGACCTAGAAAGCAGGTCTTCTCTGTTTCAGTGCCTGCCCTCTGCACCAGCACGCTTATCCTTATGTGCTGCCTACCCTGACCTCATTTAACTGGGCCCTAAAAACTAGAAGCTGGGTGTTTCATGTGGAGTAAGTAAATATAATGCAAGCCATCACTGTGCAGAAGCCATCTTCTTAGAGAGTGAGAATACAATAGGAACAGGAAAATACATCACAGGAACTGAATACCTGGGATGCAAAATCAACAAAGAAGAAAAAAAACCAAACAGTGCACCACAAAAATGGAAGATTAAACTGGAAAATAAGATCAGCAAGTTGAGATCAGATGCACGCAAGCCAGAACAGATGAAAGAAAAGAAGCTGAAGAACAAGAAGACCAAAGAATATCTAATCAAGAAATACAATTTAGAAACAAGGAAGATCAAGGAAGCATGGAAATAATAAAGCAGCAAATAACAGCTATAGCCAAGAAGATCAGCAGATACGAAGCTCGAATTGTAAATTTTAGGCAGAACTTCCAATTTCAATTCAATCAAAAATGTTTCTACCAATCCATCAATAGAGGAACTGCAGTGAATCAGTCAGTATCTGACAAAGAAGAAATGGTGCAGTTCTGGACACAGATATGATGTCAACGCTGCTAATATTGGATATTATTGCTTTGACAAAATATGCAGAACTGTCTGGTATCTTTAGAGTTAATCTATATGACAATGGGAGGGGAGGAGATTATAAGGAAAGCGCGGGATAAGGAACGGAAGTGAATCTTTGCCATTCAGGCTAATTGGAAAATGTGACTGATGACTGCAAAATAGGGGAGGAGAATAGCCGGAAAAGCTATGTGCAAGTAAGAGAAATTCAGATCTTGGCATCCATCCATGCTGTGCCGACACTGTGCTCATATAATTAAAGACTTTTCAGAATAAACAATGTCTGGAAGTTCTTTGAAGTGTTCCATTAGTCGGAACCATGACATATGAGATAACCCAAAGAAATACAACAAGCTTGGTTAAAAGAGGTGGATGCAAATAAAAAAGAAATTGAAATGAAAGAACTAGTAATAACAGCAGAAATGGTAGAGAAAAAAAGCAAGGATGATCAAGAATTAGTCAGCACCAGGTGAAGATGAACTGCATGGTTGAAACATCTAACTGGTCTATACCCATATATTGTCAAGCAGTTCAACAACATACTACAAAGAGGTGAAATTGAAGAGTGACTAACATCTGGGAAAATCTACCTGATAATGAAAGATCCAGCAAAAGGGGCAGCACCAGGCAACTACAGGCCAATTACCTGCTTACCAACAACTTTCAAATTGCTAACTGGTGTGGTAGCTGATGCAGTCCAACAGCAATTTCTTTCTACCTGAGCAGAAAGGAAACCGCCCCAATAGCAGAGGAACAAATGGTCAACTCCTAATTGACAAAATGATCTTGGAAAACTGCAAGAGAAGGAGGACCAACCTGAATGTAGCATAGATTGACTACAAAAAGGCATTCCACTCTCTGCAACATGACTGGATAATCAAGTGCCTAGAAATAACAGGAATCAGTAGAAACTTCAGAAAGCTTGTACAAAGATCGATGACACAATGGAAGACATAGTTGCAGGTCCATGCTGAGAGACTGGGAGAGGTTAATATCAAGAGAGGAATATTTCAAGGAGATTCATTATCACCTCTGTCAACAATACTGAATAACTCAGGACATGGCTATCAAACATCAAAAACCAAGCTCAATGAAGGAAATACCATGAAGGCAATCGACACCTGGGCAATTCCATTCATTAGATACACAGCTGGCATAGTGGACTGGACTCAAGCAGAACTAAAAGCAATGGATAGGAAGACCAGAAAAATAATGACAATGAATCATGTCCTTCATCCATGCAGTGACATTTACAGACTCTATCAAGGCAAATAGGTGGGCGTGGAATGTTGCAAGTACATCAGATGGTTGAAGAAGAAAAAATGGCTTTGGAAGAATATCTGAAGGACAATGATGAAGATGCACTGAAGTTAGTATATCAGGAAGGCTTATTGACTACTGGAGAGACCAAACTGGCCTACAAGAAAGACCAAATGAAGAATAGAATGGAGGCATGGGAAGACAAACACTACATGGACAGTACATTTTAAAAAAATAGCAGACAAAGCAGATAATAACAAGACATGGCAATGGCTAAGAGCAGGAAAGTTGAAGAAAGAGACCGAGGGACTAATTCTGGCTGCACAAAACCAAGTCTTAAAGACAAATACATACAAAATCAGAACTGAGAAGACAGCAACAGACAGTAAGTGCCGTTTATGCAACGAAAATAAAGAAACAGTGGACCACTTGGTAAGCTACTGCAAAGACTGATCTGCCTATGTATCCCAAGTCCTCAGTAAGGACTCGATAGGTGGACAAAAATGCCAAACCCAGTATGAATATCTGGCTGACTGTGCGGTGATTAAAAATAACAATAATAACAATAACAATAATACATTGTTCGGTTCCCATCTTTTCAGACCAATAGTTCTTCTGTGGAGGCTCATAGTTATAACTAAGTCTTTGAGGCTTGTTAACATAAGAGAACTGGCAACTTTTCTTTGTGTTTGCCAACTTCCTCCCATTTTTGCCAAATCTTCTTTATTTCTCATTTTTTAAAAAAGTAAAACAGAGATTTATATCACAATAATGCGAGAGTAAGATAATGTGAAATATATCCTTAAAACAATCATTGCTATATAAAATTTGTATGAAGAAAACATTTAATAATGACACTAATTAAAAACAACACAGTATCAAGTCTTGCATAGACATATTATCTGCACAGTTTTTCAGTTTTCAAACTATTTCCATCTTGGCACATATGAGTTCCCTCTTCATTGTCAGGTTTGATATGTTCCAATATATTTTTTGATTTGGGTTGTTTTTTTTTTGTCCTTTAACATTTTTAAGTAATTACTTATATGGGAGCGCCCTCATCTGGTGATAAGTATAGTCAATATTATATAATTTTTTTTCTGAACACCAGGGGCTCTTTAAGTTATGAAATATCTTTCTGCCACAATACATGCAGCCTACAAGTAAATGCCAAGTATGTAAGGCATAGTGCAGATAAGTCCAATTTAATAAAAAAAGTAAGGTCCAAATTAGAGTGTTTTAACCATAATAAAGCACAATAAACTAATTCAGCTTATAACTGTTGCTGATGCCCCTTTAAAACTAAATGCAATCAGATTTTTATGATATTATTTAAAGTGAACTATAAAAAGTCATATTCTTCATATCAACTTTTCTTGTCAGCCTAAAATTCAGCAATATGCTGTCTTTTTGATATACATAACATAGCCAATATACCCTTTGCGAAGAAATGCAATTTCCACTATCCAGACGTTTTTGTCTTTCTTACCAACAGTTGTTAAGTCTGGGGTGTTATGTGACAGATGCTTGTCTTTTTGAATTCTAAAGTCCCAGAGCACTTTAGCTTCTTCATTTTCTATTACTTTGTCTATTTTGTGGTACCACCTGTTCTTGTTTGCAGACAAATAGTATTTCTTGCTACTTTATCATGCCATTGTTTATAGTCAGCTTGTGCAATATTCTTGCAGCAGCTTACCAGGTGGTCCACTGTTTCTTCAGCTTTTTTGCATAAAGCAGCACTTACTGTCTGTTACTGTTTTCTCAATTCTGGCTTTGTATACGTTTGTTCTTAAGGCCAGGTTTGTGCAGCCAGAATTAGCCCCTCTGTCTCTTTTTTCAATTTTCCTGCTCTTAGCCATTGCCAGGGCTTGTTATTATCTGCTTTGTCTGCTATTTTTTTTATGTGCTGATCATGTAATACTTTGCCTTGCCATGTCTCTTTTCTATTCTTCATCTGGTCTTTCTTGTAGGCCAGTTTGGTCTCTCCGGTAAACCTTCATAGTGTAGTACAGGCGTGTCAAACTGCCGGTTCGTGGGCCGGATGCGTCACGCTGAAACCGCGCCCACTCCATTGCCGGCAATGGGGAAAAGGTCCCGTGACATCGCATGTTTGACATGTCTGGTGTAGTAGCTTCCATGTATCTTTTTCATGGTCCTTCAACTATTCTTCCAGTGCCCTTTTTTCTTATTCAACTGTCTGGTTTACTTGCAACATTCCATGCTCACTAACGCTCCTTGGTAAATGGAGTCTGTCAACATCACTGTGCGGATGAAGCACATGATTCGTTTTTATTATTTCTCTTCTCACACTTCTCCCTATCTTAGTTCAAAATCTCAACCACTGAATTGCATGGGTTCATCCTTTAGAAAATGAGGATAGTTTAAGTGTTTTGCATATTCTGTCTCATAAGAGTGAAACAACTCTGTAAAAAAATTGATTGGACCTCCTCTATATTTCAGAGGGGAAAGTCTATTGGCAGTTTGCTTAGTATATCTCAGGCACACTCAGACTTATGACTTTGTTTCTTTATTCTATACTTAGAAGGCATATGACTCCAGAGAAATTATCTAAGATATATAAAGGTACTTATAATCATCACTGAAAATGTGAAAAACATGAAGAATCATTTTACCATGCATGATGGACTTGAGAAAAAGCAACAAAATATTGAATGCAAATACATATGACACAAAGAATGTTAAATATTAATATTCAGATGAAACCAGAAAGTTTTTTTTCATTGGGGTGTATGGATCGCCATTTGAGAAAAGACTAGCGTGAAAGTGTTGCAGCAGCCATAACCTTCAAAACAGGGTTACTAAATAGCTTTGGGGTGATCTGTCAGAACTTTGAATGGTCACTAAGTGACCAGTCGTAACTCAAAAACTACCTGTAGTGAATTAGGGGATTATATTGTAAGGGCATTATCTGAATGCATCTAAAACTTTCAGTATCAATAACCTACAGTTAGGACATTTTTTTCTTACTCTTCTTCCATTTGTTACATGCTAATAGCCAATACATTTGCATTTCATTTGATATGTACTGTATGTACTTAAATTTGTAAAAGATCATGAAATTTTAACATAAGACCTGAGATGTCACCAATCTGTCATTCTTTTATGTCTGAAATTTTGGAGAGTAAAGATCACCTGATTAATTAATTAGTGGGACTCTAAAGTACTGATACTCTGGCCTGGGATATGGAATCATGTTTGTTATTCATCAGTGAAACAATAAGCAAAATATGTTGTGCTTTATCCAGTTTGTCAAAATTATAATATTATTCTATAATCCCAAATATCTGGCATTACAATGACTGGGGGCTAGAACTTCTGCCATTAATTGCTGCCATTGAATTTTGTGGTCCTTGTGCAATCTTAGTTAGCATCTGTTCATTTTTTATGCATCCCCCACTTGGCTGAATGGAGTTGGTCATCCCTTTGAAATCTACCCCAGGAAGCAAAACATTTCAAATTTATTGGCAGATATTTGACCTTTCATGGCAAGAAGCAGGACGTTTGATTCAGAGCTATCCTTTCCTTTCAATGCAAACATAACATTTGTTTGCTGCTAATTCATCCAGATGTCAAATTAGGGCACTATATTAAAATCTTCCTTTTTTCTCTCTCTTCAGGTTGCAGAGTTCAAGCTGCAGTTTGGTTTTATACCATGTCATGTTTGGCTCCACTGGGCACGCCCATTTCTTATTTTGTGGATGTGGGATTGGAGGGTTGGCGGGAGGACAAGAAATGCTGAGGAGATTCTGAAAAGTCCGGGGGGGGGGGATTTCTCATTGAGTAGGGAAAGGATGACCTTTGCATTGAGGTCATGATGAATGCATCTGAAACTTTCAAGGCCAATACAGTTAGGACAAGCCCTTCTTTTTTTTTTTTTTCAAACTTTATTTTCCTTTTTTCACATTACATAAAAACAAAACAAAATACATTTATTATCATTTTTTTTCTTAACAGTACTGTGTCATCTATTTTTACATTTATTTACAATTGTTACATAGTTTCACCTCCACCTCTACTTTTACTGTCTTGTAATGTCTTAATATTGATTCGTGCTTTTTTACCCCACCAAATAAATTTATTTATCATTTTATCTAGTTCAGCGGAAAAAAAATTGTCTAATTTTATTGGGATTGTCCGAAATAAGTATAATAGTTTGGGTAGTATGTTCATTTTTATCACTGAGATCCGTCCTAACAGTGATAGTTGTAATTTCCCCCAGATCTCTAAGTCTTTTTTGATTTGTAGTATCAGTTTTTTATAGTTGTCTTCTTTTAATGAAGAACATCTATTAGTAAGCCAAATTCCTAAATATTTAATCCTTTTTACAATTTGAAGTCCCAGCGTCTCCTCTAGTTTCTTTTTTTGTTTTTCAATTAGATTTTTTACTAACATTTTAGTCTTTTCTCTATTGATTTTTAATCCTGCCACTGTTCCATATTTTTCTATTTCCTTCATTAAAATGTCTCCCCTCTTTAGAGGGTCTTCTATAAAAAATACCATATCGTCTGCAAATGCCTGGGTCTTGTATTCTTCAGTTTTAATTTGCAATCCTTTTATCTCTTTGTTGTTCCTAATTTGGGTTAATAGCACTTCTAGCGACAAAATAAAGAGTAGAGGTGACATTGGACATCCCTGTCTTACTCCTTTCGGACAGCTAAGCCCTTCTATCTCAGTCAGTGGCAGATCTGCCTCAGCTTGAACCTCTCAGTAAGAACGATCCTTAACTCCATTTATCAAGAAAGGTATAGTTTACTAGAAGTCAAGTGAATTACAGTAATGCATAGAATCGTGCACCAAATTCCCCAAGTCTAAATTTCCCCTCCCTTAGTCGCCTCCCATTGCTGCCTCCCCCCATCCAACCCAATTCAAACAAGATGGTTTCAGAACGGTCACTTCAGGTGTAGGTTTGATAAGCAGCTGCGCTCCATTCCCAGCCGGTTGTCCTTGAAGCCCATCTTGGAGAGATACAGTGAAGTTTCGTTTTCCTCAAAGCATTCCCCCCCCCATCCAGCCCTCCCTGAGTTTATACAGCTGATACTGAATGGTTGCGAAGCACAAGCATGAGGTGGCAGCTGACAGCCAGGGGTGCTCTTGCCCTCACCTAGCCAAAATATAAAGTCTGCTGGTTATATCATTTAATTGTCACTATTGTCACTATTATTTTCACATCTCCTTTTCTTAGGTTAGATTTTAAAGTGATCCTCCATATCTCTCTTTTACTTTGCCAGTCCATATATTATGGCTGTAACAGAGCAGATCAAGCTTATTTTGACATAATGCTCTGCAGCAATAGACCTCCTCTGCCTGATCATCCACTGACTCACTGTTCAGTTTTCACACTCATGCAAAGCACTGTTTAATGCCAAGGTTCTTTACTATGGTCAGGAACATGGTTTCCATTAGTAATGGAAAGCATGTGAACAGTGAATAGGAGCATACTGATATTTAAAATGCGGGGATAATTTCACGATGTCAAAAGTTTTTATATCCTGTTGGCTTTCCTGGATTTGATTCTTCAATATACAGCATAAACATAAATGTTGCAATCCATTCTCTGAAATGTTAAGAACATCAATACTGGGGGGAAAAGACTTCCGCAATGGGATGGGCATGTTAGAGCAGCCAAAGATAACAGCAGATAAAATAAAAATTGCTTTTGAGGTTTATGTAGACATTCAACTGGCCTGGATGCAGACTTTTGGTCCCCATGTACCTCAACTTTTATTATTATTTTTTTATGGGAAGCCTATTTTTGTTAGAGGAAGAAGAGTAATAAAAGACATACAGAAGGGAAAGGGTATAAGGAGCTGTCAAGAGACAGGGGGAAAACAGGAAATAAGTCTCCTCGTGGAGAGAGGGGCAGCAAATAAAGACATTCAACAAATTATCAAACATCATAAAGTACATAAGATACCACTTTGCCTAGCTTTCATCACCTTTGAAAAAGTGACTCTGTTAAATTGAGCACTATATTTGAAGGCCTACTGTCAGGCCCAAAACCACATGGCGATTCTTCCAAGCCAAGTTCTTCACATCTGTAGGTAAAATCTTGTCAGACTAAAGACTCTACTATCTGCGTCTGCATCTACACCATTCTCTGTGAACTATTAGGGAGGTGCTTTCTTCACCCTCTTTCTCTCACACATAACATCTGGACTGAGTTGCCTCTTACTCCTCTGGAATGCAGCCCCTCCCTCCTGGGGATCCACCTCCTTAACTACATTCCATCACACCTACAGAGACAAGATATGGAGGAAAGTTGCAGCAGTGTCTTGAAATCAATATGCAGAAATATCACGGTTAGCCACCACATACAGGAAATAACAAGACTGCCATAGACGTTTGACAAAATGATCCTGTTTTCACCAGAATTACTCTCAGCAAGCCTGGAGGAAAGATTCAAATGAGAGAATTAATTGAAAGAGATATTAAAGGTAAATGGTAATGCCTTAAACATTGCCAGTAAGTTAATGTAGATTTACAAAGAGATAGAAATATGTAGTGTGTTGAATCAGTGTTGGACAACAGCCCTCAACTGGATATTAGTTGACCTTAAAACATCCAGAAAACGCCCAAAGAAATCCTGAACATATGGTATAACTCAGTTAACAAGTATTAAATGGAAAAGAGTTGTAGAGCTGGAAAGCAACTGAAGAGGTTTCATCCTCTTCATGTATGGTTTCCTGTTTGAGCAGGAGGTTGGACTAGAAGACCTCCAAGGTCCCTTCCAACTCTGTTATTCTGTTATCCCACAGTGTACTGATGATGATGATGATGATGATGATGATGATGATGATGATGATGATGATGATCTATTAAGAAAAAGAGAGAAAGAGAGTTTACTGGGTAAAAGTGGTTGCCAGATGAATTTCCTTATAAAAAGTGTTCATAGAAAAATCAGTACTTGTAAAAAGACTGGTATGGTGGCTAAGATGCTGGACGAGAAACTGGGAAGCTCTGGGCAGTGCTGGATTTAGATTTGTAAGGCCCTAAGCTGTATAAAGCTTGGAGATCCCTTGTTAAAAAAGTTGCACCAGAAGCTCTCACTAAGATGTGTACCAAAACAGGACCTTGGGTCACCACAAATAACTGAAACCATATATATGTCTCTTAATTGTTCAATAGTAAGATATTTAATGTGAAAAAAATACAAATTATAAATGCATTTACTGTTTATCTTTTGTCTGGCTTGATCTCTCTCATAAATTATAATATAGCATACCCTGACAACAATACTAAAATAGAATAGAATAACAAAGTTGGAAGGGACATTGGAGGTCTTCTAGTCCAACCTCCTGCTCAGGCAGGAAACCCTATACCATTGTCCAATCTCTTCTTAAAAACCTCCAGCATTGGAGCATTCACAACTTCTGGAGGCAGGTTGTTCCACAATTACTCAAATTTACTCAAATGTAACCAAAATTTACCAAAATTACTCAAATGTAATTTTAAAAATAATTTTAGCATACATTAATATATCTATACACACAAAATGCTGACAAAATAAATAATCAGGATCAGTTTTATTAATATGTAATAATGAACTTATTAGCATGTTTAGCTTATGCTTAAATCCAGCAGTGGCCATGAATCCTAGTTCTCCCTTAGCATGGAGACTGGCTAGCTATCCTTGGGGCAGTCACTCTGTCAGTTTAACTCAGGGGTCCCCAACCCCCGGTCCATGGACCAGTACCGGGCCGCGGCATGCCAGCAACCGGTCCATACAAACAAGCAAAGCCCCATCTGTGGGATGCAGGCAGCACACAAAATCATGCACCCTCCAGTCCACAGAAAAACCTCTCTCCACGGAACCGGTCCCTGGTGCTCAAAAAGTTGGGGACCTCTGGTTTAACTTACCTCATAGGCATGTTGTGAATAAAACAGGAGGGAGAATTATGAGTGGTACAAAATAAAGGTGGAATATAAATCTAATTAGTAAATAAAAGGTGAATGGAATACAAAACCTCAGAGGAGTGGGGAGAATTGTATGTAAAAGGATTTCTGTTTAACTCCTTGATAGATCTATACTTAGGGAACCTTGTTTTCAATCTGCTACCCATGCTTGTCAAAGCCATCAGACATTTTGCAATTCAAGAGAAAAGACAAGATGGGTCATTGTTTCCTGTTTCAAGTAGCGGAACCTCATTTGAGTTCACAAATGACTCTTATTTCATCTTCTACTTACATTCCATTAACAATGGGATTTTGTCCTTCACTTTGTGTGAGAGTTGTATTGGGCTGTGAAGGGTTATGGTCACATGACGCACTTAGTCCTGTCCTCCTGATATTTTTCATTACTCTCGTCCCCATCATCTACCGCCTGATGGGGCCATCAATTTCTGTATAGTGGTAGAGCCATTATTAGGTACTCAGCAAACCCAGGGTGAACAGTTTCGACCTTTACAGAGACCGTTTTTCTTATATTTTTCCAATATTCTCGTTTATGTGGTTGAACTTGCAAAATTCTCAAAATACAAGGGCAAGCTAAATGCAGAAGTGGCCATCAACACACTAACATATGATTATAGTCTCCTACACATCACATGTTTAATAGAGCCATTTGGTCGCTTGAAAAGAATTCTATGGAATTAATCTTAAAACATGGCACTAAGTTCAGAATTGAAGAAATTTTGCTTTCCCTAGTTTTAGGGATCAGAGTGCAGTGCAAACTGCAGCAAACTGCTTTGGTAAAAAAAAAAAAAAAACCTACAGCCTTGAACATGCCTTCTTTTCAGCTTCAAAGCATTTTACAAACATTCATTATGTTTGCAGACATGAAAATGCATTGGCAGAATAATTAGTATTTATCCTACATGCTGAGATACTGTCTGAGAATGAAAAGGAAAAAATTGTTTAGCATAAGGCATGCCTCTGTTACAAATGTAGCAATAAAAATTGGAAACAAATCCTGACAGTATCATAGTACCGGAACATATTAAATGTAATATGTACAGACTATTGAACTTTGCACAAAATATATGCTGTTTTTTAAAAAACAAATAGTCAAAATGCAGATTTCTACCACCACCCAGTTCTAGAATCCAGGTCCTACCAAAATTGAGGAAGGGATCCATGGCTGATCTATATTTTTCACTGCATGCTTGTAATAGTATGCATGCAAAAACCAGATTTTAAATGCAAATATGCAAATCTAAAACAGCCACAAGAGTTCTCACTTTTTCCCATATTTATAGCATTATAGTGTGGTTTATGGTCTATTAAATCACTATTAAATAGTGTAGGCTCTACTGTGTTATGAGACTTTAAAAGAGCAAGAAACAGCAGGGTACTTTTTATAGGAATTGCATCATATACCATGACTTATGAAGTACTTGTTTGATAAATGCAGTTGACAGAACATAGGTGAGCTTTCATATGTCCTTTAGTTCAGGGGTCCCCAACCCCCGGTCCATGGACTGGTACCAGGCCGCCGCATGCCAGCAACCGGTCCGCACAAACAAGCAAAGCCCCATCCGCGGGATGCAGGCAGCACACAAAACCACGCCCCCTACAGTCTGCAGAAAAACCTCTCTCCATGTAACCGGTCCCTGGTGCCCAAAAAGTTGGGGACCTCTGCTTTAGTTGTCATGAAATTTTAAACCACACTTGGCATATCATAGATTATAGCATTGCAATGCCAATGTAGTTTGAGCGTTATTCCTTAGCATACATCCACCAAGTAGCCGTTGGGTTTTTAAAAATCAAATAATAAATAAAATAAAATAAAAACTTGCATAAGGGAAAAACTATTCCAGAATACCTCTCACTCAAGATATCTTGTTCTCTGCTCTGCATCTCTGCTTGGTGGAAAGGTTGTACTTTCAAGGAAAGAGTTGATCTTTTCTACCACAATGAAGCCAACTTGGTTAGAATTTAAAGAGAACTTTATACATGCTGTCCTTACTTCTAGAGAGAAGATACATAGGTGGAATCATGGCCCTTCAAGACTGTAAACAACTTTATGCTTATCGAGAAACTTGAAAGGTGGATACATAGAGCATGAATCAATATTCTACTCATGGTTGTTGGTGAGAACAAGTAATGTTATATATATCATTGTTCTACCAATGATGCAATTTATACATTTCACATCATTTGAGTAATGATGACATATTTTCCATCATCATGGTTTCTAAATGAACATTTGTAAATTTACCCTCATAATTATCTAAGAATTTCATTTTTTGCTTCTCAGATATATATTAGGCTCATGGGGCTTTCCAACCTATTGTTCCTATGACTGTGACAATTGGGGACAAGCAGAAATATACCCCATGTCAATAGCACCCCTGCTAACCTCAGTAACAATATACCTTTGAAAATTTCCTTCATTTTGGGGAAAGTTCCAGATAGATATTTTGAGCTTAGTGTACAGAATTTTACTGTGGAAAACCTTTTTCTTCTACAGCACTTAGTAGTACAATTTCACTAATATTGACTGTAATAATAATAATAATAATAATAATAATAATAATAATAATAATAATAATAATAATAATAATAATAATAATAATAATAATAATAATAATAATAATAATAATAATAATAATAATAATAAGAAGAAGAAGAAGAAGAAGAAGAAGAAGAAGAAGAAGAAGAAGAAGAAGAAGAAGAAGAAGAAGAAGAAGAAGAAGAAGAAGAAGAAGAAGAAGAAGAAGAAGAAGAAGAAGAAGAAGAAGAAGAAGAAGAAGAAGAAGAGAATAAGAAGAAGAAAGAAGAAGAAGAAGAAGAAGAAGAAGAAGAAGAAGAAGAAGAAGAAGAAGAAGAAGAAGAAGAAGAAAGAAGAAGAAGAAGAAGAAGAAGAAGAAGAAGAAGAAGAAGAAGAAGTTGGAAGGGATCTTGGAAGTCATCTAGTTCAACCCCCTGCTCAGGCAGGAAACCCTATACCAGTTCAGAAAATCGCTGTCCAATCTCTTCTTAAAAACTTCCAGTGTTGGAGCATTCACAGCTTCTGGAGGCAGGTTGTTCCACTGATTAATTGTTCTGACTGTCAGGAAATTTCTCCTTAGTTCTAGGTTGCTTCTCTCTTTGGTTAGTTTCCATCCGTTGCTTCTTGTCTTGCCTTCAGGTGCTTTGGAGAATAGCTTGACTCCCTCTTCTTTGTGGCAGCCCCTGAGATATTGGAACACTGCTATCATGTTCCCCCTTCGTCCTTCTCTTCATTAAACCACACATACCCAATTCCAGCAACCGTTCCTTATATGTTTTAGCCTCCAGTTCCCTAATCATCTTTGTTGCTCTTCTTTGTACTCTTTCTAGAGTCTCAACATCTTTTTTACATCGTGGTGACCAAAACTGGATGCAGTATTCCGTGTGGCCTTACCAAGGCATTGTAAAGTGGTATTAACATTTCACGTGTTCTTGATTCTATCTCTCTGTTAATGCAGCCTAGCACTGTGTTGGTTTTTTTGGCAGCTGCAACACACTGCTGGCTCATATTTAAGTGATGGTCCACTAGGACTCCAAGATCCCTCTCACAGTTGCTACTATTGAGCAAGGTACCCCCTATACTATACCGGCGCATTTGGTTTTTCTTGCCTAAATGTAGAACCTTACTTTTTTCACCATTGAATTTCATTTTGTTAAATAGTGCCCAATGTTCAAGTCTGTCAAGATCCTTCTGTATCTTAAGCCTATCTTCTGGAATGTTTGCTATTCCTGTCAGCTTGGTGTCGTCTGCAAATTTGATGAGTTCCCCATCTATCCCCTCATCCAAATCATTGATGAAGATGTTGAAGAGCACTGGGCCCAGAACAGAGTCCTGGGGCACCCCACCATACACTTCCCTCCATGTAGATGCAGTTCCATTGAGGACCACACGCTGAGTACGACCGGTCAGCCAGCTATGATGTCAACGCTGCTAACATTGGATGTTCCCGCTCTGACAACTGATGAAAATACAACCATTTTCTCTATTCCTTTAACATGCTTTTTCTTACTTTAGAAATTAGGTGCAGCACAGACGGGGGGGGTTGGAATGTAAGCTCAGCTAGCCATAACAATAACGCTGCTGTGGGAATCCAAGGACAAGTTGATAACGTTTTGGCGGGCTGTGGAGTTGAGGAGAAAGCCCGCACTTTAAGCTACTTGAGGAATGTGATTTATGACAGTTAATTGGGGGTGGGAGTTGTACTTTGTTACTTTGTATCTGGGAGAAGGGAATTTAGTTTTTGGGTTCAACTATATAGTGCCGATACTTTGTATCCCAAATAAATGTACTTTAAGGAAGAATTTTGCCTCGAAGTTCTTTTGATGGGTTTCATCTATCGGAACCATGACATGAATCCATCTGGTGGTGATGCTGTCTAACCCACATTTTTCTATCTTATTCATACCTTACAGACAGACATTCAGGAGCTCCTCACCATTTTTGTAAGGTCATGTGTCAATGCAAGTTGATATGGTTAGTATAATATTCTGAATATAGCTGAGTAAAGCAGATGTACATTTGGCTTGCCAGACATGTTGAAAGAGATGTGTAGCATATATTTAGATACCTCAAACTGGAATATAAGCAAACAATTGGCACTAAGTGATAGACCATATGCAGAAATGGCTTTTCAGCAGTAAGAACTTTTTAAAATATATGCTTTAGCACCTACATTTATGTTGTATGTTCATATCTACATTGAAGTACAAAATTATTGAGGCATGGTAGAAGAATACATCATGCTTATATGCTACATCACAGAAGCTTGTAGAGAAGGTTCCGGAAGGTTCCAGTCAATTGTCTGATAGACTAGGAAGTGTCCGTTGGTCCAGAGGCCCAAGTTTGTAGAAACTGGAAAGAAATTGATATATCTTTCCAGTAGTCTTCCATTAATGATCATCAGAGCACCTTGCTTACTCTTATGGAGCTTTTCAACTGAATCCAGTTATTGTTGAAAAAATCTGGTGAGTTCAATGTACAATAATAACCCAGTAAATACCAGGATTTTTTTTTTATCTTTGGATCCTGCAACAATGCCGTGAGGGAGGAAATAGGAAATGAGTGAAGATAACATACTTCTATTTCATTACTTCAATTACTATTGTTTTAAAATTTAAATTTGGAGGAGAAAAGTTTACAGAAGTCAATCATTGTCAATGGAGATGAAGTGACAGAGGTCTTGATATTATACACTGTGGAAAAAGAATTATAACTGAGATTGGCATTTCTGCATTCCTTAGGACTAGGTATTATACATACATATAATTAAACATTTAAAGGAGAATATTTGTAACTCAAGATTGGTGCTCTCTGAGCTTGGTGGGTTTTTGCAGATATTTCATTACCAAACTAGGTAGCATCATCAATGCTAATAGTGAGTGGTGTTTGCATATTGTATATTCTAGATATACATTTCTATTAATATTTACATTAATATTCTTGACCTGGAATATAAAATGTGAGCAAACCCACTCCCTATTAACATTGATAAAACTCCCTAGTTTGGTAATGAAATATCTGCAAGAAAACCACCAAACTCAGAGAGCACCAAGCACCCCGCAATTGAAATTTTAACACAAGAAAGTAAACAAATAGTAGAAAGTTAAAAAGAAAAAAAAAGAAATTAAAGCAAAAGATGCACAAGAAGGAGAAAAAAACAGAAAAGGAAGAAAAAATATATAAAGAAATAGCTTCAGATAAGCATCATACCAATTATAAATCCAAATATCTTTTAACCTCTCTAGAGACAGAGGTTACATCATATTACTGTTCTTCCTATAATCTGTCTAATCATCAAAATTATAAGTCATAAGTTCATTTTCTTCATTTTTATACAAAAAAAGTCATAAGAGGCTTCCACTGAGCAGTAAATGCAGGCAATGTCTTTTCTCTAATCAAAGAAGTTAATTTATCCATTTCAGCAAATTCTGTCAACTTCACCATTTCAATGGGTAGTGTTGGATCTTTTCATCTCCACGCATACAGTAATCTTGCCGTTGTAATCAAATACTGAAGTAATTTTCCCTGGTTCTTTTCTAGCTGTTTATGCATTAATCCTGAAAGGAAAAGTTCTAACTTCAATTAAATATTGATCAGGACTAAGTATTTTCTGAGTGCCACATCTTAAAAAGAATAAATAGTTCTGCCAGGACAATTTCACCATGAGCCACCCATACTGTACAAGCAATAGTTTTTCAGTAGTATTTTCTTCTCTTCTGGTTGATGCGGACATAAAGCAGCTTTGCCCATGGATCTTGAATTCTTCCATTAAAAACAAACAACAATCCTGTTTAATGATTTACTGCGATGTGTTACTCAAATATTTTATACATCATAATGTACTGCAATGTGTGAGCCCAGTTTGTATCTTCCTTTACCAAACATGGTTATTGCTATTTTGAAGCCTATTTGTCAATTTCATTGGATAAGCAAATCAACAAATAAGTACACAGTGCTCTCTATTTATACCCATTTTGAAAAGGTGGGCTACTACACCTCAGGAAAGTTTCAAACCGTGCAATCCTTGATGTCTTGAAACTCACAATACAAATGTGAATTCTGGAGCTGGAACAACACATATCTGGAGAACACTAGATCAGGGAAAGTTGACACAAAGATGTGTTAAACTATCTTTTAGACCATGTGTGAATATTCATTTGAAGAAACAACTCATGTTGACATTTAAAAAAATCAGCCCATGGAAATAAACTGACCATCAGTTGCATTACTTTTATGTTTAATTTCAGCTTTGTTTTGCTTTAATTGTAATGACTTTTTATTGATCAGTATGGAAACAAATAGGATCCAAGCCAAGTTCAAATTTCCACCATACAATTCAGTTCTTAAACAAATCCATATCTCCCATATTGGAGATATATATAGCATATTCACATTGTTCCTTAAACATTCTTCTTCTTCTTCTGCCATATCCATTATCGGACATTGGCGATCATGTTGGCGATCCTGTTTTTATCAGCAGCCGCACGAAAAAGTGCTGCTGAGTTTTGTCCAAACCAGTCCCTTAGATTTTGAAGTCATGATGTTCTTCTTCTGCCTGGACCTCGTTTGCCTTCAATCTTTCCTTGGAGGATTAAATGGAGTATGCCGTATTTTTCTGGGTGTCGCATCACATGTCCGAAATATTCTAATTTTCGTTTTTTAATTGTTTTGATGATTTCCCTTGGCTTTCCCAGGCGGCTTATCACCTCCTCATTTCTGATTTTGTCAACCCAACTTATACGTAACAGCCGCCTGTAAATCCACATTTCAAATGCTTCTAGTCTCTTCAGGTAGCCTTCTGTCAGAGACCAACTCTCTACTCCATAGAGCAGGATAGAAAAAATATAGCATCTGACAAGCCTGATTTTCAGTCTTAGGCTTATGTCGTGACTGCAGAAGACCTTTTTCATTTTGAAGAATGCTGTTCGAGCTTTCTCTATCCTTGTCTTTACTTCAGCGGTCATGTCCCAGCTTTCGTGTAAATTAGAACCGAGGTGCGTGATCCTTTCAACTTTTTCTAGTGGTGTTCCTTCTGAATTTACTGGTGGTAAGTTAACGGGTTGTTTGCTGACGACCATGATCTTGGTTTTTGAGGTGTTAAGCTTCAAGCCGTATTTTCCAGATGTTTCTGTGACTCTGTTGATGAGGAGCTGAAGGTCTTCATGCTTACTGGCAAGCAGAACTGTATCATCAGCATATCTTAAGTTGTTGATCCAAACACCGTTTACTTTGATGCCAGCATCGATGTTCTCCAGTGCCTCGTTAAACATAGGATTCCTTTTTCCTTAGAAATTTGCCAAACCAAAAATTCTATTTTAATATTTTCTGGAGAAGCATGAGAATTTTTTAAGGCAATTATGCAATTTCATACTATGTCATGGGGCCAAAAAATAAGACGAACAATCTTACCTTACAGTGATGATATTAGTTAAATAATGAAACATCTGCAAGCAAGCAACCAAGCTCAGAGAGCACAACTCAATATCTTATAGATATTCTTTTCTATAAGATGAGTAAATTAAAATTGCTGCACTCTCATGAACTCTTGGGTAAAAACAAAGTGTTTTTGAAAGTTCTGCTGTGTTATTTTGTCATTTTAAACTTTGATTTAATGTTTTTTTTTAATTTAATTAATTTTTAAGGTTCTTGACTAACATCTAGTAGCATCAAGATTTCCCTCTTCTTTCTGAAAACATTGTCATTAGTAAAATATCATTGGCTGATAATTGTGGTTTAAATTTAAAACTGCCTTATATCTTACTAAGTTAATATTACCTTTTATTTTAAAGTTCTGTTATAGGCTGTTAGTATTTTGAATAGAATGGTGGAAAAAATCTAATTCTATACATTATTATTATGGTTCATCGCACAGTCAGCCAGATGTTTAGATTGGATTTGGCATTTTTATCCACCTATCAAGTACTTCCCAAGGAACTGGGATAGGCAGACGTTATTGTTTAGTAAGGGTATTACCACAGGATATAATGTACTCTTAAGTAAAGCTACCTTTTGCAATTGACTGATGATAATTTTTTCAATGCCAATGGTGTTCAATGGTGCCCCAGATGTTTTGGGATTGCACTCATGGACCCTATTACTATTGATACTATCTTTGTTTTCTTTTGACATAGTCATTCTATTTCTATTTTCAAGTCTTTATATATTGTGATTTTCTCCGTTTTTTTCTCTTCTATTCTGCTGTCTCCAGATACTTCAATATTAATTATTATTATTATTATTTACTTATTATAAATTATTCTTATTAATTAAGGTTGATCACATAGTCAGCCAGATGTTCAGACTGGATTTCGCATTTTTGCCCATCTATTGAGTCTTTCCCAAGGCAGATGTGGACGTTATATTATTATGGGTAGAAGCATACAGAGCAATTTTAAAAGAGAGTAAGCAAATTTGTCCTCATATTGAAAACACATATGACCACCTCAGATATCTTAATCTGTATACTCTGCTCTTCTTCCCAGGAAGCTTCCTTTACTTTGTTCTTTTGTGTGTCAAACACCTCATGTTTGGGTCAGATTCCTTCATCTTCAATGATCCGTCTGACAGAAAGGCCAAACTCTGTACCACAGAAGCGAAAGTGGTGAGGACCTTTGGGCAGGAAAAGAGATGGAACTTAAAACATCCACCAGCATTTCCACATTTCAAGTACGTTTACTTTCCCTGAAGGTTTCTTCAGATATCTCTTCCACTATTGCATGCCTTGGATTGGGCCCAGAGATACTTGGCATAAGCAGAAAAACATTTTTTTCTTCTTACGTAAGATTACTGGTGTCTCTATCCTGCTACATCCATTAGCCTTTAGGAGCAGCTTTTGGGGGAATGCTGGAGAAGTCCCAGAAAAAAAAGTGCCAGGAAATCCATCATACTAGAAAAATTCCCAGCAAAATTCAACCACCTTCTGTGTTAAATTCCTTTTACTGTATGGCTGCTATATTCCCATCACAGGGCAGACCCAGTGAAGAATTATGTAACTGGAGGATGACTCTTCTGTTTTGACACTGATAGAATGCTCATGAGTACCATGAAATTTTATGACTATAATATTCATAATGCATAAGAAAACTGCAGAATTAAATTGCCCTTCCAGCTTAGCTGTGATTAGCCATTTATATTAAATTAATTCTGTTCGTGTCTGTCTCTAGATGCATGTTTAGTATCTGGAAATGATAAAGAATGAATCCAGTCAAGCTAACTAAAAGAAAAATACATCTGAATCCAGCACAATAAATTTAGCTTGTAGAATATTTTAACTGAGTATATAAGAATAGCTTTTTAAATTCTTAACTAAAGTAAACCTCTACTTCTTAACCTCATTCAGTTTAGAGGGGGAGCTTCAAATGGACTAACGAGATGCTTCAGAAACATTTTGAACCTGTATTTTGCTAATGTTTAAGCCTAAGTTCCAATTCTTACTTGTATAAGAGTATTCTGTGTATGAAAACAAATAAAATGTTACATCTGTAGTGTCAGTAAACTAAGACCTATTAGTCTAACATCTTTGTGTTCTTTTCCACAAAATTAATAATATTGAGGAGAAAGAGCACCATATGTTCACATAGTAAAAAGTCAGTATAAGGAAAGGAATCATAGAAGGAGGGAGGGAGGGAGGGAGGGAGGGAGAAAAGAAGGAAGGAAGGAAGGAAGGAAGGAAGGAAGGAAGGAAGGAAGGAAGGAAGGAAGGAAGGAAGGAAGGAAGGAAGGAAGGAAGTTCAGAGAGGCAGAGAGAAATCAATTCCTTTCTTCATAGAAGCTTCTTTGGCAAATTAAACTCCTGTTCAGTTCTCAATCCTTCCTTATATCAGGATAAGAAGAAAATACACTTAACATATATGTCCAAAACCAGTCTGAGTTCTTTAAATCTGTCCATAAAATAGGCAGCAAGTTCTCTCTGGATATAATGATTTCAAAAGAATCTGCTGCCACACAAACTTAATAAATCTTGCAGCATCATGTTTGCAGATCATTAATCATATTTTCATTTTTATCTCAAGAAAAGCAATTGAGACATACATCTTTAAGAAATTTAGAGATACAGAGATCATTTCACTGATTTATATCATTCTGTGGAGTTACAGTTCATGTTTCATTTTCATTTTCCCAAATGTCTTTCCATACTTTAGGAAAATGTTAGACCATTCTAATAATTATGTTTTTATTTCTTCTTAAACACACACATAAAAATTAAATAGGAAATAAATTTAAATTCCAAATGTCATTTAATTCATTACTCAATACTCCAGTGTTACTATAAACGGAAGAGTTTAATGTTTTACATATTTTACTCCATGACAGTTACTATCCACTATAGAGCCCAGGACACTCTATCTCTCTGTATAATTCATCTTCACAAAATGCCTTTAAGCTAGACCATAATTATTCCCATTTGATAGATTGGTAATTGAGACTGAAAAATGATGACATGGGCAGCGTTATCAAGTGACTCTGTAATTGAGCTGGGATTTAACCTGAAGTCTCTGCTGTCCAATGCATTTATCAACTCATGCTCACAGCAAGTTTCTCCCTGAATAATAATTTGAGTTGAGTTGAGTACAGAAACAATTATTTATGAAATGAAGTCTATTCCATACATTACTGTCTTCACGATCAAAGCTCAATTAGGAAACTTCAATGTATAATTCATAATTCAACATGAAACATACAGTATCCACATACATATTTCAGTACTTTTCCATATTATAAGCTGTACAAAACTGGAGGATTCACCTTAAGAAGTGGCTATGTGTCTTCCTATATGGAAACCAATCCTCTGTTTAAGAAATGGGGATGATTATGGTTCTTCAGATATTGTTGAGATCAAATGTCTAGCATCACTTGCTACTGACAATGTTATTTGGGCATATGAGAGCTCCATCTGGGGAATATCTCGAGGACCACAAGTTTCTAACCTCTGCTCTGTTTTAAATTATGCTCAATTTTAACTTTAAATATGAGTAAAAGAGCCATAAGAAAACAGAGTAATGTTGTTCCTTATCAGCAGCAAACATACAGATCACATTTTCTCTTTATAATGACATATATCGCATTAAGATTAGTTTTTATCTTAAAATGTATGTTTTTATTTATTTGTTTTTTTATTAAACTGCCAAACTTCATAAGGATGCATGATAGTGTACAATAAAACAGAAGATATATTAACTCCATCAAAAGGAATTGTGCAATTATTCCAATTTAATAGATTTGAAAGAAAAGTTGAAAAAGCATAAGCAGAATATGAAGTCTGGACCTTCTATAAATTTCCTTAAATGAGGCAGAGCAATTGCACAATTAAAATGTCTATAATTTGTCTATCTTATTTTTAATAGTCCAACACTCAGGCTGTGATATCTGATTGTAATACAAGAGAACCATCTGGTCCTAGCCTATATAAATGAGGAGAAACCAGATGATAGAAAAGAGGGGGAAAATACCTCATTTTTAATCTCCTGCCAGAAGGTCAAATCATAAAGTATCAAAGAGAAACCACATATTTCCTCCAAAATTTGTGTCATGGAACCAAACTAACCACCAAGAGAGGATGGTTTGCTAAAACCCAACTGAATTCAGTGGCACTGTGCCAGTTTGGCTCCATCTTAAATGATTTGATTACAGAAACAGAAAAAAAAAGAAAGAAAAACCCACTGACTGGGAGGAACTGAATTCGTCTGAGGCCGAAGAAAGGATGTAAATAATGCTGACATTTCAAACACATGCAAAGATTGTCCAAGGGGTTACAAAGGAAAGGGACTGACTACTATAGTAATGTTGCTCTTCCTTTTTTTAAGTTGTGCTCAGAATAACATCATATAAGCCTCAATCAATGTTTAATGTTTTGATTTGCCAGGTCAAATCAAATCAAATCAAATATTTTATTATTATATATACAAAATTTAGACTAAACTAAAGCTACAGAAGAGGGAGACATGTTAGAAAGATGACATTAAAAGCAAGCAAAAAACTATACAGAAAACAGAAAAGTACAAAAAGTATAAAATCCTGAACTACAACATAGCTGAAATCTACATGCTACTAAAACTCTTCTGTTTGCCTGTTTGTAATCTTCAGTTGATCAAACAGTGCATTGTAGGATAACAATTTTTGAATCAACACGCATCAAATGGGCTAAGTTAAAGAATACATCTAAAATCTGAACCCTATTAACTCCGATGGAATTGAAATTTGGCAAAGTTATGACCACTTCCATGCAACCATGCTACCCTGCCCCCATGTTGCCATAGCCAGCCCTGGTCATGTTTATTATTTCCAATGCTGCCTGCCAGCTTCCCACAAGGAAAGATAATGGGGAAGCCAGCAGAAATCAGAAGTCGCTCCCACTCCCAGTGCTTTTTTGCTCTCCTGTGGTCATTCTTTTCTCAGTTTAGGTAAGAAAATATCTCTGAACTGATGAGCCAACAGGTCAGGTGTTGTCCAGTTAGCCCTAAATCTACCTGAGGATTCAAAATTTCATCCTTTTGGCTAGGGCAGGGGTAGGCAACCTTGGCTCTTTTATGACTCGTGGACTTCAACTCCCAGAATTCCTGAGCCAGCATGAATTCTGGGAGTTGAAGTCCACGAGTCATGAAAGAGCCAGGATTGCCTACCCCTGGGCTAGGGATATGAGAGAATGGATTGTTCTTATGACATTTTTTTGTTAGAATATTTTTCTTTTCTGCAATTCTTTTTGCTTCTCTTAAAATGCAGTATTACAAAATTTAATTTTTTTGTTGTTGTGTTGCTTTTACTAGATCCTTCACTTTTACAATTAGTTTATTTCTGTCTCTCGGATAAAGACCCATTTCTTTCATGGCATTCAGGTGTAGCTGAATTCTTTGTATCCCAGTAGTTTTCTTCAGACTTTTCGTCTTCAAATCATTCCTGGAATGCTTGAATAGATTTCTGGTGTCACCTTTTCTTATTTAGACCCTCCAAGACGTTTTATTTTTTATTTCCTAATTTTCAGCCAGTATGGTAGGTAGATCATAGGAGTTGTAATCTATGACTTTTAGAGATCACTAGGTTTGAGGATGGATGCTGAGGAATAGCAAGTTCTCAAAACTCATTTTACCTATTTTGTAAAATTGTTATTATCATTTGTGATACATTTCTCATTGAATTAGAAACCCCCAGAATCATATCCGAGGAGAAAGAAAACAGAACACAAAGAAGAAGGTGTCAGCCAACCAGACATGGGTTGAGAAAGATCAATCCTTCAATCCCGGTGAACCTCTCAAAAGTACAAAGCAAGTTACTGTTGAGACAGCAAAGCATGAAAATAGTGGTGACAGTGTACAAGACAGCATTGTGCAATCAAAGGACCCACCACCACAGGGTAAGTAAACACTCATGTCTAGAGTCTTCTCCAGGAGATTGAGAGGGTTCACCAACTTGGTTTCTTCCATATCTGTAGTCAGCATGCCAATGGTTGTTTAATTTTAAGTTCTCTGGGGAGCACCAGATTCAGGAAGACTGAGTTATGGCTCAGATTCATTGCCCTCCACCCATTGTTGAGTCAGCATCAAACTATACCAGTATAAATTTTGCCATCTCCATTGCCAAACCCTACCCTGCCATAGTAACTATGTCCGCAAAAGGTGCTTTCCTTGTTTCCTGTGTGTGGGTGAAGTTAAAGAAAAGGATTATTGGATTTCCCCATCTTTGTTTCCTTTCCCTCCTACCAAATATCCTCAGCTGGTGGGAAAATATTCCCCAATCATTTATCTAAACATGGGATGAAGTTCAAGGAGGGGGCAGGCTTTGACAGTTGGTCGGACCTACAAAGCAGCTGATCAGCTTGGTATGTGAAGACTGGCAAGTAAAGCCAAGGAGAGGATCTCCTGTTTTACTGATTAGCCTTCTCACCCCACCGGATCAGTAGTTGCGCTGATCTACGGGTTGCTGACAGCTTCCTTGTAAAGTAGAAAACTGTCAACCAACAGTTGACAGCCAACCTCCTCCCCCAAAAGAAAGCAAATAAGAGGGAGGGGACATTGAGAAGCTCTCCTGTCACCACAAAACCATCACTTCCCCCCTGTCTATCAGTTGTTTTCCAGGTCACCTTTAATTAGAGGCAGATTTTTAAAGACTGGAAATAGTGCTAAATCAGTTTTCACGCTGCTTTTGAACATAGCTTTAATGCTTTTTCAGAGTTCATCTGAACCCCTATTTTAAAAGTAGCCTGAAGGAGAGCTAACACCTAGGCGGACATTCGCACAATAAAGCAGGCAAATTCCCCCCTCTTCGCCATTCAGCTTCAGCCCCCCCCCCCAGGCCCATCAGATGTTTTGCAGGCTATTTTTAAACACAGGTTTAAAGGCAGACTTTCTGTTCTTTCCCTTACACCAAATTTATTTATTTATTAAACACATTTATATGGTACCAATAGAAGAGAATCTTAGTGGCTCAGGATTGAACGGTGGGGTCCTTGGTGCTCTCTGAGCTTGGTGGTTTTCTTGCATACATTTCATTGCCAACTTAGGTAACACCATCACTGCAGGTTTTGTAAGCTAACAGTAAACAACAACCTAAACACAGAACCACCAAGGACACTCCTACCAACACTGACAGGGAAAGGCACTAGTATATTAAAATAACAGCAAACCCCACTCCCTTCTAGCACTAATGATGTTATCTAGGCTGGTAATGAAATCTCTGCAGGAAAGCCAACAAGCTCAGAGAACATCAAGGATCATTTATGTCAGGGGTCTTCAAACTTGGCCCTTTTATGACTTGTGGACTTCAACTCCCAGAATTCCTCAGCCAGGCACGCTGGCCAAGGAATTCTGGGAGTTGAAGTCCACAAGTCATAAAAGGGCCAAGTTTGAAGACCCCTGATTTATGTGGTTACCCAGATCACATGTGTGAGTCTGCACCATTACAATATATTTTAAAAAACCTTAACGCCCTCCATTCCCACCCACTAGCCAGTAGGAAAGTATCTACCAGTGGATGCAAAATATGTTGCAGAGACACAGGAAAGCAAAAAAAGAAAAAGAAAAAAAAAAGCTTTTGACAATATACACTTCAATTCATCAGAGAATTGAAAACTTCATATCAAAGAAACAATGATTCATTGAAACTACAAATAAAATTTACAAGCTGACTTCTTGCATGAAGAAAAAAAACCCAGCATTATAACAAGCCGAGGGTTCATAATACCTACAATAGGTTTACATCTTTTAAAAAGTTTATGTTGAACCCTACTTGCTTCACATCTGTTTATTTTGGTTGAGAACATGTTATTTTCCACAGTCACCATGCATTCCTCACAACATGTTGTCTTTATGAAGAATATAATGAAATCTCTTGTGTACAAATTGATCAAATTCCATGAACAAATTGTTCAATTTCTTCAGTTGAAGCCCCACCCAACTTCAAACTGACTCTGGTTAGAGCACAGTAAAATCAAGCATAATAAAAAATACAATAGAATAAACTTATAAAACAAAAGCAATAATAAAAGGAATAATTCTTTCATTTGACTCGTTCAAATAAATTTCTCAGACATAAAAATAAATGTTATCCAGCCCAAATGTTGCTTCAATTTTTTTCCACATTAGAACAATAGCTGTTCTGACAAGAGCATTTTTAAAAAAAAACCCGGAAATGGCAGCTCCCAATGACTTTTAAGAGTAAAGAATGCAAAATCCGCATCCAGCCAACAGGCAAATATTTGAAATATTAGACATATTAAACGATAGGATTTCACACCAGGATAGCAACAGATGGTTCCAACAGGCAGTCAGCTTCATACTTAATACCAAACACTTCAGCAGACTGCAAAACTCTGACATATTGGTAGTATCATAAGGCAAACTGGAGCTGAATTTCCAGTTTCACTTAAGAATGCACAGCTGCAGGGAGGGGGGGAAGAGAGGTTGGGAGTCATTTGGCACAATGAAATCTCCAGAAATGCAAATTTCATGTGAAGCACCATAGTCATCAATTACTAGAAGCTCCACTAATAATATTCATACATAATCAAAAATTCCATGTGTGCTGCCAAAGCCTTCTGGCCAATCCAATTAAACAAACATCAAGGACCAAAGAAAAACTGCTCAGTAAAATTCCTAACCAGGAGATGTAGAGGGCAAATATTCATTTTTATAAGTAGCTAGGAGAAAAGGGGAATCCAGCATTCTTACATCCTCTGTGCAAAATCCTGAGAAGGTGTATAAATTAGTAATTGAGTAGCCATCTCTGCACACATGCGCAAATGCTTCTAGAACTTAGAAGTAAACTCACTTCTACCCCTATTTTCAATTATTTCTATTGGATCAATTAAGGGGTCTCTACAGAGCAGAAACAGAGAAGTTCTTCATGGTCTTGATGGAGCAAAGGTAGGCTTCAGAAATGCTCACGGGGTATCTGGCCACCATAATATCAGATAAATAAAGTAAATATGAAATTAAAAAAGGAATTAAACATTGGATATCAAACAAAAGCAAGTCATGTAAAAGCTGCTGATTCATTGAAAAGTCTTTCTCACAAAGTTATTGGAATTTACCAGTGAATGCTATGGGCTGCAGTATTGCTTAGTGAAATACCACAGAATGTTGGCATTGATCCAGTTGTTGTTCAGTCGCTAAGTCATGTCCAACTCTTCAGGAGCCCACGGACCATCGTACGCCAGGCCCCCCTATCTTCCACTGTCTCCCAGAGTTTGCCCAAACTCCTGTTCATTGCATCGATGACACTATCTAACCATCTCATCCTCTGCCATCCCCTTCTCCTTTTGCCTTCAATCTTTCCCAACATCGGAGTTTTTTCTAATGAGTTCTCTCTTCTCGTTAGCTGCCAAAATATTTGAGCTTCCATTTCAGTATCTGTCCTTCCAAAGAACAGTTAGGGTTTATTTCCTTTAGGATTAACTGATTGGATCTCCTTGCAGTCCAAGGGACTCTTTTTGAGCACCATAATTGATCCAGTAGGCAGCCATATTTACCACTGGACTGTAGGCAAATTGACTGTAGGCAGTAGTAGTTGGGAAACGTATCTCTCCTCCCTCAAGCCCACTGTATTGTCTCTGTCTGATTATGAGTCTTTTTTTCCTTCTCCAAATTATTATTGTGAAGGTTACAATGCATTGGAGAAGATACATTTGCCTTACGCCAGAGGTCCCCAACCTTTTGGGCACCAGGGACCGGTTACGTGGAGAGAGGTTTTTCCACGGACCGGAGGGGGCCTGGTTTCGTGTGCTGCCTGCATCCCGCAGATGGGGCTTTGCTGGTTTGTGTGGACCGGTTGCTGGCATGCCGTGGCCTGGTGCCAGTCCACGGACCGGGGGGTTGGGGACCCCTGCCTTACGCTATGTCATACAGCTACTAAGTAAGCAATGATGTCACTTAACCACTTCAGTCTCAAAAAAAATCAAAGCTGAGTAAGACTTGTTTAATAATTGGATGTGACACACCAGGTTCCAAACAATAGTTTGGGAAGTTGGAAGAAACATACGGAAGAAAGGAAAGTCACTGCCAAGAATACTACATGGGCATGCCATGTAGCCATTTTTAAGACAGTGATGGGACTGAAGAGGTGAGGAGCTAAACTGAACATTAAAAAGGAGATCTAGATGAGAAAAGAAAAGAGCAGAATTAAGCAGTTTATTTGAAGATGGGCATGAAGTAAACAGCACAGATGGTGATCTGCATTTGATATTCATGAAAACGAGAGAGTATGTTCTCCCTTTTCCCAGTGTGATTTTTTTAATGGAAGTAATGCATCCATTTAGAACTTGCATATGTCATAATTATAGAACATAATAGGGGACACAGCTGTTCTAAATGCAAATAAAATCTCTGTCTCTCCAAGTATTTAATCTTAATGTGGCAATAGACATTCACTTTTATGCTTATAGTGAAGGAGTGTATACTTGAGTGATACATTAGAGTTGTTATTAAGAATTAAATGCTCGGATCTTTCCGTCCCTCACTCAAAGTTATTACAGTGCAAAAGGTTCTCCGGATGTTATCAGATAGAGCATCTATTGTTCCTTGATCTTTGGCTATGCTGGTCAAGGATGATGGGAATTGTAATCCAAGAAATCTAGCTCCATTCTTGCATTGTAAAGGAATTAGAAACCTCAAAATATCTCTTTGCTAAGATGTCTGCTGAGTGTGATTCTCTTATGATAAGAGAGGGAAATAAAATCCAAAGAGAATTATTCATGAATTCCCGAACTATCGAATATCTTTCATATACAGTAAAGAGGTGACTTGAGGGAGCCTATGGGTTAAGTAAAAAGAACAGGAGAGCTGTGTTCAGACCCCGTGCTTTCAGAATCTTAAAAAGGTGCTCGTGAAAACTCCCTGAATGACAGAAGGATTGTATTTCTGCACTGACTATTCAAAGGCAGCAGGAACCTCAGACCAAAGGGATGCATGGGGCATAAATACGCCCTACCAGCTTTTATCAGTTCTGTGCCAATTTATTTATTTCAGAGCATGGCTTCCTGCTGAAAAAGCCTGGAAACTTTTCTGTAGAAACGCTCCTGAAAAAAAAATCCCTGCTAAGAGGGATTCGATTAGTTTTGAACCTTTTTTCAGTTGAAAATGGTTGAAGCTTGAAAGTATTGTTAAAAAGTTACGTGTTTAAAGTTTTATTCCCAGGATAGCTAATAGGCTAGGAATAAAAGTTTCTTGGATTTTCTTAAGGCGGGATTCTCTAAAGTGACCAATACTGACCTGCAAGTATCTAAGAAGTCTATGTTGTGTTGCCATTACTATTGTTCATTGCGATATTAATTAAAATAGCATTTATTGAATTATTTTCATGTAATAAATGTTTGAGGATTGATGAACAATCTGAAACTTTATGAAGTTGTTGATGAGCTGAAGCGTTTGGCCGTCCCTGGCCTAAGTTAATGGTGAAACAGCACTGAGGCACTCACATTCTGGCTGGGAAGCGACTGATCATTATAATTTTTATTCTGTTGTGTGGTTGATCTATGTATTTGGTGCCAATGAATGTTAGCTGCCGAACAGCAGAGAAATGAAATGAGAAATGAATAAGCCACCATCACCTTCCATTCACTGGAGGACACAGGTGAATTGCCTACATCCAGAGAATACCCAGATAGGGCAAACTTGGGCTTCTGTATCCTTGTTTCCCCTCAAACTCTCCAAATTATAATCATAATTCTCAGAACAGGTCTCTGTTTAAATGAGTTTGCTTATTTGTCTAATTTATGTAGCTGCCCAACTCATCGACAGGAGACAGTCCAAGAGTGTAAAAAATTTAAAGCTGAGTTCTAGGAAACAGGCGAGAGGTATTTTTAGGAAGCACGCATACATTTTATACAAAAGCAGAGGCCAAGTTCTTCTTTTCTCTTCTCCTTTCCAACCCACTCCCTAGCTAAAACTTTCCAAGCCTATGAGTCACCTGGCTATAGTCCACATTTAGAATGCTGGCCAGAAATGCAGCTCTCGTACACATATTTAAAATACTAATTAGTGTAACATCCACAGTGTTGTTTGAAGGGGTATCAACCAGGTCTTCCCTCTGCTACTCTCAGAAGCAAAATGTGCCAGCTGTACAACTGTCTGTCATGCCCAGCTTTGCATGATGGGAGTCAGCAAATTGTGTTGTAAAATGTTTCTGTTGTGCTCAGCTGTTCCTCTCTTATCATTTTGAACATGAAGGGCTGATCCAAGTCTGAATTTGTTTTCCTAACAGAAACTATTCCAAAACATTCAGTATGAGGTTTTTTTAAAAAAAATGTTTCCTGTCCTTGAAAGAATGTCAGTCAATCTGAGATGGATAGTCATTTTTCCAATTGGTGTCATGACTGCATAACAAAACAAAAGATATAAAAAGTTATTAACTTTTAGGTTTTGGTTTCTGAAGGGAACTCTTGCTGGAATAAAATATTGGTCTGGAGGAGAAATAGATATTGCTGGAAGAACGTATTTTTTTAACCACACAATACAAAATAGGACTAAAGAAAATGTTGGCAATTCCGTCATGAGGAATGGGAGAAATGATGCACTGTTCTTTTCTCCTTTCCAGAAAAGAAACAAAAACAAAACACCAAAAATACTGATATAGGTAGTCCTTGACTTACAAACTTTCATTTCGTGACCATTCAAAGTTACAACAACACTGAAAAGAGTGACTTGTGACCATTTTTTTTACACTTATGACCATTGCAGCATTCCCCTGGTCATGTGATCATAATTCAGATGCTGGTATTTATGACAGTTGCAGTGTCCTGGTGTCATGTGATCACCTTCTGACAAGCAAAGTCAATGAGGAGGCAAGATTCACTTCAAAACCATGTTACTAACTTAAAAATGGCAGTTGATTCACTTAACAACTGTGGCAAGAAAGGTCATAAAATGAGGCACAAGTCACTTGACACCTGTCTTGCCTAGCAACAAAAAGGGTGGGTTCAACTGTGGTCATAACTTGAGGACTACCTGAACAGTTAACTGGAATGCCATGTGCTGCTTTTTATTATATAAATAGCAACAGCTTTATAAGAAGCTTATTTTTCTTTTAAAATGTACATACTAGCTCTTAGGAGGTGACTTATTTTGAAATGCCAATAGGTAACACCCACCCACCCCAATTAAATATTCCCTTCCTTCCCCTTTTTTATTACCTCACAGCTGCTGAGTTTTCCCAATGTCCATTCTTTACAATAAAATGAAACAAGCACCTGCTTTGCATTTGTGCTAAGAAGTCTAATCTGGCCCTAGAACTAGAATAAGTAACCGATGACTCAGATTGTGTGCATGAGAAAGGCAGAGAAGAGAGGGGACAGTATAAGCAAATGTAATTTCATATCTATTGGGAGTGAGCTTAAACATCCAGCAGTTGGGTTCACTAGTGCAAGTGTGTGCAAAGAACAGAACTTTTGGGCTCAATTATGGCTGTAAGCAGTGGTGGGATTCAGCCAGTTCGCACCACTTCGGCAGAACCAGTAGCTAATTTTTTGTTGCCCAGGCCCAGAATGGACTTCTGGAAGCGGCATCCACACAGAGAACCAGTTGTTCACATATTTGAATCCCACCACTGGCCGTAAATCATGGACTACCTGTATATTATAAATCTGAAAAGAGGCAAAGATTAAAATTTTGCACATCCATTCCCAGATTGCTACTTTAATGATCTTCAAAGCAACCAGATGACATTTCTAATTAGTTCCTAAGGAAGAGAATCCAGGAAGATTATGTTGTATCATGCATGCCAGGCCCACCTTGGCCTTAAATTTCAGAGATAAGGTAGCAAATTAAACAAGTATAACCTAGCTGATCAAGTCTTAGGCTGCTCAGAACACACTCCAGCAGCAGAGAGATTTCATTCATTTTCCATACTGATTACAGTGTTCTGGAGCTTGACCTCAAAGGAGAGGAAAACGTAAGCATTATGCTTTGTGGCCGTTTTTTGTGAAACCCACAGCGGTGAGAAGGTAACAATTAAGAGAACAAACTCATCCCAAAACAACTCATTTTGGTGAACACAGAATTGCAAACTTAGTTAAGTATATACAGGTTTGAAAGTCAAAGATTCCTTTAACATATACTTAAGAAGCGGGAAAAGACATCTAAGTAGCAGGCAGTAGGTAATTTCTAAAATGTAATCTCGAAGTCTTTATCATAAACTTTTTCATGAGTGGGGGAGGAGATATTTGGTGGGAGGGGGGGCAGTATGCAGTAGGTCATCTATCCAAATTGTAAAGCGTACAGGGGCAACATTAAATTTTAACAATCCAAGACAATGGCTTAGTATTGCAAATATGACCAGATTATATGAGGGACCACCTCTTCCTGGTTACATCCACTCATTCCATCAGATCGGGGTGGGGTGGGGGGGGTTTGCTGCAATCCCATCTGTTAAGTTACATCTGGTGGGACCCAGGGCACATGTCTTTGCCACTGTCCCCCCCCCCTCTATGGAACATTGTTCCCCTAAGGCGAAATCAACCCCATTGCCTTCTGGAAAGCCCTCAAGATGTGCTTTTTCCATCAACCTTGAGCTCACAAGGTTTATTTATTTATTATTTATTTAAAACATTCACATAGCTGCCTATCTTATAACAAACTCTAGGCAGCTCCCAATCAAAACTTAAAACAATGTAAAATACTGTATTCAAACTATAAAAACCAAAATGCATTAAAAACCAGAATCTGGCCCCAAGTCAAGCATCTGGCAGGCAGTCCCTTCATCCTAACCTTGGGGGGAAAGCCAGGCCTTCAGTGTTTTTGGGAAGGCTAGGAGGGCAAAGTAACTTTCTACTGTGACCTAACTGGTGGTTTCCTGCATTAGAGCCGTGGTGACGCAATGGTTAGAATGCAGTATTGCTCATTGCCAGGAGTCCGATCCTGACCAGCTCATATGCTGACTCTGTAAAACCGCTTAGAGAGGGCTGCAAAGCACTGTGAACCAGTATATAAATCTAAGTGCTATTGCGATTGTGATTGCTATTAAAAACCCAACAATCTGCAAGCAGGATCACGAGCACAGGGAGGAACTTTTTCTTTCCTCTTTTCCAGTAAGGCTTACTAGGGATTGCTGAAAAGAATAACAGAGTAACAAAACTGGAAGGCAAAAGGCAGGCAAAATCAATATTAGAGGGCAATGAAGATGGTTTTATATTATGTGTAAACAAACATGAATGGTTGATGTATATATATATATGAGCAAAAGTGTATGCATGTGATCCCCAACTTCCAAATTAACACTCAGTGCAGTACTGGAGGTTCGTGAACTTGTGCATGAAATTGGCACATATTGTGTAGGCTAATATCAAGCATAGAGAAACTAATTAATATTACATTTGAAGGAGCTGATTTCAGTCATGACCAGAATGGGTAAACCAGTTTGACCTTCCTGCTATTAATTCAAGAAAAAGAGAAGTCTCTATTGGTGCCCGAGGACACTGTCTCCCTAGGTGGCTTATTACTATTTCTAGAGTAATTCCTATTGCTTTTTGTACATTGGCATGATATAATGAGATTTGAATATGCTCCATCATGAACACCTGCAGATTGCTTTAAAATTAAACAACCCAACTATAGTTTAAACAAATCACAGCATCCTCAATGTGGGCCTCAAAGGAACTACAGGTAGTCCTCAACTTACAACTTTTCATTTAGTGACTGTTCAAAGTTACAACAGCACTGAAAAAAGTAACTTATGACCATTTTTCACACTTACGATTGTTTCAGCATCCCCATAGTCACATGATCAAAATTCTGATGTTTGGCAACTGGCATGTATAATTTATAACCGTTGCAGTGTCCCAAGGTCATGTGATCACCTTTTGTGATCTTCTGACAAGCAAAGTCAACAGGGAAGCCAGATTCACTTAACAACCATGTCACTAACTTAACAACTCCAGGGTTACACTTAACCAATGCGACAAGAAAGGTGATAAAATGGGGCAAAACTCACTTAACAACTGTCTCGCTTAGCAACACAAATCTTGGGCTTATTTGTGGTTGTAAGCAGTGGTGGGATTCAGCCAGTTTGCACCACTTCAGCAGAACCAGTAGCTAATTTTTCCTTGCCCAGGCCCAGAATGGACCTCCGGAAGCGGCATCCACACAGACAACCAGTTGTTCACATATTTGAATCCCACCACTGGTTGTATGTTGAGGACTACCTGTTATAGACTTTGATTCTGAAGAGGTGTTATACCTCCTTGCTTTTAATTCAGAAATTCTATAGAAAGCAAAATGAAAATGATAGGGCTACTTTCATAAGTTACTGGCAGGCACTGTGTCCATTCCACTCCTGCATACTACTATAGACTAACAAAGGCTGCCCTCCTGCAATGCATTCTGAGCCATGACTTCAGAAAGTAGTGAAAACACTGCATAGCACGATTGCTATATTCAGATTTGGAAGTCAAGGCTTTCAATATCCTGCAAGATAGTGGAAAAGAAAAAAGGCATGCGTCTGAGGCTGGTGCATTTTTGCAATTAAAAAAAAACATGTCTGAACAGGATTCAGTTTGGGCTTTTGGCGTCTTGCAGAACTTCTATAATCTTGATTTTGTACTCCATATCTCAGATCTGTGCGAGTGAAGGCTGTAAGTTCAGTGGCTCAGCTGAACAAACTGCTAAATGCAATGGAAGCTAAGGTTGTTGGCATAATTACAACCTTAGCAAAATCTATGCTGCTCAAAGAAATATTGTGGCAAATTTTTAATGAACATTACATGTTGCCGGTGAACAGCATGCACAAACAGACGTGTTCCTTTCCTACCTACGTAGCCCACTGTTTTATATTCCTTTCATAATTATCGGAGATGTCTGAAATGAAAAATGAAAACAAATAATATTTAATGATTTTGTTCAAACAGATACACTGCATAATTTTCTTTTTCAAAATCTCATCTTCAAGCATCACTTAGGGAATGAGTTGCTGCTTGTCTTTCAAAAAAAATAAATCATAGTATGAATCATCTATTCACAGTTTGACTATCTTTGCAGCCAGACATCTCCATGATGTTTTTTTTCTGACTCAATAATCAGATAATCTGAATGCTATCCAAATATCCAGACCACAGATTTAGTCCTATGGTTCTCCTCAAAGAGACTGTGCCGAACATCCTTAAATAGGTTGACCCATGGTCCAGTCAAATAGCTCAAAGCTGCTGAGCAAAAAGCTCATTCCCTGTATCCAACATTACTACCTGTCTGAGGCTTCCTTTGCAGGTCTTGTGTGTTGCAATGTACTAGGTCTGAAACTCTGTTTGGTACCAATATTCCTTTTTTCCATTAAAAATTAATAAAATAAAAAATACGATATAGATCAGGGGTGTCCAACCTTGGCAGGTTAAGACTTGTGGACTTCAACTCCCAGAATTCCCCAGCCAGCCATTTTGGGAGTTGAAGTCCACAAGTCTTAAAATTGCCAAGGTTGGATACCTCTGATATAAATGAAACTCACATCTGTGGTTCAGATATTAATAGCTCTTCCCAAGATTCACAGAATCACAACTTCCAATATCCTTTACTGGTTTCTAATAAGTGAACTGTAAAAGTAGTAATAGCCAGGGCGTTTTTTCTCATATAACGCCCAGCACGGAGTTCCGGCACCTTTTTTGGATGGAACCTTGCAGGATAGGCAAGGCGGGTTGTATGACGTGTGTGAGTTCCGGCACCTTTTTATTTTACAAAAAAAGCACTGGTAATAGCTATGACAAACGAATAATTAAGCCGGGAAAACTTTATGACCAATCAAGCAGACCAGAATAACTTCTATAATAAATAGGATCAGCCAGCAAGGAAACCATTCCTAGTCAAGAAAAACATGGATGCACACTCCCCCATCCTCACAACTATAGTAATTTCAGTTCACCTAAACCAGAGGTGTCAAACTGGCAGCCAGCAGGCCGGATATGTCATGCACAGGCCCCGCCCATCTCGGCTCCGCAAAGGCAAAAAAAGTCATGATACGTCATGATACATCATGTGACGCGATCGAGTTAACACCTGTGACCTAAACCAAGGTCTTTTACTATCTTCTAGGCAACTCAGCTAGGCATACATCCATATCTCCTTGCAATTTAGAATGCCTGAAATTAATTGGGATAACTCCGAAATTTCTGTTTTCATGGTCTCACGGACATTATGTGAGCCCCTCTTAAAACCACAGCAGTATCTTCAGCACCATCATTGCATTTTAACCTCTCCTGAGAGTCTTGATCAGAGTCTTGACTGTTTCAGTCTGCTGCCCAAACATTCCCTACGGTTGGAAAGTTTTAAAACCCCAGCTGTTTCTGCTTATGTTTCTGTATCTTTAAAGCAGATGTTGGTTTAGAATATACATAGGATTGTTTTGTGTAAATTAGGCATTTGGGTAACCTAAAATAAAAACCCACATCAGAGGTTTCCTTTATTCCAACGGTCATCAAGGAGCATAAAAATTACAGCTGCCACATATCTAATATCTATCCATGGTTATTACAGCTGAAAGCCTTGGATTTTATGACAGAAGCAACTCCATGTCTTGGTGGCTCCACATCTTAAATAATTTAGGATTGATGTAACCTAGGCCAATGAGGACTAAGAACCATGGTGGTGCAGTGATTAGAATGCAGTATTGCAGGATAACTCTGCCCACTGCCAGGAGTTCGATCCTGACTGGCTGAAGGTTGAGTCAGCCTTCCATCCTTCTGAGGTTGGTAAAATGAGGACCCAGGTTGTTGGGGGCAATATGCTGACATTTGTAAACCCCTCAGTGAGTGCTATAAAGCACTATAAAGAGGTATGTAAGTCTAAGTGCTTTTGCTATTGCTATTGCTATTGCTATTGCTAAAATAGTGGCATTCATACATTGAGCCACTCTGGAAAAATAATCATAGGTAATAAAACACCTATGGACCTGGATTCTAGAAAAGAATTTCAGATTCTTATCTTCCTATTGCAGAGAGAAGGTCAAGAATGAAGGAAGAGACCCATTATATCTGCTACAAATTAATGCCAGTTAGCATAAGAGGTAGCAGAAACGCATGAGGAGCAAACATACAAGTATACCGATTGTGTTGATATTGGCAGTGGACACAAAACAAAATATGAAATTGGCCAAACTGAACCTCTCTACACGTAGGTTACAGAAGATCTTTTTCTTCCTCAATTAGATTGTTAGCAGCTTGAATCAATGTTAACCCACACCCGGAGCCTGGAGAATAATTTCCCACCTGAAGCCACTATAATGAAGTCCCTAAAGTCAACATGGTAACAGGCGTAAGAAATATTCCTTGGCTGGCAAAAAAAGATTAATCAGTAATTGATTAATCAATCAAAACAAGTTAAGCACAAAATGCCCTGCCGTGACTTCCCATAGGTTGGAGTCAAGCCATTACACGCGTTAGATATGATTTTCTTTCCTGTAAGGATTATTTAAATGATAAAGCCCTGCACTATTTTTTTTTCCCCTGTGCCGGTGCTCCATCGACCCATTTGCATCGAAGTGTCAAAGCAGCATCGTAGAGACAGGCTTTGGTGAGGTAGGGGCTTCTGAAGATGTAAAGCTTTTGAAAAGAATATTTGTTCTTAAAATATCAGTGGATCAGCTGAGCACTGAGGAGATAGTTCTCACCCAAAGCAGCATCAGCAGCCCTGAGCTTAGAGAGGCATCCTTGTAAACTTCCCAAGTAAACTCATTACCAGCTACTTCCAACATAACTTACTTTCTGATCCATTTAAAAATGAGTTTTCTTCCCTTGAATGCCCTCCAAAATAGATTTTGAACCTCCATAGAGTTCCACTCAGGAAATTTCCAAGCTGAGTTTAGAAATCTGAGAGATGCTTTGCTCAAGATGTGCAATTCAGCAGGTATCCATCTTTTTTCAGTTTGTGTGTTGTAAGTTTGGGCATATTTCAGAACAAGGGAGGGTTTTCTCCCTAGATTAAAAAACAAAACAGCACTTGCACTATATTTTTAGTGCTGGCTTCCTGTTGTTTTCATCCATCCCACATTTCTATCAAAGTAGGAGAGCACAGGACAGGTAAAATCTCTTCTGGGAACTATCCAACACTTAATATTTAAAAATTTTAATGGAAGAAAACATGCAAAATGAGTATCAAGGAAAACCTTATTAAGAAAAGGTTTAACTGGAAGTTATGTTAAAAACTAAGCAACGCTTGCTGAAATTATGGTAGTGAAAATAAGAGGGTCAACTACCAAAATAATGGGGGCAGTACAGTATGTTCTCCAAGTTATTGCCACAAGTAGAAGAAGGGTTTCCTGCCTGAGCAGGGGGTTGGACTCGATGACCTCCAAGATCCCTTCCAACATTATTATTATTATTATTATTATTATTATTATTATTATTATTATTATTATTATTATTATTATTATTATTATTATTATTATTATTATTATTATTATTATTATTATTATTATTATCTTTTATCATTAAACATGAACCTCGTCAACTGAACATTCAAATTGGCTGGCGCTGATGGTGATGGTTGACACGGGTTGCTACCAGCATCCTAGGTGTCAACCAGGTACCTTCTTAAAATATAAGCTGTTCCGAGTAGCGCAGTTTTTTGTAACATTGCTGGAGTTATTGCAGGAAGCTGCAGTTTCTTGATGTGTTTTGCGAAGTTTTTTGACATAGTTCCCAGTGCCCCGATGACAATGGGTACCACTGTTACACGTTTCATCCATAATCGCGCAGTTTCGATGGCCAGGTCGCGATATTTCGTAATTTTTTCCAGTTCTTTTTCTTTGACTCTGGCATCTCCTGGTACAGCAATATCAATCATCTGTACGCTTCGGTTCTCTACAACAATGATATCCGGCGTATTGTTGTTGTTGTTGTTGTTGTTGTTGTTGTTGTTGTTGTTATTATTATTATTATTATTATTATTTAATAGTTGGGGATAAGCTCAGCTTCATGGACTTGAAAAGTAATGAGAGAACCATTCTTTCAGGCCCTGCTGAGGGCCATTTTACTCCCAAGAGTTGTTTGAGATCTGTTGCTATACCTCTTCTTCAAATCTGCTGGATATATTCATAGGATATCCTACCTTATCTGAGTTTATTTTTCTTTCTCAGAGCTTCAATTACCCAGAATTGCTCAGCCTCAGCAAGTTCCTAGTCAAGCTCCTTCTGCAGATGTGGTACAAAGTTGGCTGATGACACCCCAGTTAAACAGCATCCTAGCCCAAAGGAAGCATGAGGTAATAACACTATCACCACATTGGTTTGATACAGCATGAGATAAGGATAGAGAAAGCTTTCTGATCTTGGAATAAACAATTTGACTCTTCTGTGCTCAGAACAAAATACTCTGCTTGCTGTAAGTTTGTTCAGAGTGCAAAACAAAATAGAGTGATTTTGATTATTTCAGCACAATTACACAGTTTTTCTTTTTGAATTCCTCCAGCCAGCCCTGGAGACCTGGAAAATGCATTAAATCACAGGCAGAAATGCCATTTTTATTGCCACTAATGTAAAAAGTAAAGAAAGTGACCTTAACGAAAATACGCAGGAACCATTACCTAGGCAAAGGGGGGCTAAAATATTATTATTTTTCAGTCCAAAAAAATGAGATAATTTTGGAAGGGGATCAGGTAGATGCTTCCCTAATTCATTGAAATATAAGAAGGGGGAGAAGCTACAATTAGACTCTCAAGATTCTGTTATTATGACCAATCTCCACCAAAAGAGTTTCAGTTTTCCTGTAGAGTTCATTTCCTGATCTGGAAAGGAAGAGGCTGAAAGGGAGAGAAGGGTGAGGAAGCATCAGAATTCGAGTTCCAGAAAGATACTACAATCTGATGATATCAGAAGCTGCCGAGAGGTAGAGAAGGGCCAAGATGATGGATTACCCCCCTCCCAAGCCCACCACAGATCTAGCAAGACTCAGGAAGCATTTTTTCTGTGTCACAGCACCTGCCCTCTGCAACACCATATCCCTGAGATTCATAGCTCTGACCCTGATAGCATTTCATAAATCTTTAGAGACTTGGGTGTTCCCTAAGGCATTGAAGCCTGGAGATTGAGTGAGTTTCAATTGTTGGGTTGGGTTTTTCTTTAGACACCATTATTTTATTATTAATAGGTGCTAGTGGTTTTTTTTTAAAAAAAACAAACAAACACATATATTCGCCATCCAGAGTTCCAATTGTAAGTTGGGTGATCATATAAGTCGTATAAATAAATAAATAAATATCATGCTCAGCAAACAACTTTATTCCATAGTATATCACATGGAGCTAAACATCCATTTTTATTATTTTCCCTAAACTCAGGCCAAACCCAACTGTAAATTAAAATTCACATCAAAATCAAGGGACTCTGATACCAACATTGATTATTAAAAAGACTCAAATGAGGAAGGCTTTTTTATTAACTGTTTGATCCAAAGATTGCATATATGGGGCCAAAAGATATTGTGTACTTAAGATTTTTTATATGTATATACTGTCCTTGTCCTCAAAGCTCACCATGACTCTGGACCAACTCATGTAATGAGGTGGCTGGTTTTAATAATACTTAAATAGGACTTAATAGCTTTAAGCCACTTATACTGCATGAGTGGAATGCAAGAATATAAATCTTGACTACACCACAAAGGGGACTTGCATTTGAGGCAGAACAATGGCTGGAATTCTTTTGTAATGGCTTCATTAACTTTTCTACAAAAACTACTGATCAGACATGCTTATGTCCCTGAATGCCTGTTGTACCCTTTCTCAAGTCCAAAAGAACTCTCTGTCCTTGCTATATCTAGGATTTGAGCCTTACTTGGCATTTGTCAAGAATCTCTAAATGGGGCAGAGTATCTCCCCTCGTGGTATGGTCACTGTGGTTCTCCTCATCAGACACTGGATCATACAATTACTAGCTGCCATTTGAGAGCTTATATGGGAGGAAAAGCAGAGTTTCTCCGAGTAACAAATACTGCACTTAATTGGATAAATGGCCTAGTTAATAGGTGAACACTTATTCCTTTCTCATGAACCAACGTATTTCAAAATGTAACCTATAACTTATGTATAACTTCTTGAATTCCTCATACCTTACAACATTGACTAGATGCTTCCATCATACGCGTATCATAGTGTTATGTGCTCCTTTTATTTATTTTTACTATTGCTTTCCATGTACTCTATGCCATATGCTCAGTAAATAAATAAGAGATCCTAGAGATCCTACTCTAAGTATACAATGTGGGAGTCCAAAGAACAGGTCTATACATGGATTTAAGTGAGACTCTTCTGAGAAGGTAGAATGGGTAATACCCCATCTTTATGTACAAAAGCACTTGAAAGTGGCATTTGATCCTCTGTAATTGTAATATGGGACTATCCACCAGAACCCACCTAAGATGTCTGCTATCTGAAGTAAAAGACAAAATACTCCTTGCATTTACTGGATGGGCAATTGAACTTTCCTTCTTTACCCTACCGGAATTCTGAAGGCTAGTTTAGGTTTTATCACATCCTGCTCTCTTTGTCCCCATCCCTCAGCATCTGCTACCTAAGGTAGCCAGGTACATTTTAACAGGACTACTTGGCTATCCTTCAGACTACCTTATAATTCGGTCACCCTCCTCCTGCTTCATTTATAATGCAGGTGTCCTTCAGTTACTGGCACTTGGAAGCTACTTGCTAAACAGAATACAACTTTTATCACCTTTCCATATGTGTTTAATTTCCACACACAGAGTATTTTCAAACACAATCTGGAAGAAGGGTTCCTGAAAAGAATAGCAAGACGAAAAGTCCGCCGGAATGTCTTTGGAGAAATTAACACCAAGAAAGTTTATCAGTTTGGAACAGCTTGTACACCTTTTCATGCGCTGACTACAACTGTGCGTAAAACATGGGCAGGCAACCTAATGCTCGTAGCATCTATGCAACAGGTTTTTTAATTCAGTTTTCCTTTGTATGCCCTTTTGTTTGAGCTTACATATTAATGTAATTACAGTACATGCGTGGTCATAGCAGTGGTTATTTAATAACCAAGAACTGACGCATTTCCACCTTTACATTATGCTTATGACAAAATATGAACCAGAGTTATTTAGGATGTTACACCAAATCAAACCCACACTAAACAAAGTGTTTGTTAAGAAATAGCTAACTGGCTAGAAGCTCACTAGTTTCCAGGATACCAGAATTACGTTGTAGTTCAAGGCCTTCCTCAAATATAGCTGTGAAAACAAGGTAATATTGTATCTGTAAACTCACACTAAATTACAGTTCCGGTTCCATAAAACTGGAAAATTCCGCCCTAACAATACACAGAAGAGACTGTTCTTTGCACAATTTGCACTAATGAATCAACTGCTGCATGTTTGAGTTCACTCCCAATAGATGTGAAAATACATTCGCTTGTAATTATTCCTCTCTTCTCTGCCTTGCTCATGCACACAACCTTATTCTAAATCTAAGGCCAGAGTAGACTTCTTAGGAGCACAAATGCAATGCATGTGCTTGTTTTATTTTATTGTGAAGAACGGCCTTTGGGAAAACTCAGCAGCTGTGGGGTAATGAAAAGAGGAAGGAAGGGAATATTTAACTGGGTTTTTTTTTTCTTTGCCTATTGGGGTTTTAATATAAATCACTTCCCAAGAGCTTGTATATGCATTTTAAAAGAAAAATAAGTTTCTTGGCTGTTGCTGTTTACATAATAAAAAGCACAATATGGCATTCCAGTTAATTATATTCATGCAATTACAGGTAGTCCTAGATTTATGGCCACAACTGAGCCCAACATTTCTATCGCTAAGCAAAAGAATTGTTAAGTGAGTTTTGCCCCATTTTACGACCTTTCTTGCCACTGTTGTTAAGTGAATCACTGCACTTGTTAAATTAGTAACACAATTGTTAGGTGAACCTGGCTTCCGCATTGACTCTGCTTGTCAGAATGTCACAAAAGGTGATCAAATGACCCCGGGAGACTACAGTCATCATTACCAAGCACCCCAATTTTGATCACAGGACCACAACTTCAAAATGGCCTCTGGATAAGTGCTGAGAAATCAAAGATCACATATGTGAGCTGTGTCGCACAGATATGGGAAATCACACTCATATCACAGCGACTTGAGGACGGAAAAAGGTTTACTTATTTGGGTAGTGTAATTGCCTGAAATGGAGATGCAGAGATGACCGTCAAGTGCCGCATTGGAAAGTCAACACCTGTTTTCCATAGGATAAATAAAATCTAGTCTTGTCGTCATTGAAACTTAAATTCCGTTTGCTCTCTCCTATATAGTGATCCATCCCAACAGCCATTTATGCCAGTGAGATGAGGAAGGCATCAGCAAGTATTAACAAGAGACCTGACGTCTTCCAAGAAAGTTCCCTTTACTGAATCCTAAAGATAAAATTGCTATTTTAACCATGTTACAATAATAATAATAATAATAATAATAATAATAATAATAATAATAATAATAATAATAATAATAATAATAATAATAATAATAATAATAATAATAATAATAATAATAATAATAATAATAATAATAATAATAATAGAGTTGGAAGGGACCTTGAGGTCATCTAGTCCAACAAATGGCTGTCCAGTTTCTTCTTAAAAACTTCCAGTGTTGGAGCATTCATAGCTTCTGGAGGCAGGTTGTTCCACTGATTAATTGTTCTAACTGTCAGGAAATTTCTCCTTAGTTCTAGATTGCTTCTCTCTTTGGTTAGTTTCCATCCGTTGCTTCCTGTCCTGCCTTCAGGTGCTTTGGAGAATAGCTTGACTCCCTCTTCTTTGTGGCAGCCCCTGAGATATTGGAACACTGCTATCATGTCACCCCTCGTCCTTCTCTTCATTAAACTAGACACACCCAATTCCAGCAACCGTTCCTTATATGTTTTAGCCTCCAGTCCCCTAATCATCTTTGTTGCTCTTCTCTGTACTCTTTCCTAGAGTCTCAACATCTTTTTAACATCGTGGTGACCAAAACTGGATGCAGTATTCCAAGTGTGGCCTTACCAAGGCATTGTAAAGTGGTATTAACACTTCACGTGATCTTGATTCTATCCCTCTGTTAATGCAGCCTAGCACTGTGTTGGCTTTTTTGGCAGCTGCAGCATGCTGCTGGCTCATATTTAAGTGATTGTCCACTAGGACTCCAAGATCCCTCTCACAGTTACTACTATTGAGCAAGGTACCACCTATACTATACCTGTGCATTTGGGTTTTTTTGCCTAAATGTAGAACCTTACTTTTTTCACCATTGAATTTCATTTTATTAGATAGTGCCCAATGTTCAAGTCTGTCAAGATCCTTCTGTATCTTAAGCCTATCTTCTGGAGTGTTAGCTATTCCTGCCAGCTTGATGTTGTCTGCAAATTTGATGAGTTCCCCATCTATCCCCTCATTCAAATCATTGATGAAGATGTTGAAGAGCAGTGGGCCCAGAACAGAGCCCTGGGGCACCCCACTACACACTTCCCTCCATGTAGATGCAGTTCCATTGAGGACCACACGCTGAGTACGGCCGGTCAGCCAGCTACGAATCCATCTGGGGGTGATGCTGTCTAACTCACATTTTTCTATCTTATCAAGTAGTAGGTTGTGGTCTACTTTATCAAATGCCTTACTGAAGTCCAAGTAAATTATATCCACAGCATTCCTCTGATCCACTAATTTTGTCACCTGGTCAAAGAATGCAATAAGATTTGTCTGGCATGATCTGTTTTTGATAAACCCATATTGGCTTTTGGTAATGACTTTTTTTTTGCCTCTAGGTGAAGAAGTGCTCCAAAGGAGTTTCTCCTGCAAATTACATAACCTTGTCATATGCAGAAGACTCCAACTTGCAGGTCACATTCTCCATATGGAGAACAATCAAATCCCCAAGCTGGCAATGAGATGGAAACAACCCCCCAATCCCAAACAACCAAGAGGGTACCCTCGAAATACACAGAGAAGAATGTTTTAAACATCACATGGGAAGATGCTGAAATACTTATTCAAAACTGAAAATACTGGAGATCTCTTGCTGCCCAATATGCTACATAGCATGGGAGGATCTAATGCTAAAAAAAAATGACCACGGTGAAGCTGTGATGGTCATATGTGTAAAAAAACAGCCATAAGTTACTTTTTTCAGTGCCATTGTAACTTCAAATGGTCACTAAAGGAATGGTTGTAAGTCAAGGACTACCTGTAATTTAATCTCTAATTGGGAGGTGGCAGATTTTAAACATTTTTTTTCAAGAAAAGTTATAATACTACTAGATTCTTAACATGGTGTCTTATGAATGATCTAGGTGATCCTTTCTATATTTACTCTAGGAAATGGAAACTCTAACCTTCCCCAGCAATCTGCCCATGACACCACGGATGATGAACAGAGGCATAGTTTGCACCAATGAGTCAGAGCTGAAAACAATTCAGCTGACTTTCCCAGGACTGGATGAAGAATCTGCAAAAAAGCCTCACCCCGGTGATAGAAAGAAACCATTTGGTCCAACCAAAAAGTCCACATTGCCTCCGTTAGTTAAGATGTCAAGATCCCGGTTCTCTGAAAATAAGAAGATCTCCGGTTGCCATCTTCCGAGGGTCCCCACTGTCCCTGCATCAATATCACTCAAGTGGGGAAAATTCTAAAACCTTGTTAAAAAGCTCAATTAATTTAACCCAAATAGGTCTGGCTTTGGGATGGTCCAGGAACTTTTAGATACTCTGGAGCTGAGAACTGCACAGATGTGTCAGTGATCCAGAGAAGAATGCTGCTGCTCTACATTGAATCACCAGTGCAAAACCTTCTCAATAATTGAAGCAACTGCTATGGTCTTTTTGGTGGGCCAAGCAGAAGCCAATTTAATCAGTTGCATGTACCATCAGAATAAAGCCAGATGTTTTATTAGGAATGATAAATTCATCTGCTGAATTGACATTTGCAATATTAGGAAGGAAGCATATAGAACCCAAGAATGCTGGTTTTAAAATCAAATATTAATTCTAACTAATATGTTTATTTTTTATTTATAGACTTGGGAATATTAAAGGAATATTAAATATTTAAAATATTAAATCTGAGAATCACTGAGTGTGATTCCTGAGTGTGTGTCAATAGACCTGCATAGACTTCCCAGTTGGTAGGATATGGGCTTTCAAAGTAGCCTGTAGATTAGTAAGCTAAATTGCACAGAATAGTATCACTTGGGGCCAATCTTGTAGAATACAAATTTTAGCAGAAATACTGCATGTTATACAGGTATAACTACGGTTGGTTAGTTGGTATAAAACGTTTGCATTTTAAAGCTATGATAGCCAATGGAAGAACATCAAAGGAGCCATTGGATGATAATTCATTATATGGAATATTGGAACTTGGAATATTTAAGGAATTCTGTGTGTGTCAAAGAAGAGATAAGAGAAGGATATAATATATGTGAATGAAGATGGCCTGGTCGTGATAACCACACGCAAGTTAATGAAGGTATAGAGATAATTGTGAAACCACCGAATGGTTCTAATTGTGACACAGATATTCAATAGTGTTACAAAGTGGATAACGGGAAAATGGATTGGGGAAAATAGAAGGAAAATGTGAAGAAATAAGAATGACAGTAGAATGATGATAGAAAGGGAAAGTATGTGACTTATACAAACATTATTAGAAGATGGATTAATCTCCAGAAAGAATGAATGGAAAGAGAATGTTGGAAATTGAATTAGGAAACCTGATTAGAACAAAGTGCAAAGGTGGTATGGTATACCACAAAAGTGTATGGAACTATGCTAATTGAAAGTACCAAAAGGGACACTTGGACTGTTGAAGTGAAAGAGACTGTGAATAAGAAAAACACATAGATAATAAAATGGTTACTGGGGGGAAAAGAGTAAAATTGGGAATGTAAGCATGTGGGGCGGGGGTTGCCAGGCAGAGGGTGTGTCAGATATATTATGTAATGCAATTAAGAGTATGGCTTGGAAAATGCATGTATTAAATGTATTAAAGACCAAAGTAATGTTCAAAAGGAAATAGAGTGAACAATTGCAGATGACAGTACAAGCAAAAAAATTAATTTGTATCATTTGATATAACATTTAATAAAGAAGGGAAAATGGAACAATTTTGAGATGTACAAAACCTGGTTGAAAATTAGTGGATAGTAAGGTCTGTTTACAAGAAATGAAGGTTTGTCAAAAATAATGAGAAGTTTATATCGCACTTCAACAAACTCTTTTTTTACATAATCCCGTACTGTAACATAATCATTCTGAAACAGTATACAATTCATATTAGTCAATATCACCCCCAAATACTTAACTTTCTTCTCAATATTGAAAGCCATCTTTTTCATCAGAATCTCTTGATATTTTTAAGCATCTTTGTTTTTTGCTTGTTTAGTTTAAATCCATCTAATGCTCCAAAATATTTCAATTTGTTTATTAAATGTTCTATATCTATAGCATTCTGAGGTTCTTGGCAAAATCAGAATTAGGTCGTAAGCAAAACCTCTCAATTTATAAGTCTCTTTTCAAATTTTCAATCTTGTTATTTTCTCATCCTGTTTAATGCCTCTAGACAAAATTTCTAAGACTAGAATAAAAAGTAGAGGTGAGATAGGGCATCCTTGCCTTGTTCCCTTCTGAATTTGACATGCTTTGGTTAACTCACGATTGACAATAATATGTGCCTTTTGTGGTGTATATATTGATTTATCCCTTGAATAAAATTCTCCCCAAATCCTTATTCTCCCAAACTTTCAACATAAAAGTCCAATTCAAGTTATCAAAAACCTTCTCTGCATCAAGAAAAATCAATGCTGCCTTCATCTTATTATGTTGTTGCAATATTCTACTACATCCAGAACAGTTCTCACCTTGTCTCTTGACTGTCTTTTAGATAAAAGTCCCCACTGATCCTCCTGAATAAAAGTCCTCTTTACCCTGTCAGCCAGTATTCTTATAAATATTTTATAATCATTGTTTGTTTGTTTGTTTTTTATTAAATTTATATGCCACCCATCTTATTATCGAGCAACTCTGGGCAGCTTATTCAGCAATGAAATTGGTCTATAATTTTTAGTTAAAGTCAAGTCCTGTCCCTCTTTTGGGAGTAAAGCAATGTTCACTTCTTTCCATGATACTGGCATAAGAGATCCTTGTAATACAGAGTTCGTACATATTTAAGTGGTTGTGGAAGATGATCTTCAAAATACTTATAAACTTGGTACTCCATCGGCCTGGTGCCTATCCTATTTTGATCTCTCTTATAGTTATTACTGTATTATTCATATTTTGTTTCTGAACTCGAAAGAGTTTGGGTAAGTTATGTTTTTTCAAATATTCATTAATCTTTTTCAGGCAAACGTCATAGCTTTTATACAAATCTGAATAAAAATCATAAAAGGATTTCTGAATAATCACATTGTTAATATAGTCTTCTTGAATCTTTAATATTATTTTCCTTTCTCTCTCCTTTCTCAATTTACAAATCAACTATTTGCCAGTTTTTCTGTTTTACTTTGTGTAACTTAGTCTCTATTTCTATCACAATTAACATGGATGTTTGCTGATATAAGAATTTAATTTGATGTCAAATAGTAGACTCTTTCTGTAAATCCTCTTCTTTCCTCTTAATTTCATCTAGTATAATTTATATTTTTTTTCTGGGATTTCCTGTTTAACTCCCAATTACAGGAAATAAAATAGCTTCACATTACAACTTCACTGGTATCCCAATTTCCTTTATCCAAATTCATGTCAAAAATTCATCTAGCTTCTTTTTACAAGTTTCCACATGTTGAAAAAAAATCCTTTTTTAATCAGGTGGCACATAAAGTCCAACAATTGTTGATTTGATGCCTTGCATCTCTACTTTTACTACTTCATATCTGTTTTGTTCATGTGACAATGAAAGCTGTGGTTTACTTATTTATTTATTAAACTTCTATGTCACCCATCTCACCGAGGCAATTCTAGGCAGCTTTAAGTTGTGATTTAATATAGAAAACAACGCCTATTATGTTTTTTTATACCTGCTCATATAAATTCCTTGCTGAAGACTTATAAATCAAATGTTTTATATCTTTTGACCTTGTATGTGTTTCCTCCAAGCAAGTTGCATCTTGATTCGACTTTTTAAAATAATGGATAATCTTTGCTTTTTGAGAAGCAAGTTCCACACTGTAATTTTCTCCTCCCTACTCCCTACTTTGGCAATCTGTCGAAGTCTTTACCTGTGGCTCCTATCGGTAACCTGTTGCTGCTCATGTGCTCCTTTCTTTTTGATATTCATTAGATCTTGTTCTAGGTCTGACCCATTTTCTTTTAATAAAATACTTGGCCTTTTAAATAGATTTTAATCTGAATCTTTGTTGCCAATAGTGGAAGATTACACCCTCTGATTTATTCCAATGGAATAAATCAATTCATTGACTGATTTGGAAGCACTTGACCCCTCAGCTGCAGGACAAATTTTAATCTACACTTTCAATGAGTTTATTAATTCTCTACAGTTTGCTTAATAATATCCTCAAACTAAAATATTGCCATTTAAAAAAAAAAAAACACCTGCAGTTTAAGAGATATTAATTAAATTTTATAAAGCAAACTCACTGTAATCTTTATGCCACTGCTCTCTTATATTCTCAGGCAAATGTAGGCAAATATACATGTCCCAGGATAATGTTGCAGGGTCCAATCAGACTCTTGTCACCGGGACCAGAGGTTTATGTTCTGTTCGCAATACAGACATGAAGACGAGGCAGTTTGATGCAAAAGGTGTTCTTTATTGTGCATGTGCACTGAACAGAAGCAAACGAGAAAATGGCAACATGCCCTTTTATAATTCCCCTGCAAGGGGAGGCTCAACCAATGAATGCAGGCCATTCTCCCGCCTCGCGCATGCGCCCAAGGCCGGAGACAGCCTGTCTGGGTCCCGGGCAACTTATGGGCTGCCCGGGTCTATACAACCGGTCCCGGGCAAACACATGGTCTGCCCGGGTCTCTGCAGTTACCCTGCAGGTTGCCTGTGCCTTGCTGATTGACTCAGCAAGGCTCAGGACACAACAGTTTAGTCTTCCAAGCTTTCGGAGGATGGGCCCCAGCACGAGTCCGAAAGTTTGGAAGACTAAGCCTCTGGTCCTGGTGACAGAGCCTGATTGGATCCTGCAGTATTCTCAGGTTTTGTATTACGCAGATGGAAATAATACAGATAGAAATGGTCTGTTTTAAATTTTGTCTTTTAGTTAGACACCGTTTCAAAGATCTGGAGAATTTAAATCTTAAAACATAAAACCCTATGTTGCTTAAGCTAACTGTTGATTTGAAACAATGAGTATTTAAATGATGGGAGCTTTCCAGCAGGTATTGTTTTAGAGTTGGCTTTCAGGCATAATGTGATTTAATAAGGTATGCTGGACGCTTGGTAACCATCATGTTATTGACTGTTGTTGTTGCTTTCTGTTTCCTTGTCCCAAACTGTATAAAAGCAAAAAAAAGGGTTGCTTTTAATGCCTATGGATTATGAGTCAATAAAAGCCCTATTTCTTCATCTTCCTTGGAGATATGAACGGTTTTAAGCTATATCTAGTTTATATTAATTCAAACATCATTGCTTTCAAAGAATTTGGGGACTGTGGTATGATGATAGTGCTAAGAAAGTTCTTGGATCTTTCTACATTGTTCTCAAATACATATTTACAGGGATTAATTTATGTCTGTAAAGTGTGTGCATACTAAAATTCACACTAGAACTAGTCTAGGTCTTTCCTGATTGCATTATTCAGAGGGCCTGCCTTTCAATCTTCAAAGCTGCTCCCAACTGAACGGATGCAAAAATATCAAAAGAGGAACATTATCAGCCGTGAGGAGTAAATTAGAGAGTGCTACAATGAAATAAACCATCTTTCATATTTTCTAGAACAGATAAGATGTGAACCCTGTAATATTGTGCTATGCTATTATGTTACGCTAATGTTATGCGATTACAAAATTTTACTTTTGCAAGATAAAATCAAGCTTCCGTTTCCTCCTAAGGTGCTTTGCAGTTGAACTGTTTCTCTTAAAACCAGAGGTTTATTTTTTTAAAAAAAAAATAGACAAGTGTCTCTATGCCACTGTGATAAGAACACTAGGGAGAGGCAATTCAGACATTAAAAATGGAAAGCTAAGACATGCTGAGCCTTTTGCAAACAAAGACAACTTATAATCTGGGTCCCTGAGACAGTCCTTGGCACTAATAATCAAAGCAGCGCTAGGATTCAAATCTTTGTAAAAGGCAGAAGTTAAATTGAAGTGTCTTGTAAATCAAACTGAATCAACATCTCAAAATTTCCCCAGAGGTTGTTGCACTTGGTGAAATTACTGCATGCAAAGCTGTGGAAGAAGCCTTAAGCAGAAGAACTAATGTAAAAACACATCAAGGAAGATTTGCTTCAAAAGGATCATGCAGTAAAAGCAGTGGGTATGTTTGACCTGTACATGTGTCTTCATCAAGCACATAATCCAGGATTAATTTCTTTTTCCTTACCATTTTTTTTTTAAATCCAGAACCATAACTTTTCATTTAAAGCTTGTGGCTACAGAACTCTCACTCCCATCATTCCCAGCCACTATGGGAAATATATAGGAGTTGAATTAGGGAAAAGCCTTTTGTGTAGTACTTCCCCCCCTCTTCCCCCCGCTCTGGAATGTGCTTTACCAAAAGAGATATATAACAGCCTTCCTTCTTTCTTTCATCAAAGCAGTTAAAATGTTATTCTGTAATACTTCTGGATCTAATTGATTGTGCAGATATCATGGCATTGTGTATTGCTTTGTTTTAAGTTGCTTTTCTATCTTTTTGCATATGACCCAGATTTCACAGCCGGAGTTGGTCTACAAACATTGTAAATGAAAGTAAGATACTGTAAATTTTACAAACATTGTTTTTTCTATTTGCGAGAGACAATCCAACTACCGGGTGGCTCCATTTGAATTCCTGAACAGGCCTTGTTGCATGGGATAAAAATTGTTGATCAACCACGACACACATGAAAGAAAACAAGACAGTCACATGTTATAAGCTATGTTAAGAATTTTGACTGGAGCTATAGCTAGTCATGATGGTAAAAATAAGTCACTTATAGAATATGCCATTGGAGAGGCTGGAACATTTCACCCAAGTGGCTGCTAAACAAAGAAATGGTTTTATCAAGATTTTGGTAATTTTTAGTTTATTTATAAATTATGATATTAACTATACTTACGTTTTAATAGATTTGCATATGTTTTAGTTATAGTTGGTTTTAGTTATAGTAGGCTTCATATTATTTGCTATGAGCTGTGGTTAAAACAACAAAATGATTGTCTTATATGTGTATATGTTTAAATCACAATATATGAGATTTAACAAGAGCAGATTCAGTAGATCAAATATATTGGTTGCATCTATGTATACTTATAGTACATTACAGAATTCTCTTTTGGAAATAAGCAGTACTCTGCAGAGCAAACTCCAGCTGCATATTGTACATTGTATTCCAGATTCCTTTTAAATATTGTTTAAAATATAATATTTTTAAATGAAATAAAATAAAATAAGATTAGAAGGCAGTGCAGAGCTAGCAGCCAACAAGAATGGAATGCCAGGTTGAAATACAAGAGAGAAGAATGATAGTGAACCGCACATCTATACAATACCTGTATGTCAGCTTTGTAAGTTTAATTGCCATGGATGATGGATCTTGCACATACAAATCCTTGGAACTGTAGTTCTGTCCAGTTGCTGAGAGGCTTGTTAAAGAGATGCATAGCTGTCTTCTCAGAACCACAAATCACAGGGTTCTTGTGAGGTGGCACAACTGCTAATCTAAGTCCACAATACTGATATGCCTCAAACTGATACATTCCATCTGATAAATAGAGACAGACATTACCTTGAAAAAGTTGCTTCTGTTGTTATGGAGACTGTATTAGGACTTTTACTTATTTGTCCTTGAGAGGACAAATAGTGAAGGCCATAACTCTTGATTAATCTTCTCTGAAGGACATGGCCTTGGAATCCTCAATATCTGACATAGTTATGATTAACAGGGCATCATCTGCTTACAGATTGGTAACACAACCTCAAAGAGAAGCAAGGCAAACCAAAAGAGGTAAATGTTACAATCAGGTTTTGTCAGGGGAACATAATCTGTTCCTTCTAGACTCAGTTTTTCGGTCGCTTTTCTCCACTCAATCAAGGTTTGTGAGGAAGGAACACACCATTGCTTGAAATGGAACACACCAAAAACTCCTTGGTGGCTCTTAGACCACTTCTCTTGACTCCTTTGGGGGAGTGGGCAATCAGGTGAGATCCTCCAAGGAGGAAGCACTGGTGATGACGCAGAATGAGATCAGCACCATATATTCTAATGCCATATTGTTAGTTAAGCAGGTGTCTCCTGACAGTAAAAGGCTCTCTTATCCCAATATATCTGGAAACATCATGTTGGGGCTTGATCCTCCTTTCTGTCCATAAATTGTGGCTTTATTGTGCTGAGCCCAAATATATGGCAACCCGATAGGAATTAGGTTTGTAGGAACCTCGTAGGAATCAAGAGGGTGCAATGGCTCAGCTGTTAAAGATGCTGAGCTTGTCAGTTGGAAAGCTGACAGCCCAGGTTTGAGACCCCAACACCACACAAGGGAGTGAGCTCCCGTTCTTGTCCTAGCTCCTGCCTACCTAGCAGTTCGAAAGCATGCAAATGCGAGTAGATAAATAGGCACCACTTTGGTGGGAAGGTAACAGTGTTCCGTGTGCCTTTGGCATATAGCCATGATGGTTACATGACCACGGAAGCTTCTTTGGACAATGCTGGCTCCCTTGGCTAGGAAATGGAGATGAGCACTGATCCCTAGAGTCAGACACAACTGGACAGGGGAAACCTTTAGGTGTGAATCAAAGTTTAGTGGCCATCATTGCTAAAGAACAAGTTTCTGACACTTTTACAGGGAAAGCAAGTAGAGCTAATTTAGGAGGTGTGCACAATTCCACACACGCGCGCACACACCCTTCAATTTTTGCTAAGGTTGTTTTTTTTCCCTTCTCATTATGTTTTGTGACAGTGCAGAAAAAAGGGGAGACAAAAGCAGTGCACTCAAGGAAATGATCTCTCTCGATTTTTCATTAACTAATTCTCTCTCTATGTGTGTTCAGAGTTGAAGGGCACCTTGGCTGTCACTCAGGGCTGTTTGTCAGGACGAAAAGTTGAATCAGCGGGGGAAGCTGAAGAGAAAAATTAGTGTGTTCATAACGTTGAAATAAATAAATAAATAAATAAATAGGGTAATTTGCACTATTTGTAGTAACCACAGGAGCTCTTCTGGATGACAGCTAAGCTGGCACATTCAACTGTCATTAAAAGGGCAGATAATGTTCTTTATTTCACTGGAAAGACTCAAATATTGACAAGGCTGAGCCTTTTCTGCTCCAAGCAATGTACTTAAAACCATCTCCCACAGTGGATCTCAGCATTCAGGTTGCTCTTCTGGAGAACATCATGTTATTTTCCACAGAGTGCTTTGAAATTTGTTCCCCCCCCCCCACTTTCCTGTCCAAGGTGCATTGTGGCACACATGATGCCAATCACCTCCCATTTTGCTTCTTACAAAGAGCTCCTATCAGGTACTTTGGGATGAGAATTAGAGACAGTGAGGAACAGCCAGTAAAAGCCGCTCGTTGTGTAGCTGATCAATAACTGCTGGGGGCACCAGAAGATATGCAGTGAAATCAGATCTATTTGGTCAAAGGTGACATCATTTTTTTCCTACATTTATTTTTAGTTTCAACAAATGTGCTTCAAAATCTGGTTGTCACTGCCCCAGAATGATAAAATTAAGAGCTTATTTTTTTTCTCTCCTTGCCAGTTTTTTTTTCCTCTGATGAGGTGGGGTATATTTTCTCTCATTAAAACTACAGATGAATCCTAGTGAATCAACAAATAACATAGGATATAAGCTGATTCTCATTAAAAAGGTACATCAATAAAAAGTCTTTGGGGACTTCGCAATTCTGTAATTATAAAACAGTCATCAGAAGGGCTGTTTGATATGTGTGTCTCCTTTCTTTTGTTTTGCTACATGTAGGTAACACTCTCTCCTAGTTCTCTTCACTTTCTACCCATCTTTCCTAAAAGGGAGGGGGTCACTTAATACTTTATTTCCATTCTACTAATGCAACTGTCAATTCTTCCATTGCAGGGGGAAGCAGTGCTTCTTAACCTTGGCAACTTTAAGACCCGTGGACTTCAACACCCAGATTTCCCATTGCTACTTAAAGTTGATAATTTTGTGATATAAAGTAACATGAAATATGTGTCTATTGAGAGTTAAGGGAAGCATAAAAAAAATCTCCCAGAAGAGGTAATCAGATGACATGATGGGGATGTCATCAGTAAAATTGGGTCCTTTTGACATTTAGCAACCCTGATCACAAATAATGTATGTCACAATATAGACACGGTAAAATGTGTCTAAATGTAAGAGGTGCTGATCAGGACACATGGGGTGTTGCACAATCCCCTTTTAAAAATGCACTTCAAATTACTATAATTTTCCACCTTCCTCCTGCTATGTTCCTAAATATACTGGAATTTCTCCACAGTACTTTAATGAGTAGCTTAATCAGAGGTATAATTTACTCAGATTTCAGTTAAGCTTTCCACATACATATGAGAAGTGCTGAGTTTATATTTCTCCATGTTTACCAGCTATCTTCAAGCCTAAAAAACCCCTTATTCTTGCATCTCCTCCATCCATCTCTATCTTTTCCTCCTCCTCCTCCTTCTCCCCTTTCTTCTTTTTCATTGAGAAGCCGTGGCAAGTAGCACAGAACATGTTATGTTGTTGTTTAAATGGTAGCCTTAGCAGCAATCCATCAATAAAGGGTCGTGAAATTCCCTATTTCAAGTTTTTCCATGCAGGTTGCAAAAAGATAGAGAGAATGTTTTTTTTTCCTTTTTTAAAATTAAAAATAGATTTTTATTTTGTATCTTTGTATTTTCCAGAAGATAGGTATTTAGGAAATGCAGATGGAAGGACAGGTACAGGGAAAGCAGTGGGCAAGTGATGTCATCCTGTCATGACTTCATTGCATAAATGACACAAATTATCTACAGGCAGCGCTCAACTTAAGATTAAAATGGAGACTGCCTAGCGCTGCCATAAATCATGACTGTTGCAAAAGAGGACTAACCCAATTTTATTACCTTTTTTGTGGATCAGTGGTTTGTCATAGGCATGGTTTTGCCAAAACCCAGAAGTAAGTGCCAGATTTTGACAAAAACCATTATAAAACTGCATGCTGCAAACGCCCGTAAATGTGATCATGTTGCCGAGTCCCTGAAGTTCAGTCATGTGACCTGAGGGGGGGGGCAACGGTCAGAACCTTAACTCTGGGTGGTAAGTGGACCCAAGGTAGGGCCATTGTAACTTTGAATGGTTATATCATTTGCCCAATTGCATCACTATGCATATCATGTCATTGAAGCTTCTACTGGTTGTCTATGCCTCTAGGAAGTATAGAAACATTTATTTCATGGATTCTAGGTATATAACGATCATTCATATGGAAATTATATAGTAAAGAACTGTGGTGGCACAGTGGTTAGAATGCAGTATTGCAGGCTGCCCAAGAGTTCGATCCTAACCGGCTCAAGGTTGACTCAGCCTTCCATCCTTCCAAGGTGGGTAAAATGAGGACCCAGATTGTTGGGGGGCAATATGCTGACTCTGTAAGCTGCTTAGAGAGGGCTGCAAAGTACTGTGGAGCGGTATATAAGTCTAAGTGCTATGCAACTGTTTTTCACTTAACTCTTGATCTTACTTAGTTGTACTTTCATAGGCATTTTGCATATAACTGATTTATACTTGGCCTTTGTGTAATTGTATTGATTCTGCCATTAAAAAGAAGAGCAATGGATAAGCAGAGTGAATGATTGCAGCAGGAATGTGATCTTACATTTAATATCTGTATTTAAATCTGTAGTCAGTCAGACCTAGGTATAATATAATATTGCATATTTTTATTCAGAAATAAATGTCACAATATTTGGTGAAGCTTACAGCCTAAAAGTTATTTTATACTACAGCCATATTGAAAACAAGAGTGATAACACTAAGACAAACCACATGGCGTTATGTTATAATTCTGCAATCTTCTGCTAATTTACAGTATTTCCCTATTTGGCAATACACACACACACACACACATACATATACACAAACATATGGGCTGAGAAAGAGTGACTGGCCCAAGGCGTGTGTGTGCATGCATGCGACTTGGGCCGGTCACTGTCTCTCAACCTAACTCACACTTATAAGGTAGTTATTGTGGGAAGATAGGAGGAGGACTATGTGTTGGATGTGTTCATCGCCTTGAGTTATTTGTCAAAATAATAAAGGCAGGATGCAAAATAAACAAGAGAGAAAGGGAAGAGAATTTGTGGTTTGCTGTTGTGACTCTCAGGTTAACCAGGTGAGACAATGGCAGGGAGGCAAGATAAGAACAGCAGCCAGGAGAAATGGGCTGTGAAAGGCTGAACATTGCCAACCAACATTGTCAGTTATTCTCGAAGGTACAGTTATATACATTTCATGTTCTGAACAATGCGTACGTATGAAAATGTTTAGTGTTGATTTGACCTGCTCCTTCTTTCTTCATTCACACAACATTCATGGGCCCAGTTAATCTGCACCAGGTCTAGCAAATCCTAAGAATCTAGTGGTGTCTAACTCTGCATGTGCCTAAAGGGTTTTTATATTTGGTGACATGACGGATCACTGAAGACTATTTTGGGGGCTACTTAGTGCTTAAGTAGCCACATCCTGTTTATATGGAAAACAAAACAAAAATTAAACTCTCAGTAACCTTTGGTGAGGGGTAAGAGAAAGTGTGGCGTTTCAAATAAAAATTGAGTCATCTCTTAAATTTACCCACAGCAACTGACCACATCTGTATGCACCTTTTGAGGAAGGCACCTGTTTTAAACTTGTATAAATAAACTGTGTCACATAGTTTTAATTTGACTCTCTAAAAAAATTGTCTTCCCACAGGCTTATCTGTCTCATATTTCTCATTTCTAAGGCAGAAGGAGTACAGCGGGAGATTGTTTAGAAATTCGAGGCTGGTCTGCTTTTTGTCAGTGGCCCTTTTTTGGTCCAGAAACATGATTAAATAAAACAAAACTTTAGAAAAGGTCACATGCTGATGATTCTCTACCCCCCTCCCCCCCCACACACACTGTTTTCCCTATATAACCAGGGGTCTGCAGGTGTTCATTGCAGCAGGAATGAGACTTTGTATCTTTTATTTCAAACCTGCAATGTCTTCTCATTGCTCCACAGTTACTCTCTCCACAGTTACTCTCTCCACAGTCATCTTCAACATGATTCCACTTATACCAACCAGGGTGTATATTCAGTGAGGACAATGGTCCTTGCTTTGATGCCTAGACTTACCTATTTCTTCAGGTACCTGAGATCTGGCTGTAGGATAGGCTAGCTTGATAGGACTTCTGAGTATGAAGATTCCCACAGAGTAGTTTGAACTGAACCACATCTCTTCAACTGGTTGCCTTCCAGATTAATATCAATGTTGTCTTAGTTTGAGATTATGAAAGATGCTCCAATGTTTGGATGCATTAGCCTGGAGAAGGCTGATCTAGGTAGGCATAAGGTATCTCTTAGTTTTTTATTCAAAATTTTTTTTATTTTTTTTCTTTAGTCGGATGATAAGCCGTCCTTCATAACAGAATTCAAAAGGCAATTATATACAGTGTACAATAGAGATAAATTTGAACAATATATTTAAAGTCAAATTATAACACTGGACAGAAACCAAACTATAACATTGCAGAGTAACGCACAGCAACTCAACGGAAGTGGACTAAATCCTACTAGAATGCCTGACCAAATAGAAAACAACCAGCTTGCAAGATCTACTTCTCCAGAGATAACATTCTGTATTTGAGACATAATAAATAAAATATTCTTGCTACCTATTTAACTTCGACCTGGCCTCGCATGAAGAACTATGGGTTGATGCATGCTTACAGAAAAAAAGATGGTTCCGCTCTAGGCTTTTAGACTTTATAGCAAACACTGTCTTTTTGACTCATCCAATAGCTGGGCTTGTAACATAATCGGAAATGTTTCTCTTGAAAACTCCATAGGATGACTCGTTATACTGTGTCAACATATCTCGGAAAGAGTTACCGGCTTTCCTACTGATGGAATGATGGCTGCTATCCAAATGACTGTGAACCGTTTGCAAAATTAAAATTATCAACATTCCTGATAATATTTTACATAAATAGATCATTAAAAACCTTGGTTCACCAACAAAATTCAGGAGGGGAACCCTATTTCTTTGAAAGGCCTATTATTTACTTGCATGGGAGCTAGTTTGGTATAGTGGTTAAGCTGTCAAGCTGGAATCTAGGAGACCATGAGTTCTAGTCCCTCCTTAGGCATGAGGCCAGCTGGGCTACTGACTCCCTTCTTCAAGTCTAGGAAGAAGCCATTGAAAAACCTCTTTCAAAACCTTATCAAGAAAACTGCCCAGGCAGTCAGCAGGAGTTAAGATTCACTTGAAGGTATAATAAAAAAACAAAAAAACACATATACACATATACCATTCATATTCTTGCACGTTTTTCATGCCAGATATCAGCCTTCTTTCTGTCCTTTGTGCTGTCATCCATCCCATAGAATCTAATCAAACGGCCAGCATTATCTAGCACTTAGAATTGGTCCTGAATTAGAGGACAGCAGAGGTTTTTAAGGCAATTGACTCCAATTCTGAAATTCTAAATCACTAAGCAATTTAGTGGTAAAAATAATCAGAAGAAGCCTAGTAGTACCTTTTTCAACTAACATGTTTAATTAAAACCACATAAGCTTTTGTGAGTTGCATCTCACCTCATCAGATGCATAGAGTGACTAAATCGATGTAGGACCTTCCATCTCACCCTGATTTGAATCCTACATCAAGGAGCACAATAAAAATGGGACTAAGATTAAAAATAAAAAAAACCAAACTAGTGATAATAGGTAAAGCAAGCAGCCTTATAATAGTTAATGAAGACACTGAAGTAGTGGATATCTTCTGTCTTTTAGAGTTGACTATCAACAGTAAATGAACTAGCAATCAAGAAATATGTCCCAGACTAGAGCTTGGTAGGATGGTAAAGAAGACCTTAGGGGGAAAAACAGTGTGTCACATCTATATTTGCAAAGATTAGATTCTGTAGGTAACTGTTTTCTATGGAACTAAAAGTTGGACTTTGAAAGTGTATTGACAATTTTGGACTTGGATGCTGGAGAAGATTCTTGAGAATGCCATAGATAGCCAAAAGCAAATAAACAAGTGGATAATAGAACAAATCAATATCTAGGTCTCACTTGAGGCACAAAGATCAGGCTCAAACTACCATATTTTGGAACTATTAAGCGAAAACCCAGTTCCTTTGAGAAGTGCACAATGCTGGGAAATGGAGCAGGAAAAAGGAAAAAAAAGGATTACTGCTAAAAAGATGAATGAACAGCAACTGCACCCTTGAGAAACCTAGAAGGTCAGGTTGAGGGCAAATCATCCTAGAGAAAGGATTTGTGTGATCTATTTGATTCTGGACCTCTATGGTCACTAAGAATTAACATCAGCTTGATATCACTTCATGAACGTGTCTCTGTGTGTGTCGGTGTGTTTCTGTGTGTGTGTCTCTGTGTTTGATAACTTGATAACTACTAAAGGAGAACTCTGGATCTCTCAAAAACTGTAGTGCTACTTCTTGCTCATTGATTGACCTGCCACTTGGCTTTGTTCTTCCAACGTATTTTATTTGATTCAGCTATTGTCGTAAGAGAACATACCAATCCACTATTCTTTTGTAGTCACTGATTGTTTCCAGAGATGAGAAGACTATATATAAAGAGAAAGCTAATGAATGACCCATGGTATTTAATCTAGCCTGTTTATTTAGTTGGTAGTACTTTACATGATCTACGACCTGTTCTGAACTTTGGTGGATCATTAACTCCATCATTTTAACCCACTTTATTCTGTGTATTTTTGATTATGTAGCCTCATCTCCTTGAAAATTTTCAGGTGGCTGTTTGAGAAACAGTGATTAATCCCAACTTATTAAGCTATTTGTTTCCTCTCAAAACAATTCATTTCTTTTTATTTTTCCATATTATTTTTCCAGCTGTTTATGGTGTTCAGTATCCTTTATACATCATAATTATATTGTGACTCATAGGTCAATACCAGACTACTACACAACTCCCTGTGATAATATTTAAAAGGATGTACTCCTCCCTAAAGAAGTATTCAAACAGTGTCTCCCACATCTAAAATGGATACTAACGGACACACACAGGGACACATTTGGCTAAGAAACACACTAAAAATACAATATCATTGGGTGAGGCTGTATAGACAGATCTTCTTGGTGCTTCCCTTTGTAGTCCCAAAATTGCCGTGCTTATAATTTGTTATACGTGTTTACTGGAATGATACCAAAGTTAATAAACCTGGAAAAAAATGAAATTTTCCCAGTGGAACAAAAGAGGATTGCAAACGTTCATATGGCATGAAAGACCAGCGACTAATTGACAAAGCAATCCTTTAAAAATACATAAGAAAATGGCCTGCATAGAGTATAAAAAAAAAATATTTGATTCACTCCTGCATAGTTGCCTTCGAAAATGCTAGGAAATTTTTGAAAGAAGCCAGAATATTAGAAGATTTCTGGAAATGTCCATATATTCCAGGATAAACCAAAAACCAACTTAGGGTACAGTAAGTGGGAAAGATTTGGAGAAAACAAAAATAAAATGAAGCAAAAAAAAAAAAAGGACTCACTGTCACTTTTAATGTTGGTACAATTCCACTCCCAAGTATTTTATGGGCAACAAGTCACTCCAAAAAAGCCCCCAAATTTCCTTTATATGGATGACCTACAATGATAAATCAAAAGCTGAAATTATGTATTTTTAAAGGATTGCTTTGTCAATTAGTTGTAGACGCTGTCTACATATTCTACATATTCATTACAGATATAAAAAAGAAATTTGGCCTGAGCCGATGTGCTTAATTTTGCAATTGTAGAAGGATAGATTATGAGGGAAGTTGGGCAAATGAATGGAAATGTCATTAAACATCTGGCACCTGAAGAACACTACAAATACTTAGGATTAATGGAAGGTGATTTATTTCATGTCAGGTTAAAAAAAATTATTAGTTCAAATTATATCAATGAAGCCCAAATAATTTTAAAATCTAAACTAAATAATGGAAATATTGTTAAAGCAATAAACACATGGACAGTCCCTGTAATCAGATATACTACAAAAATAATTGACTTAACCCAAGCTGGATTGGTTGATTACTAAACAAGGAGATTAACCAGTGGAACAACCTGCCTCCAGAAGTGGTGAATGCTCCAACACTGGAAGTTTTTAAGAAGAGACTGGACAGACATTTGTCTGAAATGGTATAGGGTTTCCTGCCTGAGCAGGGGGTTGGACTCGATGACCTCCAAGGTCCCTTCCAACTTTATTATTATTATTATGATTGACTGTCATATATCACATACTTCAGCCAAGAAGTGATTTTGACCAATTATACATATCCAGAAACAGAGGTGGTAGAGGACAACTGCAAATAAAACTGTGAAGAACATAATCCTAATGATTACAAAATCTAAACTGGAATACAAAAGGAAGTAATTTAAAGTCAAATTAATGCCTAGAAAAGCAAACCCACTAGTATAGTATTGAAGAAAAAGCAGATCAAAATCCAACATGTTGCAGTTGAAACTTATTAGAACTTTAAAAAGTAATCGAAGAATAATCACGGCAGCTTAGGAAGAAGTCACAAAAACTATCAAAAATAAATCAGAACATATGTCCCACAATACCAAATGCTGATTTTGTATAGTTAAGGATGAAACTTGTTCTGCACAAAAGAAAAAAGTTTTAAAATATTTCTTTTCCAGCAAAGATGAACAAATATTTTAAAAATACCATGATACATTTGGGCAGATTTTAAGATTGCTCATAAAACTAGCAGTTTTCACCTTGGATTTTAAAGTATCTGTTACAAAACCTGCCAGCAAAACTTAATTATATTGTGAGCCAAACTGTGAACTACAGATGCCAGCTAGTTTAAAGGTGTCTACTATATAAACCCCCTCATGTCTGAAACAGAAAATTCATAAACTGTACTGGAGAATATAGAACAGAACAGAACAGAATAGAATAACAGAGTTGGAAGGGGCCTTGTAGGTCATCTAGTCCAACCCCCTGCCCAAGCAGGAGACCCTATATAGATCAACAAAAGCAAGAGAAAAACTAGAGGTTAGTGAAGAAGCAAAATAGAAGAAGACTTCTTAGAATACTGTGGACAACCAAGAAAATAAACAAATGGACCATTGAACAAATCAACCCAAACTTCTCACTTGAGGTCCAAATTACCAGGCTCAAATTATCCCACTTTGGACACATTATATAAAGACCTAATTCTCTGGAGATTTCTAGCTCAGGTCTCTAATGCTAGGAAAAGTGAAAGGAAAGAGAAGAGAATGAATAACAGTTACTGGATGGATTCAGTTACAGTGGTGATGGATACATCATTGGAAGACCCGAAAGGCCAAGTTAGGGACAGGTCATCATGGGGAAAATATTATCTATGTGATTGTTCAGAGTCAAAAATGATTTAATGGCACATAACCAATCATATTATTGGGGTTTTGTTGTATTGTTTCACTTGTTTTGCTAAAGCATATTTTATGGGGGGGGGGTTTCCTTTCTCTTTGATAATGTGTATATCATCTTCACTGTTATTTTTGTGTTTTGCTTTTTTCATTTTTAAATATATTAAATTTATTAACTGAAATGTAAAAAATCTTCTACAACGACAATGGTACTTAGTCAAGCCATCGGGGTCTGAGATAGGAAACTTATAAACAACATATATCAGCAAAATCAAAAGGAAACTTACCTGAAGTGTGAAAGAGTGTAGAAGTAGTTAAAAATTGGAAATTGTGTTTTAAGATTCACATTCTTCCTGGAATACTCTGCTTCTCATCTACTCTCTAGTCTTCTCTAAATGTCTCAGTAAAGTGGTCAATGAAACCAACCTGAAATGGCACATCTTGAGCATCACCATTCAAACCATGTTCTGCTTCCAGCCTGTGGGTTTGAGAATGAGCTATTCAGCTAGTAATTTCTGGACTAATAATATATTTCCAGAGAGATGTTATTTTATTCCCAAAGTACTTTGGCATATTAATATTTTAAAAATTGCTCGGCTGGGCTTAGCTTATTAGAGTCAATCAAAAAGTCAGCATTTTTGAAGGTATGCCGGAGTAGTGAAAGTTGTCCTTGTTGCAAACTGGATTTCATAACCTGCTAAAAGAACAGTTTGAGCCTATGAAAATTCACTCTATTTCAAATGGATCCTTATTATTTATTTATTTATTTATTTATTTATTTATTTATTTATTTATTTATTTATTTATTTATTTATTTATTTATTTATTTATTTATTTATTTATTTATTTATTTATTTATTTATTATATCTCAAAGGCAGCGAACATACCTAATACTCCTTCCAGGTCTTAGGTTGGAGTAGAGTACTTGACGGCAGAGTTGGGGAACGTGTGACCTTCTTGATTTTGTTGACTGACAGTCTTTACCAGCCCCTATTGTGATCTTTTGTGAGTCAGTCTGGAAATTGTAGCATGGCAATTTCTGCAAAGCCATACCCTCTACCCTGTTTTGAAGATGACATGCTGATAACAAATAGTCAGCAATTGATGTTCTGCAAAATTGTCCCAAGCCACAAGAATTCAGAATCTTCCAAATGACAAACAAACAAAAAGGCATTTTTAATTAACAGAAAGAGAATAGTGTATAAATCATCAGATGATTTTCTAATACACAAACAGATGTTTTGCAGTATTTTCTCCGTTATGCATTTTGACATCGACACTAATGAATTCAGCATCTGCTGGCATAACTAGAAACTGTTAGAAGTAAAGATACAAAAATGTTTATGCAGCACACATTTCTTCACATATTATAATTTCTTAAGGACGTATTATTTTCCTATCACTACTGAAAACAGAGTTCATATTAGAAGCGATTTCATTAGGATTTGCACATTGTATGCAGCCTGCAACCAAAAATAAAGCATAATTCTTTGACAATTTAAGATAGTGAAGAATAACGATTAGATTGAGTAGGATTCACAACCCAATTACTAATAATGTGTATAATATGGAGTTGGGATGAGTTCCCCAAGGTATCTTTTCTTTTCTTTTCTTTTTTCTTGTCTTGTCTTGTCTCCCCCCCACACACACACAGACACAAATAAAAATTATTGTTTAGGCTGACAAACAACAACAAAGATTTTTTACAAAAACGCAGATCTGGCTTCCAATTTCCAAAATGGTCAGATATGCTGTAACTCTTGCCAGCTTCTGCCATTGTCACCATGATGTGAGTGATGAACAGTGTTTAAATATGGAGATATTTTAATTCCGTTCCCATAAATTCTTTAATGTGCTGTCAAATTTGTATAACTGAGAGTCAAGTTACAAACTTTTAAAAACTTGTCAGCAGGGATCCACAAAATTTACAGTATTCCCATCACTGTTTTATAACTGGAGGTTTCATAAATATGCAGTCCATCAGGTAATCCATCTTTTTTATGATGTTGTTGCTTCATTTAGAGCTTTGTAAGTCTGCTAGATCATGCAACTCATTTTGAGGTGACAACATATTCCCCCTCCACTGAAAGCTGGAAAGGGCTAGCTGTCTGTGAGGTCAATTAAACATTTTTCTTCAATCAACAATGTTTGACGGGTGATTAAACTTTCCCTAAACATTCATAATGTTACATCAAAGATCAGTAATAAATTTCCTTGGCACTGATAATAGACCTCAGCTGCCTGTCAGAATCATGGGAACACACAATTGTCAATGGAAAATGCAGGAAGGTTACTAACAGAAAATGGCATTCTCTACAATCCACCAGTCCATACAGATTGCATAAATGAAGCTGGGCAGTTGCACATTAAAAATCCCAAGTGGAAGTTGGGCTGATTTTACTGCCTGGTTCAGACAACTGACATAACTTTTGATTCCCGATTGATGGTTGCGTACAACTCAGCTTCAAAGTGGTTTTGTGCAACTTCTTGGCCAGTATCCGCTTACTTCAGTTACATTTTTCTACTATTGTTTTTTGCCTGGTCAACCAGATGTTTAAACTGAATTTGGCTTTTCTGTCCACCTATCGGGTCCTTCCCAAGGGCCTGGGAAAGGGAGATGTTGTTATTTGATGTTGTTAGAGGTATCATCACAAGATGTAAGCTGTTCCACCTAAAGCTGCCTTTTACAATTGAATGATAGTGACTTTGTCAATACCGAGGATGTTCAAGTAGTGCTCCGATTGTTTTGGGATTGCACCCAATATGTCTATTATTATTGATACTATCATTGCTTTCTATTGTCCCAGTCATTCTACATCTATTTGCCAGTCTTTGTATTTTGTGATTTTTTCCCCCCACTTCTTGTCTTCTACTATTATGATGGTTGGTCACATAGTCAGCTAGATGTTTAGACTGGATTTGGCATTTATTATTATATACACAAAAATGTGAAATCATAGCTGCCAGTTTTTTTAACTGCTGTTGGCCTTCATACTGTATGCTTTGAGAACCTAGGACTTAGCATCTTGAGAATACCCAAGAACCTAAGATGTCATAATGTATTGGTGTAGTATATATGCAGATCCAAACAGTGTGGCCTTTTATAATTAGATGGAGATTTTGTCAATGTGCAGATTTCCTAAGTGCCATCCAATATTTTTTGGTGTGGCCCAGTGTGCTGATAACCACTGGGACCACCACCGCCAGTTTATGCCATACTCCTTCAACTTTGATTTTCAGATCTTGATATTTTGTGATTTTCTCCTATTCTTTGTCTTCTACTATCTCCTGGTATAGCCTCATAAATTATCCACACTTTCTTCTTTTCAACCTCAGTTATATCTGGTATGTTATGAACCAAGACTTTATCAGTTTGTATTTGGAAATCCCACAATATTTTAATCTGCTCATTCTTGACTACTTTTTCAACACTATGTTCCCACCAATTTTTCATTACTGGCACACGATAATTTTTACAGATGTTCCAGTGAATCCTTTTGGCGATTGTGTTATGTTGTTGTTTGTAATCAGTTTGTGCAATCTTCTTGTACAAGCTAAGTATGTGATCTACTGTTTCTTCTGCCTCTTTGCACAATCTACACTTTGAATGATTTGATGATTTTTCAGTTCTGGCCTTGATTGCATTAGTTCAAATATTACTTTAACTGAAGTTAGTAGGATGAGTGGACTACAACATCAGATAATGTCCTTTTATTACAATCCTGCTGACTTTTTAATTTACAGATTCAGCACAAACAGGTACACGGCATGCATTCATTCAAAGCATTCCCCGGGGAGATGTTCCTCAAATGGAACAATGCTGAGCATATAAACCTAGAAAATGGCCTAACAGATTAGAAAGACAGAAATTTCCATTAGATATAAATGAGAAGAGTGCTCTTTATCAACAGTGGGAAGAGTTCCAAGATGAAGGTAAGGTATAAATCAAACTTTATTTTTAAAAAAAGAAAAAAGAAAGAGAACTAAAGGGGGGGGGCTAGGCTTCTTCATAGTTAATGTAGGTCTTACACAGCAGGGTTTTTGCTGAGTAGCTCCCACTTAAAAAGTGAAAATCATAGTCTTGTTAGGAAACAATAGGAGCTGTCGAAATCTCATGAGTGCATCTGTGTGGCAGAGAGGAGAGATAAATCATAAACTAAACAGAAACAAAAAGAACAATGGGGAAATTAAAAGATAAGGGCAGTTACAGGACAATCACTTACTTAGACTTTACTCTGCATTTCAAGATACTGGAAATGTCAATTAGTTGTTAACAAGATTCTTCATTGTTAAAGTAACTCCCACTCTAAAATGTTTGGTGTTAATGCTCCTAAAAGAGTTAGGATTGCCACATGTAATGTTTTGAATATCTGCTATCATCACCATCCATCTGTCCATTAGAAATAAGTAGCTACACTTCCATTCTACGACGCAAAAGCTCTTTTGAAAGTACATTTTTCTTTATTAGGAAAACTTCACCCAAGAGTTTCCTCATGGATCCTATAGAGGTGCTCCCACTTTGCTTCATTTATTATAGTAAATGAAGTTTACTATAAGTAAGTTTTCTTTCTCCTGAGTTCCTAGTAATAGCAGTCCAAATAGAGATGAGGAGCATCTCCCAGTTGCAAGTCCTAAAAGTGTCATATTACTAAGCAGGTTCTTTGCTATCCTGTATAAGAAGATAAAACCTGTTCAGGACTGTTCGGACCTGTTCAGGACTGCAAGTCAAGTGCAACCCAACAATTCCTGCCCCTAGTTGAAGCAAAGTGTGCTGTTGCTGCTGCCTGAGATTAGGTGACAATGTTTATTGAGTTCCAGACAATGTCAGCCCTTGGGAACATTCCAGAGTGCAACATTGCCCTCAAACAACCTGCCTGTTTTGCTCCTCTGGCTGCCTTTGGCCTCCTTCTTCACAAAGTAAATTATTTCACATTGAATCATTTTAATGGCTTGAGGGCACTTCCAGATGGCTGATGGTTTCACTGCAGCTCTCTTCCCATGCTGGCATTATACTGACTCAGGATGTTCTCACTGATGACAATTTTATGTCCCAAGTAGGCTTCGCTTCTCATTTACTAGAGTGTTTTTCCCTGCGTCTGCTGGTTATTATTAAGTTAGATTGGAAGAACAAGAGGGGTGCAGGGGTACTTCATAAGAAAAGCAGAGGTTCCTGACATTTCCTTCCTACCACTCTCCATTCTTTTCATTAGTCAACCCCCCCCCCAAAAAAAAAACTGCAATCTTTCCCACTATGGCTCTTGACCCAGCAACGGATGTTTCCCAAGATGTATCAGGCATTGCTGCCCACATTACTTTGAGGCTAGTGATCCTACAATCACTTCCACCCTGGTACAATGTTGAGATGTCACTGATGTGCCACCAAGAGGTTGCTCACTCTTTGGTGAGCAAGTGTTATCAGTATATAATTCACAAATGGTAAATAGTGGGTTTGCTGGGAAGTCACTACAGTGTCTTAGATGAGGAATGCATTAGCAAGGCTAATTGATGGCTGTTACAACCCTTCCCTGCAGTTGCATCACCCATGTCCTGACATGAGTGTGTGGTGAGAGGAGGGGAAGAGATTTATTTTATATTGATTGATTGATTGATATCCTGCCTTTTTATAAATAACTAAGGCAGCGAACACACACAATATTCCTTCCTCCTCCTATTCTCCCCACAACAACAACTTAATGAGGTGAGTTGGGCTGAAAAGAGAGTAACTGGACTAAAATCACCCAAACAGCTTACATGCCCAACGCAACATTAGAACTCATGGTCTCCTGGTTTCTAGCCTGGTGCTTTAACCACTAGATCACTAAACCAAAGTGATTGCATTTTCAGGGCACTATCTTTTCTACCCTCTTGTTCTGATCCTCTGGACAGAGAACCTGGAATAGTGTTATTAGTCCAAGTGAAAAGAATAAGGAGAACTTCTCTGCTGCTTCACTCTGGTTTACTATTACCCTTCCTGCTCCTCAGAAGACCTGGACCACGTGTCTGGTAAGGGATGCTAATGGAGAGTGCACTGGATTCATATAAACTCTATTTCTCCGATACCACCTTGAATCAAAATTATCGATACCTTTGACTGTTTGAATTCTCCCATTGCCCTCATTTATCCCTCCCCCCCCAAAAATTCCAAGGTTTGTATTTCAGACCTGTCTGCTATCACCCCATCTTGCTGCCAAGGCAGCTCAGCTATTTCATCTCCACTTTTCCTTTATCCAGCACAGCTTAAGTTTCAGTGGAGTAGAGATGCTTCGCTATTCTTGCATCCAATTTTTTTTTCTCCACTCAAAATGTTTGTGTCTGCAGAAAAATTATTGCCCTTCCCCAGATTGCTCAACTTCTCAGCACAGATGATGAATAGCTTAAAAGAGATGGGTTTCTCCAATGTCCTGGAACTGGATCATTGCTACATTTTTGCTCCAACTGGGCAGGGATATGCAGAGATAAACTGGAAGGGATTTTCCGGGGATTTTAAAGGGTTCATTTGGTCTGTTCTACAAATGATGAGGTCAGATGTTACTGGGGGGAAAATGTAACTGCTTTGCATTCAGCTTGTCTTCCCTACATGAGGCAATGGAGTTCAGGGTTTCTGCTTGCATGAATTCCACCATCCTGCTCAATGGTGTGTAAATTCTCCTGGTTCACACTGGCTAACCCACTGCATGTGTAGCTTACACAGTCCGTCAGTAGGCATCTGGGCATCAAAGGGCAAATGACACCTGCCTCTTTAACACACTGCAGAAATGTGATGTGAAGTGTTTGAGCATTTTTGGCAGAGGGCACAGGGCCAAGGGAAAACAGCATTTGCTAATGTTTCTTTCCCATCATACATTCTGTTTTCCTTCTAGTTAGAGGGAGCTGACTAGCAGTTTTGCATGCTGTCAAGCAGCTAGTTCAGCACAGCTGCATCCCACCAACCATTGTGATTGACATAGATGGGGGCATTCAGATGATGGGAAGCAAAGTGAAAGCAAGCACACTTTGGCCTGTTGATGAAACTAGTATGCTACTCAGATATGGCTTGTCACAGCTAGGCCTGTGGTTCTGCTGATTTCATTGACTGCAGGTTGAAATTTAAGTAGCTGGAAGCCGATTCATTTCTATTTTTCCCCAGATCCCATATTCAACAAACTGTTGATCTTATGGGCAGGCTGTATAATCTACAGGTAGCCCTCAACTTGTAGCCTTTTATTTAGTGACCATTCAAAAAGGCACTGAAAAAAGTGACTTATGACCGCTTTTGACACTTATGACCACTGAAGCATTCCCATGGTCAGATGATCAAAATTTGGACGCTTGGCAACTGGCATGTATTTATGGCGGTTGCAGTGTCCTGGGGTCGTGTGATCACGTTTTGTGACCTCCTGACCCAGCAAAGTTAATGGTGAGGCCAGATTCACTTAACAATCATGTTACTAACTTAACAACTGCAGTGATTCACTTAACAACTGTGGCAAGAAAGGTTGCACACTATGGCAAAATATTTACCTGTATTCTAGGGGGGGAAAGGAGACCCAAATGCACGTGTAGACATTCTCCTTCTGCTGTCCCCCTATTTTTTTTTATTTATTGCATAGGTCTTCAGCGATGAAGCTTTTAGCAACCTGTTCATGCAACGTCTGTGTCTCGCTGTGCTGTCTGCAGAAGGGCCACTCTTGATGCAACCAGAAGTCCAAGGAAGCAAGAATTGCACCCAGGATAAGCGCAAATCAACTTGGCAGAGGAAACTGAAGCCAAATTTGAAGTAACCATATTCACCAAGTGGAAAAAAGCAAAAAAAACAACAACAACAGTCTATACCACAATGCTAGGATGTGCACCGGCATTGTATATCGTGCAATGATATCAATGGCAACTTCTTGTAATCGAGGTAGCTGATGGAAGTGAATATATAGCTCTTGCCAGCAAACCTCCCAGCTGACTTAGGGCTTATCTGGGAATAACACATGAAGTCCTGTAACTAGCACAATGCTTGCCCTTCAGAGGTTGCATTGAAGCCACATGTTCCACCTTTGCATGACTTCTCAAGCTACTATTTGCTATGACAGGCTAGAAAGAAGCCCCATGTTAACAAGACAATATGAATTGTGGATTCCAACTCCCCCCTTAAGAAAGACAATTACCCACTGCTTCCCCAGCAAAATAAATGGAAAGTTTTATAAATGTAGTACCATCAGGTTTCTTGCTCATCACTCATGTCTAATGGAGTCCTGGAGTTGTGTTCTCCAAAAGAAGTGGGAGGAGGAAGCCAGACTATCATCCAGATTCATTGTGGTGAACAGGTAGATGTCAAAGCAAAGTAGCTAGGAGCCCAGTTTTCTGATTTGCACTGGGAAGCTAAAAAGATTGGCACTGCATTTGAGAGTGGATTTGAAATTGACACCTAACATTAGAACATCACTAAAAAGGCACAACAAAGAATGTTCTTCCTGCATCAACTCTGAAAGCTCAGACTGCCCAAGGACCTGCTGATACAGTTCATCAGAGGAATTATTGAGTCTTTCATTTGTACTTCTATAACTGTCTGGTTTGGTACAGCAACCAAATGGGACTGACACAAACTTCAACGGATAGTTAGGACTGCAGAAAAAAACAATTGCAACCAGCTTGTCTTCCATTGAGGACCTGTATGCAGCAGGAAACAGAAAGAGGGCTGTGAAAATATCTACAGACCCCTCACATCCTGGACATAAAACTGTTTCAACTCCTCCCCTCAGGATGCCGCCATAGGGCATTGCATGCCAAAACAACTAGACATAGAGACAGATTTTCCCCCATGCTATCACTCTGCTGAACACCTAATTCCCACAGTTCTGTCTTATGTCTAAGGATATTTACCCATGTAATATGACTGTATTATTATTCTCCTTCTCATCTTTTCTACTATCTTCTCCTATTGGTATCTTATATTACTTTGTTGTATCTATGTACAGTGAGAGCTTATGCACCGGAGAAAAATTGTATGTCCAATTACACTTGGCCAATAAAGTATTCTATTCATTTGAGAGTCAGCGCAAAAAGAAGATGGCACATGGTCTAATAAAGGAAAGCACAACAGTGGGGAAGGCAACAGAGGTGGTCTGGCATTGTGAGGGCATGTTCAAGAAGAGGTAGAAAACATTTGCTATAGAAGATAAATAGGGATAGGAGAGATAAACAAAAAAAAATTACCATGGGCAGGCCAAATTGTAAAAGGGGTGTGAGAAAGAGGCACTTATAAGAAAAAAAATGTGGGTGGCTCAGCTCACAGTTGCCAAAAACATTGCTGGAAATCAGAACAGAAGGGTTTCTGCAAAGCAGATGGCAAGAATGCTGCAGGGGATGTTGGCAAAAAATGCTCTATTAGACAGATTTCCATGACAGCCCTGTTGGAGTTCATAGAAATCAACACTGCATCGCTGAGAACAATGTGCTAGCCCTGCTGAAGCACCTCGACACCAGCTGAGCACAGTTACTGTATTCTGCCACTTTTGCAGAGGTAAAACTATTAGAATGGAGTCAAAAAAGAAACTTACCATTTAGGAAGGAAGGAAGGAAGGAAGGAAGGAAGGAAGGAAGGAAGGAAGGAAGGAAGGAAGGAAGGAAGGAAGGCAGATTGACAATGCAAACACCATCTAATCTTTTCATTGACTAGACAGTGAAAAGGCCATCTAGCCAATCACAGCACTTGTGATCTCCAGGGTCCTCCACTTTGGCACAGCATGAATGAAGCAAAAGCTACTCACAAGCTGTTTGAGGACAATTCTTCCATCAGCATACAAAGTTTGAGTAGCTGCGTGTAGAAGAGACCATCTTTCTCTAATCGCTCCTGGCAGAAGAGCCCTGTGTTACAGACAGGTCATCTTCAATGTCTTTGTCTTCCTTTGGCAGAACGTCCAGAACATCCGTGGCTTCTATCTTTTATTTTATTTTGTTTTGATAATTTTTTTATTCATTCATTCATTCACTTATCCATTCATCACATATACCCACCTAATTCACAAATGTGTCTCTGGGTGGGGCACAATAAAAAAAGCTATAAAAACATTTTATGCCATAATTAAAATTGATTTTATTGTTTTAAAATATTTTAGTATTTTGATTACATTTTTTGAGCTGTAAGCCATACAGAATCATTGACTGAAATGAGCAGTTTTAGAAACTGAATATATATCTATCTATACCTACCTATATCTATATCTACATATCTATATCAGATATAGATATCTATCTACCAATAAAGGGTTGAAATGAGGGCTCCTTGGTGCTCTCTGAGAAAACAACCAGCTTAGAGAATACCAGGGACCCCTCATCTCTCCCTCTCTCTCTCCTTTCCTCCCTCCCTCCCTCTGTCCCTCCCCGTCTCTTTCTCTATCTATCTATCATCTATCTATCTATCTATCTATCTATCTATCTATCTATCTATCTATCTATCTATCTATCTATCTATCTATCTATCTATCTATCTATCTATCTATCTATCTATCATCTAACTTCTATCATCTATCCATCTTTCTATTCTATTCTATCTATCTATCTATCTATCTATCTATCTATCTATCTATCTATCTATCTATCTATCTATCTATCTATCTATCTATCTATCTATCTACATCTCCAGTGGTGGGATTCAGCCAGTTTGCACCCTTCAACAGAACCGGTAGCTAATTTTTTGTTGCCCAGGCCCAAAATGGACTTCTGGAAGCGGCATCCACACAGAGAACCGGTTTTTCACATATTTGAATCCAACCATTCTCTCTCTCTCTCTCTCTCTCTCTCTCTCTCTCTCTCTCTCTCTCTATCTATCTATCTATCTATCTATCTATCTATCTATCTATCTATCTATCTATCTATCTCTATCTCTATCTATCTCTATCTCTTCCATGTTGGTTATTATATATATCCTGTCTATCTATATCATCTTCTTCTTCTTCTGCCATATCCATTATCGGACGTTGGCAATCATATTGGCAATCCTGTTTTTATCAGCAGCCGCACGAAAAAGTGCTGCTGAGTTTTGTCCAAACCAGTCCCTTAGATTTTGAAGCCATGATGTTCTTCTTCTGCCTGGACCTCATTTGCCTTCAATCTTTCCTTGGAGGATTAAATGGAGTATGCCGTATTTTTCTGGGTGTCGCATCACATGTCCGAAATATTCTAACTTTCGTTTTTTAATTGTTTTGATGATTTCCCTTGGCTTTCCCAGGCGGCTTATCACCTCCTCATTTCTGATTTTGTCAACCCAGCTTATACGTAACAGCCGCCTGTAAATCCACATTTCAAATGCTTCTAGTCTCTTCAGGTGGCCTTCTGTCAGAGACCAACTCTCTACTCCATAGAGCAGGATAGAAAAAATATAGCATCTGACAAGCCTGATTTTCAGTCTTAGGCTTATGTCGTGACTGCAGAAGACCTTTTTCATTTTGAAGAATGCTGTTTGAGCTTTCTCTATCCTTGTCTTTACTTCAGCGGTCATGTCCCAGCTTTCATGTAAATTAGAACTGAGGTGCGTGATCCTTTCAACTTTTTCTAGTGGTGTTCCTTCTGAATTTACTGGTGGTAAGTTAACGGGTTGTTTGCTGACGACCATGATCTTGGTTTTTGAGGTGTTAAGCTTCAAGCTGTATTTTCCAGATGTTTCTGTGACTCTGTTGATGAGGAGCTGAAGGTCTTCATGCTTACTGGCAAGCAGAACTGTATCGTCAGCATATCTTAAGTTGTTGATCCAAACACCGTTTACTTTGATGCCAGCATCGATGTTCTCCAGTGCCTCGTTGAAGATTGACTCAGAGTAGATATTGAACAGCACTGGAGACAGAATACATCCCTGTCTGACCCCTCTTCTTATTTCTGCATCAGCTGAGTATTTTTGGCCTAGTCTCACATTTGCTACCTGATGCCAATACAGATTCTTTATTATTTGGATGTCTTTTGTCATCTAGTCCCCCTTGTTTCAGGATTTCTAATAGTTTGCTGTGTCTTATTTTATCAAAAGCTATATCATCTATATATCTACATCTACTCTGTATCTATATACCTTTATTTATATCTATATCTATACCCCCCCTCTAAAAGACTAGAAGACAACATCTTCAATGTTACAGACAATGTAATCATCTCACCAAATCACTGTTTCCTTGAGACACCCAAACCCGTTGTTACAGCCACATTTTGAGGAACTTCTGGAAAGTTACTGAGGATTGGGTCAGCATCACCTTGGAGGGGTGATGAAAAGTCTCACCTCCTGGAATCTTCCAGGTGCAACTCCTTAACAAAAAAGACATATCTTCTGCTGGACCTGATGGGACAGGCAAATGAAATCGGGAACAACCAGTCCCTTATTAAATGTATATACATGGTATGTGAGGAATCAAAAGTTCCATGATATAATTAAGATAATGAATATAAACTAAAACATACAATGAATGACCAGTATTTGTCAAGATGAGGAGTAAAACAGCAGTGTTACTGCAGGAGCTTAGGAATGAAGAAGCATAGAGCAAGGAGAAGAAGAGGGAAGGAAGGCCAGTAGTTTGACTTTGCATGTTCAGAATTTTTTTTTTTCCAATTTCACTTTAACCGATTCTTTTTAGATACGTGATCTTAGGCAACCGTCTTGTCTTCTACTCTCCGGAATATGTGGTTGCTCCAACACTGGAAGTTTTTAAGAAGAGAATGGACAACCATTTATTTAAAATGGTACAGGATGTCCTGCTTCAGCAGTGGATTGGACTAGAAGGCTGCATTAATAGAGGGATAGACTCAAGATCACATGAAGTTCTAGTACTGCTTAACAAAGCCTTAGTAAGACCACACTTGGAATACTGCATCCAGTTCTGGTCACCACAATATAGAAAAAAATATTGAGACTCTGGAAAGAGTGCAGAGAAGAACAACAAGAATGATTAGGAGACTGGAGGCTAAAACACATGAAGAATGGTTGCAGGAATTGGGTATGTTTACTCTAAGGAAAAGAAGGACTAGGGGAGACATGATAGCAGTCTTCCAATATCTGAGGGGCTCCTACAAAGACGAGTGTGGCTTTTGCTTTGCCACATCAGGGTGGGCTACTCATGAATCTTGGCATGCAAGTATAGACAACACACAGGTTCTCCTCGGGATGAGTCCGCCCAGGGCGTGTTCTGAGCGACCCTTTTATTTAGAAGGCATATGGTAATACAGGCAACAAGTCTGGTAACTTATTATTGATTATATTCAGCATAATGTTATCATGTGCTATTGTTATTGGTTAAAACCTTTTCCAAGCATATATCCTATTATGGTCATGTTTTTCTCTTCTCCCATCTTGTCATTTCCTCATTGCCAGCTTAAGGTTTACTTAGTCAGCAGCTTAAGGTTTACTTAGTCAGCAGCTTAAGGTTTACTTAGTCAGCAGGGTTTTATCTACTGCGTTACTTCTTTGTCCTAGGTTCCTGGTTCACAGGCCGGCCACTGGCCTAGTCCTGCCATAGGAGCCTGAACCTGCTTCCAACATCTCCTCTGTTTTTATTTATTTTTCATTGTCAGGAAGATTATATAGCGGAAGCTTTTCAGCCAGTAAAACAGTGTCTTTTTTCAAAGATCGATCTCTGAGGCCATGACTTTGTTTCCAAATTTTGACCATACAAGATTTCAACAACGCAAATAATGCAGGCACACATTGAATACAACAGCACAAGGCAACAAGCAAGGCAACAATTGCAAATATTACGATAAGTACTTTTCTTATCCATGTTCCATTAGGTAGCCAGGACGTCAACATAGACCAAATATCTTCTCCACTCTCATTACTTAAAGGATTCTCAGCTATCATTTGTTCCTTTAATATTTTACTGTTCCATTGGGGTTAGTCCCGTTACGAGTCATTTGGGAAGTAATCTGTATGACTTTATTACAAAAAGGATAAACCCCTAATTTGATGCTGTTTGTACTATCACCTGGTTTGTATTCAAAACAAATCTCTGCCGTTTCCTGCAACCTATGACCAATCGCTAGAACCATCCCTTTCTTGTTTGATAATTGTTTAATGGGCTGTGTGGTGTTGTCATAGGTTAGCCAGCTGGTGTTAATCAAAGGGACTGTTTGCACCATCAAACCTTGTTTTCCTTGTAGTGGGATGTGCATACACATCCAGCAGTTTGTCTTGTTCATTGCCACAGCCAGTTGACCAATGTCTTTTATGTAGGTGTTATCTTGCCATGCTCCCTGCTCAGGAATTCCTTGATTCAGATCCATCTTATACATCAGGGCTTTCATTATCAGTGTCAGTCCTAGACCCAGGCACATCACTCGTTTTGCCATGGTATGGTTTCACCAGTTAACCCAAGTTGTTAACGTCAGATGGGGAAAGGTCCTCTGCTTTTGTTTTGGAATGATAGGGACGGATGTGTCGACCAGGGACCCACAAAGTCTCACCGTTGGTTTGGATGGCGGCGTAACCTCGTCCCCAGGTGATGAGTTCAGCAGGGCCTTTCCAGGTGGGGTCAGGAAGTCGTTTGAAGTACACCAGTGGTTTGGATGTTGCTGCAGCAGGAGAAGCAGAGAAGTGACGAGTTGCAGCGGATGATGGAGGAGTGCCCGTCAGGTTCAGGAAGTTAATGGTGTATAAACACAGGTTAAGCCTGTGTTGCAAAGCTGGGAGGCTAGGGGGAGTTTTCCCCTGTGTCTGATTATATTTTTCCAGCACATGTTTTAACATCTGGTTGGCACGCTCAACCAGAGCTTGACCCTGGGAGTTGTAAGGTATTCCAAATTTGTGAACAATTGACCACTGATTACAAAAGGCAGCAAAAGCTGCTCCTGTGTAAGCAGGGCCATTGTCTGTTTTAAGTTCCAATGGGCATCCCAGCGTTGCAAATGAACGAATACAATGATTAATGACATGCTTAGTGGCTTCACCCCGTTGAGGGGTTGCAATGATGAAGCCAGAGAAGGTGTCTATGGAAACATGAAGATATTTCCATGGGGCAAATGGGGCATATTGTGTAACATCCATTTGCCAGATTTCTTGTTTATAACAAAAACTGGAACAGAATAAGATTGCAACATTTTATGCCCTAAATAAAGATAAAGTGTAACTGTATCTTTTCCAAGGCAAATTGCAATCCATAGATACTTGAATCATTTTGTATTTCAAAAAGCCAATTAGATTGTATTTTTGGGGTTCCAATTTAATCAAATTCCATTCAGATGAAACAAATGTCCATTAAATAGGGAAAACATTTACAAATCTAAGCAAAACAATTCAGAGTCATTTCTTTTGGTTGATGGACATATATGTCTAACTAAAAAATTTAAAACTCAAAAATTTGCAAAAGAATTGCCCAACAATTACTGTCTCCTCTTTCGAGTAAAAAAAATTGCAAGCTGAAACTGCAAGAGTGGGCATTAAATTTCACATCCACCCCCCTTCCTCAACCCAGACTTCTAGGCAGAGGAAGAAGGGAGAGAAAAAAAAAATAGGTAAAACGAACAACTGCCCCCCTCCCTCTGTCTGCTTTTCCTTCGCTCTTAAAGCAATACAGCCAGCGAAAAACGAAAGAGTCAGGAGGGGGGGGGGAAGAAAAAGAAATTTTACAAAAATCTCACCACTAAAAAAATTCATATGCATTTTCTATAAATTCTTTCACAAATCTTCCATAAAACTTTTCTCATGGAAACTCTTGCTATTGCGTTCCCATGTTACAACAATAAAAACTACAGTTTTACTGTTCCTTTCACAGCGTGGGATGGGTGGAGGGGTGAGGGCTAACACACACACATATACACCAGCAAATTAACTCATTCACTTCCATTCTGTTTGCTTACACCATTTCATTCGTTTTCCAAGCAAACTTTTTATTTTTAATTAAGGCCTTTTTGTTTGTTGTTATCAAAGAGGGTTTTGACCCTTTTCCAAGTCTTGGAAATAACACAGAACAACACAGACAGACATATATACACAAATACCATTAAAACAACATTTATTTAGACATATGGCTTGTCCTGCAAGAAGCGAGAAAAATCATGAGATGATTCCAACCAAACATGTGGTTTTTATAGGGCCCTTTAACCATCTCCTATTTTTTCTCACCATTCCAAGTCCAAGCTTAACATTCTAGGAGTTAAACATATATAAAACAAAACACACATCAACACAAAGCACCACCAGACATTGTCTGACAGGGTTAAACTTAACAGCCACTTGAAGTTTTAAAGCAGCCCAATTGTTCCTCTAAAGAAGAGCTGAAGGTCCAACTGGAGATGATTTAGGAATGACAATTTTTATCTGATCGTAACCAGGCAGGGGTTAGTAACATATTGAATAAAACTTGCCAATCAGCCAAAAGCATTTCTCTAGTAGCAGAGAAAGAGAGTTAATTTTAAGGTGCCTTTTTCGGGGTAAGAAGGACATTGTTGCCAAATGTACAATAAAAGAGAGACTAAATCTTTCTTTTCAAACGAGGAAGTGTTCTTCCACCGTTTGAGGAAATTTTGATAGATGATTCGGTTAGCTTTCCCAATTCCTTCAGGTGGGCCACCTGTTGTTGGGAAAACTTTCTGCCCATACTCACGAGAATCCAGCCGTGTTTCAGACGGGACGAGTTGCGCGCAGCCTCCTTCAGGCGAATGAGTAAGGACGGTCCGAGACGATCACGTCGGGGTCACCAGAATGTGGCTTTTGCTTTGCCACATCAGGGTGGGCTACTCATGAATCTTGGCATGCAAGTATAGACAACACACAGGTTCTCCTCGGGATGAGTCCGCCCAGGGCGTGTTCTGAGCGACCCTTTTATTTAGAAGGCATATGGTAATACAGGCAACAAGTCTGGTAACTTATTATTGATTATATTCAGCATAATGTTATCATGTGCTATTGTTATTGGTTAAAACCTTTTCCAAGCATATATCCTATTATGGTCATGTTTTTCTCTTCTCCCATCTTGTCATTTCCTCATTGCCAGCTTAAGGTTTACTTAGTCAGCAGCTTAAGGTTTACTTAGTCAGCAGGGTTTTATCTACTGCGTTACTTCTTTGTCCTAGGTTCCTGGTTCACAGGCCGGCCACTGGCCTAGTCCTGCCATAGGAGCCTGAACCTGCTTCCAACAGACGAGGGGATCAAACTATTTTCCAAAGCACCAAAAGGCAAGACAAGAAACAATGGATGGAAACTAACCAAGGAGAGAAGCAACCTAGAACTAAGAAGGAAATTGTTAACGGTGAGAGCAATCAACCAATGGAATAGCTTGCCTTCAGAAGTTGTGAGTGCTCCATCACTGGAGGCTTTCAAAAAAAAAAAAAAAAGACTAGACAACCATTTGTCTGAAATGATGTAAGGTCTGCTGCTTGAGCAGAGGGTTGGACTAGAAGACCTCCAAGGTCCCTTCTAATTTTATTGTTCTATGTTCTAGTTCCAAGGTCCTTCCAACTCTGTTATTCTGTTATTCTTTCCACCTTGTTTATTTTCTGAAGTAATCACTGTTTTGAGGCTGTCCTAACCTTGGCCACCTTTGTAACCATCTTGGGATACTACATAGGACATTTGTTCGAAATCCTATATGTGCTCCCCAGCCCCAACAGTATTTGAAGTTTTTGCTCAATACCATCTGGTTTCTAGTACAAATATTTGACATGAAATGCTCCAATGTTTGTGCCACTTATAAAAATGAGGTTTCTGTTTGTCTGAATAGGAGTTGGTCCACTGTTCAGCATCCATAGAGAAAAGCTCAGAATAATGCTGACTCCAAGCACCTGGATTTATTATCAAAATCCCAATTGTAGTGAGGTCATGAAAAAAAAAGGCACAGACACTGTATACGTCCTGATTTATTCCTCTCCCCATCATTTTCTGAATAGATCATCTCTTGCAAATGTGAAGTGGGGAGGAATGGAAACTTTTTGCATTCTTCCTTATTTAAACTTCCTGGTTTGAAAAAAAAAAAGCCCCCAGCTATAAAGATGACCCTGTACAGATACTCGTAGTCCTCGACTTAACAACCATTCTTTTAGTGACTGACAATGGAACTGAAAAAAGGTGACTTATGATTGCTTTTCACACATCCCCAGGGTCACGTGATCAAAATTCAGACGCTTGGCAACTGGCATGTATTTACGACGGTTGCAGTGTCCCAGGGTCACGTGATCACCTTTTGGGACCTACTGATAAGCAAAGTCAATGGGGGAGCCAGATTCACTTAACAACCGTGTTATTAACTCAACAACTGCAGTGATTCACTTAACAACTGTGGCAAGAAAGGTCATAAAATGGGGCATGACTTACTTAACAATTGTCTTGCTTAGCAACACAAACGTTGGGCTTAATTGTGATCATACGTTGAGGACTACCTGACCATAATTGAGCCTGGAAGTCATGTTGGTCATTAACTGGGTCACCATGTGACTGTGTCTGATTTTAATGACCTTTTTTGTAGCGATAGCTAAGTGGATCGCATGGTCATTAAGTGAATATGGTGATCACTAAATAAATCCAATGTCTGCAATGGGCATTTTCTTTTGCTGGAAAACTGGAAATATACACCGGATTCAAAACAAAATAGGTCGTAAACTGTGGTTATATGACCAGAGGACACTGCAGACTGCCGTAATGCAGGCCAGTTGCTGAGGGCCCAAAATGTGATCACATTTTGGGCCCTCAGTTGTAGGGAGTTGTAGGTTGTAGGGAGACCACGAAGGCCATTTCATAATTTTGAACAGTCACTTGTAAGTCAAGAAACAGAAGAGCATTTAGATGAGATGTTTAGAATATACTGTATATCACTTCTGTAGATCTCATTATTTTAGATGTTGAAACAGCAGAAAATACAGGTAGTCCTCGACTTACAACAGTTCATTTAGTGACCGTTCGAAGTTACAGCGGCACTGAAAAAAGTGACTTATGACCATTTTTCATGCTTACGACCTTTGCAGCAGCCCCATGGTCAAGTGATCAAAATTCAGAAGCTTGGCAACCGGCTCATACTTATGACCGTTGCTGTGTCCCAAGATCATGCAATCACCTTTTGCGACCTTCTGACAAGCAAAATCAATGGGGTAGCCGGATTAACTTAACAACCGTGTTACTAACCTATCAACTGCAGTGATTCACTTAACAACTGAGGCGAGAAAGGTCATAAAATGGGACAAAACCTATTGAACAAATGTCTCAATTAACAACATATATTTTGCACTCTATTGTGGTCCTAAGTTGAGGACTAAAAGTAAAAGAAAAATATTTGCAGCAAATGTTCATAAAAATGTCCTTATTTATTTATTTATTTATTTACTTATTTACTTATTTATTTATAGTAAAAGTCAGACATAAAGAACTAAATTGCTGTTTAAAGTTTAAAGAGTTTAAACTTCATAAAATGTGCAGTTTTCCTAACAGTGTCAAGAACAATTTGCACTGGTAATAATTAGAGCAACCCCTAACAAGGTAAAAATTAAACTCCAACAATATTTACAGAGATAACCTCCTGAAGAGACAATACAATATGGAGACAATACAATGCTGTAATGAGACAATCCAGAAGATGCATGAATGAATTCTTTTTATGATACACATAGGGTCACACGTTCATTCCCTGGTGCTTTATCCATTACATTTCCATACTCATTAAAGCTGTTCTTACATCTAGGTTGGAAATATCCATTGGTTTCAACATTATTTCGTTTAAGACGCTTTTTTATTGCCTTTAAATCATACACAACAGGAAGTCTTTGATGAGTATCAAATAGAAAAAGAAAAAAGAGAGAAGAGAAAAAGAAAAGAAAAGAAAAGAAAAGAAAAGATGACACCATGGTTGCTGGCACAATATCACCGTTATGGTTTAAAAATAGCAATTTGTATTAATTCCCAGTAGATTAAATCTGCATTCCACTATAGCTTATTAGCCTTTTGTTTCTCTTTGCCTATTCAAGGAATCCGAGCACAGCCGGGCTCAGAGCATCACCCCTTGAGGCCTATCCAAATGCGAATGTCTGCAGAAGTTAGGACATCCTTCAGCTCCAGCTTTGCTAAAAACAAGCTGCAAAGTCTTTCTAATGAAAGAAAGTTTCAAAGAGGAAACAAAATGTACCGGCACAGTAGAGCGCCTATTTATACAGAAAATAAGGCCTTCTCAAGACACCTCGCTGACTGCCTCTGCCCCCTGCAAACCTAGTTAGGCTGCCTGCCGCTTAATCAAATGGGGATTCTTGGCAGCTCCGATCTCCAAGGCTCCAGGGCCTCCTCCCAAAAGATATTGATTCGAGGAGTGCCTGTCCATCATCCTCTACTCCCGGAATTGGCACTGACTTGATGAAGATAAACAAATTGGAGACTGCTTTAGAAAGAATGTTGCAGTTTGTTTATTCCCAGCTTGGACTGGACCCTGATGAAGATTTTTCTTTCAACAGACCAGAACCAGGCTAATTCACATTTACCACAGATTTCCTGCATACATAATTGCAGTTAAATTGTTCCCCAGCTGTCAACAGAGATTTTATCAGAGGTGTCAGACTTGGGGCAGTAATAGCAGTCTTCCAATATCTAAGGGGCTGCCACAAGAAGAGGGGGACAACCTATTCTCCAAAGCCCCTGAGCGCAGGACAAGAAGCAATGGATGGCAACCAATCAAGGAGAGAACCAACCTGGAACTAAGGAGAAATTTCCTGACAGTGAGAACAATTAGCTGCAGATGTTGTGGGAGCTCCATCGTTGTGGTTTTTAAGAAGATATTGGCGACCACTTGTCTGAATTGGTATAGGGTCTCCTGCTTGAGCAGGAGGTTGGACTAGAACAGGGATCCCCAACCTGTGGGTAGCGGCCCAGTAGTGGGCCGCGGGAATGGCTGGCGAGTATGCGCACATGTGCACACAACCTCCCCACTCACACTAGTGCCGCCGCACTGTTAGAGGCCCCGTTTGCACATGCTCGGGGGCACTAGTGCTGCCGCCAGCCTGTGGGCACTAATGGCCCGTTTCTGCATGCATACGGGCACCAGCGCCGCCGTGGGTACACGTGCCCTGCTTGCACATGCGCATGGGTGCTAGCACTGCTGCCGTGTGCTCATCCATTTGCGTACATTTCCCTGCTTCTCCCTTTCCCTCCGGGCCGCCAACCCAGAAAGGTTGGGGAGTTCTGCACTAGAAGACCTCCAAAGTCCCTTCCAACTCTGTTATTCTGTTAAAGCCATAGGCTAAGACATTGGGATGCTGGTTTTCACAATCTACCACTGCTGCCGGGTGCAATGTGGTTGGTGAAAATGGCATCAAAGTGCCTCCTCTGCCCAGATCAGAAGAGACCTAGATCTGGTCAGACCCAGAACGTGCCAAAGGGGAGAAGTTGTAATGGTGCAGTTATGGAATTGGGGGGGGCTTGGATTTAGTGAGTTCACAGGGGTCCTCCTCCTCTTCGGAAATACATTCTGTTGCAGAAAAGAATACAGGGAGTCCTTGACTTATAACCATTTGTTTAGTGACCATTCAAAGGTACAAATATGACATGACCAGTTTTCACGCTTACGACCGTTGCAGCATCTTCATCGTGACGTGATCAAAATTTGGGCAACTGCATGTATTTTATGACAGTTGCAGTGTGCCGGGATCGTGTGATCACCATCTGTAATCTTCCCAGCTGGCTTCTGACAAGCAAAGTCACTGAGGGAAGTCAAATTCACTTAACAATTGCTTGGTTCACTTAACAACTGGAGTGATACGTTTCAAATGTAGTTTAAAACCAAAAGGACCAAACAATGCCCATCGAGAGGAATGTAAGTTCCTGAACTGCAGCGAGGCCTGGTACCTCATCATCTTCTGCTTCGTGGATGGTCATCTGGCATGGTGGACTTTGCCTCAAGATCCAATTCTAATGACAGATCTTGGACAGAAAGTTCCTCCGCTTATGAGAGTTGACAGCAAAAATAGCTTTTTCTTCACTCAGTATGTTAAGCCACATAGAACATAATCTCTTGTGGCTGAGAAATTTCAGAACTCCATTAAAGATACGATTCCTCTTCTCATCCTGTGAACTTCCCAGGCTGACGTCCGCAGCGACCGATTACACAATCACACTGGTTCACTCTCAGAGACAGAAAGGAGTTCACTCCCATTTACACACGCAGTAGAAGACATCTGTTGCCGAAGAGCACTTTTCACACTTGGGTTAACATGAAAGAGGCAAACTAAGTGCTTAAGAAGCTGCTGTAGAGGCAGGTTTCAAAGTGTATTGGCTCTTGTTTTGAGCATTTCAGTTACTCTGAGGGCCCTTTGAGAAGAAGCAGGAAGACCTGCTTTTTTCAAGGCTGGGAGGAATCCTACTTCTAATCATTGCAGCTAAAAGCAGACTAAAATCATCCGCAACATAATCCAGAAAAATGGGTGGCACATCTGTGCTAAATTTGTCTTCTTCGTCAATTGCCAAGTGCCTTATGAACGTAGTTGTTTTTGTTCCTAGCTTCACATCTGGTGTCTGAGCCAAAGATTTTGTTTCCTGAATTCTAATTACATAGTTCTAAAAGGTCATCCATAAGGATAGATGGAAGGCAGAGGACTCGGGATATAATGCCAGGGATGAATTAGATTGCCCTGAAAGCTAATCTCTTCAGCTCCAAGGAGAGAATCATTTCCACATATAAGGTTGTCAAGCAGACTGAGAGAAATCGTCTGGCTTACATGAAGGGAGTGGTAGAAAATAATAGAACAGGGTATAAAACTTTGGCTGCACACAACATTTGAATGAAAAAAAAGCAGTGAGGAGAAGCCAAAAGCTCTCCATCCCAGCCTCAGAAAAACAGTTCAGTGAATTAAAACATTCAGCTGCGTTTCAACATGCCAAGGGGAAAAAAAGCATCATCTTTTGCAGTCAGTCTTCAAACGAGAGTTAGACCAAAGTTGCTTGTAGAGTCTCAAAACTTTTTACACTTTTCACGAGAACTGGAAGCAAGTACAGGTAGTTCCCAACTTATAAGAATTCATTTAGTCACCATTCAAAGTTACAATGGCATTGAAAAAAGTGAGTTATGGTTGTTTTTCACACTTAGGGCCATTGCAGCATCCCCATAGTCACATAATCAAAATTCAGATATTTGGCAACTTAATGACAGTTGCAATGTCCCGGAGTCATGTGATCACCTTTTGCAACTTTCTGACAAGCAAAGTCAATGGGGAAGCCAGATTCACTTAACAACCTTGCTACTAACTTAACAAGTGTAGTGATTCAATTAACAGCTGTAGCAAGAAAGGTCATAAAATGGGGAAAATTTATTTAACAACTGTCTCTCTTAGCAATAGAAATTTTGAGCTCAATTGTGGTCAAGGACTACCTGTAATTATCAAAACATAACTCTGAATAGATACATTTATCCAAATACAAGGGGATAATCAAAATCGTAAAATGCCATGTTGGCCTAGGATATCTAGCATCCTTGGGCAAGTACCAATTAGTAAGGAGTTTCAGAACCAGGAATACAATTTTAGTTTCTCACAATGGTCGGAAAAGATGGCACATTAATTATATAAAATCTTGGGAGAGCAGCCATCCCAGTTGAGAGAAGGGATCAAATTGGGAATTTGCATGGACTCATTATGTAAAAAGAAGAGGGCAAGGTCTGATACAAACACACCCCGAATGCCCTTGAGATTTAACTATTCTTTCTTGGGTGAATCTGCCAATCTGGGGAGATTCCTATGTAATAGATAAGATAAGATAAGATAAATAACCTTTATTGTCATTTTTATATTGTGGGCACAATGGCACACATAAAAAATGAAATTTAGTTGCCCGCTCTCAAAGTGAAACATATACATGACACACACCTAAACATACTATGTACAACATATATATAGACCCACATCCCTACATATACATAGCAAATAAATATTAAATACTGTCCATCTTGAATATATAACGCAAGGAGGAAGTTTGAGAGTTCGCAAGGTTAATGCTGTATGGAAGAAACTATGGCTGAATCTGGATGTTCTGCTACGGATACCACGAAGCCCTCCCAGAAGGTAACAAGGAAAACAGGTTGTGAAGAGGATGTGTAGTGTCCCAGAAGAAATCTTGCGGGCCCTGCTCAAGCAAACGCTTCTGTGCTATGTCCTGGATGGTAGGGAGGGAACTGCCAATGATCTTTTCAGCCATCCTCACCACTCTCTGCACCGCCTTCCTGTCTGAAGCAGTGATGCCTCCAAACCAGACTGTGATGCTGTATGACAGGATGCTCTCGATTGTCCCCCTGTAGAAAGTGGTCAGGACAGGGGAAGGAAGATGTGCTTTTCTCATGCGGCGCAGAAAATGCAGGCGCTGCTGTGCCCGCTTCACCAGTTTCTCACTGTTTAGCGACCAAGTCAGCCTACTCGTTAGCTGCACACCCAGGAATTTGATGCTGGTAACCATCTCCACAGGTGAATCATTAATGCACAGAGAAGTGTGGCTGTGCCTGCCTTTTCTGAAATCAACAATGATCTCTTTGGTTTTTCTTGTATTTAAAACTAGGCTGTTTTCCTTGCACCAGTTCACCAACCCCTCAACCTCCTTGCAGTAAGCTTCCACCTTGTCATCCTGAATAAGGCCCACTACTGTTGTATCATCTGCGAACTTCACAATATGGTTGGTGGCAAACCTAGCACAGCAGTCATGGGTCAACAGGGTGAACAGCAGCGGACTTAAGACGCAGCCCTGAGGAGAACCTGTGCTCAAGAAAATGGTATTTGAACCATTTCAAATAGGCATAGAACAATATAGTAGCTAATTGAACTCTACACACGTGGATCTGGTTGTTTTCATGCCTGACATAGAATAGAATAACAGAGTTGGAAGGGACCTTGGAGGTCTTCTAGTCCAATCTCTTGTTTAGGCAGGAAACCCTATACCATTTCAGACAAATGGTTGTCCAATCTCTTCTTTAAAAATTCCAGTGTTGGAGCATTCACAACTTCTGGAGGCAGGTTGTTCCACTGATTAATTGTTCTAACTGTCAGGAAGTTTCTCCTTAATTCAAGGTTGCTTCTCTCCTTGACTAGTTTCCATCTATTGTTTCTTTTCCTGCCTTCAGGTGCTTTGGAGAATAGCTTGACTCCCTCTTCTTTGTGGCAACCCCAGAGATATTGGAACACTGCTATCATGTCTCTGCTGGTCCTTCTCTTCACTAGACTTGCCATGCCCAGTTCCTGTAACCGTTCTTCATATGTTTTAGCCTCCAGTCCCCTAATCATCTTTGTTGCTCTTCTCTGCACTCTTTCTAGAGTCTCAACATCTTTTTTACATCATGGTGACCAAAACTGGATGGCTATGCATTTTGCTACTGAATTCCATGCTGCTGCTGGTAAACATCCGGGGTTCATATATAAGAATATAAGCAAAGAATATACGCAACACCCTGCCCCATATAGTCCAGGAGTCTGTTCTCACAGTGACCAATTACATAAGAAGGACAACTTCAGCAGTCACTTTGCCATCAAAGCTAGATGTCATTCATCCCCAAGACTACCATGAATTGATCCAACTCTTTTTTGGTGCCAGCCAAGCTTGTAGCCCGCACCACATCCCATGGTAGCAAATTTGAAAGTTGAATTGCATGGTTGTATTAAAAAAAAAATACCTCCTTTTGTCTATCCTAATTCTTCCAAGGTTCAGTTTTACTGGGTAACCTCTGATTCTAGTATTTTAGGAAAGGAAAAATAGATTTTGTTCGTCCGCTTTGTCCACCCAATACATTATTATGTACATCTTAATCATGTCCTCTCATTTGCCTCCAAACTAAAAAGCCCAAATGTTGCAACCTTTTTTTTCATAAGGAAGATGTTACAGTCCCTCAATCATGTGAATTGCCTTCTTCTGAGCCTTCCATAGCTCCATTATATTCTTTTTGAGGCATGATGATCTAGACTGCACACAATATGTCAGATGTGATCCACACCATTGATTTTTGTAAGGGCACATGATACTGGCATCTCTATTTTCAATTGTATTTCTTATTATCTCTAATATGGTGTTGGCCTTTTTTTACAGCAGATACACACTGTGGGTTGACACTTTCCTTGTGAAATAATGTTTAGCATTACTCCAAGGTCACTTTTCTCATCAATCACCGGTAGCTCTGATAAAGCAAGCCTTTGACCTGCAGGAGGATGATCTAATTTCCCCCAACAATTTTTACCATTTCTTTTCACAAACAAGAAGCATTTTGCTCTACTAAGTCTGCAGAGAGTCAGCATTACTGATCTCAGATTTGTGGGAAGAAACAGAAAAAACACAGAGCTGGACAATAATGCATATTTCATTCCACTGCAGATTCTTGTGTTCATTGTCATTATTTTCCTAACCAAATGATAATAGCTTAGCAAGAAAAACATATCTGACCTGAATCCCAAGAGGACCAAATTGTTTTGTTTTGGTTTTTTGCATTTCAAATATAGAAGTTGAGCTTTTAAAAACACAAGGCTGTATTTCAGAAATGGAAAATGTTAGAGATAGTTGAAAATTGTTAAAGTCATTGTAGTTCAGTTGGAAATCTGAAATTAATAATTTGGTCAAGCCTAGTGCAGGCAGTACTCAACATACGACAATTGAGCCCAAAATTTATGTTGCTAAGCGAAACAGTTGTTAAGAGAGTTTTGCCCCATTTTACAACCTTTCTTGCCAAATTTTTTAAGTGAATCACTGCAGTTGTTAATTTGGTGACATGGTTGTTAAGTAAATCTGGCTTCCCCATTGACTGTGCTTGTCAGAAGATCGCAAAAGGTGATTACATGACACCCCCCCCAGGGACATTGCGACCGTCATAAATATGAACTAAGTTGCCAAGCATCTAAATTTTGATCATGGGGATGCTGCAACTGTCATGTGAAAAACGGTCCTAAGTCACTTTTTTCAGTGGTGTTATAATTTCAAACAGTCACTAAACAAACGGTTATAAGTTGAGGACTACCTGTATTCACTTGATTCACAAGCCCATTCTAATATCTGCAGGAAGTATTCCTCAGATATTTCTATCTTCAACTTTTTATGGTTAGGTGCTATTAACAAAAATCTGAGCCTTCTTCCTTCAGATGCTCATCCCAAATAATCAGTCATTTTATACTAAGTTGGATGAAGATATGAACTTGCATCAGCAATGGAATTTAACTAGGAGACAAGCACAGTAAAAAGCTTTGTGGCACAAGGTAAACTAACACATTTACGATGCATAAGCTTCCTCTCTCCCTCCCATCCTAGATTTGATACCAACTTCTTATTACACAGTAAGATAATTTAAAAGCAGAGTGTAATATAATAAAAGCCAATCAAATTATAGTAACATAAACCAGCGCCACAAATCACTCAGTCAGAAGATAACATTATCCTGAGAGAGGTATAGGAATAAATTTCTCTTGAGCAGTAATAGGAACTATGAAACAGGCAATTAAAGGAAAAGAAAACAAAGGATACGATTCACTTATTAATACCAATTCTGGTGATGCTTCATTCCCAAAGCAATATTTGATATGACACAAAGACATCTTGTAAATCCTCTGTAGTTTTTATTCCTATACATAGTGTACAAATAAACTGAAAGACGGAAACAAATGAACACTGGCTTTTGAATACTTTTTTAGGTAAGACAAAGGTTATCAGATGGTGATGAGGTCTGAAAATCTTATGTTATACTTAAAATCTTTATACAGTATGTCAACATTTTATGCATGTCTATATCTATGTAGTGATAATATCCTAGAACCAAAAAATTTCTAGAAAATTTTTCAGCTGGAATTTTTCAGCTGGGAAAAGTGGAACGGGTATTACTGATTGGGACATATGCAGATAGTCCTTGACTTACAACAGTTCATTTAGTGGCTGTTCAAAGTTACAACAGCACTGAAAAAAGTAACTTATGACCATTTTTCACACTTATGACCATTGCAGTATCTCCATAATCATGTGATCAAAATTCAGATGCTTGGCAGATGATTCATATTTAAGACGGTTGCAGTATCCTGGGGTCACGTAATCACCTTTTGTGACCTTCTTACAAGCAAAGTCAATAGGGAAGCAAGATTCACTTAACAACCGAGTTACTACCTTAACAGTTGCGGTGATTCATTTAACAACTGTGGCAAGAAAGGCTGTAAAATGGGCCAAAATTCACTTAAAATATTTTCACTTAGCAACAGAAATTTTGGGCTCAATTGTGGTCGTAAATCGAGGATTACCTATAGTCACCTTGTATGTGTTCATTTTTTTTTTTAATGCATGGACTTCAGCAAATAAAGCTCATTTAAACCACTTTGATCCTTCCATTATTCATTTAACTAAAAAAAAAAAAAAAAACAATGTGAGCACTGGATTCTGATGCAATAACCATGAGTGATTCATACAGATTTCTTTTTGCAATCCCTACTACTATTCAGTCATCTATAAAGCAATTTACTTGTGAGGTAAAATTTCCGGCTGCCTTGCTTTGTGGCATTTCAAATGCTTACTCCTTAGACCAACAACACTTGAAAGAGAAGGGGAAATTGTTCACTTGTTTGGATTAGCATCCCTAAAAAGCATGGGATTAAACATTAATCAGTGACAGGCAAACAGCTGGAAAGAGATCCAAAGACAGGTAACAAGGGATTTGGGATTTGGGAGTTGCAGGCTGTGGCTGAATGCAGAATAGGGGGGGGGGGCAGAACGGCTTCATTTTGAAACTTTTTTTGAATGTGACTTTTGTACCATCGAGCGCACGGCTGCCGTTCTGAAAAGGAAAAGGGGTACTATTGAAAGCCCGCTTGAAGCATTACAAACCTGAAACTGCTCGTTTTACTCTCAGAACAGCAGTTTTGCATTTGAGAGGAGATGTTTCGTAACGTTTCATACTCAACATGTTTTGCAAACCCTTACTGGAAAATAAGGATTAGATTGCGCAAAGATGTTTCAAGTGACTCAGTAGTAATGGCAGTGGCAGAGGCAGTAAAGCCAGAGGATTAAAGAAAAGATGAGTCAACCAGAAAAGAAAAGCAGGGCTTGAAGAGAACATATGTGGTGGTGCCTTCCACACAAAGGAGCCACGTAGGGTTGGAATTAGCATTCTGCCTTTCTCCACAATAGCTTTGAGCTGGTCTTCTGCAGAAGACCATTTTTAACTTCTGTCCAGGGTACGTTACAGAGAAAAAGCAACCTTGATACAGTTTTCCTCTTCCCTCTGATGGACCTCAAGGGTGGTTTTTTTTCCCCTGGCAATGAAACAACATGGAAAAGCAAGGCTGAGGATAGAGAGGCAGGTCTCCTCCCAGTCCTGGAACAGGCACAATTGGCACACAAGACAGATCTGCACAGAGACCCTCCTGGTCATGGTTTCCACCTGCTGTTCTTCAAGCAGGAGCCCCAAGTCCAGAGGACCCCTCATATTATGCACCAACTGTCAGATTTCAGAGATAAAAATGAAAAATCACAACAGCAGCACTTCATTGGCCCAGGGCAGAGATGTATAATTGCTCCATATGAATGGAGGGATGACTTAGCAGCTGTCAGGTGCAAATAGTCAGGAGCCAGGATAGAATTCCAATGTTCTACAAGTCTATTTCAGGCTACCTCTACACTGCAGCCATCATAAATGTGAGTCAGTTTCCAAGCGTCTGAATTTTGATCACGTGATCATGGGGATGGTGCAATGGCCGTTAAGTGTGAAAAAGGTCACTTTTTTCAGTGCCGTTGTAACTTTGAATGCTCACTAAATGAACTGTTGTAAGTTGAGGACTACCTGTAATATATACTAACTCAAGTTGTTTTGTTTTTCTAGCGGTATCAGAAAACTATATGGATCATCCATGCCGAGGTTTGCAGAACTTAAGAATGATTATTAAAAGCAGCCCTATATCCCGAATGGGAGATGGGAATGGAGGTGAAGAATAACACAAGTCTGACATCTCACAACCTCCTAAGCAGAATGAAAGTCGCCGTGACAGATTAACTGAACGACTTGCCAGCAACAGGGCAAACCTTCCCATTTGTTCAGCCGTGGGCAAGCTGCAAAAAGAATAAGTTAACAGAATCTCTGCAGGCCAGCACACACTTGGTTACCGTGTTGTGTTTGACTAGCCATTTTGCAAGATACAGGCTGATTGATCCCAACGTGGTACTTTCACACTGAGATTATGAACATTAAACAAAAAACCCTGCACTCGCACGTCTTCCTTGTGATTATTAAGCACTGACTGCCACAGAGGGCTTATTTTTCAACAATTTATTGATCACGAAATCTAGGCACTTCTTTCATATGTGCTAGAAGCTGAGAAGCACAGCGTGCATTTCATTTCTTACGTTTTTTTTTTTCTTCAGCTTGCTTTTTATAATACTGGAACTGATGTCTGGGCATCTTTTCCCAAGTTTTAATTGTGAAGGTAAGTGGAGAAAGACAAAGCATTATAGGAGGCTTAGCAGGCTCCCACCTCAGCAGTTAATTTGAACATAAACCTTTTAGCAAAAAGGAACAAGAGTTGCCAAGTATTGATGCAGACAGAAATAGCAATTTTCTAAATCAGCTTTTCCCAGACTGGTGTCTGAAGTTAGGCTGGAACAGTTGAGATTTCTAACAAATGTGGTCAGTTGGGAGTGGACGTTCTAATCCTTTTACACCATTTTCTAACTCACCTTGGCTGAACTTAAAAACAGTAGACTAACAAAAATAGGCTTGAACTACAGCATTTAGAGCTTAGATGGAAGACTGTAGACAAGATAGGGAAGGGGGGGGTGAATTTTGAAAGGCAGCAAGGACAAACCATATCCATATTATTGTCAAGAAAACAATACAAACCCACTCAGGTAATTATCAGGAGTGCACTCAACTCAAATTTTCCCTCCCACACTCACCCTTGTTTTTCCATTTTATTTTTCTTCCAACTATCAGTCAACAAAACTGTCACCATTAGCTCACATGATGTCTTTTTTGTCTTGCGATAGTCTAGACTAGAGCTGTCTTTCCCAAACACAACCCTCCCAACCTTGTTTTCTACACTAACATATACATATTATTTCCAAATATTTCCTTTTATCTTAGCAAAGCTCCAAAGGTTCTGTGGGTTTTTAATTTTGCTTGCTTTAAGGAAAAAGTTCACTTCTTTGGGGAAATTAATTCCCACTGATGCTTGAATATTTTCTTTCCCACCAATGTCTTGTTTGGACTGCGGATTTTTCTTACAGATTTCCAATAGTGGTATGTGGTCTGCTTTATTCCTCTAGCTCCTTCATATGCACCAATTCTCTCTTTTCTTCCATTGCCTAAGTAAGTCTTCCATTGCTTCATTCCTTCTGATTTACCTGCCAGGACATCCCACGGCCAGTTATAATATTTCAGTGCAAATCTCTCCGTCCAAATTCAGGCATTTATAACATATTAAAAATTTAAAAAAAATTAGGGAGACAAATTCATTATTATGTTAATCATGTAGCTGGTCCCAAAGTGCAAGATTATTTTTTTTTCAGAAGTGACTATTTCAGTTTGGATTAGGGCCTTACCTTGGCAGTAGGAAAGTAGGGGATTTTTCTCCCCTTGCTAGAAACCCAAACCTGCTCAGCAAAGCCAGGTTTGCTGTTTAAAAAAACACCAGGTAGAAGTCCAGCCTTCTTTGATTTTATAACTAATCCACCCATATGAGCAAGACTTTTAAGCAAAAATTCTTAAAATTGAGATTTGATTTAAAGTTTTGTACAATTAACTTAAACAGTAATCCTTCATATCCAAGTTTTATGAATAATGAATGCATGTTTTTTAAGTGGTGCTATGCAAAGAAATGACTGAATAAACGGTCCCATACAGGAACTAGGAATACAAGGGTATCAGAGAGAATGACAATTTAATCCAGTGTTAACTTCAGTATTTGAGTGGAAAACATTTCAAAAGGCTTCCTCATTTGCTTACAGTGAGATAATAAATACCTTAAATCCCAGGGTTGGGCTGTGCTGATTTTGATTCATTTTACTAGGCATCCATAATATCCTCCCTGCTATTATATGATATCCCACTAAAGCCTTCAAACTAATCCCCCCTTTTTTTAATAAAAAAAAACCCCTTTAAAAACATATAATGATGAATAAATGAGTCTTAAGCAACTTGTAACCAGTTGTTCATTAGGAAATTCATTTCGAGGTTGTCAACTGGAAGGAGGCCAGGTCCTCTGGCAGTTCTGGAGGACATGCTTAGGACATCAAAGGGACAAGTTCCAACGTAATCACTACAATGCAAATTCAAACAAATGGGATAAACCATTAAGACGATGATAACTCTCTAGAGTGCGTTCCTTGATCCGTGTCCATCAGACTCCCCCAGGAAATAAAACATACCTGGTTTGTTCACATTCTTTACATTGGAGCATCCTTGTTTACAACTTCTGAAAGAAGACCATAACTCTGTAAAGAAACTCATAACAGGTAGTCCTCAACTTACAACAGTTCATTCAGTGACCGTTCAGAGTTGCAAGTGCCACTGAAAAAAAGCCACTTATGGCCGTTTTTCACACTTACAACCGTTTCAGCATCCCCATGGTCACGTGATCAAAATTCGGAAGTTTGGCAACTGACTCATTTTTATGATGGCTGCAGTGTCCCGGGGTCACGTGATCTCCTTTTGCGACCTTCTGACAAGCAAACCCAATGGGGGAAGCCAGATTCACTTAACAACCCTGTTACTAACTTAACAACTGCAGTGATTCACTTAATAACTGTGGTAAGAAAGGTCATAAAATGGGGCAAAACTCACTTAACAAATGTCTCGCTTAACAACAGAAATTTTGGGCTCAATTGTGGTTGTAAGTTGAGGACTTCCTGTATTTCTAGCATCAAAAACCAGGAAGCACAAATGGAGACTGCACCTAGCAAGTCATTCATCTTCCATTTGCTTGTTGCTGATCTGCATGAAACCTCTGGTTATCTAACAGTAATCAGAAAGAGAGTTAAAATGTAAATATGGAATATTAGGAAACTGCCCAGTAAATATTATAGCTAAAACTCCATTATAGCTAAATGGCACATTAGTTATTGGATGGTACCACTAAGGGAGCAGACTATTTTAAACTTCTGCATCATAAAACAAAACTTTGCTCATTCAAAATAAGTCAATCAGGAGGTGTCTTACACTAGATCCTATTCTGCTATTTGCTGCTTTTTTCCATGCAGGACAGTTTTATAAGAAGGAGTACATATGTAAGTCCTAGATAACAGCTTTTTTTCTAGTTCCTTATGTTGCTTGTCAACCATATCAAGTGAAGGGTCCTATCAGTTTTCAGAATTATCAACATGCTTCTAGTTTTTTAGACGTTAAATTACTGGACTCATTCTCAATACTGTTGTACAGACTATGGAAAACAATAACATTCCAAATCAGACCAATCCTTCATTACCAAACTTACTTATTTCTGTTGGTTTTTCTGATTCTTTGAAACTCTATTAAAGGTAACAAATTTTTCTCTGTTTAGTAAGTCATTTGGTTCCATCATGTTCTTGGCTAACCATTTTTCTTTTTCATCATTTAAGCTTTTATATGAAGACTTTCTTAAAATTCAGTGGTACACCAGGCTATACAGTAATGTATGTACTATACTGATACAAGATGTACAGTAACGTTTCATTCATGTAGCCACAATGGAGAAAAAGAAACCTTAACTTTAAAACTTCCACTTATGTTGCTGTTGAATTAAACTACACCTGTCTTAGTTCCTTTGCTTAATTATGTTACTTAATACTAACATCTTGGATAGAGTAATTTACCAACAGCTAGTAACAAAAAAGTACTTTAATTACCAATTAACGATATTCTACTAAAATAATTCGAATATTTTTATAACTACTTTTAATTTAAGTATTAAAATGTTTTGGCTACCTAAAAGAAATGTTAATATGTAACCTGATGTTTGGGCTAAATAGGTCAAACCAAGCAGCTTACTGGACACAGGGACTTTAAACATTGACTTTATTAAACAGTTTGTGTAACTTCTTCTGTTTAAAATGGATCATTCATTATCAAAATGCTTTTGGAAAAGTCTGTGATTAGTACCAAAACCTTAAATAGATTATTCTAAATGGGCAGCCTGACCCAACTGTGGTTTATTTATTTAACATCAGCATTTTGCATAGAGCTTACCCCTAAGTAAAGATATTTAGTTTTGGAAAAGCAAGGAAACCATGTTAGCCAGAAGAACTATGTTAAAGTACGACTGAAAGTAGTGCTTCTTCAATTTGGAAGATTTTTTAAAAATATACACATTTTTGAAAACTTCAGATCTGAGAGTGAAAAAGAGAAAGAAAAAATACCAAAGGTATCAACTCTGCAGGATTAGAGTCCTAAAAATAGTATCTAAGAGGAAATGCAGACAGGGTTATTAAGCTCCAGCTTGTACGCCGATGTTTGGGTTGCCTTCAGGATTGTCTGAAAGCCTAAGACTCAAGCAATCATGATCCTATCTTTTTAAAATGACATCCAGGTGTATTCAGACATCCTGCCTGAAACTGAATACGCAGGTTCTTCAGAAGATAGAAAACAAAACTAGAGAGTTGTTATAGAAACAAAGCCGGAGATAAATTTAGATAAGTGTTACTAGGAAAAAAACAAACAAAAAATAAATAAAAGCTAAAGGAGATACTGGATGGAAGTCATGAGCCCTTGGAGAACAGACAGTCGCAACTTCAGATGTGTTTTGTTGCTTTATAAATTGCGGATGTATGCAAACAAATGCATTATGGGTTAATATATAATAAAGATCTATAGATTGGGATTATACAACACACTGCCCTATAGATGTAGCTGGACCCCACAACATCATCTCCAGAGAACCTAGCCAACAATGGGAGTGGCCATCTGACCATACTTTGGGGATAACAGATTGCTCACTCTGTTGTTAAGTACAGTAGTCAAAACAACACTGCAGCTCACAACCTGCCTCTATGCAATTACTTTGAGGCAGTTGTCTTTTTCATGAAATCTGAATATATTCATAGGGCAGTCAGTCTCCTTAAAAATGCTACACCCTGCATCCTAATATTCTTACTTTAATAGCACTCCATAAAATAAAAACATGATTTTTGTTATTAATGGATAAATGCAATTCATATTGTTATGGAAATTAACTACTAGCAAAAGCAGTTAAGCTACAACAAAGTCTGAGTTACTGTTCATAAAATGGCTATAAAACTGCCTGCATTAGTTTAAATTTAACCATTGCACATCACTGTGTAATTCCATTATAATATTGTAAAAACATGGCGTGCTCTTTTAAAAGCTAAATTTATGATTTTTGAGTGATACTGCGTTCCTCATCTGATCTGCTTAAAGTAGGCTTCCCTAAGATACAGTCTTCCAGATACGTTGAAAATTCTGTTACTAGAATTCTGTAGATAGCAGATTGGAAAAGTCCATTTAAAGGGTCATTAATACAGAAAGAAAGCCCTATCATTATTTATTTTATATGCTGCCCCTTTCACCTACAAGGCCACTCTGAATTGCTTACAAACATACAAATATAAATATAAAAACAACTAAAATTTTAAAAAGCTATATATAAAACTAGAATCAAGGAGATGGATGGCATGAGGATGAGACCTTCTTACCCTATCAACCCCTTCCAGTGGTGAGCGCCCCCCCCCCTCGGGTCCCCAAGCCAACTGGCAAAACCAGATTTTGATACCCTTCCGGAAGGCAAAAATTGATAAAACCGTTTCCACCATCGTAATAGTATAATTTATAATAACCGACTCATCGTTTTTTAAAGAAATCCTTGCTATTCATTTATGACAACTGAGAAAAGCATCTCATAATCTTGTTTGCATCAAGCTCATTGAGGGATAGAGAAACCACCTGCAGAAGGAAGAGTTTACTGTGAATATAAAAAAGAGTCTGACTTGCTTTTCTTAAAAAAAAAAAGCCAAAGGCTAGGAACAGATTTCAGATTATTTAACTCACATATAGCATGCTCCATGTTATGTCTTAAGTGAGTTTTTAAAGAACTTAACTGAAATTGCGCCCATGGGCAAATTCTTTTAAGACTACAGCTGACAAAAACAGTTGCTAAACATGGTAACACCTTGTGATGGAAATAATTCTCAACCCCAGCCCTGATATAATGCTACATCTTATAAAGGCCCATAATTCTCTGGTGACTCCTTGCCCAGAAGAAAATGATTATAAAGGCATCCTGTCTAAAAAATTTTACGTGCAATCTTTCAAATCAGCAAAGAAGAACATACATCTTGGCAGGATAGACCCATAGATCAAAAGTTATTTTATCTAGCCAAGAAATCTTTTGATGCGGCCTCTTTCCAAGACATCTTTAACCTCTTTCTTCACACTGGGGTGGAGGTAACAACAACAACAAAAAATGATTGACTTCAGCTCGCTCATAAAAGTTTGGTATTTTAACACCAACAAACGTATTTCTGCTTGGAGTGTAAAAACAAACCCTCAGTTGTTTACCTATCTTTAGATCCTGAAATGTCTCCAATAATTTTATCATACATATGATAAAAGAAGCAATGGATGGAAACTAACCAAGGAGAGAAGCAACCTAGAACTAAGGAGAAATTTTCTGACAGTTAGAACAATTAATCAGTGGAACAGCCTGCCTCCAGAAGCGGTGAATGCTCCAACACTGGAAGTTTTTAAGAAGAGACTGGACAGCCATTTGTCTGAAATGGTATAGGGTTTCTTGCCTGAGCAGGGGGTTGGACTAGATGACCTCCAAGGTCCCTTCCAACAGTGTTGTTGTTGTTGTTGTTGTTATTTAGACTTTGGTTTTCTTCCTTTAATCCTTATATTCTTTTTTTTTTATGGTTGTTGTGTTAGGGCTTTACATAGTTATTGTTATTAGGATTGCTTTTACTCTGACCATGGATGGTATAAATCTTGTTTTATATATATTGTAAGTCGCCAGGAACCACTGTGCTTGTGGCAGACTAGAAGTTAGTTGATTGAATGAATAAATGCATATATACATGCAGAGCAGACTTAGCACTAATACCTCAGCTCTGTGTTACTATTATTTAATCCTGGGTTAGAGAAGAAGAGGAGGAGCACAGATTTTTCCCACAGTAGTTATGTCCCGTATTTAGTGAGTGTACACACACACACACAGAAACACACACCCTCGCCACAGAGATCCAATTGGCTTATCTTATTTGAGAAGGTTGGAATAAAAAAGAGGAAGCAACGTCATGGTCTTTCAAAGAAAGAGGAGGAAGAGCAGAAGAGGAAGGAGTGAGAAGAAACCAGAAGTGGAAGGAGGAATGTGATCTCATGACCAGCTGGACTATTTGTTCAACAACTCTACCTTCCATCATCCTCATCAACTGCATTAAACTGAGCAGATGTAATGGAAGGTACAGCTGAAAATCTGCTGTTAAGGAAAGACTATTCTGCTCAGCTGGCCATGCCTCCCTAAAAGGCAACCTTTCAAGGAAACTGCAGCCCGGCATTTTAAAAGAGTATATACAGTAATTGGAGATGCTGAAGACGGTCCAGGATGGTGCTCATTTTAAAAAAAAAAGGAAAAAAAGGAAGGGCTTTAGCACCAATTTCCAATCTCTTCCCTATCTTCCAAAGAAACAGCGTTTGGAAGCAAGTAGCTTGAATGGCAAAGAATTGTTGCAGAGTAAGAGGGGGGGGGAACGTGTGAAGGGCAAAAGGAAACAGTTTGGCTTGTTTTCCCTCCTGCCACTGGAGTAGCTGTCAGCCGTCCAGCCACCCCAAATTTGCCCTTCAAGCCATCAGCCATAGCACAGAGTTGCCCGAACTGACCGGCTTCTCTCATCTGCACTGCTTTAACACGGTATCCAAATCGGCCCAATACACTGAAACATAAGCTGATCCAATTCACACAATACGCTAAACCACCATTCAATCCACAGTTGGGCAGATAACACCTTTTAGGTCTCTATTTAACCTGGCTAACCACGTGATGCAAACAAAAAGCCAATGAGTTCCAAACTCGGAGACTTAAGTTGACCCGCACTTGGAACGGATCCCTTCACGAGAGCCGGAGCTCGCCTTCTTCGCGCCTGAAGTCTCGCCTTCCTGACAGCCAAGGGAGGGTCAAGGCTAGGATTCCCAGCTACCTCTCTCCGGCGCGTTAGACGGGGTTTTCTTAGCACAGCCCCCCCCCCCCCGAGGAGGGTTGCCTTCGCCCAGTGCAGTTACCGCACCGGAGTTCCTAAACTTGGCGCCCGCTCTCTTTCGGGCTGTCTGCTCCCCTGCCTTCGACGGCCGCCGGGCGCTTTCTGCTCTCGCTGCCTTCGCCTCGCACGGGACGTTCCGGCAAGGCCGGCGAGGTAGGGAAAGAGACCCGCCGGGGATGGCGGGGAGCAAGAGGCCCCGATCTGAAGGCGCGGCTGCGCTGCCGCCGCCGCGGCGGTTTTGCTGAGCTGAGCTGGGAGGAGGAGGAGAGGAGGAGGAGGAGGAGGAGGGTAGTAGGTGAGGCTGGTCGTGCCGGCTCCCCTCCCTCCCTCCCTCCCCCCCCACCCCGAGCAGATCCATCCTTCCAGAGGCGGCACGGTCTGCCTGCCTGGGGAGGGCAGCTCGGGAGAGGCGATTTGGCCAAGGTGTAGCCGGTCGCCTCTTGGCGAGGAGAAGCGGGGCGCTGCCTGCCTCCCTCGGCCTCTCACCTGCTCCTGCGGCGGCAGCGGGGCAGAGGCCCTGCCTGGGCTCGCCCGGGCTCCCGCCAGCGGTGCGAGGCTCGCCTCCTTCCCTCCCAGCGCCCGCGCTCTGCCCGGGTCGCCCGTGCGTTGCCTTCGCCCGGCCTGCCTCTCGCCGAGCGCCGGGCTGACCATGCTGGGGACCCGCCGCGACCGGCTGCTCATCCTGCTGCTTCTCGGGGCGCTGCTCAGTGCCGATCTCTACTTCCACCTCTGGCCCCAAATGCAGCGCCGCCTCGCTCCGGCCAAGGCGGCTGAACCACGCTGCTCCTGTCCCGCCGAAGCCGCCGCCGGTCCAAAGCTCCGGATTCGGCCGCCCGCGAGCGGGTCCGCGAACCGGAGCCGCCAGGCCGACCGCTCCAAGCTGAGGAGGCTCTTCGCGCACCCGCTCTACAGCGCCCCCGAGGGGCCGACAGAGAAGTTGCTCAACGGGCAGGAGACGCTGCGCTACTACCGCCGGAAAATAGCCCGCTGGAACAGGTGCGTAGTCCCGGGCGGGGAAACGCGGCTCCGGCGCCTTTCGCGCAGAGCGAGACCCGAGCCGGGAAACCCGCTTGTGGCTCCGATGCCGGCGGGTGGCCGCGCACGTGCGTGCGTAGCCCCGCGGCTAGCTGGCTTCTTGGGCTCGCGCGGAGAGAGGGAAAGTTGTTCCCCTCGCGCGCCTCTGTGCAATGGTGTGTGTGTGTGTGGGGGGGGGGGAATGGGGGCAGTTGGTGCGAGGTTTGGTTGCAAAGTTCCAAAGTCTTCTTCCTGAATCTGATCTCGGTTGTCAGCTGGTTGGGAACTCAATTTCAGTATCTCCGAGGAAATCTCTCGGCTAGCAATAGCAACGGCACTTAGGTTGATATACCGCTTCACAGGGCTTTACAGCCTTCTCTAAGCGATTTACAGAGTCGGCATATGGCCCCCCCAAAATCTGGGTCGTCGTTTTATCGACCTCAGGAGGATGGAAGGCCTGCCTTCGTGGAACGGGCCGGGGGTGGAGGGAGGGGTTGATGGTCTCTTTCTGCTTCCCCCATGGGCAAATATGTGCTGGGTCAGATTGGCAGTTTCCTCACTTCTGGTTTCTTATCTCTTTGAACACTCCTCACTATCCTTCCCATCCGTGGACCTGTGCCGGGTCTCAGGCTGCAGTGCCCAGAGTGGCTTCAGCCAAACAGTGGCAATCAGATTTATGCTGAACAATCTGCTAGAATATCCTCAAGCAGGACAGATTGGTTTCTGCCCCATTGGCCGGCCTAACCACCCTCGGCCAAAGTTAGAAAGCATCATTTGCCTCCATCCATCCGTCCCAACCATCCATCCATCCATCCTTTCATCCACCCATCCATCCCATCCCCGCAAACACAGACACAGACTGCTAAGTCCTTGTTGTCAGAGCCCATTCTAGGAGTCTGTGCCTTTCCCCACTGTTCTCCATCCATTCTTGAGCCATTAAAAAAAACAGTGCCCTTGCCAATGTGCTGCTGGTCCCGCCTTGTGCTTTTAGCCTTGGTTCCACCTCACTGCAGTCGCCAGACTTCCCTCTAAGGTGACTAAGCCTAACAGCTTTTCCACACCTTAAAGGCTTAGATGGTGGTGTAAGAAGGAGACTAATCCTATTGTGATACCACTTCGGCTAAGAATGGCTTAAGGCTGTTACATTTGGGGATGCCTGCAGAAAGCAGAGCCAGCTGGTGTGTTTGTGTATATGTGTGTGTGTGTGTGTGCGTGCGTGTGTGTTGTGGGTAAAGGCTGGCTGAGATGTCATTCTTGGACATTGTTCTTCTGTAGGATGGGACTGACAGGTCTGCCGGGCAGGCTAATTTTGTGCGACTTTCTTGACAGTGAAATCACAGCGGCTGCTTGAAGCTGACTTCCAGACACCATGGGGCTGAGCTATCAGGGGAGTCTAACCAAAATGGCTGTGGCAGGGGAATTACACCCTCTGGAACCATCATCTGAGAGAATCCACATTGTGGAGAAGTGCAGAATCTCTCTTCTCTTTGGTGGTGTTGGTTGGGAACGAGTCTTTTTCCAATGTAAATTAGTCCCAGAATTAAGATACTGGTAGTCCTCAATTTATGACCATAACTGGGACAAGAATTTCCACTGCTAAGCAAGACGGTTGCTAAGTGAGTCACACCCACTTTTATGACCTTTTTGGCCACAGTTGTTAATCAGTGCAGTTATGAAGTGAATCAATCAGTTGTTAAGCGAATCCAGCTTCTTCCATTGACTTGGCTTATCAGAAGCCAACAGGGAAGGCTGCAAATGGTAATCATATATGACTCCCGGCCTCTGCAACAGTCATAAATACATGCCGATTGCCAAGTGCCCGAATTTTCATTATGTGACCACAAAGAAGCTGTAAACCGTTATAAGCAGGGGTTGTTGTCCCTTTTTCCAGTGCTACTGTAACTTTGAATGGTTGCTAAACAAATGTCTGTTTTAAGTCAAGGACTACCTATATCTGGAATAGAGAAAGGGTAGCCAGGTTTAGGCATTTGCCTTTTTTCAAAAAAACAATATCCTGAGGACATTAAAATGGGGGGGGGGGCATTTCAGATTTCTATTCTGTTTTAGGGTTATATCAGGGCTCTCCAAACTTGATAACTTTAAGACTTGTGGACTTCAACTCCCAGAATTCCCCAGTCAGCATGTTTACAGCCAAAGCGTGTCTGGCTGAGGAATTTTGAGCGTTGGAAGTCCATAAGTCGTAAATTTGCCAAGTTTGGAGACCCCCTGGGTTATAGAAGCTGCCTTGTAGAGTCAGACCTAACAAGCTGTCTAACAGTGTTATCGACATGGACAAGCTGCAAGTCCTCAAGAATCCAAGCTGGAGTCTTCTGAATCCATTGTAGAGATTCTAGAACTAGATTTGGTATCTTCTGCAGGCAAAGCTACTGCTGAGCTATAACCCTTCCCTAGGTTAATTCTGAGTTGGTCTACACTAGCCTTCTCCTATTAAATATCTTTTTAAATATGATAGGACTAGACCATGGGTCGGCCATCCGAAACGTCGGATGAGCCGCACGGACCCATTTGGCCTAAAAAAAAAAAACCCTGGGAGCCGCGCGTTCGCGTATGTGCGCGTGCCGTTCGCGCATGCGCGTGTGCCGTTTGCGCATGCGCGTGAGCCGTTTGCGCATGCGCGTGAGCCGTTCACGCATGCGCACCCGTTCGCGCATGCGCGCGCACGCCCGTTCGCGCCCGCGCACCCCTGCACGCGCACCCCCCCCGCACCCGCCCGCGCATGCGCGCATGCGCTCGCCAAAATGGCGGAGGAGGCTCCGGAGCCGCAGGTAAGGCCTCAAAGAGCCGCATGCGGCTCCGGAGCCGCGGGTTGCCGACCCGTGGACTAGACTCTCCCAGATCCTTGGCCTCCACTCCTACCGTCTCCCATCCTCCTCCTGTAGCCAAGCACTTACTGTGCTGATCACAAATTCTGGTAACTATAATCCCAATATTTCTGGATAGTACCAAGTTGGGAAAGGATGATTATCATGAGGTATTGCAGATGTTTCTTTTTCTAATAACTTAATTAACACCAGAAGCACCTGCACCTGGCTGCACTCCCCATGAGGAGTGCAGATATGAATATATATCTACTCATACCAAGTGTGATTCTATTCTTACTTGCCTATAAATAACAGCAGTCGCTGTGTTAGCTACAAGCATTTTTTTTAAAAAAATACTAGGTTAATGGAAGTCATACTAAATTGTTGCAAGTACCTGCATGCCCTGAACGGCATCGGGCCAGGCTAAATGCAGGACCATTTTTCCCTGAAGGTATCTACCTGTCCCACAAGGTCAGATACCCCAAGTCCCTTCCTTTAAATGCTGCCATCTGATGGCACCCAGGAAGTGTGCCTACTCCATAGTTGCCCCTACCTTGTGGAACACCCTTGCCCTAGAGATCCAGCAGACCTCCATCCTCCTATAAGGTTTGGAAGAGCTGACTCTTCTCCCCCCCTCCCCACGAGCTTTGGGGGAGAATAAGGTTGAAGGCCAGCAAGGTGGAATCTAATGGGTGAAAGAGTCTTACCTCCAGGTTGTCAGCAATTTTTATTGCAGTTGTGGGGGGGGGGGTTGTGTCATTGTTTTTTGAACTGCCCAGGACTAGGATATCTCAAATGGATGACCATGTATGTCTTATGAATGAATGAATGAATGAATGAATGAATGAATGAATGAATGAATGAATGAATGAATGAATGAATCTTCTCCTGGTGAATTAGAAGCAAAACAGATGATCCTAGAACTGTATCTCTTAAGCTGTTGAGCATAATAATACAAAGCCTTCAGACATGAAAATTCACATTAAGGGTGAATTTTCATGTCTGAAGGCTTTGTATCAGAAAAGTATTGGTTGTGATAAGGATGTTCACAAAGCTAGCTAGGGTAAAGCAAATTGATGTCTAAATACTCTATATTTCCCATTTTGGGAAATATACATTGCATCTGATTCCTATATACAAGTAGTCCTCGACTTATGATCACAATTGAGCGCAAAGTTACTGTTACTAAGCGAAACAGTTATTAAGTGAGTTTTGTCCCAGCTGTAAAGTGAATCACTGAGTTATTAAGTTAGTAACACAGTTGTAAAGTGAATCTGGCTTCCCCATTGATTTCACTTGATAGAAGGTCGCAAAAAGTGATCATGCATGACCCCAGTGTAACCGTCATAAATACATGCCAGTTGCCAAGCATTTGAATTTTTATCACGTGGCCATGGGGATGCCGCAACGGTCGTAAGTGTAAAAAAACAATCATAAATCCCTTTTTTTCAGCACTGTTGTAACTTTGAATAGTCACCAAATGGAAGATTGTAAGTCGAGGACTGCCTTTACGTCTTCCATTATAACAGTGTCTTATGAGCATTATCTTTTTAAAAAAGCAAAATCAGCCATTACTCTCATCCTATTTTAGAAAAAGTCACACTTGCCCATTAATGGTGCAAGTCTAAATCCAGTGTCATCCTCATTGAAGGATTTGGTCAGGATGAAAAATTAGGGAAGCTAAGCCTTGTAGAAGTGAATGGTAGAGACAGTTCCAAGATTCAGAACAGGAAATCCGTCCTTTTGAAAGGAGTATCTTTGGTAGCATGACCTTTCGGAAATTGACAAGCTCTTTACATTTCCTTTCTTCTTCTAAGAGATGATGACAGAGCCAAAATGTGACCATTAAACCAAGGTATACTTAAAAAGAGTAAAGCAGGGGAGGAAAGGGACTGAAATGTGCTGAGGTTGACACCACAGTGAAATTAAGTCAGGTGCACAGCTAAGAAGATTTTTCTAAAGATTTGAATTCATCTTACAGTTGAATTCACAAAAGTCTTGCACCACTCAAACAATCGGCCCTATCTATATAGCATGTCAATCATTCATGACCTTAAAAAACAAGCGGGTGAAGCGAGTTATGAAAGACTTCCCTGTCTAGCCACAGCAAGTTGTTCTTCTTCTCCAGAGCCTTCTTGAAAACCTAGGGAGAATATAATATAAAAGAACAATGCTTACTGATGAAAATGCAAGTGTTGGTGTTTCACACTGCACTAAGTCCTATTATGGTTTGTTAGCTTTTGATTTAGCAACGTGTATGAATCCAGCCAATTGTGGCATATATACCTAACCGTGGTTTAATGTGGTGTAAGAAATCAGTCACTGTGAATTATGATTTGCAGTGCAGATAGTCCTCGATTCACAACTACAAATGAGTCCCAAATTTCCGTTGCTAAGCAAGACAGTTCAGTGAGTTTTGCCCCATTTTATGACCTTTCTCACCACAGTTATTAAGTGAATCGCTGCAGTTGTAAAATTAGTAAGACAGTTACTTCCCGATTGACTTTTGTTGTCAGAAGATCGCAAAAGGTGATTACATAATCTGGGGGTATCACAACCATCCTAATTATATGCCAGTTACCAAACATCTGAATTTTGGTCACATAACCATGGAGATGCTGCAAGTCATAAATGTGAAAAATGGTCATAAGTCATGTTTTTCAGTGCCGTTGTAACTTTGAATGGTCACTAAATGAACTGTTGTAAGTCAAGAACTACCTGTAGATGCAGAAGGTTGGTTCATTTATGTAAATCAGGTTAGTATTAATGTACATTTAAAGTGACAATAAAGTTATTATTCCATTCCATTCCATTCCATTCCATTCCATTCCATTCCATTCTATTCTATTCTATTCTATTCTATTCTATTCTATTCTATTCTATTCTATTCTATTCTATTCTATTCTATTCTATTCTATTCTATTCCTTCTTTATATACCCAGAGACGTCCATTCATGATGCCTAAAGTTTAATATCAATGCTTAGTGTCATGTCACCTAGTTAGATTAACACTGTGATGTTGTTTAATTGTCATACAACTTCATATGGGCTGGAACTATCTATGGAAAGCAAGACATACACCTTGTTCTTTTGAGGTATTTTTTATGTCTTTAAACTATGCTTATGCTACCTTCTTCTTTTGTTCTCAGAGCTGTTGACAACATGTAATTTTGGAAAAAGATAATTATAGATAAATATATAATACAAAGGCAGAAATTGTATAAAATAAATGCATACGCTTTAAAAACTGCAATAGTTGTTTGACCTGGCTCTGGGGCTGCTATTATATCTGGTCTGCAAAATTCACAGTAGCTGTTCAACAGCAGCAAAGAGGTGCAAAAAACTGATACTGGCTGTTCATCAGGGTTTGTGTAACACCCAAAAGAGTGCAAGAATATTTTCACCAATGCCCCTACACTTCCTTACAGAGTAGAGTTCCACAATCAAGGGGCACAATAGAGAATTTTCTGATGTCATGAAGGATTTCTTCATTATCTAAAAATACTGTTGTTCTTGGAGAGAGAAACTCAGATATATGGGTGCTGAGCCATTTAGGTGATAACACAAAGCACCAGTAGCTTTTATTGGGTGCTGAATCAAAAATAAAGTCAATTTAGTGTGAATTAGTACACTACATCCTCTTCCTGTCTCACAGAAGCCCTGAGCTACAGTGGGTTGTTCCTAATACAGCAAGGATAATGTGTGAAAATGAAATGTGTTGGAGAGCAACTATCAACTGGAGGGGTCAAACAGGGAATTAGTCTGGAATCATTACATAACACAAGTGGGCAAGGTCTGACCCCCCCCCCACTTTGAATGCTATTGAGCCTTGTCTAGTCTTTCCTAGGTCACAGCTGCCAGTCTGAGAAGATTCCTGTAAAGTAGGCATAGCACAATAAAGTGGCTAATTTGACTCTACACATCTGTTGTTTGTGCTTAATGGTGGCTGACACTTCTAGTTAGGGCTGACCAGAATCTGAAAATATGGTTGCTTGTTAGTATTCAAATCCTGGTCAGTGCTCATCAGAAAGGGGAACCATTTGTTTTGCCTGTCCTGTTTAAACATAGATGAGCAGCTGACTGGGGAGTATGAGTTGTGTGGAATAAGGATAAGTTATGTGAGCATCCATATTCATCAACTGGAATGGCTTAATGCAATACCATGTGAATGTACTTTCTAAAAGAATCAGGATTAGCGTTCGCTCCTTTTGCGGTTTGCTCTCTGTTGAGGGCCTTATCCCTGATATTAGGTGTTATCTCCCTAGCAGATTACAGGGAGTGAACTAATGGAGAGAAATGGCTTTTCATATTGCTGCCCATCCACTATTTTTTGGACCGAAGTCCTGTTGATTTCTCAAGCAGATGCATCCAGGTCAGCATGTTTCCGAGGTCAGCCTTGGCCTGCTAAAATCCACACAGGCACAGAAGTTTAAATAAGAGCAAAGAGATTGCTGTTTGAGTAATGGCCTCTTTTCCAAATGCAGCAGTCAAGCTTGTTTAGCAACTTACCGGCTGCCTTTAAAGTTAACAGGGTCACTTTTTGTCCTGCAGGAAAAGTCATGCTGAAAATCTTGTGCAGGAGCCAAAAAATCTTTATCGTAAACTACCAGGGTGTCTGTCTGAGGCTGGGTCTCTAATCAGCACAACTTATATAATGCCCGAGAAAATAACAACCTCCCCTTCCAGAAACACGCAGACGCGCGCACGCACACACACACACACCTCAAAAAAAAGTATAAAGTAAGAAGAAAACTGGTGTGAGATCCAGGGAGCTGATCAGGGAGCATTGTTGACTGCTTCGATTCAAGGGAACGAGTCTTCCCCTTTTTAAGCCACTGAAATGTGACAGCGGAGATAAAGAAATCTGTTGCTTAGCGCCAACGACTCATGACAACAGAGATGAAAGACAAGCTCTTTCGTCAGGCTTTTTTTAAAAAAATTGTTACATATTTAAACATTTATTCTCAACCGTAGGTTTTAGCAAAATGCACATAAAATCACCTCAACCGTATCAGCTCAATACATCCCCTCTAATATTAGCAGCGCTGTTTGTTTGGACGTGTTTTCGTATTTTCCTTGCAGCCATTGCGAACAATGCAACGTGTTCCATCACCTGTTTGTCTTCATTGGAGAACAAAAAAACAAAAAAAAAGGATTAAAAAAAATCTTTTTAGTCTCTTTCAGCTGGAATGAGGTGGGGTCACGCTCCCCTTTTCTGAGGGACTCATTCCTGGAGGATAAGCTATTAGATGGGACTGAGGCAAGCAATGAGTAGGGGTAGAGTCAAAACTAACCCTTAACCTTTTTTGTTATTTTCCTCATATCTCCTTCCATCCTCCTCCTCTCCTCCTTTAAAGGAGCCAGCCATCAAGAAAGATTCTTTATTCATTATTTATTAGGCTTGTACACTTCCTGCTGCTGCCAAAGCCAGCCTGCAGCAGTTAACAAAAATGACAATAACAGTAAAATTCAACTCAAAGCAACCAACCTCCAAAGAGGGGCATTTTCCCTAATATCCCGGCTCAAGGTGCTGCATATGGGCAATGTGGAGTGTGCTGATGCTCGTTGGGGAGGCAGCTTCAAATAATACGTGCCAAGGTGGAAAATTATGAGACTCCAGTTGGGTCTGCCGGTCCACTTCTTGACCGTTTTCCTGCCTGTCCATTTTTTTTTTCTAGCTTTAATGCGACTTCAGCCTTGCTACTGACAGCTTTTTGCTTTTAATTTTGCCAGTGGCTTGACTGAGCAGCCATCTAGTCAACGTGCAGAGCACACTCCTCTGGCATTGATTACCCTGTCTCTGGTTTCACAAATAGGATGAAAAGAATGACTGAAATCCTTAGTTATTTGGCTTGCTGTGTATGCTTTTTTCTTTGTCCCTGTGCGCACATGATCCATTGACCTAGTAAGTGGCTGAGCAAGCAACTTAGAGAGATTCAAAGCCTCTTTACTGCCACCTAGTGGTAGAACAGCCAAACCGCTGAGCTCTGGACCTGTCCTAGAAGGTGCAAAGCTCTGAAACTGACTAGCCCACCTCCGGCTTCGGGCATATAACTGAAAAAACTGGGCCATAGTTTAGTACTTTGGCAGCCTGTGTGAGGGAATTCCTTTCCCAATAGCCTTTGCTCCTAGGGAAGCCCTAACTCCTTGCAGTTTCTCATTAGATTATGTACACGTAGTCCTCTACTTACAACCATTAGTTTAGTGACCGTTTGAAGTTATCACAGCACTCGAATAAAGTGACTTATGACCCTTTTTGACACTTATACCATTGCAGCTTCCCTGTGGTCATGTGTTCAAAATTCCATCACTTGGCAACTGGTTTGTATTGATGATGGTTGCAGTGTCCTGGGGTCATGTGATCACCTTTTGTGACCTTCTAACAAGGGAAGCCAGATTCACTTAACAGCCGTGTTACTGACTTAACAACTGCAGCAATTCACTTAACAACTGTGGCAAGAAAGGTTGTAAAAGGGGGGGGGACTCATTTAACAACTGCCTTAGCAATTGAAATTTTGGGCTCAGTTGTGGTCTTAAGTTGAAGGCTAATAGTATTTGAAATCATTTACACAGGAAAGCCTTTTCTCAAACTCTTCATGTTCCATAATTCACTGGCTGTACCTCAGCTGTGCCCATCTGGACAGCCACTGATGGGCAGCCCAGAGATTTAAAAAAAAAACCTGATTCTTTGCTGCCAAGGTCAAACTGTCAACACATATTATATTATGTCTAAGGATTTTTTTAAAAAAAAATAGTCAACAGTACAATGGGAAAGGAAAAAGAGGGAGAAATGCTGTGGACGAGTAACAGAACCCTGGGCATGCTAACTGAAGGAGGATTTCCACATCCCGGATGACATTGGATAGGACTGAAATTTTAACCAAGGGAGCTGCCATTTGTGGCCTTTGGAATATTGTGCATGGAAGCTGTATGACCTTCCATCCCATGTACACTGTAGGGCAGTGATGGCGAATCTTTAAGAGACTGAGTGCCCAAAGTGCAACCGAAAACCCACTTATGCATCGTCAAGTGCCGGGTGGGTGTGGCCCATTGGGTGGGCATGGCTGCGGTGGTAACGGCAGACTGAGTGGGACTAAAAAGTTCAATCAATCAATTCCAACTTTGCAAGATCTTTTTTTTCCCCGCGAGAAGTTGAAATTGACTGATTGAACCTTTTTTTTTTTTGCACACGGCGGCGGAGGCCTAAAGCGAAAAGGTTTTATAAAACCCAGCTGAAGGCCTAGGACTGGGGCGACGGCGCACGTGCCCACAGAGAGGGCTCTGAGTGCCGCCTCTGGCACTTGTGCCATAGGTTCGCCACCACTGCTGTAGGGGGTACCCTATGAGCAGTTTGAAAATCTGATAAATAAATATAGTATGACATACTTTCCTGGCTCCTCTAGGATAAGAAGGAAGCAAAGCAACTGGTTGTTTCAGCCCCTGTTCCCAGGAACCAAGAAAGACATGAGGAGTTACTTCCAAGCATTTTCTTTTATTGTTGCTCACCAATAGACAGAAATCTTGCCAAACTAAAGCAACAATTTGCATAACTACAAGTATACTCTGAGAAGTGCTAGGGAGGAGCCATTTTTATTGTCTTCCTCCCTACCAGACTTTCCATGCTTTGCTGCCTCTTTGCCCTCTGGAATGGGGCCCCTCCCTCCTGGGAATTCAGATTACATTCCACCACAGGTTGTGTCCAGAGATACTAGCATGCAACTTCACCCTATCTGCTGTCCCCTGGATTGATGATATACCATCAGGTCATCTTCATCTCCTAAAAAAAAAAAAAAAGGGAGTCCCTGCAGATTTTACTCCAGTAGACATTGCCAACTGTAGCAGGCGGTGCTCATCACTGTTTCAAGACCACTGAGCCAGCGCTGTCCAAAGACATTTCTGTGGTCATATGGGTAGCATGACATCATGTTACCTTCCACCGAAGTGGTACCTATTCACCTACTCGCATTTGCATGCTTTTGAACGTTTAGGTTGGCAGGAGCTGAGGACGGGAACTCACCCCATCATATGGAGCTCAGGTCTCAAACCTTCATCTCTTAGCCACCACATAAAAAGATATTCTCAATGAGTCTCTAGATGGATTGAAATTCTCAGTTAGCAAAGGCTGCTAGGCTGATCTATATCGGGACTGAGAGGAGACATTCACTGTTCATTTGCTCAAGAACAATTGATCCAATTTCCCATAACTAGAGGCAAACCATAAATTTCATGTCTTTCTGATGGAAGCAAGGCCACTGATTCATAGCGACAATTGGAGCCAGCTTCATCATTAACTCCCTTGTAAAAAGCAATGAGGGATCAAAGACAGGGTTTGTAGCAGCAGCCCTGAAAGTTTCTGTGAGAGAAGAAAAAGGGAAGTACTTGCAGGAAGAAGCATAGCAAAAAAACAAAAGGCAAGCTCCGGGAGGAAAGGAAAGGAAATATAAGCTGCCCAAGTAAGTTGTGGTTGCTTTTTGTGGGTTGCTGTTGCAGAAAGGCAATCGGTTGATCAATTGTCTCTGTGTCAGAAAGTGACAGCTTGTTTTTTTTCAAGCTACTAGGGTGGAATGAAGTCTATCAGGGTCAACCTTAATTTCACTTCAGACCAAAGAAATGTCTTACTGAGAAAATAAAAGGAAGCCTCATCTGTCTTTAACCAATGGATAAACATCTGTAATATAAAAAATCAACCATGGCACCTTGGAAGTGTGCCTGGAACAACCATCCAAAAGAAAGCTATGTTTTTAAATTAATGGAAGTGTCCTGAAGCCTGTACTCGGATATCAGGAATCTGATCCAAGATTATTTCCAGAATCCCGATGGCTTCCTGGGCCATCAGAATGTTGCTAATGTTGTTGTACACTGAAACTTCATGCGGTCCAAAGCCAAATATCATCTCTGTGCAGCTGTGGGATTTACTTCAAGAATATTTTATTGTGCCAAAACCCAAGAACCGGTTTGGAGTAGTGGTTAAGGCCTCAGACTAGAAGCCGGGAGACAATGAGCTCTACTCCAGCCTTAGGCACAAAGCCAAATGGGTGACTCTGGGCCAGTCACTCTCCCTCAACTCTATAAGGAAGCAAGCAAAAACAAACTTATTCTCCAAAATCTTGCAAACAAAATTGCAGGGTCTAGTCCAGGCAGTCATCAGGAGTTAAAAGCTGACTCAAAGGTGCGCACACACAAAAAACCACCCTGAGTTGGTAAAAAGTCATCTAAAACTGCCACATATTTTTTCCCCTCCTTCTCCTAGTAGAAAATGTGTTCTTAAGAGCTGTGTGGCTGCAGGGTACACTCTCCAACATAAACAGCAATGATGGGCAGATGGACCACTAGAAGTTCTGCTTGTCACAGATGGTTCCTTCCACTTTTCTTAGAGGTTTTGGACTTATGATTAAGTCCATCCATGCTTCAAAACTGATTTGGAGGAAGTCTTCCAAACAGCACAAAAACACAGCCCCTCCCTGCTATTTATTACAGCAGGTTGGTTATTTTCAATCATCTGGGCAAGCTTTAAAAGCTGATGTTGCTGCAGCAATTGAGGAGTTGACTCATTAAAGTTGCTCTTAAAGCAGCAGTAACTCTCAGACCTGCAGTAGAAGTGGGAGAAAAAGAGGTTCTGTATTTCCACCTGGTATGTGTTTATAGGGAAGTACAAAATCTATTTTCCCCACAGGAAAGGGAGTTGGAGCCGAGAGAAACTGATTAACCCACTGTCACTCAGGGAGCTTCCATGGTTGAAGATGGGATCTCTGGATCTGCTCATTTCTGGTTCAACATCTTCATCACTATATTGGCTCTATTTAATGAATAGTAAAAATGAGTTAGGATTGAAAAATTCTTAAATATTTTTTTAAGGCTGTACAGCTATAAAGGCTGGAAAGACCAAGGTCAGGAACAGGAAGTTTGAGACAAGACAGGCCAGTTACAATACAGGTAGTCCTGGGCTCATGGCCACAATTGAGCCCAAATGTTCGGTTGCTAAGCAACACAGTTAAGTGACTTTTGCCTCATTTTATGACTTTTCTTGCCACAGTTGTTAAGTGAATCACTGCAGTTGTTAAATTAGTAACATGGTTGTTCAGTGAATCTGGCTTCCCCCATTGACTTTGCTGGTCAGGTGGCCACAAAAGGGGATCACATGATCCTGGGACACTGCAACCGTCATAAATATGAACCAGTTGTCAGCATCTGAATTTTGATCACGCAACTGTGGGGATGCTGCAATGATCGTGTAAGTGTGAAAAATGGTCATAAGTCACTTTTTTCAGTGCCTTTGTAACTTTGAAGAGTCACTGAACATATGGTTGTAAGTCAAGAACTACCTTGACCAGCTCTTTTTAATGAATAGTAAAGGTACCTAAGGGCTGAAAATTTGAAAATTTTTGAAAGCTTTAAGGAGGAAGGTCAGGAACAAGAAGTTTGAGACCAGACAGGGCAATTATAATAACAATGTCCAGATGTCAGCCATCCCTCCCTCCCTCTGAGAAAGGACCTGCTTGCAATGTATGAAAGTGGGAAAAAGAAGCACAAGGTTTGGATTTCGGGATTGCTGTTTTATTGGTGTTTTTTTCTGCTTTATTATGACTTTTCTATCATCCTTAATAATAAATCACCTTCTCAAACAGCTGTGTCCTTGAATCTCTGCTGGGGAGTCTTTGAACAGCGTCTATCACAGGTTTATTAAATACCTTAAGACCCAAGAAATGAGATGGAAATTCTGTAGATAAAACTGTTTCCCAAGAAAAAGACATTGACGTGGATCTTTTGAGTGTTGTGATGTGGACTTTTATTTGTAGAGTATCTTTGGGTAAGGCTGGAGTCTGAATTAGAATGAGCCAAGAGACTGCATACAATCATAGAGGGATATAAAGGGGATGGATGGATGGATGGATGAATAAATGAGCTACACCAGAAAAGAAAAGGTGGCAATCATTCTGTGTACACATCTGAAGAAATAATAATGAGGCAAAAAAGAGAGAAAAAAATAAATATTCTACCAGGTGAGCTCAGTTTCTGATGACCAAATGGACATTTCTGTGCAACCTTTCTTGGCAACAGCATAGATTAAAAAAAATAAGAAAACAAGCCAACTTTAGAAAAAGATGAGGGGTCCTTGGTGCTCTCTGAGCTTGGTTGTTTTCTTACAGACATTTCATTATCCAAACTAGGTAACCTCATTAGTAGAATATAAACCACCAGAACAGGGGTGTCAAACTGCTGGCCCGCAGGCCAGATGCGTCACATGGAAGCTGTGCCCACCCCAGCTCCGGCAAGGGGGAAAAAGTCACGATACGTTGTGACACGTCACGTGACGTGGCGAGTTTGACACCCCTGCACTAGAATATAAAGTGAGAGCAAACCACATTCCTTTCTAGCAAAAGGTGATCACATGATCCTGATGAGGTTACCTAGTTTGGGTAATGAAACATCTGCAAGAAAACAATCTCAGAGGGCACCAAGGACCCCTCATTTTAACTCTAAGCTACAAATATTCTCCTCTCTCACTTAGAAAAAGATGTCAGAATCCAAAGAATGTGGAAAATAAATCAACCTCAGATCTGAAATGGAAATGTTTTCTTTGCTGTTTGTCCTAATGTTTGGGTTGTAAGACTTGGAAGTCTTCTCAGATGATGCTGAAGTCCTTTGAGCTTTCACCAAACTGCTAAGCCCAGAAATTCTCCTGCATTTTTCCCCCTACCAAATTGCATTCAATTTAGCGAAGATAAGATGATAAGGTAAGGTGAGATGAGATGAGAGGAGATGAGATGAGATCACGTGAAGTATTAATACCACTTTACAATGCCTTGGTAAGGCCACACTTGGAATACTGCATCCAGTTTTGGTCACCACGATGTAAAAAAGATGTTGAGACTCTAGAAAGAGTGCAGAGAAGGGCAACAAAGATGATTAGGGGACTGGAGGCTAAAGCATATCAGGAACGTTTGCTGGAATTGGGTATGTCTAGTTTAATGAAAAGAAGGACTAGGGTGACATGATAGCAGTATTCCAATATCTCAGGGGTTGCCACAAAGAAGAGGGAGTCAAGCTATTCTCCAAGGCGCCTGAGGGCAGGACAAGAAGTAATGGATGGAAACTAGTCAAGGAGAGAAGCAACCTGGAACTGAGGAGAAACTTCCTGACAGTTAGAACAATTAACCAGTGGAACAACCTGCCTCCAGAAGCGGTGAATGCTCCAACACTGGAAGTTTTTAAGAAGAGACTGGACAGCCACATGTCCGAAATGGTATAGGGTTTCCTGCCTGAGCAGGGGGTTGGACTCGATGACCTCCAAGGTCCCTTCCAACTTTATTATTATTATTATTATTATAAGATAAGATGAGATAAGATGACCTTCATTGTCATAAATCTACACCCTTACATATCAATAACATAAATATTAATCACTGTCCATCTTGAATAGATAACAGAAAGAGGAAGCTTTAGAGTTCACAAGGTTAATACTGTATGGAACAAAACTGTGACTGAATCTGGATGTTCTGCTTCGGATCATCAGATGAATTTGCTTTAGAAATTCTTCCAAGGAGAGAGAAGAGTGTTTGCGGAAAGACTCAGGGATGGAGGGTGATGTTTCTGCCTTTTGTTTAGTTATGATCAAAGTGCAGGTGACGTTCTTGCACTTTCTCTGTACTATCATTTCTCCTGCAGCTTCTCATACTTCCATTAAATCCCAAAAGAAAAATCACATGAGGGAATTCTTTCTCCCGCTGGGATTTTTCAGTAATAGTACTACCATCATTGTTAAGGAGGAACCTTATCGTGGAGAAAGTATGGGAGAAATTCTCCTTCCCTGGAGAAACATGGAGACTCCATCACTTAATTTCTCTCCATGCAAGTTCAGTGCAAAATTTTGAAAGGCCATTTGTGCTTAACTTCAGTCTCAGCCGAAGTGAATTTATAGTCGTGAACCAGCACAGCATGCTAAGCCAAAATCAGATCTAATCACATTATGGCTCTGCATATTGTGTGAATCAGACTAGAGTCTAAAAGAAAATGTTAATTTTGTCCCATCCACTGTGGTATAAGTAGTCCTCAATTTACAATCACAATTGAATTGAACCCAAAATTTCTGTTGCTAAACAAGACACTTATTAAGTCTATTTTATTCCATTTAACAACTTTTCTTGTTAAGTGAATCACTGCAGTTGTTAAGTTAGTAACACAGTTGTTAAGTGAATCTGCCTTCCTCATTAATTTTGCTTGTTGGAAGGTCGCAAAAGGTGATCACATGACCTCGGGCCATCCCAACCATCATAAATAGGAACCAGTTGCCAAGCATTCAAATTTTGATCACGTGACTCATCAAATTTGCAGATGACACTAAGCTGGCAGGAGCAGCCAACACCCCAGAAGACAAGCTCAGGATCCCAAAAGAACTTGACAGACTAGAACAATGGACCCTATAAACAACATGAAATTTAATGTGGAGAAAAGCAAGGTTTTATACCAAGGCAGGAAAAACCAAAGGTACAAGTATAGATTAGGTGAAACCTGGCTCAAAAACAGTAACTGTGAGAAGGACCTTGGAGTCCTAGTGGACGATCACTTAAACATAGCCAGCAGTATGCAGCAACAGCCAAAAAGCTAATACAATCCTTGGTTGTATAAACACAGGCATAGAATCAACGTAACGTGAAGTATTTATAATCCTTAGTAAAACCACATCTGGAATACTGCATCCAGTTTTGGTCACCACATTACAAAATAGATGTTGAGACTTTGGGGGAAAGTGCAAAGAAGAGCAACTAAGATGATTAAAGGCCTGGAGACAAAAACATATGAAGAACGATTGCAGGAATTGAGTATGGCCAGTCTAGAGAAAAGAAGGACTAGTGGTGACATGATAGCAGTATTCCAGTATTTGAGAAGCTGCCACAATGAGGAGTGGGTCAATTTACTTTCCAAAGCACCAGAGGGCAGGACAAGAAACAATGGATGGAAACTAATCAAGGAGAGAAGCAATCTGGAATTAAGGAAAAACTTCCTAACAGTGAGGACAATTAACCAGTGGAACAACTTGCCTTCAGAAGTTGTGGGTGCTTCATCACTGGAGGCTTTTAAGAAGAGACTGGACAGCCACTTGTCTAAAATGGTAGAGGGTCTCCTGCTTCAGCAGAAGATTGGATTAGAAGACCTCCAATGTCTCTTCCAGTTCTATTCTGATTGATTGACCATGGTTTTGCTGCAACAATTCAAAGTATGAAAAATGGTCATAAGTCCCTTTTTTCATTGTAACTTTCAACAGTCACTAAACGAATGGTTATAAGTCAAAGATTATATATACTCATTCCATCCTTCCTGGAGAAAAAAAGCTTTTTCTTTGCGTTTCTCCTCTTTTCTCCCTTACTTTCTCTTATCCATTGCAGTTGATTTATCCTTTGCAATTTTCTTTTTTGGAGGCTTTTTTATTTGCTGCCAAATAAATAATCTGCCAAGATTATTTCTGTGCAGTCTGGGCAAGCCATTTGCCCTGGTGTGACTTAGCATTGCATCGTATTCTTTGGGTGTGAGACAGTATTGATTATTGTGCAGCTGCTTTGTAATGCAATATATGCCCTCCATAAACTGGGGTGCCATTCAGAGAAGTTTAACAATCTGTGTTAACATTAGACTTGTCTGGGTTTTAATGCCTAGCTGCAAATAAAGCAAGAACATGTTTTGGAAGACTGAATTCTTATACACTAACGCCAAGATGCATACCGATTCATAAATTGTGTTGCCGACACTTTACGATCTCATAAACTGGAAGCAAAAGGCAGACAAACGGTCTTGAATCTCGAGGGACTAATAATTTAAATCACAGACACACAACTTAATTCAGGCTGCACTTACATGAGAATCTTCTTCCCTGCGTATCCCAAGTAGCAGGAGAAAATGAAAAGCGCAAAGAGAAAGGCCGATCAGAAACCTGAAAAGAAAAATAAAGCAATCAAATCCTCCAGCCCATTTTATATTCATGTCAAGAGCTATGGCAAGCATCTGAAAACAGCTGAAGATCATTTCTGCAATTGGCCTAGAAGGAGCTCAGCAATTTTATTTCAGGCCATGGCGGGTTTTGTAAATTTTGATAGCAGAAGTAAAATGGGCAAAGCTCAATCAAAATAGCACTAGAAGTCTTTAAGGGAAAGAACCAGAAACTGCGCATATCTTGGAAAAAGCAAGGAAATGCTGCACACACATTTGGTTGGGATCCTGATTCCCAACTCCCAACAATTACTGGAGTTATACTTTTTGGTCTATTTTAACTATGATTTGTTGAGGAAGCCATCGTGGCCTATTTCATTCACAGGGCCCCGCCTAAAATGAGCATTCACAACCCGAAGTGGCTGGATTTAGTCAACATGCTATGCTAAAACCCAGCTAATTACATTTGCCGTTTAGCATAATGTATGAACTCAGCTGCCAGATCAGAGGTTGCGGAAGGATTTCATAAAGCAAGAACCAGGAGTTCAGGATATTAACTAATTAATTCATTCATTCATTCATAGAATGTATATGGCCTCCCACTCACTTTCAGTGTCTCTATGTCAGGTGTCCCCAACTCCCAGTCTGTGGACTGGTACCGGTCGCAGCATGCCAACAACCGGTCCACACAAACAAGCAAAGCTCCATCTTGATTCTAATGTGATTTATAAGTACAGCTGCTATTGTGATTGATGCATATTTACTTCCATACAAACATCTAGAAATTATTTGGAAGTAAGGCTTGGTTACGATGAAAATGCGTGTTTACGAAGAAGTGAGTCTTCCGTTGTCTTCCATAGAAGCTACATCTAGGAAAATAAGCATAGCTTTGTAGCCTGCATCAATTAACAGCATTCAAATTAATTGAATTGGCCTGGGTGATATCTGATTATTCGAGCATTGGCTTCATATAGCAACTCCAATACTATATTTTTCCATTTGTAAGTACTATGGCTTCCTCAGCACCAGGGTGTCCAACTTTGACAACTTTAAGACTTATGAACTTCCATTCCCAGAATTCCCCAGCCAGCATGGGAATTCTGGGAGTTGAAGTCCACAAGTCTTAAAATTGCCAAGGTTGGACACCCCTGCTCAGCACAATTTACCTCAGCCTACCAGAAGCAAACCAAGCTTAGATGTGGTGGGGCATCACTTTCCTATACAAAGATATTATCAGTTTTGTGAATAATACAAAATGGAAATGATGCCTTCTGGTTCCACCCCCCACCCACCCCCACCCCCCGCGTTAGTTGGTGAAATGGGCAAACAGGGCTAAATCCATCAGTGTTGGTGTGGTACAGTAGGCATTCAAAGGTCAGGGTCTTCTGCCAAATTTTCCGCAAATTGTTTTTGCAGAATTATACATTGTCTTACTCTTATGTACTGTTCCCCTGTACATTTGGAGGGTGAATCAGGTCTGATAATTCTAGGAACAAGAATTATTTCACATGCAAATGGAGCATAGTTTTAGGAGGAGAATTTAATTCCTGGGCCAATTCATAAAAATCAAGTTGCTTTAGATTAAATTGGATGACTCATAGGTGGCATTTCTCCTGTCAGTACACATTTGCTATTCTTCTACATTTTTCTTGCAAAACAGCTTCCCTCCTATGTCCAAGCACGCTGCCATCTTCATTCCACTTTATGCCTCTGAAAATAATTGTTGCCTACAAAAGTTTGTACTACAATGATTGTGTTGTAGCCACAAGAGCCACAAGAGCCTTCGTTGGTCATCCTTAGATTCAATCAAAGAAATTGGACTTAATTTAGTTATGACAAAGTTAAGTCTCACTGATTTCTCTAGATCCCCTAGGACAGGAGTCCCCAACCCCCCGGTCTGTGGACTGGTACCAGGCTGCAGCATGCCAGCAACCAGTCCGCACAAGCAAAGCCCCATCCACGGGATGCAGGCAGCACACAAAACCACACCCCCTCCGGTCCACAGAAAAACCTCTCTCCACGTAACCGGTCCCTGGTGCCCAAAAGGCTGGGGACCTCTACCCTAGGAAAGCAAGGTCACTAAAGATCCTTCTACTGCGATAACACCCAAATCATTTAGTGGTATTATTTAGGATCATTGTAAGGATCATATTATAAGGGATAAAAATGACTGCTGCAAGACCGCTGATAGATTTGTTGTCATTTGCAGGAACAAAACATTTATAGATAATCCTCAACTTATAACCACATCGGGGACCGGGATTTCTGTTGCTAAGCAAGGCAGTTGTTAAGTGAGTTATGCAATTTTATGACCTTTTGCAGCCGTTGTTAAGTGAATTGTACAGTTCGTAAGTGCCCTAGAATAAGCAAATTACCTGGATTCTTACCAGTCAGCTTGATCAGACCCAGGTATGGGGCAGACTTTATAAATTATAACTTTATCATAAGATTCAGGGGATGGGTGGGTTGCTACAAGATGGCTTAACAGCAAGAGGAAAAGGAGAAAATAAATGTTTTCAGATTTAATTGCACAATTAAAGTGGCAGGAAAATGATACAGTAAGCTATTGCTCAATTGCTTAAACTCAATCATATATGCTTCCTAGTTTTTCACTCCTAAGATTCTTGTGCTTAATCAGAGTACTCATTTACCCAAAAATACAAACATATAGAGACAGCCTATGGTGGTGTTTCTGGAGAACTAGACTTAGCTTTCTTTCTAGTTTGGGGGATTAGTCCCTACCTACTTGGCTTGCTAGATTCAGAAGACAGCAAATGAGGTTGGCATTAAAAAAAATTGCAGGTATCCTTCAATTAATGGCAGCAGTAGGGACTGGAATTGCCATTGCTGAGCAACATGGTTGGAAAGCATGATGTCACATCTCCACATCACTTAGTTACAGCAATTCTGGCATTTCTGGTTGCTGCTGTTATGTGAATCCCACACGGTCCCCACAAGCAAAGTCAATGGGGAAGCAGGTAAAGCCAAAGGGGACAAACACAGGTACACAATATCTTATAACCTGCAGCTTCTCTCCGGATCATTTTATTGCCATTAGCGGAACGTCTCTGAACGCACTAAGACAAATCCATTGAAAACTGGACAAGCTTTACTTGGTTCAGAAGTAAAATGGATTCAGTCAATCCAGTAGAATAGATACAGCGATGAGTTCCTTTGGCAGAACAGAGAAGATCAGGCTTGAGAGCAATGTAGGCAGGATACACCTGAGTTACAAATGCATGTTATGCTCAATCCTTCCCCAGTTCTACCTGATCACTCTTCCGTGGAAAGGCAGAGTCAGCCTCCTGAGTGCTGTAGCAGTCGAGCCACAAAAGAGTTGAAAGCCCACATCAGGAGACATTAATCCTTGATTTCCCCCTTCTGGATGTGGCCCCTGCCTCATTGGGGAGAGAAATTTATATGCCGTGTCTTCAGACCACTACCATTGTCTCAGCTCCAACCCACAATGGAGGCTGCTTGAAGTTGGCTTCAGCTATTCCAGTTTTCATGTTGTTCCAGAACTTCCTCTTCTCCCAAACGTGGACATGATCTAGCATGCTTCACTGACATTGTGGTGGATGATGCAGTCGGCCTGGGTTTTGCCTCTCCCCTACTGGCCACCAGAAGCTGGCCACGCCTTTGCTGGGCCACTATGGTTTGGCAGAAGCATCCATCCAAGAATGCCTGGGTGGTGTTATCCATAGCTCTTGTTAGATCTTATGTTCCTGATAATACCTGGTTTTTTTCAAGGCTAGTTTGTCAACAAACTCGCTTTTGAGTGCTTTTCTGTTACATGGAAGGTCAATTTAAACCAAGAAAAAAGAGCCACGTTCTTCCACCCCGTGTGTCTGGTTCTGCCACCAACGAATGCATTGCAGATAATTCTCAACTGACAACCATTCGTTAAGTGGCTGTTCAAAGTTATGACGCTGCAAAATACGATCATTTTTCACACTTACAACCATTGCAGCATCCCCAGAGTCATGTGATCAAGATTCGGACATTTGGCAATGGGCAAGTATTTATGACGGTTGCTGTCTCCCCAGGTCATGTGATCCCCTTTTATGACCTTCCGACAAGCAAAGTCAACGGGGTTGTAAAGATTCACTTTGCAACCATGTTGCTAACAACAGTTGCAATGACTCACTTAACAGCTGTGGCAAGAAAGGGCATAAAATGACAAAACTCACTCAACCACTCTCTTGCTTAGCAGTGAAAATTTTGGGCCCAATTGTGATCGTAAGTCAAGGACTACCGTTACAGAAGTTTCTGCTGATAAGGGCTTGAGGGGTCATATTTGCCCCTGCTTTTATTACTTTGGGGGGAAAGTGTGCGTGTTTTGCTTACTTCACACAATTTGCATAGTTCACACCCTTCTATTGAGAACTGTCCGCCATGAATTATTGTTGTTGTTGTTAGTTGCGAAGTCGTGTCCGACCCATCGCGACCCCATGGACAACGTTCCTCCAGGCCTTCCTGTCCTCTACCATCTTCTGGAGTCCATTTAAGCTCACGCCTACTGCTTCAGTGACTCCATCCAGCCACCTCATTCTCTGTCGTCCCCTTCTTCTATTGCCCTCAATCTTTCCCAGCATCAGGCTCTTCTCCAGTGAGTCCTTCCTTCTCATTAGGTGGCCAAAGTACTTGAGTTTCAACTTCAGGATCTGGCCTTCTAAGGAGCAGTCAGGGTTGATCTCCTCTAGGACTGACCGGTTTGATTGCCTTGCAGTCGAAGGAACTCGCAGGAGTCTTCTCCAGCACCATAGTTCAAAGGCCTCAATTCTTTGGCGCTCAGCCTTTCTTATGGTCCAACTTTCACAGCCATACATTGCAACTGGGAAAACCTTGGCCTTGACTATATGCACTTTTGTTGGCAGGGTGATGTCTCTGCTTTTTAGTATGCTGTCTAGATTTGCCATAGCTTTCCTCCCCAGGAGCCATGAATACCCCTGCCCAAATTGCCGTTCTTCATAGTAGTAGATCAGGATGGATTCTCTACTCCATGCCGTTTCTCCATACCTGTTCATCTGATTACAGCAAATAGGAGACATATTGGCTGAAGCAGGAGACAGTGACATCCCCCACACACACATACAATGCTCCACTCATTTCCTCTTCCATGCCTGTGATCTGTCATATGGGCTACTTCTGAACGTGGGCCTAACTCTCCTTTGAAAAGAGCACTAAATCGATGTCCAAGAATTGCCCTGATGACAACCATGGATGGGAAGGGAGCAGGATGACATGCACGAGAATTCTGTACCTGCAGCCTCTTGAGGGAGGGCAGGGTCAGAGAACTTGTGAGTTGCTTGCAGATGCTTGCAAGCATCTGTCTACACTTCTCCATCCCATCCTCGTCTCACTGCTCATTCAAGAGAATGATTGGCAGGTAATGGTTGGTGGGAGGACAAACAAAATCAGAAGAATCCATCAACTTTCCTTGATTTGTCCCAGATTAAAACTATAACACCACAGTGGGTCTAGTACAGGGGTAGGCAACCTTGGCTCTTTTATGACTCGTGGACTTCAACTCCCAGAATTCCTGAGCCACGAGTCATAAAAGTCCACGAGTCATAAAAGAGCCAAGGTTGCCTACCCCTGGTCTAGTAGGACAGTTTGGATAACACAACAGCAAATTCTGCGCTGAGGGACGGAAAAAAATAGAAAAAATCAGAAAAAGGGAGTTTTGGGAGAAGGTCCAGTTATGTGGGCTACCCTAAGTACTTGTCGCTCTTCCAGGAGCCCTCTGTTAATTTCCTTTATGTGTTTGCATGACAGAGCTCACCAGGGAAGGTTACACCCAAAGCTGTTGGGAGCTAAAAATTACTCCTCTCTAACCCAAGCACAAGGGCTGGGCTGCTGTATCTAGGCTGCAAGAATTCTGGGTGACCACTAGATGGCACCACAGAGTTAGAGTTTTCTACTGTGGACCTACTAAGCTATTTCATGCAAATATGGCCTTCATAATTGTCACTGACATTGTTGACACATGCAGTTACTGTACTGGATTTATATTTCTCTAAGAGGTTGGCGGATTATTATGGTTTGGTTAAAGCTCTGTGCCCTGTTATTTTTTTAGACGTTTTTGAAACCATGAATGTCCTGAGCTATAGGCCATTCTCCACCTTTGTTCTTGGAGTACTTAGCGTAGGAAACAATTTCAGATTTTTTTCAAATGTAATTGTACCCAGCATTTGTTTGTCTAGTACCTGCTGGCTCCCTTTAGCCTGTATTCATTTTGTGACCTAGACAGGGATTCAGCTAAAGATACAGAATGCAAATCTGCCTACAAGAATCAGAACTGCACTAAGGGATGGGTAACCATCCAGAGGGGGCTATTTCTCTTGAACTTGCTTACCTGAATCATAAAGCAGATTTCCACTGCAGATTCCCAGCTTCTGGGAACAGCCTGGGCTGCCAACTCTTAGCATCCACTTCTAAAATGTCCAGCAAACTGAAAGGAAAAGGAAAAGGCAGAGAGATCTTGTGTTAATGGACTCCAGTCTAATGCAGGAGGATTCCGATTTAAAGGAGTACTAGTCAAGGTGCAAGATGCAGGACGGTATATTATGTCATTGTTTAGCTTGCTTGGCAAGTTTTTAACCCCATGTTAATCTCTCAGTTCACTTGGTGGGCAGCCATCTAAATCGAATGAATGAATGAATGAATGAATGAATGAATGAATGAATGAATGAATGAATGAATGAATGAATGAATGTAATTTGTTGGAGGTTCGATGCAAATCAGTAGCCAGGAGTGAAGCCAAAATGAAATATATGAGTAGAGGCTCCAATTCTCTGCCTTGTAGATGTCCATGTTTCTATACCCACAGTTGCCTTTTTCTTTCCGATACCTTCTTTTTCTGTCGTTTTTCCTCTCCATCAGTTTTTTTTTTTTAAATTAGGACCACGAGCTGCATGAGGGTATATACACTGCTACTGGGGATATAGCAGTGATGTCACTGCAGGGTTATCGACTATAATTGTACCAGGTGGTTTTTGAGGCAACCAGGCTCCATCCATTTGGAAAGCATTTTAAACAATAACCTTTTAAATTAAAATAATAATACTCTTGGTGGCCCTAAGCTCACACATTCACAAAACCACATGGGTGCTGGTAGCTCTCGACTGACAGCCACAACCGAACCCAAAATTTCCATTGCTAAGCAAGGCAGTTGTTAAGTGATTTTTTTTGCCCCGTTTATGACCTTTTTGCCACAGCTGTTAAGTGAATCACTGCAATTGGTAAATGAATCTTGAGGTCATTAAAGGAACCTGACTTTCCCCCATTGACTTTGCGTGTTGGAAGCTGGCTGGGAAGGTTACAAATGACCCTGGGACAGGGCAACCGTCATAAATACACGCCAGTTGCCAAGCACCCGAATTTTGATCATGTGATCACAGGGATCCTGCAGTGATCGTAAGTGAGAAAACTGGTCATATATCACTTTTTCAGTGCCATTGTAACTTCGAGCAGTCACTAAATAAATGGTGGTAAGTAGAATTGCCAGTATAGTGGAAAGCAGAAACAGCCATGGTGTCTGTAAACTGAGTTTCAGGAAATCTAACCGGCATTGTCTGCTGTTGCTAACAGGAACAGACGTGCTGCCAGCAATCGGGAGAAGGAAATGAGGAAGAGAGATAGTAGCCAGACCAATTGTTCACTTGGGCCAGGGTGGTTTGTTGCAAGGATGGCAACGTCCAGCCTATTAATTCTCTAGGCTGAAGCTCGGATCTCTTTGGACAAATTATCTACAGGTAGTGCTTGATCTATAACCATTCATTTCGTGACTATTCAAAGTTACGCCGATACTGAAAAAAAATGACATGACCATTTTTCACACTTACAACCATTGCCGATTGCCCATGGACACATGATCAAAATTTGGACACCTGGCAACTGGCATGTATTTATAACAGTTGCAGTGTCCCAGGGTCATGTGATCATCTTTTGTGACCTTCTGACAAGCAAAGTCAATGGGGAAGCCAGATTCACTTAGCAACCATGTTACTAACTTAACAACTGCAGTGAATAACAACAACAACAACAACAACAACAACAACAACAACAACAACAACAATAATAATAATAATAATAATAATAATAATAATAATAATAATAATAATAATAATAATAATAATAATAATAATAATAATAATAATAATAATAATAATAATAATAAAGTTGGAAGGGACCGTGGAGGTCATCTAGTCCAACCCCCTGCTCAGGCAGGAAACCCTATACCATTTCAGACAAATGGCTGTCCAGGCTCTTCTTAAAAACTTCCAGTGTTGGAGCATTCAACGCTTCTGGAGGCAGGCTGTTCCACTGGTTAATTGTTCTAACTGTCAGGAAGTTTCTCCTTAGTTCTAGGTTGCTTCTCTCCTTGATTAGTTTCCATCCGTTGTTTCTTGTCCTGCCTTCAGGTGCTTTGGAAAATAGCTTGACTCCCTCTTCTTTGTGGCAGCCCCTGAGATATTGGAACACTGCTATCATGTCCCCCCTCGTCCTTCTCTTCATTAAACTAGACATACCCAATTCCAGCAACCTTTCCTTATATGTTTTAGCCTCCAGACCTCTAATCATCTTTATTGCTCTTCTCTGTACTCTTTCTAGAGTTTCAACATCTTTTTTACATCATGGTGACCAGAACTGGATGCAGTATTCCAAGTGTGGCCTTACCAAGGCATTGTAAAGTGGTATTAACACTTCACATTTACTTGAGAACTGTGGCAAGAAAGGTCGTAAAATGGGACAAAACTCACTTAACAATGGTCTCCTTTAGCAAAGGAAATTTTGGGCTCAGTTGAGATCATAATTTGAGGATTACCTATATTAGCAAGAATTCCTTCATGGCATTTTTTTAATATTTGAATAAACACAGGTTCTCTGTTCCATGTATTTCAGAAGACACCAGATTTATAGAGAAGAACGCAACCTAACCGTGGGTTCACTGGTTCAGCTCCGACACGAAGCAAGCTGGCTCCAGTTCCACCTGGGGATCAATCGCCATGCTTTGTATCCACGGGCCAGCCCTATGGTTGATCAACTCCTTAGGGACACACAGAAGTTTAGTACTATCAGTGCTGGTGAGTAATGCTTTGAATCTTTCTTAAAGGAAGGCTGAAATAACAGAAATAACAGAATAACTGAGTTGGAAGGGACTTTGGAGGTCTTCTAGTCCAACCCCCTACTCAAGCAGGAGGCCCTATATATACCATTCCAGACAAATGGGTGTCCAGTCTCTTCTTAAAAGCTTCCAGTGACGGAGCACACACAACGTCGGAAGGCAAGCTGTTCCACTGGTTAATCATTTTCACTGTTAGGAAATTTCTAAATTTCACTGTTAGGAAATTTGTTAGGAAATGCCAGACCTGGGATGCAAAATTAATCCAGATGACCACTAGGATGCACGAAGAGTTAGAACCTGTAGAAATCAGCCACATACAGTTCATATTCTTGTGCTTCATGCCCAGATCACAGGTAGGGCTGCAAATCAATTAAGAATGGTTAATTGCTTGGTATCCCAATTTGCCTCTCAGGGTTGCATAGGGTCAGAAGATTTCGGGTGTTTTAATTACATGTAAATGTGGTTAAATAAACTTAATTGTTGTCCTGATCCCATCTACAGGGCGGGGCAAGGGAGGCAAGTGATGGCACATCTGTCATGACACAATCACACAAGTGATGCACTGTGCACTGTTGGTTTCATGATATCACTGACATGAGTTTATGAATTAAAAATTATTTGTACGATGGTGTCATTGGGTACGTGCAATCCTTGTGGCTTCTCCCAGATTTCTTTGCCCCCCCCCCCCCACTCTTTGGAGAATAACACCTAAGACAACATTCGAGTGAAGGGCCTTCAGTCTGAAGAAAAACAGTGTACTCCAACCTATTTGAAGAAGACTTCAAATTATTACAGTGGCAGTGTCTGTTCTTGTGAAAGAGCAAACACTTCAGCTGTGGGGTTCCTCTGATTTTTATTTCTTTTCAAAAAGCGTCAAGCAGCATTAAACACAAAAGGAAACATATAATCAGGAGGAACAGTGTAAGGGAATCTGTTCGAAAGGAAATTGAGAGCGCAGTCAGAAAAAGCGGGAAGAAAGAGAATTTCCTGGAAGGGAAAATTCTGGTTGGGAAACCTTTCTACCCCCAACTGCTTTACATACCCTTTCCCAATGTACAGGGTGTCCACGACTTACAGCTATTCATTCAGCAACGGTTCAAAGTTACAATGGCGCCGAAAAAAAGTGACTTACAACCAGTCCTGACACTTACGACCACTGCAGAATCTCCACAGTCACATGGTCAAAATTCGGGTGCTTGGCAACTGGCACATATTTGCAATGGCTGCAGCGTCCCAGGGTTATGTAATCGCCATGTGTGACCTTCTCAGCCGACTTCCAACAAAGCAAAGAAAATGGGAGAAGCCAGATTTGTTTAACAACCACATGATATACTTAACAACTGCAGTGATTCCCTTAATAACCATGGCAAAAAGGTTGTAAAATTGGGCACAACTCACTTGATAACTGTCTTGCTTAGCAACAGGAATTCTGGTCCCATTTGTAGTCGTAAGTTGAGGACTACCTGTATGTGTGTGGGGCAGTGGTAGAAATTATTGGATACAGTAGAACCCTCTCCGCCAGTTTTTACTTGCAGTGAAACCTGAATAAATCCCACAGGAAATGTATTTGGGGAATTTGAGAAAAGCCACAATGATGTCGTGGTCCTGATGACAAATAATTTGTAATTCATAAACTTTCATTCATTCATTCATTCATTCATTCATTCATTCATTCATTCATTCATTCATTCATTCATTCATTCATTCATATCTATTCTGCCTTTATTATTTTCACAAATAACTCAAGGCAGCAAATATATCCAACACACCTTCCCTCCTATTTTCCCCACAACAACAACCCTGTGAGGTGAGTTGGGCTGAAAAAGCAGGACTGGCCCAAAGTCACCCAGCCAGCTTTCATGCCTAAAGCGGAACTAGAACTCTCAGCCTCCCGCTTTCTAGCCTGGTGCCTTAACCACTAAATCAAACTAGTTCTCATACATTCATATTGGTGATACTACGATTTAATTTTGCTAGCTAGCCCTGTTGGTCCCCTTTGGTTCCCTTTGCTGATCCCCCTTCCCACTTGCACAGACGCTGGCAATCCTGCTGTTAGCAGGACATTCACCTGCCTTCTGTCTCCTGTCTCCCTTCCTTGTGAGAAAACTTCCCAAGGTTTTCTTTTTCATTCCAGATTACAGCCAGGATGAGAAAGCCTTGCTCGGGGCCTGCGACTGCTCCCAAAGTAGGTGAACTGCTATTCTATCTGCTACCCCTTTTGACCAATGTGTCACAGGAGTCCTTTTGCCGGTGGGGGGGGGAGCGATGGAGTTCTGTTAATGAGATGTATGAGCCAAGTCCTTAGTGCTACCCTTGGGCTTTATTTAGGGCTCTGTTTCACCCAGCCCTGAATGTTTAAAGGCAACTCTAGCGCTGTGGTGTAATTTCCCTTTGGAGTTGAGCGGCTATTAAAAGGCTTGCTGTGCATTTGTTGAACCGGTATCAGTATCTCTTCCTGACCTTGAACTGGATCCAAAGGGGGCACCGGGACTTGAGAGAAATCTACTGGGAGGAAGGGAGGAAGGAAGGACATTCCTTCATCCCTGATCCCCTCCTCGAGGAGATACAAGCCGCCTCGTCCTGCTCTCAGACTTCCCTCCCCTCTGAAGCAGTCTGTCAAGAAGTGCAAAGATGACAGGCAGAAAGAGGGATTAAGAAAATGGCTTTGTCTCTTCCGTGTTCTGGCAGAAATGTTACGCCTGCTAAATTGACCCAGCTCATTTTGAACCCTGCATTTTCCAGCTGGATCAGTGAAGGTGAATCCTGGATTCCTTTTGCCTGTACCTTGTACAGGTAGTCCTCACCTTACAATCATCCATTTAGTGACCGTTCAAAATTACAATGGCGCTGAAAAAAGTGACTTATGATCATTTTTTTTACACTTATGACCATTGCAGTGTCCCTGTGGTCATGTGATCAACATTTGGCCAACTGGCTCATAAATATGACAATTGCAGCGTCCCAGGGTCAGGTGATCACTTTTCTCAATCTTCTGACAAGCAAAGTCGATGGGAAGGGCAGATTCACTTAACAACCACGTTACTGACTTAACAACTGCAGTGATTCATTTAACAACTGTGGCAAGAAAGGTCGAAAAAGGGGGCAAAAGTCAATAAATGTCTTGCTTAGCAACTTACATTTTGGACTCTGTTGTGGTCTTATGTCGAGGACTACCTGTACATGGGTATAAATCAATAATTTCTATTGGGCTAAAAGCACCCCACAGCTTTTAGGTGTTTAAAATGCATGATTTTACATCAATAGAAGCACATCCAGGCAAGAAACCTCTTCAAAAAAAGGAGTTAGAAGATCATAAAAACGAAAGTAATAGCTCTCTCAGGTCAAGGTCAAATCCTGGGAATCCCCATGAATCCCCCTTGGCAATAGTGTGGAAGTGGTACTCAGGGCCTCTTTCCAGATTGTTTTTGACTAGCCAGCAGCTTGGGGATTTCCTTAGGTCTCCTACTGATTTCCAGACAAGGTCTGACTCTGCTTAGCTCTTTTTTTTTTTTTTTAAAGATCAGCCAGCATTAAAAAAGAGGGATTTGCAAGATAAAATATACCACACACATGCACAATCCACTCTGCTAGTTTCATTCTCTTCCCATTCTTCTTTGGGGTAGCTTTGATAGATGGACTCTCCGGACTAGGATCACCAGTTAAAATGGGAAATTTGGAGGTCTGGCCAAGGAGTGTTATTGTGGTCTTGTTCTTCCTCCAAGAGGTCTAGGACAGGGGTAGGCAACTTTGGCTCTTTTATGACTCGTGGACTTCAACTCCCAGAATTCCTGAGCCAGATAACTGGCTCAGGAATTCCGGGAGTTGAAGTCCACGAGTCATAAAAGAGCCAAGGTTGCCTACCCCTAGTCTAGGAGGATAACCATGTGAGGCAGATTTGACAAATCGCCATAGGTCCAGGGTCATCCATAGAGTTAGTGAATATGGATTTGGGCTCGCCCCCCCCCCTTGGTTTTCATCCAATCCTCTACCCCTACCAATTCTCACATCTCCACAAATCTCTGAGTTTTACTCTAGAATATCAAACAGAGTGGAAGAAGAATTATTTACCTCCTTCCCTTCATTTCCCAGAGCTATACAGGTAGTCCTCAACTTACAACACTTCATTTAGTGACCATTCAAAGTTACAATGGCACTCAAAAAAGTGAATTACAGCCGTATTTCACCCTTACAACCATTGTAGCATCCCCATGGTCATGTGATCAAAATTTGGATGCTTATCAACTGGCATGTATTTATGAGGTTTGCAGTGTCCCGGGGTCATGTGATCACCTTTTGCAATCTTCTGACGAGCAAAGTCAAGGGGGAAACCGGATTCATTTAACAACCATGTTGTGATTCACTTGACAACTGTGGCAAGAAAAGTTGTAAAAGGGGGGAAAACTCACTTAGCAACTGTCTCACTTAGTAACAGAAATTTTGAGCTCAGTAGTGGCCATAGGTCAAGGACTACCTGTAAACAAAGCAGAAAAAGTATAACTTAGTACAGATCAGTAAATAAAAATGAGGAAATATTATATTGGAAATTTTCAGGGAATTCTCAGAGTTGTAGGTTGAACATACTTTGAGACAGGTGCTCTTTAATAAGTTAGACCTTCACTATTTTAAGTTCAATGTAGCTTATTACTCAACATAGTAAATGGCTTCCAACATATAGAAGCGAACTAGATACTGATCTTCATATACCACATCCCTTAAGGTGTTAGAAGCTCATTTCAATTCTTTCTTAAGACAGATATTATGTTTTCTGTCAAATTACTAAGCAAAAGCTTTGGGTTTTGACATTTGAACAAGGAGCTGAATCTCTCTTCGTTTCTCAGTTGTAAAGCCCAGCGGGGTGCACCTGAAACTTGTTTTGCGGTTCCAGGACTTCGGGAAAGCCATGTTCAAACCAATGAGGTAAGCTTGCTTCACTTGAAAATGGCCAGAATCCTTTTCACTAAAGCATTTTTAGCAAAGCTATAGATGTTGTGCAGATAAGGAGGAGAAGGAGCAGGCATTTGAATTATGTTCTTTTTGTGGTGGCAGGTAACGTGATAATTTTAAAAAAAATATCCAAGGTCTACTTTAGTACTTCTCATCTTTTCCCACCTCTGCATGTCCATAAATTGTGCTGCTGATTTTCAGCAATTCTATGGAAAGAAAGAGGGATTGGAAGCTGCATCCTATACAATCACACTTGGTTCCTCCCAACCTCAGGGAAAAGCTAATGCTGTGCAAAGATTTTGAAGGGAATTCAAAATGAGTATGCAAGAAGATACATAGAAGTTGCTGGCTGACTAACTGCCAACTAGGTGTGACCATTTACATCCTTTAAAAATTATAGAAAGAAAGAATGAAGAGCAGATGAGGGATGAGGCAGTTCAGACCAGTGCAACGTAGCCAAAGAGGGAGTTATTCTGACTGTTTGCTCTGGTGTCCTGACTCTAGCTGGGAGCTGATCCAGTGGTGGGATTCAAATATGTGAACAACTGGTTCTCTGTGTGGATGCTGCTTCCGGAAGTCCATTCTGGGCCTGGGCAACAAAAAAATAGCTACTGGTTCTGCCGAAGTTGTGCGAACCGGCAGAATCCCACCACTGAGCTGATCCCTTTTGACCTGAATAGCAACTTTCCTCCTCAACTAGACAAATGGGCCAATCTGGGAAGGCAACAGAAGAAACATAGCATAAGGGTGGGCAACTATGGCAACTTTACAACCTGTGGACTTCAACTCCCAGATTTGACAGGTCATCAAGTTGCCATAGTTGCCCAACCCCTGTCATAGTTGAACCCCAATTCCATACCATGGCTATTTAGTCTTCTCAATTATTATTAAACATATTGGTGGTGCTGGTTAGTTTGAGCATAAGACCAGGTCTAGAAGAACACGAGGGAACCAAAAAGATCTGAGCCGCTGAAAAGCAGAAAGAGAAGAAAGGAATCCTTCTTTCTTTCTAGCTACTGTCAAATACTTTTCTTAGACTCAGAAAGATATTTTGTTTTACACACAATCTCCTTCCTGTTAATTACCTGGATATTTTCTTCAGACAGAACCGAGACGAGGAGACTCCAGAAGATTTTTTTTACTTTGTTGACTTTCAGAGACACAATGCAGAGATTGCTGCTTTCCACCTAGACAGGTAATTCCCAAGTGATAATTACCTCCTGAGTTATTTGTCTAGAAAAGAGCTTGACTGTAGCTTCAGAGGGGCGAGGCAAAAGGCACAGAAGACAAAACTGTGTGAGCAATGAGGGTAGGCCACAAATTTTAAAGCTATTTGCGTCATGGAATGAATGTTCTGCTCTTCCCTTTTGGCCATTAAAAACTTTAAGCTTCATCAGCATAAGTACTGATAAGGGGGGAAAAATCACATTATTGGGAAGAACTATCATTCTATTCTAACTATCGGGACAGAAATTGTATTCTGTATATAGTCCTTGACCCACAACGATATATGAGCCCGGAATTATTGTCATAAGTCATGCTGGTTATTATGTGGGTCTCTATGTGACTCTGCCTGATTTTACAAGCTTCTTGCTGCTGTCGTTAAATGAACACAGCATCCATAAAGCGAACGCTTACATTTGTTAAGCGAATCCATTGTCCTCAATGGGCAGTTTTTGCAGAAATTGGAAGTGAACACCAGTTTCCAACAAAAAAAATGTTGTAAATTATGGTCATATGACTGCAGGATGCTGCAAACAGCCATAAATGCAGTCTGGTTATTGAATGCCGAAAATGTGATCATGTGATCCCAGGAGGGGAACAGCCATTGGAACTTGAATAAAAGTCATAAGTAGCCTTGGGGAGGTCCACCATAACTTCAAATAGTGGCTAAGCAGCCGGTCATAAGTCGAGAACTACCTGAAAAGGATTCTCAGATTTAATTTCCTCTTGTTCCAGATAGGACTTGTATAACACCTTCAAGATTCAATGCTGATTAGTCTAGATCATTGGTGACAAATCTGTGGCCCTCCAAGTTGCTATACTTCCCAACATCCCTCATCTTTAGCCAAGCAGCTGGGGCTGCTGGGAGTCATAGTTCATCCACATTGGGGATCTGCTGACTCCTACTGCTGATATAACTACATTCTCCTACCTAATAAATGATGATGTATTCCCTGGACAGCGGAGTGAAAAAATAAGCAGGGAATATAGTAGTTTCCTCATCATTTCGTGCTCAGCGTGATTTGATGATTGATTTGTTTTCTCTGGCCATCTTTAGGTGCATAAAAGAACCTGTGGGATGAGGAAAATTGTGGTGGCCTATGATCTAGGCATGGGGCTGTGATAGAAAGGAAAATACAATTTCCCATTAGTTTCAGACTACAGCTCTTTCTTCTAAAGCATTGTGCAAACTTTTCAGATAGTTTTATCTTTATTTTTACTGATTTTATTCTAACTTCTTCGATTGTTGTGAACTGCCCATAGTCATTCAGCATGCAAGTTTAATAGGTAATTATTTAATAAATTACTATTAGTTATTTGAAAGGTCACTTCTTGCTTCAGATCATTCTAACTTTCTAGAACATAATAGGTTATATCATACTTTCTGCAAGCAGCTTTCCTGCTATTTCTCCTCCATATCTACCCTAATTTAGAAGAAACCTGTTCCATTAACAGTTCCCACTCCACTAGTGGATGAACACCCACCAGACACCACCTACTGCATGTTCATAGTTCACATATTACAAATGAAATGTAACGAAGAAGAGGGAAAAGAAATTTGATACTGTCTCAAGCTGCCTAAGTCTTATTTATTTGTTTATCAAATTTAGAAATCTGTCCATCCATCTATCCATCTATTTATCAAATGTAGAAACTGCCCATCTCCTTCACAGAGGGACTCTGGGCAATGTACAAGTAAAATATAAAAACATAAAAACTGTATATAAAATTATATAAAGGGCAAAGAAAGTTAAAATTCAGAATTAAAAGGTGGGGAAGAGAGCTTTCAGGGAGCTGACCAGCCCCATGGCTGCGCGCTCTTCTCTGAGGCCCAGGCAAGATGGCAAAACCAGGTCTTTAGACATTTCCAAAAGGCCAGAAAAGTGAGATGTTTGTTTGTTTGTTTGTTTGTTTATCCATCCAATTGTTGATAACTCTTCCACCTGTTTCCCACCAAGCTGCTTGTATTATATTAGCCTGTCATTCGGAGCACTCTTAAACTCCCTTTTTTCTGCTTGTGATGATCTGGCAGGTCTGGTGGTAGATCATGCTTGGATTGATGCATTAGGAGTCCTGATCAAGCTCCAAGTCTATGCTTTATTTGTGTTTTTATTCTGCAAACAGCAGGCTGAAAAAGCCAATTCTTGAGGGCATTTTAAGAAGCTTCTGTGCCATTATTAGTCAGTCTGCTTGGCAGTTACTGACTCACTAACCAAATTGCTGACACACACACACAAAAACACTAGACCCCATAGCATCCTTTGCAAGCTGTATGGCATTAATCAGCACAGACAGTAGAAATATCTCCCACATTTCAGCATTTACAAGTTGGGGCAATATTCTTGCTGGCATCTAACGTTTCACTTGAGCCATCCATCAAATGTCTTAATGAATTGCGTAAGTGCTGGGGAAAACAAAGCAGCAGCAGCCGAATGCAAGGGTTGTGGAGGATCGTAATAACCCCCCCCCCCTGTGTAATTAAAGCTATTACAGGATAAATAAGTGAGGGCTTGCTTAGATCCAGGTAACTGCTGTTAAATATTAGTAGCAGCTACTGATAAAGGAGAATATTTGTGGCTCAGGGTTGAAATGAGGGGACCTTGATGCTTTCTGAGCTCCATTGTTTTCTTGCAGACATTTCATCACCCAGTGCTAGCACTGATGGGGTTACCTAGTTTGGGTAATGAAAAGTCTGCAAGAAAACAAGCAAGCTCAGAGAGCACCAAGGTCCTCTCATTAGTAGCAGCTGCCAGTGTTAACACTCTTATGGCATACGACATAAAACCCTCTTTGTTTGAGCTATGAATATTGTATCATACTATTTCTTTCTTTGGGTAATTTGTATAATTCCAGACCTTTTAGATAACTTACTTAATTTGTGATTCTAATGCAAAGGAGGACAAAATGGACCAGCATGAAGAGAAGTGTTACATTTCAGAGGATATAATTTTATTTATTCTATTTATTTATTAATTTTTTATGCTGCCTATCTCCCCCCACCCTCTCCCATAAGGTGGTTATAATAGATTAGAATAGCTGCTCTTGTTGAAATGTCTCCATCTGTGCTATTATTAAAGATCAAAATGTTTTAATTCTCAGTCCAGTCAAGTTACATTCCTGGAAATCCTTGTAACAGAAGAAATTGTCTTATGATGAATCAGAGCAGTGGTGTATCCAGCTTAGCTTTTCCCAGTGTATTCTGCAAATGTATGGGGACTACAATTCTTAGAATGTTCAGAATGTCTGAAATTTCTGAGTTGTATTCTTAGAGTATTACACCAATAAAATGGTGTTTATCAAGCAGTGCTGGCTGAGGAATTCTGGGAGTTGAAGTTCAGACACCTTAAAATGGCCAGGGTTAAGAAACACTGCAGTAGGGTATCAAACGGGGAGAAAGTTAAAGTTCAATTTGGCTCATTGGCCTTCTCCAGCCTGGTACTTCAGTGCTCACCATTCTTGTGATGAGAACAACTCTACGATTTTCCCCTTCCCTGGGATTAAAACATGGCTCATTTGCCTATAGTACATGAGCTTCTTCACTGACCTACCATGGAAACCTCATGTTGGGAAACATTTAACTAAGTTACTACTGCAATACCCCGTCCTTGCTTGCAGAAATGTGTCAACATCCAACTTTAGAAAATGAAGGGCCCACATTGAACCCACGAGTCCTACATTCTGATCAAGATACAAAAGATACTATATTTTCAGCCTTCTGTATAGTTATGCATTTGGCTTCACCCTACTCTCTTTTTGTTTTCATTAGGACTACTTATTTGCTCTGAATTTTCCTGAAACTAAAAATTACTTACATATATACCAAGAGAAAATAGTTGCCATTTTCTAGTTGGCTAGGAATCTGACAGAAGCCCGATCGAGGAAGTTAAATGGGCACAGTCTTCTCCATCCTGTTAGAGAACTTTCATGTCCAATTTGCAAGTTCTTTCTTTGAATACTTGCAGAAAATTTAATCCAGCCCAAACTTAACTGTAAGCCAGCAGCCCTGGCCATCCTATTCTTTATTCTCAGCTGGAAGTCAATATTCTGAATATGGTCATGTTCTATAGATTTTTTCCTGTGGAGCACAGTCAACCTTCAAAGGATATTGTGAGAACAACATGGAAGTTGCTATAGGAACTTGCTATGGACTACACCATATAGAAAGTTGCTATGGACTACAGGAAGTTGCTATGGAAGTTGCTATGGACTACACCAGGGGTAGGCAACCTTGGCTCTTTTATGACTCGTGGACTTCAACTCCCAGAATTCCTGAGCCAGCCATGCTGGCTCAGGAATTGTGGGAGTTGAAGTCCACGAGTCATAAAAGAGCCAAGGTTGCCTACCCCTGGACTATACCATCACAATGGCAGATTAACAAAAATATTATGCTAAAGTTTACAAAATCTAACAGATAGACCAGATTCAGTTTAACAAAAAGGAGATTTGCATTGGTCTGAGCAATACATTTTGCCCTTTGCAGAATTCTGGATTTCCGTCGTGTCCCTCCAGCAGCTGGGAGAATGATTAACGTTACAAAAGAAATTTTAGAAATGACAAAGAACGAAATCTTACAAAGTGTCTTTTTTATTTCCCCAGGTAAGTTTCTTTCATAGATTTATATTCAGTCTTTCTACTTCGGTGAGTACTCGAGGTGGCTAGCAACATTTTTTTTAAAAAATAAGACCATTATAAACAGTTGAAAACATGAAATAAATTAAATTAAGAACTATAATCAGTTTACATTAAAATTCCTGGTGAAAGAGATAGATAGATAGATAGATAGATAGATAGATAGATAGATAGATAGATAGATAGATAGATAGATAGATAGATAGATAGATAGATAGATAGATAGATAGATAGATAGATAGATAGATAGATAGATAGATAGATAGATAGATAGATAGATAGATAGATAGATAGATAGATAGATAGATAGATAGATAGATAGATAGATAGATAGATAGATAGATAGATGTACTGAGCTTAATTGGGAACAGGTGCAGGAAGCTGCCCTGAAACTGTTAGCAGACCACGTGGCCTGCTGGGCTAGACTTGCTGCTGAAAGGGCTGATTAGGGTGCATTTGAGCGGGAAAATACGTTGCATTGATTGGCTGGCGACGCCCCAGGCTGAATGTATAAAAAGGGGCGGAGCCATTTTGTTCTGAGTTCTGTTTAGCTGTGAATAAAGAAGTACCTGTTTGTGAGTCCTGCCTCTTCAATGCCTACCAACGTGAGAAACAGAATAGATAGATAGATAGATAGATAGATAGATAGATAGATAGATAGATAGATAGATAGATAGATAGATAGATAGATAGATAGATAGATAGATAGATAGATAGATAGATAGATAGATAGATAACCTTTATTGTCATTTTTTTACTGTGGGCACAATGGCACACATTAAAAATGAAATTTAGTTGCTTGCTCTCAAAATGTACACATACATAACACACATTTAAACATACCATATACAACATATGTATAGACCTACACTCTTACATATAAGTAACATATAAATATTAATCACTGTCCATCTTGAACACATAACGGAAGGAGGAAGCTTTACAGTTCACAAGGTTGATACTGTATGGAACAAAACTGTGACTGAATCTGGATGTTCTGCTTCGGATACCACGGAGCCTCCTCCCAGAAGGTAACAAGGAAAACAGTTCATGAAGAGAATGTGTAGTGTCCCAGACAATCTTACGGACCCTGCTCAAGCAACGCTTATATGCTATGTCCTGGATGGAAGGGAGGGAACTGCCAATAATCTTTTCAGCCATCCTCACCACTCTTTGCAGCACCTTCCTGTCTGAAGCAGTGATGCTTCCAAACCAGACTATGATGCTGTAGCATCTTCACAGGTTTTCTGAAGTATAAAGATATACATGGAGCCATGTGGTATAGTAGTAAGTATGAGAGGGACCTAGGTGTCCTACTTAACTATGAGCCACCAGCGTGCTGTAGTAGCCAAAAAAGCCAATGTAGTCCTAGGCTGCATCAAAAGAGAGAAGTGATCAAGATCACATACTGCACTAATGAATCCACACTTGGAATACTGTGTCCAGTTCTGGTTATAAATATAAAATATAAAAAAGATGTTGGGACCCTAGAAAGAGTGCAAAGAAGAACAACAAAGATGATGAGGACTCTGGAAGCTAAACTGATGAACTGTTAAGGAAACTAGGTATATCTAGCCTAAAGAAGAGAAGGATTAGGGGTGACATGATAACTGTCTTCCAGTACTTGAGGTATTGTCACAAAAAAGGGATTGACTTATTCTCCATAAACACCTGAAGGTAGAACAAGAAGCAATGGGTGGAAGCTCATTAAAGAGAGATCCAACCTAGAAATAAGGAGAAATTTCCTGACAGTAAGAACAATTAATCAGTGGAATGACTTGGCTCCTGAAATTGTGGGTGCTCCATAAATAGAGGTTTTCAAGAAGAGACTGGACAACCATTTGTCTGGAGTGTTATAAGGTCTCCTGCTTGAGTAAAGGGCTGGACTAGAAAACCTCCACAGTCCCTTCCAACCCTATGATTCTAAGATACATTTCATATTCTGGAAATTGTACAGAAGAAGGCCTGCTCCAATATTCTAGGAAGATGAATCTGGGACAGTGGGGGTTTCTTTCAAAGTTTCCTTAAATAGTCATGCCATAAGCTATTTATGACTTGAAAGCACAATGGCAGCATCTTAAATTGAGATGTTCAAATTATATCACCTTTCCACCTGCTCAGATAAGAAACACATTTCTGTACCCCACCTCAGCATGAATAAAACCAATTATTCTATTGGAGATGGACAAGAATAAATGTTTCAACTGCTAAAGAGGTATCACTTTCAACACTCTCATGACTGAGAACTACCTTTTTCCAGCACTGCTGGTGAATTGGTCCTCTTTAGCTTTTCTCTTGCCACACAATAATCTAAGAATTTAAAATAGTAGATACAAATACTCAGCTTCGCTGTAGTAGCATGCAAATTTTGATAGCCATTCTAAAAGTTGTGGACAAGCTAGTACAGGCCAAGCCAGAGGTCACCAGCTGTTATGATTGTGAGGTGTTTTGACAGATGGCTATACCCATAAGATTCTTGCAAAATTTGCTCCAAGCTTTGTTTTCCACTTTGTATGACCAAGATTGCTCTAGGTTTAACCAGGCAAAATGGGAGCAACTTTGTCAGTATTCCCACTTAAATTTAGTTGGAAAACCTGAATTAACTAACCAAATGAGCAAATGCAACAAAATTGAGATATTCTTCTCCAGGTGTAAGTATCCACAGATACCCTGCATGTTTATATAAAACCTGTGTGCCCAGAAAATTTGTCACATTGGAAAGACTCTTGTATTTAGCTATCAGGGAGAGCAAGTGTTAGTCCTATCATACTTCCCTGGCAGCTAAATCTCTGAACACTGTTTAGACATCATAATTGTACTAAGCAGTAATATATAGCCCTCCCATCACACAGGGTGACTAACAAAAAACAAATATTCAAAATAATTAAAAACAAAAGCATTAAACATGCAATTAAAATAGTTAAAAACTGAAATAAAAATACTTATAAACCTTAAACACAATGCAACTATTTCACAGACATTACAGCCCTATGACAAAACCAAGTTTTAAGGGCCTTATTATTACTACATTATGCAACTTTGAAGGACCATCTTTTCCCAATCATATCTACCCACCCCACCATGACAGAGAGGCAGGAACTGTTATGATTCCACTCTCTTAAGGACGTCAGTCTACTGGAAGGGCCTTCTCTGTGGTGGCTCCCTCTGTGTGGAACAGGGCTCTCATTTTGACATTGGTCAAAAAGCCCTGAAGACATGGTACTGCCAACAGGCCTGGGGACTCCAGAGTGGCACAGAGTCCATCAAGGCACTGGTTTGATTGTTGTTACCAGATGAGTGGAGGTTTACTGGTTTTTGTACTGGTGTTTTGTAATCTGCCTGGGGTCACCATAAATTAGGCAGCCATATAAATTTTCTTAATAAATAAATAAATAAACTTATGGGCATCAGGTGTCATTATGCAATCACACCATTTGCATAATGACTTCATGATGAGCATGTCTTCATTCTAATGTCCTTGTGGCTTGTTATGGACAACCTCTGTCCCTGCGTCAGTCTTGAGTCTCATACAGCTTCCTCTCTTTATAGCCAGCAATGTCTGTTTCTTTGCGAAGTGCCCTTACATGTGCAAAACGGAATACGCCGTCTGTGGGAACCCTCACCTGTTGGAAGGTTCCCTCTCGGTTTTCCTGCCTTCTCTCAACTTGGCACCACGAATCTCCATCCCTAATCCGTGGATCCGATCTTATAGCTTTGCAGGAAAAGAGGAGTAAGTGGGTAAATGGACCTCTCTTTTTGCTTACTGCTCAGACAAAGGCTATGCTTTCAAAAACATGCTATGCTACGTTTATTGAGCAGGACAGCTTCAGAAAGGCCCTCGGTCCTTCTGTTTGTGCAGAAGAGAAACAAGGATGTAATCCTAGACACAGTTACTGGAGGGTAAGTCTCACTTAATTCCCTGGGCTTAGCTCGCACCTCGATTTTGCATTCCTAATCTGGCCCGTCCAGAAGCAACCAAATGCATTTGGACCAAAAGTCCTAACCACCATAGCCAAGCTAGCAATAAATGCTGTTTCTATTTTCTATTGTAAAATAACAGCTTCCTGGAAGTCCAACAAGAGCTGATATACGAAGAGGTGTGTGGGCATCCCTGTGGGAAGAGTGAAAAAATTAAAAAAAAATTATTTCTCTTACTAGCCCAGCCTGGATAAATATTGCTTCTGAAGCTATTATTTTCCATACCTAGCCAACAGAAGCTCTTTGGGTGGTTTGAGGCCTTTGAGTTGCTGAAGTGGAATAAAACAAAAAAAAAAACCACCTCTCATGTGCATTATCTTAAGTTCATTGAGGAAAATCAAGATATAAATATGAAAAATCAAAAACATTAAATGTAGGCTTACCTTGAAATATAAATACAACTGTGGAGGGCCCATTATTATCGTGATTGTGTTAAGGAGAGGGAAAACGAATGAAACTTCTTTTCCCAACAGTGTTGAGAGTGCTCAAGCTTCTCTACAGATGTTCTTTAGATGTTTTAGAAACCTTGACAGTTTTGAAGATCCTTGCCTATTACCTGCATTCACTTTTTGCCCTGGACTCAGGGATTCACATGGCAGGCTAGACCCCCAAACCTTTAATTTTATTTTAGAGTCCATTGTTGCACCACCGCCTTTTCCCTCTGTTTTCAAGAAAGACAGCAGATGGGGAGAGTGCTGATGCCAGCAGCAACTCTCTTCTCTTTGATTTTTCACCCAGGTGGGAAGTAAATCCTCTCTACTGCAATACCATGAAGGAGATTTATCCTTACAGCAGTGGCAGCCGGCTACTCAATATCATTGACATGGCCATATTTGACTTCTTAATAGGTAAGTAAGAAGAGGGAGGGATTGTGATCCTCATGGATCTGATGTGTTCTGTCCAAGAGTGGAAATTTTTCATGTGGCATAAAATACAGCTGGCTTAGAACATGCTGATAAATTCAAAACTTTCCAGGTTTTCTGAGCTGAATCCTCTGGTTTCAATGTGGAGAGCGGAAGGGATTAGCTAAAATCCTTATCCTATATATCCAAGATCACTGCCACTGTGACTGCAGTCATGAAATCAAAAGACGCTTGCTCCTTGGCAAACTATGACTATGGCAAGCACATTAAAAAGCATCACCTTGCCAACAAAGTTCCATATAGTCAAAGCCATAGTTTTCCCAGTAGTAATATATGTGGCTGTGAAAGTTGGACCATAAGAAAGGCTGAGCGCTAAGAAATTGATGCTTTCACATTGTAGTGTTGGAGAAGGCTCTTGAGAGTCCCTTGGACTGCAAGGAGATCCGGTCAGTCAATCCTAAAGAAAATCAACCCTAGTTGTTCTTTGGAAGGACAGATGTTGAAGCTCAAATACTTTGGCCTCCTAACAAGAAGCGAGGACTTATTGGAAAAGGTCCTGATGTTGGGAAAGATTGAAGGCAAAAGGAGAAGGGGAGGGCAGAGGATGAGATGGCTGGATGACGCAATGAACATGAATTTGGACAAACTCCAGGAGACAGTGGAGGACAGAGAAGCCTGGTGTGCTGTGGTCCATGGGGTCACAAAGAGTCGGACACGACTTAGTGACTGAACAACAACAACAAACAATACATCAACAATCCAGAGGAAAGCAATACTTTGGGGTTGTTGTTTTTTAATGTTTTCTCCAAGAGCAAAAGTTGGTTCATTGCACAATTAGTTCTATTTTATCCTCACAACATTCACATTGAAAAACAATGACTGCCCCAGATCATCCAGGGAGCTTCTTGGCTTAGTCCATCATTTTAGCATTCAAACTCTCCATTTGTGCTTGGCTTTTTGTTTTTGTTTTTTATCTGCAATGGCCAAATTACATCGGATAGAAACATAGCAAAAGCAAATATTAAAACTGTAGTCTCTCTCCTCAGATCCCAGGCCAGGTGTACTGATTCTTATGCTTTCTCTGTGCTTTGAATATTATATAGTCATACAAAAGGAAAAAAGCTACACATTCATTCACTCATCCATTCCAGTTTAGATATTGGCAGTTTAAAAAATGCCAGATGCACTGTGGCGTGAGATTTTGTCTACTACTAGTCCATTCCAATGGATTAACTTCACAGTGATGTTGACGTGCTGAATTGTTTATGCTCGCTTTGTCTCCATGTTAACAACTCACACACATAGGCACATGCCAGAACAAGCCTTCTAAATGTTTTGCTTTCCATTGTGTATTCTTCCAGAATTTGGCAGCAGGCAGCAAACATGTTTTATAATGTATAGCAATGTCTCCAGTCAATTGTTTGGAATTTTGAGACATTACTGTGAGCTCCCTTGGAAAATGGTTGCCATTCCTTGATGGCCTTCAGAAGGCAAATGGGTAACGTTGCTTCTCATCACTGCTTTTACCTCCCAAGATGCCTTCTAGCCCCACAATTTTTTTTGGGGGGGGGGGTACCTTTTTCTCCCAAGACAATTGGATACACATATACTAACAGAGCATTGAATTATTGAATATAATAGGACTTTTTTGCATTGATGCAGGACTTAGTGTATGTCTCAGGAAATACCTTAATTTTTAAATCAAAAGAATGTAAAAGCAATGACCAGGGGAGTGTGGGAGACCCATGCTATATATCCCAAATTTGCACTACTTAGGAAAAGCAGTCCAGCTGTGCTCCCCTCTACTGGGCAAAAGGATATTGCACACTTTTACCAGACTTTCAAATGTCAAAGTCTTGGCCTCTTTGGGAAACCACATATCTTACCTCCGCTGAGCTTCAGCCAGAGGAAGGAATAATGAAATAGTTGAAAAGCCTGGAGTCCTAATATAGAATCCGGAGTGTACATGCCTTGAAGATTAATAACCTTTCCTGTTAATGGTGGTTTCTAGCTGGATTGCAGCATAGCAGTAAAGCCTAATTGACCACAACATGCAACATTAACAGAACTACAGAACAAATGAGGCTGCAATTTTGTGCATACACACTGACCTGGCTGTAAATCTAAAGTAACTCAAGAGGATTTCCTTTGAACAGGCAATCATGAAATTATCCTGACAGTCATGCTAGTTTCTGGGAGAAAATAGTGACATTTCATGCATTAATATATGTGTATAACCAGGAACTCCAATTGAGTCCAGTTTTTAAACCCCATCCAAAGAATTCCAGATGTTCACTTGAGCACAGCTGCAAGCTGAGCAAAGAAGGCCCCACAGGCCATAAGGAAAGCATAATAAAGTAAACCAATCCATGTTAAGGAAACCAGTTCTGCATCTGCATCCTGAATTGTCAGCCTACATGACCCAAAAGCTCTCTGTAAGCTCTTTAAGTTGCTGGTCCTCTCACATTAAAAGGGTTTGATATCTCTCATCAGCAGTTCTTAATCTATGGATCCAGGCTGATTTCTGTATTTAAATATTGGAAGTGGGTCTGCATGCGTTTGTTTTCCATGCTCTTCCTTTTTGTCTTCTGAAAGGTAACATGGACCGCCATCATTACGAGATGTTTACAAAGTTTGGAGATGAGGGTTTTTTGCTTCATTTGGATAACGCCAGAGGGTAAGGCAACTACTACTCATTATCAGCGTTCTCCCCACCTAAGCACTGGCCTTGACAATTTCCAGATAGAACTGGACTTCAGTTACACAGATTGCAAAAATATAATCAGACATAACATTGGTTTAGACAATACTGTATGATAAAATCCCAAGTTAAACTAAAGCAGGGCTCCTATCTGCTTAGGAGTTGATAGCCCTGTTTCCTTCCCACTTTTTTCCTCCACACTTTCTTTGAAGGGAGGAGACCTAGAAACTGCCTTAAACTGACCTACTTCATGACAAGCGGTAATTGGCCAGGTTCATCTGCAGCAGAAATAAATTAGCTACATTCAGGCTGCTCATAGTGCAATCGATGTTCCTTTGCACTATGCCAGAATGTTTGATCCTCTTGTCCTGGAATGTTGATAATGACCAGTCCTGCATCTCCAGGGAATTTGGCAGAAGCTACTCCGGATGTCCTTGAAGAGGCCAGGAATTGATTTGTAGCCAGCTGCATATCAAACCTGTAGGTTGCCTTTTGGCCTTCCTGAAATTGATACCTTCTACATGTGTGGAAGGGCAATTCCATCGAACTTGTTTACTGGCTAGTATTTACTTCAGTTATTGGGTTTGGAAGCGTGAATTTACAACTCTGAATTTGACAAAAATATGGTTGGGTCTGTATGATCGGTAAATTAATCCTTGAGGGGGAGGGTGGTTCTGCTTGCCTTGAAGGAAGTCCTGGTGTCTCTGTTCTTCAAGAAGGCATTGCTGACGTGAACAATTTTCATAGTCTCCAAGCTTCCTGATTTGGAGGATATTGTTGAGAAGATGGTCAGGTTGTACCTTTAGAGGGTTGAAGGAGGAAATGAATTATCTGGACTTCTTCAACTGAATTTCAGGACAGGACGCAATACAGACATTGCATTAATTGTCTTTGATGATGATCTCTGGCAGAACCAGGATAGTGGTGCTGCTGGTCCTTGTTTTCCTCAATCTCTCAATGACTTTCAATATCATGGATTAAAGTATCCTTCTGGACTGACAACAGGACTAAGAGTGAAAGGTTCAGTATTGTGTTAGTTCTTCTTTCTCCATGGCCAGTTTCAGTCAACTTTGATGGGGGAAGAGGCCAAGCTTAAATTTCCTGAACTGTAGGGCTCAAAGTTGTTGACTCTCATGTTTAATGTCTACATGACGCCACAGGATGAAGTCACTCATTGACACAGAAGCAGATATCATCAGTTTGGTGATATTTAGTAGATACTCACCCTAGCCATGTGATGCTGTCAAGATCATATCTCATTGCCTGATGACTATTAGAGTCCATCCATTCAGAGACCTTGTTGGTATAGAAACCTCCTGATACCAAGATGCAAAGTACCTAGACTATATCTCCTGTTCATCCTGGGTTTGGGATGTACAACTATCATTTCAGTATTAATGATACCTGAACCCATGCAAGCAGATGGCCCCTCTCAACAGCGTCATGTAGATACTGAACAGTGTAGATGCTGAACAATGCTGAATTATGGCTCCTGCTGGAGGACCTGTGTACTTCAGATATTGCTGAACCACAATTACTAACAGCCCTAGCTAGTGTGCCAAATATGAGAAAAGGCAAGTTATATTCCGTCTTTTCATGGATCTCATACATGTGCCTTAGTCTTTCTAAGCAGGATAGGACTAAATGAGATACATGCTGACTTGATATTACCTGAGCTTTTCAGCTACTAATGGAAATCAATGCACCTGACACGAGCATTCCAATAATCTGCAATCTGTATTGGCTTTAAGCTGCTTAGGTCTTTCTGGGGAACCTGAGAAATTATTAATTTTAACCCAGAGCACTAAAGATATTTATTAAGAAATTCTGAGCATATATAGTGAAGTACTATTCACAAGATCTTGGAAAGAAGCCAAGGAAGCTCTGTGTGTGTGTGTGTGTGTGTATGTGTGTGTGTGTGTGTGTGTGTGTGTGTGAGAGAGAGAGAGAGAGAGAGAGAGAGAACATTTTGTCAGAAGAAGAATTCAGGAATGGTAGTCAATCAGTGCTGAAATAGGGACTTGATCCAATTCAAAGGATGTAGTTTGCAACTGATTTTAAACCAGTTCATACGGATACAGTCGCGTATTTCCAGTCAGTTATGTAATTTCTTAGTTGCAGGATTTCAGAGCAGAAATATCACATATGAATATCAGTACAGCGTAGGAAATTCTCTCTTTTAGAGCAGGACAGGCAATGGCTGGTTCTGTAGTTGTTGCAAAATTGCCGCTCTCAACATCCGCAGTCCCTGGGGTTGGGATTGATGGAAGTCTGGGTTCACCAGCAAGTCACCTCTCTTGTTGTAGGACATTTGGGCTTATGAAACTAGAGGCTGCATGACTAGTGGCACGAGGCTGTGCAGCAAACCAGCAAACCCAATCCCCCACCCCAGGATAGATTGTCAAGTGACTTCAGACGGGGTTAGCAATATTGGAGCTCGCTGGAGCTATGATTTCAAAAATATGGCACATCTATCCTTGGCCTTGGATACAATAAGGCCAGAATTATAGTAGAGGCTGACTGGGAAGTCAAGAGGCAAGAGATAAGGCTTGCTTCCTGCAGTAAACACACCCTTCGGTTATGCTTCGTACTGTTTTCTTGGCAATGTTAAAGAAGTGGTTTCTCAGATCCTTTTTCAGAATATTTTCTTTCATTCCAACTTGGGCCAACAACCCTGCAATTCCTAAATGGTTCCAGACCAAAAAAATGAATCAGACTGTCTCTGCTTAGCTTCCAAGCTCAGCCAGCATTGGCTAGATGCTGCCATCTGTTGATTCTGTCAAGCTTCTTTCAACTACCCTCGGCCTGGATTTTGGATACAAATTCAGTCAGTATCAAGTCAGGCCTTTGTCTCCTATTGACCACTCTGAAAGATAATTCTTTTCCGGCATCCTGGATTGTTTGCTGTGCCCTTAACACTGGCATTTACGTCTTTATTCTTGCAGATTTGGGAAACATTCCCATGACGAGATCTCCATCTTGGCTCCACTTAAACAGTGTTGCATGTAAGTACTTGCCTTTCCACATCAGTCTAGCTAAATAGAAAGGCTACATGTGGCCTGGGGAGCTAGCAAGCAAGTAATCACATGTTTTGCCTAACGATGCTAAATAAAGCAAGCCAAGTTCAAGAAGTCCAAATTGTTAGTACATGAAGCAATCACCAATTTTTTTTCCTAATTCCTCTTTATCTCCCAGATTCACCATCTGGAAAGTGAAGAGTCCTGAAGAACCAGGAAAAAAAGGTCTCACACCTTGGGCAATGCTGCATTTGTTCAACTGTCTCTCTATGTGTGTTTGTGTGTGTTTTGGGTTGATTTCTAAACATCTATTCTAGCACCTTTAACGAAATTATTTTGCAGTTGTTTTAGCTGCCCGGAGTCATTTGCTATGAGATGGGTGGCAAATTAAATAAATAAATAAATATTTTTTAAAATTATCTCCAACTCAGACTACAATGAATTCCAAGCTGCATGCAATCACCAAGATTTCATTGCCTTACTGGATATACACCCGTTCCTTTTCAGACCTGCTATTCATCAAAGCACAAGGAAATTGAGGCATTCATTTTGATCCCTGTCAAGAACATTAAGACTTTATCGGCTTCTAAAAGGAACCAAAACTTCATCCATTTCTTTTGTGTCCCCCTGCAGTCATTTTGGGGTGTAGGATTTACTCATAAATTGTAGTGCCTGTGTTCTCTCCCGGTTGTTCTTTTATTAATTCATATAAATCAGCAGCTAATCCTTCAAGAAGTTGGACAAAGAGTTATTCATCCTCTGGGTTTCTTCCTTCAGCATAACTAACCAATTTCCACTATGTCCCCTCTAAATTTCTATAGAAGCCAATGCCAAAAGCATCATCTGAAGCCATAGAGATATATAGAGCCTCCAGGTCTGGTTTCAAGAGTGGTTCATTACTCACACCTTGCAAATCCATCTGGTTTATAATTATAGGACTGCCACTAAATCTTTTAAATGCCCTTCAAGTCTGTATGCTCTAAGTGGGCTTTTGTCCCCTCCTACCCTGAAATGATCACCTTTTCTTTGCCAAAAACTTTTCCTAACTTTTCCTAAAAGGATGATAGGGTGATTACATTGAATCATTCAGAAATATTAAAACTGCTAATGGTTATTGTCATTATAGCCAATATTTTCCCCTTAAAAACTGTGGTGGAAGTATTTTGGGATTCCCTTGCTGTGTGACAGGTAATAGGTAGGAGAGTCATTTTGCTTCAATTTACTCAAACATCTATTCTGGATATATTATGTTAATTTTACTACTGCTACATATTCCTCAAGTTTGAGCTCCCAAACTGATATTGTTGTCCTTAAATCTAACAGCATACGTCTCAGTAGATTTTTATTTATTTGTTTGCTTGTTTGTTCTGGAAAGACTTCTAGAGTAGGGGTTCTTTTGGTGTGGTTTTTTTTTTAACCCTGAGGATTCAGATCAAGCTTTCTTTTAAAGAATTTTGTAAATAATTATGTGTATTTCCTTCCAATGCTTTTAATTTTTTTACATGACCACCAGATACGATAAGATATTCATTCTGTGCCACATTTCCAACATTTATTATTCATTTCTTTTTGCAATTATGGATAGGTCACATGCAATGGGAGGGAATGCACTGATTTTTACTAATTATTTTTTAGTATTTACTTATCTTTTATGATTCTTTTACTTTTTTAGAAGATCATGTGCAATTATTTCAGATAATGACAAATGGTGATATTAATAGAATATAAATAACATAAATCAATGGATGTTTAGAGTTTTGCAGTGATTTTAAAATTGTAAATTCTATTTACTTACTAACATTTTTCCTTTCGTCCACTGTGTCCTTTCTCATTTTCTTTTTTCCACTGTGTCATTTGTTTTATTTTTCAAATGTGTTAAAATGGGAAAATATGAAAAAGGCTGATAGGGAATGGGCCGAGCAGTATCAAACAGAGAACAAACCTTTTATTATACCAGAATAAAAACCAAGAAAAGTAACCAATAACTCCTTACACCCATAATCTAGACCACGGGTGTCAAACTCGATCACGTCATGTGACCTATTGTGAATTTTTTTACCTTTGCTGAGCCACGGTGGGCGTGGCCTGCACGTGACGCATTCCGGCCCGCGGGCTGCAAGTTTGACATCCCTGATCTAGACAGAAGACAGCTTCTTTAGATTTGACCTTTCCAGAAAAAAGCCTCAAGGCTTCTGTAAGTAGCACAGATTAGGAGCTTGCAATAGTTTTTCATTGTATGTCAAGTGCTCTGTTCAGCTATAAACTGGACACATCAAGGTTTCAAATATGAATAAGAATGCTTAGATTTTGAGGGTCTTTTTTTCATAAACAGATTTACTCAAATCTATCTTTCCTTTCCTTTAGAATAAAGACGACCACCTTGTTACGGCTGCAGCTTTTAGCCAAGTCAGACTACAAACTCAGTGATATCATGAGGGAGTCCCTCCTTCAAGACCGTCTTGCCCCCGTGTTGACCGAAGCCCACCTTTTGGCATTGGACAGGAGGTTACAGATTATCCTAAAAACTGTGGAGAAATGCATAGAGGCCTTTGGAGAAGACATTGTTGTAGCTGATACAAAGCCTTTGGAACCCATGGCTTTTGACAGAATGACACAGCCAAGCTAGAATCAAGGGAAAAAACTAGAACCTGAACTTGAAATGATCGATTGTGCTTCCTTAATCTGGACATTAAGACTTGGGAGGAAGGCAGTCTCAGCAGTCTCAGGAAACCACTGGGTGGTTGAAACCTGCAGCTTTGGCCTCAGATTTATAAATGGGAATCACATACATATCACCTACAATCTTCCTGCCTCTTCTCCAAGAGATTGAAGATACACAATCTTCTGTAACTACAAACTATGTCCTTCTCAGGATTTGGCTGGGCTCATCATGGCTGGATTTGATTGGTGGATTGAATAAAGAAGGGGAAAGACATTAAAAAACATTTCTGGAATGCATCCACACTGAGATTTAGGCCAATATTAATAAGGTGGAAATGTACCTCCTCAGGGATGTTTAGTTTCTGGAGATCTGCAGTAGAAAGTCTAGCAGCCCTTGGCAAAAGCAAGCCATGAAAATGTGCTGATGTGGCAGACATTCTGGCTCTAACCTAGTTTAGACAACCCCAGAAAGAAAAAAGCAGGCATAGAAATGCTACTTTTAAGGCATAAAATTCCACACGTGTCCAGGTTGCCAAGGAAGGGGAAATTGCTCTTTCCTTTGTGTAAGGATCCATCAGTTTGGGATTGTGTTGTGGGTGCCTTCATATGGTGCCAAATGTCCTTGATAGCAAGGCAATGCATATAAGCTGCAATTTCACATTATAGCAATTGGCACTGAATTCTTTCCAGTCATTTGCTTTGGAATAATGAAGACTCTTGATTGAAGTCTCATCACCAGCTAGCCACTGTAGTAGTGCATTTTTCATGCAGCAGCATCATAGTGGAAGCAGAACACACACACACACACACACACACGCGTGGGAGCCTTCACTGCAAAGTCTGAGGTAAAGAGTAGCAAACAGAATGTGGGCTGCAGCATACCAAAGTAATCTACACCAACTCTAAAAGCATTAGGAAACACATATGGAAGTTGAAAACAGATGTTGCACCACAATGCTCCTTTTCAGGGTGCCAGCCAATTGCACACACTTCTAGGAATCTCCCATTCACTTTGACCCCCCCCCTTTTTGCCAATAATTACCCTTCAACACTCTATAAGCAGGGTGTCAACTGACTATGGGTACCAATTTTTTTTTTATTCCCCAGTTCTTTAACTATCTGCCACCGGCAAGGGAAATATTAAGGCTAGTAGGTCTATGGCAGGTCTACATCGTGTCATCACACGTGTATATGCTGGTGAACCCAAGATGTTTGAGGAAATGAGATATCAACTGTTTTTTTCCCTGGTAAATTTATGCAAGATCATTAAAATATAGATTTGTTAAAGTCTGGTTGTCAGAACCATCCACCCCACCCCAATCCTTTGAAGTAAACTTGAGTTTACCCAGTGGTCCTTCAAAACAAGTAGATTTCTTTAGTATACCAAGGAATACTGAGAATTCCACGAGTCGCTCCTAGTCCCTCCAGTAATTCCAAACATTTGTTGGTTTCACATTTGAAAATTATCTCTCTTGAAGATTTCTTGCATTTGATCATGGACATTAACAGGACACATACAGCCTATACACATTGTGTCCAATATTTGTGTGTGTGTGTGTGTAGCCTGCCCCCCCACCCGCAAGGATTACTGGCAGTCATTCAGCATAGGAGGTATGAAGAGGGACTTCTAAGAGCAACAAAAGTTGAAAATCTAATATCAATTCCTACCCGATACTGGAGTTTCACATGATCTTCCAAACCTGATCAAGCAACTTTCTGAAATTCCAACAGCTTCACTATTACTATTACCCATGGAGGCTGAGAATTCTGGTTTAGGTATTTGGAGAATATAAGCTAGGAAAAAAACTTCCAATTTGAGGTATAAAAGTGGTGTATTCCAGTTTTAACAATGAAAGCACCATATTCTTTATGATCCCTATCCGAAGACCTATTTATATATATTTATATATAATATAAATAATATATTTATATATATCAAAGTTAGATCTACAAATAGGAAATGTGGAAATTCACTTTCCAATTGCTGTCTACAGACATACAAAAGCATGTTTATACTTTATTGTACAAGTCCATGCGTAGCATAGCAACCCCTGCAAACCTCCAATTGCTCCTTGAAAGGATACTCAATCATTATTTCAACAACTTTGGGAAAATTACATGGAGACACTCCATAAACTTTCCTGCAGGAAAATACTCAGTATTTGAGTATCGTGTACATTGATAACCAAAGTTTACAAATTTTTATTTTCACTTCAGCTCGATTACCATCTTTGAACAATGGTTCATCAGAGTATTAAATTGGTTATATTATTTTTTATCAATGTACAGTATTTCAGCTCCCTCTACTGATAGTTTCCGGATATGAAGATTTAAAACATTCTTTAAAGAAATTGTCTGGTTCCAAGGCCAATGGAATTAAAGGAATGCATCAGCATTGTCACTTTGGATCTGAGGCAGTAAAAACTGACACGTTTCCATAAAGTACAGTCAATATCTCCAGTGGTCTATTTTTTTGGCATTTTTCCATGTTTTTAATGCTAACATCAATATGAGTTTAAAGAGTGGGTTTAAATACTAACTTGGTGTACTTCATCGCTCATGAGTATATAAAAGGAAAAACCCAAGATGAATTTGTTGGCCGTAATCAAACACTTGAAGTCTATCTACTTGATTATCAAAAGGAATAATAATCCCCTACAATACTGAACACCCCAAATACAGTGTTTCTTATCAAGTAATCTTACAAATTATTTACATTTACGAAAGTCATGTTTTCTTGCACTGTTTGATGCCAAAGCATCAGAAGATTCATTTATTTGACAGTCAGCCCCCAGTTCAACTTTAAATTTTAAAGCAGAGCCCATATTTATTAATTGCTCATTAATTAATCGTAAAACATACTAATGATTGATTCAAACATTTGCTGGAATTTTTGATCTTACGTTTTGTTGATTACAATGCAATGGATCGGTTTGCACATTACACACTAAGCCATAAAAGATACATCCACATTAAGCCCAAAACATTTAATTTTATAATAATAATAAAGTTGGAAGGGATCTTGGAGGTCATCTAGTCCAACCCCCTGCTCAGGCAGGAAACCCTATACCATTTCAGACAAATGGCTGTCCAGTCTCACAGTTTTAGTGCACTGTGTAAACCATGGCTCCATTTTCCATGCAAGTTTTTTTTTATGAATCCCACCGAATTTATATTCTGTATCAAAGAAAACTAGCCCTAACCCAAGTAACTATTTTCCAAGGTGAAGCTCCTTTACAGCGATCCTAGTAAAATAGAGCACAGAGGGAATAATGGCTGAGAGAGACAGGAGAAGAGCTACTATCAAGTCAATGGTCAAACAGGAGAAGCCTGATCTACTTTGAAGAGCTGACAAGTTCATGTTTAACAATATATATAGGGAACTATGCTACATTAACTAAGGTAAAAAAGTGAGTTGGTATCAGAAAAAAAGTAAGACCATCCCCAGCTAGCTTGTTCCAACCCAAGAATTAGCAGGGGAAGGGCCCAGTAAAATGAAACACTGATTACATTTAAGAATTTAAATCATTTTATTGCTTTACCTGCCATTAGGACAATCTATAACAAAAGGAATATATTAGCACATACAGTAAGTCAGACTTATAGTCAGGTAACAATACAAAAATGGTCCTCTGGTTTACTATAGCACTCTAGGGCAGTAGATTTTTTTTAATTTGCTAAGGTGACCTAGCAAAACAGGTTATCTTCTAAAGCCCTGAATGTTAGCTAAGGCAAACTATACCAACTGTGGATTCAAACATATTTAAATTGCACACAAAGGTAAAGCTTTAACTGTGATTAATATTTAACTCAGACGTAGCTGGTTCATCTTAAAATCCTGTTGGTAAAACTACAAAAGGGAGTAAACAGCAAGCTAAAAAGACGCAGTAGTGAAACTTGATTAGAAAGCCTTATATAAAAAAATGTGCATTTTTTTTAGCGCTTACATAACATTTAAAATCTTTTTGGTGCTTCAACAAGGATCAAATCAAGCTTCAAAAATAACAAAGGTATAAGGAAAAATAATCCCTGTAGGTTTAAACTGAACAGAATTTAGAGAAAAAAGTAACATGGATCTCTGAAGACTGCAGGTGGATATCCTTACCTTACCAAAGTGGTTAGGATAAACAGAAGGAATTAACAATGTATATTTTACATTTAATCCAAATCCAGATACGCGGACATATCAACGACTGCCCACAGATTTTTTTCAAAAAATATGCTAAGGTTCCTATTCCTCCAACTACAAAGAATGATTAGCAAATGTTCTTCCAACAGCCAGCAAGTCAGAAAGGTGTATACCAGGTCCAATTGTCCGAGGGGAAGGGCTGCTAACCAGGCAAGTAAGATCTGTAAGAAATAGTTGCATAAACAATGCAAAACACTTGCTGCCACTCCCATATAAAGCTCTACAGTAGTTTTAGATCATTTATGTTACAAATAAACTGACTTGCTTACATTCTCCAACTCTGAAATTCAATAAAGCTAATGGGTAGCACCGAGTGCCACACAGAATATTGTTAACACAAACCTGGTAAATACTGAAAAACATTTCCGACTTGACAACAGGATTAACTTTCCAAAACTAGTTATTCCACTAGATCAATGAGAACGGGAGGCCAAACAAATTAGAGCATGTGTCTCCTTCCAGCTAAATATTTTAGGAGTTTGACAGGAAATAGGCATTGATTCTTCTGCTTCCTGTATTTCATTTTAGCCAGAGTCCTATCATCTTCCTAAATTAGACTGTATATTCCATCCTGCATTGACCACCAGTTACATAAATAGCATCACTGAACTATCTGGTTCCAAAGTTAACAGGGAAGGCAAAGCTTGGAAAGGGCAGGCATAAGACTGCATACATAAGAATGCACCCTTCAGCTTCCTGTTCTAGATAGTGTGGATGGGGTGTTACAACTCACACTAGCTGAGGAGCAGTACACTAGTGTAAACACCTACACCTATATTCAGGGGTTTAGCACATTGGTTGCCCTTTGAGAAAAATCAGGAGAGGCATATATTATAAATATTCACATCTGAGAACAGGCAAAACTTTTTGCTGTGCCAAAGATAGCAACACTTGGCAATAGTTGCCAAAACAAAAGCTTGTATACAAAAACCTGACAAACAATAACCAAGCCATCTTGAAATGGATACAGATGCACAAAACTATCAAAACTTCTAACTCTGGTTTTACTAGAAGCTGATCTCAGTAAACTTTACCAAACATCACCCATATCCAGAACATTTTGCCAAGAGGTTGAGCTGAGAAGGTAAGTTTCTCTGTCCGAGAAAAGGACAGTAGAAAGTGATCACAACCTAAAAGGAACATGGGACTCTCTGCGGAGAACGCACGTTTAGAATTTCCCACTGTTACATCCTTAACTCTACTGCAATAACCGCGGTGCTCAGGAATTGTTCCCAGCAAAAGGAATGGCAGTCACTGGCCATACCGGACAGTGTACATTGCACAGAGAGAAGCAGTAACAGTAAAAGTTTCCATACAATTCCCTATTTTCAATGGGGCTGGGAGCACCAAAATAATGCTCTAAAATTTAAAATGCTGTGAAAAGCAACTGCTTTCTTCCCGTCCCCACCCCCACCCACCCCCCACTCTCAGACAGACAGGAAGCTGCAATAGCCAGTAGCCGTGTGGCTCTGCACAAGAGTAATGAAAACAGTCTGCATTTGTGAAGCATGTATTTGAGAAGGAGGGAGACTTCAGACAGAGAGAGAGACAAAGCTGTTGTACTGCTGGATGTTCCGTTTCAGAATATCGGAGCATGGACCCAAGACACGCTCAAATCTGGGCCGATCAAGCTTCACACATTTTAAGGGGCCACGAGCAACAACAGTGGCAGCACGAGGACGATTCATTAGTAGAGCTATTTCACCTACAAGAAAAAGACATTTATTCCATATGGACCAGTTAATGTAAAATTGATAATTCATGAACTGAACCAAAACTATGCTCTCTTTCATTATGAAAAAATATAATTAACTCTTGAACTACTGTAGCTACTTTTACTCTCATTAGTCCCTGCTAATGGGGTTTAGATAATCATGGATAGCCCACCCTTTCCCCCCTTATCTCCTTAACAGGAAATATTTGATTGTTGTGAAATTTCATTAACATAATATATTATAGAAAGTTTTTGGTTGATGCACCTTGGTATTTTAACTGCCATACTGCAGTCATATTTCATGATCACTTTTGCCTTGCCGCCCCCCCCAAACTAGGGGCATTAAACAGGCTCAAGTCGCTACTGCGATACATTACAAATTCAAATTTCTTTTTTTTGACAAAGAGTTAAAGAATTAAATGGGAGACTTGGATAGCAGTATGGCAGTTAAAATACCAAGGTGCATCAACCAAAAACTTTCTATGTATATTCCCTTGGTTCGGCTGACAAAGGAGGGGAAGAGAGCTGGTAGCCTGGAGGTTAATACACTGCCTAGCATGCAGGCTGCCTAGGTTCGAATCCCATAGAGGGTGTGGCTTGCTGAGGAGGGCAGAATGAGCCCGAAATAGCTATCCAAGTCTCCCATTTAATTCTTTAACTCTTTGTCAAAAAAAAGAAATTTGAATTTATAATGTATTATGTATAATATTGTGCATTGTTGGCGTGTATGCTAACCTAGAGGTGGGCAACCTGAGGCTCTAAGGATATATGAAATCATCAAACCCAATTTTTGAAGCTGCCTCCAGCAATGATTTAAAACTGGAGAAAACTTCTGACATTTAAAGACAGGAAACACAACTAAACCTTTAAAATAAGTTTTATATACATTAAAGGAATAAAATCTCTCACAACCCCAAAGGTGAAAAAACAGAAAAAATCCAAATCCCACTGGTTTTCCAGGATTGCTCCGCTCACTGTGGCTCTTATACAGGCAAAAAGCATAATGTCAACTTTAGTAACCCAAAGGTTGTTTATTCCTGCCTTAATATGAATAGAGATATAATTCCTATCTGAGGGTTCCCATCTGCCTTCAAATGAAAACTAGACTTTTCCTTCAAGTGAAAAGCTAGATCTTAGACATCATAAGTAAAATGTATTAAGAATGAAGAGAAACCATTTCACTCCATTTATTTCCCTTAGGAGAATCACAGATTATTATTCAATGCAATTTTGCTTAGGAGAATCACAGATTATTATTCAATGCAATTTTGCTTCACACCTCAAAATTTGGGGAAGGTTTCATTTGTTTCCAAGTAATAGTGAATATAGAAACTCTTTTTCAAGCTCAGATGGTTAAAAATGTTCTTTTACAGTGTTGGGGAATTGTGTTTTAAAATAAAAAAAATATTTTCAGAACTGCCAATAGACATTAAATCTGGATTAACATACCATGTTTTGGATCCCCCCCCCCGATCCTTTTTTGGGATTTATTTGTAATGAACCACAACTGGCTTAACACCATTTGTGGTTGCAGGTTTTCTACCTGTTGCTCATTGTTAGTGTAGCATATATTAGAATATGTATTTTAGAAAATGATACAATTCTATATAGGGTTGATGGAAAGGTCAAAATATGTAAGCCTCACTTCTCTCTTCTCACATTAATTTCAGAAGAAATGAGTTATGCTAACTACAGTTAACATAGGGCAGGAGACTGCCTTTTGCATACCAAGTGGCTTGCTAGTAATATAATTGGGCTTTGAGGAGCTAGCAAAAAATAATGTGGAGAAGCTAATTGCCTCATTCTAATCTCCTCAAATAACAGAGAAAATCATTTTCTCACATCATTTCTGGAAATGTTCCATAATACCGTGGAAATATATTTAAAAGACAACTACAATGTTCTTTCTTCAAATAATACGACACTGTTTTAATTCAATCCGCAACCCTATTCCAAAGATCATCTTACGACAGACAATACATTATCTAAATAGGGGGATTTTATTTCAATCAATTTCATGATGTTCCAATCCAAAGCTCTTATGATAGATTCCAAGCCAGAATTTAAGAAGATTGCTAAGGACATAAAGCTATTCTGTCATCAGCAGCCAAGAAGAAAGTCTATCATCTTCACTAAAATCTATTTAGCTCTGAGGGATATTGCATCTTTTTCAAGTAACTTTTACTATGCGGATTAGTATCAGTTTGATGCCAACATTTCCTGCTGGAGCAATGTATTTCCCTGACTTAAGCACTATTAGAGAGACAGTGGTGGGATAATACTGATATGCTTATGGGAGCATATGGGAGGTGGAAGGGATGGAAGACAAAGGAAAACTCACCAAAATAATCAGAGGGTGCAAGTCTGCCCACTTCAACAAATTCTTCATGCTCTGACCTACGCTGCAACACAGCAGCTGTACCCTGTAAAGGAATCAGAGGGTGACTTTTTTTTTCTTCTTCTATGTGCCAAGACAATAGTTTCAACATAGATTCAGAAAGCAGAGGCATCTCCATTTAATAACTCAAGATTAAACTGTTCCCATAACCCTTAAGACCCACTGAGAGAGGATGTGTGCCTGCACTTGGTGCCATATATTACCCACAAGTTTGTTTTATAACCAAATTGAATATTCTTTCTGCTGTATCATGATCGATAAATTAAATTTACTGAGAGCCATTTTAAACTCAGTGTAATCTTGCTAGTGTTTTTCTATACATTTTCAAAAATACAATTCATATTTCATGATAAGGATTGGACTCTAATATTGCAAAAAAAAAAAATCAGAGTTAAATCAAGAGAACCGAAGCTAAAGCTGTAACTATCTAACAAACAATACAAATTATGATTACTCACCTCTAATATAATGAAAAATTCATCTCCGGGTTCTCCCTGCACCACAATTTTTTGTCCATCTTCAAACTGTACTGGCTCTAATGCATCAGCCACTGTGAGACGTTCCCATTTATCGAGGGATTCTGAATTAAAAGGTAACTATTTAACAGCAAATTTTGCTAGGTTGCCAAGATTTATAATTAGGGTGTTTATTTCAAATGAGGGTTTTCTGCTCCTATCTACCCCAGCATCCATTATGCAACCTGTTCAATCACAATCTCTCACTTTACTGTGAACAATTGTAACATTCATTCACATCACAAATTTGGCAATTCAAATAATAACATCTCAACAATGCCCAAAGGGTTGTCAAGGTCCTTTATAGCAGATTAGGTGATTATATTTTAATTAATAGGTCAGGATTAAGATAACTGTGACCTCTCAAGTTACTGAAATACAAATTCCAATATCACTCAATACCAGTCACACTATTGGGGCTGCTGGAAGTTAAGAATCTGCAACTTAATGAGGAACTTTTAGAGTAAACACTAGCAATTCTAATGGACATCCCTTTCTGGCAGCATGTTCCAGGTTCAATAAGGAGATTCTCTCTTTCACTCACAGAGCTGGTAATACTCCACAGAAAATGCTCCAAAACAAACCCATTCTGTATCTATGTTCTAAGAAACAAAAACGTTCCCTGAATCAAAGTCAAATTAGTTCTTAGGGTGGTGGGTTATTCAAAATGTTATCCCTTCGTAATAGTTCATCAACACAAGCAAGGTATTTAAAAAAATAATAAAGTGATCAAAAATTGTCTTTAGAAATACCTAAATGCTTACAATTGACAATAGTGTACATAGATCAACATACAACTGTTAATGTAACAGATCCTTACAAGCAATAAGTTTCTCGTATACAGTTGCTTTCCTTTATAGCAAGGTTGCAAAAAAATTTGACAATTTAATATGTAGTACAGAAAAAGGTTCTGAAGCAATGTCTGGACTCTAAAATCCTGTTTTGGAGATAGGCTACATGAGTACATAAACAAGTAAACGATATGGGCATGGGTGTGCGCAAATACACATAGATATATAGGAAGCATAAAGATGTAGGAAAAGAGTTGAATAAAAAATAAAAGACTGAAGGACACCAAACAAAACTGTGGAAGAAAATATTTAAGAGGAAGCAGTAACTGACCTACAGTATATGCTGAAACACGTACAGAAATGAAATACATTTTCTGTAGTTTTTCAGCAATACGAGTTAGTCACAAACCAAACTTTTGTCAAAAGGCAAAATGAAACCCCTGAATTTATGTCATTCAGGCTATTGACAAGGTGTAAGCAGGATGATAAAGAGAACAGCAATACAATACAATGCAAAATAATAAATAAAAAGAAGAAGAGCAGCAACAAAATGTAGAATAACAAAATGCATGTAATATTCTCTATCTGCCCATGTACTAGTAACAGCAAGAAATTTGTCACACTTACCAAGTATTGACACTTTACTAAGAAACTCTTCATACATCTTTCTCTTCCTCAGTGTGCTACCCTGGAAGTTGGGGAAGAAAATACACCTGAAAATCAGTATTATCTCTATTTTGCTTTGTTTTAGGAAGCCAGAATACTCTCCTATCATGAGAGTATTAGTATTAGTTCTGAGTCCTTGGTTTGTTAGTTCCTAATTGAATAGTTGTATAATAAATAATAGTTTAAAAGTGTATTACTGTATTTAGAGACCCAGGAGAGCAAAAAGATGACTTACAATTTTTAAAAAATAAATGAACATAATATGCCATATAGATACTTACACTAAGTATCTATATGGCGTATTATGTCCATTTAATTTTTAAAAATCAGTTTCATGTGCATCCATTTAGTTGTCAGTCCTGCTAAACTTGGGTGGGGAAAGTTTTTGGCCTTTTAAGAGCTTCTTAATGTATAACACAAAAACAAAACCCCTCTTGGGACATAGATACCTGGTCCAATATTCACATGAATTATATTCTGTTCACAGCATTGAACAGTGCTGTTATGGGCATGGCTCTCTACATAGTGTAGAGAGAAGTTATTTTCACTAATTCCTTTTTTCTTTGCACTCTCTAGCCATCATGAGACAAAACAAATTAATTATAAGCAAGAGTTCCTTACTTATTTCTGGCTGTTAAAATAATTTCTTTCTTTCAACCAGTATCTATTTAGCAACATCAATTTAGTTTACAGTTGAATAAATTAATTTTATTAGAATGCTAATGATTGGAGTTCCATAGCCTTCCCACCATATAAAAAGCATTCATTTAAAGTAAGATTCTGAAGTGCAAATAGATTAAATGGCAGATTAAAAAATGAAAAGCTCAACTTGCCCAGCTTAAATGAGGTTTATGAGGTCAGGTTAGAGTATTACTGAGAACTCTGTAAAACCAGAACTCATTCAAGATCATAGTTAATAATATGGCTGAAGACTTCTGAGAAAACTGTTATGTCTGTAATTCACCTTTAACATTTACAATGCAGCAAGTGTGAATTTCAGAAACTGAGCTGTCAAGTCATTCCTCTTCACCGATGAAAACAATAAATATGTTTGACTGGAATTTAGAAAGCTAAAATTGTACAAGTCCCATCGCAAGTGTGGAAATTAAAGAATTGTGCATTTCCGTATCACTTAGTATAAACAGCTAACTTGTGATATCTTTGATGAATTATTTTGGCATAAATGATTATTGTGAGAAAAGAGTATTCTTGGGCAAAAAATTACAAAGCAGTATTATTCATGAATCCTGATGAACAAGAACTCTGCTTAATCCTAAATTAAGCAGAGACATGGGTATTGATCTGATCACTAACATAAACACACCTGTGTCACATCTAACATCCATTTTGTGAAAAGCTACATTCAAATGAAATGATCACTACTCAGTTGTTCTTCCTATCAGTTCATTATAACTCTACCATTTATTGATATATTTCCCCAAACACACCAAAGCACGGTATAAATACATTCTTTTTTTTCCAAGACATTGAAATGCTTACCATAAGGATTCTCCTATAGCTATCTCGATCAATACCCCACAGTTTCACATTGGTTTTTGCTTTGACAGTCGCTGCTCGGGGTGTCCCATAGATCAGTGCAAGTTCTCCAAAGCTGCCTCCCTCCCCAACACTGGTGGCCCATTCACTGTTCACATAAACCTGGAGGAGGAATATATACACATTTATTTCAAAATATATTTTATGTTTCAGTTTTGGTATGTACTTTGTTAATTCTAGTTTTTAAAAAAGAAAATCTTTTTACATTCTGTTTTAAATTTTGTTAACAGCATTGAGGTATTTCCAGAACAGAGTGAAATCAAACAAATAAATAACATCTTAATAATTTCTCATGTGTTCATAATATGCAAATATATTATATGCAAACAGGTTGTTCCTGTTTGGAAAAATGCCTAAGCAATACTTGAATAATAAAAGGGTTCACTCTATTCATTTACCCCAATGTACTACCTAGGGTGCAAGTTACTTTTTATTAATTATGTGCCATCAAGTAATTATTGACTCTTAGTGACCACATAGAGGATGATCTGTCCTCAATCTGATCCCTCAGATCTTCCAATGACAAACCCACTGAAATTCAGTCCAACCACTTTGCTGCTAGACACCCTATTCTTCTTTTTCTATCTTCATTTCATAGCATTAAAAACCTCCAGAGAGCTAGGTCTTCACATAATGTATCCAAAATAGTAATATGAGCCTGGTCACTGTGCTTTGACTGAGAACTCTGGAACAATTTATTCTATGATCCATTTATTTATTTTTTCTTGGCTGCCCAAGGCATTCTCTCAAGAGTCTTCTCCAACAGCAAGGTTCAAGAGAGCAATACTCTTTCTATGCCGCCTTTTCAAAGGTATTACTAGGATTTTTTCCCCCACTGCTTATAGACTGCTCCAATCTGAATGGCTTTAGCTGTATACACATAGTCGTCCTTGACTTACGACCACAACTGAGCCTGAAATTTTTATCCTAAGCAAGGCAATTGTTAAATGAGTTTTGTCCCATTTTACAACCTTTTCTGCCACAGTTGCTAAGCGAATCACTGCAGTTATTAAGTGAATCATACCATCATTAAGCAAATCTGGCTCCCCCCATTTACTCTGTTGTCAGAAGCTAGCTGGGAAGGTTACATATGGTGATCACATGGGACAGGACAACTTCATAAATACAGGCCAATGGCCAAGAGCCCAAATTTTGATCACGTGACCATGGGGATGCTGCAATGGTCGTAAGTTTGAAAACTGGTCATAAGTCACTTTTTCCAGTGCCGTTGTAACTTCAAACAATTACTAAATTAATAGTTTCAAGTCGAGGACTACCTGTATGTGAGCAATCCAAACAGTGAACATTTCAATATAGTAAAACAACCCACTCAATAGAGATGCACAGGGATATCGCAAAACAATAAAAACAGATACGTGCCAATGTAGAGCCCAGGTTTTGCTGAAATAAAATCATTTTGAGAAAGTTCTTGAGCACAAGAATGGGAATGAATCATGCTTCCAGAAGGGAGCATTGTGCCATACAGTGGGAATTACTGCTGAAGAGGCCAGTCTCTTTAATTTCCTATAGGATGGGGAAACCCAGGCCAAGCTCTTTATGTTAAAATTAAATTTATTAAATGTGTATGCCACCCAACTCCCAATGACACTTCGTTGTTTTTGTTCATACTTTTCATTCCTGATTATATAAGTCATGATTAAAATAAACCGCTTAACACGGTGAAAGCACCAACCAATATCTTAATTTTAGTCTCAACAGTAGCCTGTGCTATATCAAAACATATCAGAAAATGCATGGCTAAAGCAAGTTTAGAGAAAGGCAGACCACAAATCCCAACTGGTTACTTGTACTGTATTTAATAATCATGACCATCTTTAATATTATATGTATTAAAACCATGCAAGATTAATATATTTATTTAAGAAAAAAAACTTACATCCATTTCTCCTTGATCAACAACATAGAAGTTATCCCCTTCATCACCTTAAGAAAAAAAAGGATAGTGTGTGAAATAACTTTTCTAATTCTTTAAAAAGCATTAGAGATGTGCCTTTTAATTCCAGCATCAATAGAACATTTTAGATCGAATTCCAATCAACATAATACATACAATTACAATTTTATATTTGGCATAATTTTAGAATAGCCAGTACTTCCTTCAGTTTCTGGTGCAAATTCACACAAGTTAAACTTTGTATTCCATGTCTAACTATTAATAAAAAGATGGAGCTATTCAGCCATGATTGGATAATTAAGGATCAACCAGCTTCCCTCAAGAGAGTGTAAAAGCTTCTGCAAAAACCAATGCTGGCTGCTGTTTGTTTTTAATGGTTTGTATCCCCAACCCTAACCAATTTACCAAGTTTACCAAAACATTACCAAGGCAAAATAAATAATGAATAACTTACATCAGAAGAAACCCTAATATATTGGACAGTGAACACAGGTAGTCTACAACCACAATTGAGCCCAAAATTTCCTGTTGCTAAGTGAGACAGTTGTTAAATAAGTTTTGCCCCATTTTATGCCCTTTCTTGCCACAGTCGATAAGTGAATCACTGCAGTTGTTAAGTGAATCTGACTTCCCCACTGACTTTGCTTGTCAAAAATTTGCAAGAGGTGATCATATGACACTGGGACACTGCTACCATCATAAATATGAATCAGTTGCCAAGTGTCTGAAGTTTGATTTTGTCACCATGGAGATGCTGCAACAGTCATAAGTGTGAAAAAGGGTCATAAGTCACTTTTTTCAGTGCCATCGTAACTTCAAATGATCACTAAACCAGCTGTTGTAAGTCGAGGACTACCTGTAACATATTTGGAACATCTTTATCAAGTCCTATACTATAAAAAAAATAAACAATTATGTAAGCCAATAGCTTAGAAATAAATTCCAATCAGAAAAATAATTCACATACCTTGCTGTATCACAGTCTCGCCAGCAATGTAAGTGACTGGAAACATCGCATCAAATATATCACTGAAAGAGTATAGATTTACTCAGCATAAAAGGAAAAAGTGGAAAACATTTATGCTAATATTGTTAGTTACGATAAGTTATCACAAAGAATGGTTTTTATGAGTAGCCTAGATTTGGTCTTTTTTTACAGTTGACATTCATTTGCTGAACTGAGGTCTTTTGTTATTTCCTACCTCATTCCATTTTCATAATGGAATCTGTAACAATGTGAACAGTCCACTTTGTTTCCGATTTTTCAATTCTAAGACAACTATAATGAACACCATTTTGTTAAATACAACTAAAAACTGGCTTTGCCAAAAAAAAACTGCTGGATAAGTTAGAGAGAGACTCATAGTATTAAAAATATCCATGCAGCCTTGTATGGATAATAGCTAGCTTAGTTTGATTAAAGAGCAAATCCCAAACTTAAAACTCATAAAGCAATATTTATCTGAGTTGAAAACTAATTTGAGAGTACTAATTGTACCAAAGGACAATGATAGATTTTTCTTCTCTAATCTTACAATTCACCTTTAGATATGTTTTTAGTCTTGCCTAGGAAGTAAAAAAGTAGATTGCAAACACTGGGAGTGACATGAGGTTATTATAATGCCCTATGGAATACAGAGTCTAGGAGGAATATTCCATAGACAGAACCTCCTGAGGATGCAAAAGCAAATTCTTATGAAATTCTTTCCCATATTTTCCACCAAAAAAAGACACTTTGGTTAAGGCAGTGTATTTACATAGTTTGAAGGCTCTTTTATAATTGGGAATCAAGCAGATAATCTGCTCGTTTCAGAGAATAATTAATTCTATTAAAATTAAAGTAAATGAAAATAACTCAGAACCAGTGACTGCAGCTTGAAGATTCCAGAGTTCTAGATCCACAATTTTTGGATTTTGGACTGAAAAAACTTTAAGCAGGCGAGCTGTCATTCTGTTTTGGATGCAGCAGTTACAAAGCCTGCTGCATTCAAAACAGAACAGTAGTTCCAATGCAGCACAGTCTGTTTGTTCTGCGTACAGAGCAATCCACACTTTCCATTCAATGTACATCTGTCAATATAGAATGAGTCAAAACCAAGTTCAATTTCAGGCAGGTTAAAAATTGCAATTGAGAACCTTGCCTTTTACCTCTAAAAATTTACTTTTCAGGCAAAAACCAATGAGGAGTATAGTTAGAAACTTTAAATAATTTAAATATTTTAAGTAATTAATTCTAAAAGCTATACACTGGATTTAAGTTGTGTTTCATATAAGATTAACACAAGAATTTTTGCCTCAAACTTTTTTAATGAAATCAGCTGGAAAACCTTAGTTTGATGTTAAAAAATTAAAAAGCCCCCAAATCCACTGGAAAATAATCCTCGATATGCAGAGCTTTGAGCCCGTTCAGTCTCTGGTTTGATTTAAATGAAGAGACCATACCTTCTCTCATTGTCATCAAGATGGGCAAAGAGCACATTCTTCTCAATAGCTTTCGCCAAGGCAGCCATAGTTTTATAATCCTTTGGAATAACCTGCGGTATGGAAGACATGCAGAAAGTTTTAGGTGAAGACATTTTAAGTGAATTTATCATTCATCCCTGAATTCAGCATTTATTTGACAGAATCATATACCATTTTTCTGAAGAGGTAAGTTAATCTAACATGATATACTGTATTTATTAATTTGAAAGAAAAAAATTGCCAATGATCAAATGTATTGTTTTGCCAAAGTTCTGAATACAAATTCGGGGGGGGGGGGGAAATTAATGAGAGTTATTCTTCCCAAAAGAATAGCAAATCTATTGATATTTACAGAAAAAAATAGCAAAAGTCCAAAAATACAGAAAAATATTTGCCATTCGTTATGTTAACTATAGTGTCTTAGAAACCATCTCCTGAACATCCAGATAATTTAGAACATGTTGATTTTGCTGGCGAGATAAAACGAATAAAGCAGCAAAACTTATGTCTTACTCTTCCCTCTTGCTAGCATAATGGCACCAAAAAAATCAGTCAACATTTTAATGAATTTCTCATAATTCAGGTTCTTAAAGTCAGGCTTTGAATAAACCATTCAAAAGCCGTATAGATCACAAAGATGGTATCACAGGAGATCTAATGTCGGGAAAATGTGAGATGAAATCATACAATAGAATCAAAGATAGTTTGTCTCCTCAAACAGGTTCCAGCAGCCCAAGCATGGAAAAAATAAAATACAAGTCATGAAGTAAGGCTTATACAAAATATCGAAGCAGCACCTTTCTAACGTAAGAGGCAGCATCCTCTTCGGTGTAAACCTCTGCACTAATGGCACCACGTCTTCTGCGACCTTTAACCACTGGGTTCATTGGTGGTGGAGGAGAAATTTCATCTTCACGGGAATCTGTGCGAGAGCTGGCTTTCTGCTGACTGATAAACTGCTTTGTTTCTTCCTAGAAGGAAACAGAAATTTAAGCCATATAGATATTACAGTCTATTTCTTCTTTCTTATTTGGCTTTACAAACCTCATACACCGTGACACATATACAAACTATATTGTTGAAACTGGATCACATACTTAATAGAAACCAAAATTCATTCTTGTCAACTATCTTGTACTTAGAATTGCCTAAAGTTATTACTGATTCTTAGTAGAAGTCATTTTAAGCTGCCAAGCACATATGAATACTTGAACTGAAGATTAGTTAGTTACTGAATCAATAGGGTGACATAGGCCGATACAATCATACTGCATATTGCATTAACGTTTAAAAAGGGAAGAGATACTTATACACTTCTACAATTTTAGAACAATCTGCATACCCTTCTACAATTTAGAAAAAAGAGAGGCAATTTATGAATCCTGAAGCCCTAATGATGTAAAACATCTTGTCGTTACCTGCTAATTTTTAAAACATAATGCTGAAATTCTTATCTAGCAGTTTGCATAAATTGACAAGTAGATTCTGCGCAATGGTTTTGTAACTTTTAAAATAAAAATAATTTAACATTATTTTAATTAATCAATTTTAATTACAATCATTTTAAAATCATAAAAATATAACATTTTTGTAAATTAAAATGTTATATTTCACACATGACAACAGAAAAAAGAGACAATTAGCAACTTACATGTAAAACAATATATAAATTTATGAAATTTGCTGGTTCAACATTAAATGTCTATTTTTGGAATACAATTACTATCCTATAAGTAGCATATTAGACAAGCAACACAACCAGCAATTCAGATCTTGAAAGAACATGCCTGCATGTTGTATAGTGTAGCGTAGTGGCTGTTTTAGTAGACAACATTTTGAGAATTAAGATGGGTTAATTCTCTCATGATGGAGAATAAGGTAACAATGAAAAATGTACAAGAATGTATCACAGCTATGCACATGACCAGGATTTTCTTTTAGATCATGGGTAAGTACATTTGAGAGTGAAATCTCAATCAGAGGGGGAAATATTCATTATTCATGGCAATCCATTAAAGCAGATACTATAGTATTACAACAATTTATATCATTGCCATATATGCAAATTATGTCATTAATGATTGTCATTATGCATTCTATGTTAAATTATGCAAATGATGTAAATCATCATGGAAATTTGGGGTGTTACTTATAAAGCTATTACACTGTACTATTTATACTTATTGGAACCAATTTTTGATTAAAATAAAAAAAATATCATTTTAAATATTTTATCAAACATGAGACCAATATATTTTAAAATAAACACACTTGCCTTATGTATCAGTCCCTATTCAAAGGACTCCTACTTTAAAAAATCAACTAAAAAATCAGTACATTAATCTATTGGTTTGATACAGTGCACTTCAAAACATTAAATTACAATGAAGAATTTCATCTGTAAGAGAAACCTCCATTGGATCTTTAAAAAAAAGAATTTTACTGGCTGCCTCTTCTTCCCTGACACAAATGGGCACTAGGGGATAAGTAAATAGAAGAATTCAGAGATTCATGGTAGTGTTCAGTGAGATAGTCCTTTCGGCTGGCACAAGACATCTCTGAATCCAAGCCAGGAACTTAAAAGCTCACACAATCACTTGACTGCTTTTAGAGAACTACATAATTCAATGTTTGGATCAAGCCAAATTCAAAGCTGCATGGATCGCAAGAGTCTTACCCATCAAAGTACTGTTTATGTGTCCACCCTTAAAGGGTGAATTATACGTATTGTACATAATTATCAATATATGTGCAAAGTGACTCTTCTACACAAAACAAAGCATGTTTTCCAATATTATGTCCCAAGAGTCTTAAATGTATTAATCTAACAATTCAGAGAGACTACAGAAAACGCTAAATATTGGTCTTGTGATATGCCTTTAGATAATCAGCTGCCATGCCATGAATGTTGCTGACCTTCTCTCCTTCCACAGAATGTTGACATAGAGATGGGAGAAGCTGTTACGGAGACAGCAGTCAAAGAACAAGAAGAAAATATTACTGTAGCCATGTTGAGCAGTAAACACAATTTATGTACGTGGATCTTTTTGAATGTGCATAAAATGGTTGCAGTTATGCAAAATGTTTAACCAAACAGATACAGATTTAGTAATTGCACTTGCATATATGTTAAGGTAGATTAACATATATGCAACTGGACTTTTTGTGTACCTTAGCATCTTGTGTAAACTCAACCCACTTTGTTAATTAGTTCTATTTATGGCATGTGTCCCTAAAATAGTTAATTCTGATTGGCAGGTTCCATGAATAGTCACTCAATATGTTCAAACCAGAAGATCATATTTTATAAAGAATGTCAAAACCAGATTCTAGAATTATAAGCATAACATTATTTGTAAACAATGCCATATTTCTATGACAAATCTAATGGAGTTGAAACATTTTTTCTTAGCAACATATTAACATTATAAATTTTTCTTTGCTTGTTGTCCATCTACAATTCAGTCATGCTGGCTGCATTCATATTAAGTCATAATGTAGTTTGTCTGGGATTGTTTTGTCTGAAAAGTCTTGTTTTTTTGTAAACAATGTTTATGCCTTAACATCATTTACCAATTCTTTCACACAATATGCTAAGCCAAATCATGATTTGGGGTTGATATACTGTGTGTATCCCCTTGCTGAGTTTGTAATCCTTGCTTTAAGGCAGGGGTAGGCAACCTTGGCTCTTTTATGACTCGTGGACTTCAACTCCCAGAATTCCTGAGCCAGCAGGAATGGCTCAGGAATTCTGGGAGTTGAAGTCCACGAGTCATAAAAGAGCCAAGGTTGCCTATCCCTGCTTTAAGGCTTATTATGAAGTCTGAAGTTAGCTATTTTGATTTCTTCAGCCATGCCAAACAAACCCAATTTATTTGAAGACAGTGTAACTCAACAACATGGATGAAAGCATCATCTTCACTCCCATTAAATAAAATGGCACCAACTTCATGTATATTTGTTTGTATGCAAGGCTTATAGTTTACTCCAATCAAAATTGACTCTGAGTAGCATACAAATCCCCCTTTGATTGGACAGCATTGAGAAGAATTAGATGTAACTCCTCATTTACCAAAAAGTAGTACAGGTGCATAGAACAATTATAATCCTAATCTCTATAAATTTCTGCACCACAGAATACTTAGATACTGTTCAATCAAAGTTTTTCTGCCTGCCAATAATAATAAATAATAAAGAGTTTTCTATCTTCCAATGATTCTTTCCATTTTGGACCATAATATGCTTTTCATAGACCAAGCCTTTCCTGTCCAGTTTGAAAACTGATGTTAAACTTGATTTTAAGAATATATTCGAAGGTTTTGTTTCTATGTGGGAAAAGCAAAGCGCTAAAATATTCTAAATAAAAATCTTTTGAAGCAGAGAGAGTTGCTATGCATATGATAAAAACAATCCAGAATCTTATACAAAGGGATCTGCCTCTGTAATTTCCTCAAAGTCTGTTCTTATTCACATTTCAGAGAACTAAATAATGCTGTACTTTTTTGAAATGTTGATGTGCTCTAGGTCAAGCATAGGATTTGTTATTATTTTGAGAGTGGCTTTCTATTTTTGTCTTTCTTTTATGAAGTTTAGTTTTTACCTTTTCCAGTCTTTCAAAGTATTCCCGGAGGAAGCCCATAGGTCTCTCAGGTCGCACTGTGCAAAGCTGGACAATGCAATCTTTCAGGAGTTGCTGGATGTTATGTTTTTGGACATAGTGCTCACATTCACGGAGGCTACGTTCTTCTTCACTGCTGCTACTGCCAGAGGCTGCCATTGCTGGTATCTGAAAGAAAACATATTTGAAGCACTCTAACTTCCATCGCAACCTTAGTGTACTAGTAGTGTACACTAAGTATATTAGACTTATGTCCCTCAGCAAACATAGCAGTTGAACATTAACTTATTTGCAGACCTAATAGTTGGTTATAATGTGGGGAAAAGTCAGAAAAAATTAAAGCATAATTCAATCAAAGCCCATGTTCAATTATCTTAGGACTGTCAGATGCTAAGCTGCTTCCAACAATGAACATGAGGGTAACATAATAAGTGAAAATAAACGATTTTACTAATGGTAGCTCCCAAGAAAAAACTGATTGGAAAGAAAGCTGCTGTAATTAAATTAAAATATTCATTAGTGGATTTTCTAAAAACAATTATGGAAATAAAGAGTATATTTCAGCTGATCACCACTTACTTGAGATGAAGTCAACAGCAACTACAGGTATGCACAGAATTTGCAGGAGACTGTTAATCCCAGTATCACCTTTCAAAACGGAAGTAAGAAAGTGAATAGCTGGAACACCCCAAAGTCCTATTAATACATGCTTTCCTATGTGACATATTTAGATACATAATTATATTCTTACAGTTATAAACACATGCCCTGGATTTCCATAGCTGAAGATAATTTGCAGATTAAACAAAAAATTAAGATGCTGAATAATTTCCCCTTCAAAACACCGTATTCTTGTCAATTCTTGCAGAGTTTAAAGGTTACAGTAAACTTTTTTCTGGTTGAACAGCACACATATATTTAGATGGCATTTACAATCATATTGCCTTAAGTTCTATAGTATCAGCTGGCTCTTCTGTTTTGACAACTTGCATAATAAAGGTCAGTAAGTAACACACAGCTTAATTAAATGTCCAAGAATTACTCTGTAGCTCTATAACAGCTTGCAAATTAGTCTGTGGAAAAAACATTCACACTGTTGATACGCAGCAGCAGACAACAGTGCAAAAACTAGACAGAAACTTTTTTCTCAAGTATTTTATGAGGCATGCCAAGTAGAAGTCATCCCATTTTTATGTATAATTCACCTTAAAAACAATGGCAATGTATTTTTACACATACTGCATCAAGTGAAATTTCAATTGCATAAACAACTTTGTTTCCATCAGTAAATGGATTCGAAGTAAAACCCGTCTAAATTCACTGCAATTAAAGTCTGCTTTCAGACAAAGAAAATATATTTGCTACCTACACGAATCATTAGCGATTAAAAAAATGAACAAAAATCTAACTTAAATATGAAAAGATTCTAAATGAGTGACAAAAGGAATCCTCCATTTTATTGAAATAATGCTGCATACCTGAAGAATAAACTATTACAGGGCCCTAATAACTTTCAACAGTCTGAACCACTTAACATATTTCAAGGTAATTCCCTATAATTTTCCTAAGTGGGGGGGAGAAGCAACTGGGGAGTTACAAAATGCTTTTTCTGTTAAAAAGTAACTGTTCAGGACAGGAAAACCAAGATATTCAAGAGATCATAAATTATAGGCTATTTTAAACTTAGCAGTTTTTATCTATGACAACAGTCTCATTTTATCCAAGGATTAGTCATTAAAGTCAGAATAAGCATTAGATGTCCATTTCTATCAGGAGACAAAATGCTGACAAAATCTGGAGGATGTCATGATTTTTACTACTGTATAAGAAAATGATATAGGATCTTTCCCCATACCCATAGGAAAGCATCTTATGCAATTTCAGGCAAGTTGCAGCGACTCTCTGGGTGTTGGTGTGATTGATCTGATTTTTCTATAGGAACTTATGAGTGCAAATATAGCCCAACATAAAGCATTCTGGAAAAGACCCAACCAACATGCCATCAAAACATGTAAAATCAATCTAAACTCCTGCTGACTACATGGACACATCCACCATGTTTTGACAACACTATTGAAGTGGTTTGGCATTCTTTACCTCTGGGGTGTGTGTGTTTTTCCCCCCTCCAATCTTGTTTGCCTAGATTTCCTGAGATCAGAGCAGCCAGCATTAACTAGGTCTGCAACTACACTAAACTATGTAGTAAATTGCTAAGGGTTTGCTTTTAATATAATATGACCTAGAGATACCCTAAAATAAATCAAAATATTGAAAACCGCAATCCAAGCATTAGTTTACTCCACCTTTTAACAAGACCATCAACACTATTTTTTTTTAAACACAAACAAGGCCTGTATTAATAAATTCTATTCTCAATACAGTACAATCCTGCCTTCTCAGATAAATACAAAGTTTGTCCCTAAATGGAAGAGCTGAGTGACTTATTTTTTTTTAAAAAAAGATGTCCTCCCCCCCCCCCAAATAATCTCTCAGTTAGTGGCATCAAAGCCTTCCTCATGTTTGCCTCAAGGGTCACCAGCAAAAAAATAGATAACCACCAGCCAGCCGCTACCTCAAAGCAGGGCTTCCTCCCCAATTCCTTCTCGCTTTGTGCCTATGCGGCGACATCTCCCGGGAGCCGCGCTGATGCTCCCTCTGCTCCTCGCGTGCAGAGCCGCCGCTTGTTGTCTCCCGGTCCCCCCCTCCAAAGCCAGGCACAGCGCGGTACCCGCCGGCGCCCTGCCCCGCTCCCCCCGCAGCGTACTTTGCAGCGTTCCCCCGCCCGAGCCCCTAACCTCGTCCCCAAGACCCTCAACGGTCCTCCTCCTCCGCCTCGCCGCTCGACGGTTTCCACTGAGGCGAGATCTGAGTTCAACGGAGGCCTCGAGCTCCTTGCGTCTCCCGGCGCAAAAGCCGCCTCAGCCGAGCGCGCCTCTCACCGGCCTCGCTGCACCCCTGCGCAGCTGCGCCCGAAGCCCCCTCCGGAGCGACTCGAGGCCCGGCCCCGACTTACCCCGGGTTCGAGCGGCGACTCACTGCCTGGGCCTCTCCGCGATGGGCAGCCCCCTCCTCCTGTCCCGATTTGCGGCCTCCTTCTCTTTCTCGGCAATCGCTCCCACCGGAAACCCAGCTCTCTCCGCCAATCACCGCCCAGCGTGACGTCAATGAGCCTCGTTCTCACTTGCCGAACCGTCCCCCTGGCAACCTTAAAGGGGACGCGCCACGTTCCGTCCGGCTCCCCCCCCCCGCTATACAGTAGCAGAAGCCAGAGCGAAGAGATGAGGGGGTGGGTGGGGAGGAAAGCCGCTGCGCGCAATTGCTGGCTTTTCCTTTAATTCCCGCTGACGTCAGACTGCGGGTTGAAACGGCACCGTCGCCCTCCCTTTCCCCGAGCGTGGAGCACGAGGGTGGGGGAGATGTGCCTTAGGAAGGGAGACCGGAGGCGTCGATACGCTGGCGGAGCGTCGGTTTCACTCTTGCAGCAGTTGCAGTAAACTGTGCATCAGTGTAAACAACGGCATAAAAGCAGCTGCCGATTGCTTGCTGGCAATTTGTTGCGGCGAAAGCGAGAGGGTTTGTCTCGAAATGTAAATTGCATTTCTAAACATTGAGGTCATCCTATCTAACTTAGCGGCACTCGCCTTTGGACCTGGCAGAAAGAAATAGACTCGTGCGTTGTGATTTCTCAGAGTCCCGGTAGCTCGGCAAACTCAGTTGTTGCGGAACTGCTACTCCTAGAAACCCTTTCTAATCATCACCACCATCGGGGCTTCTGGGAGTTTATACGAAATTTTACAGGGCCTGGACGTGGCTGGAGTGTTCTCGTAGACGTGATAAATGCAAAGGGTTAAAAAGCTGTGGGTATGTTTCTCAAAATTCTCCTGGCTCTTTTGTGCTGGATGCAAGCCGATGTATTTTGAAGTACCCGTTCTTGCAAAATAGAAATGCAATTTAAAAAAGCTAAATTACATGGCATTTAAAATGGGCTGGGCTTCTGTTTCTATTATGCTGCTGCTTGGTAAACATCAGCGTCACAAGATACTTGAAGACAATTATGTATTTGTTTGCTACCAGGTTTGTATGACACTATATCACATCAGAATACTATCAATATATAACAAGTATTGAAAGCCCAAGTTAATGTTAAAGTGCACGGCATAAATAAAAGAGCTCAGCTTGTTTTCATAGTTGATTTCATATTAAGATTCTCTAGCTATTCCTAGGCTTTGCTTTTTCGTATTTTTGGTATATCTCTAAATCTGCATAACTTGATATTTCCAGCTGTGTTGGCCAAGCTGTGTGAAACTATCCATTATATTTAGTTTTATATTGAAGGAATCATGATTAAATGAGGTTTTACCATTATATAAAAGCACATTATATTGCTGTGTTTCCCATTTCATACCTTTAAAGTTCATCCCTACTACAAAGTTAAAATGTGTTGCTTAAGATTTGAGCACTCTTGTATTTAGGTTTATTATACATACATAAAGTCCTGAGAGTCTCTGTGCACTTTTAATTTTTAGGAACTTCTATATAATTGAACAGGGATGGAATTTTTAACCTTTTTCATGATTCATTTATTTTAATTTCCTTATTTTTGAGGTCATAAAATCATAATAAAAAAGAGTTACTGTGAACAAAAGGTAGTTTGTGCTCTCCAGTTAACTGAAGTCAGAATCGGCTGTCAGAAGAAAATCTAAATCAGGGGTCTTCAAACTTGGCCCTTTTATGACTTGTGGACTTCAATTCCCAGAATTCCTCAGCCAATATGAATTCTCAAAACAGGTTACAGAATCCTCAAAACAAAATTATATTAGCACAGGTACATGACTCAGGTCCACCAAATATTGTTAGAAGAAGACTATGATGCAATATTAATTGCCATCATTTTAATGATGAGGTTGAAAATAACTTTGCTTGGTAGATCATTGTTTAGTGATGAAAGAACATCAGCAGGTTAATTGTCATAACTGCTGTATTTGAGCAACACAGGAACCACATAGAGTTTGAGAACATGAAAGAGATTCTCCTAAAGGGAACATCTGCTGTGGTCTAGAAAAATTACACAAAATTAGTTCATTCTTTTGTGGAGGAACTATTGTGAATAATGAAGCGTATTTGGACATTCTGCAGAATTTATTTTTGAATAGAGGCAACATTCTGCAGAATTTATTCTTGAATAGAGGCAATCGGAACTTATCAAGAGGACTCTTTCAGCAAGATGTGGCACCTTTCCACTTTGCCCACAGTGTTCAAGAATATTTAAATGAGGTTTTCCCCAATAGATGGAGTGAGAAAACCTGCATCCAGATGATGGTTATGTAGAAAGTTCACACTCCTACAAATAAAATATATTAAATTCTTTTTCTCTTGCAAATTACATATTACTTATATATAGAAATAAATATATTAAAAATTAAAACTGCACTAGATACCCCTTTTTAATATTTGGAATGGTTTTATTGTCTTTTTTTGCCTTTTTCCTTTTGGGACTTTAATTCTTGTCTTGTCTTGTCTTTGCTCCTGCTAGTTTAATTCAAAGTCAGAGCCTTATCTTTTAGATTGGATTCATATATTACAGTAAAACATTTGTTTAAATATAATTTTCTGAATAAACTACAATTGGCTAGTTTTCATAGTACCCCTTTAAAAAAATGAGTTATAAACAAGTGTCTTGATTTTTTTTAAAAAACCACCAAATTTGTACATTTGAGCAGGTAATGTTGAATAATTTGCTGGCATGGAGTTTTCCATGTACATTCTATTAGTATTGGTTGTCTAGATTGCTCTGGAAAGCGTTGTATTTCATTTGACAAATATTTATCAAGAATGATTACTTGGCACTGTATGCATTAACTTTTCAAGTCATTTTGACTTCAAAGAAAGACATGGAAATTAATGCCAGTTTTAAAGTTTGACAATAGAAGGATGACTATCTGTTTCTCGCTCTGATCCCTTTTCTTCATATGATTTTGGGGTAGTTTATTAGCCATAATTTGTTAAATAAATCACAATTGCCTGGAGTCCATAATACACTATGGTGCTAAATGTGCTTCACAAATGACTGGCTGGGTTCACACAATGCATTAAGCTACAATCCTATCATATTATAGCACAATACAATGCAATGTGTGAAAGTCACTTTAAGGCTCCTGTTTAATCCTCTCAATAGGACTTCAAATCAGTTATTGCACAGTATTAGGGCAATCTTAATCATGTCAGCTTGGAAGCAAGACTATTTATATATACCATGAAGCTTACAATCCAATAAATGAAGTTCTCTGTTTTCCGGTTGCTAGGCTGAGCTTTCACTAGATCAGGGCTTTTCAACCTTTTCAGAGATTGTACCACTTTTAGGATATGGCAGTATTCGAGTACCACCAGTAGCCTAGCAGGTGGGTGTGGCCTGCTCAAAGCCACTCATGACACAGCTGACTCAAGACAGCTGGGTCGGAACAGAACAAGTTGCACCGGCTAACTCGATGTGGGGACAACTCGGTGCCCCACAAATTCCTTGCCTCCCCAAACTGCTAGCAGCCAAGGACATGTACATGTGCGCGCGTGCGCACACACACACACACACACACTGCATTCCAGATTTGGGGACTTTTATCCACAGAGGAAGGAGAGGGCCTTCTCCCCAAGCCCAGGCATGATTGGCAATTTGCTAGCTCAGAGTGGATACAAGTCTCCCAAGTGTGGAATGTTTGTGTGTGTATGTGTGTGTGTGTGTATAGCACGCTAAAGAGATGTTCTTTTCCCAATCCCAGACATCGTTGGTGTTTCCCTGTCCGGTGCCCCCTCCTGGCAAAGCAGGAGGTGGAGGACGTTTGCAGGGAGCAGTTTCCTCCGAGTGCAACTTCTGTCCTGACAGATCTCTGGAGAGCAAGAGGAGGCGGCAGGGGAGCAGCGCTCCCAGGTCCTGCATAAGAGAGGCTGGCCCTTCTCGAAAGGGAATTCCCATTTCCAATCCTGTGTGGTAAGGATGCTGGCTTGTTGGGGCAGCCTTCCCTCACACAGCTCCCCTGCCACCCCCTCCTCTCCAGAGATCTGCAGGGGAGATAGAGTTCTGGAGGGCAAGGTGCAGCCTCCATATTGGCCACTTCTACCTCTCCAAGCCCCCCTCGATTAAACATACATTATATATAAATTAAAACAGCCAAAAAGAAAACATAGTTAAATCACTAATTACAGCTCTTCACATATTTTCTGGAAAAACCACCTTTATTGATGTTAGGAAGGAAGAGCAAACCTTATTAAGGAACTCTTTAACAGGAAGGGAATTGAAGACCCCAGAAGATCTCGTTCTTTCTAATCTGCCTTCCCTTTGAGCCTTTAATTCTCATTATTTTATTATTATGTATTTAAGAAGAAGATCAAAGGCCTCCGTAGCTCAGGACACTCACCTTAAAATCAGAACCCAGAAAAATTTAGTTAATCCAAAATACGGCCCGATGAAGAATGAAGATAATATTTGGGCCCTGAGAGCATGCAGGTGTCAAGTAAGAATATTAGTGGTATACCTGTCAGCAACTGGAAGTGTGTAAGTCCATGTACTTCCCTTTCCTGTCTCACAACTCAATCCATACATCCTTTAATTTTCAGACACATCTTTTTCTCATAAGCCCCTTAAAAAACCAACAAGATATATTGTAATTAGCAGGAAAAATAAATCTAGCACTTCTGAATTGTTTCTCCAAGGGGGAAAGGAAAGTTCACAGCCGCAGGTTGCTAGCAAAGTCGTCAAAGAACGTAGTTATTGCTGCTAAAGACAAGAATAAATAACGAATCAATTTTGCAGCTCTCTTGTTACTACATCCTCTTACCTCCAGAATGTGGCCTGGGATTGCACAAGGGGCTCAGCTAAAATCTGGTTGAGTAGTTTGCAGCCAGGTGTTCAGTACAGACCTTGCCAATGTGATTTTAATAGCCCAGAAAGGGATAGGGAAACCTGAGGAAAACTTTGCAATCAATAAACCATGGTGGACTATGCTTGTTTTGTCCTATTTTGATTCTCCTCCTCAGCAGCAGCCCATCAATTTTAGAACTGCATGGCCACAAAGACAGAGGCCTTCAGCCTCCCAATCCCTGCTTAAAGAAGGATTTGTATTTCAGTGAGTCAGGCCATATGCCCCCAATCAAAGGAAAACCCCGCATCCAGTGGGCCAGAAGGCAGCCCAGCCACCTAACCCCTCCGGTTCCTTCTCCTCGGCCCCTGGGCCCAGATGCAGTCGCTGCTCCTCGCCATAGCTGGGGCAGGACTTGCAATTACGTCCGCCCGCTTTGTCCTGCAAAGGGTGCTCACCCGGCGCTCCCGCCCGCCGCCATGCCAGCAGTGCTGACTAAAGGCCGTGCGCTCCAGCCTCGCTCTGCCAAGGAAGGGGGCGGCAGCTTGTCAGGGGCGCTCAAAAGCTGCCCAACTTTACTCCGGAATTTCGGGGTTGGAAAGCGGAGGGGCAGCGCCTCGTTTGCAGGCATGGCGGCACCTGCTGGAAAGCCTCCTGCTTCCCCCCCCCCGCAACTACCTCCTTCGGAGCCTTCCTGATCCTGACGGGCCTGCCAGCATGGCGGTGGGTGGGAGCACCGGGTGAGCCGCGCTTTGCAGGACGAAGCAGACGGACCTATGATTGTTTACTGCTTGAGTGCTGTCTTCCTTTAGGGCTTATCTTGAACTTGCAACTCCAGATGTGAACCAACAGGGCATTCTGCTCCTGATACTTACTGAGCATACTCTGCTCTTCAGTCTCTGGCACCGTCTCAAAGACAAACATGGCATTTCAAAGGCTCAATGGCTTCTTTGTCATCCTCTGAATTGCTGGTTATTGCAACTGTGCCCGGTCTGCACTGAGTTATGTAGCCTTTCTGCACCTAGGGGCTACATCCAATCTTGAGCAAAATGCTGAAAGCTGCTCTAGTCAATGGGAGTAGGACAAAAAAACAACTTAGCAACTTTTGGGGAAGCTCTGGGATGTGCTTCCAGGAACAGCACTTAACTGACCTTGGCTTACCTGAGAAGCAGAGTACAAATTGATTAAACGTTGGTGGGAGATCACTAGGAAATCCCAGGACAGTAAGCTAGACTGGGATGTTGAAAACATTCCAAAAGAAGGCAACACTAAACCCTTCTGGATTATTGTTGTCTAGAAAATTACATCAATGTGTCCAAGAATCACTAGGAACAGTTTCCATCCTGCGACGATATCTGTAATACCATCAATTCAAACATCCACATCTGCCTATCCCAGGTTCTTGGTAAGAACTTGATAGGTAGACAAAAATGCCAAATCCAGTCTGAACATCTGGCTGACTGTGCGATTAATAATAATAATAATAACAACAACAACAATAATGACATTTAACAAAAGACCAAGGATGCTACATTGGTCACTAAATAACTACAGTTTAGAACAGGTGTGGGCGACTATGGTAACTTCACAACTTGCGGACTGGCCCAAGATTATCCAGTTGGCTTTGTGCCTAAGGCAGGACTAGAATTCACAGTCTCCCAGTTCTAGCTTGGTACCTTAACTGCTACACCAAACTTGCTCTCTCTATATGCTGTACCTCTTCTATATTTCATGGAGCTTGGGCTACGTTCTCACAAATAACAGATTATTTATTTTTACTGCAAATGAGGACTTGCACGATTAGCTACTTCATCATGAAATATAAATCTTATATAATATAAATATAAATCTTATCACTAATGCTAGGTTAGTGATTTTCCCTTCATGATTGAGTTTTCTGGTGCAGGGTCTTCCTTCCTGAATTGCACTGGCCAATCTCCTTTATTGCTTCTTCAAAGTATGTATTAATTGCTCTCAAGACTTTCTACGTTTATGGAAAAAAATATTGTTTTAAGTTGTGTTTCATCTCTAGCTTCTCCCATTTCATCCTGCACATATATGTTCTGAAGTTATTTGTAATCTGAGCAAAGTAAATAAATAAAATATATGCTAATCTGAATAACTGATACGGTACTGTAGAGGCAGAATTTGAGATTTATGGTCAGGTTTCTTTGCTTCTGACGGACACGTCTACTCTTCCATATCTGTTACAGTCTGCTGAAGTTTTCATATAATATTCTGTTCCATATGAAGCAATTGTAGATAATGTCTTAGGTGCAAACCATAATTACTGTAACTTCCCTTATATTTGCATGAACAGGAGCTACATGAGATTCTTTTTTCATTTCTAATAACTATGAGTGCTCAATTATCTGTAGTTGTTTTTCCACATGTTAATGGCCTATTTAAATTGAATAAAGAACTCTGTGGCAACAGATCTGACTTGCACATTGGAATTATGAAATTGTTGATTAGTTTTAGCTTAGCATATCTTGTAGATGCAATGGTTTTGTTGGTATTTTTATGTGTAAACTGAGCTAATTATAACTTAGAGTGTGGTAAACCACTGCTTATACAATGTGTAAAAGCCAATGACTTCACAAAGTTTCCTTCTACACAAAGATGGACATTTCCTGTAGTGATAAAGTGGATTCAGGAGCTAAGGTGACTTTATTATTTGTTATTTAAAATCACCTTCAATGATTTTGTACATCAGACTTATTAATAAATAATAGCAACAAAATAACTATCATTATCCAGACTATGGATATTCATGTCAGATCAGGCATGCTTCCACATCTGGCAATTACATATCACAGTCAGGACTTGTAATATATTTGTTATCAGGTGAGGAAACTAGTTACTTTCTTGATTATTTTTGACTTAAATCCTTGCAGGAATAGCAATTATGACTAGCTTAGGATATGAGTATTTTATTGTTCTAAATCTCTTATTGTGTAGTGTTTTTAGCAATAGTTTTCCTAACAGGGGCTTCCCTACTTGAGGGTGTGAATTTATCTCATGCCTAATTCAGCACAAACCTTAATCCCTGCACTGGAGGGAGAGTGATTTTTGTGTTAGTCTCGCATATAAAGATGTCCAGTGATTTACTCATGAATAAATATGCCTTTTTTTTTATAACAGGTGATTCTTTGCAGGCCAGATAATGCCTGAAGTACATTGTTCAGAAGTAACCACTGATAAATACCACTTGCTATACACAACCAGGAGAATGATAGCATCTTTCATTAAGTTTGTTGAAACATCCTGAAGTCTGTTAATTTGTTTCTGCAGTTTATATACCCCCTCCAGTTTTTGTAAGTTGCTTGTGGTCTGAACTTAGACCACTTAGATAAATGAATTAAGAGAATTAACCAGTTCTGTGGAGAGAGGATTTTTTTGTGGACCAGAGGGGGTGTGATTTTGCATGCTGCCTGCATCCCATGGATGGGGCTTTGCTTGTTTGCATGGCCTGGTTTCTGGCATGCCATGGACCAATGCCTGTCCACCGACTGGGCATTGGGAACCCCTGAATTAACTGACCAACTATTTTAAATCTTTGACTTATTGATTATATGCCACCAAATATCACCCACTTAGGGACTAAAATAAGACTAAAACAAATGAATGATCAGATGAAGAGACCCAAACTTATTGATAGCCTCACATTACAATGAACAAAGACATGCATTCAATTTTGCAGCTACTAAGATTTGATAGATTGTTAACCAATTAATAATAGTACCCAATTGAAAATATATTGGAAATCAGAACCCACCTAAATCCCAAAGACAGAAAACATTTTCTTTGGAAATACTACAAAATCAGATCTTCCCTAAAGGAGCAATAAAAAATCTCAAGAGAAACCCAGACCCAGAAAATAGCTTTTACAAATCCTATCAAAACTTCAAAGGCACAAGGGGGTATAAGAGTTGGACCATCCTCCATGGAAAGTCTACTAGCTAGTCCAGAACCCATTGCTGAGTCACTATTCTGTCTGGCTTCTGAAATAAAATCCACTTTCTGGCAGCTTGCTTCACTTAGTGTCTATTTTTCATCCGTGCTGAAAGCTTATTCCCACATGGAGAAACGAACCAGAGAGATTTTCTTCCAACAGATTGTTGGCCAAGCAGGCCAACTTGGTAGGAAGACAGCCAGAGAAATTATTGCAGCCTGGGAAAGAGGCCCCTTGTCAGTCATCAGGACTGCTGATTTACCACAAGTGTATGAAGTATTAGGAGCTGAGGACCTGGCAGCACAAGGAAACAATAGCCAGTTAATAGCCGGCCATCAACATCCCAATCAACAACTAAAAAGCCACATATAACCAGGCACCACATAAATACCACGCAGACATTCTGATAGACTAGAGAGAAGTTCCCTGAGGATGGGCTCCAGCAAGAGTCCCAAAGCTCGGAAGAGCTTAAACCTCTGGTCCTGGTGACCAAGCCAGATTGGATCCTGCAACTAAAGTAAGTACATAAATAACTGCATAGGTAAGGTGTTTCTGTGTATGTTTCTTTGAGTAGGAGCGCTTAAGTTAAATGTCAAAATGCAAAGGACTGCAATGTTGAGTTGCAAGTAATGTTTAATCGATTATTTTAGAGCAATCATTGTACTGATGTCAAGAGTAGGTTTGGCCCAAAGCTTAGTGGAGTAAAGAGCTGCACATCCACAATATCATCCCAAGCGTGACGTGCGGCTGGAATAGGAAACTGCTCCGTTTTGTACAGCAGCGTACATCAGGCTCCAGCGTGGAGATCGAGTCCGAAAGCGCGGCTGCCACCTCAACCCTTCCGGCCCACCTGCCGCCCACTCTTGTCACGGCTCCAGTCTGATGCAACCATAACACAACCACGTGGCCACTGTCAGCTGTTTTCACCTCCTTGTCCAACCACCGCCGGCCCTGTTGGCGTCATGGGCGGGGCTTGGGAGCTTTGCCTCCTGAGTGCGATCGAAAGCTTGAACCCGGTTGGCGGCGGCGGGGCCGAGGTGGCGAGTTCGAAACAGCGTTGCCCAATAGCGAAGCGCGGGGAGGTCGAAGGCCCCGCCTTTCGGCCGGCCGTGATTTGGTGACTTGTTTGTTCTGTTGCGATCCGGCGCCGGGAGCGGTGACAGCGGGCGGGAGGAGGGCTGGCGGGAGTTCCAGAGCTCCGCTGACCGGGTGAAATCGAGGCCGAGGATTCAGTGCTGTCGCTGCTTATGGAGGCCGCCGCCGCCGGCGGGGAAGGGGAGCGGGAGGCCCTGACCTGCTTTTCCTATAACCAGGATTGCACGTACGTAAATGGGGATGGGACCGAGCGCGGCCAAGTCCTTTGCTGTCGAGAGGGAGGGGAGGAGGAGGAGGAGGAGGAGGGGGAGGAGGAGGAGGAGGAGGAGGAGGAGGAAGACTCGAATAAGATGGGGAACGGATAGGGATGTGTAATGGAAGGGAAGAAGTGGCATGAAGCTAGCAACCTTGCCTGGGAAATGGCGGGTTTTAAAAAAGCACCCATTTAGTCACTTGCCGGCTGTTTTTAGGCCTGCCTATAAAGATCCCGAGGATGTTTGATCGGTTATTTGTTTAGCTTTCATTTTATCCTGTCTGTCAGTAAATTGGGATGGAGTAAAAAAAAACCAAAAAAAAAAACCAGCCTGTTGCAAATAGAGCTATTCAAGAGGGAGCTTCAAGTGGTCGCTGGTGAGATACTTAAATTCAGAAGGTGTGGATTCTCCCTGCATGGCTGTTGTTTTCCTTTCTCGCCCCTTTTTTAAAAATGTGGTATTGAGGTGATCTTAATGAACCTCGAGATTGTTCCGGTTTTCGTGGTTCTATTTACGTTCGCCTCCCACCAGCTTGTGAATATATTTGAACTTTCAAAAATTCAAAGCCAGAGGCTACATGTTTCTCCTACCAGCTTTTTTGCACTGATGATGTTCCTGGCTGCTGATTTTTATTTCTTTTCTATCATCCCATGATCTAAGTATCAAGGAAAATCTTATTTATAATTGGAAAGTTAAAAAAGAAATGTGTTTTGTGCTCTGCATCTGTGTTAGCTTACATAGGCTAAACGTTTATTTAAGGGCTAGCTGGAAAGATGCCTGGAAAAAAGGAAGGGTGTCTTCCTGTATGAAGGAGCTTTAAAATAAAAGAAAACAAGACATTTTCTTAGTATCAAATCTCTAGTGTTTCTGTTGCTATTGATCATGTAATCTTGTAGAGCAGTGGTTCTCGACTGTGGTCTAAGATCCGGGGGTGGGGGGCACAATGTCATCACAGGGGGTCCACGAAGGCTTGAATAAATGTTATGATTTAAATCTTAACTTTTGTAGGTCTGTGGCCATGGTCTGTGGCCACAAAAGGTATTTAAAAGGAGGTCCATGATGAAGAAAAGGTTGAAAACCACTGTTGTAGAGCAATATCACAGAATATCCTGCCTTTTTTCCCCCTTGCAGTTTCATAATATTGCCTACAGAATAGTGTAATAGGTATGTAAGTAGTCATATCCTTTTTACTTGTTGCATACTAACTTTGGAAACAAGTTGTGGGAAGCTGTAATTGACCCATCCATCTTTCTGTAGCATAAGGTATTAGTAAAAGATAGTGATGACTCTTTTGTATACTTTGTATACTGTAACTAACAAAAAATATATAAAGTTTTGAGCTATATGATACTACTTTTCATGTGCTAAAATTAGAACTGGCATAATTTTAAATTGATATGATTCATACATTCTTCCAAACAAAGATTTGGCATAGTATTTTTTTTTGCTCAGTTTATATGGTTATTCATTTGCCATGTGACTCCGAGAAGCTTTTTCCCCCCAGATGTAACCACAATTGGTTAAATTAAATCCAGCCTTAAATCCTCATGATGGTAGAAAGGAAATTGATTCTAATATAAATGAGCATTGTTGAAGTATGAAACTTGCAGGATATGGAGCAATTCGTAGTAGGTTCTGTGAATTTAGACATTTTTAAAAATATGGAGAAAGATGTAGACTAGTCTGGCTTTAAGTAATAGTAGTAGAAATGAAGCATCTAAACCACAGAAAGAAAAGTCAACAGGAAATATCTTCTTATTTTGGTAAAGTACAAGAAAAGAAGGAAATATATTGAGTAGATTCAACACTAATAAAAAGTAGACATGTTCATAATATTTGATATTTTTGATCTTTCCAAAGCTTCAATTTGTTCTATTTGTGTATTATTATAAATTAGTTTAAGACAGGGGTCCCCAAGTCCATGGACCCACACCAGTCCATGGGATGCCAGAAACCGGGACGCGCAAATAAGCAAAGCCCTATCTGCGGGATGCAAGCAGCACACAAAACCATGCCACCTCCAATCCGTGGAAAAATTTCTCTCCACAGAATCAGTCCCTGGTGCCCAAAAGGTCAGGTGCTGCTGGTTTAAGATATGTAACACCTTCTGGGTTAATGTGCTAGAATGATCAGGATCTGAGTAATTCTCAACTTTGTTGTTGTTAGTTGCGAAATCGTGTCCGACCCATCGCGACCCCATGGACAACGTTCCTCCATGCCTTCCTGTCCTCTACCATCTTCTGGAGTCCATTTAAGCTCACGCCTACTGCTTCAGTGACTCCATCCAGCCACCTCATTCTCTGTCGTCCCCTTCTTCTATTGCCCTCAATCTTTCCCAGCATTAGGCTCTTCTCCAGTGAGTCCTTCCTTCTCATTAGGTGGCCAAAGTACTTGAGTTTCAACTTCAGGATCTGGCCTTCTAAAGAGCAGTCAGGGTTGATCTCCTCTAGGACTGACTGGTTTGATCGCCTTGCAGTCCAGGGGAACTCACAGGAGTCTTCTCCAGCACCATAGTTCAAAGGCCTCAATTCTTTTGCGCTCAGCCTTTCTTATGGTCCAACTTTCACAGCCATACATTGCAACTGGGAAAACCATGGCCTTGACTATACATACTTTTGTTGGCAGGTGATGTCTCTGCTTTTTAGTATGCTGTCTAGATTTGCCGTAGCTTTCCTCCCCAGGAGCAAGCGTCTTTTAATTTCTTGGCTGCAGTCCCCATAATTCTCAACTTACAACCATTCATTTAGTGGCCATTCGAATTTACAACAGCACTGAAAAAAGTGACTTATGACCATTTTTCACACTTACATCTTTGCAGAATCTGTCATATCTATGATGGTTGCAATGTCCTGGGGTCATGTGATCACCTTTTGTGATCTTCTGACAAGCAAAGTCAGTGGGGAACTGGATCCACTTAACAACCGTGTTACTAACTTAGCAACTGCAATGATTCACTTAACAACTGTGGCCAGAAAGGTCTTAAAATGGAGCAAAACTCAACAACAGAAATTTTGATCTCAATTGTCGTAAGTCGAGGACTACCCATTATTTTTTTGTATTTTTAGAATTGGATATAAGAAATCCTAGCTCCTTAACATCTTCACTCCCTTAGATATTTTGTCAATGGTAGAGTTTATTTTTGTAGCAATTCTGATTTCTGATTAATAAATTAATACTCAAAACAATATGAATTTTGAATTAGAAATTGGGATATATATTTATTTGTTTATACAAAATGAGCAAAAGAACAAGAAAGAAAAAGATATTGCCTTGCTGGATCAGATTAAAGGTCCACTGTGTTTCTTTTCTAGCTTGTGGTGCCCAAAGAGTCAGAAGTAGTAAAGTATAGATCAACCGGTTATTTTATGTTTCTTCCCAGTTGCCTGTGAATCTGGAGGTTCTTCACAAGGAATCATGGGTGATTTTGGAAACTGCATAAGACCGAGACACACCAATAGCCAGTACTTGTGTGAGAAAAAAAAATCCTTAGCTTTATCTAACAGATTTAACAGAATAACAGAATTGGAAGGGACCTTGGAGATCTTTTGGTCCAACCTCCTGCTTAGGCAGGAAACCCTATACCATTTCAGACAAGTGATTGTCCAATCTCTTCTTAAAAACCTCCAGTGATGGAGTATTCACAACTTCTGGAAGCAAGTCGTTTCACTGATTAATTGTTCTGTCAGGAAATTTCTCCTTATTTCTAGGTTGGTTCTCTCCTTGATTAATTTCCATCCATTTTTTCTTGTTCTCCATTCAGGTCCTTTGGAGAATAGATTGTAACCCTCTTCTTTGTGGCAGCCCCTCAAATATTGAAACACTGCTATCATGTCAAGAGATGCTAAGTTTGAATCTAGAATCTTGGCATGAAAGCTATGTGATCTTTACTTGATTTGTAACCCAGTTCCTTTTCAGCAAAGCATAGCTAATAAAATACTATTCAGGTAATACCTTAGTGAGAGTCTTGGCTTCTAAAGAAAGTCAGCTTGTGCTGCAGTGCTACCTAGATCCTCCTCTTCCAGGTGCTGGGAGCTTTCCTTCAGCCATCCCTAAAAGAATTATGATCTTCCCTGTATTTTCAGCCTACATCAATTGGGTAGGGCAAATACATAAGTTTAGTAACCATGTTACTAACTTAACAACTGCAGTAATTCACTTAACAACTGTGGCAAGAAATGTCATAAAATGGAGCAAAACTCACTTAACAACTCTCCCACTTAGCAACATAAATTGTTCTGAGTTGAGGTCATAAGTCGAGGATTACCTGTATTTGCGTGAGCTGCTATTTAGAGTAAAACTGTATGTTCAGGAATATTCCGCAGTGCATCCTGATTACCATGTTAGAAAATAGTGGAAGTTAGTTTGAAGGAAGCCAACAAATTATTTTCAAGGGGAAGAGGCCAAGCTGGAATATTTCCCTTGACATGTTGGTTTTCATGGATAAAAGTTGCTCTGGAATTGGTAATGAATTCAGATCCAGACTAGTAACTAATTTTTATCTGAAACTAAAACGATATATTTAAGAAAAGGTTATTTATGAATTTTCTAGAATTTTGTTCTCTCCTAATCACTTTCCAAAAAAACCCTGGCTTTTAATAGGATTGTGAACTGATGAAAAACTTGAACTCTGGTTGAGCTCATCTATTTTAGACATGATGTGTGAGTTGCTCAGTTTAGTTTTGAAGCTGCTGCTGCTTATATATTTCTTAGTACAATCACTGTTGTCATTGGGAACCTTCCACTTTAGGCTCTCCTGGAGCTGTATCTAGTGGAATGTATTTGTCAGTTTTAGGCCATTGCAATGTTTAATTTTCTCTTGCATCACATTTCCTGCTTTACAGGTTTGTGACTGTTGTTTTATATCCGGTTCATGTCTGGAAGCCAGGTAATTTGCAAATTGTTCTAAATAATAACATTCAGATCCCAGTAGAAATATTTGGCAGAGGTTTTAGGTTGCTGGTGTGTTAAATTCAGTATCACATTTCGGTCAGTTCATTCTGAGAAATAAAAGGCATTTACTTTTTCTTAACTGGTAAGTGACATATTACTCACTGGAAGCAATGTGTCCTATCATTTTTGGTATCTGTAAGGCTTTTTGCCTCTATTTATTTACTTATCTATGGATAGTCCTCAACTTATGACTGGTTGTTTAACAACCATTCAACGTTATGGCAGATCTCCCCCAGAGCTACTTACAACACATTTTCAACAACTGCATACTGTGTTTCTCCATAGCCCCCATGATCATATGATTGTATTTTGGGCACTTAGAACCTGGTTCACTTTTACGGTTATTTGCAGCATCCTTCAGTCACACGATTGCAATTTGTGACTTTTTTGCCACAAAATTTGGCAAACACTACTGTTTCACTTAATGACTGCAGCATTCACTTAATGACTGCTGTGTTTGCTTAGAGACTGCCGCAAAAATGTTGTAAAGTCAGGTTTGTAAAGACATGTTGCCTTGACTTACAACTGTAACAACTTGTGACTGTAATTCCAGGTTCAATTGTAAGTTGAGGACTGTCTTTACTTACATATAAAGAAAAAAAGAAATCTTGCACCAACCTTTAGTGTTATTTTACTGAACTATCTTTGGACTCTGCAAAGGTTTCACTAGGATGTTAGTTTTCTAAAAGGCTAGTTTAGCTTGTTAAATAGAACTTTCTCATTATTGAAATAATTTTGTAAAGAAGTATGTCTTCTGCAGGAGCCATTTTGTGAGTGTGCCTTCCATGCACTGAAATTCCAATTGTACCAAAGTTGTTTTTGTCTACTATAAATAGGATATGTACCTGAATTGACTTGGATATGTAGTGAAATAGCAAATTGTTTCTTTGTAATATAGCTTTGTAAAACCACATATATACCCCCCCCCCCCACACACACACACATATATGTTTTACATTTTAGGGAATTTAACTTCTGCAGATGAAAAACATAGGCTAAAATACCTTAGTTTTGTTAGTTCCCATTGGGGAAGAAAAATGAATAACTTGAATGAGGGGAAAAAGGGAGAAACATTATTTTTTTTAATTTATGCTTTGTGTTAAGAGAACATAATATTAAGAATTCCAAATCAAAACCATCTTCCAGATGTGTCACTGTGTGTCACTATTCCTAATCAAGATAGTTATTCTACCTTCTTTACCTATTTTGTACTTTATAATATGATACTTTGCTATACTGTATGTTAATCCAGCAACAGCCACTTTGGTTGAAACTGTATTTTACAACTGTGGTCTTTATATGTCAGCTTATCTGTTGAAGAACTTCTGTTACGGTTGTTAGTGTGAGATATTGTGGTGAATCAAGATAGGGAAATTGAATTTGTCTAAACCACACTATATAAGCGCAGTGTATTTAATTCTTTTAAATAACAATAGCAGTTTCATAGCTGTATAACAAAACCCAAAATACAGTAGCCTTTTGCAGAAAAACAGAATCCCGTGACAGCATAAACTTTCTTGGCCTAGATCTGATGTTTAGCAGAGATAAGTTATATCCCAATTTGGGAAATTTGTATTTCATGCAAGGGATCAGTATATGAAAACTTATACTATTATAGTTTGCTGTTCTTGAGGATATCACAGCTTGCTTTGTTGCATTTTATGGTTGCAGTTGGATTCAAAATATTGTCTCAAGGCAAGATACCAATTAAAAAAAAAAACTATTTCAATCACTATTATCTTTGCACAGGTTTTTAGTACACATTCGTTCTCATTCTCTCCCTCCCTCCCTCTCCAGAGAAGTCTGGGAAAAACTGACAGCAATAGCCAGGGAGAATGAGATAACAACCCCCCCCCCTTCCTTGCTACCCCTCAGGGGGTCATGACATACAATTTCTTCACCCTACAAACATCTTTCACTAAGATATATTTTGTTATTGCTCTTTGTTTCTGCCTTCCAATTACTATCTCATTCATTAGCTCCTAGTATAAAAAGGGTCTGTGAAGGCCAACATTATTGACAGACAAGGAAGAAACAGTGGAATGCTTGGATTTTTTTTCTTTGAGGATAGGATACTTGTTGTATAACAAAGCATATAGATGCTTGAAATTGCTACCAGACTCTGCTCCCATTCTGCTGGGAAAAGCTGACAGCGCTAGCCAGGCAGAATGGAAACGAGACCCCTCGCATTTGTTACTCTTCAGAGGGTTATGGCATTCAGTTTGAAAATTGAAAAATCGGTAGGGTGCATGCATGTTATGTGCAAATGTATTTTCTTCCATTTTGTTTCAGAATATTCAACATAACCTGATTGATAGTATAATGATTAAAGTACCAGGCTAGAAACTGGGAGACCATGAGTTCTAGTCCCATCTTAGCCATGAAAGCAAACTGGGTGAGTTGGGCCAATCATGCTCTCTCAGACCAACCACCTCACAGTGTTGTTATTGTGGGGAAAATAGGAGGAAGAAGGTATATTGGATATGTTTGCTGCCTTGAGTTATTTGTAAAAATAAAGGTGGTATACAAATAAATAAAAATAACTGTTGTAGTCAAACTATCATGTGGTGGCTTTCTTTATAACTTACAGAAATGTATATAAGATTAAGGCCGTAGTCTACAGCTATAGTATAACTTGACACTAAAGTAAAAACTACCAGATCACTATATCATTTAACAGTGTATGTGAATCAAGCTTGTCTTTTCTGAAAGAAAAGTGAGATATGAATTATAGAAATGTTTTGTTCTATCAGCAGTTTGCTCGGTCCTAGCCTTTTTCGGGTAGCTGTGCTAACGGACTGGTTCTCTACTCCTGGTGCTAGCAGTAGGCATTCAACTTGAGAGGTTTCTGCAGGATTGAAGAAAAGTAGAATGAAACTGCTTTGGGATTCAAAATCCTTTCATTTCCCAGGAATATCCCAGAGCTGGAGATCTTTCTCCATCTGAAGAATTTGTTGAGAGAGACAATATGGCAGAAGAAAAGGTGCCTAACACTTGTGTACCTCCTGCCCCAAATAGTGTAAGCTGTCAAGATTTTGGTAGGCAGAGATTTGCCACTTTGCATCCTGATTTAGATTGCCACATTATTTTTCACCTTCAAGTTTAATCAAAGCTTAAGGATTATTTGGCTATAGGTTGGACAACTTTCTTTGTAGCTAAGGGCTTTTAAAAACATTTCTTTGTGATCGAAGAATCCATATGAAAATCATTCTTGATCTAAAATTTGAACAATTATCTATGCAATAACATTGCAATCAAATACTTAGCAAGAGTCTGAATATAGCAACTTTGCTAGGTATTGCCTGTTGCAGGCTATCTGTAAATAATATATTTGCGTTTTAAATGGTGCTATTAGTGAGAATTATCCACATGCATTTTCACATTGGGCAGGAACAAAATTATCACTAACTATATGGCATTCTCTCAGGATCTGTTAACATTCTGTGAATATTCAGCTGGATAACTGTTCAGATAACACTAAATTCTGAAAGCTAGATCTGAATACCTTGTCTATTCATTAGTCCTTCTTTTAGGCTTACAGTATATTTGATGAGATCCTCTTGCATAAGATGATCAACCAAGGTAAATACATCTCCTGAATGTGAAACAATTTGTAGAGATTAGTTCTTTCTAGTTTCTGAGTCATATTTCACCAGCAATAAGGCCTAGCAAATGCTCCATGTTTTGAATTAGGAGGTTTTCAAATTCATTGAAATCTATAAGAGTTCAGTATTGTTTTTGCAGTTCCTTCAAATAAGCTATTCTGCTTATTTGAAGTTATAAAAAGAGATCAGTTCTTTCAATGACATGGAGTAAATATTTGTGTGACCCTTGAGGATGTAAGAATGTGATCCAAAGCTGTTAGTCTTTCCATACATGCTAGGAAGGTCCTAGTGGAGGGAGGGAGGAAGGGAGGGAGAGGGGGGGTGGAAGAGAAAGAATAGAATAGGAATAGAATAGATAAACTTTCTAAAGCAACTTGCATTTGGAAGTAGCTATTTAGATAAAATACAATAAATCCTATTAACAGCAAACAAGAGAAATAGTGTTAAATGTTGTTAAAGAAGCTTGATGGCAGTTGGTAATGGCAACAAGATAAAAAAATAGACTGGCAGCCTTTAGGAGATTAGTTGCATCAACTCTGATTATTGAATTGTCCTGCACTGAATATCAGATCTCAAGGATTTCTTGAGAGGACCTTTTCTGCTCAGCACAAAATCTTTATCCCATTTAGTTAGGTGAGAGTGGGCAATATGCCTCCATCTGCCTCAGCTTCAGAGGTAGCCTGATTAAGTAAACTGAAATAGCCCAATAAATCAGTTGGAGGAGGGAGGGCCCCATGAGCAGCCAATTAAAAAACATTAATGATAATATATATATATATATTTACTTTTAATGCTATTATACTGTTCTGGTCTGGGATAATACATAATAATAAACACTGAGTGAAATATTAATGACAAAATGGCATCACTTGGAAAGGGGAGGTTTTCAGCCTTTTTTCATTTTGGGGGTTTTTTGATTTTTTTAAAAATATAAAACATGCATTAGGACTATTTTACTAACTTGCCAAGAAAAAAAAATCATGAGGGAAATCTGGTAGTGTTTGATTATTTAGTGATCAACTTTAGTGGCAGAAATCGAGCCTTTCGCTAGGAAATTTGCTCAAAGCTTCATCATCTTGCATTCGTCCTTTACTACTTTTGTCTTTCCCTAGCTTTTATTTTGTCTCCCATTTTGTTGTTTTCAGTGTAGTTTCATGAAAAACAGTTTACCCTTTATTCTTTAAATATTTTAGTATTTCCATGTGCACTAATCTAATTGCTTTTTAAAAAAAAAGTTTGATCCACTCGAAGGTAAAATGACTTCCCAAGGACTATTTCATATCTCTTCAAAACAACTGGGACTAGCTTGAATTAGTGTGGCAACTATTTCTTTATATTATTTTTTCATATTAATTCAGAGTGATATGCTTGTGGTTCCCTGTTAGTCTTCTACTATAGCTATTTCTGAGGAATATCCAGCTATTCCAAGAGTGTTTTATATGGGGTGTATGCTACTGCATGTAATTAGTGTCATTTTTCTCTTCTATAGTTCCTTGGCCATTGGAACCAAAACTGGATACAGACTTTTTTCTCTGAGTTCTGTGGAACAACTGGATCAGGTCCATGAAAGCAGTAAGTCCGTCGTGTTTTGGCCTGACAAAATAATAGCTGATGATAATTTTTATTCTGCATTGTAACACATTAGTGTGCCCCAAACGAGCAATTTCATCTGATCTTTCCTGCTAGAAAGCAGATGGCATTTCTTGGCTGCAGCCTTACTTGTATTCAAACAGCCATGCAGATGCAGCTGTGTTAAAGGGACAGTTGCATGCTAAAGAAATCAGAACTGTGTGGGAAATTCTCTACTGTTTGATACCAGTATCAGTGTTGATTAAAAGCTCGTGAATCTTTTTGAGTTATCAACATTTCTACGTAAATATGACCATAAAACATGATCTGTTGTCCACATGTCCTAAAACTAGATTAAAAAGGAGCCCAGTTAAACAAATGAGTCAAAAACACTATGCTTGTTCATTTAATTATTCAGGAAAATAAAATTATTTTATATTTTTTTTAAAAAAAAATACTGTTTAATGAGGAAAATGACTTATTGACAATGACATTTATCTAGCATGACATTGCTAAGAATCACAGAATGAAAGCTACAAAATAGATAGGCAAGGTCATGCAGGATACAATCTGAGTCGGTTACTGGGACCAGAGATTTAGTCTTTCAAGCTTTCGGACTTATGCTGGAGCCAATCCTCGGGGAACTTCTCTATGCAAATACTACTCACAGAACAGCCCAGTGCACACAGCGAGAGATACATTCCTTGAGGAGTCTGAAAGCTTGGAAGACTAGATCTCTGGTCCCAGTGACTGACTCAGATTAGATCCTGCCACATTATCCTGGGACACGTACATTTGCCTTCATTAGAGGCAATGTCATTGCTGAGAAAGCACAATTTACGGGGTGGAAGTAGAGGTGATTACAAGCAGATGGCTGAAACATAAAGACTTCTTAAACACAATGCATTTAGATCAAAATAATTCAAGTTTGTTTAGCACAGAATAACTACATCCTGAGACATACTATGCTGTGATTGAATGTATGAGAGTGGCATTATTGATGCCTGTAACATAGCAGCATAGAAATTAGAAGTTTCTGTTTTAGATTTAACATGGTTTAGTGTTTTGTCCCAAAAAAAAATTGTACAAGTACATTTTTATTATTATTATTAAACACAAGCTAGCTTAATATAAATTGTGTTTTGAATTTAACTGAATTTCCTAACTATAATTAAGATTAATCATAGCTTATCTAGGTTTGGTTGATATGGAATTGCAAGTTTGTTTATACAATGCAGAAGCTGAAGCTTTCAAATTCTTGTGGCTATCCTGAGTACGAGTTGGGAGTAAGTCAAGGGCTGTTCTCCTGCTTCATGAGATTGCAGCCACGTCAGCTAAATATTATTTTAGCGAGTGAGTTCATTGAATCTTACTCCAGCCATTTCAGAACTGTTGTTTCTGTTAGCTGTTTCCATGCAACTACTACTCTTTTTCATATTTGATTGTTACTAAGTTACACTCAAATAGCCGAACATAGTGTAGATTTGACCAAAGGAATATTTCCCGTGGAATTCCACTTACAAAATTCAAAGTTGATAGATAACCCTGCTTCCCAAGATTTAGCTCTCCCAGAAATGCAGGAATGAGCAGAAACCATAAAGAAAATGCACCACTAAAATATACCTGATGCGAACCAACACTGTGCACAGAAGAAAATCATTGACTAACCAAATGTCATGAACAATCTGAAAAGTAGGATTTAAATGTAATATATACAATTTAACTTCAAGTTTTCTTCTCTGAGTTTTATGCTTCGAATTATATCATTGACTGAGTTTTAGGTTTGTTGGGGCAGCTCTCCCAGAAGCTGTTGGGTATTGCTAATCCTCAAAGTTAGGACAACGGTATCTGAAGTGTGATGACTAAATGGCAGCAAAGAGGTATAAATGCACTATGATTAATCTCATGCAGAAATAGAAACTTTCATCTAGTCCTGGCAACTGGGCCAGAAAAGAAAGAGGAGAAAATGTAAATCTGGGACTAGAACGTCTAATACCGAAGTAAACTACCATATCTGGAGTGTAAACTCTATACAACAATTGGTAACAAAAGCTACATAAAAGATTAAAACTTTGCTGCCATTTAATGGCTGCTCCCATTTGGGCAGATACAGTGGATTTGTCAAAGGTTATATCCAAAGGAATATAGTACTGTGCAGTACAATCTTATATATGTGGGTATGTTGAAAACACCCTATTGCAAGTATTTAAACTTAAACCAGAACACAGGTGCACAGTGTGCTAACATCTCTGAAAAACCTAAAAATATGTACAGATAGTCCTCAACGACTACAACTGAGCCCAAAATTTCTCGGTAAGAGAGACAGTTGATAAGTGAGTTTTGTCCCATTTTATGACCTTTCTTGCATGAACCACTGCAGTTATTAAGTTGTGGTTGTGAAATGAACCTGGCTTCCCCATTGACTTTGCTTGTCAGAAATTTGTAAAAGCTAATCACATGACCCCCAGGACACTGCAACCGTCATAAATATGAATCAGTTGCCAAGCGTCTGAATTTTTGATCACATGACTGTGGGGATGCTGCAACAGTCGCAAGTGTGAAAACTCATGAGTCATTTTTTTCAGTACTGTTGTAACTGGTCACTAAACAAACCGTTGTGAGTCGAGGTCTACCTGTACCTTTGTACATGAAAAATTAAAAGAAAATAATGGTGAATAAATAGTTTTGACTTCAGGAAAGGAAGAGAGGGAATTTTAACCATTTTGTGTAAAATCAAGCAGGAGAACTTAATTTGTAGTTCAGCATAACCTGGTAGGTCAGGATATATTGAACTATATTCTTACTTTCAGAACACAACATACTATTCAAGGACAGAGTTCCAAGAATGTTTACATGTGACTCAGGCAGACAAAAGGGATGTCTCTGTGTTGCTACATTTCATGATAGAAGATAGATGATTTTAAAGCTGGTTGAGAGCTCTTTAACATGAAATGCTGCAAACACAGTGTATGCTGATGGAAAGTTAGACTTTTCGTTCTTCTAATTAAAGCTAATTTTATCTTTTTTATCTTTATTGATTTAATTGTAATGTCTTTGATGTGAACCGCCTAGAGTTTATAAGAGTTGGGCAGCACGTTTAGTAATAATAAATTTACTTAATTATTTAATATCTGTAACCTTTCTTCATTGTCTCAGCTACATGGCTATGAGTATTTCTAAAGAAGGTGAATCTGCCATATATAAAGGCCATTCTAAATTAACAAAAGCCTGGTTTTTAATGTGCCTAAAAGCAATAATATTTTATTTATATATTCGTTTGTTTGCTTGTATTCTGCCTTTATTATTTTTACAAATAAGGTGGTGAACATATCCAATACACCTCCCTCCTACTCTTTTCCTCACAACAACAACCGTGTGAGGTGTGTTGGGCTGAGAATGACTGTCCCAAAAGAAATACCAGCTATATTACAGAGTATATAAAAGTGTTCCTTCTTTTCACAGAACATCATCAGATTTTGGGCTACCATACCTGGCTTGCAAAAATTCAGAAATTTTATCTTTTTGTTATCATGAATTGCTGATCCAGATTCTTACAGCTCAGAGATGGTAGCCCTACATTAGCATTATAATTTCTAGCCTCAAACTGATTTGCTTACCACTACCTCTGCTGGCATAACTATAAGGATTACATGCGAGTTTCTCTTCCTTCTTGAGGTTAATTGTGGTTTTCTATGTCAAATTATAGCTGGTGTGTAAGCTATTTAATCATTGCAAAGTATAGGGATCATATGGCACCTGTGCCGAAATATCTGCTCTGGCTATCAGTTGCCTGTTGGGCATAATTTAAAATGCTGGTGTAGAGCTTTGAATTGAAACAGATTAGGGGCAGATTGTGGGTAGGACCACCTCGTCTGCTAGGAACCTACCCCTTTACTAAGATGTTATGAAAAAGTCCTCCAAAGGTGCTGCCACTGACTATTTGGTACTGCTCTAGAGTGGCCCCTAAACTGGAGAGCAGTTCCTGAAAGACTGTGTTTATTTCCACTCTCCCAGTGTTTAAGTAAATGGTTTTATATCTTTTGCAAGGTTTTAATTGTTAACGATTTTAATGACTAATTTGGTTTTCATGTTTATTGCATTTTTGCTCCATTATTTTGCATCTATTACTGCAAGCTGCCTTGAGTTTGGAATAAAAAGATGGAATGGAGATGAATTAATAATGGATAATCAATAATTAATAAGTAAATAGAATCGGTGTTTTGGCCCTTTCATCAATATTGGGATAGAAATGTAGGATAGAAATCAAGCCAATAACTTTCTCCTTCCTTTTTGAAAACATGCTATCTCTATGACAATTTTTCACGCTTCCATTCAGATGAAATTCCAGATGTTTTCATTGTGGAGCGCCTCTTCTCCAGCAGTCTGGTGGTGGTGGTGAGTCGGGCGAAGCCGCAACAGATGAATGTCTATCATTTCAAGAAAGGGACAGAAATCTGTAACTACAGCTATTCTAGCAATATCCTTTCCATTCGGCTCAACCGTCAGGTAAAATCTAGAGACTTTTTACTTGTCTGTATCACATTTACAACAGATAATAAGCCAGTGTGAGAATCTAGTCAATGTTGATGTACTCTACTCACCATGATTCAAACAATCCATGGCTTAACTGAAGTGTCACACTACCTTAGATTTCAGAGTGATGTAATCTTTAATTACTCATTACCATGGTGGCACAGTAGTTAGAATGCAGTATTGCAGGCTAATTCTGCCAACTGCCAGGAGTTTGATTCTGACCGACTCAAGATTGACTCAGCTTTCCATCCTTCCGAGGTCGGTAAAATGAGAACCCAGATTGTTGGGAGCAATAGGCTGGCTCTGTAAACTGCTTAGAGAGAGCTGTCAAACACTGTGAAGTGCTATTGCTATTGCTATTACATCTATTCCATATCAAAGGCAAGCTTTAATCTTAGTTGAACTGCAGTCTTTCATATTTCTCTAATTTTATGAAATGATCCCTTTGCCTTCACAGTACATCTCCCTTCTAATATAACTGCAGCATCTAATATGAAAAGTGAAGAATGTCATCTGTCAAGCATGGCTGCAAACCTTAACATAAAGTGCTAAGGACGTTATGATGAAATGTTATTTTTGGAAATAATGAAAAGTGTAAGAGTATTTGTGTGGTTATTTTTCTTGATTGGACACATGAATGGAAACTTTTAGCATTTTAGAATAGAGGAATCCTTTTAAATTAAGCTGATGAAGCTTTTTAGTGCCAGGTCATTATTAGTCACATATGTTTGGCAAAATCAAATCTGGTTTCCAGTTGGCGAAAGGATATGATAGTTTATAAGCGGAATTTTTTAAAAATGGGAATGTGAATATGGGTTGTTCCTTTGAAACTAAGAGCCTGCTTTGCATCAGGTGCTGATTCTCAACAAGAAGGTTCTAGGATTTTGGATAAACTGCTTTATGGTTTCTCCAGAAGCTTCTAATTTGTGGATGTATAAATAAATTATTTATAGATTATGAATTTGTCATAATTCCAAACATGGAGGGTACTTAATCTTGCCTTGCTTGCACACAGACTTTTGAAAATTGCCATTTTCTATCAGACCAGTTTTGTAAACCATCATTTAAGGAAGCTCCACCAGGATCCTTTGGGATTTAAGCAGGGAATTAAGGTATTGCCCTTCCATATTTTTTTTTTGAACATTGAGACTGCTGTTTTGTCATGAAGTCTTTATCTAAAAAAATATGTTTAATCCTTCGAAAACTCAAAACTATCCATCACCAACTGTTTCTTAAGTTCACCACCATTGCAGCAACAAAGTATTTTATCATTGGATAGGCTAACTGGTTATTCCATAAACATTTTTCAATTATAATCATGGTCTGCTTCTTTAAATACATGAACTGGATTCTTATCCATGAAAACTTCTTCAGTAAGAGATTTCTTAATCTTTAAAGTGACAGAACACTTTGTTTTTGTTGTAAATACAGCTGTGGGAATTAAATTTCAAAAACTAAGAATATGCTAGGTATGGTATATTTTTACTTGTCCTGACCTTTTCGTGTAATGTGATGTATTGTATGATCTTGAGAGGGACACATGTGTCTCTGCTGTTTTTATGGTCAGAAAAAAAAACCTACATTTTTGATTTCCCATGTAGCAACTGCCTTCCTTCTGCCGTAACTGAATATCTACAATTTTCCAAGTTGTTCTTTATAATTGAACCATTTTAGTCTCATTTAGTTATCCTTTTCTTTTTGTCTTTCTAATATCCTTTGTTCGTGCCAGGTGGAATATGCAAATGTCCCTTTTTCCATGGATTTTTTTCTCTCATCCCAGTAGGAATGCGGGAGACTGGGTCTAGACCAGTGTTTTTCAAACTTGGCAATTTTAAGATGTGTGGACTTTAACTTCTGGACTAATTGCTGCTTTCTTGTTGGCACTTGGAATTGAGTCACACCGGAGTCTAGAACTTAGGTTCAGGCACATGGCCCATTACCAAACAGTATGCATAGTGTTAAGTCCTCATCTGAGAATCTAGTCTCAAAGTTGGCATAGTGCTGGAATGTTATTTTGAATCCTCACACTCATCAGAATTCATTATAAGAAGAGGGCAGGTACTAAAAACTATAGAGAATAAAGAGGAAAAGGAAAAATTCCAAAATGATGAAGTTTGGATGTATCCCTTCTTCAGGGGCACTTTGTAGTCTAGCTGAACCTGTTGTAAAACTTTCAATGTAATTTTAAAGTTATATTTCACTGGCATGTGATTTTACTCAGAGCTCAGTGATCAGCATATAAATGAATTCCTATCAATGCCATGTACATTTTTGGTCAGTCCATTTTTTTTAGGGATTTAGAAACAAAATAGGATATTAGGAGATATGAGGGGAAAGACAAGGAAATTTTAGTTTATGTTTAAATAAGTAGCCAGCTTCAGACAACAAGTGGGGATTTTTATATAGGCAGTACATTGCTCTTACAGGGAATTCTAGAAGTTGTAAAAGCAGAGTATTTCATTGCAAAATCCAAACTTACCACTGATAATGACACAGGCTCAGAATACACTCTCTTCTGCATGAATCATATTAGTGGAAAATCTCTGATTACTTTAGCATTATATATGAGGTACTGGAAAATATAGTGCTACATTGTTTGGAAATAACATGTTTATTTATTGAAATAACATGGTTCAATCACTTGACAGTCCTTGTTTGGAATGCTGTATCCAGAAAAAAAGGAGTTTGTTTTCTAAAAAATAAATACAGGATTTAAGTAGTGAATCCTATTTTTGCAATAATTTTAAATTTGGGTTTATGAACATAAAGTTCCTCTTAAAAACACTACCTTTTCAGTGGCCACAGAATGCCAAGCAAGTTGTTAGTATGATTTCAGATGCTTTGTGTTCTTTGCCTCGCTAGATCCTGTAAATGGCTTTTGTGTTTTCAGTGAAAAAACTAAAAGATCTAGATTGTTGTAACCAGATGGTCCCAACATGGTTATACCATTAGCAATTTGTCAGAGATGATATCTTGCTCCTGTTTCTAATATGCATAGATGCTGGACAAGGAAGAAACCATGTTCCTATTTGCAGCATTATAATTTTTTTGTAATTATCTAGCTTTCTTTAGGTTATTCAATAATTAGCTGAATTGGTTAATATACATCTTCACAGTACAGTAATATAGGCTCAGAAATAAGTCACAATGGGTTTAATGGAGTTGACCTCCAGGTAAATGAATATAGGATTGCAGGAGCTTCAGTAAATGCAATTTTCCAAACAGATATTATGCATGGATCAGCATTATCTTGACAGCTAGTTATATGATACAATCAAGTAACTTTGGAGCATGTGTGTCCACTGATTCATTTTTCCAGTGTGCTTTCCATTTCATAGTACAGAAACTACAGCAGCTACTATAAATGCCATAATCACCATTATACTCCTAAATGTTGAGCATATTATCCCAACATAAAGGGGGAAAAAAATGAAAAATAAGATTGAAATTTCATGACATTTTAAAATAAGAGTGGGTACAAGCATATTGTGGCAAATCAAATCTGTTCACCATGCCAAGAATGCAAACAAAGTATTAATTATATTCCATCGTTGGGGGTTTTCAAGCAAACATTAAACAGCCATTTGTCTGGGATGATCTGAGGATTCTTGCCTTGGGAAGTGGTTGCACTAAAAAACCTCCAAAATCCCTTTCAACAGTAGGATTCTAGAAAATTCTGGAATCATCACCAGGAATTGAGCTTGATTTACTTGAGGTAAAACATTTTTGTAAAGATAACACTCCCATGTCACAGAGAACTATAGGGGCTGATGTGTCAGATGCTATTTCTGAATTATATCTATCTCTCTTTTCAAATACCAAGTATGGCATGTTACAGAGAACTGTTTGTGATCTTGTTTCTGCCTATCACTTCAGCAGTAGCTGAAGAAAAGATAATATAATTATGCAGTGCATATCAAAAGTGATAAAATTAGGAGTCCTCCTATTCCCTTCCTCAAAGGTAGTTTGAGTTGGCCTGTGACTGAACCCTTCTGGAATGCCCTAATGCAGGGGTGTCAAACAGCCGGCCCACGGATTGGTTGCATCATGCGGAGACTGTGCCCACCTCAGCTCCAGCAATGCAAAAAAAGTCGTGATGCGTCGCAACACCTCACGTGACGCGGCGAGTTTGACACCCGTGCCCTAATGGGATCTGGCAGCCGCTTGGGGTCTTTAATGTCTAAATAACAAGAGTTTTGTTTTAATTTTCCTTGCAGAGACTGATTGTTTGCTTGGAAGAATCTATTTATATTCATAACATTAAAGACATGAAGCTTCTGAAAACAATCCTGAACACCCCTCCTAACACCACAGGTAAGGGAACAAGCGTGTATTGCCAAAGAAGGGTAAAGGACTTTGTGAAAAGAAGAATCTTTCTGATCTTCTTCTCTTCATAGTGCCAGTAGAAAAATGTTCCTGCAGCTTTCTGCAATAGGAATAGTTTGGTCTTGTTGTTACCTCTAACTGTAGCTGTAAACACATTAAGTATTGTTTTGGCTGTTTTCTGTTCTAACTGTTGCAAGTTTACATCATTATAGCTTTCTCGGAATTATTGCAACATAACTATTTCAAGAAAACATATAATCAGCAAGAACTCTGCTCACTTCTGCTCCCTAAACCAATGCTCAGCTTAGTCTCTATTGTTACAAATCTGTCCTGACTCCAGTGCAAGGCAGTAGAAACTCTGAAGAAGGTATGTGTCAATGGTAACCTCAGTAATTCTGAGGCAAGACGCTCTTTTGCTTTCCCCATGCAGTCCAGCTAGCAGCTGTATAATATTGGCTATTACAGGTAGGACTCAACTTATGACCACCATTGAGCCCAAAATTTCTGTTGCTAAGTGAGACATTTGCCCCATTTTATGACCTTTCTTGCCAGAGTTGTTAAGTGAATCACTGCAGTTGTGAAATTAGTAACACAGTTGTTAAACGAGTCTGGCTTCTGCATTGACTTTGTTTGTTAGAAGGTTGCAAAAGTTGATCATGTGATCTTGGGACATTGCAACTATCATAAATATGAATCAGTTGCCAAGCACCTGAATTTTGATCACGTGACCCTAGGGATGCTGCAGTGGTCTTAAAGTGTGAAAAATATTCATAAGTCACTTTGTTCAGTGCCATTGTAACTTTGAATGGTCACTAAACAAACTGTTGTAAGTTAAAGACTACCTGTATTAGAAACTTTTCTAAAACTAAGAAACATCAATAACTTGCAAGTACACCTATCATTGTAAATAATAGGAGGGTTGGCATGGACAAGCAGTTCTCCACTTAAGTGGGTTTTATCTTACCTGTTTGTTTATTTTTAATGTCCAAAAAGTCAGACAAAATCTATACTATAGGGAAGGTTCCTGATATTTTGTTTTCATGCTGATATTATAGATACATGCACTTTCAAAAATAATGTGATTGTTTCTTCTATAATGAACAAGCTCTTTCACTTCATGGGAATATTGCAGTTTGAATGGTTGAGGACTTCGGAGGCAGCACTTTTATAATTATCCAGGACTATCATATCTGGACTGCAAAAAATCCAGATGTCTATTAGACGACAATAGAAAAATATAGGTAAAATATCTCTCTGCCACCATCTAGTAATTGTCTGGATTTCTGGAGCCCAGATCTGGTTGTTTACTTTATCTTCACTTCTCCAATGCAAATACAGTAGCAAAATTAATAACTTCACATCTATCTATTAATAATCAGGAACAAAGCATTTTGTAGGACATATTATTTCTGTATAACATCATTTAGATCTTCACAGGCTCTATCTATCTATATCTACCTACCTACCTACCTATCTACCTACCTACCTACCTACCTACCTATCTATCTATCTATCTATCTATCTATCTATCTATCTATCTATCTATCTATCTATCTATCTATCTATCTATCTATCTATCTATCTATTGCTATTTGATTATAATTGTATGTCTATTCTGCACTTTTCTGAATTTTGAAATGAAGCTATGAATTCAGAAACGTAAATACTACATATACTTGAGCAATTTACACCTAAATATATGTACTTGGCCAATTTATAAAAATTACAGACTAATAAGGATGCAGGCCAAAATGAACTTATGTTTGAGAAAATGGGAGCCAGAATAAAACTGAACTTAATAGATTTTCCCAGCATAGCAAAAGACTCTTTCAGAATGGGATTTTTTTTCTTCTCTGGAGTAGTTTCTGTCCTACAACAAAGTATCCCAATCAACAACAAAAAAGACAGTTTGGGAGCTTGGATTGTTCTGGATGAGGGATGAGAAACTATGGGTTGTATAGGACTGTTGTGGCTCCAAACTTGTGTAACATCCAGCTGAAAAATGGCAATAAGTTGTCAGATTCTGAAAGTGTAAAAAACCCATTTTTAGAAAAGAAAAATAGCAGTGAATTTTATCAGGTGGGAAAGACCAGGTCTAACGTGAAGGTCCAATTATACTGATTTATTGCAAAAAAAACCCCACCCCTATCTTTTAGGAATCTTCTCAAATAACAGTTCCTGTTTAGGGTTAGATAAGGGTCAACGGAATTAAAGTCCTCTTGTGGCTACGTAAGGATTCTAGGCTGATCTCTCTTTTAACTCAACCACCAAGTTCTGCCGCTCTTCCTACAGAATTAAATGTGCTAAACATCTTGTAACTTTAATATAGCTATTTTATTTTAACAAAAAGGAGGGACTAGATCAGTTCTAGATCAGCCCTTCTGGAGATGTCATCTGTGACATGTTATCCCTTTTTGCTCTTGGCACCCTAAATTTTTAAAAATGCAATTTATGGTCACTCAATATATTAAATTTGCTTTTCCTTAAAGCAGCATAAAATTGGTCCCGGGATGACATAAATCCATACTTCCTGTCTGCCATGCTTTCATGCCAATGCTGTAACACAACCTGCTAAATATTATGTTTGGCCCAGAGCCAAGTGGCACTTAGAAATACAAAGAGAACTTTGAGTATTAACAGAAGGACTTGCTCTTCATCTGTGGCTGGACTTTTATGACACTTGCAAACATCATTTGTATTTATGGTATTAAATTTGCCTGTAGGCCAGGAGGGTGCTCTGTAGGAGGCGGAAAAAGTAAAGTGTGGGATTGGAAGACTTAAGGAATCTTAATGGAGCAGCCTTCTGAATCTTTAGTTTTGTCTGTCCAACATAGTAATTGTCTAAGGATTCTTGGAGTGGTGAGTCCAACACATGCAGCAAGACGGAGAGGCCTGATCTGTATGAGTAGGCTTTTCTCTGTTTTCTGACACAGCACATTCCGAATCTTCAACTGGATTATCTGTGTGTGCTGCAGAATCATCCCTCATTTACTAGAGTCGGTAGCTAGTGTGGAAATGTGCTTGCTGCTGAAATGTGCAGAAAAATCGGGTAACATGGGTTGAGGAAGATGGGGAATACTGTATGCAATAAGGTTTTTGTGTATGAAAAAGAGGGAATGTGCACAAAATGGATTTTGTTTTGAGCTTAACAATGTTTTGAGAACGTTCTGTTGGAACAAAACATGAAACAGTTTCAGCATTGTGCATTCCCTTGCGACAAATCTCAAATCCCCAGACCCAACCGGACAAAGCCCTGCCAACATTTACGCCTCCACAAAAAGGGTCTTTCGATGGTTCATCACTGCACCTATTGTTTTCTGGTAGTTTTGTGTTTTTAATTTTATAGATTTCATTTTATTCGGCTTTTATGTTTTTCATATTCTATGGTGTAAACTACTGGAAATTGACTTCTGAGTTCTGCAGCTTATAAATTAAATAAATAAAAGCCATCAGGCATACAACCTTTGTTCAACAAAAATAATAATGAAGATGGTATTTTATATTTCATTTGCCAACACATTTGGGGGGCGGGGGGCGGAGTGGGGGCTCAGTAGACAGGCCAAATTGGCAAATACATCTTCGCAACAAATGCATTTTGAATTGCATCTGTGGTCCACAAGAGTGTGAGCATAGTGTGCAATTTCTTACGAGTCCATAATCAGGAGGGCAGAAGAGCAAGCATAAAGTGGATTGTTCCCCAAATAGGTCTCCCTCAACCACTGAAGACTAAATCCACAATGTATGAGCAGAGTGGAGAAGGGGTGGATTTGACATCATGATATGCCACTTTGTTTAGTAGTATTAATGGAAGTGCCCGATGGTATTTCAGATATTCTGAGGTTAAAACAGGTGTTTTGAGTTTAATATAGGCTTGTTTTAGGTTGAGATGTTTCCAGAATAAGTGTTTCAAACTCAGAACAGGTCACTTTTAACAAATGGAGTCTTTCAATGTAAATCATTTTGAACAAAGGATTTTGAATGTCACTAAGAAATTATTTAATGAAGCAGGCAATTCTGCAATATTGCGAATGTAGGATCTGCAAGTGGTTAATAATTTTTCAGGACAGGGAATCCAAGTTCTTTGAAAAGAAGAGAGATAATTAGCTGCCCCTAATTTGAACTCTTTTTTTCATTGAAACAGATTTGGGGTTTTGCTTTAAACAAAATACAAAGGGACTTGGAAAGTTGTCTATGGAGATTCTCAATTTCCAGGTCATGGTTGTTCCAAAGGTGCTTTTTTCCAAAAGGAAAAGAAGAACCAAAGAAGCTTTTTGGATGAGAAGCAAAACTTTTTCAAAGAAAAAACCCAAGAAAGTCCAATCGCCTTTTGGAAAAAAGCACTTTGGGATGACTTCGAAAGTTAAAACAACTTTAGCTTGCATACAAGATGGATTTTGAATCTGTGAAGATCCTTTGTTATCGCTGATATGATATACCTAACATTTTAATTCCTTGTGGCTTTCATAAAGTGGTAAAAATAAGGAAACAAATGGGAATAATGTTGGATATAGTGTGTTATTGGTGGGTATCTCTTTACCTAGTGGCAACCACTATGCAATAAATCTTTAAATTGCTGTCCTATGGTTTTTGAACAATTTCTAATTTTTGCTACTGCTTTCTACTCTTTCTGCTTAGTGGGCCTGCTGATCACTTTCCGGTATAGTAACAAAAGCACTCAGATCCAAGTGAATTCATTCTTTGCTTACACACATTCTTTTGCTGTGCCTGTTGTGCGTTAGACCATGAAACTAGCCTCGTCAGCAGTTCCCCAGGAGGATTCCATTATCTCCCTGATGATCTCTAAAACTGAATGGCCGCATAAAGGAAAAGCCATCCAGTTAAGGGTGGATTTGTGAAGGGGAAAATCAATCAGAATGTCAGATTTGCTGGTCAGATTCTGAATGGAACTATACCATCTGCTGCCTGTAGATGTCACAAGAGTCCAGACGGTTTTTCTCCAGAATGCTTGTGGCTGCCAGCACTCGTCCAGCACAGGTTAGGCTTTTCCAGGAGAAGCCATGCCATTATCTGTGAACTCCTTACTTCTGTATCCCTGAGCTTAAATTACTTCCTGACCATACTATTTCTTCTCTTGGCAGGTTTATGCGCACTTTCTATCAATCATTCCAACTCTTACGTGGCATATCCTGGTAGTCCTGTTGTTGGCGAGATTGTGTTGTATGACGGAAACAATTTGGTAGGTGCAAAAATGAATCACAAAGGTATTCTGGGGCACAGATTTGGTAACTCTGTGGCTTGAGAGTCGAATTTAAATAAGGTAGGAGCATTATGTAGCACAGAGGTCCCCAACCTTTTGGGCACCAGGGACTGGTTCTGTGGAGAAAGGTTCTTCCACGGACCGGAGATTGCGTGGTTTTGTGTGCTACCTGCATCCCACGGATGGGGCTTTGCTTGTTTGTGCGGACCGGTTGCTGGCATGTCACGGCCCGGGGGTTGGGGACCCCTGATGTAGTATGCAGCATATGCTTAGGGCGGTGCAGAAAGTTGTTTTTGTTTTGACATTCTGGAGTCCATTTGGGATATTTTCCTTTATTTTTATTGTTTGCTGCCATTGTTTTCCCCAACTGTTTTCCCAATCCTTCTTCACATCCGCCTGTTGAATAATCACATTTCTTGTTTCAGCTTAATGGGAATCCTATCATGAGCATGATTAATTCACAGTAGAGGGATGCAAGAAAGAGAAAACGTGTTTTGTTCTGTGCATGGAACAAATATTATGGTGGGGGGGATTCAGTTGATTTGTCCCTGTTCTTCTCTAGTTAGAATCATGTCGTAGTCCAGGGTTTTGCCCGAATAGATTTAGAATAGATGGGTAGAGCAACACTGATGTACCTTGCTCCTCTCTCCTCTAGTTACTGTGAACCAGCCCACCTACTGATTATCCCAGTGCTTTCCTTCTCCTTCCCTTCATTGCCACCACCATTCTTGAATTCAAGATCACTTTAACCTAGCTGGTCCAAGTCTATGTAGGCCTTCCCCTCATTGACCCACTATCTTTCTTATCCTTAACTTTCCTTTCATTGCTGCTACATGCTGCTGTCAGCTCTACCCTTTTTTCACTGATTCTCTCCTTAGAATGTATGTGTTCCAAATTATGTCTGGACCACTAATATATCTTAGGGGCAAAACTAATGGAATGTGCATATTACATCCAGGCATCCAAACCTGGCTGTTTTATACCTGGTTCCACACACTACATTTTGCATATACCTATATCGTAATGTTAGATAGGCAATGCATTTTTTTACGAATATATGTGTCCCAGGATAATGTTGCAGGATCCAATCTGGGCCAGTCACTGGGACCAGAAGTTTGTCTTCCGAGCTTTCGGACTTGTATTGGAGCCCATCTTCAGGGAAATTCTCTTTAGCAGAGTGTGTGCTATTCTGTGTATGGTATAGTGCCTGTTGTATGTGGCCTTTTAGATGTTGATTGGGCTGTTGATAGCTGGCTGTTAAGTTGTTGGCTGTCATTTGCTTGTGCTGCCCGGCCCTCACTAGAACACCATGAATTTCAGAACTATACATCTAAATTTTGGTGCCATTATGTGGATGACATGTTTGTCATCATCAAGAGAAAATGCACTTAAAAGACTTTCATACCATACTGAACTCCATCTTCCCCGACATACAGTTCACAATTGGACGAAGAAATAGCTAAGCAATTACCATTTTTAGATGTACTTGTCAACAGACAAGAGGATGGAAGGCTAGAAACCACAGTTTATCGCAAGGCCACCAACACTCGACACATTCTGAATTTCAACAGCAACCATCCACTGTCACACAAAAATAGTTGCATCAGAACACTATATGGCAGGGTGAGAACCCATTGTAGTATCCAAAAGTCCAAACAGCAGGAGAGCAGGTACCTACATGAACAATTCAAGCAGAATGGGTACCCACAATCATTTGTTACAAGATGTCTGTGCAATACCGTGGGGAGAGAAAGAAAAACAAAGTACAAGACCAACCACATGGCACACCCTGTCATACATCGAAAACATTTTGGATGCTGTAGAACACAGCTTCTGAGATCTGCAAGTGGGCCCAGAGGCTAGCATATGAGGAGAAATTATGTATTGTAAAGATCGCTTGGAGTTGTAATCGCTTCCAATGTAATCTATCAAATCCCCTACATGGATTGCCCCTGTGACTAGGTAGGACAGACTGGGAAGAAGCTAACCATTAGATTGCAAGAACACAAGCGAGTGGTCAGATGAGGAGACCTGAACTCATTGGTAGCCTCACATTGCAATGAACAAGGACATACATTCAATTTTGCAGCTACTAAGATTGTTGGACGAGCAAGCACAAAAACAGCCAGGGAAGTGATTGAAGCCTAAGAAATGCCCCCTCATCAGTCAACAGGAGTGCTGATTTAGCATCAGCTTATCAAGTACTTCGAATGTGAGGGCTGGGCAGAACAAGCAAACAGCCGACTTAATAGCTTGCCATCAACACCCCAATCAACATCTAAAAAGCCACATACAACACCATATAAATACCACACAGAGAACAGCACACACTGCTAGAGAGAAGTTCTCTGAGGATGGGCTCAGTTCTCTGAAAGCTCAGAAGACAAAACCTATGTGTCAACTCTACAAATGAGCATGGCTGCAGTCATTTTCCCTATTCATTTTCGGTTGCCACATAGAATGGAGAGAGGGGGGTTTGCCAGGGGGTTTGCTAGTCAAAATAAACTTTTATTCCGTGGGAACCAAGGTCATTGGCTGCTCCTGAGACTGCAGGCTGGGTGTTGCGTAAAAACCCACCAAGAAGATGTATTTGAGAACGTAGTTGCTTGCACAGCTTTGGGGGTGGGATTTTTAAACTTTGTACTGGGGAATTGTTACGTGTGTCTCCAGACTTGGTTTCACTTTTGACGTGCCGATACTTTGTAACTAATAAATATGTTCTTTGAGGAATTTCCAAGCCTCGGAGTTCTGCTTTATTCGTCTCTGTCGGAACCATGACATTATGGTCCCGGTGACAGACCCAAATTGGATCCTGCAATGTATTTTTTACTTCATTGTATCTTGTACTTTGGTGGGCTGAAATATATTTTAGTTACTATAACCATATTTTATTTTCCCCCTTAACAGAGAGATGTTTGTTCTATTTCTGCCCATGAAGGACCCCTCGCAGCCTTGGCTTTCAACTCTACAGGTTCAAAACTAGCAAGTGCTTCTGAAAAGGTAAGTCAACAATGTGATGGGAGACTAACAAGTAGATCCTGTTTTCTCAGAGGAAATGGACTAAAGAAGACGAAGTATTTGGATTATCATTTGATTCTGTTGGATATCTTTTTTCCACCTGTAGTAAAAGCTTTATTGGGAGCTGCTGAGAGATGGCTATAAGATAGGCAGGTATATACATGTTTTAAATAAATAAAATTTCATTTAGTTTTTTTTCTCTCTTACGTTTATGCTGCCTCGCTTTCCCTTCAGCCTAGGACAAAAATTTATTCATTCATTTAGGTTTTTTCCCCCCTCTTGATTCTTTTATGTTTTTTCCTCCCCATATCATTTAGTTTTTTCTGTCTTTAGTTTTTCTCTCTTAGGTTAATGCTGTCTTGCCTTACCTTCAACATAGGACAAAAATGTAGTCTAGTGCTCTAGATTTTCAATTTGTTCTCCACCTTTCCAACATTTTTGTTATCTTAATTAAATCCGATAGCCTTTATGAACATGACTTGAAGAGATGTCTGTCCAACAGTCCCATTCATTTGGAGTGCTTAGTCATTCAGGAGACTGTTTAGAACCCAGAGGAGTAAAAAACGTTTTGATGAAAAAGTTTTTATCAAAAGAACTTTTGATGAAATAGCAGGAAAGGGGTCTAGAATTGTTTAACTTGAAGGGCCTATATAGGCCACAGTTTCCAACCTTCTTCTCAGTATGGGAATTCACATTTAAAGCATCCCAAACAAATGTATCTCTTGACCTCTTCCAATGAAGGAAGAGCCTATCACCTTTTCCAGTAATTAATTTCACTGTCAAACTATTCTTAAGAGTCTGTTTGACTGAAATCAGCCTTCCTCTAACTTCATTTTTCTGTGTCCAGCGTTCAGAAACGAGAGCAGTTTTGACCTTTCAGTTATTTAAAGACTGCTATCAGAGTAATCACTCTACTTCTAGTTGTACATTTACCTCTATCTACTAGCTGGGTCACACACCTAGAAATAGGTTGAATGTTTGTCATTCAGATCATACATGCTCAGGAACAAATCTCATAGAGATCAGAAGTCCTTGTTCTAAGACCGCATGTTATGACCCAACTAGTAGCCACCCAACCTAAGCAAACATTGCTTCATCCTAAACAATATTTCCTCAGATGTCAATTCTAGAGACAACAGCTTTCTAATAATGTTCTGTGGCATTAGCTAAAAGTAAATCATCCATTTATTTGTGTGCTTATTTAGGATGGACTTTGCTCTGATACCTACCTATAATTGTTCCTAGGATAATTAAAAAAAAAGCATTATTATTGTTAGACCCTATTAAGAAACTTACAAATTAGAAAATGGGACAGATGGAGATGTGGGAGGATGGCTAGGAAGAAGGGGGGAAAGGGCAGATAGAGAAAACATCAGTATTTGGAGTAAGACCATCCCTTTTTCTGCCACTGAGGATATTTAATTCATTCTACTTTGCTGTGTAGTAAGTGTGGTTGTGGTTTGCATGTAGTTCTGTGACTCTCCAGTTTCCCATTGTGGAAATTTGGTGCATTTTCTGTTAAAAAACAACAACAAAATAGCTGACATGGGCATCTGTTAGCTTTAATCCACCTATTTCATAACTATAAAAAGCCTCTTCTATGACCTTAAAGTGCATCTAATCTGGTAGAATCTCTATTAGACTCTCTGATGATCCAACTTTTCTGCTCCTTGCTACAAAATTGTTATCCATGCAAAGTCGAAAGGATGGTAGTATCTCCTCTCCAAAAGCAAAACACTGCTATTCCTTTTCACTTTTGTGTCTCTTGTCTTTCCTTCCAGGGAACCGTCTTTCGTGTTTTTTCCATCCCTGAAGGACAAAAGCTGTATGAATTCAGGAGAGGAATGAAGAGGTTGGTCTGCTGCTCTTATGCCAGTATTTCACTTGAAACAACAGGTTATTTATTTTATTGGATTCTGAGGCTGCCTAATTCCGAAAATATTCTGAGCTGCTTCATTGATTGATACCTGCCCCCAAGTCATTTTTGATTCCTAGTGACCATGTAGATTTCTCCATGATGATCTATCCCTAACCTGTTCTTTCAAGCGGGCAGTTTAGACTATTTAAAAACATATACAGGTAGTCCTCAACTTGCAAACATTCATTTAGTGACCAGTCAAAATTATAACAGCACTGGAAAAAGTGACTTATGACTTTTTTTCACAATTAACAACTCTTGCAGTATCTCCATGGGTCACATTGATCACAGTTTGGACTCACTGTATTTTGGACCAGCTATAGCCTCCAAATTGTTTTCAAGGGCAGCCATATGTAAGGTGCATTGCAGTAATCCCAGCTGTGAGATGATTAGGTCATAAGCGACCATCTGAAGGGCCTTGTGATCAAGGAAAGGGTGTAGCTAGGATACAAGGTGAAGCTGTGCAAAACTCTCCTGGTCACAGCTTCCATCTGCTCTTCAAGCTATAGCTGCGAGTCCAGGTGGACTCCCAAGTTGCACGCTAGTCTCAAATGGGAAATGCAATGGTGAAAGCATCCCAGACCCAGCAGTTCAGTTACAGCCATTCAGTCTTGAGCTAAAGATTTTCCTTATCCAGACTTGAGCAGCCTTCATACCCTGGGTCAATACACTGACAAGTTTACCTGCAGAATCCAGGGCTCACCCAGTAGTTTCATGTGGATGTTAAAGAGGTAGAGTGAGAGCATCAAAGCCTCAAGCAACCCTGGGTGAGGTGCAGCAGATGAAGTGTCTCCCCTTCTGTCAAACTATGGCAGCATATGAGCTCTACGTGGGGCTGCCTTTGGGAAGCATTTAGAAGCTTCAGATGGCATAGAATGCAGCTGCACGGGTTGTAAAATGGTGTCAGCTATTCCGCGCATGTAACATCACTACTTTGGTTGCCAGTGTTTTTCTAGTTGCAATTCTATGTGCTGGTCATCCATCTCTAAAGCCCCTCATGGCCCGGGACCAGGTTACCTGAGGGGTCATCTTCTTCCAGTTGTTTCTGTCTCTCCAATCTGGTCCAGCAGGATGGGCATGCTCCAGGTCCCATCAGTCAAAACATTTGGTTGGCAGGGACCAGGGGATATTGCTTTTCTGGTGTAGCTCCTGCCCTCTAGAGCAGAGGTTCCCCAACCTTTTGGGCACCAGGGACCGGTTCCATGGAGAGAGGTTTTTCCGCGGACTGGAGGGTGCGTGGTTTTGCTTGCTTCCTGCATCCCGCAGATGGGGCTTTGCTTGTTTGTGCGGACCGGTTGCTGGCATGCCGCAGCCTGGTAGTGGTCCACGGACCAGGAATTGGGGACCCCTGCTCTAGAGTACCCCACTCCTGAGATTAGGATGGCCCCACTTTTGGAAGGCCTTGAAGAGGAAACCTTTCAATGATACACTGTGTATTATTTTTCTTATTCTAAAGTAGTAAGACTTTGGGATATTCTTATGCAGAAACACCCACAGAAATAAAAACACAGAGAAAGTGGATGATTGATTTGCTAGACCTCTATCCTGCCTTTCATTTAAGAGTTCAGAGTAATTTACATAGTGCACACTCCTCCCATGTTCTCCGCAACAGTAAATCCTGTGAGATAGGTTTGAGAGTGAGTGATTGGTCCAATTTCATCCAGAAAATATCCAACGGCTAACAATGGATTAGAATCCGGTTGCTGTGCTCCTAGACCAATATTCTCAATGCTATATCCTTGCTAATAAATCCTTCAGGGGATTTTTTTTAAAAAAAAGTTTTTCCATCCTACAAGAATCTCTCAGGCTTGCTTATTTGGGCCAGTCTATTACCTTTTCCTATTCCAGTTAAGTTGTCTGGGTTCTTTCTTCCCTTCGCTTTAGGTATGTGAACATCAGCTCCCTTGTGTTCAGTATGGATTCCCAGTTCTTGTGTGCATCAAGCAATACTGAGACAGTGCATATCTTTAAGTTGGAGCATCTCACCGACAGGTGGGTATCAAAATGATGCTGTGCATGTGCCATTGAGAAGTGAGCTGTATCAAGGAAAGTCTCTCTTGATAGGTTCTTGTAGATGGAAGCTGAGAAAAATACTCCACACAGTAGATCTGCTTACAACTAAGGTTTACCTATTGGGAGAATTACTCTAACTGGCTACAGATGTTTTTCCTACATGGATCATTCAAGCTTTGATTTGGCAGCAAATTTGACCATCCCAGAAAGCCTGTTAGCAAAATGGAAAACATGGATTGTTCATATCCAATTTATTGCCAATTGATTCCAGGACTTGGGTTTTGGGTGGTTATGTGTTCAAGCTGACTCTTTTCCAATGGCTGACTGCAAATGGCAGTACTGGCATCTGTTGTTCTGACACTTGTGAAGCCACACAATGAGGTATAATTGTGGTACAGAAATTGATTTGTTTGGGTTTGTAAAAGCAGTTGTATACCAAGTTGAGCGATCAATTAGGGGAGCTAGGAATAACAAAGTGATGGACTGGAGTTCAAGCTGGACTCAGAAGTGTTGGATCAAAAACCTGTTGTGTGGCCAAGACTTGGTTTCCTGGACGTAGTATTTATCCTAGACTTGTTTAATCTTTATTGGGAAAGTGGATATGTTGCAGTTATGCTATCAATACAATCCTAGAAAGGGTTCTTTGCTGCTCCTGTTTCTAGTCTTTTATGCAGCTAGTTTAAGGCTTGGAGCTCCTAACAAAAGTGATTGCTTTTGACCCCATGCTTACAAAATGAGAATGTTTGTATATATTGTATCATACTTTGAATGCCTGCCTGAACACATAACTGCTGCATTCTCCTTCTGAACACCAGGCGGAGGGTGATCACAAGAGAGATAAGTCAGAATCAAGGAAAGATACATCTTTATTAAACATTGGAATGTATGGTAGCCATCCATTATAAATGTAGAAATCTCCATGACCGGGAGTGCCTGTGTCCATTTAGGCTGGTGTGTCAGCTGCATCCCTTATCAGCAAAAGTTCGAGCATTAAGATTTGTGCCTCGCTTACCTCAAAAATGGATTACCATGACAAGCTGTGTGTGACATTGCTTTGGGCTTGCAATATCCAGAGGTGAATGCCGCAACAACATCCTTTGGGGGCTGCTTTTACCACAAGTGGGCCAAAAGATGATTGCTAGTTCTTTCCAGCTTGCTATTAAGCCAGGTTGAAGGTTTGGGTATTAGTAGGCAAACCCCAAACCTTTCAGGATCAGATTATTCTAGCTCCTGCTGATGCCTGCACAAATCAGGCAAGGTTTGGAGATTGCCAGTTGGCAACTTGAAGGTAGATCTTCACAGCAGTAGCAGTTTTATTTATTTTTATATTATTTGGTTTTCCTTATTTTTATAAATGACTCAAGGCGGTGATCATATCTAACACTCTTTCCTTCAATATTCCCACAACAACACTTTTCCTTCAATAGTACTTCAGATCTGGATTATAGTAGATTCTTTTTAAAATGCCCTCTTTTATGTTGGTTTTTCTTAGACTGATCTTTCAGTAGATTGCTTTGATTTCATAACATGTTTTAAAATTGTTGCTGTCAATTGCCTTTGGAAGTCTCTATCCTCGCTGAATGCTGGGATTCATCCTGCCATAGCTTTTGTGCCTACCATAATACTGTTTTGAACCACCTCTGAGTGCTTGGTGAGAAATGGGTTTTGGGTGACTTCCTCTAAAACAGGATTTCATGCAATGGGTCATAGGCAATTGATTGTAGCCTTCCCTTTCTCTGTGCAAGAGAATCTTGCCAGATTATTACAGATAGACCGTGGTCTCTGGCACTGATGCCTAAAGAAGGAGTACAGGGTTACGTTAAACCGTGACACTTAATTTGCATGTTGATGCAAATGTAAATAATATTTTAACTTCAGATTTGTTGCTGCTATTTATATAACACCATCCGCCTCTATTGCCTTTCACTAAGTTTTAGGATTTTATTCCTGCATTAGGAACATCTGAGGGTCCCCGTCTCTGAAATGGTGAAGTGAAGGGGAAACAGAGAAGTCTAATGAGGAGTGATAATGAAATTACATGCTTTAGGTTTTAGGAAATGAAGACCTTGTTGCTATTATATTGTATGGACGTTCCTGGAATAGAACGTTATAATCTGGTATTTTGTTTGTCTTAGTCGGCCAGAAGAACCTCCCTCCTGGAGTGGCTACATGGGCAAGATGTTCATGGCTGCCACCAACTACCTCCCTTCTCAAGTATCAGGCATGATGAGCCAAGACCGGGCCTTTGCTACCGTGCGCCTGAACTTTTCTGGACAAAGGAACATCTGTGTGCTGTCCACGTACGTAAGCTGGGCTGTAGCAGCTAAACAAGATTGCCTTCCTTTGTGTTGGACAAACTATTTTATTTAGGAGAGGCACCCTGGTTCCAGTGGAAATGTTTCATCAATGGCACGGTGCGGAGCGAATCAAATAGTGTTGAGGAAGGCTAAAACATTCATTTTTTCCATGTCTTTCTCCCTAGTAACAGATGTTTCTTTATCTCATGGCCACAGTCACTATTACTCTGAATCTATGAGCTTAGGAAGATAGTTTTCTGAACATTATGGTTGCTAAGGGTAGATACTGAAGTGATGTAATATAATCAACATATTCTATTAACCAGTTTGCATTGGTTCACGGTTCCCACATTCTGTGAACCAGTGGTACATATTTTGATTCTAGGCACTTCAGCTAAATGTCCATACAGTTTTAATCCAGCCACCTCATAAATACCATGCCATTTGTATTTACTCTCTATTTTTATATATCTTCTGCCCTGGGAAATCTTATTCCAATATCATTCATTCATTCATTCATTCATTCTTTGTTTGCCACCCATCTCGCTGCAAAGTGGCTCATGTTAATTTTTTTCTGATTCTGATTTGATTGTCCATTAGGTTGATCGAGGTTACTCTTCTGCAAATTATCAAAAGGAGAGGCATTTCCCCATAGATTTTTTTTTAATTCCTCCCTAGTCAGCTTATTGCTGATCTGTTGGGCAATATATGAGGAAAAGTGGCAACTCCCTGGGGATGTATAAGAGTACAGAAGCAGTCTGCAGATCATGGTTTATCCAGTTCTGGCATATGCAGACAGAGGCTTCAAACCTTACAAAATGCAAAACTTTCTCCTCTGCATTGATATACATCCTACATTGATAACATTTGCAATAATGTTGGTTGTATCTTATATGCAAGGCAAAACTGATTTTATTATGCTAAACATTCGGCATTGCCCTCCAAGTATCTCCTGAACCAAATCTCTGGATATCTTTCTCACATTTAGGGGATGATTGAGAGCATATTAATATAGGTCATACCATTTATAGCTATTGTTTCATGACCCAGAGCTGCAAGAGATTTTTTTTTTTAAATTAACATTGGGCCAAATCTCAAAGGGAGAAGAAAATACCGTGCAGCACATTGTTTTAGAAGTAAGCTTTGGATTTCATGGCAAATAATAGAATTGCATGAAGTAGATTGGTTAGTAAAAGAAGTGAATTTTGCTCTATTCCAACAACTGCATCACATACATGTTGATAATACAGCTTTATTTAGGGGAAAACCTATATTAGTGTGACTAATATAGACTTATAATAGGTTCAAAATCATATGTTATGTATGTCTGCATATATGTCTCTAGTTTTTTTTACCCCATGTATAATTCTACTATTAATTAAAAATACTATAGTAGTTGTTTTACTCTAAAATCAAAGGAATAGGCCAAATTTGGCTGCCAAATCTCTCCCGTAAGCATCTTCACCATACAAATCCATTTTCCATGAAATCTAGCGTGGGCAAATGGTACAGCCTATTTAGAGGTTGTTTCAGCTGTGTTCCTGTACATTTTTTATTAGGATCCAAAAGTTGCCTCGGCTCTTAGTTACAACATCTGGTGGACATCTTTACATCTACAACCTGGATCCCCAAGATGGTGGAGAATGTGTTTTAATCAAGAAGCACAGGTAACAGCTTAGTTGTTTCAAGAATTCAAAGAAAATGTAGAGAAAATAAAGAAGAAAATGTACGATAATTTAAAAGGGATTGTGTACACTGTATGCATATAACAGATTTCCATCAGTAGTGGTCGCTTTTGTTTATAAAACAGGATATTAAGGAGAAAAATCATGTTTTGAATGTGTAACAATCTTTTCATAAGGGTCATTTACAAAAAATATGTACAATTATGCTGGGGCATGTAAAAGTGGAAGTGAAGTGAAAATTATTCAGATGATAGAACTGAGTGCTGCTATAGGATATAAAAAGTCTACAGGCCATCACTCAGAGAAACAGAATTCCCTATAGCAAGAAAAGTCTCCAGTTATATTCTGATAGATAGTATAAGACAGCTCCAAAGTGCAGCCCAAGGGAAACACATGTTGAAGGGAAAATGAATGCAGGAAAGGAACCATAAGAGCACTTGCAGGGAGATAAATTGTGTGCCTGAGCATCCAGAAGAAACATATAGACCTAATTTGTGCTATATTTATTTTTTTTAATTTAGTAACCATTGAGGTTGACAATATGTCCGTTTCATGTCATCAACAATGCAAAGCCCCCGGCCTGGAACTGAAGTATTCTAAGAATTACATTAACTGTTAATTACATTCTTACACTTCTGTGGCATAGATTGCAGTTGTGCTCTACTCTGGCAGAGCCACCTGATTTAGATGCTAATCAGTGCTCCAGTGCCTGGCCATGAGTGTATGCATATTGTGTATACCTGCAAAACTTTATTTCATCCTTGATTAACTTGTTGCTTGAAGTTTAAAATTGTTCTCTGGGGATATTGCATTGTGTGATACTTTTAGGATTTAGTTGAAGGACCAAGGGTAGGATAAGGTTTTGGTTAAAAGTACATAGAAGAGATACTGTTCTTTATTTAAACAAACAAGTTTTGCCATGACGTCTGTTGTAGTCTTGATCCTCTTCAGATGTCTTGGCAATAACTTTATATCAGCATAAACATCTTTCACAAAGGTGCTTTTCAAAAGGTAGGGAATGGAAGGATTTATATTCTTTGCATTCTTTCCATTCCAAATTCTTCCATTCCCCACCATTCAGTCAGGACTGAAGAAGCTTCTTGGTTGAGAAGCAAAACGTCTTCAAGGGAAAAAAATCAAGAAACTCCAGTTCCCTTTTGAAAAGCACCTGGATGACTGAGAATCTCCGCAGACATAAACACCTTCCCTTCTTGTCTCCCAAGCATCTTTGAAGATTTCAAGCTGCAACTGTGTTCTGCATAAAAGCATTATAGTATCTCTGTCCGTTTGGCTTGCCAAAATATTCATCCTTATGGGCCGGAGATGGCACAAAACCTCCATCTCTGTTAAGTCCAGCTTATGCAACAAATAACAGTACAATTACTTGTTGGAGTTACTGGGTAATGACTAGCCTTTATTTCAACCCCCTCCCTTCTCCCTGGCCCACATTCTTTTAGCTTGCTTGACTTGGTAAAGCCAGAAGAGAACAAAGAGAATGATCTTCTGTCTCCAGCAACTCAAACCTATGCTGCTACCGTAGCTAGGCAGACTTCAGTGCCTTCCCCTTCTATGATGCCAGGTCAGTACCAGATTTACAGCAAGCTGCGAGTTGCTCATTTTAGTCATGTTAGAATTGTTCACTACTACGTATTTGTGAGTTTCTGTGTGTCGTTTTTTATATTATTATGAAAAATATATACTGTATTACTTGATGTCTTTGGCACTGTCCTATACCGTACAAGGTATTGGTATTATTGAAATTTATGCTGAATTCAGCACAAACCAAAGACACTAAAACTTCTCTTCATGCTTTGCTAATTCTTCCTTATTTTGTGAGAACCAAATTTGATATATATTTTGATAGACTATGTATAATACATAATATAAAATTAAGGCTATGTACTCATGGCAGAAACATGAAGGGAAATCGATCATGACATTGATTTCAGTGTCTTAAAAATCTCAGCTTCCATAAAACAAAAATATATATTAACTTTAGTAAAAGTAGATACTGGTAGGTTATGTATGTGTTTGTATATATGAGTGTATGTAAATAAGAACAATTATACAACTCTGGAAAGAGTCAAAATGAACAGAAAGACATTTTTTAATTATGTTCTCTCGCCGTAAGATAAAAAGTAATATAATAATGGCAAACAACTTCCCCACCCATCCACGGATTTCTTGATGTTGGCATTATAGTTTGTAGAATTTAATTATTTGATGTATACTTGGAAATCTTGTTTTTAACTCTTCTGATCACATACCATATAGTAGTCCTAACATTTTCCCTTCCAAATTGATTTTGCTGAATTTTGAATAGCCGAGCAGCATTTCATCCATTGCTGTTTATGCCAAATTGTCCTCTCCCAGAAGACTTTCTACTCAAACCTCAGCATAAGAGAGATGTGTGTAGGGAAAAATATGTATTTTGAACCCATTAACACAAGGCACAGGAATCTGGGCAATTCTAAACAACTGTCCATCTCCAAATTGCCTTTTGTTGTATTGTCACAAACACTTGCTCACAGTATGCACTAATATTTCTCTTACACACAGGCTTTTGCATCTACTCTTAATCTTCCCCCAACCATTCTTAGCAAAAAATCCCTAAAGGGGAGGGGGAATCCTGAACAAAATTCCCTGTGACATATTTGTAGCTTTATTTTTTCAGCTAAATTGCTGAAATGGAGTGAGAAATATGGTTTACCCCTTCTGTGATCCATCACCCACCCATTCAGTGAACAGAGGCAAAGCTGGCAAAAATAAAAAAGGAAGAACCAAGGAATAAACAAGAAATCAAAGAAATGGTGCGGAAGTCAGGCAAAGTGACATATAGGTCAGCGCTAACTGAAAGGGTATATGGTGACATGGAAGTTACCTTTATAATACATCGTCTCTCTCGAGTCATGTGGAGTATTAGCAGTGGGTATCAATTTTTGCTGGAAACATCAGGAGTTATGCCCAAGTCTTTGATATGGCCAGCAGGATCTGCATCTCTGCTCACCTTTCTCGGAATCATTCTTGGTCCTTGCTCCTACAACTGCCTGATTACTGTACCTACCTCACTTTCCAGTGTGCTTCAGTGTCATATGTTTTACGTAATGGAAGTTGGAAGCTTTTTGTGGTACTTTACCATCTCTGAGCAATTCTTAAGAGACTGAAAACATTTAAAGCTTGCATACATTACAAACATCTCTCTGGAATTTGTTCCATTCCAGCATAGCTCCAGGCAACATTTTGCTAAGTAGACCTGCAGAGGTCCACATTGCCAGAATAAAAGCAGGAAGCATTAACCTATGTGTGGGACAACACATCATCCTGGAACCTAAGTATTTTACTCTGTTGTGCTGGTAACATACAAGAATTGTTTCTTTTTGCCTGGGAAGGGTTTTGTTAAGACTTTTTAAAAAACCCTTTATTATTTAAGTATAAATAACTCAAAGTGGATAACATAGTTTAAATAACAGTGGGTATGAGGAAGTTTAATATGAAAAACTCAAAGCTCTTTGAAGACATATAAAGTGCACTGAAGATTATAATCATTGTCAAATGCCAACTTTTGTATTATGTTCCTCAATCTTGCCTTGTATCTCAAGAATTTTGCTAATAAATGTACGGTTCCTTCTCTTTTTTACTTCTGCGAATGCAACGGCTCTCTGTAAGTTGCCCAAATGAGAAAATTATAGAGGTAATCAAAGTGTGCAAGGGATAGGAAGGAGTGATATTAAATTTAGGCTGTAAGATGAGATATGGACCATTCTATAGTTTGAAATCAAGGGAAGTCACTAAATGAAATGAAGATAATCAGTGGCAGTTGGCATTCAATTGCTCGGTTTTGTTCACTCATTTTTAATACTTCCACATGAAAATTCTAAATCATGTTCTATATATGATATTTGAGTAACTAAACCCTAAGTAATGATCAGTTTTGAATATTTCTGTTCACAAAATGTCGGAAAAGTGGTTCACAGGCTTAGCAAATCCCTCGATACCTCTGCGGGTGTCTATGTATTATTTGCACATGAAGTCAGGATTTTTACAATAAAGTCCCAATTGTGATGTTTCAGCTGTGATAGTTGAATGACACGTACAGACCACCTCTTGATGCTCTTTAGCCATCCAATAATTTACATGGAATGAGGGGTGCCTGTGTAAAAAGCATTCTATAACATTCAGTTTAAAGGCTTCTAAGCTGTCTTCTTTATATTGCAGGTTACTCGGAAGATGGGGGAGCCCTTCGAGGAGAGATAATACCTGAGCATGAATTTGCTACTGGGCCAGTATGTCTGGATGACGAAAATGAATTTCCACCTGTGAGCATTAGGAATACTTAAAACAGCATTGTGAAATTCGTGCTGAGAAGAAAAGCTTAAATCTTTTCTTCCGGGCGATCTGTCCCTTCCTCTCCTGCCTGGTAGCCATCTCTATGTGGGCTGTGTGACTCCCACCATGGGCTTTTGGAGTGAGGCCTACAAACCTGTTTTCCAAGTATATTTGTAATAGTGAATCCAAATTACACAAGGCTCTGGGCTGCCAGTTAAAGGGAGGGCTGAGTTCCATGCCTTTCAAAGTTCAACCCTGTGGCAGCATCAGGTACTTCTAGGTCACATCTGGCATCCTTACAAAATCCTTACAGAATTATCCTTCCAAGATAATGATGTCTTCGGGGTTTAGTTCAGATCTGAGAATTGCATTTTGGACACCAGAGCAGCTTTTTGACCCACTTGTTGCTTTCCAAGAGGCTCCCAACAAGCCCAGGAAAGAAGAGAAACTTACAAGGGGCTGCTGTTTAAAAAATTTGAAAGGAAGGCTTGTATTTCCCATTTGATTCCTCTTGCCTTATCTTCTACATCCCGTGGTTCTTTGGGTGATGGATGCAGCATCAAGGTTGCCCTTTGCCCTACTCTTTCTCCATAGTGGGTGGAGGATGTTTGTAGCAAGATCAGGGGGAAAATGTCACTAGCATCATTGGTGTAGTTGCAGTGGTCGGGGATTTACTGCCATGCCTGGGCTACTGGAGAAGAGGCTACCTATTTCTGAGGGAGATGGGCGGTTAAGAAATATGAAATATAAATAAGTAAATAAAATGTCAGGGAGCACAAGGGAAAAAGAGACGGAGCAGCAATCCCAGCAGATGGCTGAATTCTCTGAGCTTTGATGCTGTATCTTCCAAGCTTCTCCCTCTCTGTTGATGCAGGTGCATTATCCAAAATATAATGGGAGAAGGAAGAAGAAGAGTTGTACTTGCTTTACCTTTAAAAGGGAAGACTTAAACTTTTTTCATGGAGACATTTTTCAAATAGGCTATTTATATTGGCTAACAGTTTTCCTTCTTATGGATTTTTTTCCCTATCTTGCTGGGCTTTTCAGTCAAGGCTTTCTTGTTCCTAAGAATTAACAACTCCTTTTCTAAGATGCATAACTTTCCTGACAGCAGGGACTGCTCCAGATTGTTCTTTATATGAGATGGAAGTGGCTGAAAAATCCTAAATATACAATGGAATCATGGGGGGGAGCAGCCTTCCTAGAACTAGTGTTGCACAAAGTCCCCCAGGTGATCCCTTCCTTCTCAAGCGATTTTAATTGGAAGTAGCCAGGAAGCCCTGGGTACCTCCATACTACAGTTGCTTAGATATCTATCTTGCTTCTGCTGTTATTTATTCTCCATTCTTCCCTTTCTGCCACTGCCTTGACCATCTCAATAGTTTGTTAAGGCCCTTAAAGCTGGGAGGGAAAATCGGGAGGTGGTATGCCACTCTCTAGAACTTCTGAAAAGAGTGGCTCTCTCTAGGGCATCAGTTGGACCCAAAGATTTCCTCTTCAGATGCACAGAGGATTGCTATACAGGTAATCCTTGATGTATGGCCACAATGGAGCCCAAAATTTCCATTGCTAAGCAAGACAGTTGTTAAGTGAGTTTTGCCTCAGTTTATGACCTTTTTTGCCACCGTTTTTAAATGAATCAGTTGTTTTTAACTGAATCTGGCTTCCCCATTCACTTTGCTTGTCAGAAAGTCTCAAAAAGTGATCAGATAACCCCAGGACACTTGCAACCATCGTAAATATGAGCCAGTTGCCAAGTGTCTGAATTTTGATCAGGTGGCTCTGAGGATGCTGCAATGGTTATAAGTGTGAAAAATGGCCATTCACTTTTTTCAGTGCCGTTGTAACTTTGAATGGTCTCTAAACGAATGGTTGTAAGTTAAGGACTACCTGTAATGGCACAGTCAGGCCCATGTTTCTTTTCTCACTAGGTATGTGCATGGACACACACATATTTTCCATTAAAGCTACAACAAGTGGAAAATTATACTTCTAGCTGGAGACCAAAGGCACTCAATTTGGGTATTTATTGCTAGTTGTACAGGAAAACCAGAGATAAATATTTCACTCTACTTCTTAGTAGCTAAGCCAGTTTGGAATTCTATTTGCTTTCTTTTTTTTTTTTAGTTTTTCTAAAGGTAATCATGGCCATGACCAGTATTCTGGAAAAAAAAGTATTATATTTAAACATGATTTGTTTTCTTCTAGTTTTCATTTCTTACATTAATACACGGGCATACATATTTACTGAGTTTCTAGAGCTGTCCTATCTGGGCTGTAAAATTTTAGGATGGCTATTAATTGGCAACAAGCTGATACCAAAGTCCATAATAGCTCTTTGCTGCCATGCAGTGGCCATTCACTCATATTTATCCAATTTTAATTAACATACTGTATATAGTATTTAGATTTTTGTTCTTCACTGTATAACCACTGTCTTTGTGCTAGTGTTGCAGTTTTATATATTATAAAATTATGAAATTTGTACCTTAAAAAAAACCATCTAGTTATAATCTAGATTTCTGCAGCCCAGATACAGTAACTCTAATTAGCAATTGCTTTAATTGTGCTCAGCAATATTGTTCAGGTCATTAAGAAGCTTATTCCATTTGTTTTTAAGCATGTGTTTTATTTTACCTTTGGCTGCCATTATAGAAGAGGGTGGATTACAGTTCTTTAGCATTTGTCATGCCTCTCAAATCATAGTAATTTGATTGGTCGACATGCTCTTATTCTTTGTTTTTGCTGTGCTACTTATGAACCATCCTTAATACACTATAAAATTGTGGTAATAAAGTATCTTATTCAGAGAATAAGTAAACTATGAAAACGAAGAAAAAATGAAAAGAAAGCAGCAAAGGAGGCAAATGTGATTCAAGTCCCCTTTTCTTTTTTTTTTCTTTGTCCCCATCTGGGTTTACCATCTTTGCTCTTTTTTATGTTGATTTTTGTCTGTTTAAAAAAAAAAAAACATTTTGTAAACCTCCCAGTTGATGGGAGTTGAATAGCATCTAAATTTAATAAATAGAAACATGGGACTTCAATAAACAGCCTCTAAGACATCTCTTGTGTTTCTTACCCAAGTAATCCTACCTTTCTTTTTGGAACACTTCAACATCCAAACTTAAAAGGTTTTTAAAGCCCTGCTAGGTTTCTATCAGCAGAGCAGAAGTGATGGGAGAAATTATTTCCACTGGTTTCTCTCCCATTAATAGCTTCTCTCCTGAAATCAGACACAGAAATCTTTCAAATCCAATATTCCTTAAGATGGGCCCTTAGACATTCTAGATTGAAGGATTGCAGTCTCTACCCATTTTCAGTGAAACTTGTTCTCTTGCCCATACATTCCAGGTACAGTATTTTATAGGAGGCCTACCAACAGAGAAGTATATATATATATATATGTTTTTTTTAATTCTTAAGAACCATATATCAGTCCCCCCCTTAGGCATGAAAGCCAACTGGGTGACTTTGGACCAATTACTCTCTCTCAATGCAACTCAACTCACAGGGTGGTGGTTGTTGATGTGGGAGAAAATAAGAGGAGGAAGGAATATTGTGTATATTTGGTATCTTGAATTTATTTATAAAAACAAAAAGTGGGATGTAAGCAGACAAATAAGAGATGTACTGACTGATCCAACTTACTACTATCTGCTGTCACATGTTTTTGGATATCTACTGTAATTTCATCTGCCCAAAAATCCTAGCCTAAGGCAGAGCTAGATGACAAGATATAGCCAATCTGAGTTGATCTCAAAAAACTAAGCAGGGTCAAATGTGTACTGTATTAAGAGGAGAGACCACCAAGAATTCTCTAAACTTGAAACTAAAAATTTAAAAAAATTCTGGAAATATATTATTGCCAAGAAAACTACATAGATGTGCACAAGACCAAAGGGAGCTGAATTAATTTTATCATACCAGATCTAAGATACTAAGATGGGATAAATAATAATTAACTATTAACCAGATATCCATAATCCACTAATATACCACATTTCCTTGTGTGCCTTATTTGTCTTTTATTACGTACCAATACAATAAACATGTCATTACAGAAATGATGGCATGTATCATTCTCTACTTGGAATTGTTCTGGATATGATAAAAGTTGTCGTCTCTCTATGGAAAATGGGAACAACTATGTAAACTGTCTGAAGTCTTGATCTGCCTTTAAACACGAATGCTTTAGGAGAGCCATCTAGTTTTTGATTGTGAAATAATAATTTACATTCTAGAGTACAGGGCATGTTCAGTGCTACACTATGTTGCATAAGAAGGGTAGCAACAGTAATACCATATTCTCTTGCTGGAGTCTGGTTCAGTTGTGACTTCGTAATGTCAGAATGTAAACTTTGGGTTACTGCTAATAGGATCAAAAGTTGGTGAAGTAAAGCACCAACAGTGTGACTAAGATTTTGAAAAACAGAAGCATCAGACACTTTTCAAAGAGCCAAGAAGGCTTGCTGTGTCTTACAAGAACTCTGTTTGTTTTGTACTCTTATTGACAGCTTCTCATGATGGTCATTGGAGTGACAAACCTACACTATAAATGTTACTTTTAGCCAGTATGCTGAGCTGTTGCCTTTCTTTTTTTCTACATGTTTCAATAACTGATTCTTCAAGATGTTCCAGTGTGTAAGTTTGCAGTCAAAACACATATAGGAACCATTATTTAACCCAGGAATATATTTTGAGTCTAGATCCCAACACACACTTATTTCTGAGTCACATCTTTTCTGTCAATTGAGGACAAAGCCCTAAGGGAGGCCCAGAAACCCATCAGCTTTGCCAAAAGTGAAACGATGCCATGACTTTCATCTCCCCGCCGCTTCCCTCTGCATGCATCTCAAGCCTGTTTGCAACATTCCATGCTCAACGCACATGACCAGGGAAAGTAAGGCCGTTCTGTTTTGATTTTGGTAGATAATCTTGTGCCGTGGAAGCCAGACGAACAAAATGAAGTGATCATGAGGAGAGGCAAGCAACACAACACAGAGCGGCGGATGGGAGGTAGTTTGGAAAAACAAGGGGGAATGTAGAAGAACCCACAAACGTGGGGCAAACCAGAGATGCTCCAGTACTTTTCACACAGTATGTTTCACTTTTGCTAGTTGATGTATTCTGTCCCTCTTTTGTGTATGTTCTTAAAATGCTCTATGGTTGGTATCAATGTACTGTATATGCACATTATTTTCTTCTCAAGAACCACAGTATAAATGCATCTCATTGAAGCTGAATTTTATACTCCAGCTAGCCCTTTTCTTATTTATGCCATGTATAAATGTACTTATAAAAGAACCTGATTTATGTCTTTGTACAGTATACGCATGAGAATTTACCCATGCAGAATATTTTTGCAATTATCTACTTGAATAAAAGGAAATCCCCCAACTTCCAGAGTTGGAGGAATGCTGAAATATTTGTCAATAAAATCATGAGGTTAACAGGAGCTGTGTCTCCACTCATGTTCCTTCTTCTTGTGTAACCTGGGAAATAAATGCATGCATAACCCCCATCATACACTTCCCTTTCAGGAAGCAAAGTGCAGCAAAGGAGTAAGAAAAGCCTGGATATCGGTCCAGATTAAGTTGTATGGATAAATTGCTGCACATGTAAATTCATGGAAACCATTTTTACTTTTACAACACAGTGGCCGCCTATTTCCCTTGCCTCGATTATTCTTTTCAGGGAAAATCAAACACAGATCAAGTTTGGAAATCAATAGCGAGAGCTATTTTTTTTTAAAAAAAATCAAAATATATTATAAGCCTGAATGACTGAAAAGAAACAGTTACATGTAATATTGGCAAATGGTTGATAAAAAAAAAATTAACCACATTCTATTACTACAAAAAATCACAACTGTCTTAATTGTTCAAATTTAACATTGTCTAACTTTAGATGGCATTTGCTGCCTGGGATTGACTTCAAGTCAATGCCATACTTTCTCTGAGGTACTTGGATTATAATCTGACTTTATGAAATGCACATGGTTCTGCTAAAAATTACTAATCTTAACAATATAGTTCTTTCCTGCCTTTCTCTTACAATTTGTGCAGTTGTCTTATGCCCTAACACCCCACTTTTCTGTGATGTACAAAGGGGACAAGGAGACATAACATTGTGATGTTGGGTTCTAGCTGAGCTGGACTTAATCAAGGGGTATCAAATAGCCGTCCAAACATTTTAGTCCCATATTTCAGTTATGAGTCACGCTAAATTCTGTAGAAAGATATGACATAAATTATTATATAAAATCCAAACCTAGAATGTTGTACTTTTTGTAGCAGTTTCGTCCATTTGATTTCTAGTTCTGGGAGGACAGATGTTTGTTAACTTGGAAGTTGTTTAGCATTTTTTCAAAGATAAGTTAGAATAAGCAAATTCACATCTGCAGGCCAAGTGTTGGGGGTTGCAGCAGGGGATCACATCTGCATCATGAGAATAATCTGCTATAGAGACATTGTCTGAAGCAATATCCTGAAGAATATCCATAAAGGCCTTATTTACTAATGGCAAGACAGAACGATACTCGGCACTGTGAATGTCCATCGGCTCTTGCTCTTGAATATCACGCTGCAAGTTAAAAATGAGAGGCGGCTGGTGATGTACTTCCTGACCAATGCTTCCATCACATGCTTTGGCACCACCTGGAAAGAGACAAATCATCCAAGTTCTTTTAACTGCTGTCTTTTGAAAGTATTATCTTAGTGGCAGCCACTCTACATTATGAGAAAGAATAATCTGGGTGTACTACTGTAGTAGTAGTGCATTTTAAAGTACTTTTGAGTTAAATTGCCAACTGTACGAGTTCCTAAACTGGGGCCCCCTGGAGGGTATGAACAAATTCTAAGAAGGGATAGGAGATTTTTAGAAAGAAAAAGCATAAAAATAATTTTCAAATGTATACAATGAATTGGAATTATTTTCTAATTTCTATTATTTGGCATAGAAGTATGCATGTTTAGTGGAGAGACCAGGGTTTGTTTTAGAAAGTTGATTCTCAAGTTTTTCTAACATGTTTATTAATATTTGGGACTGATTGAGACTGATTTTATCAGATGACACATAATGGGATATAAAATATAAAGCATAACATGCATATCTAATAGTAGTAAACAGCAATACTGAGGTACATTCACTTGCATATATTAATGAAGTATGAACTATATGTAGCTGCAATTAGGAAAAAGAAGCACACTGAAGATTTTAGTACAGCTTGTCCTCGAGATACGACCATAACGGAGCCTGACCATTACAGCCGCATATTGTGGCAGTCGTTGCGTAAAACACGTCACCTAATTACCCTTTGCATCCCTACTCTCCCCAATGAAATGTAAAACAAACATGGGAGTCGTTAAATGGAGCTGGGAAGGGGAGGCCGTTGGAGGCCTAGTACAGGTAGCCCTTGACTTACAACTACAATTGAGCCAAACATTTCTGTTGTTAAGTGAGACATTTGCTAAATGAGTTTTGCCCCATTTTACCTTTCTTGCCACAGTTGTTAAGTGAATCGCTGCAGTTGCTAAGTTAGTAACACAGTTGTTAAGTGAATCTGGCTTCCCCATTGGTTTTGCTTGTCAAAAGGTTGCAAAAGGTGATCACATGGCCTTAGGATACAACAACGGTCATAAGTATGAACCAGTTGCCAAGCATTTGAATTTTGAGCACATGATCATGATCAAAGGTTGTAAGTGTGAAAAATGGTCATAAGTCACTTTTTTCAGTGCAGTTGTTAGTTTGAACAGTCACTAAATGAACTGTTTTAAGTCGGGGACTACCTGTACAGACCCAAGCCTCTCAAGGCTTCTCCCACTCCCGAGACGCCCTGTGCTTCACTTCCCACACTTTGGGTCCCAAGAGGGATTTTTCTTACACCCACCGGGTCTTCCCAAGCCTTAGGCCTGATTTCTACCCCACCAGGCCAAATACCCTTCTCCTCACTTACCTTTTGAAGGCTCCGAGGCCTTCCGGAGTGCTGGAATGGCTTCCTTCTTTGTGCAGCCACATGGTAGGGTTCCGAAAGCAGCTGCCATTTTGTCCCTCCCATAAAATGGCGGCTGGGTTCAGGTCGCTGCCACACAGCTGGGGGACAAACTGCTTTGTTTTGCTGCCTTAACAAGCTCTGCACAGAGCTGCCGAAGCTTTCTATATTGTTAAGAAGCTTCTGCCGCACTGTGTAAAATGAAGCAATTTCACTGGCGTTGGCCATTTTGTCCCGCCCATAAATGGATGGGACAAAATGGTAGCTGCATTTGGATTGTCACTGTGTAGCCAAGGGTTCATGGCCTGCCACCTTCCACAACCTGAGGTCTGGAGAGTTTCAGAAGGTAAGTGTGGGGCGTGATGGGTGACTGGGGAGGAGGGCCAAGTGCTGCAGGGTTCTGGCGGGGTGGTGGGGAGAGGTGGTGGGGGCACTGCAGCAACTCTGTTGAGGGTCGTAGGCTCGCTGCATGTGTCTTAAGTTTGAAATGGTCATATGTAGCTTTGGGGGGAATCTTTCATAATTTCAAATGTTCATTAAATGGCCTGTCGTACCTTGAGGATTATCTGTAATATGGCTTCATGTCATGGACAAAAATAGGATTGGTTATCCTCAAAGCATAGCACACAGTAAAACCATGAGAATTAACCATTTTGAGTGATACTTTACAAGAAACCACAGCCTTTGCCAAAAGAATACAAGCCAAAGGAATGTATTGGTGCTATACCACAAAATATGAAAGACACAAACTTGATTCCCCTGGAGCTTTTTGTCAAGCATTTGCCAGAGAAATAGCCTCTCACGAATTCTCACTGATAAAGCCAAAGTACCCAATTTAGAAGAAAATCTAAATTTGAAAACATCTGATATTATTTGGGCTAGATGCTGAAAACAAGAAAAACCTATTACAGTTTCTCCCGACAGATCTGTGAAATGTTACATCAATGACTTGGTGAAACATTTTAAATTTAAACCAATGGACGAATTGGCAACTTCTTTCTTCACAATGCAGTAGGATGCTATAGCATTGATGTAGCACAATGTTGACACTGTATACATTTCATTCATTCATGGTGCAATTGCTTGTCAATAACTTTCTCAAAGATAATTAACCATATCCAAGGCGTCAACTGATAAAATAACTTCTGAAGTTTTTAATTTGTTTTTTTTTTTTAAATGAAAAAAAATCATAGAGGTGTGCCCAAGCAGTAGGCTAATAGTGCTTAGCTGTTGCTCTGGGTTTGTCATATTGGTAAAAGAAAAAGAAGTTTTAATTTCAATTCATTTCATATAAAGACAACAGTTGGCTGCTCCAGCTGTTCCAAATTATCTAAGTTATTTGTTGAACTTGATTATTAAAATTATAAGTTTTGTGAAATGCTTTAAATTAACAATCTTTTGCAGCTTTTTACATGTATTTGGAAGTAAATCATTAAAAAAACTTGTTTCACATAATTCCTGGCTTTCAGATTATTCGAACTGAATGGTAAAACAGATGTTTTTCTGTAAGCAAGCAAGTATGGTTGTCTGATGTGTCCACAGATTAAACCTTTCACTGGCACATACAATGGACATTCTTGAATCTAAACAACTTCCATTTAAAATTGTATGGAAAACTCTACAAACGTGAAACCAAACGCAAAGTCACAAAAAGTAGTTATGGGAGGAAAAATCCAGTTTTGGAAATACTGAATGTGAACGGAGATGACCAACTTTCCATGTTTTTATCATAATGTACGTAAATGTAAAGATGTGTAGGGCAAAATTGTGTTTCACATGGACTGTCTTGCAGAAGACTAGCAGAATTCATCTACTATTTCCTAGATAACTTTTCTGGCAATCCTAGTCATAAATTTTAATCCATTCTCTGCCAGATGTTTTGCAAGCACAAGCACTCACTATAAAACGTGATTCAAATACAAAAACATTTCAGAAATTCAAGCCTGGAGGAATTTTGGATAATTTAACGATGGTTTTGTATCTGAATAATTGGAATGTTATCAAGCCACTTTTGCTACTTTGGCTCAATATCAAAAAGTGAAATGTGTGTGTCCTGTATTTCATTCCACTATTCATAGAAGTGCCAGTTCAGTTCATAGAGACTTTGCCTACTCCATCTACATAAGCCATCAGTAGAATAGCTTTCCTCAATGCCCACACTCCTTTTTCAGCATGTGGCAATACTGATGATGGATTTCTTGGCCAACTGTTCTAATAGCTAACATAAGATTTCTACAGAAGAGTAGGCCTAGGATCCACGGAGGTACTTTGCAGTTCCACTAATCTTCAAGTATGTGATACCTGTTTTTCCACTCCAGTTAGAGACATGTTATTATTGTGATGAAATCTTCCATGATTGTTTGTACAAGGCAGAGTTTGCATATTTTCCCACAATATTTTGCCAAATAAATGACTGCATATGTGAGGAGTTAGCCCCAAAGCCATATCCCAACTGCATTCAAAGTCATTCTATGCAATTCCATTGTTGGAAATCTGCTCTCAAATTTGTGCTCTTGAAAGTCGATTCTCAGGATCCAGCCAGACCAAACCCAGCACCCAAAGACAGTCTTGCAAACTCTTTTTTTAATTATTTGTAGTATTGCAAAACAGGAAACACTGATTTGTCTTTCAGATATATAAAGCTAATCACACAAATGTATTTTATCTGAAACAAATAAAAACCTCCTCCAAACTTCTGTTACTTATAAAAATGTGGTCTGCAGTAAAAAAAAAAAAAGTATAGCTTTAACAGCTTCTATTATTTAGTGATTAACTATTTCCCTACCTGCAAGGTGCTTCTTTTGAGCTTCATGTGCCTAAAATCTGTGAAATAAGTAATGCAATGTTTCCTGGAATAGAACCTCTATATCAGGGCTTTTCAACTTTTTCACCGATTGTACCACTTTTAGGATATGGCAATATTCGAGTACCACCTAGCAAGGTGTCAAAAACTTGATGACCAAAAAACCAAACTGTTCAAAGTTGCAATTGCACTGAAATGACTTATAACCATTTTTCACACTTATGACCGTTGCAGCATGCCCAGGGTCATGTGATTTATATTTGGATGCTTGGCAACTGATTCCTATTTATGATGGTCACAGTGTCCCAGGGTCATGTGATCCCCTTTTGCAACCTTTTGACAAGCAAAGTCAATGGCAGGGCTGCTGGTGGCCAAGTGCTAAGGCTGGACTTCCTTCCCTCCCTCCTTCCCTGCCTCCCTCTTTTTCATTCCCATCTCCTTCTGAAGGAAGAATTTGACCCCCCTCCATATTTTCCCTCTTCCATATATTCATCAAACAAGGAAAAGACTCCAGAGACAGAAAAAACAAGCCTCTGAAGGAACTAGCTTAAAAAGGTGCATTCCCCTTTAAGAATTAGCTATTGGCTAGAAAGGAAAGTTAAGGAGCCGGCAGCCGGCACTTAAGGAAGAAAAAAAAAAACGTAGTAAGTACTGGCTGCTGGCTAAGGCAGCCTCCCCAAATGGCTCCATTCATAAGTAAAGGAATGCTACAGGCAAAATCCATTCAGGAGAAAAATACTTCAAAAATCCCTTGCAGCAAAACTTACAGCTAACAATAGCAGAGCAATAGAAGCTAACAGGAGACATCAGCCATCAGCCAAATAGAAATTGCCAAACTCTCCTTAAGAACACACAGCCCACATTGCACAAATCCCAGAACTTTAAAGTCACAAAAGCACATAAGAATCCTACTCTCCATCTCCCTCTCTGCCTCACCTCTAGCCAATGCTGTCTTTCTTCATTGCTGCCTTTCCTCATTCCTCGTGGAGGGCGACCCCTCCCCCGCTGCATTTCTTGCCTGTTTGTTGCTGCCAGCATAGATGGCTGCCATAGAAGTTGTAGATCATGGCCGGCCTGCTTGATCTCCTCTCCTCTCCCCCCACCCTCCTCCTTCTTTCCCTTCGGTGCAGCTAGAGCTGACTCCACCTCTTCCCAAGGCTGCTTCTTTTTTTCCTCTCTCCCTCTCCCGCCCAAACTGCTCCTTTTATAGCCTCTCCTGTCTCCACCCCCCTCCTCCTCCTTTCTCTTCCAGGTGAGCCGGAAGTGAGCCTGGGGCCTTTGTCTCGCCCCAGCCACTCTGCAGCTCCGAGGACTCTCTCACAGTAAGTCCTGCGCTGCGCTGGCTCGTTCCCTCCTCCACTACACTTGGCTGGGCAGGGCCGCGTACCACCTGCCATGTGCTAATGTACCACAGATGGTATGCGTACCACCGGTTGAAAAGCCCTGCTCTATATAACGTGAGGACTATCTGCATTCATTCCTCAAAGCTGTGGAAGGCACAAACAAGAATACATCCACAATCATTAAATGTGACTGATAGGCTGATTTTGATTACTGGCATAATCCAATAGCAAATTATTTAAACCCTATTACAGGGTTTATTACTTTGCTTTATCTGGTAGTCATAAATGCATCCAGATTGTAACTTGATGATGGAATGGAGAAAGAAGACATAAAAATAAATACTAGATTGCTGAAAAGAGTTCTTTCCATCACAACTGTAAAGTGCCAACATTAAGAGTATGGCATAGAGATCTTTTTTCCCATACCAAATTGATTTTATGGGGAAACCCAAAGTGAAATATTGGGGAAAATATGATAATATGGAAAAATTGGATGGAAGCGGAGGTACTGACTTTGAACCAATTGATATACTATGTGTTAAGAGATAAATATCATCTATCAGATATCACCCAATGACAATATTTACAGTTACAAGATTTTTTAACAACATTGTTTGAACAAGCAGCGTTTTCAGTTTCTGAGATACCTGAGATATTAGAATAATTTGTTAAATCTTTTAAAACTAAAAAACCCTACCATTAGTTTTTATAGTTATTTGTTATCAATAAATCAATTTGTCCATACAGACTTAAGAAAATAATGGAATAAAGAATTAGAGGATCCTATATTGCTTAGACAATGGGAGATTGTCTTAACTTCTATAGCTAGAATGTCAATGTACCTCAAATTACAACTTATACAACAGAAAATAATATTTAGAACATATTGGACTCCATTACATTTGTATAGAAAAGAGTTGTCAAAAACAGCATTTTGTTAGAGATGTACTAAGGATAATGTTTCTTTAAAATATGTTTCTACAATGTCCTACACTTCTACCAAGTTTTGGAAGAAGGTAGTGGATTATCTAAATGTGATTGTGCAAGAAAAGCATTAATTTTCCGAGGAAAATATTCTTTTAAGCTACGTATCTACTATATGGAATTTAACAACTGGACAATGTAAATGGATTCTCTGTGTCTTTATTATGGCCAAAAGGCTGATATTGCAGGGTTCAAAAGATAATTAAATGACCTCTTCACTCAATGGGCTGAAAATCTGACTGCACTTGCCATTTATGAGTATAGAGGTAACTTTGTATGGACAAGTATAATAAAATACGGAGCACATTTATACAGTATACAGTAGGTATTTTAAAATGATGGTCACATAAATGTATTAGAAATGTACATATTTGAACAACATTTGCATTAGAAAGTATATAAAACTATTTATTGTTGCAATGACATATTATTAGTAATATTTCTTTCACTTTTTTGTTAAAAGTGCTTTTATGTATTTGTCTTCTTTTTGACAATGTATGCGTCCCCTTCATTATCTTTAAGTTTTGCTCTTTGTTTCTTTTGAGAAAAAGTAGGTAGGTAGGACACCGAGAAAGGAACACATTAGGAGTCTAACTATAGACTCCTGGAGGAGTTACTGGGAAAACACTGTGGGAGGAAGGGTAATGCCATCGGTTGTATGCAATGATATCTATGCCATCTGGTAGAGATAAGAACAAGGCAAGAACTTGGTAATTATAGCTCAGAAGCTCAACCCCTGCAAGTGTCTATAGGCTTCTACAGAATTTACATCTCTATTCCAAAATAACAGGCATAAGGAAGACTATCAAATTGTCCTGCTGCTCTGCTTTTTAAATGCTGTTTAAAAAAGGAGCAGGTATCTTAAGGAAATATTACCTTAATATAACATAGTAACTAATTTTCTGGAAAGATGCGTAATCTGAGAAGAGAAAATTCCTTGGCTGTACAGATTTTCCAAAGAGGGTTTTGCACTGATGAAAACCCCAGTGAAGCTCTTTTGTAAAACTGATTCTCCAAGCCAATGGGCTTCCTCTGCTTCCAAGGGCAAAGCCAAAGGACTACTACGGTGCTTTGCTTTGTTCTGCTACACAGTGTCCCCTCTTCATCCCTCAGGCTTCACAAAGCCAAAAGGAAGTTCTGTGAAGTACAGCAGCTACATGGAAGTGTCCTCCAGCTTTGACTTATCTATTTATTTATAGATATTATTTATTACTTATTTATTAATAAATAAATAAATATTCGCCACCCATTTTGCAGTTCAGGTGACTCTGAGCACCATGCTGAGACTTACAAAATATATCCTGAAGAAGAATCCATGTGAATGCAAGCTTGAGGCCTCATTCTCCTCCAATTCCCTAGGGTGACAAAGGCATTTTCTCTTACTCAGAAAATGGAGAAAATGGGAGAGGGTTGAAGGAAGCAAACAAGTGTTTCTAAAAGTAGCAGGATCAAGTTGATAACAAGGAAGGAAGGAAGGAAGGGAGGGAGGGAGGGAGGGAGGGAGGGAAGAAGGAAGGGAGGGAGGGAGACGGAGGAAGGGAAGTAGGAGGAGGATGAGGAGAAGGAGAAGGAGAAGGAGAAGAAGAAGAAGAAGGAAGAAAGAAGAAGAAGAAGAAGAAGAAGAAGAAGAAGAAGAAGAAGAAGAAGAAGAAGAAGAAGAAGAAGAAGAAGAAGAAGAAGAAGAAGAAGAAGAAGAAGAAGAAGAAGAAGAAGAAATGTGTCATTGTTTTGCATGCTTCCTTTTTGCAAAATAAAGTATGCATTTCTTTTTTCACATGTTTTTCTTTCCTCCAAAGATGCCTAGGGATGTGACTGTCTGTGATGGGGAAGTTGATCCTTCCATAGTTGAACCAGCCAAGAGTGAACTTCACAGGCTAGCTCTCCAACTGCATTAAGACTAAGATTCAATGAGCATGGTGGAATATAAATTGGAATCTGTCAAATGTCAGTAAAAGTCTGAGAACAAAAGGAAACATAAGACCAGAGGGAGCTGTATTTTGTCTCCCTTAAAAGTACAGGGCCTGGGGAACCTGAATCTCAGAACTGAATCTCCAGATCCAATATACACTTCAAAAACACTTCAAAAACCACCAGCCTATAACATCCAGGATGCCAATCAACACTCCTTCTCTCACAGGCTGAGTTCTTGAACTCCCATCAGGCAGGAATTCTCACTACATATCTTCTCAAATATTTTCTCCATGCCAGCTTTACCCATTGAATCCTCCTGTAATTCCTGATGCTCCTCTACTGAAGTCCAGAAATAAAATACTCAACAAAACCAAATTTTGTACCTGAATTTCAGTATATTGGTATGAACCATGGCAAAGCAGAGATTCTACTCCCTAACCAGAATAAACTTGAATGCCGTATTATATGACTTCATAAAACCATCATTTTTGTTGATGCTTTAATTGATCAACATTTTTATTGATGCTTTATTCAGTCTATTTTTTTAAAATCACTTCTGTGGAATTACTCTCTTATTCTGTATACAGTATAGAACATTTTTTAAAAATTCCTCCCTTTGGAGAGGAGCTAGAAACAAATAACTGCTAAGACACTTAACAAATTTTGATACTAGGGATTAGTAATAACTAACTTGTAAAATATTTGTTTTATTCACATTTCATTACGTTCGAACACATATTACTAGAAAAACACAGTATGGAAATATTCAGAAATACCTAATAAACTCCAATAAAATACCTGTAAGATAAAAGGCTTTATACTGGTCCAACCGAAGGGACAGTATTTCTCCGTATTTTCCAGCTGCACCACTGTTGGGATGGAACAACGTCTAGAGGAAAGAGAAATTGGGAAGATGAAAAAGTGTCCTCTTTTGCTTAATGTCATTTATAAAAAGCTACATACAGTATATTCCAATAGAAGAGAATATCTGTAGCTCAGGGTTGAACTGTGAATCCTTGGTGCCCTTTAAGCTTGATAGTTTTCTTGCAGATGTTTCATTACCCAACTAGTTAACCTCATCAATGTAAGTGAATGATGATGATAATACTCACATTGATGTTACCTAGTTGAGTAATGAAATGTACGGAAGCAAAAAACTAAGCTCAAGGAGCATCAAGAACTTCACATACAGAAATTCAAATGATAATATGCATCTAATTATATTGCTCCCATTAATATTTAGAATCCAAACTGTTAAACCCTTATTTCCATTCCCATGGACTTTTTAAATCTAGCTGGACTGAACTCTTCACACTCCTCAGAATCAGAAAAATTTCAAAAATGAAACGACTCTATCTAGCATGTATATTTAATTTACTAAGCTTGTGGGTTGCTTTTAAAATATGTAAAACTAATTAAGCAAAACAGAACAAGTGCAAAAGAAATATATCTGCTACAAGGAACCTAGTATATACAGTACTTAACTCTATTTCCTAAGATTAAGATCCATTTTATTCAACAGGGCTTATTTTTTAAAAAAAAAATATGTTTACATTCTGAACATGATGAAAGAACTGAAATGCCACATATGGAAAACTGATTTATTGTTAGCCTCTGAAACAAACTCTCTTCCTCCACCCTGCAATTAAAACAGGGCCTTTCACTTGTATCTTTTCTGCCTGCTCCAGAAATTCACATTCTTGCGCCAATAGGAAACAATCATAAATCTGTTTTATAGAGCAGAGTCTCCAAAACAGCTTTCTTCCACTTCTAATAATGATGCATTTCAACTCAGTTATATATTTCTCCTCCAATAAAGCCAGTTTATGTACCTTCACCCAATGCTTAAACCCTTGGTTCTCAATTCCATACGTTTACAAAGGCCCTAAACACATTTCTAGGCTCCGCAGGACTTCAGACACTGAGATTAATTCATTTGTACATGTTTTTTTTTACAATAAACAGAATAAAGGAGAAGCATAAAAAAATAAATTCCAGCATTAAATATCAATTGTGGGATCAGCCTGAATCTTAGACCTCCCTTATATCATACATGATAACTATTGTCAGGAAAACAGCTGATATTACAAAAAACATAGCTAGTTTTAATATTTGACTACTGCCACTTTTATCGTCCTCTCAAATCAACATTTTACTAAGGAAACAATAGTAATTTTTCTCACTGATCAAATATTATATCTCTGATTAAAATGATAAAGTATAATAATAATAGCAACAATTGTGAAAATGCAGGCATAACTACTTCTGCAATAGTAAAAATGTACTCTTATCTCTTTTTTAAAAAAGTTCCTATAATTTTCACTGTCAAGACAATATAGTATTGTAGGCAAAACTTTCAAATATGTTCTTAAAATATGCTTTTATGCAAAACCTCAGATCCTGCCTCCGCAATATAACAAGATAGAATGTTTTCCCTTCAGTTTTCAGGAAACCTGTCTGCATTTGTATTTTAATTTACACCATTTTTTTTCACTAAGAAAATCAGTTTTAAAAGAGCTACAAAACCACTCAGAGAACTGGATTTGTGATGAAAGCTTGAAGTCAGCTCTTCTAATTATTTTAATTGTTAGATATCTGTGGGCTTCTAGAACACTTTGGAGGATAGGCAGAATAAAGTATAATAGTTACAATTAATTTTAAAATGAAGAAAGTCGTAGTAAAGTCATCAAAGGTTCAGGGCTAAGACAGCAGCTCTATCGTTTCTCACTAACACTCTTTCCTCACTCCCTGAGCTTCTTTCTACCACTACGCCAAGCTTCAACCATACCCAGCTGCAGAGAACTACTGGTTCTCAGTTTGTATTTCCCAGTCTCCAGCTGGCAACTGACATTAACATCAATGCCCAAACAAAGGCTTCTGTGGTCTGGCAGTGAAATGAGGTGGAAACACTTCCCTTTTTGATCAGGTCACTCTCTTCTTTCTTTTCAATCACAAGTGAGTTGGGGGACTAGAAAGTGACTATTTCCCACTGAACATGACAACTATGCAACTTTGCTTCTAATAGGATAAGTGGTGTCACTCTCCTCAGTAATCTCAGAAATAATTCTTTTTCCCCCAATCAGTGCAGAGAACTACAAAAAATTATAATAACAAATAAAATGCTCCTCTGGAAAATGCTATATAATTGCAAAGAAGAAACATAAATAAACATATGACATTTTTTTCTATCTAGTATAAAAAAGTAACTATGGCTCATATTACTGAGAACCAGTTTTGTGTAGTGGTTGAGACACCAAGCTAGAAACCAGGAGACCGGGAATTCTAGATCTACCTGAGGCACCAGGCACAGCCCTAGGAAGGAGGAAAGGGCAAACACTTCCAAAATGTCCTTTCTAAATCTAATCCTAATATAATGTAATTTTAATTTAATTCTAATCTAATTTTATAAATGCTACATGCCTTTATCCTTTGTCACTTAAAACTGCACACCAAGATAAACCACTATCCTGAGATGCTACAATGCTAGAAAGAGCAGTTATGATTATTTAGAGCTGGGCTGAGATCTGAGCTAGACATTGCAAGATCAAGTGTATTATTTTACTATTGTATTATTGTATTATTAGTTTACATATCCCAAATTCTATGATGTCTTCAGAACGCCATTATATGGATGATTTATAGGGATGATGGTGATGATTTAAGAGCATATGAGAACATATGCTTACCGAAAAATACTGATATTATAACAATTCTAAAAGAAAACCCGAATAATTCCTTTGAGCAAATTAGTGCGATCACTGGAATATTGTGGAGCTATTCTACTAGTCTGGCATGAGAAAGATATGTCACTTAAAAAAAAAAGGATATGTGTTTGAAAAACTTGTAAATTGTTCCCCCTAGCTAGGTGTAGAATTTCTGGACCCTGTTTCCTTCTTCCTCCTGTTGCAGAAGAAGGCATCATAGTCTTCTCCTGCTCAGAAACCCTCAACAGACCTCTTCAGTGAAAGTATTTGGAAGAAACTTATAATTACGGGGTCCAGAACTGGGCTTCTTCCATTTGCATTCATCACCCTCTAGAAAGCAGTTATGCATAGAATTTGGGAATTTAAGATTTAGGAATGCTGTTTAGTTCTGGACTTTTTGCAGGGCACAACTTAGTGGAACAAAAGAGGTGCAAGGGGAAAAATTTAAATCAACTGGATGAAATCGCCAAAAAAATAGCAACAAGTTGAACGTTATTCATCAAGACAAATATTTTCACTGAAATTTCTTCAAAAAAAAGTTTAAAGATTTTATTTAGAAAATAAGGGAAGAAAGTCTTCCCTCTTTTTCTCAGGCGGAAAGAACAGTACATAATGAAATTACTATGAGAAAAAAAAATTCAAACAAAATTCTGCATTTCTATTCTTAAAAAAGCTTCAGCCAGCCAACAATAAAAAGCAGAAAGATTACATAAATGTTTGTGTTGTGCAAAGAAAATAATTGTTATTGTAACCAATTGCTATATAACTGTACCTATTAAAACTCAAATCAAAGGAGGGAACTGGTTCAGCACAAACCTACATACATTTACTTGGGAATAACCTCCTACTGTTCCTGCCTTTGCAACATTATGTTATATAAAAGAATTGGCAATTGGTTTCAGATAGAAGTCGTTTCCTCCCTGTAAATACCAGAGGCTGAACCAGAGATTTTCTTTATCCAAAGCAAATGTTCCACTGCTGAGCCGCCATATTGTTTCTAAGAGGTAATGGATGGATTTTGCTTAAGTTGTTTACAGATCAACTGCCGTGCTCAACAAGAATGAGAGTGCAAGTAGGAGCAATCTTTCTGAAGTTGACCAATTTTGCAAAAAAGTCTGTGTTGTCTTAATGGCTTTATGTAACTATGTGATTATATTTCATAAAATACATGCATGATTGAGAGTAAACTTTAAGCTTATGGAATACAACTGAGGATTTAATTAACTGTTTTACAGCCAGCTATTCAAGCTTGAGAATAACAGGTATTTCCCTAACAAGAATTGAGCATCTGAGGCTAAAAAACTGTTATATGAACTTATCAATTTCATATATATCACACAGGGACGAGCTTGCAGCATTTAAGACCAATTCAAAATATTTAGAAGACAAAAACAAGATAAAGCAAACCCAGTTTAAAAATATATCAAAAATTGTAAGGCAAGGAGCAAGAGAGGGCATCTTCTAAAATTTACATTGTTTGTGGCAATGATAATCATTTGACACGTGAGGAACTTTAGGGAAGTTCAGAGTTTCCAACCTTCAAGCAGTTGATGTTGCTACTCAGTGTTCAGAAGGTAAATGCCATACCTGGTGTCCTTTGCTTGAGTACCCGAACAGGACTTCAGAGATATCTATTCCATCAAATCGTCTGTTGGGAGGAAGGGTGGCATTCGCCAGAGATACCAATGTAGGAAATATGTCTAAAGTGCTGCAGAAGAGAATATCCTGTTATTAGAATATAGGCTGATCTTGGCAACCAAATTATGAAAAAAGACTTACAAACCTATTCCTAAGGCTACCTCATCTGATGCCAAAACACAGCATTACATTTTGGAGACTGCTCATTAAAGACCTAGGTGCACCTTTTCTTTTTAAGCCTGTGTGTGTGTGTGTGTGTGTGTTTGAGTCCATGTACATATAAAACCATTCTATAAGATAAAGCATTAAAATTCTCCTCATAATGCAAACCATAAAATTAGGATAAAATTTGCAAGTTCTGATTTGGCATAGTATTGTTGTATGGGCTGAACTGGAAAAGTTTGCAAAGAGAAAATTCTACTGAATTATGATGGACATCAGAGATTTCACAAACAACCATAAAAGTATTGAAAAGCCTTACATAGGATACTGAAGTTCTAGTTTCAATTTACTTGAGTTTCTCTCCGGTTCTCCTCTTGGGTTTGCCAAATATCCCTCACACATTAAAGAATACTGTTCTCTGTGAGCTAAGAGGTTGGATTTTAAAGTTTAAAGATGAACACATATTGTTACCAAATATGTCAGATCCTATTTGTTCATATGCACACTGTCCAACTTCAAATTAAGTACTGTAATTACATCCATGTCCAGTTCACTCTGATTAGATGTAAAATCCAGAATCTTTTTCTCTAGAAAGTTTCATGTTATCTGTGAAAAATTAGCCATATAGAGTCCACAAGGCCCTTGATCATATGGTGTTAATATGATGTGACATTTATATAATGATAAAATATCCTGAATTGAAACCCTATAGTGTGCTCAGAACTAACCAAGTACATCAGAATGACTCAAGCAACTTGCATGAAAACTTCTCCCTAAAGGGGAAAATACTAGTTATCTGTTTTGTTTTTTAATGTACCATTCCATGATCTAGGAAAATATGATTTCATTTATGTGTGCTACAGTACTTTTCAGAGAAATTAGAATAGGCAATAAGAACAGTCAAACCATATAAGAACACACAGTATTATATGGTTGCTTATTTGATTGCAAACTGCCATCTGACCTACCAGCACTGAGGGTGGGATAAAAACCTGATATGTCTCAGTTCCCAATTATTTGAGCCGATTCAGTTGATTTTCTACCACTAATGCACAAGAAGGCTAACTACTGGGTGATTTTGAACATAGCCTCACTATTATAGCAGGGGAATTCTTTTCTTTGCCTTAGCACAACCTTTGTCAAGTATCATAATTGCTTACTATCATCCTGTAAGCTGTAGCATGAAGTCTTAACATTAATACCCACAAAGCAGCCATGTTGACTATAGTTAACAAAAGAATGGTAGGATCAGAATGGGAAGTGATGCCAGAGAACATCTAGTAGTTCAAACAGCAGAATCAGAGGACAACAGGGTGTCCTATGAAGTGACTTCAGGAGACTTCTAGTGTTCATGGACAGTTCAAGAACCATTTAAGTGTTTCTGAAAGATGGCTCTCCGGCTCCTCTTGAAAACCTCCAGGAATGGGGAACATTCCACTTCAAACAGAACAATCCTGATTCACAGCCCCTTCCATCAAGAAATTATTTCTAATACTTGAAAAGCTCTTCATCTGGTACACAGATGAATACTACCAGGAACTCATCATTCAAATGTCTGGACCACAATTATATAGGCTAAATTGAGTCTGCACAAGTGGCCAATCCCCCAATTATTCTCCCCCAACAGCCTCTTTACTCACTACAGATGTTTTTGAAAGTCTCGATTAGAGACTGAAAAAGGGAGGTGGCAGAAAATTTCTCTTGCAAAGGTTTCTTTATGCTATGAGTACATTGGATACAATCCATTGTTTTATTCCTATGTTTGTTTATAAAAAACCATGTTTGGATGAGTATCTTCTAAAAAGTGCAACCATACTGGAAAAATAGAAATGAAAATTAGACCTGATAAACCCATTAGCACCAATGAAGTTTTTTCTGACCTGAAACATAACCCATTTAAGAAATTTATGAAATGTTAGTTGAGGGAACTGAAAGAAACTTGAGTCTTTTTTCTTTTCCATTCAATTAATTTTAGCATGGCTGCTAAGAAACAAACAGGCAAAACAATAAACATCATTGAGAAAAATAGAACAAATAACCCCAGTACAAGTTCTTCTGTGAAAAAAAATGTTCTTGTAAGATCATTAAGCTGATTGCTGAACAAATACAACTTCAAGCAAAGAATACACTAGGGACATCCAAAGTGTTGCAAAATTTGTGTGTGTGTAGGTGTGTGTGCGCACGTCTGCTCACACTGGTATGCTTTGCAGGGCTAAATTTAAGCTCTGTCTGATTTATGCCTAGAATTTTATTAAGATTCCTGAATGTAAATTGCAAGGATCCATTTTGGAGTATGGAGAAAATTACTTCTGAAAAAGCATAGAATCCTCAGAGACACTAGAATATAGCAAAGGGTGGTCACTTGGGGAAGAGGCAGTGCCACTCTTGAGTGTTGTTTGCTCCTGAGAATCATTTGTTTGTCTCCTCTTGATGAATCATCCAGCATTTAGAAAAAACTATGCTGTTTCAAATGGAATCCAAGAACTTGAGAGTAGGTTTGGCTTGTTCTTTCTAGTCCTAATTGGCTGCTTGGTGATTAAATGACAGTTTCAATGCATTTTATAGTTAATGCTCTGCTTCCACATGTTTGAATTGCAAATGTTAGCTGTTAGATGAGTTTTAACAGAACCGATAAAATAATGTATAATATATGAAAAGTAATAATTGCTTTATGCATCTTTTGGGATACCTATTTCTAGATGCGAGGGAACATGTCTTTAATTTGAGATAGACCAAACTGAATTGTATCATAAGGCACTAAAGGAACTTCCTTATGATCTGACCAAGTTTTATTTTTGAGAAATCCAGGAGAAAAAGTGAAGTTGCCAAATGACTGAAGAGGGCAACAGGTCCCTGGCAAAGTGATATCAATAACTGGATAGTTTTTGAGCAAGTCAAGAAGTTCATAAAGATGACCTGTAAACATCTTGAAAACAATGTGGCAATTATATGAACAAACCTTATCAAACTAACTTTCACTCATTTTTTTAATGGGGAAATTTTCTGAGAGGATCATGGGTGTTGATTTCAGCATGGCATTTGACAGAGTATCTCCACAACCACATTTTAATTAGCAAGATGGAAAGTACATAAAAACTGAAAATAATAATGAAAGGATGCTCCTAAGTGATTTCTTATCAAACTAGAGTGAGATAGCTTGCCACAAGGATCGGTCGTGCTATTCCTCTTCAACATTTATTAAAAATATTTTTGTTAGATAGAAGATTTATTAGTTTTACAGATCACATACAACTGGGTGAGACAGCTGATATTCTAGAAATCAGAAATAAAATTCAGGTTCATCTTGATGGGTGAGAGACCCAGGTTGAAAACAACAGTGAAATTAAACAAAAACAAATGAAAAGGGTTTTTTTTAATGAAAAAGATTGAATGAGTCCAAAAATGTGGCATAAAGTAATAAAAATAAGTAAAACAGCAGAATTTGGAATGTTAAGTTTGTAGACGTGGAATCCTAGCAAGATGAGATGAATGGCTACAGGGGGTTGATATTTACAGCATGAAGCCTCACCACACTTGTGATCCATAGCAAAGTGACCATTAAAAACCACACTGTAATTCTATGATCAAAAGCAAATCACAGCATTAGTCTTTTTTTCAGATATAAATATCTGATGAAAACAGCCAGGCTCACTATGTCAAATAATCTCTTTAGTGTGTGTTGGGAAGAACAACTCTGCCATTTTGCAGTCTACCTGTATTCCTCACTGAAGTCGGAGTTAAATATTATGCAAACTGAGAACAAGATCCTGTCTCCAAGTCAAAATGAAGATTGTTGAATGGGAAAATGGAGGATTATCAGTTGAAGGAAGAATTTTCTAAGATAATACTGCTCCTTGAACAAGGCATGAAAAATTCAGGAAAGAAATGTAATGGATGTGATAGAATTTTGTTTAGCTTCCTGAGAATTATGATGAAGATGGTAGACCAAAAGAGGGCAATTGATAACTCACAGAACCAGTCTTTAAAGGAGCACATTTACCACCACTGTTACTACTGGCAGTCCTTGACCTACAACCCCAATTCAACCCAGAATTTCAGTTGTTAAGCAAGACAGTTGTTAAGAATGTTTTGCCCCATTTTATGACTTGTCTTGCCACAATTGTTAAATGAATCACTGCAGTTGTTAAGTTAGTAATGTGGTTGTTAAGTGAGTCTGGCTTCCCCCATTGACTTTGCTTGTCAAAAGGTCACAAAAAGGTGATCACATGATCCCCAGATACTCATAAATATGAGCCAGTTGTCAAGAGTCCGAATTTTGATCATGTGGCCATGGGGATTCTGCAACAGTAGTAAGTGTGAAAAATGGCCATAACTCACTTTTTTCAGTGCCGTTGTGACTTTGAACAGTCATTAAATGAAAGGTGGCAAGTCAAGGTGGCAAGTATTTACTTCTCTCTTTCTTCACATCTTCCAAAGTATGAGAAGGGAACTAATAAAACATAAAATATGAACTTCCCTGTATATGTATTTGGTATCTTTCTACCTAAGTGTTCACACCCCCTCCCCATGTACCTCAAGCACACATAATGGGTGATTTCCCCATTAAGGCAGTGATTAAACCAGGCTGGTTTAGCTTGAGCAAAGTGGCCGTATCCTGTGGTCACCCGTGGCGCCCTAGTGTCAAGAGTTCTCAAGAGACAGCAGAAAACGCACAGAGATCTCACGGGGTTACCATTCCCTTTCTGTCCTGGACTATATTGTGATTTGGAAAGCAACAAGGCAACAACATCATACGCAACACATAAAACTGTAGGGAAAGTAATCAGCATGAAACAAAGGATGGACTCAAGGAGAAACATTGGAAGGGGAACACAGAACTGAAAAAAAAATTGTCATGACCACGGGTCACTGGTCCAGTCTAAGTACTAGAGTGCACACTTAGCACTTGGGAGTTAATTATTAAATATCAGTAAAAACAGGGTGTTCTTGTTTATGAACAAGAAGGTCCATCAGCAGAATTTTGTCATGATCTCTGACCTGAAAATGAATCCTCTGGTGTAACTTAATTCTCCAGTGCATGTTACATGACTTCCTGTAGGCGTACTTCATTTAACTTAATTGCTCTTCAGTATTTGGGCTAGTTTGAAAATTTTTCATGAGACTAGCTCACTCCCTAGATAGAAACAGCAGCTAACCTGCTGAAATACTGCCAGTTTTCTTCATGAAACTATTAGCATCATATGCGTAACAGCTATCTTGATTTTCGAAACATTGAAAAATCAATATAATCAACACTTGGTATTTTCATGCTTTTACCGAAAACAATTCTAATAGACACTATCTTTTCCCAGAAAGACAATATCTTTCTAGGATAGCTTTTTCTTTTAGGGAGCTAAATCCAATCCAATCCAATATATGCAAATATATTTTTGCCTTTGTGGCTAGTTCTGTAACTGCAGCCCCAAAGATAGCTAGTCCTTGACTTACAACTATTTGTTTAGTGATCATTTGAAGTTATAACGGCATTGTAAAAAGTAACTTATGACTGCTTTTCATACTTATGGTCATATGATCAAAATTCAGATACCTGGCAACTGCTTCACATTTATGCCGGTTGCAGCGTCCCAGAATCATGTGATTACCTTTTGTGACCTTCTGACAAGCAGTCAATGGGGAAGCCACATTCACTTAACAACCATGTTACTAATTTAACAACTGCAGTGATTCACTTAACAACTGTGGAAAGGTCATAAAATGGGGCAAAACAAATTCAACTCTCTTGCTTAGCTGAGGAAATTTGGGGCTTAATTTTGGTCATAAGTGGAGGACTACCTGTATCTCATTTACCCACTTACTCTATTTGAGCAACCTTCCTTTCTAGCCGTGCAGAACTGAATGTCCCAGAGCCCTACAGTTCTATCCTTTTCTTTCTTAGAAAAACTCGGACGGGCGTAAGTGGATGGTTTTAGAGAATTGCTTTGGTGGAATCCTTGGTGATCTTCAGTAAGCTACAATTGCTGAAGACCACAGAGAAGTTGTTGACATATCCTAAATAAAGCTATAGTTGTTCTCTGCTTCAAAAGTCCCCGTATTTCTCACCTGGAGGAATAAGTAAACCTGTTCAAATAGAACTGAGGAGACTCTTCTCAAGTTCTAATGTGCAAAGACACATTCTTGCAGTAAGCTCCAGCCAAAGAAGGGCAAGAAGAGACATCCTAGCACTTTGCAGTGCTGTGGCCTTTCTATATTACAGTCTTTTTATTATTTGTGGTCTAAAACCTGGCTTCCTCCACTCTCTAGTTATTGCTGGAGAAGTCCAACAGAATCTTTAAGACAACCATTTGAACTTTTCTTCAAGGAGGATTTTTCTCTTCAAAAGTGAAACTTCCCAGTTCTACCACAATCTTCTTCAAATGAATGTGTGGGTGTTTGTGTCTTCTTTTTTTGCTATGTTTCTTCTGCTGCCAAATACCACTTAAGAGGAAGAAACAGGCCTTGACAAATTATGCATATTTCCTTTCCCCCCGCTAAATGCCCTTTAGTGCCTCTTTCATCACCATATACTAATTCTCAAACCATCTGCCCTCCCTATTTGGCCTAAAATAAGTGTTCTTCCTGTAATGCCTGCTCCATCTTAATGATTCTAGACAGGCAAATGAAATCCCAAACCTGAGATGATAAATTGGCACAGATATAATATTTGTAGATCAGTGCTAGAAGGGAGAGGAGTTTACTCTCTGTTTATATACAGGTGGCTAGCCCTGTCAGTGTTGGTAGGAATGTTCTTGCTGGTTTCTTGATTAGGCTGTTGTTTATTGTTAGCTTATTTGTTTGAATTGGTAGTTCATTGATTGGGGTATTATTTACAGCTTGATTGTTGGTCTAGCATTAATCTTGGTGTTAATTTCTGCTTATCTGGGTGTTGATTGTTGATGAGGAAGTGTTTTGTCTTTTTGGTTTCCTTTTTGTCTTTTTGATTGTCTCCTTTGAATGGTATGTGCCAAATTGGCACAGATCACATTTCTTCAGGGACCAGCACTTTTTTTGTGTACACTCTCCTTATCTCTCCTAATACATACATCCTTGGGAAATTATTAGTGAGACTTCTTCATGCCAAGGAAAGTGGGAGACAAGGATGAGGTTTTAATGATCATCGTTTTACTCACACAACCTGTTGTGCTAAATATGGACCCCAGTAAACAAACTAGAAGATTCCAGTTACCTGAACCTTTATTCTATAAATACATGATGGACCAAATGTCCTTTTTCTTTTATTTCTTTTTTGTCTATGTAAATCTGATAACACTGTTTCTTTCATAAGTATCTTACATAAGCACACAAAGTCACATTCAGAGAGAGAGAGGTTTTTCAGTCTGCAGACTTAAGTCAAGGGACTACTACCTAATCAATGACAGTGTAATTTCTTCTATTCATTAGATGACCTACTTTATTGGCCTATTTTTTAACAAGCAGGAAATCATCAAGGCCCTGCTAGTGGCATTCATCAAAAGCCATTAACTAGTGGTTAGGCATGGCAGATTATGGTGGAAAAGGAATGTCTATCCTATGAGAAATGGAAGATGAATATACAGTTTCTTCCCAAGGGAAGGAGAAAGAAGTGCTAACTCCACAAAATTCAGGGAAAGAATTGGCTCCTTATGGGTGCAGACCCAATGTGGACTGGTAAACAAATATCAATTCCATGAAAGAGAAGGAAAAACTGCATACAAAGTGTTGTGAGTACAACCTCTCTTTCTGCCTTCCAGACAACATAATGCCTCTTTTAAAAAAAAACATATTTATTGATTGATGGTCCCAGACTAATAAAATACAAATAATTAAAAGTACATGTAACACAAACCTGAAATACAGTAAGTTAGTAATGAATAGGAGTTGCTAACTGACGTCTGCAAACCATAGCTACTAATAAGAGTTGGGAACCTTTATGGAGTTGCCCATGTTTAATCTCACGGAAGGAGACTAGTAACCTCTTGATCAGAAAGGCAATTAAGTTTTCTGATAATTGGACTTATGAGTGTGAGATGTTCTGAATTGTTCACCATTTGGACTGCAAAAATGTTGAAATTTTATTGGGAATCACAAGTCACAGGCCCAAAGGAGAAAAAACTAAATTTTACAATTTCAGCACTGTTGTAGTTTATCCTTCCTATGTATTCCAAAACACTCTGTATCTGAACTAAAGTTAGCTTCAGAATAAAAGATGTATGCCAGTCATTATCTGTGGTTTATTGTGGTTTATTTTGTAGTAAGCCCTAAACCTCTAAAACTAGGCAGGGAAATCATTTGACATCCAAGTATTGATTAATGACAGTACACTAATTCATTGTCAATAATATTGTCAATATTATGGCTATCCATTATAGTTTCACAATTATTAAAATTCTTAGATATAGAGTGTTATGTCACAAGAATTCCTTCAATGGATATGGAGTTACAAGAATCTGTTTCTTCTTTCTATCATGCATGGAGCACTTTTTAAAAATCTTAATGATTCCAAAGGAACAATCAGCCTAGTTAAACTTGCACAATTAATTAATCTTTTCTAACAGTTCCCTAGTAAATTTCCCATAAAATGCTGGAGTCCTGCCAGCAAGGACACCTGGGCTTGCCTCTTCCTCAATGCAGCTGAGTTAATTTCCTTGCCTTGCTGTTGTCTGTTCCTTTCCCAACCTGAAAATTTTGTTTTCCACTTACCAGTTTTTAAAAATATTATTTAAAAATGTTAAGCTTATTATTTTACTTTGGAAGATGCTTTGAGAAAAGGTTTAAACTTTAAAATGTAAATAATAAAACCTGGCTGGATACCTGTCTATATGTAAAATGTTATGTAGAGGTTCTTTGTTATTCCTTTTTTATCTGTTTATCATAGGATGCTGTGCCCCTTTCCTTAGCATAGGTGTCTTCACTAGCAGGCAAACAGATCTGAGATACATTTTGGGACTCGCATACTGTCAGGGCTTCAGTTTTCCTAATGTACGATAACAGTATTTTCTCAGTTATGAGAAAGAGAATTTAGAATTTAAATGCTCTCTTCTAGGATAAAAATACATGCTGACTCACAATACATTTTTAAATATTGTCCTGGAGTTCAAATACTGGTTTCTTTCTAATCCTGTCACTATTCACATGCAGACTGAAAGTGCACAAAAATCTGTCAGGCTTTATTTCTAATTAGGTTGGAGGGAAGTCAGGTAGGTGGCAGTGATTGGGAAAAGAGGCAGAAATGGATTGGAAAAGGGGACAGCGAATATTGACACAAGAATAGTTTTCTGTTTACTCAAGGACGAGGGAAGAGCTCCAGAACTAAGAAGTGAAGAAAGGATCTTTTATTCTCTAGATATGATGTCCTTTCAACAAAATTTATCAATAGTTATCCCAGAACTATCAATCTAAAAGATAAATAGTATTCCAAAAATATAGGAGTTGATGGATTTAATAAAATGGTCATAATGCAGCAGTTCTGATTTGGCATAACTGATTGACTGACTGATCAATTAAGAACCTAATATTACAATGGAAAATAAAGAACATTTCACTGCAGGACCAAAGCATGCCGACAGAAGTGACACGGAGATGTGTTCCCGGGTCTCATGCATCTAATCTGATGATAGTACTTAAAATGCATCTGGAAATATTACCACAAACTTCTGTGAGTGGTCTATATAACAGCCATGAGCTGTTGAGGTAATAAGTACTGTACAAATACTTTAAATAACCAAATGCACAAAATATTGTAGCATTTATTAGCATTAATTAGAACTGCTGTGACACTTCCATGGGTGAAAATTACTTTTATAATGCCAGTAATAAAGGAGTAACACCTGTGGAACTCATTTGTACTTGCTAATAAAGCCAAATTATTACTGACATATTAAATTATTTAAATTAAGGACAAATTTAAAGCTGTGAAAGGCAAATACCGTGCCCACAGCAGGAGTAAGAGGACAATGAGACAACAAAAATGATGAGGCAAGATCCTCCTTTACTTTCTTTCTAAAGCAAGTTACAATAGATCACTGAGGACATTCAAGGGGACATATCCAGATAGTATATGATGGCAAGGGCAGGATTAGAATCAAGAATATTACCTTTTTAAGTAGAATACTGTATATCGAAAACTGTGGTATACCCATATTCTAGCAGGCTCAATGGAATGATTAATAATATGCTGAATTTCTTGCATTGCTAAAATGTTGGGTGACCAGTGTGTGATGGCTTTGCTTTATAGAAATTTATTCAATTTTCAATGGTTTTCTTGAATTCAGTTTCATTGATTTTTATTGGGGTTCCTCTGGTTTTAGTCTCTAGTCTTCTGTGCACAAGCTGCATTTAACTAAACTATAGCTTAATCTCAGTAAAGAGTCTAATTTTCCTTCATGCACTTAGTCATTGTATTGCACTGCTTTACTCACCTTGGAAGGCTTACTACCAACTTTAAGATATGGTCTCCAAATCTGGCTTAATTCTTTATGTTGTTGAAATCAATAACATAAACTACAACAAATATTATTTAATTAAATGCAGAAGCTTCCAAGCTCCTTTCCTGTCATGTGGGAGAAAAAATGAAAGTAACCAAGCCAAATGAGACCAGGCATATTCCACCTCACTAAGGTATAGTTCATAAAGTGATGTCTGAATGTTGCTAAAGGTTTTTGCAATCATAACATCAAGATGGACCCAAATTAATATTTATATCTTGCTCATTAGGAAGTGTGCAGTTTTCACACTGGTAAGTTAATGGCAGGAATATTAATACTTTCATCTCTTATGTAGTTAACACTCCTGATCAAGACAACATGAAGATTAATTTACAAAAATATAATTTGGGAATTATAATATACAGTAGCAATACCCTGGACTCCTTTTGAGGGAGTCCTTCAAGAACACTAGTTATTCCAGACCAACAATGCCAAAGCATTTCCAGAAACATAACAGATGTTTACTATAATCCTAAGAAGAAAAATATTTTGAAAAGTGTTTCTGAGCAAACATCTCAAAAGTAAACTTTTGATCCCTTTCAAATTCAGCTCTCTTTAGGAGAACATTGATCTTTGACAAACAATGAAGGATCAGCACTTGGCCTGTTTGACTGTTCAAAATCTTTATTCTAGAGCCTTATTTACAATTGCTCTCCACAGGCCTGAAGGAGTAGTTAAGGAAAGCAATAGATTGCAAAACACTGTGGAACTTTACAGAGGTCATTACTGGTTAGTAGTACCTTTTATTTCTGACTGTTCATCATGTCAAAGATGACAAATTCTTCCATCTTCAGGAATGTATCTTCTCAGCTGTTCTAACAGCTAAGCTTGCTATGGTTTGGAAGATAGTCATCTACACACTATTCTAGATGGACCATAAAATAATCTTACATGAACAATCAATAGCAGAAAGCATTCTCCTCTCCTACCTCAACATCAAAGGACTCGTCACATTTGCTGGGATCTTTCCTGGCCAATATGCTACTGTGGGAACACGGTGTCCCCCTTCCCAGGTTGTCTGCTTTGCTGAGCTACCACCTGTAAAATTTAAAAAGGGGGGGAAAAACATTTTCAGATGCTTATTGGCCAATGCTTTTTTATTCAATCAATCAAAAGAAGAATTATGAAGTAAGGGTATAAAAAAAAGTAATCCTTTTCAGCCAAGAAGACAAAATGTCATCAGGAAGGAAAAGATAAGGGATCTATTAAGACATGTAATGATACTCTAAAAAAAAAAAAAAGGAAAACAGTTGAACATATAGAATAAATATTAGTATAATGTCTCAATATCGCCTCATTTTCTTCAGAAGAGCCAAGTCCCTAACTCCCCAACTCAGTGTCTTGAGTTATTTTTGGCTTTCCTTGCCAGTTCAAGGTTGACTCAGCCTTCCATCCTTCCGAGGTTGGTAAAATGAGGACACAGATTGTTGGGGGGCAATAGGCTGACTCTGTAAACCACCCAGAGAATTCTGTAAAGCACTAGGAAGCGGTATATAAGTCTAAGGGCTATTGCTATATGGCAACGTCTAAAGACTAGAAGTAGTTTCAAAGAGACAACATGACATAGTATGTATCAAGCTACCTTGGATGTAAGTTTTACACTTCTGCCCCTTTTAAATTACTTTCTCTTGGGAGCCCTTAAGAAAGCATAGTAGACCCAAGATGCTGCAGAGAACAACTTGGTGAATGACACGCATAAAAGCCCAGTTTTACTAGTCAGCGGATTTATTTACATTTACATAAAACTATGTAGCTCCAGAATAATGTTAGACCTGGGAATTCACCGTGGAGACTGCTAGAATTGAAGCTGAGAGAAAGAAGTAGATGCATATCATGAAAGATGCTGCCAAATTAGGGAGGATTAGGCAAATCAGTGATCAAGCTAAGGAAGGGTGGCTCCCTTTTCAAAGAACAAGGCCAAACCATGAGGGTTCCCACCCAAACAACAAAAACAACTTTAGAGGATATCAAAACTTACAAATGTATTCAGTGTTTAAGATTTGGAGATTTGAAGAACTGTGTCAGCAAATCTACATGAATGAAAATAAACACTTCCCACAAATTTCAAGATAATCCAACTTTGCTTCCAGGTCCAGATGTCAAGATGGGGATGAAGCTGGGTGTGCTTATACTCCATTTATGTAACAAGATTTGGAAATGTTCATTGCACAAACTGTTTCATCAGACTGCAAAAACATTTATATAATGTTACCCCTGGCACAGCTGCTTTGTTTAAAAAATTATCCCTCCTGTAGGCAATTTCCCCTTTGCCTCTTCACATAGAAACATAGGAAGCAGATCAAACTAATCCACTTTTCTCTGAAGGGTCTTTGGCTCACCTCCTAAACTGGCAAACTTCATTTCCCCCAAAGCATTCACTTCACTTCATCTATGGTTGTCCAACAGAGCAGAAAACAATTTAGCCAGGACTTACATCTTCCAAAGCATCCTGCTATACAAAATTTTTTAATAGCTTTTCACAGCATGAAGCAAATTGAAAGTCTAGCCCTAGCGGACAATTGAAAATTTGGCAACCACAATCTTACTTCTGGCATTCAGATAAATGACAAAAAGCTTAAGTCAGATCCTTCTTTTAGTATTTGAGAGGTTATCAATCAATCAGACTAGAGAAGGGACCTTGGAAGTCTAGTCCAACCCCCTGCTCAAGCAGGAGACCCTATACCATTTCAGACACGTGTCCGTCCAGTCTCTTGTCCCAAAGGTACTTTTTCAGGAGGCAACTGGACTTTCTTGTTTTTCTTTGAAGACATTTCGCTTCTCATCCAAGAAGCTTCTTTAGCTCTGACCGGATGGTGGGGAATGGAAGGATTTATATTCGGATTTATATTCCATGCAGACAGCTGGTCATTTGCATTCTTTTTAGAGTATGGGTGTCAAACTCGCCGTGTCACGTGACATGTCACAACGTATCGCATGATGCAACTGGCCCGTGGGCAGGCAGTTTGACATCACTGTTTTAGAGAGTCAGGGCTATTTGGAGGTTTTCTGTGTCTTCAGGGTCACCTGAGTAGTGCAAATGTGTATGGAGCCTTCTGGCTGCAGGATGTTTTCTGCCGCATTCCTGTAGTCTGCAATGTTTTCTGGAAATCCATTTATACTCCTGCATCATTTGAAGGGTGTCCATCCCAAAGTGCATAACTAAATGTCTATGGAGATTCTCAGTCACTCAGGTCATGGTTGTCCCAAAGGTACTTTTTCAGGAGTCAACTGGACTTTCTTGTTTTTCTTTGAAGACGTTTCACTTCTCATCCAAGAAGCTTCTTCAGCTCTGACCGGATTGTGGGGAGTGGAAGGATGGTGCGGGAGTATGAATGTCCGCCCCCTAGTCCCTTTTCTCTAGACAAGCCAAACCCAGATCCTGCAACCATTCTACATATATTTTAGCTTCCAGGCCCCTAATAATCTTTGTTGCTCTTCTCTGCACTCTTTCCAGAGTCTCAACATCTTCTTTGTAATGTGATGACCAAAACTGGATGCAGTATTCAGGTGTGGCCTTACTAAGGCTTTATAAAGCAGAAGTAATACTTCATGTGATTTTGATTCTATTTCTCTGTTTATACAATGAAGTATTGTATTAGTGTTTTTGGCTGCTGCTGCATTCTGCTGGCTCATATTTAAGGGATCATCCACTAGGACTCCAAGGTCCCCCCTCACGGTTACTGTTTTTGAACCAGGTTTCGCCTAATCTGTACTTATATCTTTGGTTTTTCCTGCCTAAGTGTAAAATCTTGCTTTTCTCCACATTAAATTTTACTCTGTTGGATAGGGCCCATTTTTCAAGTCTATCAAGATCTTTTTGGATCCTGACCTTGTCTTCTGGGATGTTGGCTATTCCTGCCAGCTTAGAATCATTTCAAATTTGATGAGTCCCCCTTCTATTTCCTCATAAATCTAGATTTTTTAAATCAATCATTCCCAAACAGATCTTGCTCCAATGACTATGCTTATAGAATAGATGCGGGCAGCAATAAAGCCAGTTTCCCAGCATGAAGGAACAAGTAATGAAATACTGGAAAGAACACATGTGTGACCCAACCTATCTGCCCTCACTTACCTTAACTAAGTGGCCCATTGTTGTTTGATGCAGTGCAGATAGAGACAAGTCTCAGAGTGTGGGGGAAAGAGTATAGAACTTGCAAGTGGTGGCATGTATTATGACTAAAGTCCTGCCCTTATGGGCATGCAGATACAAAAATCATCCTACAGGCTTTGTCCTCCCACACGGAAGCCCATGTATATAGGGAGTGGGGAGATGGGAATGATAACCCAAATCCTGAAAGTTAAAAAGAAGTTTTGTGGTATACCAGAAACCATTTTGAGAGGATTAACCTGGCTTCTGGAGGGGCAAAGAATAACAATCACAGGAACACTGTTTTTATTGTTATTCATACCAAGACTGTTATTCCCCAGTTAAGATGGAGGTATCTCGTTGATATGGGTTGAGCTATTAATCAGAACTGAATTTCTTTTAATACTTGGATGTAAACCACCAGAAAATCCAAGGGCTGAAGGTTAGGCTTGGAAAAAGGTAATGCCAAACCACTTCAGACTACTGCCAAGAAAGTGGCTAAGAAGTACCTAAGCATTATTCAAACCAGTCACCAGATCTCAAACTTAATTTGAATGAGCCTTTGCTATTTCTATTTATCACATTTCATAGTTGATGTTGGTTGGTTTTCTTCTTCATGATTTGAACCCTACTGAAGGGCTTGCAGCTGTAAATGTAATACAGGTAGTCCTCAATTTACAGCCATTTGTTTAGTGACCATTCAAAGTTACAAAGGCACTGAAAAAGTGACTTATGACCGTTTTTCACACTTACAACCGTTGCAGCATCCCCATGGACACGTGATCAAAATTCAGGCGTTTATCAATTAATTCATATTTATGACAGTGGCAGTGTCCTGGGGTCATGTGATCCTCTTTTGCGATCTTCTGACAAGCAAAGTCAATGAGGAAGCCAGTTTCACTTAACAAGTGTGTTGCTAACTTAACAATTGTAGTGATTCACTTAACAACTGTGGTAAGAAAGGTTGTAAAATGGAGCAAAACTCACTTAACAAATGTCTCACTTAGCAACAGAAATTTTGGGCTTAATTATGGTCATAAGTCTAGGACTACCTATATCTAATAATGGATGAGATAATCAATTATGTTAATAGTAATTTGGTGGTCATAAATCATTCCAAATTTAGACAATCCAATTTCTTTCTAAACACTCATAGTATTGCACCAACTGCCCCAATACCACTTTTTCCAAAATTTGTGATCTTTGATTCCAAATCTTGTTATTTTGTCATCTTTTCCAATTCTGTGTCTTCAATATCACTGTCTCTTGGAATGGCTATATCAATAAATGAAAAATGGTTCTTTTCAATGACAGCAATGTCTATATCATCACCATCATCTTCTTCTTCATCATCATCATATCATGGGTTATTCCTGGCACAAAACTATAAAATGTGTCTTTGCTACTAGGCTAATTCAATTTGTACAGTATAGGCAGTCTTCCACTTATGACCACAATTGAGCCTAAAATTTCTGTTGCTGAGACAGTTGTTAAGTGAGTTTTGCTCCATTTTACAACCTTTATTGCCATAGTTGTTAAGTGAATCATTGCAGTTCTTAAGTAAGTAACATGGTTGTAAAGTGAATCTGGCTTCCCCATTAACTTTACTTGTCAGAAGGTTGCCAAAGATGATCATGTGACCCCGGAACACTGCAACCATGATAAATATGAATCAGTTGTCATACATCTGAATTGTTATTACATGATCATAGGGATGCTGCAACAGTTGCAAGTGTGAAAAACAGTCATAAGTCATATTTTTCAGTGCCATTGTAACTTCAAACAGTCACTAAACAAACTATTGTAAGTCAAGGACTTCCTGTACTTTGCTGCTGTAAAATGGCCTCCTCAGGATGTTGCAGAATCAGAAATTAAGATGGGTAAGTTCATCCTGTAAACTACCAAGATATCCCAGGCAGGGGAGAGTAAAAAAAAAAAAAAAGCATTGTTCTGTGTTGCTAAGATATTGTACATACATGAAAATATCCAAAACCGTGCCAGTAACTGAGGTCAACATGAAGGAAACTTTATTATAAAACGATTACTTGTTGTGCCCTTAGCATACATGGAAAATTGTTCCCTTGTGGCTCTGTGCAATTTCAAATGTTTGAGTCTCCACGGAATATCCCTTCATTAGAAATGTTGTTTTCCCTAGAGTAAAAAGATTTAGCTCACCCAACCTGATTTCTTTCAGTTGCCCATCATGAAACTGTTTGATTTCTCTCTTAACAAAGCCAGGTTTAATGGGGCTCACAACCGGAAGCACCGACTCAGTGTAACAACAGATGCACTTGTGACAAATCTCTAGTTTTGCTTTTTAAATCTAAAGGTTCTCCACTGAAAAGTGGACTAAAGGAAACAAACTCAATTTAGATCCCCCCACCAATGCTTTTAGTTCAAATAAATGGTGGGCAGTTGACAAATTGACCTATCTTTCCTTCATTCATTGTCCTGAAGCACAAAGAATATTAAATATATATATCAGTTTGAATAGACATATTTTCTGGATCACGTCTTTATGGAAGCACACATCTCCAACCAAATTCATATTCTGGCATTTATTTCATCAGAGGCTATTCAAGTTCTCTACTGCATCAAATTACAAAAAATTCCAGTGAAAATCTGAGAGATGACAGAAACAAAATGTTCCCTTGAAAGAAACAGGAGAGAAACTAAAAAAAAAATAAAAAAATGAAAAATCAGCAGCAAAGGAGATGTTCCTGGACCAATTTCAGACGTCATTCTTTTCCAAACACTTCTCAAGATTTTCTGAGAAGCTACAGAGAATTATCTCATACATATATAAGACATTCTATCCCAACAAGACATAGATGGTGATTTTTTTCTCTCAAGGAAATATTTTTAGTACTTCTTAATGAAGGTCTCCCTATGAACTGATTCACTTTTTTCTAGATCCTTGTGTACAAACAAAAAGCAGGAAAGTAGCTAGCATCTTCAGATAAGGTAACTGTTTAAGAACAGAAATAGATGGAAAATATTACTTTACAATGCAAAATGAATTATACAGCGATATAAGACAGAATGTTGGAACTTTATCTCATTCCTTCTTCTTCTTCTTCTTCTTCTTCTTCTTCTTCTTCTCCTTCTCCTCCTCCTCCTCTTCTTCTCCTCCTCCTCCTCCTCCTCCCTTTGATGTTGTATTATATATACTACATTTTGCATATTTCATTTTATTCAACATTCCAATCTATCGTAAATTTGATTTGGGGTTTAATAATTAATTTTTAAAAATTGCTTCAAATCAAAAAGCTTATGAAAAGGCATCTAAGACTCCAGAGAGCTATTGATATTCAAATAAAAAAAGGCTAGCAAATTGCCGACCACTATTTCAACTTTATTCACTGTGGGCATTTATCGTCCTTTCACACAGCGATCTGTTACAAACATTAATACTCATAATCATAATAAACCCACACTACCTTGGCACTACCTTGATGCTGTGGGAATTTCTCTATGAAGTTCCCCAATCTATTTTTAAAGATTAAAATTAAAATTATTTATTATTAGCTAATCTTTATTAATATAAAAATTAATTGTTTTTACGACATAAGATTTTATTTTGGAAAAGCAAGGGCTGCCAATCTGAGACATTCATTTGCGTGAATGAAAAAATATATCATGTGTGCAGATATGATCTTTTAAAGAACGGTGTTTAAACAAAGAAAAGAAACCCTGGGACTTCCTCTGGGGGAGTTCTGCCAGCGTCTTTTTTTCCCCTTCTATGTTTGGAAATGGACAGGAAACAGATGAGGAAAAGCCAGCTGCTGCTATTCCCAAAGAGTAACTGGGGAAATATGACCTTAAGAGCATCGTTTCATGCGTACTCCCTCACAGACATACACGCCAAGGGTATCACATACAAAACCAGGAAAGATCTGCATTTACACTGCACCTTCCTGTCTGCATAAGCAGAAATAACTGTCCCTCTTCCTTTGCTATCTGAGCTGAGAGAACGTTAGTAGCCCCTGGTTCTGATAGGAGTGTGCAAAGTTCCATTGTGACAGTATTTCTAAACCATGAAAAACAAGTGTGCGAGAAACCATGAAAAATAAAAGGGATCTTCTTTTCAAACTTGGTGCCTCTGACGAAACTATCTAAGGGTTAAGTGCAATCACAGTAGTGTGAATAAATAAAAATGGCTGTAAGCCACAGAGGAGTTTGTTTTTGATGTTACATAACATGTAACTAATATTTCTTTCCCACGCTGACTGCATTTCATAAATGACTGCTGGAGGCAAAACTGACTATAGGATAGCCCTCTAACTTCATGCAGCCACGTGCCCAGCAAAGCATGTTTCAAAAGGAGAAAGAGGAGCTACCAGATTGGGGTGGGGGGGGGGAAGTAGTAAAAAAAAGGAAATGCAGCCCAAATTATCTATTCAGAAAAACTGACAAGAACTTTCAAAAAGTGCTGTTACCTTTTGTTCTTTGCCACATCCCTGTATATGGACCAACACTTCCTGCATAGTCACACTTTTCAGACCAAGGACCATTGTCTCCTAGAAAGATAAGAAGAGACCCTGTTGATAAACAGAACAGGAAGGTGTCCTTCATTGGAAACAATGGCAGCAGCCACAGCAAGGTTACAGTTGAAGGGCCAAAGAGTGTAATTCCCATTTCTTTCAACTGAATATTTTTTAAAAAAAATAACAATTACACATGGTTTACCAAGCTTTATCAAGCTTCTTCTTCTTTTACTATCAAATGGATTATATGAAGCTGGAAAGGAAGGTACAAGATTATAAAGGATATTAAAAGACCGCAGAATTCCATCCCTGCAGAGATTCACCTGTTCCTTAATGCAGGAGTTTAGTAAATTCTCTAAAACAGCTTCAGAGAAAGGAAAGGAAATAAGTCACTTTATTGTTACAATCCCTGACCCATCAAAATAAAGTGTGTCATCATAGGTATAATTCTAAAATAAAAGTTTAGACTGCAGAAACAAAATGGGTAGCTTTCCTTGAACAGACATTGACAAACAAGCATGGCGACTGTGCAAAACTTGATGATAAGATCACGTTGGCCAAACAAATCTATTGGCTGGAGGAAAAATAAATAGCAAAGGCTTCCTCTATCCTACTTGAAATTTTAACATATAAGGATGCTTTACAAGGGACTATTGAGGCTGAGAGAATACAATCTTCAAGTCCTGAGCTGGGGTAGGTTCTGGAATGACTCAAGAGTTCACAGCCTCCCTGGCAACTATGGGTTTTTTTCACCTGATGACTAGTTCAACTCATTTCCCATCTTTACCTGTTTTGCATGTTTTGATCTATATCAAACAGAGCTGGCATATTCTCCTGCAGAGAAACATAAGGCTAATGTGGAAGTTCTTACTGTGGGCAGTTGGTCGCCTCTTCTTGTGTTTGTTATTTTCCTCAGCACTTATAGCTGACAATATTATAAATTGTCAAGACCGGAACATTTTTTCTTTTTCCTCTTCTATTTATATTTTGATCTATTCTACTTATAATAATAATAATAATAAAGTTGGAAGGGACCTTGGTGGTCATCTAGTCCAACTCCCTGCTCAGGCAGGAAACCCTATACCATTTCGGACAAATGGCTGTCCAGTCTCTTCTTAAAAACTTCCAGTGTGGGAGCATTCACCGCTTCTGGAGGCAGGTTGTTCCACTGGTTAATTGTTCTAACTGTCAGGAAGTTTCTCCTTAGTTCTAGGTTGCTTCTCTCCTTGATTAGTTTCCATCCGTTGCTTCTTGTCCTGCCCTCAGGCGCCTTGGAAAATAGCTTGACTCCCTCTTCTTTGTGGCAGCCCCTGAGATATTGGAACACTGCTATCATGTCCCCCCTCGTCCTTCTGTTCATTAAACTAGACATACCCAATTCCAGCAGCCGTCCCTTATATGCTTTAGCCTCCAGTCCCCTAATCATCTTTGTTGCTCTTCTCTGTACTCTTTCTAGAGTCTCAACGTCTTTTTTACATCGCGGTGACCAAAACTGGATGCAGTATTCCAAGTGTGGCCTTACCAAGGCATTGTAAAGTGGTATTAATGCATTATTCTTATTATGCATTATTCTTATTTTCACTCTTTCTTTTCTAATATTTATATTGATTTTATTTTGTTAAAAATATTCATCATAATTATATGGCTGACCATCTCACAAGAGTGTGTGTCTGGATGATGCACAACAGTGAATTTGTTTAATAAAAATTTCTTTAATAAAATTTGTACTTTTTTTTACAAAAGAAATCTGGCTGCCAAACACATTGAATACGAATGGGTCCCTAAACAGGGCTGTGAAGCAGGACAATTACAAACTCTAAAAGATTAACATTGTTTTTTCCTCAAAACAGGGAAAACAACTTGCAGAGAGACTTTTTTTCTGAATGAGGAGGAAAGCTATTTGCCACTTGAATAATTCTTAAAGACAAAACAATAATAAGAAAGAGTTTGCCTTGGAGTTTAATGAACCACGTTTTAGTTCCCTCACTTGGGAGAAAACAACTCATTAACAGCAGACTTCGGAACTGGCTATTTTGTTCTTATGTAATGAAGTGCTTAATTATTAGTCAAAGGTGACAAGGTTTGTGTTTTTGGCTAGAATTGAAGAATTTGTTCAAGCAAACAGTGCCTGTGGTGAACAAACTTCAGAATGGGCTAGTGATACATGAAGAACCCCTTTAAAAATTATAAGTAAATTGGGCAGTCTGTTCACCGTCTGCATTAAATTTGGTGACAAGAAAGAATCCCTGCCAAAGGTAACCTACACTGCACAGCTGTTCTTGAGAGCAGTCTAGGACCAGCCAGTTGTATCGTCTCATCTGCTTTTATGGCTAAAACTCAACTACAGCTACGTAAGTGTTGTAAGTTCTGAAGGAGCAAGGATATACTAAGATTCAAAGGAGAACTGAACTGTATGCTATGCCCTAAATCAGTTTCACAAATTTACAGAATCTGAAACCCCTATTCTGGCTTTTATTTAAAAAAAAAAAAGCACTTTCATAAAAGCAGAACTTGTGTGCTGATTTCTCTTTTCAGATGGGAGCCCAGCTGTGTGGAGAAAATAAGTTTACTCAATAGAATTCAAGACATGATGGGTCATCCGAGAACTTGTGACACTGGAGGATTATTGAAGTTAAAAGGAGGAGGCACTGCCCAATCTTTTAACTGGTAGATCCAGGACGACTCAAAAGTCAAACACAGATTTCACAGATGTACAAACAATTATAGCTTGAAGCAACAAAACATCAGAGCTGCAAATTAATCTGAACATCAATTTTACAGTTCCAGTAAATTAATCTGAATGTTAATAACAAGTGTTGCTATTCATCTGGATGTCCGACTGGTTTAAAAACCATTTCTGAGAAACCCCCCCCCCTCCCACTCATTTATGATTAAATCTAGCAGTGGATAAGGTTGTTTAAGCTCCTTCAAATACAGCACAAGTACAAGCACACAAAAAATATACCTCCATTCTACCGCAGCAACTTTTTAATTTGTTCCATGAATTCCTAAGGGTAAAACATTTTTATTAGCAGAGATTCATTTGGGGGACAGGAGCTACCAGCTGATCCTTCAAAAGGAGGTCTTCCTGACTCAATCTTTTTTTTCTCTAAAGCTCTTGGAACCTATAGAGTATATGACAAAATAAGTCTGCTTACCTTAATAAATCAATATTGTTCTCCATTAATATAATTCTATAGTGTGGAATGTAATCTAGCAGCTCATAATAATGTTCAATACTCAAATTGGGCTGTCATATGAAATTGTTACACCATCTCTTTCTGGTTGGGGATAGGTAATATTTTAGATTTAAACCAAGAATGAGGGATAGATCTTCCTTTTAAAATAGAGTTACAGAGATTGTATAAGTGTGGCATTTTTCTCAAGTACGGATGGTGGCAAGTGGGCCTGGTGTATTCAAGCAGGGACTTGACAGCTATCCATCAGGGATGTTTGTTTCCTGCACTGTATCCGAGTCCCTAGCCACCATACCTGAGACATTTAACATACTTCATTATTTAATTTACCAGGCTGATTCATGCTATTAGCCCCATTGTATCCAGCAAATTTTCGGAATAGACTTTCAAATGTCCCCACCAAAATGACATCTCTGTGCCACCTGTATTGTCGTGAGGGGCTTTATTACTTCACCTGTAAACCAGAGGAATGTATCTTCCTTTGCTGTGCTGTCAACTGCATCCTTGACCCATCCCACCAAAGCATCCATTTCCTTCAAGTATGTTCCATAGGGATCTTGGCAAGATTGATTCCAAGGTGCCTCAGACAAGACCAAAGGCACGTGCATATGAGCCACAGCAAGATACAGGAAGAAAGGGAGGCCTTTCTGGCTGGCAAATGAAATAAAACAAAGGTTTGCAACAGTTAATTATGAGGAGGAGCAACATCCTTGATCACAATTATTACATCTACCATTAGTAGTGGGTAAACTAATCTCACACAGCAACTGACTAAAATTCCAACAGTTGTACAGGTAGTCCTTGACTTACAACCATTTATTTAGTGACCATTTAAAGTTACAAAGGCATTGAAAAAAAGTGACTTATGACCGGTTTCCACACTTAAAAGACTGCTGCAGCATCCTCATGGTCATGGGATCAAAATTTGGTATCTGGCCTGTGTTTATGACAGTTGCAGCCTCCCATGGGATCACCATTTATAATCTTCCCAGCTGGCTTCCAACAAGCAAAGTCAATGGGGGAGGGGAAACCAGGTTTGTTTAACAACTACATGATTTATTTAAAAAAATTGGTGATTTGCTTAACAAATGTGGCAAAGAAAGGTCGCAAAATCTGGTGCAATTCACTTAACAACTAACTTGCTTAGCAACAGAAATTTGAGGCTCAGTTGGGGTTGTACCTCTACTTTTGTATTTTCTTTTCTTTGGCTTCTTAAGCAAATCTCCTTTCCTATCAAACTTTCATTTATCTCATTTACTAAACCTGTTCATATCAGCTTTCCTAGCGGACATTGATTTCTAAGAAGGTGATCAAATGACTCCGAGCAACTTAAATTTTAAAAAATGACAATAATTACAATAATACAAATAAATATATTACAGATTTATAAAAAATATAAATTCTCACATTTTCCTCAAGAAGAAATTATTGTTAATTCATATTTAATTAGAAGGTACATTAAAGCAGAAATTTGGGAATCAAAGCTACATTTTCCCTTTTATCTGATGAGGAACCATGGCTTGGAATTGAGCAGAGATAAAAACGAAATTGGATTAATGTTCATTTTAATTAAAATTAAATACAGCTAATGCCTTTATTCTCTCTATATTTAATAATGTTCCTTTTCCTTCCACACTTGATAATTTCCCAATTGGCTGTTACAAAAATCTATCTTGGCTATAAAAGTTGGATCAAAGGATGTCAATCACCATACTTAATCTAACAAATACTGCAAAACCAAAGGCTGGTACTACTGCTACTTTTTTCTGGGATGAGTGGAAAAACAGATTCTCTTTCATTTTCTGGAATTATTCTGTTTGCACTTTCTGTCCTATGGTGTCATCTCACAGTTTTGAAAACCACTTTGCAACATAAGCCTCCACCCAGTTGAGCAATTGATTAAAAGAAAAAAGCTGACAGGAATAATTTTTCCCTCTTGCACTGAAATTCGTCATTACTTGAACTTTTGATTCCCTTGAAATAACACCCAGGAACAGTTTCTCTCTCAGCACCTGTTTGTCTCTTTTACAGGGGCTGAAGCAAGAGTTGTACAATGTCACTTTTCTTCTCCAATCTTCTTAACTAAAAAGATTGATCCATACTTTGATCCAGAGAGGTTTGACTCATACCTTCATTTCTTTTTATTTTTCATTAGAATTTTAAATATAATAAAAGTATAAAGAATCAAAGGAAAGTATAAAAAAATAAAATAAAAACATAGAATTATGACTTCCTCCTCTCTCTCTCTCGTAGTTACCATTCTATTCCTTCCATACCTCCTTTTTTTATTCTTGAACCATACCTTGAGTTACCTTGAGGTAAGATGGGCGGCCTATAACTTTTATAAATAATTACCAGCATTTCTATAATCCCACATCACATATAACTTCTGGAATTCACCTCACTGATTTCTCTTCTGTTATCACCAGAGTTGAACTCTAGGAAAAAGTTTGGAAGACTTCCTAATGATGGCCTTTCTACATATACAATTAAAGTAAGCGCATTTTTAAAAACCAGAAAAAAACAGTCACAGGCTCTTGCTATTTTTTATCCCCTTTCATCTAGATGGTACTATGTCCTTTCTTCACAAAACATATAGATCAGCAAGTTTTTCTGGCAGTGGGCATCAAAACAGTTTTGCGCAATGCTGCAGATGTAAAAAAAAATGCATATAAATTTAGAATAAAAATGGCTGAAATTGCATGAGAGCTTATAGAACAGATATCTTATGGGCTTTAGTAATTATCGGGACTGTCTTAAACTTTTCATTTTTATACATACACACACACACACACACACACACACATACATATTTTAAAATAGAGGTCAATGGACATTATCTAGCGGTTGCATCAGCATAATGGTGCCTGAAAGCCAGGGTAGATGGAAGAAGCAGAAATTTATAAGAAATTGTATTCTTCCCAGCAAGATGATAAGCATATAGTACTATTACTCCAACTTGCAGAAATCCCCCAAGGCCTCATAATGTTGTAACTTTGCAGTCAAAGATTGAATAAGAAGGTTGCATCATTGACTTTTGAATGTTCCTCTATATTTATCCTTTCTGGGTTTTGCTATTAGGAGAAATAGTTGAACAATGTGGTCCATTCTTAATGCTTCCATCATCTCACTTACAAAATTTTGGGTCGCTGAAATGTATTAGAAAAATTGTTTATCTTGTAAAGGTTTATATTTAATTGCCAGGTCAGGAAATATTAATTAACCTGCACTGAAATGTTAACATTATCAATTGCTCCCCAGTCAACATTATTCTATAAGATAGACAAGGAATGTTCTATTTTTGATTAAGACATTGGGTGGGAAAGAGAAAGGAAAGGAGAAAGAAAGAAAAAAAAGAATTAGACAAGATTTTCTTGACCTTCTTGGAACTTCCTTAACCTCAAGCCCCTTTAAGAACTACAAAAGTATAAATCCTTCTTTCCTTCCTTTTCTCCTTGGAGACAGAAGAAAGCATGGTTAAATTTGGGAAAGGATATGAAGCGTGGGAAGCACAAGTGGGCTAGGAATAAAGCTGAGAAATGTTTTGAGGGAATAATTATGGAATAACATTTTATTTCAAGCAGGGTTCATACTATTCTTTAAATATCTGCACCAATTCAAAATGTCAGCTTCATTAAGAATGTTGTGGTTCTTGGGATTCAGATGAGTTTAGAGCAGGGGTGTCAAACTGCCGGCCCACAGGCCGGATGCGTCATGGCAAAACCGCGGCCACCCCATTGCCGGCAATGGAAAAAAAGTCACGATACGTTGCGACACATCACGTGACGTTGCGAGTTTGACACCCCTGGTTTAGAGCAGTGTTTCTTAACCTGGGTGATATCGCCCCCCAGGGGGCGATTTCATTTTTCAGGGGGGCGATGGAACGAAAAGGGGCGACGCGGGGGCGAAGGAATGAAAAAGGGGCGATATGGGGGTGATGGAGCGAGAAGTTTTGGGGACACTTTTGAGACTTTTTCGTACAGTGAATCGCTGTATATCTGTCGTACAAAAACATCAGATCGCTCGCTATTAGTGGATTGAATTGTGTTTTCAAATGTTCCTCCAGCTAGCTTCAGTACAGAACGCCGTACATATGTGAATACCCATCGCTTATCTTCATGCGCGTTGCGCAGCAACCTCTACCCATACAGTGGCGCGCCATTGGTCAGAATGGGCAGTGATGGAGGGGGGAGCGCTTCTTTCGAAACATTGCATGCTGAGTGGCTGTCCCGTGACGTCAGCTGTAATGTCAACGTAACTGTTGAAACTAGGTTTATCGACGTCCACATGTGTTTCTCTAGTTTAAGAGTTTTCGTCTTGAAATTCTTAGTTCCTGCATTGCGGTTTGTTCTTATGCCCTTTTTATATTTCTTTTGCGTCTTAAATTTCACTTGTAATTCAATCATTAAATGTTACTGTTTTTCTTTTCGGGCATTTCACTTTCTTGCAATTGAATTTTGTTTTCAGTGGTCATTACATTTAAGTGTCTTGAATAAATAATAATGAAATACATGTATCATGAAGTTTGGGAATAAAGTGATGGGTGGCACCAAAATTTTTCACACAGTTGAGATATGGGAAAAAGACTGGGAATAAATTATTTGCATCGATATGTCCTGATGACAATTTTAAAGAAAACAAAAAAAGTGTTTGCATAAATTGAAGAATTATTTCCTATGTTGTGATTGAGAGGTTATGTTGGGGGAGGGGGGCGATGACAACTTCCTCATTGGCTCAAGGGGGCGATTCGTTCAAAAAGGTTAAGAACCACTGGTTTAGAGCATTCACATCTATATATGTTTCATCAGAAACAACACAGATTCAGGGGGCTTATTACTGCAATCTGTTTGAGTACAGATCATAGTCACTGCCTGCTGCAATGTAAGAGCAGTGGCTGTTACTTTATTTATTTATTTGTTTGTTTGTTTGAAACATTTACAGTATATAACTACTGATCTTTCAAGCAACTCTGGGGAGCTCCAGTCAAAAATTAACTTCAAGACTTAGTTTTCCACTGACACTAGCAATTTAGAGTTACTCATCAGAATACATGAGCTGGCAAAGGATTAAGAGAAATAAACTATTTTATTACAAGGCTTGCTTGTCTTGGAAGTATAGGTAGTCCTCAACATATGACCACAATTGAGCCCAAAATTTCTGTTGCTAAGTGAGTTTTAAGTGAATTTTGCCCCATTTTTACAATCTTTCTTGCCACAGTTGTTAAATGAATCACTGCAGTTCTTAAATTAGTAACACAGTTTTTAAGTGAATCTGATTTCCCCATTGACTTTGCTTGTCAGAAGGTCACAAAAGGTGGTCACATGACCCCAGGACACTGCAACTGTCATAAATATGACCCAGCTGCCAAGCATCTGAATTTTGATCATGTGACCATAGGGAAGCTGCAATGCTCATAAATGTGAAAAATGGCCATAAGTCACTTTTTTAGTACTATCGTAACAGAATGGTGACTAAATGAACTGTTATAAGTTGGATTACCTGTACTATTGACTTATAGGATGGTAAGCCAATTTACAGTGTGATCTTAAATGTCACAGTTATTATTTTATTTTTTCCTCTTCAGTCAGTGTGCAGTGGCATCTGTGAAAGAGGGGGCGAGGGTCAAAAAAGGCAAGATGGCAGGAAGCTCCTTTTATATAGAGAGCAAGGCCAATACAATACAATTGCAATGCCAATTCCACCATCTTCTCTGTTTTTATTCCTCCCACAGACAATGCTACCAGTGTGACTTTCCGGCTGAAGAATTACTTTTCTTGAAACTTAGCAATGTCTGAGTTACTAATCCTGAATTAAATCTAAGTGCACAGTTAAATAAGAAAGATTCTTGATTTTTGTCCAGGTGTGATTTTGTGAGCTACTTTTCCCACACACTGTGTCAAACTGTCCTTCACTCACATACTCTCTGAATCCTTCATGCCCACTAAAACTCAGAACTGCTAAGATTTTTTGCTCACTTCTCGTGCAATTCCATTAATTGATTATTCAATAAACTCAGGATAAACAAAGAATGGAAAAACCTTTCTGGGAAACAGTCCAGTGCTGGAAAAGGTGAAAGGAAAGAGAAGAAGAGGATGGCCAATAGCAAGGTGGATGGACTCCACAGTTACAGAGCTGATGGGTGCACCCTTAGAAGACCAAATTACAGACAGATCATTGTGGAGGAAATCTATGTGGTTGCTCAGAGTTGAAAATGACTTGATGGCATATGATCAATCAAAACAAAGAATATATCAATAAGATGTACAAATCCAGATCTAAACTCCCTCACTTCAGATTATGTTTCTCTCTCAGGAAATAACTTCTCCCTGGACTTCCACATGGAATGGTTTACTTCTCCCTGCTATTATTTATCAAATGACATCATTTTCTATCCTGCACTAATTTGTAGCTGACTGATATGAAAAGCAATTTCTTTTAATACTATAATAAATCACTTGTATTAAAATTACAGCTGTTATATCAACTTTCATATATTTCCCAAGAAAGAAGAGGATCTGGCAAGAATGGAAGATAAAGAAATCCTCCCTGACTCATCAGCAAAGAATGTTGAGGCATCCTCAATGTTAAGACTTATTATAGTGCATAAATGTTTGTAGAAAGAAAAGGTTCCTCATCTCCCTGCAGTATTGTGCAGAAACAAGACTGAATGTGTGTGTGTGTGTACACAAACAGATACACACAATTTAATTTCTTAACAAATCCTATATCAAGTATTTTATAACAAAATCTATCTTTGTGAGTCCTTTGATCAAGAATGTCTACTCCAAAACCAGTGCAACAGTATCTCCTGAAATATTTTCAGTATCTCACTGAAATATTTTCCAATTTTTTTAGATACTGGAGTTTCTGATGTCAAATTTATCCATGTCTTCTTTGTATGCAGACTAACCAATCTTTCCAATTAAAAGTAGAGCAAGGAATTGTTAACTGCGCTAATATTTACTGCAGTGGAAGCTCAACAGTGCGAGAATGTCACTGTTACGCTCACAACTGCTATGTCAAAGACTACCAATGAGAAATAATCCTTGCATTCTGATCTTTCCTCTTGTATTGCTATCTATTTCATCATTCTCCCTGAAAAAATAACTATGCATATATGGACATGGAACAGAAAGATTTGGGTGATACAATTTTCTTAATTCTGGTCCTATGATAATAAATGACTGGGATGGCTACTTTCCACTTCTAAAGAAAGCAGTGTAATATCTAAGGAGAGCAGCTTTTAGAAGGAATTTTAGATCTTCATGGAGTGCCCTCAAGAAAAGCACTTCTGCCTGGAGCTGTGCAAATCCTTTAAAAGAGCTCCTTTACAGCATGCAGGAATGCATACAAAGCATCTCTCTTAGAACCATTGAAGAAGCTGTACCTTGTTTTCCAGCCTGCATGGCTGCCACATTAACTGAGCTCAGTTGCTCCCACATACTGTCTCACTAAGAAAAACATAAATCAAAGTGACTGTGCATTGACATGCATGCAGAAACAGACAGGAGCAGCTTATGAAGCAGTTGTGCAAGCCTGTACAAAGGTCTGCTCACAGGTAATCTTTGCTTAATGACCTTAATTGGGATCAGCAACTAAGATAAGATAAGATAAGATGACCTTTATTGTCATTTTTATATTGTGGGCACAATGGCACACATCAAAAATGAAATTTAGTTGCCCGCTCTCAAAGTGAAACACATACATGACACACACCTAAACATACTATGTACAACATATATATAGACCCACATCCCTACATACACATAGCAAATAAATATTAAATACTGTCCATCTTGAATATATAATGCAAGGAGGAAGTTTGAGAGTTCGCAAGGTTAATGCTGTATGGAATGAAACTATGGCTGAATCTGGATGTTCTGCTATGGATACCACGAAGTCTCCTCCCAGAAGGTAACAAGGAAAACAGGTCGTGAAGAGGATGTGTAGTGTCCCAGATAATCTTACGGACCCTGCTCAAGCAACGCTTCTGTGCTATGTCCTGGATGGGAGGGAGGGAACTGCCAATGATCTTTTCAGCCATTCTCACCACTCTCTGCACCGCCTTCCTGTCTGAAGCAGTGATGCCTCCAAACCAGACTGTGATGCTGTATGACAGGATGCTCTCGATTGTCCTGTAGAAAGTGGTCAGGACAGGGGAAGGAAGATGTGCTTTTCTCATGTGGCACAGAAAATGCAGGCACTGCTGTGCCCGCTTCACCAGTTTCTCACTGTTTAGCGACCAAGTCAGCCTACTCGTTAGCTGCACACCCAGGAATTCGATGCTGGTAACCATCTCCACAGGTGAATCATTAATGCACAGAGAAGTGTGGCTGTGCCTGCCTTTTCTGAAATCAACAATAATCTCTTTGGTTTTTCCTGTATTTAAAACTAGGCTGTTTTAACTCTGTTGCTAAGTGGGAAATCATGTGACTGTGATTGTGCTTGATAAGACAAGACTGCACAATTTCACACCTTCGGCTTTTGTTTGTTTTCCCTGTCCTTTGAAATGCTCAAGAGTCTACTTATTGTCTTATACACATTGAACAGAATGCAATTGCGCCAGCAGTCCAGGACTGGGAGCTGTGGACAGGCTATGCAAACAGCTTATTCTCTTGAGTTCCCTTCCTTCTCAATCTCTCTGCTCTGTGAAAGAAGGTGAGGGGGGAAAAAGCAAGCGATTTCTGTACGCAAACTCTCTTTGCCTGATACTTTCTTTTGCCTGACAATCACACTGCTTTCAAAGTGTAGAAGAGCTTACTCTCTTGCAATTCCTTCCTCTCTAATTTCTGCTCTGCAAGAGAGGAAAAAAGAAAAAAAAACCTCAGGTCAGACATAGGATACTGCATATTGATTGTAATGGTGATACAAGGATGCTGAGAAAGTCATAAATGGTTGTAATGGGCCATAACTTCAAACTGTCCTAACTTCAAACGGTTGCTGAATGACTGACTGGTAAGTGAGGATTATCTGCACTGTTTTAATGAGAAGTACTTCATATGGACTCCAAGTGTTGAAAAAACCCTCTTGTTTATCAGAGGAAGCCACAGTAATCCAGTACAATTATTTATTAAATTTGTAAGCCACCCAACTCCCAATGACTCTGGGCAACTCTGAAATAAAAACATTTTTTTAAAAAAAAATAGTTTAAGAAAGAAAAATAAGAATTAAAAGATGACAAGATGACAAAAACTGGACTGGAATCACAGCATACAATACAAGGTGACTTCGCTCATGCTCACTAAAGGCCTTGGAGAAAAACTTCCAGGATCCTGATAGATCAGAGGTCCCCAACCTTTTGGGCACCAGAGACCGGTTACGTGGAGAGAGGTTTTTCCGCGGACCGGAGGGGGCGTGGTTTTGTGTGCTGCCTGCATCCTGCGGATGGGGCTTTGCTTGTTTGTGCAACCCAGTTGCTGGCATGCCACGGCCTGGTACTCGTCCACGGACCAGGGGTTGGGGACCCCTGTGATAGATGACATGAAAGGAACCCAAGGCACACCAATCCTACTAGTTCAAATAGGCTGGGCAAATACTAGGGGAGATGGGCAGTCCCTCTAGTAACCAAGCACTATGCCCTATTTTCTTCCTTAAAACAATGTCAGCATTTAATAAAGGGGAGAGTGCATTGTTCAAAGAATACTATTTGAAATTTCTCTATGATTTCAGCATTCCCATATAGTAGAGGAGAAAGGTGTTGCCAGGAAGGACTAAGTAAAACAAAAGATGATATTATGGAGACTAATTTATTTTTACTTAGCCAGATGACATGCGCTATTTTCTTCTTTACAGCCAGATTTATTTCCTCAGAAAAGTCTTGTTTTTCCCCAGGGCCTTCCAAAAGGAAAAGGAGGGGATGACGCCTGTGTGCATGAGTGTGTTTGTGTAATTTAGCATATGATATTCTCATGGACCTTAAAAATAAACAAATACAAATTGTTTCAACATTTCCAAGATGACACAGAACAATCTTCATTAAACATATATTTACAACAATCTACTAAACTTTTTAAATTTTTTGCCGTAATATAGAAAAAGAAAAAATAACAAAATACAAAACGTAGTTTCCCTTCCGGTGTATTTGTTTCCCTGTGTGTATGAGTGTGTGTACACATATACAACATATGCACATACATATACCAAAACAGACAGCAACCAAAGAAAAAAAGAAAATCCCAATGAAACTAAATATAAATGTATACATTACAATAATTGCATAAAAGTGATTCTGTTCTAAGGAATAAATTAAAGCTTTCCACACTTATCATAACCCTGTGGTAAGTGTGGGAAGCTTTAATTTGTTCCTTAAAAACAGAATCACTTTTATGCATTATTGTAATATACGTGTATATTTGGTTTCACTGGAATTTTCATTTTTTTTTCTTGGTTGCTTTCTGTTGGGTATTATATGTGTATAAGTCATGAATGGTAATTTCTTGTCAACATCACACTAAATCTTCCAAAAATCACTGCATAGATTACAAATAAAAAAAAATCTGTAACATTAAACATTTTCAAGTAGAGTCTTTTTATACCTCATAAATTGAATTTCCTTCCTTTTTGGAACGTATGTAGTTTAGTAACTTTTAGTACTTCCTTCCATAACCCATCCGCCCTCAATTTTATGAACTTGGCAGCCATACTTGCAGCAAAATGTGAATAATTTGCTTTGCTAACAATACCTGTTAAATGCAGTCTATTAAAAAAAATGAAAAAGCAATTTATGAGTGATTTTTGGTTAATTATTTTTGTTATTACTTCCTGTCTTGATAGATTTATGCTGACCCAAAACTAGAGAAGATGTACAGAAGGTACTATAATTAGAATATTGTTATTATTAGCAATACCACTACTGTGATTTTGCTGTGGCACTTGAAAGACATAAGGAAACGATAAATTGTCTGCTGCCTCTCCAAATAGTTTCTTCCTTCAGTGCAATCTACTGAAGGAAATCAACCAATCTGAGTGGAAAAAAAGAAAGTCCCTTATAAATATTAGGTTCAGATACAAACACCATATTAAAATTCAGTTTCAAGACTGCTGAGGAAACAATAACATTTAATGCATATAATTTTAGTGTTAGTCTTTAGAACTTCCTAGGAATATTGGAACGAGAGAGCAATAAATTTGCCCCAGCTGATTACTATATAAAAAAAGAAAACAACGATTCTCCTAAATAGGAAGAAGATGTTATAATAGGATTTGTTTTGCTCTATTTAGGTAAGAATTTGGTTGCCACTTGTAATTGCAACTAAGAAAGATATTGGTTATGAAGGCACGCAATGAAATATGAAGTTGGAGGAATTATCAATTACTCCAAGTTGGGAATCTTTACTCTTTTATCTGTGGCAACTGTCTTTTCTCCTCTACTACCAGGAGCATTCCAAGTTAATAATAATGATAAAAGAAACCTCCCACATAAGTCTCAAGAACTCACAATTTGCTCAAAGCTAAGAACACAAAGGATCAAGAAAATGAAAATAAATATAAGTGTATAAAGCTGTTTTAAAATACCAACTTGTCCATCCAAATGAATTTTCTCCTGGATTAGTTTCAGCTGCTTGCATAAGGGATTAACCAGTATGATCCAGTCCTAATACCCAATTAAAGAGAATCCCTGAGATTCATTTAAAAAGGAAAGCTTTTTCATTAACCCCAGAACCAGCAAAGTGTGCTTGCCTTGATCTTCTATGAGTACAAATTGTGCTGAAATATAAAACTAAAATAATAATGGTAAAATCAGCCAGAAACTTTCAAAAGTTCATTGGCAGCTTTTCAGGTTTTTGAAGTTGTTATGTGAAAATGCCTTGGATACATAATCCAATTCTAGCAGAGTCCTGTTAACTGATTTTTTTTAATGTCCTGTGCACACGTTGGCATATAACCAAACAGGACTTCAGAATAAATATAGCACCTATATGCAACTCCTGATAGTAATTGTGAGGAAAAATGTAGCTGCTTTTAAGTTGCAGACATATGCTAATTTGCATTTCCATATACTCTGAAGCACAGTTTTGGAATCAGATCAAAGTTCTGTACCAAATAAAATAAAATAGCCTTCTGCACCAACTTTCTATTGCCACCTCTGGTAAGACTGAAACTTAAATTCTGCTTATTAACAAGGCAAGCTTAGTGCCTAACTGTGTCAGTATGGATGGTTTTTTTTTAGTATGTAGGAATGATCAATGCCATTAATACAACCCCACTTATGTGTAACACAGGCCATATTCCTCTCTCTTTCTCTCTCTGGAACCAGAAGAGGCCTTATTCTATTCACACTATTTTTGACAGAACAAAAAATTGCTAAAGACTGCAGTACATCAGAATTACAGTGCCTTATAAAAGATTGTCTGCCTCTGTTCTCAATTTAAGTAGGAAAATCAAATCAAAGAAAAACACTGAAGGAGGGGGGTTTCATTCTAAGAGTAGACTTTTAGGAATGAGCCCCTCTCTTTCTAACCCCTACCTGATAATATTATCTAACCTTCCAAGTGGAATCAGGGAAAATGCAGTCTCTAGATTGGATTCTGCCTTTCAACCCTTCAAATTTAGCTATAGCTTTAAAAAATTTAAATCAAGTTTTACTTTGATTTTGGAATAAATTAAACCTTTCATTCATTTGAACATATATAGTATTGTTTTTTTTTCCAAAGAGAAAATCTTAACAGTTATCTCAGTTCTCAAATTTATCAAAACTGTAGCTTTATGTTACTTCCACTTCAGTATTGTATGTTTCTGTCCCCCATAAAATTAAAATGCCGCTTCCATTTACATTTGAAGGTTTTTAGCTTCTTGGGAGCCTTTCCCAGGAAATTCAGTTGTAAAATAGTAAAGAAAGGATCAATATTCTCACCCAGTTCCAAACATGCTGTTTACGAGTATTAATTGGTGCTTTTTTCTTCTTCAGTTGTCAGCAGCTAATAGCCGGCCACAGGAATGTAGCCGGTCTTTCCCCTGCCGGTTTGGAGGGCTTTCCTTATATTGAACGGAAAGACCGCCATCCCTCCGTGATCAACAAGGCATTCCTCTTCTTCATCGCCTCTTCGGGGCAATTTTAGGGCCCCCAGCAGGGCAAAATTGGGCACAGAAGGCACAGTCCTGCCTTCCTGCATCCCGTTCCACTGCGACGCAAACCGGAAGTCTCCTGAACTACAAGTATTTTCTATTACTTCACTAGAACTCAGTCTCCTGGTTTCTAGGCCAGCACCGTAACCATTACATTAAACTGGTCCTACAATTGCCTGCTCAGCTATAGAAAAAAAAACCCATCAAACATCTTACTGTACTGTCCGTTTTATGTCAACATTCACCATGAGCTGCTAATTCCATACCTAATTGTACATCTGGTCACTCTGATCAGTTTTATTTAAATCTCTTACTATCAGATTCAAATAACTCTATTTAAGTATGGCCAAATTCTGTCGCTTGATATGTAAGATGCAACCTGACTGACAAATCTGTTCCCCTAACTAATCTATATCAGTTTTATGTATCCATGAGTTTTGTAGCCCGGACATTGACCACAATAAAGATTCTGTTCTTATGTGCATTGTAAAGATTGTAGCAGGAAAGATAGAACTGAGAATGAGCTCAGGATAATCCAGATTGCTCAGAACAACAAAAAGACTTCTTCAGATATGTTTAAAGGGGAAAAAATTAGTAGACCAATTCTTCATAAATATGGCAAATGTGCACTACCGAAGAAAAAAAACAAGCAATTTAATATTTTTTATTAATGATCTGAATGATCAGATGCATGGAATGTTATCAAGATGGAAGAGAAAATAGAATAATAATCCAAGGGGTCTTGACAAGTTAAAGAAGTGAACTAGAAGCAGCAGGTGGAAAATTAGTTGAAATAAATAAACTTAATTAAGAAAAAGAAATCAAATAGTACACACGAATAGGATCTAGATTATTACTATCTAAATATGAATCAGTAATATAATGTAGTTGCAACTTTCCAAGTAAATCACATGTAATAGTTGCACAATAATTTGCAAAGTTCAGATACATCTCACATACTGTACCTAATTCTGGGCATTGCACTTTAAAATAGGACATGATTTCTAATCAATTATTTTTAGTACTGTAAAAGATGCTTTTGTCATCCTTATTTATCAATAGTCTCTAAATAAATAGACACCTGATTTCTATCCCAGTCAGTTCATTTTGTTTTGGTTGAGCTGTAGCGATCTTTATCATTACTTCTTTACAGCAATCATTTAAAAGATCTGAATCGTTTTTGCTTGCTGGAAAATGCAGCTAGTAAGACTATGGAATCAGGAACCACAATAAAACTAGTGTTCTTCCACCGTTTCCCCCTTCTCGGTGTACTTGGAAGATATTTATTTGGCACATTTTGATTATCATCACTTTCCCCAGTGCTCAAAGCTTTTTATAAATGTTTCCCTTCCCCTCAGCAGCTCTGGCTGCACCTTTTACCAAGTATCTAATACAGTAATTGATCCCTGAGCTGCTTAAAAAATGCTTCGACTGTGCCAGTACTGTATGTTTTCAAGAGAGGAAACGTTGATATATAAGAGGGTAAGACTGATTGGTTGGCTGTTACAAGTTTTCAAGATCCTGCACAGAATCTCTAATGCTCTCAGGCATTGCACAGAATAACTTGTAAGAGACAGGTAGAATGAAACTTTTCTCAGGATGACATATCCACCTGCATCTGGCTTGTTATGTCATAAAAACTGGGCAGGGACCTCACTCTTAACTAAAGGTTCTGCGATCAGCTCTACAGAAGTTAACACTTCCAACTGAACAGATGTAACAGACTTATTTTTCACTGGGAACTTTACCAGATTATCATACAGCTGTCATGAAACATAACGTTCTTTGTCAAGTTTCCCCTCCCTCGAAATGACCTTAATAATTTAATAGTTCCCAAAGTCTCCAGGTGTGCTTCCAATGCAAGCTGCAGAGCATGGGCCTATGGGAACCCCTTGTCCTTCTACTTCCGCCTCTTCTGCAACAACCCTGAACAGCCTCCACCTTCATCCAGACAGCCAACGTCTCCTCTCTTGCCCTTGCTCAGCGATACCGCCCTATTCGATTACCTAGCTGGGCCCAGCAAATTCCCTTTGACTGATGTGGCTCTGCCCGCTACTGCGTTTGCCGCATGCATCTGAACACTGCACCCTTGCCCAGCACATGGATCCCAGGCCAGCAGCAGTTGGACTGGGACTACTGGAACTGACATTGCTAAGTGGACTAGTGATCTGAAGATTTGCCTAACGACTGCTTCATTTAGCAATGGAAATTCTGATTCCAATTTAGGATTGTTTAGCAAAGATTTTAGAATGGAAGGTAAAATGTTCAATCTTTTCCTTGGAGCTTCATGAGACAAAAGGACAGAGGTAATTTGTACAATGCCAACTCATTACTATTTTACCTAAGTAAGGTCAATGTTCATGGAGATGTTCTTACCTGGCATAGTGGATGAAATGAATAACTTTTTCTGTATATTCTGTAGCTAAGGTAGTTAGGTTTACAGGCTGTTGGACAATTGTAAGGTTTTCAAAAAGAGGAAGTGCAACTTCAGGATAGCATTTTGTCTGATGGTTACTGAAAAAAAATTGTAAGATCTTGAGTATGGAATGAGAGATTAATACAAGAGTGGGCTCTAAAAATATTATTTATTTTGGTAGTTCCATAGCCTTTGTGCAACAAAATCAGCTAAAAAAGAGAGCCAAGGTTATATTTGCTCTGTGGGCTAGATTAAATTACTTGTCAGAGCAATGAGACACCCTTTATCCAAACTGAAAAAGATAGGATGGAACACAAGTGACGAGATTTCAAACTATCACAAACTGCTCTGAAAGGACCATTAGGCTTAACATAGCTTGGGACTTAGAAGGTGCAGGACCACCTCCTCCAACCTAAATGAAGCCAACGTACCACCGGTAGACCTCGCTTACCAACTGCCCTGTTCAGCAACTATTCAAAGTTACAATGGTGTTGAAAAATAATTTTATAATCAACGCCTTCACAGCATCCCTGTTACACTTTTTTTTTTCTTTTTCCCTCTTTGGAGATTAGAGAAGAAGGGATTACAAGAGAGTAAAGAGGCACACAATAGGGGGAAAAAGGGATCTAAAGATCACTTGTTTGATCCCCCCCCCCAGAACAGAAAGATTGCATAAACAGGTAAGGGGGGGGAGAAAAACAGAACAAAAAACAATTCCTTCTGTGCCTGACCCATTTTTTTTTACCTCTTTACCACTTGCAGGGTAAAGAAATTAGGGAGGAAGGGATTACAAGAGAGAACGCAAACCCACAATCGGGAATACATCAGCTGTTTGCTGGCATCATTGCATTCCTTTCAATTTGTATTTTTCATTGTATGCCTGTGATATGGTGATCAGCCAATAAATTTGATAAGTAAGTAAATAAAAATGATTTCCCACTTAGGAACTGTTTTGCTTAACAATGGAGTTGCTATTCCCAATTGTGATTGCTAAATGTGGACTATGTTTAGATTGTTTAGGGCAGGGATCCCCAACCCCCGGGCTGCGGCCTGTTCGAAACCGGGCCGCGGGAGAAATCGGCAAGCGTGTGAGTGAAGCTCCAGTTGTATGAGTGGAAGGCGCTTGCGCCGGCGCGCAAAGCTTCATCCGTGCAAATGGAGCTTTATGTGCAAGTGCCCTCCGTTCGAGCATGTGGAGCTTCACATGTGAGCACAAGTACCCTCCGCTTGTGAGCAAAGCTTCATTTGTGTGTGTGGAGGGCGCATGTGCACTGCTCAAACAAATGGAGCTGTGTATAAGCGCATGTGCCTGCCACTCACATGCCCCCCCCCCGCACTGGGCCATCAAGTTAGACAGGTTGGGGACTGCTGGTTTAGGGCAACACTTTGTGTAGACCTACACTTCCACAGAATGAGGGAAAACAAAGTTAGAAGGTCCTGCTTCTTAGAAGTAGTACCAGTGGAACTATTTCATAGAATTCAGGCCAGTCCACACCTTGAGAGTTTTCAGGAAGATGTAAAATACGGAAATATTTTGAAAGGTGTTCTAATTATGTTACACATTGTGACATCTTTTTATTGTTTTTATTTTTAGTTTGGGTTGACCTTTTCATTGTGCATGGATTTTTTGATGTTCTGACTTAATGACCGAGTTGAAATTTCATACATGCTATGAATGTTTTAATGTTTTCATGATACTCTGTGAGCTGCCAAGAGTTACTACATCATGCTGGGATATAAATTCAATAAGCAATAAATAAACATACCTGACTGTTGTGGAGCATCTGGGACAAGCCGGGCAGGGAGGGAGGTTATAACCTGGAGTGTCTGTACAGCCCATATCAGGACTATATGGTATCCCAAAATAAAAATCAAAACCTAGAAACAAAAAGACACAAGATGAAGATATGCCTGGTTATCTCAACAAAAAGGTCAGTTTTGTCTGAAATGAAATAGACATCCATGGCAACCCAACTGCAAGGTCTCAGCAGGATACATGTCAACATTCAAACATTGACTGTGATCTCATGGTTTTATTAGAGTTATTTAAGAGTCGTAAGCAGCTTTAGGTTCATTACTGCCAGAAAAGACACAGTATTATCAACAACACTTAGACTTATATACCACTTCCCAGTGCTTTACAGCCCTCTCTAAGCGGTTTACAGAGTCAGCATATTGTCCCCAACAATCTGGGTCCTCATTTTACCAACCTCAGAAGGATGGAAGGCTGAGTCAACCTTGAATCGGTAAAAACTGCTGGAAGTTGGCAGAATTAGCCTGCAATACTGCATTCTAACTACTGCACCATACCTCTGTTATTACCGAAAATAAGAACAGGTCTTTTTTTTGCCTCCAAAAGAGGCAGCAGTCTTATTTTCGGGGAATGTCTTACTCACCTCTGGCACCAACAACCCCGCCCAGCAGGTCCACTTCTTCTGGGGCCGAAGGAGCAGCTTCATTCTGCAGCTGCATTCCAGCCTGCATTTTGCAGTCATGCCTTTCCGGAAGGCCTACGCAGCTGAGTTCCAAGCTATGGCTTCAATCCATAGCTCGGTTCTTGGCTGGAGGCCTTCCGGAAAGGCCTGTGACTCAGAAATGCAGGCCTGGGGATGCCGCAGAAGAAGTGAGCTGGCAAGGAGACGCCTGGCTGCAAGGTAGCCAGGCCTCACCCCCACCTCGACCCTAGGTTGATTTTTAGGTGTGTGCCTCGTCCCTAAACTAGGGCTTATTTTGGGGGTAGGGCTTATATTAGGCCCACCCTCAAAAATCAAACTAGGGCTCATTTTCGGAGTAGGCCTGTACTATGTACTAGACAACCTATGACCCATTGGGTCATTATTGAATTTTTACAATTGCACTGAACAAGTGAAGGCAAATATGCGTGACCCAGGATAATGTTGCAGGATCCAATCTGGGTTGATCACCAGCACCAGAGGTTTAGTCTTCCGAGCTTTTGGATTTGTGCTGGAGCTCATCCTCAGGGAACTTCTCTCTCACCAGAATGTGTACTGGACAAATGTATTTTACACTAGACAACCCATGACCCATGACTAGACAACCCATGGGTCAATATTTCAGAGATATTTCGTTACCTAAACAGAGAAACAGAAAGTCCACAGGCAGGCAAAAAAGCAGTGGGAATGGGAGCAACTTCTGACTTCCTGCTGGTTTCCCCATTCACTTTGCTCGTGGAAAGCTGGCAGGGAGTGTTGGAAATCACAGTCATGTGATTTCAGCATTGCTGCTGTGGCTACAACTTTGCAAATACAACTGGCGTGAAGTTTTTTCAAATTTCAATTGCATAGGAGTAAATGGGTCATGGATTCTGTACAGATTCTTTAACGTAGCAGATTTGAGGTACTTTAAAAAATGTTTGCACTATGATGCACCATTTGGGCTAATTGAAGGTTACAAGCAGACAAGCGGTAGGAAAGTTTTAGTAGTATACAGATTATCTATCTCTTTTATCTTTTCCCCCTCCCAATAATTTACAAAATGTGGAATTTTAAAAAAGCGACTAGACTGAGAAAGATAAAACCACTTAACACATTGTATTAAGTAACCTATTTCATTTTGGCTTAGTACACTGTGTGTTGCCAGCCATCAGTTGCTTGCAGACAACAGTTGAGCAATCTGTAGCCTAAGGCTCCAAGCAGAGCCCAATACACATTTTTGTCTCCACTTGAGTCCTGACTTAAAATTGCCATTGGTGGCAACTTTTTGCTAATGTAAGGAAGGAAATACACAAAAACTGTACTGTAAGTCCTCAAATAGATTCAATACAGTTTTAAAAAATGAAGAAAAACCAACTATTTCTAAAAAAGAATCACATGTATAAGATGACTCCACTTATTTTTCCATTGTCGCTCAAACCACTATAGATTCAAACCTACCAAAAGGTTATCCGGTGCAGACTGGATTTATAGCTAAGTTGCTGTATGAACCTAGCAAAGTAAGATTTATTTATTTCATAAATGATGGTTAGGCAAATCACAGCTAGCATAATGTGAACCCAGTTAATATATCTGCAGTCAAAGTAGAATTTTGGATGAAATATTAATGCTGATCAAAACTAAGAGCTTGTTTGGAGTTTACAGGATTAAAAATATACATACACTATCTGTGTATCTATATATTTGTTTTGTTGTGGTCATGGACCTTAAAAAAGATTAAAATACTTCCTTGTATAAAAGCAAGTCTATTCTCCTCCTTACAAAAACGAGCAGGATAAGAAAAAGCTACATTCTTGCATATCCTGCTTTTTATCCAGAATATCCTAGTTATCTATGTGGAAGGTATGTGTATCAAAGCATTCACTTTTATGAAATTGCAATTTCAACTAGAACAACCTTGGCATTTTAGCAGGAGGAAATAAGTATAGATAGACATCTTACCACGAAAGCTGGGATGGAAAGAGCCATGATGTCCCAAGTGCCATTTCCCTATAAAGAAGTGATGTGGAACAGAAAAGTATCAGCACCTAAAACGTGTCAATGCAAAATAGTGAGTGTGGAAAATATTTAATATTGGCTACTTTAGCTCTGGGCAATTAGTTGAGAAAACGAGGACAGGACCAAAATTCACAAACCATGTTATCCTGATTCATCAAAATCATTGAGTCTAGTTAATATTAAAAAAACAAGCCTATTTTTTTGTTTTAGGATAACATTTGTAATAAGAAAGCCAACTTAGTCTAATGGTTAAGGCAACAGGTTAGAAAGCAGGAGACCATGAATTCAAGTCCCATCTTAGTCATGAAAGCCAGCTTGGATGACTTTGGGACAGTCATTTTTTCTCAGCCCAACCCACCTCACAGGGTTGTTGTTGTGGGGAAAATACGAAGAGAAAAGTGTGTTATGTTTGCCACTTTGTAAAAGCAATAAAGGCAGTATAAATAGATAAAATTGCATAAGAACTGTGATCTAAGGAATCCCAATTAGAAAATATCCATAGGAAATATGATATTTCCTATCATAAAAACAGAAGAAAAACAACCCCATTCTCAGCATAAAACCCAGACCTACAAATGATTCACTTTCATTACATCTTAAATTACCTCACCAATTTGCATCCTAGGGAAAGTACATCTTTCTCTCAGCACCCAAATATTCTGAATGCAGTGACTTTCCAGGATATCAAATGCTTATGCAATAAAGGTGGGTCTTAAGGCCAGTTTGCATATAGCAAGAGAAAGACACCCCTTCTTCCTTTGTAAATATTGTCAAATAGCTTACAACAATATGCAAACTAACACATAATTAAAAGGGCAATATAAACCAGCAACAGAATCCAAAGATAAAAGCAGAAAATCTTTAAAAACCTTAAATTTATTGGGAGAGGAACTTTACTAAGATCCTTGAGGAAACCTTAAGGGCAAACTGTCAAATACAAAGATTTCTGACACAGTGATAGCAAACTATGATTGGAAGACAATCTATAGGAATTGTTCTATCACAGACAAGATGCACTATGCAAGGAATTTAGCAATGCTGCTGGGTTGCCTGGTTATCTCAGTGAAAGTGTCTTTGGGCATGCTCATGCCAAGCCAGAATACCTTGGGATACACTTTGCAATCAAGGAGCTGATGCTTCTTTGAGAATTAGACCTAGATGATGTAAAAAAAAAATAATACATGCATTTCCCTAGATTCATGATTCAAGATGATTTCTGCTGCAAAGGTATGGCAAATATTACCAAATTACCTGAGGAAACTCTGGTCTTCTATGCACATTTCCAACTGAAGTAACTTACTGATATCTCTTTTCCAGTAATCAATCAAATCTTCATTCTGATCATAGACCAGCATATATACAGCTTATATAATGGGATCAATTTAAGTTTTCTTTCAGGGCTAGGTTAAATTACCTATCATAGCAGTGAGGTAGCCAGCTTCTTTCAGAACTTCTGCCAATATTGTCTCGTTCAATGGAAGGCCTGCCACTGAAGTCACAGCAAAATTATGGGTGACGCCATTACGAAGACCGAGACGTCCTGTAAGCAGAGAAGCACGTGATGGGGAACAGGTAGATGCAGCTGAATGGAAATCTACAAATCTAGAAAAAGGAGGATAAGATTCCTATTATTTTTCATTTATTACGCTCCTTTTATTTTGAAACAAAATATTCTTGAGTTGGTTTATGGCAAGATATCTAAGTGTAGTTATTTTTTTTATTTCTTAGAGCAGATTACTGTAGGCCAGGCTGACGGAGGCTACTTGGTTAATGTGGTTTGATGCTGAAATATGTGCCTTTTTTTCAGCTTTATCCTCATGCACACTGTGCACTTTTGCATCTATGGATTTGGAGCACGGTTATTTCTTTCATGAATTTGTTATTGACTTACATGAGCATTAAGCTTGCAATATTTATATCACGTATTGTCTTAAGGCTGGAGTAGTCTTCTGCTGCATCGGACTGCACGGAATGTATGCATCTGTTGTTTGGGGATGGTTGCATATGTGTTCTTTTTACAAGTCAGCAAATTTTAACATTTCCTGGTGAATACGTTTTGCCTTCCCCCACCTCCCAGTAGGAAGTCAGAACCAACCAGCGTGCAGGGTGCACATCTCCGCACAATACACAGTTGACATTCGGGAGGTGTTTACGTCGGCCCATCTGCAGTCTTCTGCAGCCTCCGTTTACCCATCAACCGCTTTGCAGTATAGGTATGCAGCGATGGCTATGGGCAGTTGCGGGCAATTCTAAATCAGCCTTTAGAAGTGGGAAAGTGCCCAGAATGTTCAAATGCACACAGACAAAAATCATTACTTCAGAATTAGTGCAAATGTGGGATGTACAGCATGTTTGCTAACTCGGCTTCTCAAGGCTGCTAATGTTCATGGGGCACCCAAGGGAAAATAAATGCTGAGTTCTTCCTAGGGGACAAACCTGCCAATGAGGTGACATTTTCAGTGAGACTGGCAGTATCCAAATCTTCCTAAAAACTCATTCTTTAAAAGTGCTGCTTCATGCAACTAGTGTGATTTATTTATTTTTGAAATATCTCCCATTACCGACTTTGGGGTGTAGAATGTCCAAACTAAGTTTTTGGGCTATGGAAACTTAGAAATGGAGATGTGGTTATTAATGTAGTTAAAGGGTAATTTATTCCATCTAATGACATCAAAGGCCTGAAGGTTCAAAGCACAGGACAAACATTCTTGACAATGGCCTCATATAATGGGCGAGTCATCAGACCTTTTTTTCAAGATGAAGGTTATCCTCTACATCAACAATTCACTACAAAGAGGAAAATGTCAGTTAATCCAAAATTTTAAAATCTCAAGAGATCACAATATAGTCTATTTTTTTTCATGCAGGATTAAGGAAAGTTATATATAGAAAAAACCTTTTATCATGTGAATGGGCTTTTTTTTTTAACTAGCTTTGACCGTAAAAAATGGAGCAAAAAATTCATAACACGAATTAGCTATGCTAACAATTCTGCCTACAACGATCTTTTCCAGTCCAGTACCCTACCAAATTTTGAACTTCAGCATACATTAGTTACAGATCAACATGAGCAGTTATTGAAAGAAGTATTCATAGCTGCACCCCAAAATAGTTGAAGAAATAAGTCTGAAGAAAGTTGATTTATATTCTCATGTCCTAGATTTATAAGAAGAGTTTGCTTGGCACAGATGATTAAATTAATTATAACTCAGCGTCTTCAAATACTATATTGGGGGGGGGGAGGGGCTTCAACTGTGTTATGATTCTTTTCCAGAAGTGTTTGCCATTGCTTTCTTCCCAGGACTAAAACAGAACGATTAGCCTCAAATCACTCAGTTGTAAATCACTCAGCTGGTTAGTAGAATTAGAACTCAGAATCTGCTGGTTTCTAGTCCAGTATCTTTACTGGCTTTCCTAAAATCCTGGTGACTACCTGGACAAGTCCATACATGGGGGGGGGGAGGAGAATGTTCCACAAGAGAGGCATCACGACAGAGAAGGCACATCTCCTAGGACCCACCAAATGTAGATCCCTAGCTGATGGTACCTACAGAATGCCTTCTCTGCTAGATCTAATGGTCTGGGCTGAAATAAACTGGGAGAGGAGATGACTCAGATAGCCTGGTCCCATGCCACAAAGGGCTTTATTATCCTAAGTACATTAATTTTCTTGATATTTTTGGAGGGAGTTTGCCATTGCCTTCTTCTTCTTTTCTTTTTTTTAGGGCTGAGAAAGAGTGATTAGCTCAGCTTCACCCAGCTGGTGCCTCAATAGGGCTAGAACTCACAGTCTCCTGGTTTCTAGCCTAGTGCCTTTGCCACTGAACAAACTGTCTCTCACAGTGTACATTCTCCAAATAAAACAATCTACGTTACAACTTAGCCATTGTATTTGAGTGAAATAATTCATAACAACGTGACGATTTTAAATCTTTATAAGAGAAGATGCTAGTATTTATATTCTCTTTGCAGTTATCAGCAGAATCCTATTGAGTGGATTGCACAACTCATTTATCCTGGGCATATTTTAAAACTCCTGTTGTGCATAAAATAAAGCTGGAACAATTAATGAGAAAAATTGGCTATAATTTGTTGCAAGTGAAAAAAATCGAAAAATAAATGCGACAGGAAAGAAATCAGTATAATTATCTGGATGGATTTGCATGATGTCTTGGATGGATTATTGCATGATGGGAGATTGTGAGGGAATCTGTAATCAACAGATGTTTGGAATCTGATTAATTATATTGAAAGGGTAAAAGCATTTGACTGAACATTAATAAGCATCTCATTCTTTGAGTAAGACTAATAAGTATACTAATAGTATATATGCTACACTAATAAGAGTATAGCAGTGAGCTCAGAATCCCCTAGTTCAACTATTACTTTATAATTGGGGCCTGTGATAAGTCCAGTGTTTTCTGCATTTACTTTTTTCACAAACTTGAGATTGGAAGCTATTGGATCAATGTTGATATAACAGGTCTGTCTGGGGTGGAAACGAGGATTGGAAGGCATCAGATCAATGTTGACATAACAGTTCTGTCTGGGGTGGAAAACAGCAGTTCCAACTTCATCAGCTTTATTCCTATAATGCCTAATGTATATGTATTCTCTTCTTCATACCAGAGGAGTTGACCAGGTTAAGGAAAGGAAACAGGGGAGGAGAGAGAGACTGAGATGAGTGAAATAATCATGTAGGAACTGAAATACCTCCTGCCACGAATGTGGATTGATTGTAGAGGTTAATACCAAGATTAACATGGGACCAACAATCAAGAAGCAAACAATACCCCAATTAAGGAACTGCCAAACAAGCCAACAGTAAAAAACAGCCCAATCAAGAAACCAAGACCACTCCAATCAAAACTGACAGGGCAAGTGTATAAAATAAGAGCAAATCTCACTCTCTATTAGCACTGATGATATTACCTAGTTTGGTAATGAAATGTCTGCAAGAAAACAACCAAGCTCAGAGAGCACCAAGGACCCCACAGTTCAATCCTGAGCTACAAATGTTCCCTTCTATCGATATGGCTTGGTGTGTTCTGCAAGTCTGGAAAGGCTACCATGTGTTTGGAATGTTGTACAGAACTGAAATAGGCTATTTGGATTCTATGCTGCAGTTCTATGACCAATCAAAATAGAAAAATAAACAAAATAATGCAAGAGGGGGGAGAACTCATGTCTCAACATATATACTGCTCTCATATGGTTCTGCAAAAACAAGAGCCATAGTGGTACAGTGGTTAGAATGCAATATTGCAGATTTAACTGTGCCCACAGTCTGGAGTTCAATTCTGACCGGCTCAAGGTTGACTCAGCCTTCCATCCTTCCGAGGTCGGTAAAATGAGGACCCAGATTGTTGGGGGCCACATGCTGACTCTGTAAACTGCTTAGAAAGGGCTGTAAAGCACTATTGGTTGGTATGTAAGTCTAAGAGCTATTACTATTCTGAAAAAACAAGAGAAAAATCAAACACATGGTTGGCCTATATATTAAACGAAAATGAGCTACAACTAGTAGAAAGAAGGATGACCAGCTGCTCTCTAAGATTTGTGTACGTGCCAAAATGGTATGAAGCAAATATGTTCAAGACAGATGACACAAGATAAACATGTGTACACTAAGCAAACAGAAGTCTCAATCACTAGTGCTATCTCACCTCCTTGTTTGACCATTTGCCTGAGGAGGTTTTAATAGCCAGAATTGACGTCTTTACAGGAGCAATAAATTCTTGGTGCATCCTACAAAACAACTAAAAGGAGGCATCTTTATATTAAATCACGTCACACAATTAGCATTTGTAGCTGTAAAAGAAATGGTTCAAACTAATTGCCTCTCAGGTTTAGAGAAATGCAAGTTATTAAGCAACTTACAGTTTTAAAGACTGAGCATTGGGGGAGGAGGATGTGCCAGTAAAATATTGGAAATTGCTCTTTAACCCTTTCAAATTCTACTGCATAAGCCACCCAGAAATGTTGAGAGTTGGGCAGCATACAAGTTTAGATAACAATGATGACAACGATGATGATAATGATAATAACACCAACCTATTTACCCCAAAGGAATATGACCTTGAAGTTTCACCATCATTCCACACAACACAAAATTGAGTAGACAGTGAGAAAAAAAAAGTAGGTATCAATGGAAAAAAATGTGTAAACCCAGATGAAAAATCTACACAATGCCTTCCTTCTGCATTAGGTCAACTTAGGGGTGCCATCTCTTGATGAAACCAATCATGAAAGGTCCCCATCTCACTGCCAATAAATTGTGTGTACATCTATTGTGGATATTTACTTTATTTATATTTCATATTTCTAGACCATCCATCTCCCTCAAGGATACTTACCAGAAAAGGGCAAAGCCAGGACAAAAGAATAAACTAACCCAAATTAATGAGTATGCATACAATTTCATTGTTATCATATTTGTTCATATTCCCCCATTAATTAAGACCGTGGATGATGAACAATAAAGCAAAAATAAAGAAGGAGAAAAGAGTAAAGAAAAATAAAAAGAAAAATATGGATGAATGCCGACCATGAGTGCGGCCTTGGCAGTATAATAGTTTCAACCATCTTATAGGATGGACGAAATAAATAATACTCTCAACTATGGGAACATGCCATCTAGCCTACTTCCGATGCACTTTTCACTGAGAGGGAAAGATTCTAGACATTCCTCTCTAACTGTCTGAACCAGATTAGCCCATTCAATGTTGCTGAGATGGTGCCAGATGTATCATACTATGCCATGTAGACTTTATCAGAAGCAACATAATGTCCTTAAAGTTGGTGTCACACTTGGCAACAGCTGGACTGATCTGCCAGCTGTATAGCCTCCACATTCTGGAGTTGCTACAGTGTCTCACTCCTCTTCAAAGGGACTTTCAAGCCTTGCAGTAGTCCAAATGAGTAACGATCTATTTGTAATCAACCTTCACCAGAGTCCCTCAAGGTCCTATATTTATGAAATTAATTTATCTCCCATCTGCATTTGAAAGCAATTATCTGGCTGTTTTACAAAGTTTCGGGTGGGCTGACCATATGATGTGTCTTTCTGCAAAGTGGGATTAATGCTGTTAGTAATGGGGTTTTTTTTGGGATACTCAGTGGCTAAGAAATGAATGCTTATTGTGCTCTGGCATTTATGTTTTCTTATTTAATTCTTTCTATTTTACTTTTATATCATTCTTATATATCATTCTTTTGTAGTATAGCAGCATATAAATTTCAGACATAAATAAACCAAGTTTATTGAAAATAACCCTGAAATTATTATCTCCAAAGATCCTTCAAGACCACATCTTTCTATTGGAATTGGCCCAACCATTTCAATCATGCCACAAGAAGCAACGGGTTTTCCGCCATTTTGGGGAGGTCGTGGAGGTGGGTGAAGCCCAGAGCCATTTTTTCCCATCATTGGGTTGGCTCTCTGGAATGACCTTCTATGGGAAGTGTGTTTGGACCCAACTCTAGTTACTTTCTGGAGATTGCTAAAAACAGTTTTTTCACAGGAGGCTGATACAACATACTGCTTGGAATGTTTCTGTTATTTTTTAATTTAAATTTTATGAATCTTCCATGTTTATCGTTACCCTCTCATTTTGTCATATGGTATAAGCTATTGAAAGTATGCTTTTGATTGTGGACAATATAAATGTGATAAATCAATAAGCAAGCAAAAATACACAAGTATAGGCACAATCCTATAATCCAGTAGCATTTAAACAATCGTCTACACCCTCTAAATATGTGGTAAATAAATGTGAATGCTAGAGAATGGTTTAAAACTCACCTCATTCCTGCCTGGGCTATCTTATCCAAATTAGGTGTGCCTTTTTTTAGGTCCCAGTTGGCTCCAAAATCTCCCCATCCAATATCGTCTGCCAAAATTACTATGAAATTTGGTTTTTTGAAAACTGTTCTTTCCCACTTAAAAATAAGGCTGGGGTGGTAGTAAAGAAGCCCAGTAAAACAACTGACCAAGACCAACACCAGTGCTTTAAGAAGCAGAATATCCATGGCATCAGGAAAGCAGTTCTAGGAGACATCTCATGAACATTAAAAATATCCAGCTGTAAACATTCCCGAGTGTTCTTTTCTTCAGAGGCACTGTGGATATTTCAGATCAACTGCAACATTCCCAAAATTCTGCAGAAAAGAAAATTAGAAGGAGATATTAAGAAAAACACACATTCAAGCTTGTAGGTAGAGGTATAACATGTAGTTTACTTGCTTTACTCAAAATGTGACTCTGAATTTAAGATGATTCTTAAATTCTTAAAAAAAAATTAAAAACCCCATAAACACAAAGCACCATATTTTGCATTGCCTGCTTGGGATCCTGTTGGTTTCTTAACACCACTAAAACCAGTTCTGAAGATTTGTTCTTCACCCACTCATTGCCCAGGAAATGTGTGTAATATAACCATATACCCAAACCATACATATACATATAGGAGACAGACAGACAGACAGACAGACAGACAGACACACAAATTTCTAGTAATTAATTGCGTTCAAAATGTAGCCACTTAAAAAGTTAATTCTTTAACTTACTAATCACTCTCACAGAAAAACACAAATATTCACACACATTCGTCCCTTTCTGACAGAAACTGCCAAAAATAATGAATACATTCAAGATGGGGAAAAAGCACTAGACAGGAAAGGAAAAAAGAAAGAAAGACCATGCTCAGAAGTTACAAAAAGAGTTAAATTCACCAGGTAAACAACATGCACCAAGGTGCAGTTAATCTTCAAAGTCATCAAAGATCTACCTATGTTTGTATCTATTCAAATTATCTTGCTTTCAACAGCTACTTCTTATCAGTGTATTTCCATATGTAATTATTTAGGGAGGGAAAAAACAGAGAAAGCAGAAGTATTGGCCAGAGCAACTTTGTGAGATAGGTCCAGTGGTGGCGAACCTATGGCACGCGGGCCAGAGGCGGCACTCAGAGCCTTCTCTGTAGGCACACGCGCCGTTGCCCCAGCAGAGTTCGCCAGAGTAGCGAGCACATGGCGTTTGGAAGCGACAGGGCAGGAAGTGAGCAAGCGGCGTTGAACCCCGGGGATGCCCTGGAAATGGCAAGGGACTGGCTCCGGCCACGCTCACCCAGTCTGCCGTGACCACTGCAGCCACACCCACCCAGTGCCCCCCCCCGCCCCCCGCTGAGGGCACCACAATGTTGATGCCGCCCTGGCACTTTGCGATAAATAAGTGGGTTTTGGGTAGCAGTTTGGGCACTCAGTCTCTAAAAGGTTCGCCATCACTGGGTTAGACTAAGAGAGTATGAATGGGCTAAATTCACCCAGTGAGCTTAAATGGTTGAGGGGAGACATAAATATGGATCTCCACAGCTAGTCTAACCCTTTAACCAATATACGTATAGCCACTTATTCATGGACATAATCTTGAGAAAATGCAAATGTATTTTAAAAAATAGATTCCCACGATGTTAATGTCCCATTTAATTGTTACATAATGCAAATCTTGCTTCTTTCCCCTATTTTTTAAATGTGCAAGTCATTTAAATTCTTAATAACTTAATTTACGGCACGCTAAACAATATTTGTCTACTTTAGCATACACAACAGCTTATGATGTAGCATGTGTGAACCCAGTCATTGCAGCTTACTGAACAAAGCATAGTCAATGCAAGTTAAGCAGACTGCCTAATCTGAGCCACTGGATTTAAGTTTTAAAACAAATCATTCAGGGGAAGAAGATCAAGGTGCTCCTTCCAAAAGATGATTGCATTATTAATATGTTTGTTATTTACTTGTAAAACATCAATAAATATTAGAACCTTGTTGCTCATTGCACTATTAATTCTACTAGTACTAATTGTACTAGTACTGTAAATACCAATAGAAGAGAATATTTGTAGCTCAAGACTGAAATGAGGGGTCCTTGCTGCTCTCTGAGCTTGGTTATTGCAGATGTTACATTACCAAACTAGGTAACCTCATCAGTGCTGATGAGGTTACCTAGTTTGGTAATGAAACATCTATAAGAAAAACCACTAAACTCAGAGGGCACCAAGGACCCCTCTACAAGGACCCCAAGCTACAAATCCAATAATAAAATGTCTGCAAAAAAAGGACCAAGCTCAGAGAAGACTAAAGACCCCATAGTACTGTAAGTCTCAACCGCTGTATTTATAAATTGGTATAGTTGGGGGTGGAAAGCACTGTTGTTTTAAAGCTAAGTTGGCATATGATTCGCAGATAGGGATCAGAGTTTATTCTGTGCAATTATGAAGGCCTGTTACATGAATAGAATATAACAATGAATTTGAAGCCAAGATCCAAGGACTGACAACCCACTCTCCTGAACTGCTATGAGGAAAGCATCAAGAAACCAGTGCAGTGGCCAACAGACTTATCAGCGCTATACAGTATCTGCTGGCAGTCTCTTGCATTTTTGAGGAAGGACAGAAAAAAGGTTCAGAGTATAATCTGTAACTTGGAGCCATGGAAGAACAAAGTCCCCTCTGCTTTATGCCCAAATGCCCAAGAGATAGGGACATTTTTAAGAACACCTTTAATATATATCCGTTTAGTGACTATTTGAAATTAAAACAGCATTGAAAAAAGTGACTTCTGACTTATACCACTGTAGTATCCCCATGGTCACATGATCAAAATTCAGACACTTGGCAACTGGCTAGTAACATGTTGCCCCGAAAGTAAGACCTACCCCCAAAATAAGCCCTAGCTTGTTTTTTGGGGTGGGCCTAATATAAGCCCTCCCCCTAAAATAAGCCCTGGTTTTGGGGTGAGGCGCACGCCTAAAAATCAAGCTAGGGCGGAGGTTGGGGGGGGTGGAGCTTACCATTGCAGCCAGGCCTCCCATGGATTAACACTTGCCTCACCAACCCACTTCTTCTGCAGCCAAAGGAGCAGCTCCATTCTCAGCTGCAGAATGAAGCTGCTCCTTTGGCTGCAGAAGAAGTAGGCCAGCTGGACGGGACTGTTGGTGCCGCCGCCACGAGGTGAGTGGAAAAGACCCCCCCCCCAAAATAAGACCTGGTGCCTCTTTTGGAGGCAAAAAAAAATAAAATAAAAAATAAGACCGGGGTCTTATTTTCGGGGTAGCACGGTATTTATGATGTTTGCAGTATCCTGGGGTCATGTGATCTCCTTTTGTGATCTTCTGACAAAGTCAATGGAAACCGGATTCCCTTAACCACAGTATCACTAACAACTACGGAAAGAAAGATCGTGAAATGGGACAAAACTCACTTAACAACTGTCTTGTTTAGCAACATAAATTTTGGGTTCAATTGTGATCATATGTCAAGGGCTATCTGTACTAGGGACATACACAAGGCCCCTTAAAGTCCCATTAGCACCACCAGATTTTTAAGAGGGTCTAGTCCTGAACCTCTGGCCATAAGGATGCTATTTTTTTTTTTTGCTTTAGAACTTCCCACATCAGCATTTATCAGTTCCATCAGGTCTGCAGGAAGAGTACATCCCAAAGAAATAGCTGGCAGATCTAAAACAGTAGTATCTGTACCTGGCCAGAGCACTTACCTGTACTTTTAGCCAGTTCACCTTCGCCAGAGAAGGCCTTTATGCACATTTTAAAAGCTCACCATCCTATCACAATACTGAAACCAATCAATGATAAACACTGTCTGCAGATCAATCACTTTGACAACTTGCATACACATGTACCCAGCCTTTATTAACTAAGTTAATAAATCAGAGTTCACTTTTATGAGATGTCAACAGTCTGATCCGCTGAGAACTGGACAAAACTGACTTAATTTCCACAGAGGAAAGCTCCTTGTATATCACCATCAGCCCAGTCTAATCTGCAAGGACAGTGAGAATGTTATCAGAGGATGACACTTACTGAAAGGGGAGTTGGCTGGAGTATCAAAGACAGAGAGACACTGTGAGCATAAGCAGTCAGAGGTGGGTGGAATAGGCCTGCTGAGTCCAGCTAAGACCAGTATTATGACAGATGGTTCCAGTTGAGTATCAAAGACCTTGGGGAAGGAATGTGCAGCTGAAGATACAAATTTGGTCAGTCAGTCAACACAACAAAAGAAAGAAGGGGTAAGAATGACCTAATTAAACAACGGGCATGAGTAAAGGTTGGGTTAAACAAAACAAAACTCAAACCTGAGAAAGCAAAGAGAAAAGGAGATTTGAAAAATTAAAACACTCTGTGTGCAAGGCAAGAATTCAGGAGTTGGGCCTGCTCGAGCCTCAGATAAATTCCCTAGCGAAGGTCAGACTTAATGAATAAGCGAATATAAGCTTCGCTGGAATAACTAAGGTTAATTAAAGATCTAAGAGTCACAGTACAGGAAATTTCGCTCACTTTTTTTCTCCCAAGAGCAGGTTCCCAGGAAGCACCAACATAAAATATGAATATGAATAAAGATAAAATATGAATAAAGATACAAGACTTACGACCACAATTGAGCCCCAAATTTCTATTGCTAAGCATGGCACTTGTTTAGTGAATTTTGCCCCATTTTACGACCTTTCTTACCATAACTGTTAAGTGAATCACTGCAACTGTTAAGTTAGTAACACGATTGTTAAGTGAATCTATATATATGACAGTTGCAGTGTCCCGGGATCATGTGATCACCTTTGGCGACCTTTTGACAAGCAAAGTCAATGGGGAATCTAGATTCACTAAATGAATGGTTGTTGAGGACTACCTTTATTCCAAATGTGTTGGACTGCAACATAGAGAAGCTGCACAGCCTCACTTATATTCAGGTGCTATGCCTTCCCATATCAGAACTGAAATGGTAGTGTAGTGGTAAAGAAATTGCTATGTACGTGCAAAAATCTGCAAGATCATCTGCAGCAGTGGTCCCCAATCTTTCCAGCTCTGCGGACCGATGGGGGGGAGGAGGGGATGGTTTTGTGTGCTCACCTGCCATTTGCACAAATGGAGTTTTGCACGCTCACTCATCGCTTATGTGGTTCCTAATGGGCTGTGGACCAGGGTTATTGATCAGGGGACTACAACCTTCAGTTGTGCTGGGAATCATACTCTTAAAAGTAAGTGACAGGAAAGAACAGCAAAAAATTATCAAGGTTTGATTTTAAAAAAAGTATTTAGACATGGATATTCAGTTCTTTCTACTATGAACAGTGCCTGTCTGCTGCTAAAGGCAGCATTCCTGGATCAAAATTTACTCCATCTCTGTAATCTAAGATTGGCTAATCATGGAGAACTTGTTAGTTAGGTTTGCTTGTCCATAGAGCCAACAAGTACATGCAGGCACCTCTGTTGTTAAGGCAGTCATTGCTTAGTTATTAGATTTCTATCTTGCCCTTCAGTCAGGAACGTGATGCTGCCAGATATTGTGTTCCTTCCTTCCATTTTTTCCCCAGAACAAGCCTGAGAGACAGATTGTGCTGAGACAGTGGATGAACACAAAACATTAATACATTCCTCGTTCTACATTAAAAAATCCCTTTTTATGACCCTGTAATCCCTTAGTTTGCAGTAGTCGGGATGACTGGACGGAGCTGAGGGTTTACTGGCTGGATGCCCTTCCTGACGCCTACATTGAGTTCGCAGCAGATATTTTTCCTAGGCAGAGAGAAACATCTGCCACTACCTAGGACTGAAGTCTCAACCTTCTGAGTGGGGGGGAGCATCATCACCACTAGGCCACCACACCTCTCATTCCTCATTCTATGTTACTACAGTATTAATTTCCTCATTATTGCCAGCAGCAGCCAATGTTAGCACATACAACAGAGAAACACACATCATGATAGGTCTGATAGAGAGGGGCAAATGATTGTATTGTATGGAAGAAGACAGGGAGAACATAATGACCTGGTCTGCACAAGGCACAACTTTAGACCACAAGGTTACAGGTGACTCACGAAGCCTTCAATGTGATCGCAGAGACCTTTAAAGTTATTGTCACGGTTAGTATGACAGGGAAAATTATTAAGATACATAACAAACTGATCATATGAACTAGGTTTAATTTTAATTAAGTTTAAAATGGAATGAAATAAGAGGGAGACCAAATGCAGCTCTGGTCCTGATACGCTGATCTTGATCTGCAGGAAGCCCTGACATTTTTTAAAAAATATTTTGTTGTTAAACCTTAAGTGACTGAGTTTGTGCAACATACTTTACAATGGCTGGGTTTATCCAGAATGCTAAATGTACACAGTGTGGCTTAGTGCAATGTGTGAATCTAATGAATGCATATTGCATATTTAACAAAGTACTGCATTGTAAGCTGCCCAGAGTCATTTTGGACGGTGAGATGGGCAGCATATAAATGTAATAATAAATAAAAATGAATAAATAAAAATATGGCACTACTGAATTAAGTGACTGTCAACGGCGACCCCTTGCCATTCAAGAGCATAGTTTTGCTCAGACAGGACAACTGTAAATTAGAAGCAGAGATACATGTCTTTTCCCATCAGAATCAATCAAATTAAAAAGAGGCAACACATGACTGGGAACTGCCTGGCAAATCTAAAGATGTAGAATTATTCAAACCCAATTATCTTCTGGTGCCCTCTGAGGTAGTAGTACCAACAATATATCTAAAATAAAATGAGAAAAACAAGTGTGTTTGGGACGGCACTTCCTAGAATTGCTAATATTTCCCTCTCTGAGTTTATCTGGCAGACTCTTTACTTTGTAAGTGACTAATCTGAGTTTGTCTCAATTTTTGGCAATGGGTTTTGTTTACTGGGAGGATGTAAGCGGGTCCCATGTGGCTTAACAAACAGACCCAGCAGCGTCTTTGAAGAGACACCACGCTCCACGTATTTTAAGAGCAAGAAGGACTCTTTGCCAAGGCCTCAGTCTGATATTTAAGAGAACTGCACTGCAATATAATTAAACCCAGAAAATGCCAAAACAACAAAACTTTCCATCCAAATCCTTCCTGTTCCCATGTTTCTTATTAATCTGTCCCAGCAGATACGGTACTGCTTTATCAGCTTATCTACCTGCTGGTTTACATGCCCACTTTTTTAAAAAAACTTTTTTTTTAAATAACAGGACACTTTATAGGCACTGTGGGACACATTCTTGGCATACAATTGGTCCTCGACTTATGACCGCTATTGAGACCAGGATTTTTGTTGCTAAGCAACCTGGTTGCTAAGTGAGTAGCACCTGATTCTACAACCTTTCATGCCATGACTACTAAGCAAATCACTTTAGTTGTTAATGAATCTTGTGGCTGTTAAGTGAATCTTGCTTCCCCCATTGACTTTGCTTGTTAAACACCACCTGGGAAGGTTGCAAATAGCAATCACATGACCCCGGGATGCTGCAAACTTTGTAAATACACACTGATTTCCAAGTGCCTGAATTTTGATCATGTGACCTTGGGGATGCTGCGAAAGTCTTGGGGATGCTGCGGAAGAGAAGGGTCATAAGGTTTTTCAGTGCCATTGTAACTTTGCATCCTGAAATGAATGATCGTAAATTGAGGATTACCTGTAGTGTTGTTATGGGCCAGTGATGGCGAACCTTTTAGAGACTGAGTGCCCAAACTGCAAACCAAAACCCACTTATTTATCGCCGGGTGCCAGGTGGGCATGGCCCACTGGATGGGCGTGGCTGTGGTGGTCATGGCAGATTGGGTAGGTGTGGCCAAGGTGGGCGTGGTCACCTCAATGTTGCTCATGGGGAGGGACGCCTGTGGGGGGTGGGTGGGCAGAGTTGGGGGAGATCCAGGGGATCTCTGGCAGGTGCGGTGGTAGGCAGGAGGCTTGCCCTGCGGGGTGAGGCGAGGCAGGGCGGGGGTGCCATTGCCATGGGGCAAGGCAAGGGCCAGGGTGGCTGCTGCCTGACATCATCGGCCCCCTCACCCAGAGGCCAGTGAGCGCATGGGGGCTGACGGTGTCCGTCAGCAGCCACAGCCTGCCAGCCCCTCAACCGGCACACTCGGGCTCTGCAGCCCGCTGCCAGCAGTTCAAAGAAACCGCCTGAGCTGTATGGCTGGCTGACAGCTGAGGAGGCGATGCAGTGGGTCGTGCCCGGGAAAAGGAGAGCATGCAAGGGAGGGATGGGACGGGGGGGAGGGAAACCAGCTGTGCCAGGATGCATCTGGCCATGTGGGACCTCAGCGAGTTAGCGGGCGGCTGGTTGAAGAGGAACAATTGCCATCTCTGGGGCATGGCGCGTGTGCCCACAAAGAGGTCTCTGAGTGCCGCCTCTGGCACGCGTGCCATAGGTTCGCCACCACTGTTATGGGCAATGAAGGTTTCCATGAAAAGTATGTGAAGGGAAAGGACTGTATTAAAACAAAGATTCATAAGCAAGAGTGGGCAAGAATCTAGTCCTCAAGTTTGCAGAGTTTTCATATATGTTTTGATTTATCAGTGATCAAAGTTATTCCTCTATAGGCATTTCTGGAAACAGCATATGGGAAAAAATGTTTTTTGTAAGGATATCAGCAAGCAAATGACAGCACAGATATATAGTATGTTCAAAATAGAGAGATATAGGTGCACCACAGAGCATAAATTTCCTTGTTTTAGTAAAATCTGGAATACACAACAAAGTGATAAGGGGATTTGTGGACCTGGCACTATTAAAGTGTTTTACAAAACAAAGAAATTAACATTTTAAGTCCTGGACATAAATATCTGTATTTTAGGAATACACTAGCAGTTAGCTGTCGTTAACTGATTTGACAATTCCAATGGTAAATCTGATTAGAAGTTGGGTGGGAGGCCACAGCAAAAGAGCAGGGCAGTAGGCTTAAGTGGGAACTAAAAAAAAAAAGTCATTGTGTTATCAAGAAACCTACGCAGATCTGTCTCTATCCATGAGGTCAGCAAGAGTCAAACTTGACTCAAGAGATTTTATCTTTTTACGCTATAGAAAGCAATGCACAGTAAAGGACAAATAGATGTATATTAGTAGTGAAGATAATCCAGATCATGTTTAACAAAATAATACTTTATTACATACATACATAAATACATACATACATTAATTAATTAATTAATTCATTTATTTATTTCAATGTATATTGGCACCCATCTTAAATACATGATACTGGGTTGCTAGCAATGATTAAAAACAAAATAAAAACATTATAATAAACCAATAATAATATACTGTATACAACACCTTAAATAAAACAATTAATACAACAATTAATAAACCATGATATGGCCTCAGTTACAGAGCCAGGGCACTGGGCTCATTAACAAAACCAGGTTTCAAGGTCACAAAAGACCAGCAGAGTCAGAACAAGTCTAATACCCAAGGGACAGAGGTTTGTTTGTTTATTCTATGTTTGTTTGTTTAATTTCTACGCCATCCATCTTGCCAAAGTGATTCTAGGTGGCTTATGGTGTTTCAGTAAAACACCATATAAAATATTTAAAACAATAAAGTTGGGCGCCCAACAGAAAACCTTCTCTTCCTGGGCCCCACCAGTAATGGACAGGACCCAGAACAAGCCATTCCTGTGGGTAGATACAACTGGGGAGTGACGGCCCTACAAGCATCAGTAAATATCAATAAAACAAAACTACAGATAGTCCTCAACTTACTACAGCTCATTTAGTGACCATTCAAAGTTACAACCACACTGAAAAAAGTGTCGTATGAGCGTTTTCACACTTACGAACGTTACAGTATCTCCATAATCACGTGATCAAAATTCAGATGCTTGACAGCTGACTCATTTATGACGGCTGCAGTGTCCCAGGGTCATGTGATCACCTTTTGCGACCTTCTGACAAGCAAAGTCAATGGGGAGGCCAGATGCACTTAACAACCATGTTACTAAGTTACTTAACAACTACAGCCATTCACTTAACAATTGTGGCAAGGAAGGTCATAAAATGGGGCAAAATTCACTTAACAAATGTTTCTCTTAGCAACAGAAATTTTGGGTTCAATTGTGGTCATAAGTCGACTACATATATTATATTCAACTGCAGGGGTGTCAAACTCGCAACGTCACGTGACATGTCACGACATATCGTGACTTTTTTGCCATTGCCGGCAATGGGGTGGGCGTGGTTTCGCTATGATGCATCCGGCCCGCAGGCGGGCAGTTTGACACCCCTGTTCAACTGGATGGGCCTAAACTAAAGTTGCCATATCTAGGTCCAGTGACCACTAGATGGCAGCAAAGAGAAGTGCACAGTCTTTGTGGCTACTATATTGTAACTAGTGATTGCCTGGATTTTTGCACCATAAATACTGCAACTCTATAAACATATTCATAGGCAAATTGTTAAAAGTACAAGGAAATTATTTTTTTCTAAAATTTAAGAATACTAAGAGATATTCTATTCCCTTGATTACAAACTTTCAAGAATAGGTAAATTTTAAGGTATAAGTAGTCTCACCTAATCATGGTAATTAGAATCATAATTTCCATTGTCAAGCAATGCGGTCATCACATGACTACAAGACTTAATGACTGCAATCCCAGCAGTTCCTGTTACTGTACTTAAGTCAGGATCACGGGATAGAATCTCCTTTCAACTTCCTGCCAATGGGGGAACCGGGAGAAAATTGCAAGTCTGGGAGGCTCGCAAGCAGGTTGTCAGGATGGTAAGTGGCTGCAGTGGTGCAACTGGGCGCAGGATGGCTGCTTTGGAGAACAGGCACACAGAAAGTGGCAGGAGCAACTTACAGAACCACCTTGCAACCTTCCCCTGCAGGCTTCCCCATTGACTTTGCTTATGGGAAGCTGGCAGGGAAGTTCACAAATAGTGATCATGTGATTGCAGTATGTTGCAACCATCATAAGTGCGAGCCGGTTGCCAAGCCCAGGTCACAATCATATGACCACAGGGATGCTGGGAGAGTCAGAACTTTGAGGACTGGTCATAAGTATACTTGTTCAGCGTTTTTGCAATTTTGAACAGTTGCTGAACAAATGGCCATTAACTGAGAAGTTAACATTAATCAGAAAAATATCACTGCCTGAAGTATCCCCAGTTTTCATTTTAATGGGACTAAAAAAATATTCAGAGATCCAGTGCCAGAAACAGTCCCTATTTACAGACAGTCTATACATACATCAAAAACTTTTCGGAAGCAAGAGAACACAGGTTCCGAGATCTGCAAGTGGGCCAGAGACTACCGTACAAGGACAAATCATGCATTGCAAATATTGCTTGGAGGTAGGAGATACTTCTAATGTAATCTACCAGATCCCCTGCATGGATTGCTCCAGTGACTATGTAGGACAGAGGGGAAGGGAGAGGAAGCTAACCACCAGATTGCAAGAACACAAGTGAGCAGTCAGATGAGGAGACCTGAACTCATTGGGAGCCTCACACTGCAATGAATAAGGGCATACATTCAGTTTTGCAGCTATTAAGATTGCTGACCGAGCAGGTACAAAAATAGCCAGGGAAATTATTGAAGCCTGGGAAACGGGCTCCTTGTTAGTCAACAGAGGTGCTAATTTACTTCCAACTTATCAGGTTCTTAGGAGATGAGGACTTGGCAGCACAAGAAAACAACAGCCAACAACTTAATAACTGGCCATCAATACCCCAGTCAACAACTAAAAAGCCACAATCAGGCACCACATAAATACTATGCATTCTGGTGTGAGAGAAGTTCCCTGAGGATGGGCTCCAGCACAAATCCGAAAGCTTGGAAAACTAAAACTTTGGTCCTGATTGACCCAGATTGGATTCTGGCACATTATCAAAACACTCAGAAGTTTTGAGGGGAAAAGTAGTACATGAATGCGAAAGAACTTCAACAGAATGAATGGTGGATTCAGAACAAAAGTGCAGAATTTGTTAAAACTCACAGAAGCACACTTTTCAGAATAATTATTATTTTCTAGACATAGGATTTAATTTTCCACAAAAGCTCTTCTTTATTGGGTCATGTGTCGGAAAATCTGCCTGAGAAAATGTATAAAGAACCCAAATGACTCACTGGGAACTTGCTTACCAGTTTCCCTAAGAGGTAATCGTTTTAAGCAATTGATTTATTTCTGTAAAAAGAGAGAGCTTCATTATAGTTACTCAAATAAGCCTGTGTGGGGTAATAATTATTTGCTTCATGAGTAGAAAAGAGGTTTGAGTTTCCAAAGTCATCCCTGCAAATCTCAACTTGCCTGGGAAGGGCGTCACTAAGTTGACAGTTTTACTACATATCTATGTAGAAATTATCTTATAGTCAAATCTGAGATTTCTTAGAATTACAATCCTGAAACATCTAAGGGAGTCAATCATACAAAGCCTTCTGGAATGCCTTTTGCAGCAGCCATTGAAAGAAATTATTCATTTATTTAAAAGACTTGGAGAGCTGCCCATATTATGAGCCGCAGCCCTGGGCAGTTCACACAGGTATAAAAACCTTTTTAAAAATAAAATAAAAAACTACCACTCAAAGAACCACAATAAAAACTTTTGGTACTCTGAGGCAACACTCTCCCCCCCATATCAGCCTTCCATCTTGCTGGACTCATCTTACCCCTACAATTCATCAAGGTCCTCCGTGTTCCACACACAGCAGGGTCAGCTAAAGAGAAGAGACACCTCCTAGATTCTACCAGATGGCGGCACGTAAGAGAAGGGATTTGGAGCGTGCCCACCTTATTTGACCTTCCTAGTGGAACTGGCAGAAACCCTCGGGGAAAAGGAAGTCCCACAAATATCCTGATCCCATGCCCTTTAGGGCTTTAAAGGTGATAAATCAGCACTTTGAAGTGCACTGGACAAAAAAATTGGCAGCCGATGCCATTCGCCCAGCCACAGTGTAATTATGGTCAAACTGTGGTGTGGCTTAATGTTTGCCTATTCTACACCCAACCATACACAAAACTCAAACCATCTGATCAAGAGAAAACTGGCTTTGTATCAACAAATGGAAAAGTTGACATATTATATACAGTCAAGGATGAAGGCTGTATTTTTACGTGTGTGTGTGTGTGTGTGTATAAACACAAAACTGTTTTATTAATCAAAAAGAAAAAGGATACAAAAAAGCAAAACACACACGCATACATATATATTATATATTTATATTAATCAAAAAAAAAAAAGATGAGAAAGGATACAAAAAACCAAAACACACACACACGTGTGTGTATCCTTTCTCATCTTTTTGATTAATAAAACAGTTTTCTGTTTTATCTCCTTTTCCTTTCTGCTTTCCACTAATGCAGTATCAGGCACTTCCCTCCACTGACCAATGCTTGGGCGTGTGAAACACCTCCTGGCCACTGCACCAACCCAAAATATCATATAAAAGCAGCTCTGGGGAGTAGAGCATAGATCCCCCACAAGCCAAATCACCACTATCTCCTTCCTAAGTGGCAATAAGATAAAAGGGCATTGTTTAAGGGGAGGATAAAGGGAAAAAGAGTACATTGGAGACCACAAATAGTATAGTGCTGCAGCATGCAGCAAGGACATGTTGGAAGTTCACTTCAATGAGACTCGTTCAGTGATGGCAAACCTATCACATGTGCCATTTTTGATGACACGCCTAGAGCCCCCACAAAAACGTTGTGCCCCCTCAGATGGCCTTCGGAACCTCTGCACCCACACAGCCTCTGCAGCCTCCAGGTGGCACATGAGAGCAGGGCCTGCTTTCCTGGTCTTTTCAGAAGCTGCAAGGCCACACAAAAGCATCTTCTGAAGGTTCCAGGTCTTGTGCAACCAGAAGCTGCCTCAGACAGGCATTTTTTTCTGAGAGACAAAGACAAATAGAAAAATATTTACAAGTATGTAAATATTTATTAAATTTATATGCTGTCCATCTCACTATCTAAAGCGAATTTGTTAGGAAACAGGGGTGTGTATATGACAAACACCAGCAGAGTCATGTTTTTCTGAATTTTTGACCTGTTGAGCCCAAAATGTTCACCATCATTGGACTAGCTGCTGGCACTGGACAGGATCAGGCAGAACAGAACAGGGTTCTAAAAGATCTCAGATCTCTTTCTTGTACATCATCAAGAAAGCGGATGGTACCACAGCAGAGACAACAGCAATTAACTGAAATGGCTGCAGTCCATAACTCTTTCCGGAAAAGTTGATTACAAAATCAAACTTTTTAGAAAGGTGTATTTTAAGAACTGCCCCAACGCATATTTGCAGGTAAATCTCACATTTCCTTACAAATAGTCATGCTGTTTGCAGCTAAGCAAAGCTAATGTTTTGCGAAAGATCCAGCAACTGAGCCATGAGCTAAAGCAGGGATAGGCAACCTTGGCTCTTTTATGACTCGTGGACTTCAACTCCCAGAATTCCTGAGCCAGCATGGCTGGCTCAGGAATTCTGGGAGTTGAAGTCCACGAGTCATAAAAGAGCCAAGGTTGCCCACCCCTGAGCTAAAGGAAGCACTGCTAGGGAAATTTTGAGGGGCATGGGGGATTAACTAGTGTTAAAAAAAAAACCTCGGTAATGTCTCCTTCATGTCAAACTAAGTCCATGTAGTTTTCTCTAGAAGAGTATAGATATAGTTTATCATTACTTTCTTCCAATATGTTTTTTCAGCTTCCCTCTCTAATTTATTGCTATAGGATTTTCTGGTGGTCTCCCTTCCAAGTACTAACCACGTCTGACTCTGCTCAGCTTTTTAGCCCATGTTAACTACAGCTATGTAAACGGAAAGAAAATCTACATGGCACTATAATATACTGTAAAAGTTGCATTTAAAGACCCAACTAAAGACACTTTCACTAAGCCTACAAGACTTGAAGATGTGTGGCACTCAGACTGGATTTAAACTGACCTGAATTTTTGCAACAGCAAATTTTGACTGCATTTCTACATCTAACGGAGCTTTGAGTCAATTGGCACAAAAATTTTCTTAAAACAGAATAAAGCACTTCCTTTTGACTCATGAAAGCAACTGGGTTGTTTTCCAGGACCACTATTTTGAACACTGGTCCTTACTACCTCCACAGGTATAGGCAGCGACAGCCAGGAGCAGTTTCACAAACTCTTATGTGGGCCTGGAAAAAAGACGTTAAACAGCACAGAAGGTGCTGTTTATACTTCTGTATGATCTAAGGCATTTCTTTTGAAGGATTTATGCAACATCGTGTCGGTACTGAACGCAGGGGAGAATTTCTTATATTACACCATTCCAAGTAGTCAGAAACATAATACACAGGATTTTGTAGCTGATCTTTCTAGGGATTGTGATGTGTCATCCTTAGGAAGAGAAATGGAGACTGACTAGCTACCCTCACTCCTGTGCTCTGGACACCAGTTGCTTAACAGTTTTCCTTTGAGTAAATAGTTCACAATATGTTATCTTCTCAGAAGGATTGTACACACAGACACTAGCTCTTGATTGCCATTTGCATGCAGACCTAACCAAGATGCTTGAAAGCTATCTAAGGATACAGGCCTAAGTGCTGAGTTTGACTGGTAGTATGAGATAAAAAAAAAAAACTTTGTGGACAAACCCATGTGACTTTCTCTACAAACAGATATGGTGTCATAACTTTCTTCCAGGATGTTTTCTCAAGTAGTCTACAATCCTGGAATTTGTTGGTAGTTTCCCATCCATGCATTAAATAGGTCAGACACTGTTTAGTAGTTTTTAAGATCAGCCAGACTTAAGTAGGTCCTATTGTCTGTAGCGATGGGAAGGAAGAGAGGGGAGAGAACAGGGTCAAACATTCCGGTAAGCTACATTTTTCTTTTTTAGCAGAAAATAATCTTTTTGGGAGAGAAGGCTGAACAATGTCTTTTGATTGATGGGGTGGTAGTTTTCTGCCTGAACCAACATGCATCTACGACATGAGTGGGCAGCGGCTGGATGTCACCCTTCTCCCACCTGGCACCTTCCAGTTGCCTTGAATTTTTAACTCTCAAATTTCTAAGTCAGCATGTCAGAAGGTGCAAATCCAACACACCTCCAGTATCTAGAAGCTGCCAGCTGGAGAAAATCTTCCCAAATCATGCCCCCTAGAATTTACAAGGGTTATCATTTTGAGAAGCAAATAGCCCAACTGTCTCATGCGCCTTTTGTGAAAGCAACCGCTTTTTGGCATTGTTTGCAAAACTTGAGTCATAAACTGCCTATCCGGATTTTTAGAAACCTGAGAAGCTACTTGGGGTGTCTTAGTGATTAGAGGAATGCTAAGAAGTGTAAGAAGAAACTGCAAACTATAGCCTCACCAAGCTTAGTTATTAGCTAATGGTGGGAGGGGCACTCGGGGGCTTTATTGAGTTCCTTATCCAAGAAATAAACAACTTCTTCAAAGTTATTTCTTTGTGGGAGGGATTTAAAACCTTATAAAGTTTCTGATTTGTCAATTTTTTTTTAGCGTGGATCTCCTTTGTCATTTATCTTGAAATCGTAGAGTGGAAACCAGACATTGGTATGGTTCCCAGTCTGCCCTAGATTGCCAAGAGGCCTTTAAGATTTGGAGATACCTATAGGAGACCCCCCCACACTGTCGATATGGTAAGTTTATACTGTTTTTACTTTTTATTTTAAAAGATAGGTGGTTGGTTCAAGCTACAAATACCGATCGAAGAGAACATTTGTAGCTACGGGTTGAATTGTGGGGTCCTTGGTGCCCTCTGAGTTTGGTGGTTTTCTTGCAGACATTTCATTACCAAACTAGGTAACATCATCAGTGCTGATGATGTTACCTCGTTTGGTAATGAAATGTCTGCCAAGAAAACCATCAAGCTTAGAGGGCACCAAGGATTCCACAAGCTACAAATCCTGTAATTTCCCCTTGATTTATATCCATTTTTATTGTAATATAAGCTACACTGAATTGATAAAAACATCAGTTAACATTTCAAATTGATTAACCTAGTTTATTTCGCTACCTGGAACGATCATCTTTCCTTAGAGTGTACCAACAGGTATTTAGCTCTTTTGAGAGCTCAGAAAAAGATAAGAAGACACACTGACAGTGTTAGAATTCATGTATACGTAAACAGGAGTTACATCATTGAGGAAACTTGAACATGATTCATGTTTCAAGCAACTCCACAGTGGTGCATAACTACTGTTAGTTTTCTGCCTGAACTAATTAAAGAGTATTGAAAAGTGAGTATTATTCCAAAATCAAAGATTCTGTCATAAATGTCATTAATTACAAAATGAAGAATTAAACCTAAATAATGGCATTGATCATCTCTAGGGCACAGGTGTCAAACTCAGTGCGTCACGTGACGCGACGTATCGTGACTTTTTTCGCATTGCCGGAGCTGGGGTGGGCGCGGCCCCCGCATGATGCAACCGGCCTGCGGGCTGGCAGTTTGACACCCCTGATCTAGGGTGTTCAGAACTGAGAAGAAATTACATTTCATGCTTTCTAGAAAAGATTCTGGATCTTCTCCATGCTAAATATCCAATAATTCCATTGTCCAGACACATTGTTAAATATGTGTATTTGGTAAAGCTCAATATTTCTAACTACTACACACAAAATGAAATGAATTCGTAAACAAAATCTTTCCTAAATGAAACACAGGAAGAAGGGTGGGCAGGTTTCTGAGCCTAGGCACTACGAATACTCCGAACTGGAATTTGATCTTAGGATAAAATGATTTTGTTCCAGGGTACAGTAATTTATATACAATATCCCAAGAAAAGGAAGCAGACTTTTTTATTTTGGCAGATATAACCTCGATAACAGAGGCAGAAACAAACAAGGGACACTAAACCACAAGGCAGGGCTTTCCACCAATGACTGTGTCCAAGGGCAAGGTGCCGTCTTCTTTGCTTTTCCTTTGCTTTAAGAATATCCGGAAACATATTTCTCACAAACCTTTACTTTTTACTTAACGTAATTTGTCTGATAACTAGCAGAAATACAGGATACCCTCCTAAAGACAAACAGCTTCTTCCTCATATTATACATTTCCGCTGATTCCTCTTATGTCCTCCATTTGTTCTATATATTACAGAGTACTTTCCAAAGCTATTCCCTTGCTTTCTTCTCCCAAGCTTATTTCTGAATGACTTTAATTAAAACAAAACATTAAAAAGTTCAAACAATAATGAAAAGAGTTCAAACCGTAATGACAACAGGTTCCCATTGTGCATGTTATTGGTGTAATTTGTATTCTTACAATCCTGATCAGAATTTGATTTTCTGGACCACTGAAGTAGGTTTTTTTATTTGAAATTAAGGTTTGACTAGTTTTCCCCCCCAGTTTTCTTTAATGTCTGATCAGCTTAGCAAAGCAGAAGTTTTATCTTACAAGCTTGTGATCAGCATGGCAAAGTGTCAAGTTTCCATACTCTACCAACTGAGTAAACTAAATGAGGTGTGGCTTCACTTTATTAATTTGAGATGAATGAAATGAGGACAAAAAAGTCAAAGTTCAAGTACTGACCACAGCAATGATAGCTAACATTCGGGATTCTGGAAACCAAAGTTTGATTTATGGTGAGTACTAGCAACGATACGCAGAAACACATGTAAGTGTTTGTATAGGAAGATGAGCACTGAGATTGATTTTTAAAAAACCAAATCAGAAAATTAACTTTAAGCAATGGCATTGCACGTGCTTCAGAGAATAATTCATTCAGAACATGGAGAAACAGATTTCTGGGGGAGGTGTGGTGAACTGAAGATGTCTCCGCAAAAGCATAGCTGACAATCATGACAAAAATCAAGGGACTGTTGAATAAACTGGATCTTTGGAACCTCTCTGGATAAGGAGAGGACAGAAGATCACCCACATGTGCTCCAGATGGCTGGTTCTTATGAGGCGACTACGAGACAGAGATTTTCCATGGGCTTGAGCATCAGAAGACAAGATTATCCATCTTGCTTGCAATGTGGCTCAGCCTTTTCAAGGACACTAAGTATGAATATCTCACTTACTACTCACTTTTAGAAATTGCCTATTAATCTTCTTAAAGATATTAAAGATCTTTGGAAGGACAAGTTTGGAAAGTCATAGAGTGAGTTTTATCTTCAACTTTGAACAAAAGAAAAATTAATCATAAACCTAAGAACTTTAAGAATTTGAGCAAAAAGCTAAATAAGATTTTGATCTAAGAAAGATATAAATGGATTAAGATAAATTTGGTTCAGAAAAATAAATACATTTTCATGGGACTTATTTTGGCTATCCTGTTTATCGTAAGTTTTAAGAAAGAGAAGTTTATGATTTTAGAAACTGGACACTAGAGAAGATTAAAGATTCCAAGCAAAAAAGAAAAGAAAAGAAAAGAATACAAGCTTATTACAAGGATAGAGACATGATCAACACTGTCAGTAATGATAACTGCTTCTAAGGATGGATTATGTCGAAAAAGTGTTATCTGGCAAGACAAAGTACTGAAAATGAACCTACAAATGACAAGCCAAGAGAACAATTTGGAAAAGAATCCTTTACTATATATACAAAATAACCATCTGAATTTTTAAAAATTAAAAGGAAAATATACATGATAAGCCAAGAGAATGACCTGGAAAATATTTTATTATATTTAGGAAAGAGGCTTGTTAACGCATTGAAGAAATATGTGCAATGGGATAATGAATTTAAGAGAAATCAAATCCTAGAACAATATTTGGTTAAATTTAAGATTAAGATTGCTAGAAGATAGGAATATAAAGTTGGATTATTTGATCAAGGTTAATGTAAGACTTTATTTTGTTTTGCAAAGTTCTTTAGGGAGTTTTTGCTAACTGAAAAGTTAGTCGATGTTTTATGGATTTGCTTATAAGTAAGGGAAGGGCCAGAAATAAGATATATTTTTGTAACCTTAAAGGAGATTTAGAATTACTAAATTTGTTTATCCTTGTTGTGATGAAGGCTGGAAGTCACTTCTTTCCTGCACTTTTTATTTTTTTTTCTTTCGATTCTCTTCTCTTTCTCCAAGTATAGTTTTTTGTTAATTTGTACTGTTGTAATCAAAATTTGTAAAAAGAAAAGAAAAAGAAAAAGAAAAAAAAGAACATGCAGAAACAAAAAAGGGCTTATAGCGTCATGCATTTTTGTTTGAAGTACAAACAGCTTATCTGGCCAAAAGGTGTTCCTTTTCCAGAAACTAAACAAACATGCGCCATCAGCCTTTCAGATTTGTTGATGTAACCATGAGAGTCAAGGGCTGGAGAACTTTAAATCAAACTTTAGTCATGCCCCAATCCTTGGGGATTCTGGACAGGCCACTGCTTTCCTGTAGCTGCATGTTAAAAATATTATCTACATTATTCCCATACAGTAGTTAGAATGCAGATTGGACAAAGCTTCAAATTCTCATTTAGCTTACTTAAGAAAGAGATAATATTATCCCAACTTCACAGGAATGTTGTGAAGACAGATTGAGAGAATCAAGAGTAATGCTGCAGTAAGCTTGGGGAGTGGAGGAGGAAGCAGAATATTACCTTCTCATAAAAAACAGTACCTATAACTCATCTTTTTATGCACAAAGGTGCTCCAGAATTATTTAATATTTTAATATACTTAATATATTTTATTTAAATATAAATATATTTAATAAAATTCAGATCCAGCAGAAATGGTTTATCCTTATTCCAGTTTGGAAATTCACTTAAAGGAGCCTTCTCCCAACCTGTTGCATTCCAGATGTGACATAACAATAACAGGAGTGCTATTTCAATCTTCTGCAGGATACCTGATTGGGGAAACTTCACTTCAGTGTTTAGTTAAAACTGTAATGTCATCCTCCTGGCCCTCAAATCCAATGAAATGTTAAGTACATTTGCTTTTAAATGACTCTAAACATACTGTTCTAAGCTGGCATCACTTACCCATTTGGCTTCTGTCAGCTTTCTCCCAGTCTTCCAAATTTATCTGAAGAAACCAGTTGCAACCAGAATTGCAGTAAAAATGCTAATTACAGAATCTGAAACTGATTTCAATGCAAATTTCATTGAATACATTAAAACTAAGTGAACATCCATAATTGGGATAAAACGTTTATTTAATTTAAAAGATTTATATGGCCACCCATCTTAACCAACATCTAGCTTCCAGTATGGAAAAGATATTATTGTTATATTTAAGTTTCCTTGAGATTCTGATTGTTAAGAGTGCTATCCAAATCACATTGCAGTAAAAGGAAGAAATAGCTTCATCCCAAAGTTTTTAATTGTATTTAACTGAGCTCTATAGGACCTTTAAAAACAATCAAGAATAATCTTTTGAGTATTTTCTTTTATTGTCTCTTTTGTGTGTTGTTTGGTTATTACAATAAAATGGTATTTCCTCAAAGACTAGTTGGCCAGTTTATGTAAACACTTTAAATCTGTATACAGTCTTTGCTTTTCAGTCTGTTTCTACAAGCAAACCTGAAGGGAAAAACGTCTTTTGCTGCTGTAGAAAGTGGAAATATTGTAATTATGGATTTCTGAAGCAAACTAGCTGTGCAGTATCGTTTAAAATTTACCATTCAAGTGAATTTTAGATAGCATGCAAGAACTTCACGCACGTGGGTCGGTGAAGAAACTCACAGCAGCCATCAGTGAAACTAGCGTTAACAAGCAGTTCTAATAATACAGCAAAAATCATCTTCGGGAGCCAAGAGACCAGACAGCATGAAAAAAAACATTATCCTCTTCCACACCAAAAGGAGAAAAACAGAAAAAAACTAAACTTAGAAGAGGAAGGCTAAAGGCTGCAAACTGCCAACTCGGAGGGGGAAGGCAGTGGCGACTTCGACTTCTGCAAATACTGCTCGTTTGCAAGCACCGCCAATCTATTGAGTCATCAATATCATCCGTTGCAACAAGGACAGTTCGGCTTCCGGGAGATTAGGAGTCTCTAGTGCATGTACAACAGCAAGCAGGCAGCCAGCCAGCCAGCCACACACCCAAACTGGCAGAAACCTGTTCTGCCCGGATCGGCGGTAGCGGTAGCGGCGGCGGCAGCAGCGGCGGCAGCAGCACGAGCTTGAACCTGGGAAAGAAGCTCGCGCCGCCGCGAAGGCAAGAGCACGCGCTGAGGCTCGCGCCCGGGACCCTTCTGCCAAGGCAGACCGACCGCTAGGGAGCGCTACCCGAGTCCCCTCTTTTAGGAACCTGCCCCAGCAATTAAGATGACGCTTGTTTAAAAGCTGTGGTGCAAATACAAACTCAAAAGTTACAGGTATTCCAAGGAAAGCCGTGGGGTTATATTAACTCTCGAGCCGGTCAGCGTGATTGCAGTGTGGCAATTTGGCGCGATTTTCTTTCTTTCTTTTTGCTAGTTTCGTTCGCCACGCATGCGACTGCTTCACGCGAAGCTTTTTGCCCTGGAAATGTAGTAGTTACACCAGGAATTTCCAAATACGAAGCCACAAAGAAATATTTGGGTGCCATTTAGGGACCCGGACTTCGATCTGAGTACCAGCCAGGTCCACTCGGACGGTTTGCTACTTTTTTCAGATTCCTGGACCGGATCATATTTGCCCCCAGGGCCTCGAGCGGCAAAGCTTGGGACTCAATTAAAGTCCACGTGTCCTTTGAACGGCTTCTCGAGGGATAGTTAGCAAATCCTGCCATTTCTCCTTTGGAAAAAATGCCGATGCTGCAGGGAGGGCATGAGGAGGAAGTTCGCGCGTATGTCTTCCGCAAGGCGAAGCTTGGCGCTCCCTGCGGCAGTTTACCTTAAGCGACCTTCCTGCGAATGAAGAGCTGAGGTAGACTGTGAGAGGCTCCTCCGCCGTCGCCCGTGTCTACAATCCCCGTGTAGAAAGGAGTTTGCCCTTGTGGCCCCACCCAGACGACCCCCGCAAATTCTCACACTGATGACACTGGAGCGGAAACCATGCAAAGGGGGGAGGCGGGAGATGGTACCTTTAACAGTAGAGACTGTTGGGAAAGAGCAGGTCGAAGTTTGTTAGGAGAGCCTACCTGCTGGAGGCAGGAAAAAAAGAGACGGGCAGAAAAAACGGCGGAGATAATGTCTTGGGAAGCGGGGAGTCTCACGCGAGGGACTTCCTCCAACCGAGATGGCCTCTTCGGGGATAAAATATGGACTCCCAAGCGGCGCAGCAAAGCTTCCTTTTGCATAAAGATACTCAGCCTCTCTGAAACGGGGTGTGGGAGTTCACATAGTGCCCCTTTTAGAATATATATTACTAGTATATATATGTGGGGGGGGTGGTTTTTCGAGCTTTGCCTCGCCGCTGCTTTCTGAGGAGGAACTTGACAAGAAAAAAGAAACAGCGAAAGTCTCTTTAATAAGCGCGCGTCTGGGTTGCGGTTTAGGCGAATTACATCAGTTTTAAGGCGTTAGGGGGAGGGGAGGGGGAGGAAGCGTCGCGAAGGAAAGCAAACGTGGCAGAGCCCGGCAGCTCTCCAAACAAAACAAAACTCATCCTCCCCACCCAACCCCTTCCACCGTTTCCTTGGGTTTGCCGCCTCCTCTCCCACGTTACTTTGTTCAGGTCGCAGCTCCTGCGGCCGCCCGGCGCGCGCTTCCTTTTCGAGCGCGCGGAAGCCCGCCCGCTCTTCTGCTGCTGTAATTGCAATTGCAAAACCGGGTTCCGGCGCGCACATGGCGCTGCTGAGTTACAGCGCGCGCCAGATCCGCCGGTAAAGACCGGCTCGAGCCGGTATATAAAAAAAGCAGAGCTGCTGTGCTGAACCAGAAGAGACGGCAGCATTTGCAAAAAAGGGAGCAAGGAGAGTGCGCGTGGGAAGGCGAGAGAGATTGCTGAAGGCGAGAGAGATTGCTAAAGTCGGGCCGAGGGCAGAAATCCCCCGAAAAAACTCGAGCTAAGGAGGCGCCTGCTGGCCATGGAGCCTTGGCACCAGCAACGGGAGCCTAGCGTCGGATAACGAGCGAGACTCCTGGCTACTCTTTTCCGTCGAACGGGTCTATTTTAGGCGCAGGGCAGGCTCCACCTTTTCCAAAAGGGGTCAGGAGTATAAGTCTGAGGCGACTGCAGCCCCCTTCCCGCGCCTTCTGGAGCCGGGTCTTTGGTTCGCGCTACTGAGGGCGAAGGGTCGGGTGTTCCAGCCGCCGCCTCAGCATGTTGCTGACTAGGTCATAGGCCAAAGGTGCTCTTCTCTGCAGCTTGGGGGGATTCTTTTCTTCCACACTTTTCTCTCCCCAAGTTGCAGCAGCAACATCTTCTACTGACCTGGTAAGTTTGGGTGTCTTGCTGTCGCTTTTTTTTTTTTTAAATGTTACTATTTTAATCGAAAAGAGCATCCGCCTCTCTGAAAGAAAGGGAGAGGAGAGGATCCAATTGGAAGAAAAGTGGTGGAACTGTGCCTTGAAGAGATGAAGATACAGTCCTGGGCCTTCGTGTGAGTGCTCGCTTCCCACGCTCTACATCATGTAGACTGGGAGCGTGGAACGGAAGGGGGTTATTCTTCCATTCGGAAGAAAACATTTTTTTAAAAAGAAAAAACTCGTTGCTTATAAAATAGCGCTCTCTCTCTCTCCCCGTGTCTTAAAAGGAAAAAAAAGCGTTGTATGACGTTATACAAGGCGATAGAACAGCGCAGATTTGCATTCTATCAATGCGCTTTAAACCGGATTGAGGATAACTGCATGGCGCAACGTGGCCGCTAAAAATTCTGTTCCGCGCTATGGAATTCTGCAGGGGTCGCATCTCCACTAAACAAAGCCCTTGGATACCACATCTTTTTTAAGCTGCGCTTTTCTGAGCAGCGACGAGGAAGGCTTAAACGAAGTACTCTGCTGAAGCAGAAATAGACACGACCTACAATACATATTCTCCAGAAGCTAATGAAACTATAATATTGGAGCCTATCCTGTGCTGGGCTTTAGACAGGATTTGATCAAGATCTCGTATATGCAATGCTATGTATGGATTACTGTATTATGACTCAGGTTACAGAAAGCCTCAACTCTTTTCTTTCTGTCCCAAATTTGGAAAAATTGCAATTTTTTAACATTTGATTTTGCTCTAGGATTTGTTACACCCCTTAACATATCAGGACATATATGTAACAATGCAAACCAAGTAGGACTGTTAATACCGTAGTCCTACCTGGTCTGCATTAAGTTCTATAGTAACAAAAGTTACTTTGCTCTTATTTTACAGATTCTTGAAATATTACATACCTCCTGTTCTTATTCCTCCAAATCTGTCAGGACAGGCACAAACTGTCCAGTCTTACGGTTTCATAAGCACCTGCGCATTGCAGGCTGACTAAAAATAATTATTGATTCCCCTTTCTGCTTTCTGTATAATTTTTTTACCTATTTTAATTAACATGTTAAAAACATGTTAAAAACCCAGTATAACTAAGTTGCTTTAAAATGGCATAGCAGTGCCTTTGGATTAAAGCATAAGTGATTTGATGAATGTTTAAAAACAACGTTTTTTTAATTTGCTTCTTGCAAACCAAATTTTAAAATTATACAACACTGAATCCTATGTTTCAGGCATTTCACAAAATAAATTAATTTCAAAAAACATTTATTGATATAAAAACTCCTGATAAAATTACTGATCACTGTCAAATGTTTTCCTGCAAACATTTAAAACTCTTTACTGTATACTTTAAATCATTTTTTCTAACTATTTTGCTAACTTTGTCCTAAACCTATCTCACATGCAATTTGGCACACTTAAGCACTTATATTTCACTACATATAATTAAGCTGGTTATGACATCAGGGAATTTGTTCTTATGAATACAGTAGTACAATAGTGTATATACTAGTACATAACACATATACAAAAATGTTAAATATCAAGCATACAGAATTGCCTACTTAGGTTTAGTCAAACCTGGAACTGTTTTAACCGGGATTAAAGCGGAACTTTGCATGTATAAATGTTTCCAAGTGACTCAACAGAACTGGCAGCTAAAGAATGATTGACAATTGCAGCCGGTAAGATACTTGCCCAGAGTTTTTTGCAAATCTTTGCAAGAATCCTGGAATGAAGATGGATGGTTCCAGAATTTTAAGTTAATGACTTTATTACTTTTGTCATGAACTTTGGCAAAGCTCTGCTATCTTGTTTTTTCCCCCTGTGAAAAGTTGCTCTGCACTCCATTGAGAAAATATACTTTACTGGTAAAAATTCTGATTTCATCATATTGAGATACTGAATTAGAATAATTCAATTGTTTCAGAAAGTACTACTGTTAAACTTAATTTTTAGAGCACCAAGATCTTCTAATAACACTTTCCCCTATGTTCTGTTGTCCAGCCCCACTAAATTAGAACTCCCATATATTCCTGCACTTCCTTGGGTTTAAAAAAGCTATTACTACCTGGGGACTCTCTTTGGCTCCTAGTAGCCGTATAATCTACCATGTTGAGGCATCAGCAGAGCAGGAAAAGGGGATTGCAGTCTCCAAGCCGAAACAGATAATTCTCCTCAATACGCTCAGAACACTTGAGTGTATTATTTCCAAAGATTAGTCATGTGGAAAATGCTCTGAACATACTTGTATTTCTAAGAACCACTCAAAGGTTAGGTGGTGTGCCATTAACCTGGGACTATACAAAGTATCAGCACAAAGAACTTCAGGCATGCTTGACTGTTTCAGAGTGCACTAGATAAGGAGCGTTTATTGAGTTATCAAGCACCTTGAGCATCAGCAATCACTGCCTGTGTATAGGATAGGTAGTCCTGTACACAGCATCCAACAGTCATCTGTACTGTGTACAGGTAGACCTTGACTTATGATCAAAGTTCTGATAGACGCCCTCCCCCCAAATTACTTAGAATTCAGTTCCAACATCCACCTCCAACCCCTCCCAGGTCATGTGACTGCATTTTGAGCATCAGCAGCCGGTCCACATTTGTGGCTGTTTGCAGAGCTCCATAATCACGTGATTGATTTATGTCATTTTTGCCAGAAACCAAAGTTTATTTCCAGTTTCCAGCAAAAACCACCCCATAGCAAACAATGGGTTCGCTAATGACTGCCATAAAAAAGGTAAAATTGGGTCCAGTCATATGATGATTTGCTTTATAACCATAATTGTGGACCTAAATTATTGTTGTAACTTAAGGACTACCTGTATGGGCTGTTCTAGTGCTAAAAAAAGGGCCAGTTTCGTGTAACGGTTAAAGTACCAGGCTAAAAATTGGGAGACCATGAAATTCTAGTTCCGCCTTAAGCACAAAAGCAGTTGGGTTTTCTTGGGCGAATTGCACTATATCTCAGTCTGAGGAAGAAGCAGTGACAAACCACTTTGGAAACCTTGCCAAGAAAACTGCAGGGACTTGTCCGGGCAATCACCAAGAGTCAAAACTGACTTGAAAAAACAGAATCAGGAACATTTAAAACATGAATAGTTCAGCATTTTCAACTGTGAAGATAACATCTCTTAACAGCAAGATAGGCTTAGACTTAAATAAAATCCAGGCTAGAGAGCAGATTGCAAATTCAGGATTCTCCCCACTCTCACTACAGCTTTGGGATCATTGTGGGTTCTCCCCCCCCCCAACTGCTCTCTATTATATTTTCATCTGCTCCTTAATTGCTTTCTGTTGAATGGCATCAGTTTGTTCTTATGATGAAATATATTTTGGGCTTAGAAATTCAACTAGCTCTGTAAGATCATAGCATAATTTGTGATAATGAGATGGGAAAATTAACAAATTTACTTCAACTATTTATAGTCTAGGGCAGGGCTTTTCAACCTGTGGTACGCGTACCACTTGTGGTACATTAACAAGTGGCAGGTGGTACGCAGCCCTGCCTAGCCAAGTTTAGTGGGGGAGGGAATGAACCAGCACAGGCAAGGACTTACAGTGAGAGAGTCCTCTGGAGCTGCAGAATGGGTGGGGCGAGACAAAAGGCCCCAGGCTCACTTCTGGCTCACCCTCCCCCATGAGAAAGAAGGAGGAGGGGGCGGAGACAGAGGCTATAAAAGGAGGCAGTTTGGGTGGGAGAGGGAGAGAGAGAAAAAGAAGCAGCCTTGGGAGGAGGCCGAGTCAGCTCTAGCTGCACCGAAGGAGGAGGGTGGGGGGGGGAGAGGAGATCAAATCAAGCAGGCCGGCCGGCCATGAGCTGATTTGCAACTGCTGTGGCAGCCATCTGTGCTGGCAGCAGCAAACAGGCAAGAAATGCAGTGGGGGAGGGGTCACCCTCCAAGAGGAATGAAAAAAAGCAATGGCTGGAGATGAGGCACAGAGGAGGGAGGGAGGGAGATGGAGAGTGGAAGGATTCTTATGTGCTTTTGTGACTTTGAAGTTCTGGAATTTGTGCAATGTGGGCTTTGTGTTCTTAAGGAGTGTTTGGCAATTTCTGTTTGGCTGATGGCTATTGTTAGCTGTAAGTTTTGCTGCAAGGGATTTTGAAGTATTTTTCTCCTGAATGGATTTTGCCTGTAGATTCATTTACTTATGATTGCCATATCCTAAAAGTGGTACAATCGGTGAAAAGGTTGAAAAGCCCTGGTCTAGGGCACGGGTCGGCAACCCGCAGCTCTGGAGCCGCATGCGGCTCTTTCAGCCTTCTCCTGCGGCTCCAGTCCTGCTCCATTTGCAGAGAGAGAGAGAGACAGAGAGAGGCACTTGCGCTTCCCTACTCTCTCTCTCGCACATGCGTGCGGGGCTCCTGATTGACCCTGTGCCCGGGCGCCTTACCCCCTGGGACGGGGTAGGCAACCTTGGCTCTTTTATGACTCGTGGACTTCAACTCCCGGAATTCCTGAGCCAGCATGGCTCAGCTTGGAAACCTCTCCCTTTCCCCTCAGCATGGCTGGCTCAGGAATTCTGGGAGTTGAAGTCCACGAGTCATAAAAGAGCCAAGGTTGCCTAGCCCAGGGCTTTTCAACCTTTTCACCGATTGTACCACTTTTAGGATATGGCAATATTCGAGTACCACCTAGCAAGGTGTCAAAAACTTGATGACCAAAAAAAACCCCGTTCAAAGTTGCAATTGCACTGAAATGACTTATGACCATTTTCACACTTATGACCATTACAGCATGCCCAGGGTCATGTGATTTATATTTGGATGCTTGGCAACTGATTCATATTTATTATGGTCACAGTGTCCCAGGGTCATGTGATCCCCTTTTGCAATCTTTTGACAAGTAAAGTCAATGGCAGGGCTGCTGGTGGCCAAGTGCTAAGGCAGGACTTCCCTCCCACCCTCCCTCTTTCTCATGCCCACCTCCTTCTGAAGGAAGAATTTGAAAAAAAAAACCCCACATTTTTTCTCTTCCATATATTCATCAAACAAGGAAAACCCTCCAGAAACAGAAAAGACAAACTGCTGAGCGAACTAGCTTAAAAAGGCACATTCCCCTTTAAGAATTAGCTACTGGCTAGAAAGGAAAGTTAAGGAAGAAAAAAAAATGTAGTAAGTATTGGCTGCTGGCTAAGGCAGCCTCCCCAAATGGCTCCAATCATAAGTAAATGAATCTACAGGCAAAATCCATTCAGGAGAAAAATACTTCAAAATCCCTTGCAGCAAAACTTACAGCTAACAATAGCAGAGCAATAGAAGCTAACACCAGCCATCAGCCAAACAGAAATTGCCAAACACTCCTTAAGAACACAAAGCCCACATTGCACAAATCCCAGAACTTCAAAGTCACAAAAGCACATAAGAATCCTTCCACTCTCCATCTCCCTCCCTCCCTCCTCCGTGCCTCACCTCCAGCCATTGCTACCTTTTTTTCATTCCTCTTGGAGGGCGACCCCTCCCCCACTGCATTTCTTGCCTGTTTGCTGCTGCCAGCACAGATGGCTGCCACAGCAGTTGCAAATCAGCTCATGGCCGGCCGGCCTGCTTGATTTGATCTCCTCTCCTCTCCCCCCCCCTCCTCCTTCGGTGCAGCTAGAGCTGACTCGGCCTCCTCCCAAGGCTGCTTCTTTTTTTCTCTCCCACCCAAACTGCCTCCTTTTATAGCCTCTGTCTCCGCCCCCTCCTCTTTCTTTCTCATGGGGGAGGGTGAGCCAGAAGTGAGCCTGGGGCCTTTTGTCTCGCCCCACCCACTCTGCAGCTCCAGAGGACTCTCTCACTGTAAGTCCTTGCCTGTGCTGGCTCATTCCCTCCCCCACTACATTTGGCTAGGCAGGGCTGCGTACCACCTGTCACTTGTTAATGTACCACAAGTGGTACGCGTACCACAGGTTGAAAAGCCCTGGCCTAGCCTTGCCCTGGGAGAAGCGCGGCCAGGAAGTCCCTTTCCCGGGCTGTCCCCATCCGAGGCGCACGTGGCCGGGGACCTGCGCGGGGCAGCCCCAGGATCCCCCTCTGGGAGCGACCCGCCGGAGCCTCCGCTGAGCGGGCCAGCCCTCCCGCAAGCTGCGGCCCCAAGGGAGCGCAGCCCCTGCGATCCCCAGCCATCGTGACCGTTGGCCCCGCTGGCCGGGAAGGCACGCTGGAGTCCCGGCTGTCGGGAAGGCGATTCGCCCGCTCCTCTCCCATCACCCCGAAGAGGTAAACAATTAGTTCCCAGTGCTAGGTTTTCCCTGCATGCAGGGCTTACATTGGTGGCGGAGACGCAGCAAGGGGGAGAGAGAGAGAAAGAGGGAGAGGAAAGAGAGAGAGTGGAAAGAAAGCGAGAGAAGGAGAGGAAAGAGGGAGAAAGGGAGAGGAAAGAGAGAGAGAGAGAGAGAGAGAAAATATGAATATATGTTGTCCTTACTGGACTTTTAGTAAAGAACGTTTAATGAAATATTTTGATTTTTTTTAAATTAAGAGATGAGGTATGGGGATAATTATACTGTATTTAAAGATGGTAAACTACTAAAATTGTTTTCACCTGTTGGGATGAAGGAGAAAGGTTTTTTTCCCCCTCTTTCTCCTGCATAAAAATTTGTTTTCTTTGTAGCAGTTCATTGATTTCATAAATGCAACACACTATAGTTTTTTTATACATAGCATAAATGTAAAAAAGGATATATGCAGTGTTATCTTCATTTTAGATGTCAGAAGGATTTTGTGGCTCCCAGTGTTTTCTGTGAGAAACGGGTCCAAGTGGCTCTTTGAGTGTTTAAGGTTGCCGACCCCTGGTCTAGGGGAAACTATATTTTTTAATATTTATTTCACACTTAATTCCTTATGGTTTAGGAACTGAATTTATGTGCCTTGCGTTTTTAGAAGATACCCCAATCTTACTAAATCTTTTCTATTCCAGATCAAAATGACTGTCAAAGCAACCAGAATGTCATGCATTACCCCAAATGTTTATACTAAAGTGCCTGATGGAGGATGGGGATGGATTGTGGCATTCGCTTTCTTCTTTGTGGAGGCCTTGACGTATGGCATTATCAAGTCCTTTGGAGTCTTCTTTACTGACTTAGTGGAATGTTTTAATGAAAGCAACAGCAGGATATCATGGATAATCTCAATATGTGTATTTGTACTTACGTTTACAGGTAAGCATATACTTAAATAATTGTTATATGAAATCTTACAATCCTGGTCTTATACATAGATACCTATGACTTAAGACCTGTGGTTTCAGTGGGCTTAAAGGGGCCCTACCCAGCATAAGGCTTGGTTATATTATCGGTGGTCATTTAATGACCATTTGTTTAGCAACCATTCAAATGTAGGACAACCCTGAACAACAGGATAATTACGATCAGTCCTTGAACTTGCAGCCATTGCAGCATTCCCCACAGTAAAGTGATCGCGATTTGGGCATATAGCAACCAACATGCATTTATAATGGTCAGAACATCCTGTGATCACTATTTGCAATCTTCAGGGCTGGCTTCCACCAAGCAAAGTCAGTGGGGAAGCCAGCAGTAAGTCGTGGTCAGAGGTTGTGTTTAACAACCCATAGTGATTCACTTAACTACTGTGGAACGGTTGTAAATCTGGTGTGGTTGTGATGTTTCGCTTAACAACCATGTCACTTAACAACAGATTTGCCAGTCCCAATTGCAGTCAGCCAAGTAAGGACTACATATATTTATCCCAAGTGGGATTACTCAGTCAAACTTCTTGTCTTTCAAGAAGATAATTCTGAAAGAAATATTAGAAAAATTAAGGATTGCATTCTGGATACATTGATTTACAATCAGGCTATTGGAGAAAGTCTACTTTTTATGCATATTATGTTTAATAACTGTTCTAGATGATGGCTTAATTCAAGACATATTTGAAGGACCGTCCTGTATAGTATCTGTCCATCCTGTTTGATCCTGCACAGTTGGCATATTTTGGTTACCTGTTAATGAAACCACGTCACCTGATGGGACCTGAGAAATAGAATTTCCGTTGGAACACCTGCCCATTTGGCACTATGGAATTAATTTATTAATGAAATATACATTGTGAGGGGGATGGTTTATATTGGTGTCTTCTCAACTGCCTGGACTCGGCAACTGCCTGGACTTGTCCCTGCACTTTTCTTGGCAAGGTTTTTCAGAAGTGGTTTCTTATTGCGTCCTTCCTAGGGCTGAGAGAAAGTGACTGGCCCAAGATCACCAATTGGCTTTGTGCCTAAGACAGGACTAAAACTCCCATCTCCCAGTTTCTAGCCCGGTGCTGTAATTCTTACTACCAGACTGGTTCTCATACATTATGTAAACATGTGTATGTACGACATGCCATTTGGGACTGTCCTAATAAAGTAAAATTAAAATAATCAGAAGTAAATCACTGGTGCCTGGTAAATTTGAATCATTGAACCAGTGACTTGTACGTTGCCATGATCCTAACTGTTGGATACAAGATGTTATAAGGGAAATAGAGATTCGGAGGACCCTGCTAACCAAAGCACCTAGGTTGGGTTCCAGTGTTCTGGTCTGAAAAGAGATGTAGATAAACAATTAAATCTTCCTTCTTTCTGCAGCTCCTCTTTCTACAATTGTAGCTAGTCGTTTTGGTCATCGTCTGGTGGTGATGATTGGAGGGCTACTGGTCTGTAGTGGAATGGTTGCCGCTTCGTTTGCACGTACACTGGTTGAAATGTACATCTCAATTGGCATAGTATCGGGTGAGTTTCTTTTAGAGGAATTTCAAACTATCATAAATTCTGCAAGAAATGTTTACATTCAGGAGTAGAAGTAGCTCTTGTATGATATCTCAGAAATAGAAAAATCTGCATAGTTCTCAGTTCTGCTGAGTGACCCTGGTTGTTAATGCCATCATAGGCAGACCTGGATTTTCAACCTCTTTACCCACTCACAGAGCAAGGATACATTTTGAGAGCTTATTAGGGCAAATGTATCACGACGCATTCTAATTATTTGAAAAACTATACCTGTTAACAGAATGAGCAAAACATGTCAGAATTTCAAGAGAAATGATCGGTAGCAAACAGTATATCCTGAGTGAATAATTAAAAAAAAAAAGTTGGGGAAAATAAATATTTCTGATCTTGTAGGAGCATATTAATTACTGCTTTATACAACACATTTGGCATTTATTCACAGGTTTAGGATACTGTTTTGCCTTTCTTCCAACTGTTACCATTCTATCTCAGTACTTTGACAAAAAGCGCTCATTGGTCACTGCCGTGGCTTCTACAGGAGAATGCTTTGCTGTTTTTTCTTTTGCACCAGGTAAAAAACACGTTTTTTTTTCTTTTTATGACATAGGGGCATCTTAATATTGTATGCTTCTTCACCCTTTTGATATGGATATATCAAAACATAGTCCTGCCCAAACCTAACTTCCTTGGGGACAGGGGGACATGGTAAACTTTTATTTTCAATTTATAAATATATTAATTGTAGAGCAATGGTCCCCAACCTTTCTGGCTCCAGGGACGGGTTTTAGAAGAAAAATTTGTCTTCCACAGACCTGGGGTGGGGGATGGCTTTGTGTGTTCAACCTGGATCCCGTGCATGCGCAGATTAACCCGTTTGCCTGCTGCTTTCGTGGCCCGGTTCCCAACAGACCGGTACCGGTCCATGGCCTGGGGGTTGAGGACCCCTGTTGTAGAGAGTGTACAACTCCAAATTAATGTTCCTCTTTGGGTTACTTTGTAATATAGCAGAAAAAGGGATTAATGATAGAGAAAAGATTTCCATCTTAATCATTTTCCAAATGCAACATTTCTAGCTAAGTTCTTAAAAGATCATACAGTTCTGCCCAAAATAGTAAATAGACAATTGAGGGTCATTTTGTTTTAGTGGTAAAAGCATTAGACTAGAACCTAGGAAACCATGAGTTTTTGTTGGGCCTTAGGCATGAAGCCAGCTGGATGACTTGGGGCCAGTCAGTTTCTCTCAGCCTTAGGAAGAAGTCATTGGCAAACTACTTCTGAAAATGTTGCCAAGAAGATTGTTTGGAGTTGTCCATGTAGTCAACAGCAATAGGACTGATCTGAAGGCACTAAGAACAAAACAGCTATGTAATAGTGCAAGTATTAGTCTTATAGATGCAAAATGTAGGCTACTGTCAGCAGTAGAAGCCTACTTGGTGGCGCCAGTCCTTCATTTTCAGCCCAACATATATCATAGGATTGCTGTGGGGAGAATTGGGAGGGAAGAGTGCAAAGAGACAGGATGTAAATTTAATCATATTCTCAACTTCAAATATATTTTCTAGAAAAGCATAGCAAGTTCTTGGAAAGCATGCTGCTTTCATTAGAGTGAGATTAGAGAGATCAATCCATTCATTATATCCCAAGTAATTAAAACTTCTTCTTTCCAGTCTTAAGAAAAAAACATCACACCACCTGCTAAGTAAGAGGTGGGGGGAGGGAGATTTAGAAAAATAGAGGGCAGGATGGCAGAAGGGATATCCAGATCTATACACTGGAAATATAAAGGAAGGACACTGTAAAAGGGGGTTTGTGCTTACATTTGTAATTGGGGGCATGATTTGACTCCTTCGTTATTCTAGACATGAGCTCAGACTACTACAGAGCATGTTCTCATTCTTGCTATTTTTTCCAATAAGCAGAATAAAATGACATACACCCTGTGCAAAAATTCCCAAATTAAAAATAAAGCTTGAGTTGCAATTCCAACTGTGGTATTAATAGCAGAAAGACTGTCTATGTGGTTATCTGGAAGATGAACGGGGGGGCCCATCATACCTGAAATTCAAATCCTGGGGTCTTAGCATGTCCAAATGGCTTGATGCAATTCTAGTAGGCTACTAGAATTCATCAGGCCTACTTGGACGTGCTAAGATGAAATGTGCTTTCAGTCCTCCTCTATGTTGGAACCTTTATTTTGGCCATATTTAGTGTCTCCCACTTCTGTTCTAGCTCCCATATCTATTGCATGTAACTCATTCCATCATGGTGGAGGAAGACACTGTTTTTAGTTTCACAGAGTATAGATTTAGAAAAGTAAGAGAACTGCATTTGATCCTGTTTTCCTAAGCTGACAGAAGCGTCTAGTATGTTCAGAAGCACCAAAGCTCATCTGGGCAAAGAAACACTTGGTATAATCTAACCCTAAAACCCTTTCTGTTTCTCATGCTTAAGCTATCCCAAAAGAATTAGCCGAGAATTCTATACCTGCCCTAAACTACAGATGTGCAAACTATGGCAAAATTTGACCTTACTGTTATAAATGTGTGTATTTTCCAAGTTCATTCATATATTTTACTTTTCCCTACGTTTACAGCTATCACTGCTTCAAAGGAATACTTTGGTTGGCGAGCCAGCCTCTTGTTTGTTGGTCTACTGCAGCTTGGAATTGTTGCCTGTGGATTGCTGCTGCGACCCATCACAATCATAGCACAAGAAGTAGTGAAAGTATCACCAGTCGAACAGCAAAGAGAGACCAAGTACATGCTTGAAAATGAACAGACACACACCTCAATAGACTCCATTGACTCGGGAGTAGAAATAACTACCTCACCTCACAACATATCTAGAGATGCCAGCTTGGAACTTAAAAGTGAAGAACCAAAGGAAAACACAGAGATGTTCATAGCCAGTAGTAGCATTTCTACCAAGGAACCCAAACTCCTAGACTTCTCTGTGTTGAAAGACTACGGCTTTATATGTTACGCGCTTTTTGGTCTATTTGCTACCTTGGGGTTCTTTGCTCCCTCGCTATACATAATTCCCCTCAGCATGAGCCTTGGCATCAGCAAGGATCGCTCTGCTTACATTCTCTCAGCGATGGCAATCGCTGAGGTCTTTGGTAGAATCAGCGCTGGCTGGGTCCTCAACAGAAAGCCCATTAGAAAAATTTACATTGAACTCATTTGTGTCATTCTGCTAGACGTTGCCCTTTTTGCCTTCCCTTTCGCCTACGATTTTTGGGGGCTAATGATGTGTAGCATTTTCTTTGGATTCATGCTCGGGACGGTAGCAGGCACACACATTCCCATGCTGGCTGAAGACGATGTTGTTGGCATTGACAGGATGGCATCTGCTGCAGGGGTCTATGTATTTATTCAAAGCTTATCAGGGTTGGCTGGACCACCCCTTGCAGGTAATGCTAAGCAGCAGTTCAGAGATCTTCTTAAATGCTCTCTACTTACTACCCATGCTGGGGCTCCATAATGATTGCACGTGTTTCCCAAGGTTCAATGTGTCGTTATCAGGTAGGGCTGAAAAAAGCCCTCACTGAAAACGTGAAGAAATGCTGCCCGCCAGCATTGACAAGATTCTGCTGAACGTGGACCTATTACATAACTCGGTATTAGGCAGCTTTCTATTGTGATGGTTATATATATACTAAATCACAGTTGAGGAACAAGTAAAAAAATGGAAAAAGTGCTCTTGTGTGAGCAGGGAACATTCCATTCAACTTATATAGGATATATAGGAAAACAAGGAAGTTGAAATACTAATGATAAGGACTCTAGGTCAATAATAGAAGACAAGAGTTTACATTAGCAGTTCATGTAGTTTTATAAGCATTGCATTTTCATCAGCCTCCCTAAAGAAGCTAGTCTGAAATTTATTCACTTTAATTGCAATGAAATTAGATCAATTTTACGGGTAAAGAGCCGTGTTGGCACAGTGGTTGGAATGCAGTATTGCAGGCTAATTCTGCTGATTGCGCAGGAGTTTGATCCTGACCGGCTCCAGGCTGACTCAGCCTTCCATCCTTCCGAGGTCAGTAAAACGAGGAGCCAGATTTTGGGGGGTAATTGCTGACTCTAAACCTCTTAAGAGAGGGCTGTAAAGCACTGTGAAGCGGTATGTAAGTCTAAGTGTTAGTTAGTAAACAATCTTGCTACTTTTCCCCCCTCTAACCAATATTTTGGCATTGCCCAGCAAGAACTTCTTCCACTTGCAGACATTATCATCTGCTTGGGAGGTAGTGGAACAGTAGCATCTTTACCAATCTCATTATTAGCAATGGAATCTTAACTTACAGATTTAATTTCAAGATTTCTATATTGTTTTATGCCTCAAACACTTAAGAAACAGGTAGTTGTTTCTATTTTACAGATGGCTAACAGTGACAGAGAGTTTGCCCAGGGCTAGATTAATATTTGAACCCAGCTCTTTACAAGCCATAGAAATCTCTTCTTGACTGTAGCCGTGTAGATTTTTATTCTGAGTTTAGAAATATGCAGGCAAAGAAGGAATCAGAACAAAGTTTACATGTGGAAGGTAAAAAAGGAAGAGGAGACCTGTATAGCCTTCTAGATGTTATTGGACTATTAAGCCCAGGAACCATCACAGGGATGGTGAAAGGTGCAGTTCATAAACATCTGGGAGACCACAAGTTGTCCAGCCGTGGCTTAAAGGACGTGAAAGTTAAATAAGACAGAAGCAGACACTCAACCTGAGTGAAAGACAAATTATTAAACTTCAACAGAGCAAATGATCTCATTTGACTTCTATGCCCAGCCAAGACAAACAACCGTCATCATTTTATCTTCAAGACTGTTTGGAAATAATTGTAGTAGTGAGCTGAATGGTTGCAGTTCAAGGAGCACCTTCAACACCATTTCTAGGATTGTTTACAATTCTGATCTATTTAGAATGGGCCCAAACCCCAAACATGCGTCACGGGAACACAGTTTGGTAAAGTCTGTTCCCTTCCTTTTAAATAATGTAATAACTGTTTTAAGTAATTCAGTTATTAAGCCCAGGTGCCCCTCCAATTGTTTTTAAACCTGGATTTGGTGTTCTATAGTCATGCTCAGGAAGGAAAAATCTGAAGAAAATGTTTCAAAAGATTGTGACAAACTGGTTTGTATGAAGTTTTTCATAACATGCTCTTTTTTTCCTGCTTTACAGGTGTACTAGTGGATACCACAAAAAATTACAGATCTGCATTCTATTCCTGTGCTGCTGGAATGCTGCTGGCTGCTGTATTCCTTTCATTGGTGAGGCCTTGCAAGAATTTAACATGTCAAAGAAACAAACGATCAATACAAAAGAATGTCTCAGAGTCACTGCGGCACGTACCGGACGATTTTATAGAAATTGATTTTGGGAAAACAGAGGATTCTGTAAAGGGCTGTGGTAGCATAGCTTGAATTTTAAAACATATTATTTAGAGATTGGGGAAAAATAAGTCAGCTCAAGTCCACCTTTTAAAAACTAACACATTAAAGGGAATGCAACATAATAAAGGTGAACATGTTAGTGGTCCTTTCATAAAGACTGGTTAATATTATCTACTATTTGAAAACACCTGGCATGTGAAGTTCCATTGATTAATTCCATGCACGCACTCCTACCGAGCATGAAGTTGTGATCCAAATGTTCTTATTAATGGGAAGCAGGCAAAGCATAATATCTCAATTCCAAATCATAGTGAAGAAGCAAGATGTTATGCTAAAGAAAAAACAGCTATGGCGTATCTAATTAAAAGCTAAAGTTTGCCGTTTTTTATTGCCTAGGTCACAGGGGTAGGCAACCTTGGCTCTTTTATGATTCGTGGACTTCAACTCCCAGAATTCCTGAGCCAGCCATGCTGAGGGGAAAGGGAAAGGTTTCCAAGCTGAGCCATGCTGGCTCAGGAATTCTGGGAGTTGAAGTCCACGAGTCATAAAAGAACCAAGGTTGCCTACCCCTGGCCTAGGAGAATCTCACACCAGAAATGTTCTTCTCTTAATTAACAACACAGGAATAGTGCCACAAAAAAAACCCTAATCTGATGAAACAGTCTTGAGATGTTTCTTTTCATCAAGTAAGTATAACTGCTCTGTGTTTTAATTTTGGAGAACAGGTATTAAATTTATACTTGGAACAGATAGCCAATTCTCCTTGTCCTGTTCAGCCTGACTTGAATTGGAATCCAGCAACACATGGGAAGGAGTTAACTTTTGTCACTCACTGGAGAATTAACGAGTAGTTTTTGTGTGCTTTTTAAAAAAAAAGTTGGTTAAACTCCACCGAAGTTTGGAGGTTACCAGTTCTATTTTAGGGCCAGTTAGTATAGCTCTTTCATAACAGTATTATCTTAAAATGCAGATAAAAATTATTGCCTAATCTTAAGTATATTATTTATATGTTGTACTGTTTTTTTCCAAGATTCACTACTGAATGTGCATAAATTTGCAACCTTGGTGAGACTTGCTTTTTGAGTAGGTATATTCAAAATCACAGTATCAAGCACAGAAGGACTAATTCTGATTGTGCAGGAATAGGATTGTACTTTTAAAGACTTACTTGCCTTTTGACATTCAGGCAAATCACTGATTCTAGCAGTTTTAATTTTTAAAAAAGTTATTTATTTTTATTTTGTGATTAACTGTTATTTAAAACAAACCATTTGCCCCAAACTCTTTCCAAGTCTTCTTGATGCATTTCTAGTAGGTAGCTTTTTAGAGGCATAGATAATAGTGCGCCTGCTTATTTTTATGGTTACAGAAGTCTTGCAAGCCTTTTAAAGAAATGAAAGACAGATACTGTATGCTGTTTTGGAGTTCACAGATTGAAACAACAGGACTATAGGCTTAGTTAATAAGACTTTGAGAGTCTGCTCTGATGTAAAGGAGGCCGTGGTTTAAATCCAGTAATATATTTCAAGCATGTGTGGAATTGTATTAAGATTGTTTGCAGTATAGTCCTTGACTTACGACCGCAACTGAGCCCAACATTTCTGTTGTTGAGACATTTGTCAAGTGCATTTTGCCCCCGTTTATCACCTTTTTTGCCACAGTTAAGTGAATGGCTGCAGTTAATAACATATTTGTTAAGTGAATATGGCTTCCCCGTTGAGTTTGCTTGTCAGAGGTTCGCAAAAGGTGATCACATGAACCCCCTCCCCCCCCCCGGGACACTGGATCCCTCATAAATGTGAGTCAGTTGCCAATCATCTGGATTTCGATCAAGTGACCATGGGGCTGACGCAACAGTCATAAGTGCGGAAAAAGTCATAAGTCACTTTTTTCAGTGGTGTGTTGTAACTTTGAATGATCACTAAATGAACTGTTGTAAGTCGAGGACTACTTGTAGTAGTTTCCTGAATAGGGAGAAAAACATTTTTATTCTGAAAACATTCCACTGTCTTTGGTTATACTATGAATCACCTTTCAGTTAGGTCAGGGGTAGGCAACCTTGGCTCTTTTATGACTCGTGGACTTCAACTCCCAGAATTCCTGAGCCAGCAGCTGGCTCAGGAATTCTGGGAGTTGAAGTCCACGAGTCATAAAAGAGCCAAGGTTGCCTACCCTTGAGTTAGGTCTATGTCTGTAGGCTTGGAGTCCTCTATGCACAAGCTTGAGAACGTGCATGCTGTATATTTGGGACTTGTTCTTACCTTTGTTAACTTCCACCCTCATTCATGTGCAGGTTTTTTTATAAGTTAAATAGAAGCTCTGATTGTTCCATCAGTACCTTCATGTGAAGGCGGTACATTTTGTCATTCCATTTGTATGACCACAGTTGTCCTTACAGTAGAGTGCATGTGAAAGGTGAAACTATATAATCTAATGCTTCAGTCATCTACATGTAACTCCCACTGGGCAATGTGCCTCAACGCAGCCATACTTGGGGCCTTAAAGGGGCCAACTGCATAAACCAAGCCTTGGAGAAGTAGGAGGGTTACCTGATCTATGTTTTTAAAATCCAGGTGACCACAGGAGGGCAACAGACAGATACTTAAACCTAACTATTGGCTGTCATCTAGTATAGGGGTCCCCAATGCCCGGTCCGTGGACCAGTACCAGGCCAGCAACCGGTCTGCACAAACAAGCAAAGCCCCATCCGTGGGATGCAGGTAGCACACAAAGCCACATACTCTCCAGTCCGCAGAAAAACCTTTCTCCACAGAACCGGTCTCTGATGCCTAAAAGATTGGGGGCCTCTGATCTAGTAGTCGTCCAGATTTTTACAGTATACCGGTATCTGGTAAGCCTGGTTTTAAAGCTCCATTCACTGCAGTTATATAGTGCATGAATCAATGTAACAGTCACTGCAAAGAGAAAAATGCAACAAAGAGAAAGTTAGTCTTTTTAAAATGCAATTTGTGTACCTCCCGTTTTCAGTAGGTTTTGTATAAAGAAAGGGAATTCTAAGAGGTGGCAGCAACGTGTTGACTATGGTTCACTGACTTTTAATAAATAATCATCAAAGGTGATACGAGCTTGTTTACCCCACTTTTATACGTCACTAGACAACTCAGGGGGAAAATGAAAAGATTTTGTTCTGAATACACAGTACAGATTCAAAATGTTTCTTGATAATCCATTCATAATGGCACTGTATGTCAATTATTCTACTAAGACTATACAAATTAAAATCATTGTGATTCTTGATAGAGTTTTCCTGAAGGCCCTACCAAAAAACAAACAAAACGCAACCCAAAAAGAAAAAAAAAAGTTCAAAATCTATACCATCGCAATGTAGGACATAAATATGTGAATATTGGCAAATTTTTCAGAGAAACGATTTAAAACATCCTGATTTTAAATATTCTTACAAAACAACAAAAACTTGATCTTAAGAGCTATTTACTTGCACTATGTTCTAATAAAATCCTTTACTTTTATCAAGATGCCCTAGGCACAGGACATGGTGTCCCTGTATTTTAAGCAATCCATCTTAGCTCCCTGCTGGAAAATTATAAAGACGTATATTGCAATTTGGGATCGTTTGTTTACTTTCAGCACTTTATCATGTACAGTAGAGCCTCGATAAACTGCAGAGACTGGGAGGAGGGAATAACTAGATTTTCTGGATTTTTTTTGGTAGCAAATAAAGTAATAAAATATGAGGCATATGCTAATAAACTTGGTTATTTATTTAGCAAGCATACCATATACTTGTTACATTCCTAGTAAAGCAGAAAATGTAAGGTAGGTATAGCAATGTAAATCTTAAAACCATGTTTGGAATAAAAGGCCACAGTCATGGCAAATGTTTATTTCATACTTATTTCTGGCCTAACCTATCTAAACTGTAGTTTGAATTCTAATATAAAACTACCAGAATACAGGTAGTCCTTCTTTAGCAACAAACAGTGACTGCAAATAGTAATAAAAAAAAACATATTCCAACCAATGCTTTTACCACAATAAAAACCTTCAGTGTGAAACTAATTACGATCTGATCAGTTTCAGGCAACAGGTACCAGGAGGGTTATAACTAAGGCTACAAAGCTGAGCTTGTGAATTTGCAATTAACACTTTTATGGGAGGTCAGAGGGCATAGAAAACAGTTTAGGAAGAGATAACTTGCTTAAGCAATGTCACAGTTATGCAAAAGGGGGGGGGGAGAGATCAGGTACAGACCCTGTATAAGAGAACTTGATCTGAATGAGAAGGCACCATTGTGTGTCTCACCCTCTTTCAGTCACTTGATTCCCTTAGTGACTGTGTTGCTTAGTGATCATTTCACCAGAACCAGTTCCAATCACTAAAAAAGGACAATCTATATGAGGAAAAGCATATTGACATGTAGTTGGAAAAATTAGTTGTCTCTGCAAGTTAACGAAGTTCTACTGTGATGTTGTTACAAATATTTCCAATACTAAATAATGCAATGTATGTAACTGACGGCATCTAAAGTTACTATGTATGTACATAACATATTGGTGTGATCAGAACGCATGCATCTGAACAAGATATTCAAAATCAGGATTAAGTATGGTTGAAGCAGGATGCTGATTTATTCTGTACTGTAAATTAGTGGATTCTGGAAGTGCTACCAAATAATGAGTTTTGCAATAAACTTTTTTTTAATGAAAAAGTAATTTTGGTTTAAACCTTCTTTTGTTCCAAACTTCACCACTTGTCTTTTTGTTAGTGCTGTCACCCTACTATCAGCATGGCATTTGCAATCTCCACTGTAAACTCCTACTTGGCTTCTATTTTAACTTTCCTCCAAGGTAAGGTGAGCAAAGCTTTAACAGGTTTTATATATCTGAAGCTTTACCTGGAATGATATCAGAAGGGAAATACTGTAAACTTGGCACAGCTCAGGATTATTTAAAACTCAGTCATGAATTGAGGAAGAGGTGAAGACGTGGAAACCCAGCAATAAAGAATTTTTATATAGCATACTATGCTTATGCTGGCGATAGGGCTACTTGGCCTATTACATAAAGCTTGTAAAACCACAGAGTACTCATCCTAATATGGAAAGGCACACACAAATAAATTTTAGAAATACCTCATCATAAGACCCAATCCAGTTAAGGGAACTGCTGGCCAATTCTTTGGATCTACCCATGGAGCTTTACCATTTGCCCCATGGCTTCTAGGATAGCAATGGCAAAACCTTTGGGCTTGGCATGTCAAAAATCTGGAAATAACTAATCAGACTCTGCTGGCATCTCTCTCTGTCTTTCTCTCTCTCTCTCTCTCTCACACACACACATCTTGAACAAATGAGAAATAATTATCTTTTCCCCATCTTGGTTACTCTAAACAGCAGCACTCAGCTGGGCTTGAAGCAGAGGCCTAGGCCACAGCATCAGCCCTACCACTCAATGCAATGTTCTCTTTCTGTTGACAGCCCTCTGTAGCCTATCCAAGACACAACCCATTCTCAAGCGTTCTTCTAGCCCAGGGGTAGGCAACCTTGGCTCTTTTATGACTTGTGGACTTCAACTCCCAGAATTCCTGAGCCAGCCATGCTGGCTCAGGAATTCTGGGAGTTGAAGTCCACGAGTCATAAAAGCCAAGGTTGCCTACCCCTGTTCTAGCCTTTAAAAATCACACACGAATGGAACATGCTTTTGAGAACAGTGGTTGGGTGTGAGCGAACGCTTGTGGCATGCCACCTCTTACATGCATGTCATGGGCTCGCTATCCTCGGATATGCTTTCAACTCCCAGTCACATGCCAGCCTCATGCCTTTTCTTCAGTTGCTCTGGCCATGAAGTTTTTCAGAGCTTTTCTGTTTCCAATCACCCTGTTTGCTGCTTGGGTCAAATGTGGCATTCTGACCTTAGAGGATCGTTGTCTCTGTTCAGTGCATCTTGCTTGCCTGTTTCCACTCACTTGCTCTTTTGCTTTGCTTAGGCTTCTTATGTCACTTCATACAAATAAAAGGTCCTTCTGCAAAATTTCAAGACTGTATGTTTGAGAGTGTTTTCTTATGAAAATGGATCATTATGTATGTGGTGATCCTGGACGTTTCTCTACAATCACTCCACCCAGCGCAACTCTTTCTAAAAAGAATACGTCTGGCAAGAAAAGTATTTTGTGTCTACTACACCAAAAGCAGTTTCTGCAAGCTTTTACAAATATACTCACCATCATCCCCATTTCCATTACAAAATGCGTATGGAATGAAGGATGTCCATCAAGGACAAAGAGTAGGTATGCATCATATTTTCCTCATAATCATAATTCACCAAACTAACCCAATGTGCGTGTACTCACAATAAATTGAACCACACGTGCCGTGCAACAAGCTAAGCTAAAATATGTTCAGCAACTTTCTCCAATCTGGTATCTTCCAGATGGTTAGGTTTATAGCTCATATTCATAATAATATACTGAATGAAAGGCAATGGGAATTGCTCTGACCTATCTGGAGGGCTTGAGGTAGGGAAAGCAGGTAGAAACAGAGCTGGTAAGTTTGCTTTAAAAAAGGATACCTAGCGCCGTCTGGTGTCCTGTTTGTGTAGTACACCTAGAAAATACTTTCATTTAAGTCAACCAGTTGTGACTGCAATACATTCAAGAGGCCACACATACATACATACCCATTAAGATCAGAATTAATGCTAAGACACCTTGTTCTCAGGTGAGTCAACAGAACTGACTCCCAATTCACTCCAAAGCATTCCAGATGGTATTAGAGTTATAATATTTAACAAAAAGCTTCCAGATAGTAAGCAATATCCCACAGAGACTGTAAATTGGAGGATTTTTAAGAACTGGACAGCCATCTCTCAAGGAGGATTTAATTGGTTTTCCTGCACACTGCAGTGTTGCACTAGATGGCCTTTATGACCTTTTCCAAAAGCATAGTTCCGTGATTTAGAGACCTGCCTCAAGAACAAAACTTCTCACTTAGATGTTGTTTTCATTTGACAGAAGAAACTGGCATGGAAGGATGTAATGAGACCCATTTAGCAGGAAGGGAAACATTTAAATGAGTCACCTTCCAGAAAATCCATGGGTTGCTTTTTAAAGTTCAACACATGCTTTGGGCAAAGACCAAACTGTACTTCCATTTCCAAGTTGAAGCGTATGTCAACAAATTTGAAATTCTTATGTATATCAAACAAAACTACAATGCAAAAACCACATTGCCTTTGATGGAAATGCTATAACTATTAAGAAAGCTTCGGGAGATAAAATAATAAATGGGAGTTGACTATTGAGGACTCTAGTATAGGGCAGTGGTGGCGAACCTATGGCACGCGTGCCAGAGGCGGCACTCAGAGCCCTCTTTGTGGGCACGCGTGCCATGCCCCAGAGATGGCAACCATCCCTCTTCAACCAGCCGCCTGAGGTCCCACGTGGCCGGAGGCATCCCGGCACAGCTGGTTTCCCTCCCCCCCGTCCCTCCTGGCCTCGCATGCTCTCCTTTTCCCGGGCATGACCCACTGCATCGCCTCCTCAGCTGTCGGCCAGCTGTCCAGCTCAGAGGCGGCTTCTCTGAACTGCTGGCGGTGGGCTGTAGAGCCCCAGAGTGCGCCGTCGAGGAGCCGGCAGGCTGTGGCTGCTGATGGACACCGTCGGCCCCCATGCGCTCGCTGGCCTGTGTGTGTGGGGGCCGATGTTGTCAGGCAGCAGCTGCCCCGGCCTCGCCCCGCGGCAATGGTACCCCCGCTCTGCCTCACCTCGCAGAATGAGCCTCCTGCCCACCGCCCCACCTGCCAGAGACCCCATGGATCTCCACCAACCCTGCCCGCCCCCCACAGGCATCTCTCCCCACGAGCAACATCAAGGTGACCACGCCCACTTTGGCCACACCCACCGTTTGCCATGACCACCACAGCCACGCCCACCCAGTGGGCCACGTCCCACCTGGCACCCGGCGATAAATAAGTGGATTTTGGTTGCAGTTTGGGCCCTCGGTCTCTAAAAGGTTCGCCATCACTGGTAGGGGATCACCTTAAACCACTTTCAGAGATTTCACAGCTGGCTGTGCAAGCCAGTATAATCCTCTCTCCAGAGTTTGGGACGGAGCAGCTCCCTAAATTGCAATCATACTACAGCAACCTTAAGTAGGAAGTCTCAAGATGCTGCTACAAGAAAGAAAAAGTTAAAATCCGCAGAGGTCAGCCGGGAGAGAATAGCTGTTACAAGTCAGAAACCGGGTTTTTAAACCCACTTCTGAATTCGTTTAAGTCGGGGACGGGAGCAATTCTGCTCCAGCTCGAGGGTCAGGGTGCTCTCGGGTTAGATGCAAAACGTGTGAAGTTGTAAGAGTTAAAAGATCTGGAGCCGGATGGCCCATTTTAAAAGCGCCGAGTCCGGGAAGGGTCAGAGCAGAGCAGCGGCTGCAGGGCCGGCCGAGGCGAGCAACCGCGCGCCACGCCCCCCCCCCCAGCGCTGGGCGTGGGGCAAGGTTGCCGGGCGGGGCGGGGGGCTCACCAAGCGAGGCCTTCCCTGCCAGCCTGCGCAGGGAGCGCAGCATGGAAAATTCCACCGTCCCTCGCCGGAAGCGCCACATCGGGCCTGGCCTCCGCCGTTTCCCAGCTCCAGCTAATGCCCCCAACGCGGGCAAGGCTGCACTCCCTTCCATTCACCGCTTAGGAATAGCTGCCTTCCGAGGAAACCCGCCCGATATCGGGCTGTGCGTGTCGCCAGACACCGCCTAACTTTAGCTAGCAGGGCCGATGCAACTGCACCGCATCAGCCGGAGCCACAACTGAAACCGCTGCTGCAGCCTCGTCGCCCGGAGAAGCGTACCGAAGACAGCTAGTTCGCCGACTCTCCCTCCCCAAACTAGAGGCCGTTCTGCACGCGGGTTGCAAGATTTCTGCGGCTCCGGCCCTTGCTGCGGCCGAAGATTCGCTTCTCCCAGCTTGGCATGGTTGCTCGCCCTCCTTTCAATTGATGCCCCCCCCCAACCAATCATCTCAGCTAAATCAAAGCCCAAAGTCACACCCGTGTTAAAAAATCAGGTAATTGTATGGGAAAGGTGGTTTATGCACTCACACGTCCGCACCGCTCACGCACCCCGCCGCCGCCGGCGACCAGGTTCCCAGATTCACGGCAAATGTTAAACGAGGTTTTGCGCCTCCCCTTTCCTTGGGTCTGAACCAATCAGGGGGCGCCGAGCCGATTCCGCCCGAAGGAGCCGAAGAGTGGAACTTCGGAATCCCGTCCCCGCACAAAACCCCAAATACCTTTTGAGGCAATCGCTAAGTGGTCCCCACTCTCAGGGAGAGGACGAGTTGGTGACAGGAGTTCCCACAGGAAGGTATAGTTTCTCCCTCCTGCTTTTTGTGAGTACTAAAGAGTTCTTTGAAGCGTCTGCCGTAATTATACCTCAAGTTTTAAATCCAGACCAGGTTAATTTCCACTTCCTCTCAAATCTGTTGCCTGCCGTGGCTCAGTATATGACAGAACAAAATGCCCCTGGTACCTTCTTTATCAAGCAGCTTAAGTTTGATGGGAGAAGAAAAGTCTGACACACTTGAGTGATTATTGTAAAGCCAGAAGCAACCTTGCACCAGATAGGTAAAACCATTGAGTAGGCTTTTCTATTCCAATTTTATTCAGAGTTTCGCCATCCTGGATGCTGGAGAAATCTACCTGCGAAGGAGACATTGATCCTATTGAACTAAATCTTCATATTTCACAGCAAATCATCTCCCTATGCAAAGCTGCAGAAGTAGAGGTGGTGAACGGTGGCAAAGCCTTAGTCTAAATTGTTCATGTTGAAAAATCCAGATTTTCTTGGCTGGGAGAAAGAATGTCTATGCTTGATAAGATACAACTGCATCTAAGAAAATATACTTGGACTTTGTAAAGTAGCAATATATCAAACCACCACCCTAATTAACCTAGGATTGAGGCAAAGGTATTGTTTCTTTAATAGCTCACAGTGGCTGTCTTCACCTCAGATTAACACAAAAACAAATGAACTATATAAGACATAATGCAAAAGACAATGCAAATGTAACTGCAGCAAATTAAAATGAAACAGAAGGAAGACATTCTGTTTTGTCTGAATATTAACCAAAAATGTCAACAAAAAAGGCAGATAATCTCAAGTACATTGGAAGATCTTTATTTGATTTTTTTCCCTCCTATATACATATTCAATAAATATTAGTTAATATAATATACCCATAATCTGGGTAACATGATCAATATGCCTTATGTCTGTCAGATGGAATTCTCAGCAGAAGTTAATATTCCTGCAAAAAATTCTTGTATGGGAAGAAATTATTCCTGTATGCTTTCAAAATTAAAAGTGCTTTCTGGTCAAATATAATTTCTGGAAATCAGAAAGCATCCTGGAAGAAGTCAGTGCCCGTCCAACTGAAATTAACCTTGAAAATTATACACAGTAGGAAATCCAATTCTACCTACTAGGAAGAAGAGAAAAAATATGCTTAAGCATTAATTAGGCAAGGAAATATGCTAATTGGATTTAGACTTAAGATGAAAGCACGATTGCACCAGAGTAACAGTAATCCAAACAAAGGAAATTAAAAGATTTTTGACTCCTAAATCTTAATAGATTTCTCATTCAAACTGTTCCAGACCTTATGAAGAGGGATGCACACTTTAATCAAATTAATCATCAACATCCAACATCAAAAAATGTCCTTGTGTTTGTTTAGTTCTCCTCTTTCCCCTTTGTTCTTTCCCAAGTCATTGCTCAATGTCATCCAGAGGACCATCAGATTATTTCCTTTTACAATTCTGATGAGTACCATTTTTATTTATGAACTGTAAAATATGTAGCTTCATTACCTATTAGGAACACGTTAAAAACTGAGCTTTTGCAGAGAACATTCTATTTATGACTTCAGTACACCACCTTTAATATTTTTATTTTCTTGTTATTTAATGTCAAGAGTTTTTAATTGTAATTTTAAAGGTACTGTGGATATTTTATTTATGATCTGCTTGTAGTCAGACTCTAGCTGTGCTGGTCCTATGGGGATGACTGCGACACAGTTTCCTCTGGATATCTGGGCTGAATTTGACCCATTACCCCTGATGAATTTGATCTGTTACCCCTGATGAAATGGACAAGGTCTATATTGAGATTAACTGACTTCAGAAGCACAAGTACTGGAGGCTCTGATCAATTTCATTCCCCAGAAATTTGTCTGCACCAATTTTGAATTCCGATGTGCAAGAAGGGTTTATACATAACCCATTTGCTTCCATTCCACTTCTTGTTCCATGTAAATAAGCAGGATTCATCATGGAATGCAAACATGACCGTTTGCTGAACAGGCAGAGAAAATGCTCCTTTAAGTTGCTGATGTTTGTTCCAAAGTCATGTAAGCAGGTATTTTACAGACAGAAACAGGGCTCAATTTGTCAATCAATATTGTGGACAAAACAACTGATTCAGATGCCTGACAGCAGTTCCATGGACTGCAGCACAGCTTAACTCTTTCAGTATAAGAAATAAATAATGTGTTATTAGGCTGTGTTAGACATTCCAGGAAAAAATAGTAACTTAATAGAGACAAAAGAAAACATGTAGAACAAACAGCTTAAATATTTACTGTAAGGTTTTTAGCTTTTAACTTAAAATATATTTAATTCATCGCCATACTTTAGTAGTGATTATACCATTCTAATAAGAGCATTCCCTTTGAACCTGCGTAACAAACCTATTTCTGGAGGATGTCTAAGCATTTCATAAGCAACTCATAACTTTCTGTAAATGATTCCACCGGCTTTGGCAATCCTCCTCTAGCTTCACTGCTGTGCCCTTCTTCCGTTCCATTAGCTTTATCCTCTATCCATCTCTGCAGGGCCTAAAAGAATTAGAAACTTTATTCAAAATGGGCCTGCACAGTAACAACATATAAGCTAGCTATTTAGTATCAAGTCAAATTTCTACATTGATGACTTCTTTTTCACATACTGTGACACAGGTCAATTTTCTTCAGAGATGCATTTCATTTCCTTAAATGTCATAAAGAAAACAATGAAACAAGCCATAATTATCTCATGTGTGTTAAATCAATCCTATACATACAAGTGGCTGGGTGTGACAGATCAATGGATTAATTTTTCAGAAGTTGCTGGGTTTTTTTACAAGATAGATAGATAACCTTTATTGTCATTTTTATATTGTGGGCACAATGGCACACATAAAAAATGAAATTTAGTTGCCCGCTCTCAAAGTGAAACATATACATGACACACACCTAAACATACTATGTACAACATATATATAGACCCACATCCCTACATATACATAGCAAATAAATATTAAATACTGTCCATCTTGAATATATAACGCAAGGAGGAAGTTTGAGAGTTCGCAAGGTTAATGCTGTATGGAATGAAACTATGGCTGAATCTGGATGTTCTGTTACGGATACCACGAAGCCTCCTCCCAGAAGGTAACAAGGAAAACAGGTCGTGAAGAGGATGTGTAGTGTCCCAGATAATCTTACGGACCCTGCACAAGCAACGCTTCTGTGCTATGTCCTGGATGGGAGGGAGGGAACTGCCAATGATCTTTTCGGCCATTCTCACCACGCTCTGCACCGCCTTCCTGTCTGAAGCAGTGATGCCTCCAAACCAGACTGTGATGCTGTATGACAGGATGCTCTCGATCGTCCCCCTGTAGAAAGTGGTCAGGACAGGGGAAGGAAGATGTGCTTTTCTCATGCGACGCAGAAAATGCAGGCGCTGCTGTGCCCGCTTCACCAGTTTCTCACTGTTGAGTGACCAAGTCAGCCTACTCGTTAGCTGCACACCCAGGAATTTGATGCTGGTAACCATCTCCACAGGTGAATCATTTATGCACAGAGAAGTGTGGCTGTGCCTGCCTTTTCTGAAATCAACAATGATCTCTTTGGTTTTTCCGGTATTTAAAACTAGGCTGTTTTCCTTACACCAGTTCACCAATCCCTCAACCTCCTTGCAGTAAGCTTCCACCTTGTCATCCTGAATAAGGCCCACTACTGTTGTATCATCTGCGAACTTCACAATATGGTTGGTGGCAAACCTAGCACAACAGTCATGGGTCAACAGGGTGAACAGCAGCGGACTTAAGACGCAGCCCTGAGGAGAACCTGTGCTCAAGAAAATGGTATTAGAGGTATTTGTTCCAACTCGCACATATTGGGGCCTGTTGGTAAGAAAATCCAGAATCCAGTTGCACAAAGGAGTGTTTAAGCCTAAAAGGCCCAGTTTGTCTACTAGATGCTGGGGAATGATTGTGTTAAACGCTGAACTGAAGTCGACAAACAGCAAACGCACATGAGTATTTCTTTCCTCTAAGTGCTTCAGGCTCAGATGGAGAACGGAAGAAATAGCATCCTCCGTAGAGCGATTTGGTCGGTAGGCAAACTGAAGCGGGTCAAATGCTGGCGGGAGGCTAGATACAATAGTGTCCTTTATCAGCTTCTCAAAGCATTTCATGATGGTGGATGTCAGTGCAACCGGACGGTAATCATTGAGGCCTGTAATTGTGGACTTTTTTGGCACTGGCAAGATGATGGCCATCTTAAAACACGATGGGACCATTGCCTGCTGCAATGAGAGGTTGAAAATATCAGTGAGAACACAAGCCAGCTCCTCTGCGCATTCCCTGAGGACACGTCCAGGGATGTTATCTGGGCCTGCTGCTTTCCGAATGTTAACTGTCTGCAGTGTTTTCTGGACAGAGTTGACATCAACTGCCAAAGTCCAACTGCCCAGCAGATTTTTCTATTTATTCTGCCAAGCTGAGCTTTTGACTTTAGCCCCTAACTCTTCCTTGACCTCATCATTACCATCAACAGCACAGAATGGAAACTGGCATGCAGGGGAGCAAAGTAATGAATCCGTCCTGCTTAATCTGGATTTCTCATTTCTGCCAGAGCTGGAAAGAGCAGCATTTAAAGCAGTTCTCACACTGTTAAAGGATCCTGAAGTGACATACCTTGTATCTTTCCAGAATGCTGAACCCAAGTACAGACTGCAGCTTGCGCAAGCAAATAGGACAAAGGTCTAAAGGGCGTCTGTCTGATTCCTCCAGATGATTAGATCCTTGCATAACACACTGTAACCACTGACAGTGATGGAGCCCAAAGATGTGTCCCATCTCGTGAGTCAAAGTCTGAAACACAGATATAGCCAAACCACATAAGCCAGCTTGAAACCCTCAACAGTTGTGCTGAATAAGAGCTTGATAGTCCCTTTAGCATCGCTAGCTATTTTTCAAATCAGCGCGTACACTTTCGTTGCAGGATTTGGAATAACTTAGATGGCAAAATCATTTTATAGTGGGGAAAATGATGACCGAATTCTTGCTCTGCCACAGAATATGAATGGAAGAGTTCTACTTAAACCAGCCTTCTCATTATGTTTGACTTATAATGTCTATTGATCATAGACTTGAATAATTGTAGTTGCAATCCAGGATGTTTGAACCACAAGAGAAAAGGTAGAACTGGCCAGTGGGATAGACTGGTGTTGGATTACAATTGCAGATGGCCAGATACAAGGCCAATTTCAACCACAGAAATGTGCTGGATGACTTTGGGTCAGGCACTCTCACCCCAACCTCATAGCTTTGCTATCTGAACACCTAGAGAAAAGGCAAGGGATAAATTTAACAAACAAATCAAATCAAAAGTATTTAGCCTTTTTATTTACCTTTATACTTTTCATTCAGTATAAATATGAACCAATCCATTTTAATCTTTTAGCAGAACAATATTAAAGATATGAAAAGTACAATAAAAATAGCGAGTCAAAACAGATTTAAAGCTTTAACTTCTAAACATTTTCTCTAATCCACAAGCCAATGATCTTGTGCAAAAAAGGGTCCTCACATTTCTGCATGATTTTTGGTCTAGATTAATATTGATAAAATAATCATTGAAGGAAATGTTTTATTTCTTGAAAGAATAGAGTTATGGTATTCATATCACATGCTTATCCTATGGTAGGAATGATATTTTGGTTTTGTGTGACATATTAACACATAAACAAACAAGCTGAATTATCACAATCAGCTAGGTTAAAATGTGGTTGACCAGGTTTGTGATGCCAACCTAATCAGCTGCTCTTTCCTTACCATGTACTTGTAACATCTTGTGGCATCTAATAATCATTCTGCTAAATTGTAATAAAAAAGATAGGATTTATAATGCTGTAATGATGATGTAATGATGATGAGTAAGTGATCCTAGAAGATACTATAAATCACTGGGAATGGCCAGTATCCATTTCAAGTCATTTCATTTTTAAAGATGACAAAATAACTTAATTTTAATTATATTAACTGTTTATGATTATTTATCATGTGGCATACATTAACTATAAAACTGCAGGAATAAAGGAATCAGATTCCTTGTAATGTGAATCTGAGGAAATCTTCTGAAGAGATTTCCATGTAGCTTAAGAAAAGTAAACTGCAGGATTATTACACTTCCAATCCAGTCAAGCTTCCCAAGCTCTAAACAAGTGTTTCCCAACCCTAGCAATTTCTAAATCTGTGGACTGCAACTCCCAGCAAGCTGATTATGGAATTCTGGGAGTGGAAGTCCCCAGAACTTACAAGTTGCTGAGATCGGGAAACACTAAACACATGACCCACATCTTGAAAGCTTTAATAGGCTACTGTTCCATTAATTAAAGGAGCTGGAGCTGCTTTAAAACTAAGCAAGGATATTAAAAAAAGAAATTTGATTTCAATATAATATCAATATAATATAACTCAATATAATATAACTCTAGCAATTTGAAACCCTTACTTTGCAGGATCTCAGAAGCAGTTTACTAGTGATCTCAGGTGTATAGTAACCATCAAACACAGAATAGTCAGCTGCAGGAAGCTTTTTCGTTGTTTTCAATCTGCCCTTGTAGTTTGCACTATAGAAGTCACTATCATATCTGGCAAAGCTGAAGATCCCCACCCCTTATCAAAACAAAAGGGAATTCAAATTAAAATTGTACCAACAGGAGACTGCTGTATTAACCATACATACATACATACATACATACATACATACATACATACATACATACATATAGATATATATACGTATTCAAAAGAATACTTCTTGTATAGAAACCTTGCAGCCCACTTCAAAGCCCCAAGAGTTGTCACAAAACTGCAACTTTTAAAATGACAGGAGGAAGAAATTGTTAAATATAATAGACTAATCAGATTCCATATTTAATTAATGACTGTTTATTTTAATTACATTTAAATTCAATTCAATCTTTGACATAATCACTTTTTACTGCCTAGCCCTTGGCATGATGCCAAAGCTAAGTGTTATCCTTGGCTTGGAAAAAGATCAAATATCTAAGTGTGTGTGTGTGGGGGAATCTTGCTGTTTCAGAGCAACAATCTCTTTGTGTCTTGAAGTAAAGGTGTTTTTCTCTTTCACTCCACCTGGATCAATTCAGCTGCAAAACACTCCACTCAGCAAGTGAGTTTAGAAAGAGCAGCAAAGTCCTCCAAAACACTTCTGCACTGGAGCTTAGCACCACCCTTTTGGAAAGGCAGATCAGAAGAAATGGGAGAGGAGAAATGGAGCCCAAGTAAAGACTGAAAGGATCTTAATGACATCTCATGTATTCAGTTAACTGCCTCCTCTACACAGTTGAAAAAAGTACTGGAATATGAGAAGTCCTTTGGTGCTGTCTGAGCTTGGTTGTTTTCTTGCAGACATTTCATTACCCAAACCAGTAACATCATCATTGCACAGTGCACATCAAGAAGAGACTGGACAACCATTTGTCTGAAATGGTACAGGGTTTTCCTGCTTGAGCAGGGGGTTAGACTAGAAGACCTCCAAAGTCCCTTCCAACTCTGTTATTCTGTTAAACAACCATACTCAGAGAGCATCAAGGCCCATTCATTTCAACTCTGAGCTATAAATATTCTCCTTTATTACCACAACTCCTTTTTGTGCAAGTAACCATTTCAGAGAAGAATGTGTCTTTTGTCAGGAAAATGAGGCTTGAGAAAGTATACCACCTCTCCGATAGTTTCATGTTCCCTTCCAAAATATTTTGTTTGCGTAAACCAAGATATCCAATGTATGGCTATCAATACAAATGCTTTACTCCAAGATGGCAAAGTAAAGGCTCCTAGGCTTTATTATAAAAAAGGCTTCAAATATACAGTACTACCATTGCCCTCTTTTGGTCAATGACAGTACAACATAACCCAATCCTTAAATATTCCTGGGCCTCAAGATAGAATGCCACTGCTCATTAGGGTACCTGTCAGTTTTTATATGTGAATAGAATGCTTCTAGACTGCAAAGATTGTGGAAGATGATTCATATAATCAGAGCTATATTAGAACTCAATGCACTCTTCCAGCATTCTGAGATTGGGATTACACTAACACGTAAAGTGATTTACTTGTTTGTACTTTAGCATGCTAATAAATGTGCAAACCTTGTCAAGGTGAATTAATTACATGATCCTTGGGCTTGCCAGTAAAAGACTTATTTCTGCCTGGAAGATCTCTTCCCAAGATGCTAAGCACTGGTTATCAGGCCAATCACACAGGAATGAAGTGTGACGCCTGCATTTTCAGAATTCTTTCTATCCTAATTTCTGGCAAAACTGTGAAACTATGGATATACCAAGGTGCAATCAAGAAAACTGCATGAATGCCTCCACGAAACCAGCAGAAAATAAAACTGACTGTAGATGTTACTTTTACTTTTTAATAGTGACATACAATATTTGCACTACATTGCACTCTGATGCAGCCTGAAGTTACAAAAGCGGTATCCTGTTTCCACCTATTCCTCTACACTGATAAAACAAGGAATGCAAAAATATTGTTATGTTCACTCAAGGCACATTAAAGTGCATCTGAGTTAAAGGGAATCAGTCTGTGATGCCTCAAGCAACAGGCTATGACTCCTGCACAGAGTTGGCCTCTACTGAAAACTTGCAGATCCAGTTTTCTTGCAGTGCAAAGCCCCCACTCATTTGCACTTTCAGTACGGTCACCACAATTCTCAAGTAATTTTCTCTTTATATTCAGAGGTAATTCCATTTCATATGAACTGTGAAAAGATGATTGCCCAAGGTCATATTATAAATCATCCTGAGAACTTAAAAGGAAGCCCACCACATACCTTCTGTTAAGGAGGCTTGTCCAAAGACAAAATTCCAAGAGTCCTTCGGGTAAAGATCTATCATGGTTATTCCCACAATGCAAAAAGCATCCTTTGGCTTTTTTTTCTTTAGGTAATTCAAGAGATACCCTATATGAAAAACAGGTATCAGTGTCTCTCCACAGAAGGCAGTAACTGCATAATCAAGAACTGCAGCCATAATAGTAATCCTGAAATAAGAGAGATATTAACGTGACCTCTCCAAGTTACATATCACAGAAGCACAGGGAAAATAAGGACTAAGAATTTAAACCTAGTCATTTTGAATTTAGTTCCTTTAGAATGAATGTGAAATTTGCAGTTAAGCAACAAATCTAAGCATGCTTCATTTGTTTTATGATGGAGTATTTACCGTATTTACCATGAATGTACAAAAAAGAACCAGCAAAAAAGAACCATACAGCATTTCAACAGCAACACATTTTGTATTCATCAGATTTTGGTTTCAATCCTCAGCATCTTTAAATTAAAATAATTAGGTAAAAGATGAAATGAAAGATCTCTGCTTCTGGTCAGGAGGAAAAAATATCTCTACTCACAGAAGGACAAATAGCAATAGCACTTAGACTTATATACCGCTTCACAGTGCTTTACAGCCCTCTCTAAGCGGTTTACAGAGTCAGCATATTGTCCCCCACAATCTGGGTCCTCATTTCATCAACCTCGGAAGGATGGAAGGCTGAGTCAACCTTGAGCCCCATCAGGATCAAACTGCCGAACTGCTGGCAGCTGGCGGTCAGAAGTAGCCTGCAATACTGCATTCTAACCACTGCACCACAACGGCTCAAATACACTGACTTCTAGGCTGCTTAATAAATCTCATCACAGGATAGGGTGTAGCTCAGCATGTCTATACAAAGCAAATAAGGGTACAATACTGACACAGAAGGTAGGCTTTAATAGCAACTCTAACCTATGATCAGTCAAGTTAGTCCTTCATTGAGCATCATCTTTTTTGACTTTTGATTACAATCAGTCACTCAAGATCTAAAATGTCAGCCTTTTTACTTGCCCAAGAAAATATTACAAAATTATTTATATTTTATTTATTTATTAAGTTTATATGCTGCCCATCTCACCAATAAGACAACTCTGAGCACCTGTATACACCTGAAATTTACAATCCAGTTGAGAAAATTGATCAAAATTACAAGAATGAATTAGTCTATCACAGTTTTGTCTATTCTTCGTACCTGCATGAATTTGCAGATTTTGTGTGTATTCATTGATTCGAAAAGCACAACCTGTGTGTGAAATGGGCATTGGGTCTAGGATCCTTACAGTCAGGCTGTAGTAAAATGCTTCACAGTAATCTCTCAGCCATTTCAAGTAGACATCTGTGCTAACTTTGGCATCTCCAAAAGAACCTAGGTCCAGAAAACATCAGTTTATAGCAGTTTTTTCTTTCCACTATTTATAGGCAAAATCATCATATAAATACAACAGTAAAATGTTAACTTTCCTTGTAATTGTCTGGTTATACAATTCTGAGTAGAAACAATTAGCTTATTTTAAAAGAGAAGAGAAAAAGCCAAAGAATATTTAGTGAACAAAAATAGCATTGCAATATAAACAGCAGCTATCATGATCCAGGGAAATGAAGGACCTTAACTACATGCCCACTTAGATATTTTATTACTCAAAATATGTTCTTTTGAATTTAAGCATGCACTGAGTTGGGCTTTATGTTTTATTATCTTTGCTTTCTTAATTTCCATTAGATACAGTATAAATCTGATCTCCTACATGTTGTGATAGGAAGAGTCAGACTGCCTTAGCAACTTTCTCAAGTAGAAGATAGAAACTCATCCAACTCTATCACTTGTTGCCCTTGTAGGAATATGTAGGATGCATTTGTAGGAGTATGTAGAATTCTTTAGCTCAAGCTATCAGTTCAGAGAAAATTATCCTGAAAAACCGGCCTGATAATATCCAGGTTTGGATGACAATTATGCAAGTGGAAAGCTTGAAAGCTGCCTTTTTAATTAATTGCTATTTAATGGCTCAATAAACATTTTCATAGCTGCTTCTTTAATATTACCAATGGGCTGGATATAAATCTTTCTCTTCTGTGGGGTTGGCAAATTTCTGCAGGGGTCATGATAAAACTGTGAAAAATCCTGGGTGGGTTCTGGATGTGAAGAGATCCAGTCTGATTCAGAATGCAGAGCTATAGGCTTAAAAAGAGCACTGCCTGGTTGAAATGCTTCATTCAGCAAATGCTTCTCCTTGGGATCAAACTTCTCGTAAAGCTTCAAAAGCTGTCTGTCCTTGGAGATCAGAGCTGTTTTCAATGTCTCCTCAGAATGCTTAATTACCTTCATCTAGTAATAAGAAATAAAGATGAATATTGGTTATGAAATCTGGCTCTTACATGCATTTTTATTTTAAACAGTTCCTCTTCACAATCAGTTAAGTCTTGCAAATTCCTCTGATTCTTAGTGCAAGCAGATAAGTAACAAGTCAAGGCCTGGGCATGCAGCATATATTCAGCAAGGATCATGTCCTACCCATGCAACAATCAACTTCTCCATTCTCTTCCTATTTCTGTACCAACTATTATTTCATAACCAACTTCTGCTTTCCAACAAGATCACCATGGGAAAGGTTTGCTGTAAGCTGTCCTCAGTCTAGTTCCTGAATTAGTTCACTGATCACAACTTTTTTAAAAATCCAGTAAATGCAATGTTTGTTTGAGGTTTACTGTCGACTAGGATCCAGATGATTCTCGTATAAGGCATAATTCATAACAACTTTAATCTCTGTGGTACATATAATTTATTGTATTATTTGAGTCCCTGATTCATTGCATCTAACATTTTCCCCTCAATTATGCTAATCTGGAACATCTGCAAACATTAAACTGCGGAAAGGATTAATGGAGCAGTTTTCCATTTTCTATCATTAGCGGACAGATCGTGTATTTTTCATTTAAAAATGATGTGGTTACATTGTGAAGTGACTGTTATGGAGACTCTTTTTATTCTTTTTAAGATTGTGTTCTGCCATCTTTTGCTCAACCCACATCTCAAAGTACAACATTTAGTTATTAGATTTTATCCCATCTTTCCTTCAAGAATTCAAGATGGCATACATCAAACTCTGTCCTCCTACTTTTTCCCAGATCAATTTGGTAAGTTATGCTGGGCTGGGAAAAGGAGAAAAAGTGGTCTAGTCACCTAGCGAGTTTCCACTGATAACAGTAGCTTGAACTAGGTTTCCCTGGTGCCAATCCACTATGAGGTATATGTAGCATATATAGACATGTGGTTAGATGGAATTTATGAGATCCTCAAAAAAAGAAAGAATGAATTAAGGCATCTAAAAAATAGAAACAGCTATCTTTCCTTTCCTTTGTCTCATTTCATACATTAATGTCTTTGGTTTATTATTTCTTATTCTTTTTCTGCACTTTGCATATCATTTCTTCTTCCAAAAGAGATCATGATGAATATGAATGCATGTCCTGCATTTATATACTAATAAGTCTTGAAAATAACGTGTTTCCACTTTTCACTGCACATCAATGGCACCCACAAACAATTTTCAACAGGCTGAGAAAGCTAGAATAATTATATTACTTGTCCAAGACTTGAGAATCTCTAATGTCTTTCTTTCTAAAAAATAACACACAAATATAATACCATATTCCATACCAGATATCATACCATACCATGTTTTTGAAAGTCCTCTCGGTTTCAAAAATTACCTGTCATATGGCAAGATTCCTAAGATTGCTTTTCATATACACAAATCTAATCTCATATTCTGCGCACAGAGAATGGGAAGCAAATTAGATCTTTCTAATTTAACTAAGAAAATATAATTTAAGGAAATCTGTTCTTCAGCTAAATTTTCAGAACCTGTTTCAAAAGGTATTTTTGTACAACATATTTCCAAAAATGTTTTAAAAGTTTTGAAGGAGTCACAAAAGTTTTTAGTAACTTTCATCAATAATTCTACAGAATATATATTTGAAATGCATATATACGGGATAGCAGGCAGAATTATAATCTTTAGCTATTTTTCCTATATAACCATAAACACATTCTAGGAGATTATAATTTATTGGGAACAGGTTTCATGTTTGTACGTCCATATGTTTGCATATTCATAAAGGGGAGTTTGTTTTTACATTCATTTTCCAAAATTTCACTGGATTCTGGAAAAAATTGAAAATTTAATTGGATAACCCAGCAGACAAAAAAATTACTGAGTTTGTATTTTGGAGTTCCAGAAAGCAAAGTAGTAAGACATTTATTAAAACTTGCTTTAGCATATTCCTCTCAATTAGGCTAGTATATCAAATCCTCTCAATTCCACGATAAGCAACTCATTCTTTTAAGAGGGGTAACTTGGAGATGCAGTTTAATATTAGCCCCCATTTTCCACCAACAGCCTGTTCCACTTGCACTCTCTCCCGATACATGGTGCTCCAAAAGCACCTCCCCAATCGTCAGGTGCAATTTATGGATGACAGGGTATCACAAAGGAGTTCAGCAAATAAAGGCACCTCTACTTTGAGCTTGATTTCAGGTGAGCATCTGGACACATCCAGGTAATTTTCCTGGCAATGCTGTGAAAATGATTTGCCACTGCCATGTTGAAGGATTTTGTTGTTCAGTTTCTCAATCTGGTCTACAGTCCTGCCAGTAGGCTAGGATTTCCCATGTCAGAAAGGGTAACTAGCTCTGATCCGGCTTATTATTATTTTCCTGAAATCACCTGTTTACTAAGGTAGCTTACCACCTAAGACAGGAAAGCCTTCCACTCTCCCCATTTACTCACGTCTGTCTTAAATCCCCATGTTACGTACATATATTGGTCAATTTCTGTAGTGATTTAATATAGAAACAACATACTGCGAGGGGGATAATTTGGTCTTCAACGTAAGCTCATACCCCGGAAGAAGAGAGAGCCAACTTTATTCTGAAATGGCGCCCAAATCAGGCTATCCCCTGCCTGCTGCAGCTGACTCTAGTCCCCATCTTCCAGGAACCAGCCGCTCCCTCGCCCCCGTTGACGCCGCCCAAAGTGCATGCGCCTCTCACTGCACGGGGCTGCTGTTGTTGCTGCCACTGTTGATAACGCATGCACGCATCGGCAAGCCTACCACTTCCATGTCTCCGTTGCTAGGCCACCGATCCCGCCCCCCCTGCCGCAGTCTCAACGGAAGCAGGTTGGCGCCTTGAGAGCAGAGGGCGGGGGAGCATGCGCGCGCTCTCCTTCTCGAGGAATTTTTTTCCTGACGCTCGTGCTTCTGTGTCGCCAGTCCACGTGTGAAGGCTCACGCGGGCTCACCTCAGGAGAGGCGCTGCCCACGTGGGAGGTGGGGGACTTTCGTTGTCTGCGTTGTGTGTCGTAGAGGCGAAGGCGGCTGAGTGTTCTAACGTGCCCGTTTGTGTTGCTTTATCTGCCACTGTGACATTGGACGTGTCGCTAGAGAACTGCGGCATGACAGCCGAAGTATTTTGTGGTCCATAGCAGAGCATGATGGCGTGCTCTGTTGGCATGACATGCTCGCTGAAGGTTTAGTAAGTTAACCCAATTTTGTACATTTTTCACGACGCGGAACTAATAAGCTAATCCTGGAAGATGGGTGTGCCCAGTGGGTTTAAAAAAACTAGTCCAGGGCTTCCTCTGAATCCAAAAAGTAACATCAAGTCAATAAGCTGCAATTAAAAATGTGCAAATGTAGCCAGCATCTCTATGAAGAAAGTGTCTCGACGTTACGCTCGCCACCCAAGTAGCAGCTCTAGGCAGCCGAGTCCCGCCAAAAGTTTGTGGGAGTCAGCTGCAGACTTGTATGAATAGCACTGTAAATGAAAGCTTTGCTGCAACCACACACCACTAGGTTGGGATTCCGGGAAGCCTTTGTACAAACTACATACAAATGGCTCTGTATACACACATCGGCAGGGATATCTCTTGATGGCAGAATGCAACATCTGAAGTGGGGCTGTTTATGCAATGAACTGTAGCAGGCAGGAATGGGGCTATGCTTTTACTTGCCAAAATGACTTTGGTTAGACTGCACACAGTAGTAAACAATGGCGAGTTTCTATAGTTTGTTGAGCTTAACTGTGGCTGGCTACTTTGTAGCTCAATCTTGTGTGAACTAAATCTCTGGTTTTGGTTCTATAAATTAACCCAAGCATTTGGATTATTTAGCGCAGGGGTCTTCAAACTTGGCCCTTTTATGACTTGTGGACTTCAACTCCCAGAATTCTGGGAGTTGAAGTCCACAAGTCATAAAAGCCAAATTTGAAGACCCCCGATTTAGCGCATATACGGGTAGTCTTTGACTTACAACCATTCATTTAGTGACCATCTGAGGTTACAACAGCACTGAAAAAAGTGACTTAAAATATTTTTTCACATCTATGACCATTGCAGCATTCCTATGGTTGTAAGTGGAGGACTATTTGTATTTAGTGAAGAAGAGATGTTCCTTAACAGAGCTGACAAAACAGCTGACGATAGTATATATTACAATGAGCAGCTAAGGTTTTGACACTCACTCACACACACACACATATCAAAGCAGCATAGCAAATTGATTAGAATTTTAAGAGAATATAATGAGGGCTCTTTCCATTACAATTCATACCAATGACATATAATTTCAATATTTTGATTGACAAATCTGGGAATAACTGCCCCAGTTAAGTTAGTGTACAGTACAAGGATGGGGGCATATGGATGAATACTAAGAGTATTCTGAATTTTATATAAGACTTCATTCATATTCATTAGAACATTAGCTTTTGGAAACACAAATGAATGTATTAATATATGCTAGCTAGATGCAGCCACATACAGTGAGGGAAAAAGGTATTTGATCCCCTGCTGATTTTGTACGTTTGCCCACTGACAGAAATGATCAGTCTATAATTTTAATGGTAGGTTTATTTTAACAATGAGACACAGAATAACAACAAAACATCCAGAAAAATGCATTTCAAAAAAAGTTATAAATTCATTTGCATTTTAATGAGTGAAATAAGTATTTGATCCCCTATCAATCAGCAAGATTTCTGGCTCCCAGGTGTCTTTTATATAGGTAACTAGCTGAGATTAGGAGCACTCTCTTAAGGGGAGTGCTCCTAATCTCAGCTTGTTACCTGTATAAAAGACACCTGTCCACAGAAGTAATCAGATTCCAAACTCTCCACCATGGCCAAGACCAAAGAACTGTCCAAGGATGTCAGGGACAAGATTGTAGACCTACACAAGACTGGAATGGGCTACAAGACTATCGCCAAGCAGCTTGGTGAGAACTTGGTGCGATTATTCGCAAATGGAAGAAACACAAAATAACTGTCAATCTCCCTTGGTCTGGGGCTCCATGCAAGATCTCACCTTGTGGAGTTTCAATGATCATGAGAATGGTGAGGAATCAGCCCAGAATTACACCGGAGGATCTTGTCAATGATATCAAGGCAGCTGGGACCACAGTCACCAAGAAAACAATTGGTAACACACTACGCTGTGAAGGACTGAAATCCTGCAGCGTCCACAAGGTCCCCCTGCTCAAGAAAGCACATGTACAGGCCCATGTACATTGCCAATGAACTTCTGAATGATTCAGAGGAGAGCTGGGTGAAAGTGTTGTGGTCAGTTGAGACCAAAATCGAGGTCTTTGGCATCAATTCAACTCACCGTGTTAGGAGGATGAGGAATGCTGCCTTTGACCCCAAGAACACCATCCCCACTGTCAAACATGGAGGTGGAAACATTATGCTTTGGGGGTGTTTTTCTGCTAAGGGGACAGGACAACTTCACCGCATCAAAGGGATGATAGACGGGGCCATGCACCATCAAATCTTGGGTGAGAACCTCCTTCCGTCAGCCAGGGCATTGAAAATGGGTCGTGGATGGGTATTCCAGCATGACAATGACCCAAAACACACAGCCAAGGGAACAAAGGAGTGGCTCAAGAAGAAGCACATTAAGGTCCTGGAGTGGCCTAGCCGGTCTCCAGACCTTAATCCCATAGAAAATCTGTGGAGGGAGCTGAAGGTTCGAGCTGCCAAATGTCAGTCTCGAAACCTTAGTGACTTGGAGAGGATCTGCAAAGAGGAGTGGGACAAAATCCCTTCTGAGATGTGTGGAAACCTGGTGGCCAACTACAAGAAATGTCTGACCTCTGTGATTGCCAACAAGGATTTTGCCACCAAGTATTAAGTCATGTTTTGCAAATGGGTCAAATACTTATTTCACTCATTAAAATGCAAATCAATTTATAATTTGTTTGAAATGCGTTTTTCTGGATTTTTTTGTTGTTATTCTGTCTCTCACTGTTAAAATAAACCTACCATTAAAATTATAGACTGATCATTTCTTTGTCAGTGGGCAAATGTATAAAATCAGCAGGGGATCAAATACTTTTTCCCCTCACTAAGTAATGGAACAAAGTCGTTTGAAATTGTTACAGTATTCAGCAGTTTTACATGTTTATTCTTGTAACAGCTAGCATGTTGGCAAGCCTTGATGTTGTCCTAATTTACCTCGATTTTATATTTTATATATATATTAGACACATTTCCAGACACACCACTGTGACAATTTTTAAAGTTAAACAGATTGTGATGCAGATCCTGCCAGAATTTTACACCAATCATGTGTTGGAATATTACAAAACCACAAAATGTGTTCCATGTTTGTTTTTGTTCAGACGAAGCCTTGTCTGTCTGTAAGAGTATGTAGCATCAACATTGTTCATAATAGTAGTTTTAGAAATGTTATAATAATCTTATAACTTTATAATTATATATTGTATTTATACTTCATAATTTGTGATTTTATGTTTTACTTTTTTGTACTTGCTGTTATTTATTTGAGGGTTTCATGATTGTTGCTTGTCTCTGTAGGTATTTTAATATACAATATCAAGGATGTTTTAAATGTTTTGCTATATTATATACTATGTAAGCCACCAAGGGTTGACAGATATATAACGGGTGAGTGCATATTCTTTCTAACAGCAGAACAAAAATCAAATTAAATCAGCTTGTAATATTGCAAGCAATATATTCAGTATTTTAGAATGCATATTGTTAAACAAGTTTCATTAAAAAAATTGTTTCCTGTGATACACACCCAGAGAAGGAAAGCAGAGATTTTATCTGTTATTCGCATTAAAACAATGACATTTTAAATTGAGTTTGCAGTTACTACAATGTGATACATAAGAAAAAAAGACAAAATCTCCACTCTTGGAGCTACTAAAACAAGTGGTATACAACACAATACCTTTCCAGAATGGCTCAGTTTAAACAAGACTGACATTAAGAGTCAATGAAGGTATCTTTAGTTCCTTTAGCCTAGGAAAAGTGGCAAGAAAAGCAGTTTTTCTGTTATTTACAAGTGCTGTAGAGATTTGTTAACATGAAAGAAAACATCAAGGGAAAGAGGAATATGTTGTTCTGCTTTTGGCACTAGGGATTGGCTACTAAATTATGTTATTCATTTAAGTATCTTATAGGTAATGAATACTATTGTATTTGCATTATTTGTCTTGATTTGAAATTTTATGTGTAGATAAAAGTAGATGGATAAAAAAATAATGCAAATGAACTTAATGCCAGTAAGTTTTAAAAGTCAAAAAAGATTGGTGGATTTTTCTGTTGGCTAGAGGTTGGCCTTCAAATAAGTTTGCTTCAGTCATTTTGCCTGGAATTGGAGATTTTTCCATTTGTCGTGTCATTATGCAATAAGAGAAGGAAAACTTGAGAAATTTTGCTCAACACAGGCAAGACTTCTAGGTGGGTAGAAATAACTTAAGATCAATCACATAGATGGCATTGCATAAAAGATCAAAATCTCTTTCCTAATATATTCTGTTCATATTGTGCTCAAGCTCCTCTTTTTTAGGTCAAGATTGAAAACGTTTAACTTGATTCATATATGTATTTACCATAAAAAGGTGGTTTGCTTTTTGCGGGTTACCATGTGGTATAAATCAGAACAGCAATTGTTTATTCATGTCTGTTTGTGAATCAGGGCATTTAAAACACAAGGTTCAAAAAGAGACCGCAAACAATGACTTATTTTAAGCAGAGAAAAACTAATTGAGGAAGATTGTAGTTTTGAGGCTCTTTAGTTAAGCACTGAAATCCTACTTAGTACAGAAAGCGTAATTGTTGTTCTCTTTGTATGCATTTAACTTCTTTCAGTTAATGTTTCTATACATTAACACCTAAAGTGTTTTGTACTTGTGAATTATGCAAAGTTGATTCCTTAATCTTTGCAAAAGCACTAGAGCATACCACAAAACATATCAAATTTAGTGGATAGCTTAATTAAAGTTTATTTAAATCTAGGTGGTCAAAAATGATTGTACTGAAAGCTAATTAAAAACACTTCTAAAGTACAAAAATACAGGCTTCATGAGGATGTATATTGTTTATTTACTGTCAGTAATTTACTTTACACAAGGCAGTATTAATGGCTTGAACACTTGCAAATTATGTACAGAGAGCAATGTACAACTAAATGAAGCTTTCATCTTTTAGTAATCAAACCATTTTAAATGATACATTTGAAGACTTTCTTTAGAAATAATTTATTGCCAACCATGGACAAAAAGGGATGGGGCAAATTTACAAAGTAGTAGATTCTCTTCTTCCCTAGAAAGTTACAGAAGATACTTATATTTCAAAACTATAGTCATAAAACATATCCCTCATTTATACAAAAGTAATACAAATCATGATTTCATTAAAAGATTCTGTGGGGTCATTACAAAATATGTTTCACAAACAACTTTATAGCACATAACCTGTTGCTGCTGTTGAAGAAAGTGAAAGCAGTTTTAAATAATTGGCAATCGTCTGCTTTCAAGTATAAGATAAAGAAAACTGCCAAGGACACTATTGCAGTGCTGTATATTTTAACCTGATTTTAAAATAAGACTAAGTTGTGGTACCATCAATCGGAAGTTCTTAATTGCTTTTTGAACAGATGACCATAATACACACAAAATCTAACTAACAGTTTAAGAAGAAATGTATTATTGTTATCTCGATTTAAATTTATTCTTTAAAATAGGGCCAAGCAATATATGGTTGTTTGATGTTGAACATTAGTTTTTAGCAATGTAAGCTAACATAACCAGTTAGGAAAGATAACTGCAGTTGCAGTTCAGCAACATTTGTAGAAATACAGTGTCCAGTTCTGTTCACAACTGAGCCAAATTTAAGTTGAGAGAAAAGCATCTGCCAGACTATGGTCACAGAGCATCAGGACGATCCTTCCAATGTTTCTTTTGTCAAAAGTTATATTCAAACTACTCTTTGGCATTATCAGTACAAGAAATTGGGAATGAGGCAAAGCTCCGTTCTATCCTGTATTTTCACCTATTTCACAGTGAGAAAATAAGAGGGTTTCTCAAGCCTTGAGGAATTGGTTCGCTGTATTGAGTTTCTGCAAAATAAGGCACAAGGCTAAATACCATGTTTATTTAAAAAATGACCTGGTTAAAGTTTAAGGAAATTAAGTATGCAAGAACTTAAAATACCTCTACTTTAGATTTTAAAATAGTGGATTTTATGAAAATCTAAAATACAAAAAAGGTCAGTTGTTTTGAAGTCAAAAGTAGATACTTTTTAAAAAGTCCTCATGAATTTGAAAAACTATAACACCAAATAAAAAGAATTTTAAAAATGTTTGTAAAAAAAAATGTTTCCATGAAGGCCTCTGGCAACAAAGAATTGTACTTGAGAAAAGTAAGCCACTCTTGTTAGCAAGAATGTTTTAACTTGTTTTATTTTAGACTACAGAACACATTAAGAATTATATAAAAATACCAGATACCCAATAGAGGACATTAAAGTCTGTACCCAACAATGTTTAAAGCCCATGAACCCATTATAGTAATAGGACAAGAAGAAAAAGAAAAAACAGCAATGAACTAAAGGGATCCTCAGGTTTGTGAGCTGGTGATTTAACTGTTGCAACCTTGACTCAATCTCGTCTCACCAAAGGTTTTGATACAGCATTTCACTTATCCAAAATTGGCACAACACAGTTTATCCTTCCAATAATTTTTTTTAAAAAAAACAAAAAGTCCATGATAAATTGAGGGGAGAAATGCCTGGGAAAAGAACTATTTAACTAACTCTTTGTCTCTGGATTATTTTTCCTACCAATTCTGCCACTCTCAAAATCTGTCCATATGACTGACGGGGAGAGAAGCAGATCTGTGTAAGAAGGGAAAACCACCGTTTCCTATCATTAAAATTGTAGTCCCTTACAGCTACTTAAAATACATGTAAACCCATCTGCATGAAATATATTGAGATTTATAATGATTGCTTAAGTTAATGTGTTCCACAGTTGCTTATTTTTATTTCCAGAATAAAACATTACCTTAACAAATTTCTTCACTGTCCTCTAAAGAGTCATTTTTCTGGAATACAAAGGAAAATTGATACTCTAAACAGTACTCTGTCAGCAGAGTTGTAAAATTGATCTTTCATTTTTGTATGTATAGTTTTATTTACCAACTTCTGATGGTTTTAACTGCAAGATAGTAATTTAAAAAGTCTATATTTAAAAGGTCTTACAAAAAACCATTCACTTCCCTCTTTTTAACAGTGTTGGTGGTATTCTAAAATAATACCAGTATGGAAAAAATGACATCCCCTCATCTCATTTTGTTTCACCCTAGAATTTTGAAGGTCCTGATTATATTGGCTTTGTACTCTTTAGCAAAAATGCAAAGATCATTTATTTGCACTCAGTTGTCTGTTATGATTTTGAAGCCCTTTTTCCTCCAACCAGTTAAACTGGTATTCACTGTAAGGCCACTATTAGTTTTAAAAAAAACCAAGAGGCACTTTAGATTATAAGATACTGCATCAATTAACCATTTACTGGTACTGGACTAGGCCAATTACTGTTAAAGCATTTAATTGGCACACAAACTTAATTATCCTAGTCTAATGAATGGCAAAAACATATTGTTTTTCAAAAATATAAAAACATTGATTTCCTTTTACAAAAACTGCAGAATAGTTGGGTTTCTTTTAGAACAACGACTTAAGTTTGGCCTGTGTAGCAAATGAAACAAAAGAGGGAAATTTGCTAATTGTTTTTGTTCTTAAGCAAAGTAAATATATTTTATTGCATTAGACATTAGAACCCAAGTGTCAATCCCTTTTGTAAATATACTCTTTAAAGCTCAATATGGTAAAACCTAGGATAAAACGTATAAAGATATTCAGAATTACAGGTGACACTGGCTTTTGACCAATACCAAAGCATCAAGGAAGCTATTATTTTTACAAAATATTTCATTGCAAAATTAAGTCTTCAAAATGTGTAACTTGAGCCAGAAGGTGGAATAATTTTTTTAATTTTACCCTTTTTAATGTGTCATTTGCCTGATATCATTCAGCTGCTTTACATTTTAATTCAATTTGAGTTTTTTTTTGGCTAATATAATGGCCACTACTGTGTCACCTACAGCTGTATATACTGAGTGTGTTAGCCTTCTTTAATAAGCTACATTTGACATCTATAAACTGAATTATGTTTGGGGAAAATAAATCTTGTGCTTGGCTTCCACCATTATCCAATTCACAATATCTTAGTAAATGAAAAAAAGGAGTGTTTTCAGACAATGGCTTATTCATGGCAACTGAGAAGGACTCTCAAAGCTGTAGGAAGCAGCTTTTTGGTTTAAGTTAGCTGACACCCAAATTGTAAAATCATGAGGTTCTGTCAAACTGTATGATCTAGCAAAAACTAATCAAGACCAAGAATTCCTATGCATGATTCATTTTGACTGAAATACTCAGTGGCAATTTTTTTTCTGGTACCATCTAAAAGCACTCTCTATTGGCATGGAAGCAGAAGTGCATTTGTAAACTTGAAATATAGGTTAATTATTTGACAAAGCAAAGCCATTTACCATATACAACAATTGGTGGTGGTTGTCTAAGTCAGGAAAACTCTTCAATAGCTCTCTTAAATTCCAACCAGTTCAAAGAACTTTGCATGTTTCCAAATAATTTCTTTCAAGCACATATCTACAAGTTAATAGTTCAGGCTTTATAGTTGAAAAAGACAGAATAATTTAAAACCTGGAGTTAGCTTTTTAAAAAAGTCTTAACAGTTAAAACTGATTCAAGATAATGAACAGGAAAAGATTTTGATTTTAAGAGAAATTGGCAATAAGAACAGCAGCAGCTTTTACCCACACATCATGAGGTCTGACAAGACCAGGTTTACTTTTTAAACTCCTGCTGTAAACTATTAACACAAATCAGTCTTTTCAACATCACTGTAGCATGAGCTGCTTGAGGTTGTCGTGAAGGATGGTATCTTTGACATCACGGAATACCAGACGAATATTTTCTGTATTAATAGCAGTGGTGAAATGGTGATATAAGGGCTTCTGTTGCTGGTCCCGGCGTTTGGTACGAAAACAATCCACCAGGAATTTTTGGACATCTGTTAAGTTGTGAGGATCCCCCTCAAACTCTGGGAAATAGTCTTTGATACTCACTTTTTGCACTTTTTCCTCAAGCAAGTCTGTCTTGTTTAGGAAGAGAATGATGGACACATTGCTGAAAACCCGATTGTTGACTATAGTTTCAAAAATGTTCAAAGATTCTGTAAGGCGATTTGTTAGCCGGTCTTCCATAAGTACCTGATCAAATTCACTTGATGAAACCAGGAATAGTATTGAAGTGACACTATCAAAGCACTCAAACCAACGTTTTCTTTCTGACCTCTGGCCACCTACATCAACCATCTTGAAGGGAACATTTTTAATTTCAAAATCGTACTCGTGTATTCCTTTTGTAGGTCTTCGTGCTAGCAGAATATCTTGCTGGGAGGGAAGATAATCCTGGGGGGAAATAATCTGAGTTGTTAATACAACTACTGAAAAATAAAATAAATGATCTTACAGTTGAAAAAATTACATTTTAAGAAACCACAGAATGATTGTATCAAATGCAATATCAAAAGTTAAAATAGTGATAAGAGTAAGCTTTTAAGCAAACTAAGAGTGAAATTCCTTATTTTAGATTCCTGCTTTATTGAGGCAAGTGTCCATACCAAGTAACATAAGAATGTAAAGCAATGTGTAACATTAAAGTCCATGAAAGCAAAAATTTAATTGTTCCTTGAAAAATGAGTAATCTACTTCAACTGTGTCACCTTAACATAATACTTTTAATAAGGGTATTTGCATGAGAAAAGCATTGCATACATAAACAAATAGCAGTTTTACATGTGAAATAATGATATAGAACATATTGGATCTCTCATTTCCATGCTTTAGACCTTTCTGCCACTGACAACTGGTGAAGATATAAATTTCTAAGAGCATGTGTAATGTACCCAGGTATTAGATCTAACTGGATACTAGCTAAAATGAGACCATTAACCAAAGTTAATAGTCTTTTTAAATTCCTAAGTTAGTAACTCTTAGGAAATAGATGGATGGGTTTCCACTAAACTATGAGAGGTGGGTCATGAATTATAGTTCAAGTGGCTTTAGAACAATCAGCAAACAAACAGTATCAGTACACAATATCAATATTTGACACTGGATTTTAGAATGTTACATCTTATTATTGACATCTGAAGGTAAAAATAAGACAAAACTTCTAGCATTTCATAGTAATACAAATACCAAATTTAGAAATAAAACTTACTGGGTCTCCAAGTTTATCCAAATTGTCCAGAAAATATTTTATAGATTCCCCCTAAAGTGAAGGATAAATACAATTATTAATTATATTCTGAAATAGGCTTTTAAAGAACAATTTGATATGAACTAAGGTTTTTGTGCATGAAAGTTGCAGCTAAGTGTTAAATACTCGTCTGTAAAATATACTGAGGATTTTAGTCTTGGCACACACTACAACCATTGTTTTGATGAATTATGCAGCTAAGTACATTTATTTTGAACTCCCAAAGGTGTTTTTTTATAAGGCAACTGGACTTTCTTTTTTCTCTTTGAAGATGTTTCGCTTCTCATCCAAGAAGCTTCTTCAGCTCTGACTGGATGGTGGGGAACGGAATAGCCTTCTCTCAGCCTTCTCTCTCTCTGGTTGAGGGAGCTGGAGAAGCTTCTTGGATGAGAAGTGAAACGTCTTCAAAGAGAAAAAAGAAAGTCCAGTTGCCTTGTGAAAAAGCACCTTTGGGGCAACCATGACCTGGACGACTGAGAATCTCCATAAGCATTTATTTCAAAGGTTACAAGCATCTATCCTTGATACTTGGGCTGTGGCCAATGTATACTGGACCAGAGTATGTAAATTACCACCAGTTTAAAAAAAACTATTTAAAGAAAGGTAAATAAGGAAAATTACTTAATGGGGAGGTGGGGCAGATTTCTACATAATTGCTCTCAGTAGTTCCCCAAAACATCTTGCTTTCTGAACAAATTACAAAATGGTTCCTCCTACTCATTCACTTTAAGTCTAGGACATTTATGTTTAAAATCGTATGTTATTTCACCGTTGTAAGAGGGTAGTACCTTTGACTGTTCCCGAAGACAACAGAATCGCTTACATTGTGCAGGTCATTGTGCACCATCTAGTGAGATCTCTTTCTATATTATGCTTTTAGCATGTGATATTTTAAGAGAAGTAGTCTATGTTGTCTATGATCACAAAAATCAGGAATCTGCTAGCATCTTCTCTCACTAATGAAGATCATTAAAAGTAATACATTTTTGTAAGCTGCAGCTTATTTGATCAGATGCACAGAGTGGGTAGATTGATATAAGATTTAAATTGGGGTGAGGCAGGCGGGGAGAAAGGAAGAAACAAATTGGCTATGTAGACAAGTTACATGTGAGGCAGATTACAACTATCTTATCAATTAACAATTACATGTTTTAAAAATAACCATTGTACTTGTTGAGACCTTCTAAGATTGCCTAAAACCTTTTAATATATGTGAATTTAACAATTTGTCACTTGATGGTGCTGTTAAAGTCCCACTTTTCTACAACAGTCACTTTTAGATCTGCTACAGAGTGATGAAATGATGAGGGGACTATCGCCATGTTTAATATTAGCATACATCCAAAAATGCCGGTATCTTTTAATCGATAGCATAAGTAGAAACTTGGTAAGATATATATTGTCCTTTTAACTATTGTCATGTCTGACTTTTGGTGACTTTATATAAGATAAGATATACACAAATTCCTATTTTAATACATGATGGGGCAATATGATATACTGGTAAGACGGGAGACAGACAAGTTTAAAACCTCTCTCAAACATAGAAGCTTCATTGATAACTGGGCCAATCAGTATCTCTGATCCAATCTATCTCACAAAAGTTTTAAGTGGGAAAATCCTGGACGAAATAATTCTGTGTATGCTGCCCCTATCATTGTTGCCATTATCATCATCCAAAATATTGTTTCAAATTCAAAACTGCCATTTCAAATCTAAACAAAACAGATTTTTGTTATTCTTTCAACGATTCTCTCAGCCTACTATGCCCCCCAATCCTCCATGTACACACATATTAATCAACAAAGCAGCAATCACAACTTCTAACTGCCTTATCATTGAATGGAGCCATTGAATGGAGGAGGAAGTGAGAAAAATAGCAAAAATTACATGCTTAAAGTTGAGAAATATTACATAAACACTTGTTTAGCTATTGCACTGTTTCCAAATAAAATGCTCTTTTTAAAAAATCACTTTCCAATCAATGTACACACAACCAAATGCTGGAGTGAAAGTAACACTGGCAAAGATGTACAAGAGAACTTTTATCTAAATGAGGCAGCAAAACCAGTGATATTTGCAGCATCTCTCGCTTTCTCTCTCTCCCTCCTCTCGTATTCGCTTAGCAACCATTTCAAATTTAAGAAATGGATTGTAGATACTAAATGAGGACATGGTGTAGAGGGATTGGGACAGAAGATAGATATTACAGACACTGGTTTTGGAAACGGATACACTGGTAAACTTGTCTAAAAAGATATCCTTCTTCCCCCACGCAACCAATTCTCTATAGAATAATACTACGCACTTCTAATTAATAAGTTAACAGTATAAGGCTCAGGTTAACCCTAACCTTTTATATTAATTAAATATATATATATCTTTATGCAAATAATATATATTAGTATTTTGCAAGATACATAAGTATCCATTTGAAAGGAAGCCTTACTACTAAATTTTAGTTAACATCCACTCTCTCTTTATTAAAAACATTCCAGTACTACAAATCAAGATTGAAAGCGATAGAGGAGAATGCAAGGGGAGGATGGGCAGCAGAGATATATTCATCAAGGTGGAACAGGATGATGCAGCCTTCACATTATTGAGTTCCAAAAGCAGCACTAGTTCATACCATGAGAAAGAAAAGCTGCTGCTGGTAAAGATGATGGCTCGCTCAGAAAAAAGAGAAAATATTGACTAGTCTGTTGGGTTCATGGTTTCCCGGAACCAGTCTAAATATAAGAACTAACACTGGAAGAAAAATTGTCTTTGCATGATTTATAATTGAAAAATCACAGCGATGGCATTCAGGAAGCACCAGAAGCCACCTCCATCATTGAAGCAGTCCCTAATAACAGACCCAGGATAGTTCTGCATGAGACCTTTTTGAGCTAAATATACAACTTATGACAATCAAGGTCAACATTTCTGTTGCAAAGCAAAACGGGTGTTGTGAGTTTTGCCCCATTTTACACTCTTTCTTGCTACACTTGTTAAGTGAATCACTGCAGCTGTTGAGTTAATAACGGTTGTTAAATGAATCTGGCTTCCCCTCTGACTTTATCAGAAGGTCGCAAAAGCTGATTGCATGACCCCAGGGCACTGCAATTTTCATAAATATAAACCAGTTGCCAAGCATCTGAATTCTGATCAAGGGACCATGGGGATGCTGCAAAAGTATGAATGTGAAAAATGGTCCTAAGTCACTTTTTTCAGTGCTGTTGTAACTTCGGATGGTCACTAAACAAATGGTTGCAAGTCGAGGACCACCTGTAGTGTTATCTGCACCCACTTCAAGCGTCAGCAGAGACAATAACAAAATATTTTTTTCTTCTGGGAGGTTTAATATAGTTATTGAATCACATAAGATTTGCAACTATTAACTTGCAATTATTTGCAGTCCTATGTTTTAGTTATCAACTAGCAGGAAGACATCTTTTCTAAAACAAACAAATTGCTACCGTACTGGGTAAAGCAGCAATCAGTAGGTAAAAGTCAAGATGGGTGAAATATACTAGAAGTAATGTGCGGTCTCATAAATGACAGCTTTGAACAGTCATTCAGCAAAGTAGAAAATATTAGGTACCAGAGTCTCAGTGAATCCAGACATAAACAGATAAAACACTGCTTCACACAGAGATGACTGATACTTTACTTACAAAGCAGTAACCATGACTTAAATCAGGAGTCGTCAAACTTGGCCCTTTTATGACTTGTGGACTTCAACTCCCAGAATTCCTTAGCCAGCGTGAGGTTTGAAGACCCCTGACTTAAATGGTTAACAAATGGCTATTAGGACAGTGAAATCCCAACCACATTTTGTGCTTTCCGACAATAAGACTAAAAATGATAGCCAGCAAGGGGGCATAGCTTACAAATGTTTGCTGAACAGTTTACATTCTGCAAATTATCATACAGTACAGTATGCTCTTAAGTCTGGAATCTGGAATTGGCCATCAATAGAGTTAGGTAGTTTTTTGCACCATGAATTTTAAATTACTGCTTGCTATTAAAAAGTCTGAAATTTAACACTCTTCAAACCTGCCATTCACAGTCTGGCACCATTCCAACCACTTGTACTTCTGCTTCTGTGTCTGCATGCTCAATGCAATAATGGTTGGGTTTTGAATGGTTTTCCTTGTTGTTTTTTAAAGTTTTTTTGTAATCCTGTAAACCACTAGTCTCAAGTTCTTCCAGTGTTTCTTTTTTGTTTGTCATTGGTCTTATTATTGCTACAATCCAGTAGATGGTTCATTACCATTAGCCCAGAAGCAGCTTGATTTACAGAACTCACTTTTGGAAGAACTTGAGCTGCATGTAAAGTTCTATTAACTCTTTCAGTTCATATACCTAAAAATCTTCTTAACTTAGTGAGTTCAGGTGCTATTATATATTACTATATTACTCTTATTATTATATACTCTTTTCTACTATTACCAAACTACCAGCCTGATAAACCACCGAACAAACCCTTAATATAAAATTATACAGGTAGTCCTCAACTTACAACAGTTCATTTAGTGACTATTTGAAGTTACAACAGCACTGAAAAGTGACTTATGACCATTTTTCACACTTATGCCATTGCAGCATCCCCATGGTCATGTGATTTACATTTGGATGCTTCACAACTGGTTCATATGATGGTTGCAGTGTCCCGGGGTCATGTGACCATTTTTTGTGACCTTCTCACAAAGTCAATGGGGAAGCCAGATTCACTTAACAGCCATGTTACTAATTTAACAACTGCAGTGATTCACTTAACAACTGTGGTAAGAAACATTAGAAAATAGGACAAAACTCACTTAACAAATTTCTCATTTAGCAACATAAATTCTGGGCTCAATTGTGGTTATAAGTCGATGACTACCTGTATTACTTTTTTTTGCAGCAAAACACAACAATAACAAATTGTTTTGTTGATTAAAATTAATTATACCAGCTTTTATGTATCACAAAGAACTTTGTTGGATACATCAAGTATAATTTGTGAGTGAAATACAAGGGCTGAGTGAAATATAATGCTTTATAAGTCACAAAACGTGCACAAAAAGATAGCAGTAATGATGCACTAGCAGCTCTGCCATGTTCTTAAGATCTGGTCCTTTCACTGTAGTTAGTAGGATGTTTCTGAGAACAAAGATGATATTGCTATTATTCCTGAAATGGAAACTTGCTGTAAATATTTGTCAGCGTGATTCAAGTTTTGACTGATAAAGAAGTCCTTCAAACTGAAATTCATTACTGAAATCAGTAGATGGATGTTGGAAGCATTACTTTTGCTTCGACATTTGTATATGGCCACATTTGCTTTGAAGTAGGTGAATGGGAGGGAGGGGGGGAGAGGAGGAAGGGAAGTGCTTGGGAACTGACTAGAGAGAAGCACTTCAACTTCCCAGGACTCTGTGTCTGACTCTCAAGATGCCCATCCTTGAAAAGATAAATGAGCAAGACTCGCTGTGAAACCACCAAAAAGGAATATATTAGAAGGTTTAACACAATTTATCACTAATTAAATAAATTTCATTATACTACTTATATTAACCAGGTATTCATTACAAAAGTATCTCTCACATCTAACTTGCTGTGTGATCATTTCTAAAGCAATTTTGCTTTTCACTTTTCCTTCTACTATTTCTATGCTTACTCTTTTCCCTTCAGATACTTTCTCTCTTACAAAACTATGTTTCATACATCCAATTACACAAATTGTGATCCACAAAATATATGCAGCAAGTTTATTTGTTGATCTTTAAGAAACTAAAAGGATACTTATTAGTTGTGCCTTAGTGAAAAAGCTAAGAGCAAAGTTACCCAAAAAATCTTAAGCATCCATAAAAGCAGTACATTATTTTCAGCAGAAAGATAAGAAAATGAACAGGTATGCATGGGCATGAATGAACATACTCGAGGAGTTCTCAAAGAAAGCATATATTTACTTTCAGTTTTTCTAAGACATATCAGTAATCTTGTGTTAAAGCTAAATTATCAGACTTAAATTAAAATAAGGACAAATTTTTAAGTCAGCAAAGTTATAGAAATAAACAATCCTGCATTTGATGCAACTGCTGGGATTTAGGAAAAAGGCCTGATATATGATTAGTGACTTATAGCACAATTTTGGAAGAATACCTGTTTTAATCTATTGCAACAAGAAAGTCTACAACAGGCTGATTACCTGTACTTCATTCTTAAACAGTCATCAGTACAATCAGACACAATATTTTACAACCATACAGCACTCAATTTAGAACATTCTATAGCTCAAAAGATTCAGCAAAAATATTTTCCTATAATCTATAAACTCTTGGGAAGGCTCTGCTTTCTCTTCATGAAATATTGTATGCAGCAGAACTGACATTCATAAAGCTGGCAACTTGTCAAGAAAACTATAAATGAAATCATACTGTTGAATTGACCGTCCAGAATTTTAATCTTACATTTACAAAGAAAAGCCAATACTGAGTTCCAACCATTTAAATAGATACTTTCATGCAGTTTGGAGGATGCATGAGGAAAGTTATTTCAGCCCCTCCATCTACAGGTAGTTCTTGACTTATAACCATTTAGTGTCTATTCAAAGTTACAAAAGCACTGACAAAAATGATTTATAATTGGTCCTCATACAACCGCCACAACATTCCCACTGTCATTATCAACATTTGGGTGACCGTGTGTTCTAGCCCAGGGCATTTGAACCAGTGGTACGGGTACCACCTGTGGTACATTGGCACCTGGCAGGTGGTACGCGACCATCCTAGAAAAGTGGTAGCGGGGGAGGGGAATGAGCTGAACCGGTGGCAGCACCGCACAAGCCTGAGCGAGAGACGGCTGGAGCTGCAAGGCTGTCAGGGCTCAGCGGAAGCACCAGGATCAGTGCCTCTTTCCAGCTGATCGGCGCTTCTTCGGAGCTGTGAGGGCTCAGTGGAAGCGCCAGGATCAGCGCCAGGCTCCAGCTGGAAAGCAGCACTGATCCTGGCGCTTCTGCTGAGCCCAGAAGAAGCGCCGATCAGCTGGAATGTTGCAGCATCTCCAGGGTCTTGTGGTTTACATTCAGATGCTTGGCAACTGATTCATATTTATGATGGTCACAGTGTCCCAGGGTCATGTGAAGTGACCAAAACCTGCTGCAACCACCCAGCAGACGGGGGGAATAAAAACCAAACACCCCCCACCCCACCCCCACTGCCAATCCTGAACAGAAATGCTCACAACAATGAAAACCTTGGACAGGAGGAAGAGCGCCGCCGGGCGGGCGGGCAGGCGTCTTGCTCGGCTGTGGCTTGGAGGGCACTTTTTTCAGTGCCATTGTAACTTTGAACAGTCACTAAGCGAACTGTTGTAAGTCGAGGACTACCTATACTTTATCACTTTTTTCCTTTTTTTTTTTTTTTGGTCATCAAGTTTTTGACACCTTGCTAGGCGACTGGTGGTATTCAGATGTTGCCATATCCTAAAAGTGGTACAATGGGTGAAAAGGTTGAAAAGCCCTGTTCTAGCCCGCTTCTGAAAAAACTTGCCAAGCAAACTGCAGTCTCTGAAAATCAGACAATTGAATGAAAAAAACAAAGGACAAAATATAAATTACAACAGGAATATATGTAACTTTTTGGCCAGTGCATATATTTGGATTTTTTTTAGAGTGGGGGGAGGGGGAGTATCACAGCATTTTAACGAAATGTTTGCTAAGAGGTCTTGGTCAGTCATAGAATATACATTTGTCAAAAAGCGAAACTCTTTGTAACTAGGGTTGTATGTATTAGGCATCTGTAAATCTTACTGTTACCAGCCACCCTCCATAATACCCCCTGTCCCCGCTTCTTAGTGCCTGCCGATAGCACCTAACCCCCCCCCCCCGTGCTCAGTAGTGCCCACCCACAGCACTGCCTACTTGCCCATAGCTCTCATCTCCAGTCTAACTACCTGGGACTCCCACCTCTTCCTGTCAGTCATATAAGATTCTTGCTTAAACACCTGTGCAGTCCTACGGTTATTATGGCAACTGGGACTTCCATCACTAACTAATGCAATCACGTGGCATTGCACTCTACAACTGCATTGCTTAGCAATGAAAATTCCAGTAACCCAAGAACTGTCTGTAATTACAGTTTAGAATGTTAGAATTACTAGCTTAAATTATTTGATTTTTTTTCATTCGAAATCGAATACATCAGATAAAAGAAGCTGCTGCAGATTGCATCAAGGTTTTGTTTTGTTTATATTTATTTGTTTGCAATAAAGGTTTTAGTCTCAACTTGATTACTTAGTGCTGGAGTCTAATGTGTTAAGAGCAATACCCCAAAAAATTAGTTACTTTATCTCTATCTATAACTAAATGTTAGTAAAAAAAAAAAAAAAAAGATAAACTTCAGAGGAAAACCAAAAAATAATCCAAAAACAAAAAGAACCATTGGGTTTCTTATTTCCCCCATTTGTACATCTGCTAATTTACAACATTATAGACATTAAGCCCCCTTAGAAGCCCAACTGTAAATGATTTACCATGCTACATGATATATTGTATATATGGGAACTTTTCCTGTTTAAATTTGCTGAAATTTCTAGTTTACACACAGACATAGCACAAGCAAAAGAAATTTAAGCAAATTTAAGAAGGATGTTTCCCATGCATACACAATACCACATGCACCCTCCACAAGGCTGCTAAAAAATTACAAAGGCCTGACTCCATCTGAAGCCCTTGAAACTGCTAAACAAAGGCTAACCAGGCTAAGGAGACATACTAGAGAAGAAGAGGCCAAGAAGATAAGTGTCCTGTTCTCCAAATAACCATTCAAAGTGTACTCCCAGTTGCAGTGCAACAACACATTAACTGACAGTGCTGGAAAAACATAAGAAAGAAAGAGAAGACATAACACCAGTGCAAAGTGGCTACAGGACATGAGAATAGACAATAGCAATCTTCCAGAACAGGAACCAGTCAACATCACAGTAGTAGACAACAGTGGGTAAAGAACATGAAGAGCTGCACAGCACCTGGCCCGGGCATGATTCACACCTACTGGCTAAAGAAACTAACAACAACGCATGAATGCCTAGTAGCACAAATGAACCAGCTACCTAGCAGTAGTCTCCCACCCAGACTGGCCAACACAAGGAAGGATAGTACTGATCGTGAAAGAAGTGCCATGCAAGTCAAGACCCTGCATGGGATGTGCCATCGATAGACAGCTGACTTGGCTGACATTGGGAAAACCTACCAGTGACTGGAAAGGGCTAGGCTAAAAAATAGCATTGAAGCACTGATCCTAGCAGCACAACAACAAGCATTATGCACCAGATCCACAGAAACAGAGACCTGCCATACTAGATAGGACCCAAGGTGCAGACTATACAGAGAGGCCTCAGAGACAGTCCAACATGTAGTGTTTGGGTATATAACACAGGCAGAAACAGCACGCTTTAAATGATACAACCAAGTAGTTGGTATTATAAAGTATGTAGGAATATCTTCACAGTGTATGGGCTAGACCAGAGGACCCCAACCTTTTGGGCGCCAGGGACTGGTTACATGGAGAGGGGGACCAGAGGGGGTGTGGTTTTGTGTGCTGCCTGCATCCCGCGGATGGGGCTTTGCTTGTTTGTACGGACCAGTTGCTGGCATGCCACGGACAGGTACCGGTCCACGGACCGGGAGTTGGGGACCCCTGGGCTAGACCTTCCGTAGTCCAAAGGGAGATTCCACAGAGAGTCATGGAGAATAACAAGGCTAAGATCCTGTGGTACTTCCAGTACCATACAGGTAGGCAGGTACTGACCAACCAACAGATTTCATATTAGACAAGGACCAGAAGACAGCAGTGGTAATAGACGTAGCAGTGCCAAGTGACAGCAACATCAGGAAGGAATATGAGAAGCTGGCGAAGTACCAGGGCCTAAAAGGGAACTGGAGAGGATGTGAAAAGTAGAGCACTCAGGTCTGTGACTCTAAGGTTGGAATGGCTCCAACAGATCCCAGGAACAACATCAGAACTCTCTGTCCACAAGAGTGCAATGCTAGGAACAGTTAAGAGACTGCACAGAACCCTCGAACACCAGGCCTCTAGTAGAAACACCAGATTTAGGAAGTCACAGACCCCATAGCGTGAGAAGCAAATTTTTGTACTGCATGTCTTCCAAGTTCCCAATGAAATATTTAGGAATTGTATCTTTCTTCCAGTACTGAGCAAAATTTATTCTCACTGCTATAAGCATATATTTTATTAAATTATGATGTTTCTTATTGATTTTTGCTGAGATTATACCTAATTTAAGAAGTTGTGGTTTCATTTTAAATTTAAATTCTAATTTTCTGCATTGTACATGATTACCTTTGGGGTATTGCTTCTTTTTTTTATGGCATTTCCAACTCTTATTACTGTATGATATGTCTAGCTTAGATAATATTAATGGAGTTGTGTAGCACTTTGTAGAACATTTTATATCAATTTTCCTTTTAAATTATAACTTGAAGTACATTTTATAGATTTGGTCCATAATTCTTCCCATTGTCATATTGTAAGTATTTCTTTAAAATTTGCATCCATTTTATCATATAGTTTTTATGTTTTATTTATTATATCTAACTAAAGTTTACATATGTGCCCTACCAGGTGATTTTGATTTGATCCCCTAATTTTGTCTTTTTTCTTAATAGCTCTTCTTTGTTTTGATCCAATTGTTCAATAAAACAGGTATGAATAACACTGCCATTTACACTTCTGTGTTGTGTAAGCCAGTCAGCATTATGTTCTCTATCTAATTCTAGTTCTGAAACTTGCTTGGATTTTTGTACATTAAGTCTGTAAAGTAGTCTTCCTTGTATCTTTGGAACATTAAAATAGGCCTTTACTAAATTCTCTTGGTTGGTCTTTAGCCAATGTTTCTGAATAATCATGGGACATCTGTTCTTTTGTTGAATTCATCAGTGCTATCCAGAGCCAAGTTCAGCTACAGGCCCCAATTCCCCCCCCCTTTTTCCAGTTGAGAGATTTGAGTAAACTACAGATGCTCACTGTTATGCAAACTAATTCATATTCAGCAAGTATGTTATTTTCAAAGAAACTGTATAATGTGCTTTCCTCTGCAACTGCAAATGAAGAAAGCTGAACCAAATATTTTAGTTCAGTTATTCAAATGCTGGTTCCTTAAGTACAAGTGATAAAGGAGGCATTAGTTCTTTAACGGATCACAATAAATTCTAGCATTTTCATAATAATAACAACTGAAGTCAATAATAATAATAATAATAACAACAACTACTACTGCTGAAGTCAAGAAAAAGATTAGAGGTGAATACATCAAGAGAATGAAGATCTTAAAGTCCACTCAACGGAGGAATACCATCAAAGCAATCAATATCTGGACAATTCCAATCATTAGATACACAGCTGGAATAGTGGCTTGGACTCAAGCAGAACTAAAAGCAATGGATAAGAAGACCAGAAAAATAATGACAATGAATCATGCCCTTCATCCTTGCAGCAATATTGACAGACTACCTACCAAGGCAAATAGGTGGGCATGGAATGCTGCAAGTACATCAGATAGTTGAAGAAGAAGAAAGGGCTTTGAAAGAATATCTGAAGGACAATGAAAAAGATGCACTGAAGTTAGTATACTGGGAAGGCTTACTGATTACAGGAGAGATTAAGTTGCCTATAAGAAAGACCAAATGAAGAATCGAATGAAAGCATGGGAAGATAAAGCTAACTACATGGCCAGCACAGCAGGGAAAGCAGATAATAAGACCTGGCAATGGCTAAGTGCAGGGAAGTTGAAAGAGACCAAGGGACTAATTCTGGCTGCACAAGACCAACCTTAAGAATTGAGAAGACAGCAACAGACAGTAAGTGTTGCCTATGCAAAGAAGCCAAAGATAGGTAAGCTGCTACAAGATCGCACAGACTAACTAAAAGCAACAGCATGACAAAATAGCAACTATGGTGCACTGGAAAATCTGCAAGAAATATCATTTGCCTGAAAACAAAAACTGGTGAACCATAAAATAGAGAAAGTCATAGAAAATGAAGAAGCTAAATTGATCTGGGACTTTAGAGTTCAAACAGAAGGCACCTGCCACATAACACCCCAGACTTAACAATTGTCATTAAAAAAGACAAAAAAAGTCTGGATAATGGATGTGACAGTGCCTGGAGACCGCAGAATAGAAGAGAACCTACACATAGAAATAGAACGACTGTGGCAAAAGCAAACAAAGGTAGTACCAATAGTCATAGGGCCTTGGGTGCAATCCCAAAACAACTGAAGCATCACTTGAACACCATTGGCATTGCCAAATTCGCCATCCGTCAATTGCGAAAGGCAGCTCTACTTGGAATAGCTTCTGAGTCAGTCCCTGTCCTTTGGAATCATTCTGTCCCAGGCATAAAGTGGACCCCAAACCTGCACACTTTTAGGAGTATGGTTATGTCCTGACTTTTTCCCCAGGTTTTGGGGTTACAATGAATAGAGTTCTAGTGGATAAAATTGTAGAGGTTTTCAGTTCTGTCATTTTATTGTTTACTATGTTTTAATGAGCTATCTATTTTATATTAATTCATTATGGTTTTTGAGTCTGAGTTTGCCTTATCAATGCATGTCTAAATAAAGTAAGATCTTGTAAGATCAGAATACTCAACTCACATCAGCAACTCATTACAGAAACAGATACTTCATGAAACCAACACTATGGGAAAATGTATTTTGGGGTTTTCCCCCCCCCTGAACCTTGCACCTTTGGACTAGGGAAAAAGTACCCCTGAACTTCAGAATGGAGGGGTAAGATATTAAAAAGTATATGAAGAAAGAGAACTATTAGAGGAAGTTATAAATAACTATAGCAGAACATTAGGAAAATATTTATATTTATATTTTGCATTTGTAGACTGCACATTTCCCTCAAAAGGGGACTTTGTGCAGTATACAGTACAATATCACATATAAAAGGTATATAAAATTAAAGTTAAAATATTGAAGTTAATTTAGGATTAACATTTTTAAAATTATAAAATTATGAAAATTTCAAAGAAACAAAATATTTCCAAGAAGACAATTTAACGTTGTTAAAATTGGTTAATAAAGATGGAGGGAAGACTCTCATGGTACCAACCACCCCAGGACTGTATTATCCTTTGTACCCCCATGCAATGCTGCAAAGCCATGTTTTGAACCCTTTTCAGAAGATCAGGAGAATTGGGGCCCACCTTATCTCTGGGGGGGAAGAATATTCCATAGTACAGGGGCAATGGCATAGAAGCTCTCTTCCTAGACTCCACCAATCAGAATACTTTGACTGATGGGGTCTGCAACATATCTTCCCTGCCTGATTGGGCTGATGTGATGAGGCCGAGCTCCACAGGTAGCCTGGCCCCATGCCATGTAGGCCATGACCAACACCTTAGATGGACTGGAAGCAAATTGGCACCCAGTGTAAGTTCACAAAACAACAGAGTGAATGTGCCATTCTTTGGGTACCCAGTATGGTTTGTGTGGCTGCACTCTGCACCAGTTGAAGCTTCAAGGATAGTCCCATGTAGATCCTGTTGGAATAGTCCATTCAGGAGATGACCAGGGTATGAGTGACCAAGCTATTTTAGAACAGTGACCAAATTAATATTAGAAAAGCACATGTTTAAAGTACTATAGCTATTTGTGAGATACTTTTTTGGGGGGGGAGGGGAGGGGAGGTTCCTTCAAATCAAGATTGATTTTTGGTGACTGCTTGGATAAATCCCTGCAGTTTTCTTGGCAAGATTTCATAAATGGTTTGCCATTGAATTCCTCCTGTGGCTGAGAGTGAGTCACTGGTCCAAGATCATTCAACTGAATTTGTGTCTAAGTGGGACTAGACAGTTCAAAATTACAATGGCAATGAACAAGGAGAGTTACAACTAGTCTTCTAAACTGTGGCCACCGCACCATCCCCAGTCAAATGAACATGATTTGGACACTTGGCAACAGACTCGCAGTTATGACAGTGACAATGTCCCTCGATCACATGATTACCATTTGTGACTTTCCCTACTGGTTTCTGACAAGCAAAGTCAATGGGAAAGTCAGCAGAAAGTCACAAATGGAGATCATATGACATTGCACTTAACAACTGTTCAGGATTCACTTAATGATCATAACTGAAACAACCAGAACTACTATTGTAAGTCAATGCAGTCACATGGCATCATGGCCTTACAACCACGTCAATTAGAGATGTAGTTCCCAGTCCCAATTACTGTTGTTAACCAAGGACTTCTTCTACTGCTATAATTCTTTCAATTTATCATTTCTGGGCTAGTTTTTTTGTGAAAATTTCTTCACATACTAATACTGCTTTGATAGAAACAACAGCAGACAGAGAGTGAATTGTCAGTCATGCTTTTTTAAATTACATAAATAGAATAAATTGGAATAAACTAGATTAGATTCCTTATATTTCTTTTATAGAGGCCATTTAAATCAACTGTTTTGTCAGATGAACAGATGTAGAGTAGTACAGAGTACTGTAACTATCTGCCCTGCAGAAGAACTTGTACCACTGTTAAGCTTTGTATGCAGAGGTGGGAGAGAGAATATATATACCAATCTCCATATATATGGTTTTTACAATTTAATCTATTACCACAGTATAAGGGGGTTGTGTATGTGTGTGCATATAAATTATTTGGTTTTTTATTAAAAAAACTCTGGATGGCTTATAGGGAAAAAAAACATCAATACAAAATCCAATAAACTGCCACCCACGGCTTATGACAATTGAAACAATCACTTGATGGGCTTCACATCACCCTGGTCTGTTGGCAAAACCATGTCTTCAGGGCTTGGTTTCTACATCTACAATATCTAATATATTTACAGACTAAAATACCAAATATTCCCAAACACACAGTTCTCTTCCTTTTAATCAACATAATTACTTCTAGTAAAATTGTTTTTAATTTGAATTTATTTGGCATATATATAATTTACTGTTCACCAACCTATCAATTACTTGGTTTGGCTTCTTGTATTGGATAATATAATTCATAAAATTTATAGCATTTTATTTAGTCTTCAAACAGGATATTGAGAATACAATTCAAGGCTCAGTACAAGATATATTATTCTCCTTCAGTACAAACATAACTAAATCATTAGCAAATGGTCATGCTATTTTTGCTTACATTGTATATTTCCTCTTTTAACATTTCCTGTGTTTGCATGACATTCTGAAAAGAAACTAAGCTATGGTAGAGAACCAAATCTTGCACACACACAAAAATGGAACTAGAATCAATCTGGTTGCTCTGAGCTAATTTGTGAAGGCAACAATCACTGGGGTTTGGTCCTGTGGCAAATCTGGTGGCAAGCTGTTTCAAACTAGTATCATCTAAAATGTTAATATTGGAAAAAGGTTATCTGAGCCATACAGTATTATAAATTGTCAAATGAAAATATGTATTATTAATTGACAACCTTTGAATTATTCTGAAATAGTCCTATAGTCTTATTGCACCTTTTTCTTCTTTTCCCATGCCCCAAGTTTATCCAAGTTTAAGAAAAAAAAATGTATCCCAAAAATACATAAAATAAGTATATGCTGTGCTTTTTTTAACTTTCTGGTCCTAAATTTTCTGCTTTTGGCCAAATCTACCTGCATATAGTCCTTAATACATATGGGTTCTAAACCAAGAGAGTTATTTACTACTGTTTTGACCTTGACAGTCACTATGGTTTCCTTTGAGAATGTTTTCTGTTTGAGGTAGCTGTTATGGTACTATAATTAAGTATAGCAGGACTGAAGGACAAATAGCCTTTACTTGTAAAAGTTACTCCATAATGAAATAAAGTAAAATTCCATATTTCTGTATCTACTCCTCATAACGTATTTGGTGATGAATAACAGGGAGACAACTGGCAATATCTGATTAGTCGTGTGACTGCAGTGCTTTCAATATTTGACGTACATGTATACAATATTAAAAAAATAAAAGCTCCTAACAACTTATCACAGCTTAAAAAAACCAGAAAAAATAAAGTGATCTGGATCATAATTTTTGAGATCTCAAAGGATAAGAAATTATGTGTCTTCACATTATTATTGCCAAAGAAGATGAAAGATAAGTATAAGTAAAAAACTAAACCCAATTTTCACCCCGACAATGTAGTGGCTAGATATTGCTGATGTTAACAGAAGATATAGTGGATTACTGTAGGGGTCCCCAACCCCTGGGGCCGTAGCCCATTCAGAACTGGGCCACACAAGTGACAGGCGAACGTGTGCGTGAGGCTCCATTTGCGCACGGGGTGGGCACTCGTGTGCGAACAAAGCTCTGTTTTGCACAAATGGAACTTCATATGTATGCACAAGTGCCTGCCACTCATACAAATGGAGCTTCACATGTGCCTGCTGCTCACACAGAACCATTATCCCCCTTCCCCCTTTCAGTCTGTAAAGCCATATATGTTGGGGACCACTCCATTACTGCGTTATGTATAAGATCTTTGCAAAGTTCTAAATCACCTTTTAATTAATCAAGCACAGCTCAATAATTAATTTCTTAGTCTTATTTAATATAAAGTCCAAAAGAGGTATTCCCAAACATTGAAGCAGAATGAGGCAAACAATCCTGCTCCACTTTTTCTTCCCATGTTCTATTTTGTTAATGCATGTAACCTACTGAAAATATTTATATTTCTGAATCTCAAGTTTATTGTGGTCTCCATTAATTAGGAAAACGATATCAGGTGAGTTCATTTATATAGTATCAGATTGAAATGATTGCAGTGTTTGGTGGTATTAACAAGCAGGAAACCATCAAAAGGACCCTTTTTGTGCACAACAGAGAGATTGGAAGCAAGAATTAAAACATTTACTGCTCTTAGAATGCCAGTCTTATTATTGTGTAACTTCATAGGCCTGCAGCTCAACAGCTTACAAGCCTAAAGGGCCTTTGCTCATGTATTTTTATAAGCAGCCACTTAAAGCATAAATTGAAAGAAATTACAAGCACCTCATAGCAAGTACATAGAAACAATAGTGAGTATTACCCAATAACAGAACTCTGCTCTCAAATGTTATATTGAAATTAGAAGTTTATTTTAGCCTATGGAAAGAGAAAAGAATTAACATCAAAGTTGCTGATTTGAAAGGTTTCATCTGTAAATAACATTGCATATATATTTACCCTTGTATAAATTACAATCAAAATTTTGTTAGCATGTTTACAAGTCTGATGTGGAATTTATTCTAAAGTGAAATAGCTCCATCTATTACTTTTAGGAGTAAAGGTCAAGTACAGTATATCCCTTTACTGAGTAAAAGTTACATAGGCTTGACTGTTTGTCTGCAAATATTCCATAACTAGGAATGCCATCTCTTGTACACAATACAAGCTATTTAAAAAGTATTGCTAGTATAAAGTTGCTTACTGCTCTTTAGTTTTGCAGATCAAGCTCTACTTCAAATAAAAATGCATACCCTGTCTTGTATTAGTAATACAACTACAATTTGAAAGTTAATTAAATATTGAAAATTGACTAAAAAAATAAATGATACTTTCCCTACAGCCCCTTGTAGAAACTATTTGCAGTAAACATTACCGTAGAACAATAATATATACCAGATATGCATTTATATAAGAAAGGCCTATGTGAAAAGATAGGTTTTGTGTCAATTTTATATGCCACTTTGAAAATAATTGAATCTTACAATCATTTTTGAAGGAGTGCTGCATTTTATGTCTTCTACCTAAAAATGTGTCATTTTAACTGAATGGCATGCACTTCCTGCTTGTAATGAAAATACAATTTATTTATATATCCTAATTTAAACCAACCTCCATGAGATGAGAATATGAGAGCTGAAAAAATGTGAACGTATTAATAATCCAATAGATAACAAGCACTTTTTCAACTTGTTTCAAACTTCTATTGCCTCAGAGTCTTGTCCCAATTGTGTACTGAGGCAGAACATAGAAATGTGTTCTATCATATATCAATGGAACTATTTTTCCTTATGCTGAAACATTTCCATCATATTTCAGAATAAATTATTAGTTTTACAATTCTTTGAAATATTTAGCCAGTCCAAGAAATACGTGCTTTATAATTAGGATTCAAGTGCAGTCTTACGAGTTCAGCTCTCTATCCAGGAAGTAATAGTGCACCTCAGATACTAATGTTTCTACTTCTGATTTAGTAAGTAGGCATAACTTTCTGAGCTTTAATGTTCAATCCATCAAGTTCTTGTTTGAGAGGTGTATGTGTGTGGATGTTGCATATACATGACATTTACTCTAGCAAAGTATCCTGATAAAAGGGGAATAAATTGATGTATTTATTTATGGGACTGCCCATCTCACATTAAGTGATTCTAGGCAACATACAAGGATTAAAAGTACATACAACCTTTGGGATTGAAGGATAACACCCTGGTCACACAAACCCCAACCCCAAAACAAAACAAAAAACAAAAAACCACTAATAGTAATGACCTCACCTAAACCTCTGACCCTGGGGAAATAGGCAGGATTTCAATGCCTTACTAAAGGCTAACAGGCCATCTGAAGCTCTGATGGGATGCAGGCATTGCTACGAAGAAAGCTATAAGATGACATTCTTTAAGTGAAGGGACCAGAAATATACCCTCTCCTAGGTCTGATGGGAAGAGCAAAGGCGGTTGTCCCCCAAATAGCTTGGTCCCATGCCATGTACAACTTTATAGGTGATACCTGCACAAGAAGCCTATTAGGAGCCAAAGCAGCTTGTGGAACAGCAGTGTACATGAATGTAACAAGAAACCTCCCCAATTGCCCATTCTGGACCAACTGCAACTTCTGAGCGCTCTTCAACACAGCTCTATCTAGAGCACTGGTCCCCAATCTTTATGGCTTGGCGGCCTGGGGGGGGGGGAAGAGGGAAGTGACCCACTGCTCAAGTGACCTGGGGGTTGGGGACCCCTGATCTAGAGCATGTTACTGTGATCCAAATGGTAGGTAACTAAGGCATAAATTACCTTGGGATCTAGAGATTCTCTCTTCCTATCCAGGACTTCCCTCTCCTCATAGAACATCACTAGTGCTTCACTGAGAGGAGGGATCCTCTTATTGATTTTCATAAACCACAACTGATAAATGACAAGAAAATAAAGAACTGGCAAATATTGTCTTTATCCTTTCTGATGGCAGAAGTGTTTGGTGAGCGCAGTACCATTTAAGGAACGCTTTTATTGGGCAGGAAGGAAGATGACTGCATTGAAAATTGAACTGAACTAGCTGAAAATCTGATCTACATTACCACACTTACACTATCAGTAATAATAGTCTCAAATACTGTATAGATTATTTTTTTAAAAGCTCTATTTCAGATATATCCATTTAAAAGCATCTATATCAATATAGATTGCTTTAACTTTTCTTACTGAAAAGAATGTACACGGAATGTACACTACTCAGAGTCATTTGTAATTACTACCACATATAAGCCTAATTTATTTATTGTATGTTTATGTATGTCCATGTCTCTCTCTCTCTCTCTGTGTGTGTGTGTGTACACTAAAACAACTGGATTTCAAAAAAAAAAAAAAGCAACTGCTCAGAATGTAACTAATAAACAACCTGGAGATTTAAAATATATTGCAGGTTAAAGGCAATTTATGTCCTGTTCACTTTCTGAAATACTGAAAATAAGAAGAACTGAATGTGTAGAAGAACAACAACACTTTCTGGTACTGTGTCATGCAGTTCTTATTACTTATGTTGGTCAGAGACAGAGGAAGTGAAAGGGAAGGGAAAGACTATGATGCAAGAAGTTAGCGCAAAGAAGCAATTCATACTTCCAAACTTGGCTGAAAGTCACATGTGCTTTTCTGTGCTCAGAGTACTAAATTTCTATGCAGGAAGAGGTGGTGGAGGATGTGCAAGGATGAATCTCTTTCCTCTGCTTCCTCTAACATGCTGAGAAAAGCTGTATTCAAAATACACAGTGGATAACTAGTATATTTGCCTTCAAAGCAAGCAGTATATAGCTGAAATGTAGAAAGCACCTTTCTAAAACCATATATACGAATCTCTTGTGAAAATGCCCATGCTGAAAAACAGTCAAATATGCTTGAATGTACCATTATAAAAAGTAATCTAAAAGGCAAATATTATCTAGAAATTGTGGAAAGTCACTTTGCTTTGAAAACTATTATTATTAATAGTAGCCTCATATAGTAGTACTAAGTGTAGGGGTTGCTCCTGCGCCATATGAATAAATCACACTTTAAAATTTGATGCTCAACACAATTACTCGTGCGCAACACTATTGCATTAGGAAACATGCAAATAAAGTATGAAGTACAGCAATGGAATAGAAGCAAAGTGAGGTCAGTAATCAAATTAAACACAAATATGAAGCAAGAGTCATAGAGTTAAGCTAAATAAACTAGTAAGAGATACTGCTTAACTATTTTTGTGTGACTTAAATCAAGTCACAGCAAGAGTTCTGAAACATTAATGTTCTTATTTAAATGGGAGAGAGAAGATTTTGTACTGCTAAAACATTCACGAACCATGAAACTGTAGACCAACCTTTCCTAATTAACATTTTCCCATTATGGCTTTAACTCCCCAAAGTATCAGCAATGATCAAACCCCTTGAGAAATTTTTGGGTTTAAAAACCATAGATCTGGAGGTACCAAGGTCGGAGAAAGCTGCTTTCCAGTATTCAAGCAATAATTGAAATGGCTTTGCATTAATTTTTCTCTCCATACTCCAAATCCAGTGTAAAATTGGTTAAAAGAAAAAATACAGAGGCTTCCTTTTCCCCAAATTATCTCAGAAGAGGCTCATAAAGTGATGAAATGTTTCATTTCTATTTTCACATTTATACATTAAAGATGTGTTGCTATTTATTTTGCATACTGTTAGTATTGATTTGGATCCAATAATACTCCGTGCAAGTAGAAAATCATTTTCATACATTCCGTGTCGATCAATTCTGCTCTTCTATAACATATCTCAGGTTCTAAATACTTACCCTTATATTATACCTAATTCTACACATATAAGGGAGAGGAATTAGTAGAGCAGGCGTGAGCAATTACTTTTCCCAAGGGGCCACATGAGAAGCTGGGACTGTTGTGAAGGCCACCACTGTGGGCTGGACAAGGGGAGTTAAAGAGCTGGATGTGGCCCATAGCCCATAAAGCGCTCTGTAGTACAGAATATGTATAGCTAAACTGTTTAGTTCTTTGTAGTCTGTGAGCTTAGTTATTTTCTTGCAGATGTTACTTTATCCAGGTAGATAACATCATCAGTATGAGAGGGCATATATAAATGGACTTTATCTCCATGTGTCTATTGATAACTGATTTCTCCGAGTACCAAAGTTTCCAGAAATTCACTAACATTATTGGATTTGGATTGATTTATAATGTTAACAGTTTACCAGCTGAAATTGTAGCTAAGTCAGTTGCGAAACTGTTACCATACCATTCAAAAGATACAATCAAAAACCTAGGAAGGAAACAAACAGCCTAGTATGTATTCCCCCCTTCCCCAGCAGCCAACACCCAATAAAGCAGGAAACAGCACCAGATGAACAACCAGGGAAGAAACAATTACCTAATAAAGGAACCATCAAGGAGGTAACCATATCCCCACCAAGACTGGCAGGTTAAACCACTATATGTAAAGAATCAAAAAAGCCCAGTCTCCTTTGCACTAATAATGTTACCTAGCTAGGTTATGAAATGTCTGCAAAAAAAGAAAAGAAAAAAGCAGCCCAGCTCAGAAAGCACCAAGATCTGAATGGAGAGGAAATAGGAAGTTTCACTGCGTGATATGGCTGCTGAATATTGGTTATAGGTCAACATTTAAATTCTAAACCCTGCTACAGTTCTGCATCTTGGCTTTATGGAAATTAATTTTACTGTTCTTATCCTTATCTACATCATTACCTACACAATTAAAATTCATGTTCATGTAACAAAAAGTTTACCCAAAGTATCTCAATTTCATTTATAAAAGATTTTAAATTGTACCATCACAGTAACTACAAAAACATGAAGAGTTATTGTGTCTTACCAACTGAAATTCTCTGCGTCTGTCATAAGCATGCTGGATACCACTATCTGCCCACAACGCTCTTACTGTTGGAAGGTACTGTAAGAAAGTATGGGTTTGCACCATCCCTTGCACCACTTCTGAACGAGTATCAAAGGCCATCATCTTGTTACCATTTGTTTGATTAGCAGGATTTCCCCATGGAATATGAAGTTTCTCACGAGCATCCACAAGGACTCTGACACCTTCAACAAAATTGAAACTATGTGTTAGGTTCCAAATACAGTTGCATTAATCTTAATAATTGGTTACTCTCAAAACACAAAACATGACCCATGTGTACAAACATATTCGCACCCAAAATGTAAGAAACTACATGGAAAAACATATATGCAGACTATAAACAGGTAACAATCCCAAATCCACTATAGTAACCTGAACCAGGTTACATACATTGATTTCCTTTTATTTCACCTGCCCTTGAACATATAATAAATACTACTAAAACTTTTTTAAATAATAAAGAAGTCAATTTCTCAAAGTATGATTATGAATTCTTTCTTTAAATTATGAGTGATGGCTGCTCTAAGCCTAAATTGAAATCTATACATTTAGCATCCTGATTCAAGCAAATTTGGAATCACATTTTATAAATTTTAATTTTCTAGTAAAAGGTTTAGTATCAATCATTATTTATTTCCATATATGCAATTCCATTTAAAGTAGCTAAAATTAATTACATGCTTCTGGGAGTTCTACTATATTCAACTCAGCAGCTTTACATCTCATAAGCAAGCAGAGAAATAGCTGCAGCAAACAGGAGAAAATGATAAAATATAGATTAACCATTCTCATATATGTCAAAATTTAAATGATTTTAAGATGCAACAAGAATGTGATTAAATGCATTGGATTTATTTAAAACACAAATAAATGTGACTACATTTTAAACAACTGTTTTGATGTTTAAATACCTAAGAAATATTTAAAAATAAAAATTTAAAAAGCAAAATGTGTATTAATTGGTTCAAGACTGAATGCAATATTGACGTACTGCATAGGCTAAGAGACCAAACTATATAATTAAAAAGTTCTTGTTCCACCATTGTCAGAGACTTGTTAGACGACAGTCTTATATTAGCACATCTCTTTTGCTAAAGGTCACCACCTGTATTAGGATAATACATTGTATGTATTATATATTATATTATTAAATATTATATTAATATTTATATATAAAATGTATTATATATTTTATGCATGTAAATTAATATTTATTAATGTTATCAATATATCAGGGTTATAAAACCCAATCCACTTTGTATAATTCACAGTACGGTATTATATAAAGGCTGATATAATCATTATCTATCATATGATACTGTCATAAAGCATAAAACATGTCTAAGACCACAACAACCAAGAACAAATTATTTTCTGGTTTGAATGTATTATCAATATTTTTTTATCCACAAGACCCAGTGTTGGACAAGGACAGGGAGACCCAAGTCCAACTCTATTTTCAATCACTAGGTAATCTGGGATGATTCACTCTCTTAGGCCAAACTATGTTGCACAGTTGCAGCGGGAAATTGGAAAAGGGAGTAATGCTGCCTTGAGCTCCTGGAAAGGTGGATATAAATCTAAACAATAAAATTAAAGGAAATGTCTTGATTTTTATAGCAAAACATATTCTGTTTTTGTTACACATTTTACTGTGTTTATTAGATATACAAGAAAGTTTGAGAATGTTTGTTTTTAGTGTATCCAATAATTTAGAATAGCAATTAGCAGTTGAGGCTTTATGTATAATTTTGAGAAAGTACATGTAAACTTATTTACCAAGAAATACCATATACTGCTGACAAGCATGAAAAAATATTAAAAAAACTTTTTTTTGAATGGCGTTCAACTTTTTAGTGATGGAGTGTAAATTACAACAGATACTTTGTATTATAGTGTACTCTTCTATTAGCGTCTTTTGTAAGAAACTGTAACAGTGGCTTTAATACTCCAATATGTATGTAACAAAACTAAGTACTTTAGTTGCATTTCCATTTCATTCACTGAAAAATGATTTTTAGTTTATTCATTCTATAAGCCATCTTTGAAACCAAACTCTATATTTAAGCTAGTTTAGATCTTAAAACAGCCACAGAATGGAAACAAATACAATTCATATATTTGAAATTGGTTTTACCTTCATTTCCTAATAACTAAATATGAAAATGATATCTATTATAGTTTTCAGTGTCAAATAATATCTATTTAAGCTACAATCTTAAATTGTAGTACAATATATTATCACATATTTCCAGATTTTTAAGACATGGTGCGTATAAGAAAACAAATTAGCTGATATTTAAAGTTGTTTATATTTTTTTGCATGGTATTAAAAGACAAGAAATATATTTGCTGTTTGAAAAGTTCCAAATTTATTTCTATGAATTGTTACTGCATGATTAGAACTAAAGCCTCCACTAGTGCCATGCTCACCATTCTCTCATTGGTTTAACCAGCAAGTGCTTAACCCCTACCTCTCCCTCCAAAATCCCTTTTCACAGTTTCACAGCATCATGTAAAAATAGAAACGGTTATCTCCATGATTACAACTTGCAACAAGAATTCAGTTGGATTTATTTGAAAATGCAATATATCTTTGCATTCAACTAGGCATTCAACAACTCTTTTCATATGACAATGCATAAGAAATATTTTTAAAAGCAAAATGCGTACTTTGCACAATATTGGTTTAAAATGACATACGGGTATAGATGAATACATCCATTATATATTGCTACTATAAATTTTCATCACATTCTCTGGAAACTGACCTCCTTAACATTTCCCCATGTCCAAATTCAAGCTGCCTTAGAGTTAGACTCTGTCATTTCAACAACCACCTCTCAGAGACAAATAACGTGCAGTCCACATTAGTTTTGTGATCACAATAGCAACGCCTCCAAACCTATACATAATTTATTCCACACATATATCCCTCAGTCTCTGGGCTCCCTCCATCAGCCTCAGTGCAAAATGCAAACGACTGTTGCAACTTTTACAGAAACAAGGCTGTGTGACACAAAGGCTATCCGAAACGCAACCCCGTTAGCCACCGAGGACGACGACGACGCCTTTCGGGGCACAAAGGACGATTCTGACACACACCCCGAGGCCTGCTTCAACAGCTCCCGCATCTCTAGCTCAGGCAAAGGCCCCCGTCGAGGCCACATCCGCCAGACAGGACGCCAATTTCGCCAAAGTGCCTCTTCCTCGCTCCGACCCTTTTTTCCAAAAACTGAGGCGAGGACGGGGGCACCTGCCCTCGCTGTTGCCCCCCCTCCCTCGGACGCTACCCCAGCCCGGAGCCCATCTCCTCACAGCCCACTTTCCCCCCTCCCACCATCCGCCACAGGTTTCCCTCTCGAGGGTCCTCTAAAGTGCTACCGCCGAACGGAATCGAAACGAGACTAAAAGTGTGTCGGGCGGAAGGTGGCCGACTCAGCCATGCTTTTAGTAAGGGGGGGGGGGGGAAAGGCGTGACTTTTTTTTTTTGGCGGCCGTGCCCGCGCATATCTCCTTCACGCGGGGCTTCGGGCGTTGCAACGGCTTCTCTCCCAACGCCGGGGCTTCTTCGGCAGCCCCTCGCTTTTGGTCTTTCTCTCCCGAGGCCGCCTCTCTTCTCGGGGCTTCGTCCCCCAACCGACCGACCGCAGCCGCCCCGCTGCCAGTTGCACCTCCGACGGAATCGCTTCAGCCCGCCCGCCTGCCTGCCTCCCTCTCCTTTGCAGCCCCCCAACCGTACCCTTGATGACGTTGCTATAGATGGTGGCGCGGAATTCCTCCCGGGCTGGCCGGTCCCAGTCCTGCCCGTGAATGATGCGCATCTGCTTGAGGAAGGTACTCTTGCCGCTTTCGCCCGCGCCCAGCAAAAGGATCTTGACGAGCCGCTTGACATAGGTTTTCTCGCGGTAGAGGCACTTATCGATCTCTTTAGACCGCCGCTGCTGTTCGGCCTCGGTGCTATTCAGCATGCAGCCGGGGAAGCAGCCCGACAGCGAGGACCGCGACGGCAGGAAATCCGCCATCTTAGCGAGCACTGCCAGCCAGGGAGCGGCCGCAGCGGCCCTGCACCGCTCTGCGCCTGCGTGGAACCTGGGTCGCTGGCTCAGGCCCCGCCCTCTCCGATTGCCCCTATGACAGGAGACGCCGCTCAGAGAGCGTAGCGTCAAGAATGCCCAATCAAAGATTCATCCTGCTTACACGTGGTACCTGCTTCTTGTCTTCTAAATTGGCTGGCCCCGCCCCTGTGTCTAGCACGTGATCCTATCATCTGGTCTGTGTATTCGGAATTTCCCCTTCTTCGGATTTGTCACGTGACAGTTTTTTTAAGGGACTGATTTATTAAAAAGAAAAGGGCTCGAACTTTTTGTTGGGGTGCATCGGATGTTTTGCCCTGTCGAGCTGTTGCCTCATTATGATCCTCGATGGATCTTGCGTTTATATTTGCCCCTGTTAGGATGCCTATCCAGAATTTATGACATATTAGCTAACTTAAGGTGTACCTTTCGCCCCACTTCAGTATAAAGTAACATTCCAAAACATTTGAACAACCATCATCCTAATCAGATGCAGCAATGCCAACCAACAGGCATCAAATGGCCTGGTAAGTTAGGAATTCTGCAGTCTTTGTGCCATAATCAAAGTATTCATTCATAAACGTGATCTCTTCTCATTCATGCTATTCACTTTCTTCTGGGTTGCTCCTATCAACATCCTAAAATCTGTATTCCAATAGTCCTAAAATCTGCCTGTTGCTTCAGGTGATGGGTGGGGTGGAGAGGGGGCAAGGCCTGAATGGTGACTGCTGGTTCCCTTGGTACTTAGTTCAGTTGCCTGCCCAGCCACCCACAACATCTGTGTCTCAGAAGTTCCTCTGAAAATAATAATAAAAAAGTCAAGTTGTTAGCCAAGACAATGTGATCAAAGCTCAACAGTTGCACATGAAAAACAGGCAGAGCTTCATTTGCACTGTTGTGGCTGCCACCCAGATTTTTTTTTATTGTATCTTGTGGACTCCCTAGCTAAAGCTTTTGTAGCTTGTGGGTGGGAGGAGTAGCACACAGCAGTACAACACACAAAACGGGAAAGCAAGCAATCCAAACTTAGGGCAGATGGGTAGGCCAAGTTAAATAGTGTATGGCAGTGTCGACAACAGGTTGGAGGGTAGCAGTGTATTCTTTTGGGCTGCTCTTAACATGTTGAGAAAAGATGAGTGTTGCCCTTATTGTATACAAATCATTCTGGTTGTATTCATGCAAGCTTGATTAGAAACTTAGATTAGTAAATGCACACATTGGGCCATTCTATCTTTTAATTGGAATTCTCGCATAGATCATCAATGACCAGACTAAACCCTTCCAGATTATCTTGGGCTTCAACTCCTAGGATTCTAATCCTAAATGAGGGTATTTTCTGGTGCTACGGTATAGCCCCTTCAGAATGTTTTCAAATAGCAGTCAGGAGTTTCAAACACTTATATGAACATTGAGAAGAAAAAATCATTTATATAAATTGTGTACTTTGCCTTTTATTGAATACTTAGAATAGCATCTGAAACTCTGCGCAAAGTAATTATTTGTCTATGCAATTTTACACAGAGAAAGTCTTCTTTCTTAAAACCAGTTCCTAAACAGTAGACTCCATGTAAAATAGGAAATAGATTCTTAAGAAACAGAAGATACAAATGTGGGAATAGAGCAGGTGTTTGAAACATGGTTAGTCTTGACTGCCAATGCTTTCAGAGGCAATTAAGAGCAAAAAAAAAAAAAGATGACAGGTTCCCTTCCTTCTACTGCCTCTGCTCTTTCAGTCAGCCTATTGCAAAGTAACATCATTTTTTCTTAAAAAATCCAAATGGTCCAATGATACATTATGCATGGAGTACTCTGTTTAAATACTATGTTGTGTCCAAATAAATAATCTAGAGTATAGATTAATACGATGGCCTGATTCATATAACATTGTAAGACAATGGCTAAATTCCCCAGGATATTAAACTACAAAGTATCCAAAATGATTTTACTGTTACCTAAGTTGTTTTGTGAATTCAGCTGTTTATTATAACATATTCTTTTATATCTTAATTTTCTTCATCAATTAAATGGAATATATCCTAAGAGGGGAGGATTAGAGTGGCCTGAACTGTACCTCTTTGCTGTCATTTTGTGGTTGTCCAGATTGATAACTTAATTCCCAGGTTTAGGAGAGGGGACATGGAATAGGAAAAGTCAGAAGAGAATTATATGTAGGAAGTGCAAAGAACAATAATTATCTATAAAGAGTATCATCAAACCACATATAAGAATCAGAGGTATCCATAGAACAATTGAAGAAAAATGGCAACTCCTCACTATATTCTATCACTGATCTAAATACCAATTTAGGAGCAAAAGCATTACAAACATCAATTTCTTTCATGAAACAGCTGTATCAGAACTTAAAACATTTTACACATATGGATTATGCATGTTAATAAACTTGTCTATGCAAAAATATGTAATATTCAGCAACTCAACTTTTTATTGAGTTTCTAATTTTCTCCAATCTGAGTGTGTTGTTCTGTATGGCTTCCTTTGATAAATACAAAGTATAAATATAAATACAAATACAAATGTCTGGAAAGCTGGACTTCTCCCTAAGGAATAAAAAATAATGCATACACCAATCATCATCATTATTTATTAAATTTATTTGCTGCCCATCTCACCACAAGGTGACTCTGAGCAGCTTACAAGGTTAAAAGCAATAAAACTGTGTGTGTGTGTGTAATAATATTTATTGAATTTATTTATCATCATCTATATCATGTATACGAGCCCTTGGGAATACAATGGCATAGAAATGTTAATAAATAAATAATTCTATATATCTCTATATAATGTTATTTAAAAATATTTTTCTTGTTGGATTTACATATGCTAGACACAGAGCAGCTGTTCAGTGGTTTTAGTTTTGTGTTCCCTATAACCAGTCAATAAGCCACAAGTTATTTGGAGCAGAGCTAGTGGTGGTGTTATAACAATATTTGCAAGAATCTTACTTATTTCATCATTTCCAGTTACATATGTTTATTCCAATATCTGATCAGCTAGTATAGCATGTTGATTAAAGTATCAGATTGATGGGGATAAAATTGGAGAAGACTTATATGTCAGCTGCTTTGAGATTTCTAAAGAAAAGTAGGAAATAAAAATTTAAAAACGAACAATTTACTCACAAGTGTGAGTAAATCAAACCAGAAATAAAACGGATTGTAACTAGTCACATTATATTTAAATGTGAAAAAAAATGTGTCTGTGAACCTATTCGACCAAGTAGCACGGAGATTTCCTCCCGTAATTTTATCTTGTGCTGATGTGCATTTTGCTAACACTGTCTAACCCTAGCATTATTTAATTTAGAACAATGCAAATTCTCTTTGCTACCAGCTCAGCCCTGTAAAAAGATGAAAGGGCTCCCCCTAATGCTGGCAGGTAGGAAGCACAACCCCGCTCATGCAAATAAAACCAGAGTGCCTCGTGTTGATTGGCTACAGCAAGACTGTGCCTGGTTCCACGGCGCTTTTATTCTGTAGCCTGCCGAGTTTCAGCACTGTAATGCAGTTCGCCTGAAATCCCTAAGCCTAGCACCACCGTTTTCTCTGCAATTGGTGAAAGCCCATTTATTTATTTATTTATTTTTAAAAAACCTTTTGCTTAATAAAGTAGATCACGATGACCATCACGCAGATAGATCAAGGACAGCGGTACAGGCCGAGAATGGCATTCTTGAAAAAGGTAAAAAAGCCAGTCTTGTTTTCAATGTTTATTTTATATTTAGAACCTACACTACCTTATAATTGGAAGAACAGGAAACCTCGGGCACAGCTCTAAAACCTCTGATTGGCATGCTGTGTCACCAAGGTTTGGCTGTGAGAGAGAAAGGGGATTTTGTCTCCGAGTAGGTGTGTGATTTGTTACAGTCTTCATAAATCTTGTCATTAGTTCAGTTTTCATAGTGATTTATTTACCTCTATTTTATTTTATTTGCGTGGACCTTTGCTGCGGCGTGATGTCTTTGTATTCTTTGGCATTTGAAAGGAGAGCAACCTGTTACAGAGCCACCTTTGTAGATATGCCAGAAGCTGCTTAAAATAACATTGACAAGTATGGGTGCCTATAAGCTCTTGAAGGCTGTGTTATTCTCTTGTTAATTATAATCACCGCTATTTTGCATGTCCATGCTGCCTTTGTTTCTGTTCGGAACTTCTGCATTTGAAAACAGTTTAATTCTTCATCCACCTCGGGCTATAAATAATTTAAAACATAAAAGTCACAACCCTTGAAGTTTACAGCATTACACTTATTAATCACTATAGGTTAACCTGGTCCTCCCTCTGTGAGGGAGATGGGCGATTCAAAAATGTGATAAATAAAATTAAAAATATCCCCCTTTCCTTTGCTTCCCTATGAAACTGCTAAAAGAACTCCTTATTATACCAATCTACTCATGCTCACAATCACATTTTTATTTCCAATACAGCTGGCAGTGTCTTGAGGTAGGAACTTCTCTATAGCAACAGTCCTAATATAGAATGTCAAGAAGAAGTACATCATGTTGAATCTAGCCAAGATTTACCTGGCTTTCATTCCTGGTTAGTGGCTAGTGGGTTCAGAGCTGTTTTTCTCAACACAATTTTCTACATTTTACGGAATATTATTCGTGCTTCTGTCTACATTTTATTTTTGTCCTTTATTCATGGTATCTTTATTTTCTTTTTTGAATGAACTGATATTGATTTTGAATGATTTGAATTATGATGTGAAACCCAACCAAGTTTATGCCATACTTTAATAAAAAAAAGGCCACCAATTTTGTCATCCAAAATTGATCGTTTTTTTTTAATGAAGTAAACTTGGTTAGGTTGCTCAATAGGGCACTTTGTTGATATCTCTGCAGTGCCTATGAAACCATTTTTGTAGGAGTACTGTTGGTCTGTAAGACTAACAGATTAGCACCAATTTATTTAAGAAATTCTTTTTCATAAAAACCCTTCATATTTTGCAGAGGATTCATTGCCTATCACACCACAGTTTGTATTTCTTTGCCCATAGTGCAAAAAAGAGCATTTTTACCATGATATCTACCACCGGTATGTACAATTCTCTTACTTTTGAGACTCCGCTAGTTTGGATGGAATGTTTCAGCCAGTGATATGAGATTTGTTGATTGGCAAGTATTCTTTTGCCTAGTAGATTTGCCTAATATATATATAATAGATGAAACAATAATAGTATGATAGTGTTGTAAACTACTTTGGGATTTTTTATGGAAAGGAAAAGTGGTATATAAATTTAAAAGAAAGTTATTGACAGAGATCTATTCCCTGCCTATTCATAGCTGCTTTGATGAAGAGGCTGAATACTCCTTTTATTACCTGCGGTTTGCCCAGCTTTTAAGGGTAATAGACTATAATCTTTATCACTTTCCAACAACATGTTGATGTATAACCAGTTATGAATTTATTATCTCCTTTTCCCAAAGCATCTATAGAAAACAATAGTGCTAGAATGTAGAAAAAGGTTACGCAGACAAGACATGAAGCTCACTTTTTTCCTATGAATGTTTCCCTTCTCTTGTCTGAGGTTTATTGTGCTAAATTTGAATTTACAGAGACACAAACAACCACCTATTTTTAGGGCTATCACATCTAGGCTGTAAAAGTCCAGTCAACCACTAGTGGGCAACAAAGAGTTAGGTTTTCTTGTAGCTCCTCATTGCGCTGTAATGATTCTTGGGTTTCTGGCTGATAACCCTATTACTTCAAGTGTATGTACTATATAGTCTAGCACAGTGATGGCGAACCTTTTAGAGACTGAGTGCCCAAACTGCAATCCAAAACCCACTTATGCATCGTCGAGTGCCGGGTGTGTGTGGTCCATTGGGTGTGTGTGGTCCATTGGGTGTGTGTGGCCCATTGGGTGGGCGTGGCTGCGGTGGTAACGGCAGACTGGGTGGGACTAAAAAGTTCAATCAATTCCAACTTTGCAAGATCTTTTTTTTTCCCGCGAGAAGTTGAAATTGACTGAACTTTTTTTTTTTTTTTTTGCACATGGCGGCCGAGGCCTAAAGCGAAAAGGTTTTATAAAACCCAGCTGAAGGCCTAGGAGTGGGGCGACGGCACGCATGCCCACAGAGAGGGCTCTGAGTGCCGCCTCTGGCACCCATGCCATAGGTTCGCCACCACTGGTCTAGCACATTCACAATGCAACACTTTTTGCTGAGCAGCAATTAAGAAAAGCTGGCAAAAATATAGGTTTAAAAAAAACTGAGAGGAAATCTAATTTTCTTCAAATATTTGTTCCACATTGCATATATATATATTTACACGGGCAAAGTGAGATGCCACAATATCTTTCCTTTTTCCCAGATGCTGTCATGATTGTTATGGGTATGAAAGAATGACTGTGGGAGACAGGAAGTGGACCCATAGCCTAGGGCAGAGGCCTCCAACCTTTTGGGCACCAAGGACCAGTTCCATGGAGAGAGGTTTTTCCGCGGCCCGGAGGGGGCGTGGTTTTGTGTGCTGCCTGCATCCCACGGATGGGGCTTTGCTTGTTTGTGTGGACCGGTTGCTGGCATGCCGTGGCCCAGTACTGGTCCACGGACCAGGGATTGGGGACCCCTGGCCTAGGGAACAGTTTGATAAGAGGCAGTTTATTCTGCAGGTGAGGGGAAAGTGGGGAAAACATTTCACAGACTAAAAACAGAGACTAGCTTTTCACAGACTAAAAACAGAGAAGGAGAGAAATTGCAAGATTCCGCGAATGTAACCTAATCCTAAAGTAGGATTAGTTCATCTGGGGTGTTCTTCTTGTCTGGACTATTTCACAAGGTTGACATAATAACTTTAAAGATTCAATTTCACCGTGTTCTTTCTGCTTGGGTAATTTGAAGGGAGGAAAATACATGTAATCCTCAAATTATGACCACAATTGAGCCCAGCTTTTCTGTTGCTAAGCGAGATAGTTGTGAGTTTTGCCCCATTTTGCAACCTTTCTTGTCACAGTTGTTAAGTGAATCACTGCAGTTATTAAGTGAATTTGGCTTCCCCACTGACTTTGCTTGTTAAAAGGTCACAAAAGGTGATCACATGACTCCGGGACACTGCAACCGTCATAAATATGAACCAACTGCCAGGCGCCTGAATTTTGATCACATGACTAAGGGGATGCTGCAACGGTTGTAAGTGTGGAAAATGGTTATCAGTCACTTTTTTTCAGTGCCGTTGTAACTTTGAACAGTCACTAAACAAATGGATGTAAGTCAAGGACTACCTGTATCATTTTGTGAACTACAGGCCACATTTTTATAGAAAGATACATTTTGAGAGAAGAGAAAAACAATTTTGCCACAGAGTTTTTCTGTGTGTGTGTGATCTCCTGACACAAAAACACAGTACAAGAGAATAAGATTCACCGTGTTGTTTTTTTTAAACATAACTAGCCTACCGCAAGAAAATGTTCTGTTTTTCCTTTTATAGTTTTGCTTGGGCAGAACTGAAGGCAGGAATTCTAGGCAGGTAGGCTTAAGAGCTCTCCAGATAACAGATTAAAGGGAGGCCCCCTGACAGAGGGCAGCTGATCATAATTATCTTTTGCTGGGAGACTGTGAAATAGGGATCAGCCTGTGAAGTATTTCTCACAGTGGTGGCGAACCTATGGCACGAGTGCCAGAGGTGGCACTCGGAGCCCTCTCTGTGGGCACACGTGCCATTGCCCCAACCCCACCCGCCCCACGGCCCCCTCCACACCAGCAGCCCCCCCGGAGGAGAGTTGCCCCCAGGCACCGCCCGCCTGGAGCAACGCAGCCAAGGACATGGCAGCCGGGCAGTGGGGACAAGACTCCGCCCTTGTGCCCCGTCGCAAACAGATTATGCTGCGGGGCATGGGTGGAGGGCGTGGCCGCCATGGCGCTGCTGGGCCGCCTGGGTGATCTGCGGCGGGCCGTGGAGGTGATGGGTGGCCCTGCGGGTGGGTGGGGCAGTTTTTGGGCACTCGGTCTCTAAAAGGTTCGCCATCACTGATTTATCATATATGAGAATTTGCAACATTTTACATTGTTTTGATTGTGCATGCCATCTTGCCAGGCCTGACATGGGAAGTTTAACTCCATAACTCTTTCATAGGAAACTTATTCTGAGTCTGTCTTGATTTATACATGACACTGACTCATAAGCAAGCCACCAGATCCAGATGCGAAAGGTTCAAGGCAGTGGTGGGATTCAGCTGGTTCGCACCAGTTCGGCAGAACCTGTAGCTAATTTTTTGTTGCCCAGGCCTAGAACGGACTGCTGGAAGCGGCATCCACACAGAGAACTGGTTGTTCACATATTTGAATCCCACCACTGGTTCAAGGTGACTATTGTGTTCTACCTATATACAAGAATCTCTCCAGACTATTGCCTTCTCTTGGGAACAAACAGATAAGATTCCATGGAACTTTTTTGGGGGGAGGGAACGCGCAGGTCAGATCTCTCGAGACTGCACAAGGATTCAAGGCTAGTTTCCTGCTTGATCCCTCCTCCTTCCCTGCCTGGGAGCTTCCCAATACCACGCCACGAAGATGGTTAGAACTATAATGACTGAGTACATGTGCTCTGCTAAGTTGAAACCATGCAAACTTTGGCCTTTAGTGTAATGCATCATCATCCCAGTCTATAATTCGTAAATCTACTGTTTTTATTCCAGAAGTATAATCCCTTTTATAAAAGAGGATTGGGGATTGCTATCCTTTTTTTAAAGTTAATTAAGTAGTTATTAGTTAAGATAATTAAATGAGCCCTCAGATATTGAAACAAATGAAATTGAATCCAGTACATGTAAAGATCTTGATTAATACGTAATCATTTATAATAGACAATATTTTGAGTGGATATTATATTACATCTGTCAAGATATTCTTTTAGCATCAGGATATTTGAAATTTAGCAAATGGCTGAATTCCACATAAAATAATATAGGATGTGACAAGAATATGTGTATATATTTTGATAGAGTCTTGGGTCTGTATTAGTAATTTTTGTTCCACAGAACATTAATTTAAATATCACTAAGCCGGGACTGCATTCTACCCACTTTAATAGGATAGTTCCCCAGTGTTTCCCAAATGTGATGTGCTGAACTAAACTCCCAGTATTGGCTAGAAGTAGTAGGAGTTGTAGTCAATACTTCTGGAGGGGAGATTGGGGAAGTTTTTTTCAAAGTAAATCAGAATAAACTATGGTTTGTTTAATAATGACGTAGCAGAACAACTGACTTGTAGAGTAAAACACTGGAGGTTCCAAACCTCCTGTTCAGAAGCCCTCTTGGTCTTCAATCCTGGTCTTGTCTCCTGTTGCTGGGTAACAGCTTAGTAGTAGTTCCTGATACCATCTTTTATAGAGCTCCTCACCTGGCATCCAAACTTGAACCACAGTGAATGGGAGAGATGAGGCTGACGTAGTCCACACTGTTTTTCTGGAGATTAAAAGATCTTAAAAACATCAAAAATAATATTGCCACTTCCTGTCCAATTAGCGCGAAAGCATTTGCCAAGAGCATCCATTCTTCCTGAGTAGTAGATCAATCTCCCAAGAGAGAAATAAAATCACATTATGAATAAACCTATGAAGGAATGTGTACTAGGAATGCCTGATTTCCGAACTTTGGCAAGGGAAATGCATTCGCTGTATATGAATTACTGAATAAATCACAATAACCAGTTAACATATCACTAAGTCATATGTTTGCTTTATAAATTATGATGCTTTGTTTCATAGTAAGCCAAGACCAAACAAGCCATATTCGTCTTCATGCTTAAGCCACATTACAGTCTTGCATAATGCTAGATGTATTTTTCTGCAGGTCACATGTCTAAAGGGAAGACAAGAAATGTGGGCATAATTTGATGGCCTTATTATAGCTTCAGGAAAGAGAGAGAGTTTGGCCTAATGAATATGGCACCAGGCTAGAAACAGTAGACCATGAGTCCCACTTTAGGCATGAAAGCCAGCTGGGTGACTTAGGGCCAACCATTGTCTCTTAGCCCAAGATATCAGATTTGGGTGACAAACTAGTTAGTTAATTTCTGTTGCAACCAATGGATCAACAGTTGGTTAATACAAAAAGTGGACTTGCTGGGAAATGTAAGAAAGAAAAAGAAAGAAAGAAAGAAAAATAGAAGCTTTGGGGGGGGGGGGGGAAGCTCATCAATATTTGCAGATTATCCTTCCTCTTTAATAAGCCTCTGCAATCAGTCTGCTGCTGCTGATTTAATATCAGATTGGTAGCAAATAAGACTGTCGCCAGATAGTGATCACCGCTATCATTTTATCAAGACAAATATTACAATTGGATTATAAAATGTAGATAATCTCATAAGATTTTGGGTAAGAACTGACTAATTTTTTGTTTAAAAAAATGGCAATGCCTGTGTAACTATGAAATTGTTAATGGTAGCAGAGGTTTGTAAATGTTGTTGACCATGAGGAATATATTAGCTTACTAAGCTATATTTTCTTAAATACTTGTCATATGTATTAGAATGCCTTTATTATTGGTTACATTTCCCGCGTCTCCTGGACATTGTAGTTTCGTGTATCTGGAATCCATATTACTTTCTATACTTACTGTGGTTTTTAATGCCTTCCAATGGATTAGATTAGCAGAGGAGGTACATTGCTTGACAATATTGGACTGTTCTCTCGAATTCCTTAAGAAAACAGGCCAGGCCTATGTTCAATAATTTAGAGCAGTGTTTTAATAGGAACATATTAGAGTTGCTATCCTTTAAACAGGCCTCAAAGACTTGACTTTTCCTCCAGGCCCCGGGGTAGGCCAGAGAACATGGAGTGAACTATCTTGGGCTTGTTTGTGGTGCATATCTATTTCCCCTATTATGGCAGGTGTCAATTTTTATTATTATGAAGTTTTTATAACATAAAAAGCATTCTTTATTTTACAAAGTATTATTTTTAGGAGCTGGAAGATCTTAAATATTTAAAATTGGCACGACAACTTTCAAAATCAGCTTGCCAAAGGCTGGCTTAGAACAAATTTTAAAATAAATTTTAAAATAATCCGATAAGAAATGAAAAGACAACACAAATCCATATAACGAAGCATAGTAATTCAAATGAGAATCCTAAAATTATGTAACAGTAAAAACCACCACCTGCCAAATATATTGATAGACAACCCACTGAGTAATCCCTGGAAAAACAAACCTCCAGAAAAAATAATAAAGTTTGTACTGTACTTAGGTGTACTTCCCTGGGTGATTCCAGAATTGAGAGGAACATATTCCAAGGTTCACTGCTCTGACAGGACACCCAGATCAAAGCCTCCAAAAATAATCTTCTGGTATATGTAGGAATGTATGAGAAGAAGCTTTGAGTGTATGAAGGACTGATGGAATTGGGTCAAGAAATAAACTAGATCCAATGAAAACTGCAACAAGGTCATAATGTCAATTCATGTCAGTCTTCTTGGTCTGGTAAGAATTACACATTTACAAGATATCTTGGAAATTATGCATCTAGAAGGTTGATCAGATCAAGCAACAGATGCCACACAGGCCTAACTCTGTTCTTATTAACATTGACAGTAGTAACAGAATCTTACAAGTCTGAATGTACTTGTCTTCCTTCCTCTATAAGTCATGTGAATTAAGGGGTATCTATCTGAAATATTTTCATAACCCTCCCCAACCCCCAGGTTTAAGCAATGTTTATCTACTCTTTGCCTTGATAACAATACTTTCCTCTCTATGTCAGAGTCCTTCTCTACTTTCTACACTCACATTGAGCACACTGTATAGATCTGAAGGAGAAATTAATATAGAGTAGTATAGAGAGGGTTATCTTTACCCAAGTAGGGCTATAATTTCAGGGCACAAAGATTGCATATTTATGGAACTGTCTCCAGAAGCGGTGCCCCCAACTTCTAACTGCTGCAGGCAATGATTTATTGAAATCAAACATTCATGAGATCTAAAAAGACCAAGATGGGTACACTCCTCCCATCCAAATGCCAATAAAAATCATCTAGCAGAATGACAAGTGCAGTTTTTGCCAGTCAACCTGACTTGAAAGGATCCAGATAATCTGTTTCTTCCAGGATCCTCTGAAATTGAACCACCCCCACTTTTCTCACAGCCTTTCCCAGATGTTGGAAATTGGGCTAAAGTTATCAAGAATGTCTGGGTCCAGGGAAAGCTTCTTCACATTATGCACTACTTCTGTCCCTTTCAAGATAGTGAGCATCATGTCTTCCTGCAAAGGTGTATTAATTATCTCCCAAATCAGCCACAGAAACCTTGCCTGGAATCAGTCAATCAATCAATCAACCAATCAATCAATCAATCCTATAGATAATAGTGTTACACAGAGGTCCTGTTCATTTTCTCCAAAGAATCCCAGATAATTCCACAAGACATCACTGTAGCTCTGCCCCATTGGTATCCAAATTAAACTGAATACAAGCAAATTTATCTTTTAAAAAACACAATTTCATTTGATGTAAATGTTGAAGCTTGCCCATCCCTCCCACAAACCCAGGATCTGGTTTCAGGAAAAGGCTTTTGATTGATAATCTATGGATGAAATGAGCAAGAAGAAGAAATGATTTCCCCCCCTGCTCTGTATAACTCTAAATTTGATCTTTTGTCAATGCTTGGTCATGTCCATTTATGGTTTTATCATTTCAAGTATATTGAGTCACTTCATTTCCTTCAGCTCCTCAGTAGACCAAGGAGCAAGCTAGGACTGGCAAATGGAGAAAGGCCGCTCTGTATAATGTAGTTTGGCTACCTCCACATTCTACTGGTTGACCAGGCATGAGATAGAACTGTCCACTAGATTGTTGGGGAAAACCCCAAGTGTCCTCTGAAAACCATCCGGATCTATTAGGCAACTGGGACAAACCAAAATAATGCTTTCCCACATCCTCATAGGTTCTGGCCCACCTTCCAATGAGAAATGATCTGACACCAGGTTAAAGTGTTCCTCAATCACCATGTTGTGGATGGAGATGGTCTTCTTGTGTACCACCCTGTACTTAATCAGCCACAGTTAAAACCAGTGTCTCCAGTAATAAAACACTTAAAACAGTGGTTAAAATAATTCCTTTTTCTTATTGGTACATTTAATTAAGTCAAGGAATAATATCTCTGTTTATTTTGTATACTCACGTAATTCTTACTGTTTTTCCTTTTGTTTAATTCTTACTATGTCTCTACTACAATTTGCAGTTGGAGGTTTTGTTAGTAGAAATGCAAGATCCACAATCTGGCATCAAAACGCAAATACAGAATATGCCGGACAGCAGCATTCCGCATGCTGTGGTTGGTAAGTCTGACATACTGGACAATAGAAGGCAATCTCAAACATTAGGTTTTCATTATGTATTATTACTCCATATTCATCAGTCACTTTATTCCTGCCTTTGATGTTAGAAAACAGTCATAATAGCAGTTCAAGAAGATGACAACGGAAATTGCCATCCTGACACTGTAGAGGAAAAAGGATAACAAAGACTTGAATATCAGATGTAAGGAATCTAGATAACCTGCTGCTTCTAGAATATTCTGCAGCTGATTCTCCACCACCCTCACAGCAACCTTCCCTATAAAAATCTTGACATTATTGTCTGCCCTTTGTAGCTTTTCTTTGATTTCCCATTTCTTCCATTATTTTCATTGTACCAGAGAATCCATTAAGGAGACAAAGACAGACTAGCTGCGTAATAGTTTTGGTGGTAGTACTAGAAGCTATTCATTTAAAACCAATTTCAGCATCTATTTTAAGGTCAGACAATGCTAGGGAAAATTGTCCTTGTCTTGCTTCCATAGCTTATTCTCTAGCAATGGCAATTGGGATTGGAATTTCCATTGCTATAAAATGTTATAAAATGTGATGTCGCATGACTGTGACGGCAATTCTAGCACTTCCTGGTTAAGTGAATTCAGCATGACTGTTAAGCAAGGACATCATGTGGTCACCATTTGTGATCTCCTGCAGTCTTCCCAATTGACTTTGCTAGTAAAATCCTGGCAAAGAAGGTCAAGTGACTGTGAAAAGTTGCAACATCATAATTGCAACCCAGGTGCCAAGGACCCGGATTGGGATTACATGACTGAAGGGACGTTGTAACAGCAGGAACATAAGATTCAAAAACGGGTTATAAGTACCACTTATTCAGTATTGTGGCAAGTTCAAACGGTCACTGAACAAGTGGTTGTTAACCAAGGAGCACCTGTATGTATATTAAAAATGTACTGTCACTACTCCAAAATAATAATCTCAATATAAGAACTGGAAGATTATCATGGAAGTTAGTATTTTAGGCATGGGGTAGTGATAATATTCTGTCTTCCAGTAACTCAGAGTTGATTGAAGAAAATTAAATCTGTAATAATAATTTTATATTGAGTAATATAAGATATATCTTTTTCTTTAGAGGTACAGCAGGAAAACTTCATTTGACTGTTTACTTTTCCAGAAGAGCCATCTGTATATCTCTTTTCTTTTAATATATACAGATTGTCCCCTTTTTGTTTCCTTTGTTGTTTTACACTGTCAGTTGCTTCTCTCCTCTTCCCTTCTCCTAGCTTTCTATTCCTTTCTTTATAAGGAAATATCTAATCCTTTACTTACAGCCCACTAAAGTAACAGTCTACCATCATTTCATCACTTCTGATCCTTACTGGGTAGACAACACAGGTCATGATTTTAAGAACTAGCGTTCTTTCCTGTTTTTCTTTGAGTGGTTTAAGAAGCATCCTTCAGCAATAGTGCCTCTTTCTAAAGTGCACAAGATTTTACCCAAATTATTACAGGTTTTTCATTTCCAGCCCCCAACCCTCAGATCCCATTTAAAGCCCTCCTGAACCAGCTTGCCATGGTTTGACTGCACACATTTTTACAGGCCTTATAAAGTGCAGCCTGTTACTGTAACTCAGGGGTCTTCAAACTTGGCCCTTTTATGACTTGTGGACTTCAACTCCTAGAATTCCTCAGCCAGCATGCCTGGCTGAGGAATTCTGGGAGTTGTCCACAAGTCATAAAAGGGCCAGGTTTGAAGACCCCTGCTCTAACTAGTTCAGATGCTAGTCCTAGGAAATATTTCTGTCCTATTGACACCATTTCCTTAGCCAGTCATTACCTCAAAATATTCTTTCCAGTCCTTTTCTGTGGTTCATTGAACTTTGAACTTATATTATGTGCATCAAATAATGGTTTTCTTAGTTCAAAGGCAATTTGATTGGTGTTGTTTTCATACAGTAATTGTCTCATATTAGTCTCCAATTAAACCATTTCAGTTGCCCTGTCTACTTATATTTTACTCATTTATCAATGAAAAAAATACTTGAAATTATAATGGTTATATCTTTTAAGAGGAAGAAAACATAGAAGGCCTCTGCATTCCTCTGAATGTAGTAACAGGTGAATTCAGGGTTCTGACAATAAGCATCATCTCTTAAGGGGAAAAGCAGATGCAGATAAGGTGACCTAAGCAGGGTCTGAGTGACAGGTTAATCTTTTAATTTCCTCTATTTTGGGAAGCAGTCTCCATAATGGGGATAAGAAATCCTGACTGCTGGTGTGTGCCTATCAAGCAGTCACATGTCAGGAAAGAGTAGCATTTTGAATTGCATTTTGGCAGCGTTTAGAATTGAGTGTGACTGAACACGCCCAGAGAAATGGATTTGTTCCCAAATTAGATATCTGGTTTTGACAGACCTGAAAATGTGCATTACATTTCTGATTCATAAGAAAGATTTTTTTTACTTTCCATTTTTTTTTAAAAAAACCTCTTAGATTAGAAAACCACAAATGCGTCTTCTTCATTTTCCTCTCTACTAGCAATTTTCCATTAATTAAATGTACTTGAAGACAGCATTAATGTTCATTTGTATTCCCTGAATACTCTTTTACTGGCTGGGATATAAGTTCTAGAATCTAGCCTTTAAAATCTGATGCCAGCTTTTGTGTTGCATTTTTAATTTCCAAATAACTCTTTAGTTGAAATACATGGCTGCTGGCTAACCTGCTGTTTTCTTTTGTAGAGGAAATACTATGTTCCCAGTGAGTCACCTTGCTGAGAGAATACAGTTTAGTTCACGTTTCCCCATATGTTGCTTTATGATTTAGTTTTTCAGCTGCAAACTCAAGGCAGAGTTCATCTTTTAACAACTAAATGTAGCAAAACATGTGGTTTGGAAATCAGAAGAAAAGGGTTCTTTTTGGTCAAAAAGCAAGTCTCTTTAAATCATTAGAGTCACAATAAATACTGAAGTCTTTAAAAAGACCACAGAACTCAAGTTACTATTAGGCCAAGGGATCATTTGGGGACTGGCGCCATTATTTTGGTTAGAATAAAAAACGGGACCAAGTAACAGGTGTTTTTCTTTCCTTTGTTCATACTCTTATCCTTTCTCTTATATGTAGTCTTTGACTTACACAATTGAGCCCAACATTTTTGTTGCTAAGCAAGACAGTTAAGTGACTTTTGCCCCATTTTATGGCCTTTTTTCCAAAGTTGTTGAGCAAATCTCTGCAGTTGTTAAGTGAATCATGTGATTCTTAACTGAATCTGGCTTCCCCCTTTGACTTGGTTTCTTGGAAGGCAGCTGGGAAGGTTACAAATGGTGATCACATGACCCCAGGACAGTCCAACTGCCATAAATACATGCCAGTTGCCAAACATCTGAATTTTGATGACTGGGGATTGTGCAATGGTCATAAGTGTGAAAAAATGGTCATAAGTGGCTTTTTTCAGTTCTGTTGTAATTTCAAACGGTCACTAAACGAATGGTTATAAGTCGAGGACTACCTGTATTTCATATCTTTCCTCAGATAACTACAATAACTGAGATGAGGTCAGCCATTTTGAGCCCCTGAATTTATTTGGAATTATGCAAATGGCAGTTTAACAAAATGACCTTATGTCTTGCCTACTCACAAAATATCCAAAGATGACCTACCTCTCTCTAAATATGTCCATTTCCCAGAAAGCAAGTGAACAACTTACTAACATTCAGGAACCACCTTAAATTGCCTGTGTTGCTTTCTTTCTTGACAAATAGGTTCTTTTGCAAACAAAGCCCTTAGGCTGCTGTCGCCTTCCATTTTTAATATGCAAAGATTTCTAGGTGGTGTATGTGAAGCTGAAAGGCATTTTGCAAACAAAAACAATGCTAGAAGTTAGCCTTTTCTTTTGTAGCAGCACTCCAACCTCCCATTTTGTAAATTTAAGAAACACTAAAACAATTTAAGAGTCAGGTTAAATAAGATTGACAAGTGTTCCAGAAGATAACTATGATCATATTTTCCACCGTGCTGCAGATCCCTGCAGTAATTTGCTTCTCTTGTGTGTGTGTTTGTTTTAAAGTAGTAAAGATTTTTAAAAGCCTTTAAAAGAACTGCAAATGTTTTGTAAGTGTAATGTTTTGGTTTTATTTGCCACCAAACAGGACATGCACATGTATATTTTCGTTATCCTGCTTTTCCTTTTAGCCAAATATTATATGCAAGTTGTCTGCTCGTGGTGCTGTGATTTCTAGTTTTCCCGCTGCCTCTACATATAAGTATAGTTTCTACGGGTAGTCCTCGACTTACAACCATTCGTTTAGTGACCGTTCAAAGTTACAATAGTATTGGAAAAAGTGACTTATGACCGTTCTTCACACTTACAACCATTGCAGCATCTCCATGGTCATGTGATTTACATTCGGATGCTTCACAACTGATTCATATTTATGATGGTACCAATGTCCCAGTATCATGTGATCACCTTTTACGACTTTCTGACAAGCAAAGTCAATGGGGAAGCCAGATTCACTGAACAAGGCGTGTTATTAACGTAACAACTGCAGTGATTCACTTAACAAGCATGGCAAGAAAGGTTATAAAATGGGGCAAAACTCACTTAAAAACTGTCTTGCTTAACAGCAGAAATTTTGGGCTCAATTTTGTTCATAGGTCGAGGACTGCATGTACTAACCAGGAAGAAAAGTGGGAATGAAACTTGGGTTGGCTTAAAGTTGTTCCCTGTGTTGTCTTTGTCCTCCAGGTTGTGATATACTGCAGTGGATTATGAAGCGTTTGGAGATTACCAATGAAGGTAGGGATGTACAATTATTTTTTAAACAATGTGTTTTTTCTCCTAAAGTGGGTAGTCTCTGATTGTTTGGCTTTATTCTGTGTGTCCCATTGAAAGCAACTGATTTCTGGTCATTAGATTTAAAATACTTGGAAATTAGTTGAAAAATAAGGACTTTATCTGTTTAATATTTAAAAACTAGACCTAAAAGGAAAAAGAAAATTAATTACCATGAATGTTTGATTTATTGATTAACCCAGGTAATATACATAATGGTTTTGATTTATTAAAAGGGATAATGTATTATTATATGGTGAAAATAGATAACTCTTAGGAAATAGAACAAGATTATATTCAAATAGATAAAATGTGTATTTTGGATATTAGATTTTGTTATGAATTGAGACAAGGGAAATCTTGGTTACCTAAAGCCTGAAAATTATAAATATCAAAGGTTAAATTGGAATATTGATGAGAAACTAAAAATTGGGTAAAAATTAATAACAGGATATGGATTGTATATGAAGATTGAATGTAATTAAGATATGTATAAGCTAAAAATTTATTGATAAATGTAATAATGATGTTTTTACTGAGTTGATATAATAAGAACTGTACTAGCTTGAATACGAGACAGTAAATGTTAAGGGAAAAAGAGAAGAAATATTTGATGTTGTAACTTGAGATTTATACTAAAGATTTTGTTATCGAACTATTGATTAACCCAGTCACCATGTTGCTTTTTAAATACTTAAATGGAAAATTGGAAAATTAATAAAATACTATTTTTTTTAAAAAAGAAAGCAACTGATCTGTATTGTTTTTTCTTTAAGAGGGACTACATTTGGGAAGTATGATCATCAAGTGTGGGTATATCTATCCTCTTCAAGACCGAAGGAATTTGAATCTCAGAGGGGACACCAGTCTCTATAGATTCCAGGTAGGCAGACTGGTAATGCAGATAGGAGAAAGGTAACCTGCTTTGCATCCTGGCAGGAACTAATGATGCATTTTTGTTTATTTTCTTAAAGCTTGTACTTGCTGCCTGTCAGTCACAATGGCCCGTACAGTTGCTTCCATAAAGTGTCATGCAGTAAAAATGATCTTGGAAAGCAACAGCAACAAATGATAAAAACCCTTAAAATGTTAAGAAAATGATGCTAAAAGAAAAAGTAGTGTGGGGCGTGAGGCAAAGGTACATGTGTCCCCAACTTCTCCAGATCATACCCCCAGATTATAAAATTCAGAATTGTCAGCCAGGTTGGGCATTCTGAAAGTTGTAAAAGTTGTAAAAGAGGGACAATTTTTTGCTTTGAATTCTATCATGGAAGTTGGAAAAGGAGTAAGGACAAAATTTCCCCACCATTTCTAACTCCAATATCCACATTTTGTTTCTATCCTACCTTGGCTTATTTTTGCATCTTTCATATTTTCCTTGTTATAAAATTTAATAATCACAAAATGAAACACAATTTTGATGGAGTAAATCAACCATACCCATTTCAACATAAAAGTGAAAAGCAGCAGCAAACTGATTATAAGTAGTCCTCGTTCAGCGACTACCTCAATGACTCTGTAGTTACAGCGGTGATGAAAAAGTAACTTTACAATGTAACCCTCGCTTTTACAAACTTTGCAGGTCTGTAAAGCAAAAGAAAGTTGAATTAAGGAAATAACGCATCTGCGGTTTTGCTTAGTGACTGCTTCACTTAACAGCCAAATTGCCAGTTCAAATTGTGGTATCTAAATGAGGACTACACTGCACTACATATAACATTTTCACCATGAAATGCAAATACTAAGAGAGAATCTGCAGTTTTAAAGCTTAATGAATTTTCCCAATATTATCACAGGTAGCTTTTGACTTATGACCACAATTGGGATCAAAATTTCTGGTTTTTTTAGCATGGCAGTTAAGTGAGTTGGGCATAATTTTATGCTTCTTTTTGCTACATGACTCTTTTCCAGTTGAATCACTGCAGTTGTTAAGTGAATCACATGGTTGTTAAGCGAATCCAGCTTCCAGCGTTGACTGTTTGTTAGAAGCTGGCTGGGAAGGTCGCAAAGGGCAATCATGTGACCCTGGGATGCTGCAACCCTCACAAATATATGTCGGTTGCCAAATCTTGATTATGTGCCCATGGGGATGCTACAATGGTTGTAAGTGCAAGGACCGATTGTAAATCACCTTTTCAGTGACTGTTGTAACTTTGAAGAGCCACTAAGCTCACCACCTCTTAGCATCTTCGGCTTTCCTTTCACACTTTTTGGCTCCCCCCCCCCCCCAATTGTCAAAACATTATTCAAAGCTGTTCTAAAATAATTGGGAATAATAGGGAAGGAACATGTTGAAATGAATTTAAAAACCTTTTAAGCTTTATTTGTCTAGTGGTGAAATATTAAATCTAAGAATGAATTAGAAGAACTTGTTAAGAAATTTATCAATAACTTGGTTCTTAGTTTTTGTCTTCCTTCTTACAGACACCCTACTTTTGGCCAACCCAGCAGTGGGGAGCAGAAGATACGGATTATGGTAAGTTTAACATATTACCTCCCTTTTCTTGGTGAAACATCAATATCGGCAAAAATTACATAAAATCAAAATGTCCTGTTCTAATAACTTTGGTATAAGTAGTCATTTATTGAGAAAAATATGTTCTTCTCTCCCATTAATTGCTTTTTATTTAAAATGTCATTTTAAATAGCAGTTCATCTTTCTCTCTCTCTCTCTAATGAACATACACACAGGCTAGATTTCAGAAAATCCAATTTCAACAAATTTAAAGAAATTCTGGGTGGGATCCAAGGTAGAAACCTTCTTCTCAAAAATAAAATGCTATTCCAATGAGAAAAACAATTCTGGGCTGCTTAGGAACCCACTGTGGATTCCCGGGAAGTTTGAATGAATTGAAAGAGACTGCACTGTGTAACAACTGGAAGATGGATGTATTCACCAAGAAAGTAAACTAGCAAATAGTGAGATCCCAGCCTTAATCCTTTTTAATGCATAACAGTATCAGAACAGAGCTGGAAGGTATACAGCCAGGTTCCGTTTTGCACCAGAAAGGAAACAATTTGGTGGACAAAGATGATGTACCTAGCAACTTGAAATTGTAAATTAAAAGAACAAATTAAAGAAATATATTTGGGCTAAATTTAAAATTACAGTATTTATATTTATTTGGGAATTAGTCCACCGAACCTAATACAACCTTATCTAGGGTCATTATGCAGGTAATTATGGCATATATGAAAAAGACTATCTGCTTTATTTTTACCTGTGTTACATTCTTCTCTGCCTTCTTATCAAGGAGGAATGTTGCTTCCAAGGCACTGGATTGGAGAAAATAATTTCTTCAGAGCACAATTTTATTTCGTCAAATTAAAGAAATTAATGACTACTATTAGGAGCGGAGCCATGATTTTTAGGGTTAGAGATGGCTTGGAGAACTTCAGCAAGGCTCCTGTGCAAAAACAAAAATATCTTGTCTATTTTTAAAGCAAATACTAATTATAATACAAGAAAAATAGTTTCATCCACTTTCAGATTGATTCCTTCAATCCTTAATTGAATCCTGTGTACTGTTAAAGGCAACACATAAAGGATATAGTGGAAAAGTATTGAGAAGGACTTCCGGTTTTGCATCCGCAGTGCATGGCCGCGTGAGAGCGGACCTACGCTCCCCACTGCTAGTTTCTTCCTGCTTGGGGGACCCTAGATGGGTCCGAAGTTGCCCCGGAGAGGTGACCGTGAAGGAGAGGTGCCCCGTTGATCATGAAGCGACAGCAGTTGCTTCGTTTGATCTGGGAAAAGCCCTCCGAACCCGACAGGAGAAAAGCTAGAATGAGATCAGCGTCTAGCCCAAGCTGCTTGCAGCCAAAGTCCCAGAGCACGAATCTAAACATCGGTAAACAACGTGCTTGGAATTGGTGAGAGTACTGATCTTCTTTCTTCTATCTATTATCTAAATCCTTGAAAAGATCCCCAAAGCAAGAAAACCTCGAGAAGTGAAGGGAGGGGACTATATCCCCATTCCCTTACAGATGGAAGCGGTGAATTAATATTAAAGGAGGGAAGAAATATATTAAAATTTGATTTAAAATACTTCAGTCTGGATAAATTTAGGAACTAAAAAACTGTCAACTAAAAAACTTCTACCTGCCCCTTACTTGCTGTTGCCTCCTCCACACCTATAGTGTGGTTCAAGATGATGTGTCTGAACTAAACACCAGCACCTGTGTTCTTGTGAAGCTTGGTTCCCTGGAATTCCATCTGTCTTGGCTGGATTCCCTGGGGGACACCCTCCCTTTGGAAAATATTGTATAACATTCAGGCTAAATGTTAATCGTTAATCATATTCATTTGGTTTTTGCAGCTGTGAATATAATGTATTTTCTCTTTTTAAAAAAAATATCCCCAGCCATTTACCTAGCAAAGAGAAATATTAAGAAGAAAGGAGCGCTAGAAGATTATGAAAAGGTAGGAAGATATTTTTTCTTATGCAATGTTCTGTCTAAGCATCTTACCCAGTAGCATTATTCCAATATTTGGTAAGTAAATCAGATTATTGAGATATGATAAGCAAATGAGGCTTAAGAATGTCCTGTTTCCTTCTTTTATTTATATGCCACTTTTTCCTCAAAGGAACCCAGAGTACTTTGTAAGAGAAGGAAGGAAAAATCTTAAGTCCATATAATAAGAATAGCAAGGTTTGAAAACAATTAAGATGAAAATTAAAAACAGTTCGTTTTCAAAAAAGCAAAAGCAAAATAGGTTAACTTAAAGGCAGTTTTGTTCAAAGTTGTTGTCATCCCATCTATGAATGGGTTAACAACAATCTTCTTCTTTGAAAGAATATAGTATGAATTATCTACCATGCCATAGCACACCACACCATAATACACCGTACAGTACCACACCATATAGAACTAGGAATTGGCTGCTTGTAAGCACCACAGCCAAGAAACAAACTGAGTAATAGTTGTTCAAAACTTTTGGCAACTTTCAAGATTGATGTTTATGGAGATTCTCACTCATCCAGGTCATGGTTGTCCCAAAGGTGCATTTTCAGAAAGCAACTGGACTTTCTTGTTTTTCTTTGAAGACATTTCGCTTCTCATCCAAGAAGCTTCTTCAGCTCTGACTAGATGGTGGGGAATGGAAGGATTTATATTCTTTGCAGACAGCTGGTCATGTGCATTCTTTTAGCAAGTCGTTCAGGCTCTTTGGAGCTTTTCTGTATCCTTAGGGTCACCTGAGTAGTGCAAATGTGTGTGGAGCCTTCGTGGCTGCAGGATGTTTTCTGCCGCGTTCCTGTAGTCTGCAATGTTTTCTGGAAATCCGTTCATACTCCCTCACCATTCGAAGGGTGTCCATCCCAAAGTGCATAGCTAGATGTCTATGGAGATTCTCAGTCACCCAGGTCATGGTTGTCCCAAAGGTGCTTTTTCAGGAGGCAACTGGACTTTCTTGTTTTTCTTTGAAGACGTTTCGCTTCTCATCCAAGAAGTTTCTTCAGCTCTGACTAGATGGTGGGGAATGGAAGGATTTATATTCCTTGCAGACAGCTAGTCATTTGCATTTTTTTAGAGAGTCGTTGAGGCCATTTGGAGGTTTTCTGTGTCCTCAGGGTCACCGAAATGTCTTCAAAGAAAAACAAGAAAGTCCAGTTGCCGCCTTAAAAAGCACCTTTGGGACAACCATGTCCTGGATGACTGAGAAGAATGCAAATGACCAGCTGTCTGCAAGGAATATAAATCCTTCCATTCCCCACCATCTACTCAGAGCTGAAGAAGCTTCTTGGATGAGAAGCAAAACGTCTTCAAAGAAAAAACAAGTAAGTCCAGTTGCTTTCGATGTCAGTCCTTTGAGGTAAGCCAGGTTAGGAAATAGACACCCCAATGATTACAGGAATGCTATGTTATTATTGTAGGGTATAATAATAGAATCTTGGAAGCCTGTCAGAATTTCTACACCCCCTCACATACCAAACAATATAGACTTACGACCACTATGGAGCCCAACATTTCTGTTGCTAAGCAAGACGGTTGATAAGTGAATTTTGCCCCATTTTATGACTTTTCTTGCCACAATTGTTAAGTGAATTACTGCAGTTGTTAAGTTAGTAACACAATTGTTAAGCTTCCCCATTGACTTTGCTTGTCAGAAGATTACCAAAGGTGCCCACACGACCCTGGGACACTGCCAACTGTCACAAATATGAGTCAGTTATCAAGGGTCTGAATTTTGACCACGGGAATTCTGCAACAGTCGTAAATGTGAAAAACGGTCATAAGTCACTTTTTTCAATGCCTTTGTAACTTTGAACGGTCACTAAACGAACTGTTGTAAGTCAAGGACTGCCTTTATACAGTATTTTTTTTTTCCTTTTGGAATTGTAAGCCACCCAGAGTCATTGACTGAGGTAAGCAACTATAGAAATTGAATAAACAAGCAAATAAATAAATAATGCTAGACACAAACTGTCACAGCCATCTCCCACACAAATTAGTTTCCAGGTGAGACAGAATTTTAATCAAGAGTGCAAAGACAGCATTCCTCCCAACCCTCTGACATATGCTGATGCTGGGCAGAGGGGGGGGGGTCAGGCCTGTAACCACTGGCTTGTACATGCCAGATCTCAGTAATGCCACCACAGACGAGTGCTGTCTTATTCTAGTTTGAATTGGCATTGATTAATCTCAACAGTTTGCACAACGTGGCTACCAAGCTGACTCTTTTCCTGGGCTCACATAGAGACTGTACGATTGCAGGAAAGAGGGCTCTTGAGTTAGGGAGGCTCTGATAGGATACAATAAGATGTTTTTGAGCAGGTGTAGTGCCCTGGCAGTGCCTTAACTCAAACATAATTTCCTGGCTTCACTGCTTCTTAAGGAGATGGAAGGTACACGTCCATGCCAGCTCCAAAACACTGTTTAGGCTTCAGTCTGAAGTACATACTTCTCTTCTTACAATCATTATGAATTCTTTACAGGGAGTCCTCGACTTGCAAACTTTCATTTAGTGACCGTCTGAAGATACAACGGGGCTGAAAAAGTGACTTGGGATCAGTTTTCACATTTACAACTGCTGCAGCATTCCCCCACGGTCATGTGATCAAAATTTGGACGCTTGGCAACTGGCGTGTATTTATGTCAGTTGCAGTGTCCCGGCGTCACGTGATCCCCTTTTGCGACCTTCTGACAAGCAAAGTCAGTGGGGAATCCAGATTCACTTAACAACTGCAGGGATTCACTTAACAACCGTGACAAAAAAGGTTGTAAAATGGGACAAAATTCATTTCCATTGCTTAGCAATGGAAATTTGGGGGGTCAGTCATGCTTGTAAATTGAGGACTACCTGTACTATATTTTATATGTTTTAATGTTATTGTATTGTACATGCTCCAGTGCATTTTTAATTCCACCTTCCACCTGGGATCTCTTTTCAACAAGTGATATGTACCTATGTAGAATAAAATACACAACCTTTTCCTTCTCATTATTTTGAAACATCGTCAAAATATGTATCCCTTTTAAGTACTGACCACTTCGCTATTGCCATTGCGATTAATGTTAAGAAGTTTTGTTGAAAAATGTTATCAACCTTGCTTGTTTTATGCTTGGCGCATGAAGTCAGTGTTGCAACTGCTTATCACATCCTTTGTGGTGAGTGCATAACAATGTTGCCTTTGCCTTCCTCTCTCACTGTTTCTTTTCCAGGAACATTATAGCACGTTGAACAAACGCATCAATCATAAATGGGACTTCATTATTATGCAAGCCAAGGAACAGTACAGGTAGGAGACATTTCTTAACTGAGGTGGTGATGGGGATGGGCAGGTAGTCCTCGATTTACAACCATTCATTTAGTGACTGAAGTTACAACAGCACTGAAAAAAGTGACTTATGCATTTTTCACACTTAACGACCTCATGGTCACATGATCAAAATTCGGATGCTTGGCAACTGGCATGTATTTATGACTGTTGTAGTATCCCAGGGTCATGTGATCACCTTTTGCGACCTTCTGACAGGCAAAATCAACGGGGAAGTCATTACTAACTTAACAGCTGCAGTGATTCACTCAACAACGGTGGCCAGAAAGGTCAAAAAATGGGCCAAAACTCACTTAGCAATTGTCTTGCTTAGCAGTGGAAATTTTGGGCTCAATTGTGGTTATAAGTCGAGGATTACCTGCATTTTGTTTGAGCAAAGGAATAAGTAATAAACAGCTGCAGGTGTTCTATAGCAATTTTTATTTTACCTTCCTTTTAAGAAGGGTCATCAAAAATTGACCTGCCTCTGCCTTTGCTTTGAGCCTCATCATTAATAATGGACTTGCAGTTTTGCCCATAAATAATATATATTGACAATGGTCTGTCCATGTCCAAATTCATGGCATGCATAGTCTGTTTGAGAGGCATAAATGTTATTTTCTTTTTCCTCTGGTAATGGGATGCTTACACTGGTACCTGTCTTGGGATAATTTTTTTTAGTGACTGTCCGTGGCCAATTTCATAACATGATAGTAAAGTTTGGGGTTGCTTTATCTCACCTTCATTTAGAACTCACAGCCTTAGACCCTTGGCCGTAAAATGGGGATAACACCATTCCTTTATTGTAATTTCTTTCTTTCTTTTCTTTTTTTAAAGAAAACATCTTACTTACCATCTTCTTAGCTTATTCAAGGATGGACTATTTCTACTATTTAGAAAGAAATATACAAAGAATGATCCCTGAATTTAAAAAAAGGGAATATTTATACAATGAAGTGGCAGATTTTTCTTCATTGTGTGTATTAAAGATCTGGAAGAAAATTCCATACCATGTTTATGTTATTTCCTGTTAGAGTGCATAAATAATCCCAAGAAAAAAATATAGTCTCCTGTTTTGATTTATTTTTTAAAAAAAGCTTCTTGGATTTGCAGCGCAGGAAAGGAACGAACGAAAAAAGACCGGTATACTTTGGATTACCAAGAGAAAGCCTACTGGCTGGTGCAACGGACTCCTGTAAGCAAGAATAGACTTACCTTTTGAATAAATATGTTTGTGCTGTAACACAAGATGATTACAATATACTATAATAACTGGAGGCAACATTACAGGCATGCTGAATGTCTTGCCCCTAAGCATATTCCCTCCCCGATTTAAATCAATGGGACACTTCATTCTTTTGTGTTAAAATGACTTTGAAAATGAGAATTACTTTCCCTCATGAGTCATTGATTGTCAAGGCAGGTTGAATCCAAAGATAAAATGATGATCTAGATAGCAACACAACACATAGATGGTCTTGCTTCAAAAAGGATCGGTAGCTTTCTTTATTCCTGAAACAGATATATATGTGATGTTTAGAGTCTTTAAGTCTTCCATGAATATTCTTCACCATATATTTTAAGGTGTGTCCTTAGTCTTTTGGCATCAAAGGGGCATGGAAATTATTTCCTTTCCTCCCTACATGGGAACTACGATTGGAAAATTACAAGGCCTGAGTAGTGAAGCAAACCTAATAGACAGCCTCCACTTGGAATGGGTTTCCAAGTGATCAGTCTATATTCCTACATTGGCTTGCCATCTTAAATTCTGTTGGATTAATAATTATCCAACAGAATTTAAGATGGCAAGCCAATGTATGATACAGGTGGTCCTCAACTTACAAGAGTTCATTTAGTGACCATTTGAAGTCACAATGGCACTGAAAAAAGTGACCTATGACCATTTTTCACACTTATGACCATTGCAGCCTCCCCATGGTCATGTAATTTACATTCGGATGCTTGACAGCTGACTCACATTTGTGACAGTTGCAGTGTCCCGGGATCATGCGATCACCTTTTGCAATCTTCTGACAAGCAAGGTCAATGGGGAAACCAGATTCACTTAACAGCTATGTTACTATCTTAACAGCTGCAGTGATTCACTTAATAAATATGGCAAGAAAAGTTGTAAAATGGGGCAAAACTCACTTAACAAATTTCTCGCTTGGCAACAGAAATTTTGCTTTCTGTGGTCATACGTTGAGGACTACCTGTACTGTATTTTATATCTTTAGCCATAGGCAGCCCAGAATCCTATGTAAGGTAGTCCTCGACTTACAATCATTTTTTAGTGGCCGTTCACTGAGTAGCACTGAAAAAAATGACTTATGACTGTTTTTCACACTTACGACCTAGCGGTATACCCATGGTCATGTGATCAAAATTCAGACTAACCAACTGGCATATATTCATGATGGTTGCAGAGTCCCTGGGTCATGTGATCCCTTTTTGCTACTTTCTGACAAGCAAAAAAATCAATGGGGAAGACAGATTCACTTAACAACCATTTACTAATTTAGTAGCTGCAGTGATTCATTTAACAACTGTGGCAAGTAAGGTCGTAAAATGGGGCAAAACTCACTTTACAACTGTTGCTTAGCAACGGAAACTTTGTGCTCAGTTGTGGTCTTAAGTGGAGGACTATCTCTAATTGGTGGTTTTATGCATACATTCACACATAAACAATAAATAATAAATGTGATCATTTGTGTGGGGGATTGTGGCATTACATCTGTGAGTTATTAAATTCCCACCATTTGTGTGAGCATACAGTTCTGGGGTCTGTTGCAGGAGTAAAAGTGGGGACAATAAAGAGACAAGGAAGCAGGGGACAGGTTGGCCCAGGAAGCAGCCATGGGTTATCCCTGCATCTTCTGGCAGTTGTGCATTGTGCAAAAGTTTGCATTGTTTATATTTGATTCCATGAACAAAGCTACTGTAGTTTGATTCCTATTTCTACAGGGTTGCGATTGTAATCTCAACTCAAAACCAACTGAAGTTATTGCCCAAAGCCCAAAACTTAAATGCAGGTTTGTGGAATCGCTGCCTCCTGATTATCTAATTTCCCTTCATTCATCTTCCATGCCTTCAGCTGCTCCGCAGGGTGCTTTTGGCAACTTTTCCATGTTGGAAAAAGACATCAAGCTGGGCACCCAACAACAGCACGGTTTCTGGTCTTTGGGAGGCGCCTCTGGCAGATGCTGGGGGTTGTTTCCTGAGCAGTTACTACACTGATCACAGCAGGTCGTAGGACTCCGACGCTTGCCAAGGAGCTACATTCCCTAATCCCAAATCATAATCAAAGATCCACTTTTAATTGTGCACACAGTGTAAATGGGCACTGAGAGCCCAGCAGTTAACAGACAGAAAAGTAGAAGCCTCCAGCAAATGTCAGGCTATAATTGGAGCTTGACTTGGGGGAGGGGGTGGGGAAGTACCATCTGTAGATAAGGTCTACACACCGCAACAGGCCCTTTGGTCCCAGTTCATCTTTCCTGCTGAAACACCTTTGATCACCTCAGGCTTGCTTTTGGATCTTTCTCTTTCTTGAGCTGTTTTCCTCCCCCCCCCCTCCCCTTTTAAGATAGCACTGGTTGAGGTTTAATTATTGATGGCCCAACTTCAGCAGACATCAGATAGCAGATCCAAACTCAGCTGTGCTCAAAGCAGATGTGATAGCAGTACCAATCTGTTTATTATGTCAAAGCCTTCCTTTCTCCAATGGGCAATGCTTTCTTTTTTTATGAGTCAACTTCCCTTGCCCAGATTTTGCTAGAAAAATGCTCCTGTTTATAGAGTTACCTAATGCAGCATTGGATACATTTCATAGCATTGATACATAGAAAAGGGAAATGTGCTACTGCATCTTTTATGGCCCGTCTATTACTGTGGCTATATTTATTTATTTTACAAGTAGTCCTCAATTTATGACCTCAATTGAGCCCAAAATTTCTGTTGCTAAGCAAGACAGTTGTTAAGTGAATTTTGGCCCACGACACTGCAACTGAGTTTTGCCCCATTTTATGACCTTTCTTGCCACGGTTATTAAATGAATCACTATAGTTATTAAGTTACTAACACATTAAGTGTTAAGTGCTAAGTGAGTCTGGCTTCCCCAATGACTTTGCTTGTCAAAAAGTCGCAAAAGGTGATCACATGACCCTGGGACATTGCAACCGTCATAAATACATGTCAGTTGCTAAGCGTCTCAATTTTGATCACATGACCATGGGGATGCTGCAAAGATCAGATGGGGGAAAAATGGTCCTAAGTCACTTTTTCAATGCTGTTGTAATTTTGAACTAAATGAAGGGTTGTAAGTGAAGGACTGCCTGTACGCAGATTAATATTTTAAAAAATCATATGGCATAAATACATCTTTGTTGCATTTTGTTTTGTTTCTATATTATAGCCTGGAATGCAAGATACACTTGAGTATGGGTTGGACCGAGCGACAGATCCTTGTGAAAATAAGGTAAACCAGGTAAGCCTTAATGACATTCTAATTATAGTCTTATAAACTTATAAACAATTGTAAACTTACACAAATGGGTTCAGTAACGTGCAGTTACAGAACATTTATATATGTATATGGAATAAGTGCGTTGCCTTTTTATTTTTAAAAAGATCCTTAAGAATGGCAGGAATCAGTCTTCATCAGGAAGACTAGTGGATCCCTTTTTTATGGTATTGTAGTTCCAACATATCAAATGATTTTTTTTTAGATTTCATTTATACCTTTATTCAAAGTATCTGGCCCTCCACCGAAACTCAGCAAGCTCTCCTATGACTATCAAAAATTAAAATGTAAATAGATGGGAGATCTCATTATAGACCACCATCATTTAATTTGGAATAATAAGTAAGCAAAGGTAAGCAAAACATGCGTGCAAATTGATCATGATGTAAACAAATGCGTTAGCATATTTTTTTTCTCTGCAAAAGGGTTTTTAGTTTTCTTTCTATCTTCCTCCCTTGCTTCTTTCCTTCCTTTTCTTTCCACTATGGGATGCATTCATAGGGCATAACAGATTTTAAAGAAACATAAATTCTATTGGTTTGATCTGGACTGCATCCAGAGTTCTGTGAGAATTAAGCCCTTCTAAGCTTGTACCTAATTTCAGCTCTTATCTGATTTGTATAATACTGCTAAGCAGGCTATGCCAGTCCCATCATGGAGCTTTCCACAGACAATAAAGACATAAGAGAGATAGGAAATCTTGTCGGCTGAAGAGATATTAATAGGTCAGCGGAACTCTTGTGGAAGGTGAGGCTTGGATGATGCTTGGTTTGCATCCAGCCAAAGACCCCCTCAAGACAATTCTTGCATTGTTTTCATGAGATGCTTTGCAGGGCTAACAGACCTCTCTTGTGAATCAAGCTCTCGACTACTGCAGTTCTCAGAGGCAGGGAATCACAATGGCAGGTGGGCTTTGTTGCCATGGAGGACATACAAATGCAAGAGTTTAGAACTTAGCTTTTCCCTGTAAGAGAAGGTGGTTGATAGACCCTTCTTGAAAAAAGAACCAGGCTCTATCAACCCAAGGATCTTGAAAGGAAAAAGGTCACCAAGGCAAGCTACACTGAATCCTAACCCTGGATTCATTAGGACATACATGTGGCATCATTTTCACCACACTCTCCCTTCAACTTCTCCCCTCTCCCCACTGCTTTTGGTCCTTTCAAAATCTCTGCTCCCCTTAGTAGGGAAGAACTCTTTTCTATTCCAGTCATCACTGCACAGTGACTAAAAAAGCGGCAAACTTCTTGTAAACTTCTGGATTCAGTTTTGGTCATTAGGAGTTTTGCTATGCTCAACTGTCAGTTCTAAGTAAGCAGGGAATAACAGAAAGTTCAACAACCTGAAATCAATGATTGCATTTAGACTAATTCTAAATGAAGAATAAATAACTAATACGGTAATGCAATGATGAAAAAACTGATAGAAAACAGAGGGATAATTGCAGTTTAAAATAGGAAATATAACTTTGATTCAGTAAGTACCGAATGTATGAAAAGTATGTGCTTTTTGCTTTTTCTGGAAAAAAATTAGATAGATAAAAGATAAACATGAAAATATAGAAATTATGTATGAAATAGTTAATTAACCTTTCCCTTCTATCTTTTGTTTTCTCTCTCTCTAGTTTGTTTTTCTCTGATGTATATGATCTTCGTTCTCTGTGAAGTACTTGGTTGCTTGTCCTATAAAAGACTAATGTGCTGTCATTTCAAGATGAATCTCATCCTATTCATCCTTATCCATTGCTATATATTTAAGCCTGGGAAATGAAAATCAACTGGAATGAGGGTTGGATCTACTTTAATTCAGTTGCTTTATAAACATTTGTTTACAACTGTAAGCTTTTTTTAATTAGCCCCCATATTGTCTTTGCTGATTGGCTGGAACTCACTTGGGATTTCATTGTAATTGCAGACTGTCCAGTGGGATAAGAAACTGTCCTAACAAATTAAATAGTTTACATAAGCAAGCCAGATGTAGTGTCCATCCTGCCACACCGTTTTATTGTCTTGAGTATGAGTGAACAATTTCCTATTCTTTTGGAGACAGATCTTCCCAGCAACCATTATACAATGACACAGCCTCAAGATCATTGACAGGAACTGTCAGGCAGGCTTTCCTGAAAGACTTGCCAGTTTTGACTTGTGCATCTTTAGACTTCCTTTTGTTTATATCCTTATTGATATGTGGCTCTTGAACAGTTGACTCATACCAAAGAAATCATTTTCAAAGCATGAATCGGTCGTCTTAAAAAGATTTATTGAAGTGAAAGAGATAGATAGATTACAGAAATTTCAAGAACTTAACTATTTTCCTCTAAAACTGATTTATTTTCCTAAGACGTGAGGGCAGAGACTTTTGTGTTTTCCTTCTAGTGGCTTTTCTGTATACAAGCAACAAGGTGGATCTTTTTATTGATAAAGAATGAACTTGCTGGTGTTTGTTTACAAAGCTATTTCCTGAAATTCTTAACTGTCTGCGAAGTGACTCTTAAAATTGGCAAGAAAAAATAACTTCCAATGAAACCTTCATGATTAATTGCGATACTGTATTCTTATATTATTTTTTAAACTGGCCTGCCTCAGATTTATCATACTATTCTATAATGCATTATCTACAATAATAAAATAGTACCTAATAGTATTTACAAAAATAAAATAGATATTAAATAAGGAAATGTATCCAAAATTCACCTGTATTTTCTTGAAGCTTGTTTCTTGTATAACAGATTTTTTTCTGAAGTGCTATTTGTACCTTCACATTTGATAGAGGCTATAGTAATCTATAGGGTTCAGTTTCAAAGACTAGTACCTCTGTTTGCTGTTTTCTCATTTCTAAGAAAAAGTGGGATGTAAATGTCTTAAATATTTTCAGTATAGATAGAAGCTAAAAAAAATGGCATAGTAGCACGAAGCAACATCTGATTCTAACAATACATGAATATAACAAGATTTCAGAAGGGCTTGTGCTTAGATGCCATTAAAAGTTTAAAACCAACCACTGGTGGCCCAGATTTCAATTGGGTCTGCAACATTGGCTAACTGGAATTAAATTTTCCTTCCGTGGCACTTTTCTGATAAAAAGTGCTCGGATCTTTAGAGCTGGGATTTCTGAGCAAAATACAATATATACCATATGATTCTATTGATAGTATATGAATATTCCAGTATCCAGCAATACCAAGATCATATTGAATTAAATAAGCCTCACTATGACTAAGTTGCATGCTGTTGTACATGGTAATAAGTGACCTTTTATAGATTGGACTGAAAGCATATGTTACTTATTTATTGTCTCTGAGAATTCAAGGTGACGTACACCCGCATTTTATGCCCATTAGCACTCTGCAAGGTAGGCAAGGCAGAGAGAGAACGACTGGCCTAGAATCATCTTGTGGTATTAGCCTGTGAAAAATTACCTCTCCTTAAAAGAAGAGATGCATTTGAATCCCATGCAAAAAAAAGAAAAAAGAAAGGAAAATTTTGGTGTAAAACTGGCAAAAAAGTGAGGAAGTTTACTTGGAGCCTTCCCCCCAATTGCCTTTCTATCTGAAATGCATCCTCTTGTAAAACGATTTTGAAACAATAAAGGGAAGGAAATTAGTATCCAGACCTTATGCTGTACATTTGCATGCCTCTAATAACTTCTATGTGTGTTTGCCAAATGTGATCTAATGAGTGTTTGAATGAGACTCATAGAACCAAAAGGAGCTCCACAAAATTTAGGGTTTTTCCTGAAAGTCTGTGCCTTCCCTTTCCATCATCTTATTTCAAACAAAGTCATGCATGATACTTCAAAGGGAACTGCAAACAGCCTCCAGATAATTTCTAGCCTTCAATCTCTGGCTTGGCTGGTGGATGTCATATAACATCATCGGAGCTATTTAAATCATAGTATAACCACAGCGGATATTGTTTAATTCCAATGTTTATATATTGCAATATATTGTTTCCTGTTGCTTTTCACTAAAGTTGCCCAATCTAATTTGTGTGTCCTAAATGAGTCTACTTTAGCTCCATTACAATAGATCTGTAATTAAATGCATACAGATATATATACCTGTGTTTCCCTGAAAATAAGACCGGGTCTTTTTTTTTTTTTGCCTCCAGAAGAGGCACCAGGTCTTATTTTCAGGGGATGTCTTTTATATTCACCTCCCCCACTGACAGCCCCGCCCAGCCAGCCCACTTATTCTGCGACAGAAGGAGCAGCTTCATTCTGCAGCTGCATTCCGGCCTGCATTTCGCAGTCAGGCCTTTCCGGAAGCCCTCTGCAGCCGAGTGCCGAGCTATGGATTCAATCCATAGCTCAGTTCTCGGCTGCAGAGGTCTTGCAGAACCGAGCTATGGACTGAATCCATAGCTTGGTTCTCGGCTGCAGTGGCCTTCTGGAAAGGCCTGTGACTGAGAAATGCGGGCCTGGCTGCAGAAGACGCCGCAGAAGAAGTGGGCCAGCGAGGAGAGGCCTGACTGCAAGGTAAGCGGGTGCGGAGTGAATGGGGCAGCTCCATACCCCCACTCCTGCCCTTGATTTTTAGGTGAGCGCCTCATCCCAAAACTAGGGGTTATTTTTGGGATACGTCTTACTTTCGGCGATGTGTGTGTATACACACACACACACATACAAGCTGAGAAGAAACACATTACTAGCTACTAAATAAGAGTAAAATCATTCAGTCCATGGAATTTCTTCACATTTTGTTAGATGAAGTGGATTGTTGCTAATCTAAATGTTTTAATTGTCAAACAGACTGTGATACTCTTTTCAATGCAGTGTTTCTTTGTTTTACAGAAAAAAACAATTGATGTATATAGGACAGAGGTAATTCATTGTAATTTGTTGTAATGTATATTGTTAATTATAATCTGCATGAATATTTATTTTATAGCACATGTAAAAATCTTATTTAGTGAACCAGAGATTGTCAAGAATCACCTTTGGAGCACGTTAAAATCTTGGGAGTCTTTTTGCTTTTTTTATAATCTATATCCCCCAAATTCCATTTTTAGACAGACTGAATACAGATATTCCTCGTATTATGAATGCAACGGAATGTAATGGAGCCTGTCCATAATAATCATAACTCATCACGGATGTAAAGTGGGTCAATTTTATGATTTTTTTACGGTGATTGTTAAGTAAATAACAATAACAGTTGTTAAATGAACCAATGGTTCATTCTGGGCATTGGTTTGCTGAAAAACTGGAAGTAAATGTTGGTTTTCAGCAAAGGTGTCATAAAAGCAGTCACATGACCATGGGATACTGCATCAAACAGCTATAAATGCAGCCTGGTTGCCTAGTGCCTGAAGTTTGGTCACGTGTCCACAGGAGAGTAAAGGTCAGAATTTTGAATCTGGGTCGTTAAGTGACACCCAGGTAGATCCGTCAGAAATCCAAACAGTTGCAAAATGACCAGTCATAAATCGAGGACTATCTATACTGCTGTCCTGGGATCTTCCTCCCGTTAGGGCTTCCTCCCTTGCATCCATTCAGAATGGCTTAAGAGATGATATGGCCTAAGGTAGAATATTCCAATTCCATCTCTGGCCATCATTTAATAATTGGTTACTAGCTTCTGTGGGCATCCATAGCAAGCTATGATGACATCAGAGTGATGACAAACTTTTCAGCTCTTCCAGACAGTCCAGGTCAGGAAAGAGACTCCACAAACCTGGCTGGAACTCTGACTCTTTGGGATAAGCTGTGTTAACAGAATCTTGAAAGCCTGACTGAATTCATTCTTATGCTTCCTGGGCTTAAAGCATATTTTTGCAAACATCACCTCTGCCTCGTTTCTCCAAGGTCATCGCTTTAACTCCCTACACACACATGGTGACACCATGTTACAAAACATGCTGTTAACTATTTGTGTAGCAATGCCTGCACAAGTATGTAAGTTACACTACAGTATTTGCATCATGATAGGATGGTGCTCGTTTCATAATCTGCACACACACTCCGCAGATGCCCGCATTTGGTTCTTATTAATCACTTTAGAGGTAGTCCTTGACTTACAAGAGCAGCTGAGTCCAAAATTCCCATTGCTAAGCAAGACTGGTTAAGTGAGTTTTGCCTCATTTTATGACCTTCCTTGCTGCCGTTGTTAAATGAATCACTACCAGTAAGTTAATAATAGTTGTTAAGTGGCTTACCCATCAGGTCACAAAAGGGGATCGCACGACCACCGCGACATTGCAAATGTCATAAATACTAGCCATTTTATCAAGTGTCCAAATTTTGATCATGTGATCACAAGTTGTAAGTGTGAAAAACACTCATAAGTCACTTTTTTCAGTGCCATTGTAATTTCAGATGGTCACTAAACGAATTGTAAGTTGTAAGTTGAGTGCCTGTATTCTGCCTGACAGTAAAACTAATCTTTTGACTTCTTTTCTTTTGGCCCCCAATTTTCAAATGATTACATTGAGTGCATTTATGCTATATCATTTACACAAAGTCATTTGATCTATGTAATATGCCAAAATGGCTGAGGGCTGAATGTTTACCTAAGCCCCATCCTTCCTTCTCACTCACATCAGTGCGCTATTATTTGTCATTGCAATCATTTCAAAACCGAAGTGTCTTTTGAATTGGTCCCTCCACATGCGAGGCTTAAGTTAATCCTTTTGTTGTGCCTCCAAGTAGACTATACACTTGTCTAATCCTCGCATTGATTTTATGGCCATTCTTGTTTCTCTGTCTTTTAAGTGGTAGTCTTTGTAGGAATAATATGGCCCAGGGATGGCAGGTGATGGAAACGAGCTTGTAATAAAATGTCTCTTTAGTTTATCTCTCTTCTTTCCAAGACAATAAACTTCATCAAGACTTAAACTACAATTCAGGAATCTGCCTGCTGGGTATCCATTTCTTGCAAAAGTGGGTCACACAATGTTATGGAACAATAACATTGTGTGACCCACTCTTGCAAGAATTCATTTCTTAGTGAACAAAGCTTAGAAGTCAATTATCTGCTGTTCTGCTAACATATACAATATATCTGCCTTTACAGATCATGTACCTCCAACAGGCCCTCATGAAGACTGCAACAAAGTCATCTGTCTCTCTGGGAGGGTAAGTTCTGACATCTTGTGTGTCTTTTAACCAATACTTTTGATCAAGAGATTTAGCCAGAGATTGTCTTTTTAAAGCTAGAAAAGGTTTGCTATGATACTTAAGCTTCATCCAGAGGAGGTTTTTTTTTTTTTAAGAATCCCCAAAGGAACAGATGTATGTATTCAGTAATGAAACGTGACTGTTTAAGAAAGCCACACTAGTATTAATGGACATAACTGAGTGAGAACTGCATAAGTTTCCATCTTTCATTTTCAGATAGTCTTTTCCTCCTTCTCTCCCCCTCTCTATGTCCCTTAGTTACAAACACACTTTATATTCTTAACTCACATGCACACATACCCTGTCTCATCATCCATCCATCTCATCCTTTTTATACAGCTTTGATACAACTTCTCATGATTTAGGATGGATTGTATACTAAAATCAATATTAGAAACCAACACATAAAAATAAAAGCATCCAGGTCTACCGTTTTTCCCAGAGCCTACCACAATATGAAGGGTTTTGTTGTTTTGTGAAACTTAACCTGAGGATGGATGGGCTGTCCTTACTTCAGGAGGCAAAGTGATCTATTCTATAGCATGGGGGCCTCAATCAAGTAAGCACATCTTTGGGCCCCACCCCTTTGACCTGACTCAGTTGGGGACTTGAAGTAGGCACTCTCAGAAAGAAGTGCACAGGTAAGACTTTAAAATTGGGACTGAATTGGATCTGGAGGTTTATAGTTAACTAATGTAGCAACTTCAACATAGCTGTCAATTGCTAAACCTCTCTCCATGACTCTCAGAGAGCTAACAATCCACCTCCATGGTGCTAACAGCCAGATAACTGCAAGGAATATAAATCCTTCCATTCCCCAGCATTCAGTCGGAACTGAGAATGCTTCTTGGATGAGAAGCGAAACGTCTTCAAGGAAAAACAAGAAAGTCCAGTTGCCTTTTGAAAAAGCATCTTTGGGACTCTCTCCTTTGTTAACAGTCAGGACCAGCTACAGTTTCTGAATCAGTACTGAGGGTAACCCCATCTAAAATGTGTGGCAGCAATGTAATTATGAGATGATGAGGGCGCAAGTCATGTTTTGGACATCTTGATCCAAACAAGCTCCCGTTTCTGAATTGTGGTAAGCTGAGAGGGACATAATTAGAGGAGCTATTTTGAATTTATTGCATATTATTTCCTAAACTAATTGTTATTTCTTCTTTATGATGTAACCTTGCAGTTTATATGCACTACTGTGGATATAATCATTTTCATCTGAAACATCTATAAGCAGGAAATTACCATAGAGTTGCAGAAAAACCAAAGCTAGTGTTTGTTGCCTCTATAAGCAAGTATTGCTGGAAGGTACTTTGGAGGATTTATACAAAATCCCAGCTGCATTCCTGAACTACAGCATATCAACGTCAGAATTCTAGCCCGGTTTTTGACTGTCTTAAAAATGTAAGGTGGACTTGAATATCTGCCAGCCCAAGCATCTGCCAATAGAAACCCAATGTCAACAGTTCAATCCTCAATGAACTTGTTTAGAAAAATTATTTGATGTAATCAGTTCTTAGTCTTCAAACAGCAAGTGAGGGATCCCATGTTTGAATTACTTCCCATGCCAAAACAAAAATCCTCCACATAGAGAAGTGCTGTATGTGGGATAAAATTAAGATAGATTCTTTCTTTATATAATGCAAACTTTCTATGGCTGGTGTTTTGGTGTTTAGGCATGCATTCAAACATCTTCTCCATTGTATCATTCCGAAGTGGGACAGTCTTAAGAATGTGCAATGTAGTATTTTGAAATGTCTCCCATCCAAATAGCAATCAGGCCCAAACATGTCTAACTTCTGAGTCCAGATAAGGTTGGCTAAGTGCTGTTACCTGCAGAGACTCAAGTGTAGTATAATTAGACTTTGGAAGCCAGTTTCTCAGAGACCCTCATATCTCTTAACCCCCAACAATTCAAGAACGATATCACTGGCACATCAATAATACGCTAGCCAGGAAACTGCAAGTGTTATTGATTGCATCATATCAGCAGTGAAATGTTCTCCTGGCTGGGATGTCATTGGAAATGTGAATAACGTTAATTCATCTATTTATTCTGGACTAATAACTGCATGTAGATGTTTCCCTGTTTTTTGTCTCTAATATTTTCAGAATAGTGAAGTACTGTGAACAGTTCTGCTCCAATGACCCTATAATCTCAGGATGCCTGCCCAGCAACCCTTGGGTTTCTGATGATGTGGATTTTTGGGAACTCAATGCAAAACTGTACGTATTGCATTTCTTTCAGCTCCTAACTTACGTCGATTCTTACTTGCTTTTCCTTTTTTTCTTTTCTTTTTTAGATTTAGAACATAGAATAATAGGGTTGGAAGAGATCTTGGAGGTCTTCTAGTTCAACCCCCAGCTCATGGCAGGAGATCCTATAACATTCCAGACTTTCTTTGGGCTTGATGGGATGGATACACGCAATCATAGAAAGAATAACAGAACAGAATAATAGAGTTGGAAGGAACTCTGGACGTCCTCCAGTCTGATTTTAGTATCAGAGCAACTTTGGGTTTATAAATTTCTCTGTGTGCCTTTGGCCTATAGCCACATGACTATGGAAATTGTTTTTGGACAATGCTGGCTCCCTCAGCCAAGAAACAGAGATGAGCACCGTGCCCTAGAGTTGGACACAACTGGACAGGGAAACCTTTACCTTTTACCTCTTCTTGCTTACTAAGGTCTGGGCAGGAGAAGTTACATTATTTTATCTAGAGACATTCCTGCTCTAGTGTTAAGGCAAAGCAAGAAGGCGCTGTTGTGCTTCTTTCTTTCATATTAAGGTTTCCTATTTTTCTGCCTGCTTTAGCAAGCGGAAGGTAAGGAAGAAAATGGGCAAAATAGCATAGTGGGTGCTATAGAAGTAGTCAGTTACCACTTTTTGAAACCTGGTGAAATCTATCTATTTTTCTATTTTGTCAACTGTGGCTGCACCTTTGGAAAGGAGAGGAGACATTTCTTAGTTGAATAAACATTCTGACAAATGTAAACTCTAAATTTACATTATCATTTAGAATGGGTGATTTTAATGCTTATCTGTGGGAAGTTCTTATCTATACACATTGCAGATGCCACCACAATATTTACTCCGTCTGTCTGCAGTGTGCATTCTCCAAAATGTCATTTGGATCCATGCTTTATCTATAGTAGAAAAATCAAAAATAACAAACAAAGTGAAGAAATTGCCTGAATTAAAGGGAAATATCTTTCTATAATGATCCTAATAAATATTACAATGCATAATCACTGGCTATTTTAGATAGCAATACCTAGCCAACTTTGGCTAGCTTGAAAAAGTTAAGGAATTATGGGTCTAGATACTGCTTGGGTACTATCACAGAATATAGATTAGACTGGGAAGCTGGAAAATTGTTGTCAGAAAATGGTAAACCATTTTTGTTTTTTGCTAAGAAAACAACATTTCTGGTAAGAAAATAATATTTCCGTGTCCCTGTAGTTAACTACGAGTCAAACTTGACCTGAGGGACACTTTGACTTACTTGTAATATCCTGACTTGTCCTGATCATAATACATTAGACGTCAGAGGAAAAACCAGTCAAAAAGCAGCCAAGATACTCACGTGTGAATACTCGTTTGCTAAGGAAGGACAGGCAGAGTTCTCGGTTCTGTCAAAACACAAAACAAAATAGAAAATCTCAAAAGAATTGATTTCAGGGACAAACAGCACTGTTTGTTTATAAATAAACTTATGGGCAGGTCCATGAAATCAATCTTAATTTAAAGGAGACTTTCTCTTTTTGGGCAGGGTAGAAATCCCCACCAAGGCACGAGTGGAGAAATGGGCCTTAAACTTTAGTGAGCTGATGAAGGACCCCAAAGGACGTCAGAGTTTCCAGCTGTTCCTGAAGAAGGAATTTAGTGGTAGGTATGAAGATGAGCCTGCTTTTCCACATGTCAAGGTGTTCTTTACAATCTGAAGTCACTGATGTCACCCACAGCAAACTGAGAGGAATTTTACGTACAGAAAGTAATTTAATCCCTTAATTATTTGTAAGGTGATGTGGGATTACATTGCAGCTATTCATAGCAAGAATAAAGCGGTGACTTATTATAGATTTTGTCTGTGAGAGGGGAAGACATTTTATACTCAAGGCACAACAGAATCTTTGTGGTTTAGTAAAAGGGCTCAGAAACATTATTATTTTTTTTGTCCTTTACAAATCCCCCTGGTTTGGGACATTCATGAATAAAATAGGGTGTAATCTGATGGCCATATATACCAGGGAAAATAATTTTCATGTTTATAGCATTTGGATAATGGGAAATTGTTTTGATTTGGAGAGCGGAGTCAGAAAAATGATTTCTGCTAATGTTCTAGATCTAGAAGTCTGGTTATGGTCTTAGTATGGTCACTCTAGACTTTCATTATTCTGTTTTTAATATTGTCTTATAAGAGTTGATATCATAAAAAGTTGCCCAGAGTCATTCTCAATAATGAGATAGGGCAAGGGTCCCCAACCCCCGGTCCGTGGATCAGTACCGGGCCGCAGCATGCCAGCAACCAGGCCGCACAAACAAGCAAAGCCCCATCCATGAGATGCAGGCAGCACACAAAACCACGCACGGAACCGGTCCCTGGTGCCCAAAAGGTTGGGGACCTCTGAGATAGGGGATGTATAAATTAAATAAATAAAATGCTGTTTTTCGTCCCTGTTTAATTCAGGGGAGAATCTGGGATTTTGGGAAGCTTGTGAAGATTTGAAGTATGGAGATCAATCCAAAGCGAAAGAAAAAGCAGAAGAAATTTACAAGTGAGCATATTCTAGTTTGAAATCTTTCTAGTAACTATCCTTGTTCTGTTTAGTTCGATTTCTGTATTTTGTGGTTAAGTAGTGAAAGGAATGACAGTGAGAATACAGTCTTAAGAATATAACCATATCATACTATAATGGAAATAAAGAACTATGTCCAACAATAGAATCTAATAGTATCAGGCTATTATTCAGAATTCTACTCTTTCCTAAACTTCTGTCTTGTTTATTTATTTGATTGTTATCCCACATTATTTTTGGTCAGCTAGCCATAAAATGTGACATTTTTTCATTGAAGAAGTCTACAGCCTAACCAAAATGTCAGCTGGAGATGGTGAAAATATGTTAAGGTTCCAGTGATAGTTGTTATCTTCTGTGATATTAATTCTGTATATTATTGGTTATTAACATAATATTTGAGATATGTGAAACTGATACAATATCAGTTCATATTCAAAAAAGAAAAAAAAGCATTTTATTTATGGGGAAAAAAATCCCATCTCCCTGATTTTATTAAATATTTTTCCTCCTTATAATTTTCAATTCTAGAACCTTCTTGGCTCCGGGAGCAAGACGGTGGATTAATATCGATAGCACCACTATGGGCATTACAGTCAGAGGCCTCAAAAACCCTCAACGTTATGTCTTAGATGCTGCACAGACTCATATTTACATGCTCATGAAAAAGGTTGGTCATTTGAATTTCCATTCCAGCTACCTAGATATTTTTGAAGGAAATAAAAAAGATATCAACACATATACTGTATACCAACAGCCCCCAACCTTTTGGGCACCAGAGACTGGGTCTGTGGAGAGAGGTTTTTCTACGGACCGGAGGGGGCATGGTTTCGTATGCTGCCTGCATCCCACTGATGGGACTTCGCTTGTTTGCGATACCCAGTTTCTGGCATGCCACAGCCCAGTGCTGGTCCACGGACTGGGGGTAGGGGTCCCTGCTGTTACACACACCTAGATATAGACAAATATCTCTTCCTTGTTGCTCCAAAGAGAACACATTGGAACATCTCTGTGTGAGAAAAGATAATTTGGGGTTGATTCCACATGATTTTCATTATATAAAGTGAATGACTTTCATACAAAGATAAGTTTTTCAAGAGGAAAATTCAGTTTTTTAGGAACTGAGATATCCTGGGCATTGAAGTGGACAAAGTCCTTGTATCTATTAGTCCAGCCTCCTCCTTGTCAGGACAGGTGAACACAGTGTGGGTTCATGCGGTGGTTTCAGCCTTTTTGATGGGTGATGGTGGTGGTCCCATCAGCCTTGAAGAGGCAATGCTATGCCCCCTCCTCAAGATGTCAGCTCTGGACCCTTCCCTGTTAGAGAATTATTGGCCAGTTTCCAATCTCCCCTTTCTGGGAAAGGTTGTGGAAAAGGTGGTTGATGACAGCTTCAGAGGATCTTAGAGCAAACGGATTTCTGGAAGCATTTTAGTGTGGCTTCAGGCCAGGGTATATTACAGAGCCAGTGCTGGTCACACTTGCTGTTGACCTTTCAACGGAACCAGGATGGGCGTGGTACATCAAGTACTCCTTGATCCCTTAGCAGCTTTCAATATTATTGACCACAGAATCCTTCTGAACCAGTTGTGGGGGTTAGGAGTGGGAGGTAGTGTGTTCCAGTGGTTCATCTCCTTCCTTAGTACAGCAGTCAGTTCCAGTTGGAGACAATGAGGAGAGATTACATCCGCAGCCCCTTGTGTGGGGTGCCTCAGGACTTGATGCTCTCTCCTCTTCTCTTCACCTTCTACATGACACCACTAGGTAAGGTCATCCACCAGTTTGAGCTGTGGTATTATCAATATGCTGCTGATACTCATCTCTGTTTGTCAACCCCAAATGGCACAGGTGAAGCTGTCAATGCCTTGACCCAGTGTCTGGAGGCTGTTCAGATCTGAATGGGGCAGAACAGACTTTAGCTCATGTCAGGTTAAGCCCAAGAACAGCACGGAATAATTCAGCCAGAGTTCAGGGTTGTTGTTGGTTTTTTTGCTTGCATATTTCAGACTGAATCTTGCCAGACTAAATCCTTGCTAGTGTCAGCCTGGCAGATATACCTTGGGAGATTCTAGGCAACTCTGTCCAGACTCCTTTCTCTGTCTCCTACCTACACCTCTGGGGTGTGCTGCCACTTGTCCCTCCCTGCCCCCTTTCTGAAATGTGCTCCCTCCTATCTGCGAAACTGCCACCTGTCTGTGGTCCTTCACACAAGCTCCCCCTCTGTGGACATTGACAAAATCACCATCCATCAATTGCAAAAGGCAGCTTTACTTGGAACAGCTTATATTCTGCTATACCTTTCACATCATCAAACAGCAACGTCTGCCTATCCCACGTCCTTGGGAAGGACTCAATAGGTGGATAAAAATGCCAAATCCAAACATATGGCTGACTGTGACCAACCATAATAAGTTGTTACCCAAACATTTTAGTATACCATTATCAATTCCTCTCTTCCATCTTATAACTACATGTTTTAGCAGCATAAGAAACAAAAATGATTTGCTCAGCATTCCAGTTGTTCAAAGGAAAAGTCTGATATATCAGTATGACTCATCCAATTATTATTACATAACCTGCTTGTAGGGTACTTGTACATGGGTAGCCAGTTGGAAATGGTGATTTTGTTGATGCCAATGGTGTTCAAGTGGTGCTCTAGTTGTTTCGGAGCTGTGCCCAAGGCACCTATTATAATTGGTACTACCTTTCTTTTGCCACAATTGTTCTGTTATTTACTCATTTTATTTTACTCAATTTACACGGCCACCCATTTTGCAACAGCAGCTCTGGGTTCAATGCTCAATAGAAAATAACACAAACAACAATAGACAATGTCTTTCCCAACCCCTGTTGTATATTTCAGCATCTGAGAAAACATCTTCCTTGCCTCTTTTGTGTGTGTGTGTGTGTGTGTGTGTGTGTGTGTGAATTCTAACCATATGAGCTTTAATTTAACCAGTGGTTTTTCAGGATGCATATTTAACATTGAGAAGAGATGTTTTCTTGTGCTTCTTGGTGAAAATATTCTCTTGATGCTTCCACTCCCAGCCTCTTTGACTCCTAAACAGCTGTATAGAGAAATGATTTTAATTAGGATGCTTGCAATCTACAACTACCAGTTTCCCTTTCTTTTCCCTAGTAGGATTCTTATGGTCGCTATTTAAAGTCTCCGGTATACAAAGAAATGTTGTCCAAGGCAATTGTACCACAAGAAGCAGTTAAAAAAAGGCAAGTCATCTGAGGTTTAATTACATTTCTTCATTGTTGGTTTAAATTAGGAACTAAAGGAAAATGATTATTATTTATACATTTGCACAATTTAAGGTGCTCTTTCCCTGAGGAAAAAATGTCTGACTTCCAGTTTGATAATCAGAGACAGCATGCCACTCAGAGTCGCCTTGAACCACGAGGTTGGCAGCAAATAAAGTTAATAATAAATAAATATTTTTAAATATTAATGTTTAGTACTTATCTAACTGTTTCATAAGAGGAAAAAAAAGATAAAAATTACCTAAAAGAGAGAAAATCACATATTCTTTTTACATTTCTAAGATGTCATAAAATTAGAAGTTAGATGCTTCCCTAATAGCCTTTGAGAGTGATTTCATATCAATGAAACATAGCATGTATATATTTAACTTGCATCATTTGCATAAGACAGTATAGACATGCCTAGCCACTTCACGTGGTAGGAGAGACAGAATTGGCTTCTGAAGGAGCCATGCAAGCCTGGAAAAGACATGCCTGTTCAAAAAGGGGTGTTTTGCATGTATTTTGCATGTATTTTGCATGTATTCTTTCAAAGACTTTGCACGGTCCCAATATGCAAGGAGTGAAAAATCATGACAGCTGTTTTCTGACAATCATGGTAATTTTCCCAATATTCCTCAACATATAATAGGATGAGAAAGAGCTCATTAAAGATCCGTATAGAATTAAGTGAACTTAACTTTAACTTTCTAATTCTTAGAAACACCGTTCTAGCTAGATCCAACTATATTGATCATGATTTTATTAATACATTTGCTGAACATATTTTGCCAAGTGTGTTACATACTAAAATAGTACAAATAGTCCTTGACTTACAATCACAATGGAGCCCAAAATTTCCATTGCTAAGCAAGGCAGTTGTTAAGTGATTTTTGCCCCACTTTACAACCTTTCTTGCCATACTTGTTAAATGAATCACTGCAGTTGTTAAGTAAGTAACGCTTTTGTTGAGTGAATCTGGCTTCCCCATTGACTTTGTTTGTCAGAAGGTCACAAAAGATGATCATATGACCCAGGACACTGCAACCGTCATAAATACATGCCAGTTGCCAAGCATCCAAATTTTGATCTTGTGACCATGGGGATGCTGCAAAAGTTGTAAGTATGAAAATAGCAATAGCATTTAGACTTATATACCACCTCACAGGGCTTTACAGCCCTCTCTAAGCAGTTTACAGAGTCAGGATATAGCCACCAACAATCTGGGTCCTCATTTTACCGACGTCAGAAGGATGGAAGGCTGAGTCAACCTTGAACCGGTCAGGATCAAGCTCCTGGCAGTTGGCAGAATTAGCCTGCAAAGAAAAACAGTCATAAGTCACTTTTTTCAGTGCCGTTGTAACTTTCAATGGTCACTAAATGAAAGTTGTAAGTCAACGACTACCTGTTCAAAAAAGATACTTGTTCATAGTTTTGCAGAATACTGAGCTTGTAGAATACCATTTGGTTAGCATCTTTCTAAAATACTTATCTATAATCCTTATGGCAGGATTGTTTATTGCAGTAAATATTTACAGTGAGCAATAAAAGGGATCAACTATAGATCTGCATCAGTGTTAAATACATTTTTGTTAACCCAAAAAGGTTTTGCTAATTTTCTTTCTCCCTTCTATTTTAGAGCATTTCTTAACTTTGTATAATATATTAGTGTAAAATTTAGATAGATGGAAAAGTGATGGAGCCCCCATTCTGATGCAATTCCAACATTTTTGGATGAGGGCCAGAATGTTTGTGCATCTGTTTAGAGCTTTATGCGAACCCACACAAATGCTGGATATTCTGGCTAGGTTTTCATGAAAAAGGCTTTCTGAGTTTAATTGCTCTTTTCAAGTTGTTTTAATTTTAGACTGGGTTGCCTCGAGACAGTGAGGCATATGCTGAATTCAGTTGGACAAATAATTCACCATTAACTTAAAACTAATTGTAGACATTGTGAGAAAAGAGAGGACTCTATGATAGGAATCCTGATACGGCAGTACTCTTTCTGACTAACAAATGGATTAAGAGACATGAGCCTTGGTGAGCTAAAATCTGTAGTAGATTGGTTTTATACCTGAAAGGCGCTTTTGCAGTTTTCCATCCCTTTATTGAAAGGCGGTAGAAATATGTTAATTAATAATGATCATAATGATTATAGTAACCCTCTGGCTTTGATTTGTTTCCTGTTCAGCTCTTACAATCCGTTTGTCCGCAAGCACCTGCGCTCCAGTCCCAGCCCCATCCTCTTGAGGCAGCTGGAGGAAGAAGCCAAAGCTAGAGAAGCCGCCACCAATGTGGACATCACCCAGGTTATGAGCAAGCTGGATCGCAGAAGCCAGCTCAAGCAGGAGGCCCCGCCTGCTAAATAGGGTCCCGACAGGGCTGGAGAGCCCATGGCAGGAGAAAAACCACAGAGCCAGGAGGAGGATGCTGGCTGTACGCAGGGCTGCATTTCCTCCTCCTGGCCTGCAGGTGCCACTGGGGTTTCATCCTTAGCAATCTCTCTCTCTCTCTCTCTCTCTCTTCCCCCCTCCCTTGCCTTCCTTCCATCTACAGTTGGCTGTTGCCATGGTATCCAGAACAGTGTCCCTTCATCAGCCCTTGCTGATGACAGAATCCTAGAACACAGGTGGTAAAAAAAAAATCCCCTTACGAGTGTGGCAGTGATGCTTTTCATATCAGATCAGCTCGCTTTTACACCGTGTTTTCTATAAACTTCCCTCCCACTTCTACAAACACTACAAAGTCTGGATGCCATGGCAACCAGCTGCCTGGCCTCTCTATGCCTGTCAATAACAAAAGAAAAAAGGCTGAAGAATCCTATTGCAATACATCAGCCAGATCAGAATCTTCTTATACTGGTCATTGCCCAGAGAACAACTCAGGAATTTGATAAGGAGCAGGCCCTGAGGAAGGAGACTAGTGGACACATTTAAATGATGGTGCATAATCCAGATTTACTTTATGGTATAACCCCTTAATATCATTTAATCGTCTTTTCCTATTCAGAATGGTTCTGTATTGACCAACGATGGGTTGTGTTTTACTTTCATTTTAGAAAATGTTTGCAGATAATGTACAGATTCTTTTTTAGGTTTAATTAGAACGATCCACTTTAATATGCAGTAATAGGATAGCATCTTCCTTTGGGGCAGATATTTCAGATTTCCTAAGCAATTTAAAGATCCTAGGTGCTCAGATGCTTAATCATTTGCATGATTACCATTTAAAGGAAAGCCTTTAGTGGATTTTTTACAATTCTACTGGACAAATGTATTTTATACTAGACAACTCATAACCTGTTGGGTCAATATTTCAGAGATATTTCCTTACCCAAACAGAGAAACAGACTGTAGGCGGGTAAAGAATCAGCAGGAAAGAGAGTGTCTTCTGATTTTCTGCCAACTTCCCATTCCCTTCCTTGTGAGAAGCTGGCAAGGAGTGCTGGAAATTGCGATCACATGAGTACAGCTGGCTGCAGCAGTGCAGCGGTATGACGGTACTGAGTTAGTCACAACTCTGCCAAATTTCAATCCCACGGGAGTTACGGGTCCTGGATTTTGGATACATTCTTTAAGTTAGCCCATTACATGTCCATTGATTCAAAAATTATTACCTTATGATGCACTGTTTTGTGCAATTAAAGGTTACGGTCAGACAAACAGGAGGGCTTTAATAATATAGATATATAGATAGATTAAAAGATATGCTCTCTAATGGATAACATTAACACCCGCCACCAAATTCCACGGTTTAAATACTATTGGTTGTTCAGTGCAGAAGGGTTATTCCACTTAGTCTCAAAGAATGCAATAATGGAGTATAAGAAGAAGCTTTCTAATGTACATACAGGACAATGCAGTATCTGTTGGGCTTTTCTAGACAGCAGTTTTTTTGTAATTTCTGAACGTATTATATTTACATTGGTGTTCCATGTAATTAGTTTTCCTGCTTAGCAGCAGAAATTCTGATCCCAAATGTCATAAAACAAGGATTACCTGTATATGCCTGTCATAGAGGCTTGACTGCCATCTGTCTCAAAGCAGGCAGAGGTCAAAAGCCCTTGAAGTGATTGGAAATGCCAGAAGAAATGTATTTTTTTCCCTTGCATTCACTATGAGCAACGTCAGCAAAACTTAAATGCTTGTCCAGCAGAAAGGTGAAGATGAATTGCAGGGCTGACCTTTTGTTTAAATAATCTACAGCTATTAATCATAGTCAGTATGTGCTTGAAATATTTCAGTGGTTTATGAACAACTAAGTGGAATTGAGGCTCATACAACTTCTCAGTACGTTTCATTTATTTTCAGGAAGTTAGTTCAGTCATGCAGATACTATTTCTATCATTTGATCTAGCTGGGCTTAGATTGACTTTCAGTTTTGACCTTTTTTTGTCACTGCTTTTCATCATCGGCTGCAAAATACAAGGAATGGTTTGGGAATCTCTGTGATATTGGCAGAACTAGAATACCATCGTCAAAAAGGCCATGAGAACATACCAAGGATGTGATCTTAAAACAATCCTAGGAGTGATAATTTCTGTTAGATCAAAGAAATCTAAATGTAGCCCAGCAGCACTGCTATAATTTAGGCAGAGCTTCATGAGACTCTCAACTTTGAAAATGCAACTATGGAGATTAATTAAAATGTTCTATCTGTTTAGAAAGGTCAACACTGTAGCTATATAACACACCAAAATAATGTTTTGAAAGTCTTCAGGGCTCCTTAGAATCTTTTCAGGGTTCTTTAGTAATACATTAGTTATTTAGAAAATGTATAGTATATATCCTATGTTTGAGTATATCTTAAAGAAGACTAATAATAGATTATGGCTTTTAGCATACTATAACCATAGGAATTGCCAGCCACCCCAACAGAGATGTCTGCATTGTTCACAAGCCTTAGGCTGGAAGTCTCGGGCACAAGGTGGGAGTCAGCTTCCCCAGCTAAGAATAATGAAGAAACCAAATTTTAGAGACGCATGCACAAATACACATTGCTCCCGAAGTAGAAGTATCAAGGAAGGAGCAACCTAGTTTGCAAAAGCTTCTTAGCAGCCTGGTCTTTTTGGCAGATTCTTTATGCTAGATTACAGCTGGCTTTATTTATTTATTTATTTATTCATTCATTCATTCTTTCATTCTTTCATTCATTCATTCCATTTCTGCATCACCCATTTCACTTAGGTGACTGCGAATTTTACAACATCATAATGAAACCATATAAACACATGAATAAAAGCATAGATTAAAAACAGGATTAAGAACAATTTAAAACTTACAAGTAAAAATATAAACCAAAATTAAAAATTGAAAAGGCTAAAAGATTAACAAGCCAGCAGCCATCCCCAAGGTTGCATCATACTCTTAGACATCCCCCGCCATGCTAACTAGCAAAGCCAGGTCTTAACACTCATCTGGAAATAGCAATAATAATAGCACTTAGACTTATATACCACTTCACAGTGCTTTATAGCCCTCTCTTAAGTGTTTAGAGTCAGCCTATTGCCCCCAACAATCTGGGTCCTCATTTTACCGACCTCGGAAGGATGGAAGACTGAGTCAACCTTAAGCCCTCAGGATCAAACTCCAGGCTGTGAGCAGAGTTAGCCTGCAATACTGCATTCTAACCATTGTACCACCACGGCTCTATGCCATCATGGAAAATCAGAAGAGTGGGGGTTCTCTTTACCTCTGGGGGTAAGATGTTCCAAAAGGCAGGGGCAGAACTGAGAAGGCCTTCTTCCTGAATCCTGCCAGTTGAAATTCCTTGACTGATGGATTACATAGATGCCCTCCCTGCTTGACTGGCTGGGATGGGCCAATGTAATTGGGACAAGGCAGTTCCTCAAATATCCTGGTCCTATACCATGAAGGGCTTTAAAGGTAATGACCAATACCTTGAATTGAACCTGGAAGCAAACTGGCACCCAATGCAGCTCATGTTGTAGCAGAAGTGTTACATGAGCCTCCCTAGGGGCACCCCATAGTCCCACTGTTGCATTTTGTGCCAATGCAACTTTTGAATACTCTTCAAGGGGAGTCACATGCAATTGTCCAGCAAGGAGATGACCAGGGCATGAGTGACTGAAATGAGAGCTTCTCCAGTGAGGAAAGGACATTACTGGTACACAGCTTGAAGTTGTTCAAATGCCCACCTAGCCACGACCACCCAATTATGATAGCCCACCCAATTTTTGTGTGTGTGGTAAGAATATATATAATGCATATACACAGTGCTTTTTTTGTTAAAAAAAAAAAAAGGTGCTGGAACTCACTCATGTTATACAACCCGCCTTGCCTACTCTACAAGGTTTACCTTTGTAGTTGAAAAAAAACCCCTTCAATTTTCAGTGTATCTAAAAGACTAGGATTTTGTTCAAGGTAAGTTAATACTATTAATGTTACCATGCACTGTGTGGCTTTAAATTACAAGAAGACATTTTATTAATCTTTTGGGACATTTACCATTGGCATACCCATTTAGTGTAATGAGTGGAAATGTCAGCTGTTCTAGTTCAGGTGGAATGACTTTACAACTAAAATACAACATTTCCTAGGAATTAAATAAAACAGTTGAAACCATGTTGTCCATGCTGTCTTCCATTGTCACTTGGTTAGCATATACAATCCATAAGATGTATACTGTTACTGCTTTTTGTTTTCTGTTAAAAATAAAATGTGCTTTGCCTTGTTTTAATTACAAGCAATGGGTTGTCTTTTTATTATTCAGACGTCATACTTTTTATTATTGAGACGTCATACTTTTTTTCCATTTTATTTCCTTTAGTTAAATAAAACTAGAACTTGAAATAATCATTGTGTGTCTTTCATTGTCTTTGTCTCCATCCATATGGTTTTATTTTCCCCATGTGTTTACCTTTATCATTTTAATTTGAATTCTTTTTCTTCTTTAGAAATTTATCTAAGAGCAGCTTTTTCAAATCATGCAGTCTGCTACTGAAACATCTCCTTCTGCCACAATATTATCTGTCAGATAAAGATTTTCTTTCTACATAAGTACTTTGCAGCAGTTTAGAATTGCTCTGGGCCTGTCCTGTCTTGGGGGTCATTGGCTTTGGGGTCTAAACCAAGCGCTATCATTCCACCTACACAATAATTGCAACAGTTAAGTGTGAAAACAAATGGCATCTTTGCAACAGCAACACTCACATTTCTTTTCAAAATGACCAAGCAAAAATACCAGGTGAATTGAAAACATGGATGGGGAGCAGGGGAAACCACATTTTTGCTTTTCTTGAAAGGAAGTGGCATCTCTTTGGAACTCACTATTCAGGATATTGATTAGATGGAGGGTTCCCCCCCTCAATTCTCTTATTTGTCAACTGGAAGGTGAACATTAAATGCCTTATGGTGTTCCCTCAGTTCCCAACGGCTACCATAGAACTTCAAACTGCTTTTTGAGGAATAGCAGAGTGGAAATGGTGTAATAAATTGCAAACCTGTCTCCTTATATTCTGCTGTGAAGGTGGGGATAACAGAATAACAGAGCTGGAAGGGACCTTGGAGGTCTTCTAGTCCAACCCCCTGCTCAGGCAAGAAACCCTGTACCATTTCAGACAAATGCTTGTCCAATCTCTTCTTTTTAAAAAAACTCCAGTGTTGGAGCACCCATATTGGAGGTTTTTAAGAAGAGATTAGACAACCATTTGTCAGTCCAAATGCGCCACTAGCAACAGTAAGATGAGTTACTTGTTAAAAGATCTTTTTTTTTTAAAATATGAAAGACAATAATTTAGCAAGGTTTGCTAACCTTTAGGATACAAATCACTCTCAAACAACTAAAAGTCTAAAACTACAAGAAAGGGGAAAAATGAGAGTCTGTGAAGAGTAAAGCAGAAATGAAAGAAATTCATCAACAAAGCAGTTCTTTTTGAATGCATCCTCACTTTATTTGAGGATCAATCTAGGTTTTCATTCTGAATATATCTGAATCAGTCTATTACCAGTTAACCCCCTATGGTTTACTTCCTCAGTCTGTTACGCCTCATTTCCAGATTGATGCCTTTTAAAAATAAGCCTTAAAAATGATTATTTAAATATTATGATCCAGGGATGAACAATGTTGCCTGGTCATTTCCTGGACTATTCCATCCCCACTACAAAAATGGGCTAATCTCAGAATTCCCAGAGTGCAACATTTTTTTTTTATCATAACAAGTTTTATTAGTTTTTGTTTGTTTTACAGCCAAGTGCTTGTAACACATCGTGGAGATAGGGCACTCCAGGGAACACAACAAAAAATACAATCATACATATACAATTTAAACTACTACTTTAAAAGTTCCCTCTTATGGTATACAATTCGAGCATTCCTAAAATATAAATTGTTTCTCACCTCTATCTATTATTCCAATTTCAATTTATATTTCTCAATCAAATTATATCTCTTATTATATTTCACATACATATTATGTAAATAAACATGAATTTATATATTTTAAAACTATTTCATTAGACATAGTAATATAATAACATCATAATAATAATAATAGGACAATAATTATTTCTATCATAAACAAGTAATATAACTATTATATCTTAATATTTCTCAACTATATTCTATTTCATATATTCTATCCAATATTTTCATAGATCAATCCACGTCCCTAAAAGATTCCTCAATTGTTTCAGTTTAATCCATTTAATATCTCACTAATTACCATTCAATTCTTATAAATAAAAATATCAATAATATTTCACCAGTCTCAATCTCAATCTAACTCCTTTAATTATAAATTTTCCAATTATTCTTATTGCCATTCCAAATCATACTCAAATCCATAATTTAAATCTAGTGTTGACTCATACCAAAGTGACCTTAAAGATCTCAAAAATATTAGTTCAATCAATGTCCAGAAGCCCTTTTTACCCATCAAATAAAATTTTAACTCTTATTTTTAAATCTAATTCTAGCTTTCTTTTTGTGCCAGGTAGGTTTCCACAACAGGGCTTCTAAGTCCTCCCATCTTAGTAACTGGCTAAAGGCCTTTTCCCACCATTGAGTCCAATCATATTCTTTTTCTCTTTTATCCAGTGTTGTCTGTACTGTCATGTTGTCAACGTTTTTTGTGCCTCGTATTTGGAAGTCCAATCCTGTTGCTTTTAAAGTTGTAAATGTTTTAGTTGAGTTCTGCCTTTGATCATCAAAGAAATCCATCATGTAGGATGTGTCCTCTTCCTCTTCAATAAATTCAGTAGATTCAATAGATTGTAAATGTATTCCATCCATCTCATTAAGTTGTAGATCTGATTGTCTATCATAGTCAATCAAAGGTTGAGCTTCAATTTTTAATTCTGAGTCCTCCTTGAATCTAAGCGATCTAATATGTTCTTTAAGTTCCAGTCTTGCTTCCAAGATTTTTTCTAATATAAGTCCATAATTAATCTGTGAGTAGGATTCCATCTTCTTCTTCTTTTTTTTTTTAGAGAAGTTCAGCTTAAAAAATAGATTGCAGCGTTATAAAATATAAAATGCAGACAGAAATATATTTCCAAAGAAAGATAGAGGAAAAAAAAAAACCCAATAGTCAAGACCAGCACAGAGATAAAAACTGGCAGTCAGTTGTTATATTGTAATCCAGTCTGGGCATCAGGCCAAAATCAGGAAGTGGGAGTTCAAAGAGCAAGTTACATTGTATCAGTCCGTTTCTGGGCTTCATGCCAAGTCCCAGGATGCATTGTATCCAAAATAATCTACATAAGTCCGCCCAGAGAGCAAAAAGTTTTTTAGGCAGTACTGTTCAGGAGGGGGGGGGGAAACAAAGAACATTCCACCCCCTCCCTAAGGATTTTCACCTAAACTGAAGATAAACAAGCCAAAAGAGAAAGTCACAATAATCCGGATGCTCGAGTTCCAACTGCTTATGTAGACAAAATAAAATAGTAAAAAAAAAAACAATAATTGTTTTTCCAAAGCCCATTTTCCCCAGTAATCAAACGCTGCTTTCTCAAAATAGGGAAATAGTTCTTAAAGCTGTTAGCAGGGAAAAAGGTAAATTAACAAGAGGGAAGGAAAGGTCTCACCCGGATCTTCCACGGTGGTTCTTTTCGCTTAGATGTTGCTGTGACTTTCGGCTGGAGCAGCTGAGTGATCGGCCATGTTACTGGCCGATCTTTTCCCCGTCGGCCCAAAGGTGGTTTTCTCGGACCGCAGAGTGCAACATTTTTGTGTACTGCCACAGCACAATATGCCATTGTCAGTTCAAGGATGGGCAATGTGTTTTTGTGGAACTCTCCTTTCCATCTACTGTAACCTGTATGGCTAGTAATAAGACATTATGTGAATTGCAACTCAACACTATGTGGAGACATCCATCACCGATTCTTGCTGTGATGGAACGGTCAGCTTGAATTTCCTATTGTACGAAGCAAACTGAAGTCGGGTGTCTCATGTTCTATGGACATGTACATTGGTATATAACAACAACAACAACAACAACAATAATAATAATAATAATAATAATAATAATAATAATAATAATAATAATAATAATAATAATAATAAAGTTGGAAGGGACCTTTGAGGTCATCTAGCCCAACCCCCTGCTCAGGCAGGAAACCCTATACCATTTCGGACAAATGGCTGTCCAGTCTTCTTAAAAACTTCCAGTGTTGGAGCATTCACCGCTTCTGGAGGCAGGTTGTTCCACTGGTTAATTGTTCTAACTGTCAGGAAGTTTCTCCTTAGTTCTAGGTTGCTTCTCTCCTTGATTAGTTTCCATCCGTTGCTTCTTGTCCTGCCTTCAGCCGCTTTGGAGAATAGCTTGACTCCCTCTTCTTTGTGGCAGCCCCTGAGATATTGGAACACTGCTATCATGTCCCCCCTCATCCTTCTCTTCATTAAACTAGACATACCCAATTTTGCATTGGAGAGTTTCGTACTGTGGTAATGTCCTTTTAAACCCTTGGATAAATGTGATAGCGAGCAGGGCTTAGATCAGTGGTGGCGAACCTATGGCACGGGTGCCAGAGGCGGCACTCAGAGCCCTCTCTGTGGGCACGCGCGCCGTTGCCCCAGTCCTAGGCCTTCAGCTGGGTTTTATAAAACCTTTTCGCTTTAGGCCACTGCCACTGTATGCAAAAAAAAAAAAAAAAGGTTCAATCAGTCAATTTCAACTTGTCGCGGGGAAAAAAAAGATCTTGCAAAATTGGAATTGATTGATTGAACTTTTTAGTCCCACCCAGTCTGCCATTACCACTGCAGCCACACCCACCCAATGGGCCACGCCCACCCAATGGGCCACACCCACCCGGCACTCGACGATGCATACGTGGGTTTTGGGTTGCAGTTTGGGCACTCACTCTCTAAAAGGTTCGCCATCACTGGCTTAGATGTAGGTCCTTCCTCTCCAATATTGCAGTACAGACAAGGAAAAACTGGAAGGAAAGCATTTGTACCATTGTGTGCAACCACATTTGGTACCTGAAATGGCATGCTATGAGATCGGCTGTTTGGTGATATATTTGAAACAAAGACGTATCATGCCAAGGGCAAAAGAAATGCACCAGGGAATTCACACTGTACAGAATGAATGATCAAGGGAGATAAATAAAAGCATGACAGACACAACAGAAAAGATACCTGCGTGACAAGATGCAGAAGTTTGATAGAAAGCACCAAGAAACAGCAAATTCTTTTGAATTACATGAGACAATTTGAGGCCATCTTAGTTGACAATGTGAGAATTTCAAGGTAAGGAAACCTGGAAGTGGCATCTTTGTTTACAAACAGTGAAATAAGCCTCTCCAAATTCAATGTACAGAGATGCAGGAACTTCAGCATGTAATACTGGCAAAGGCTGTAATCTTGATTTGGGGCACTTTTTATGTAAACCCAAGTGACATTCCATTGATCCTGGTCATAAAACTGAATTAGGAAACGGAACTAGGAAGAATTTGAAAAAAATTACTCGCATTATCCACACAGAAGCAGATCCTGTTTTTCCATATTTTCTTTTCCCTTATAGTGCTATGAGATTTGGGAGTTCATTTATTTAACTCCAATATCTTTTTCTTGTTGGAGTAAAGTTGCTCACCATTTTGATTAAGCAACTAACCTTAAACCATTTTAAGAATATAATAGATCTTATTTTTTTTAATTATAACATATTTAAATTGTGACTAGATAGCCAAAATTTATAATACATTTATTATAATACATTTATAATACATTTCATTTCTAGGAAGTTTGTATAGGGCATCCTAATGTGTTTCTATGAAAAATATATTTAATATCTGGACTATGTATCTTTCAATATAGAACCTAGAACAGTGCAAAGACCTGGATTCAACAGGCAAAATGTGATTTGGAGATGCATGTCTGTGCAGGAGGTACTTGTGAACTCCCTCAAAGTTGTGTTTTCTAAAAGGCACCTTTGTTTTCCTTGACAGGTTCCCTTGCATGCTCCAGATAACATTTCTCCCTAACTAAAATATGAACAACATGCTTCAATATACATCATTAAGGTGTTTGTTATGCAGTGTCAGAAAACAATCATTTTCACAAGAGCTAGTTTGTTGTTTTCAAGGGATTTGCCCCAGCGTTTGGAGAACTAATGTTCATATATTATACCAAATGATAGCATTAGTTAAGGTGATCTTTTTTTTAAAAAAAAAAAAGTCCAAATTAACCAGCTTCTGCTTCCTCTACCTCCCCTTCTAATTAACCATGTAAAAATAAATACTTTTTATGCTATATGAGTAGAACCAAATAAAATTCAGCTCCACTTTGCCAATATACTCCTAAAGCAGACATGTCAAACTCACGACGTCACGTGACGTCGTGCAACGTATCGGGACGGTTTTGCCATTGCTGGCAATGGGGTGCATGCGGCTTCCGAATGACGCGTCCGGCCCGTGGGCCGGCAGTTTGACATCGCTGTCCTAGAGTATCATGCCCATACTAAAGTTAGTCCTGGGCTTACAACCATAATTGGGCCCAGAATTATAGTTATAAGTTTTGCGATTATAAATCAAGACATCAGATGGCTGTCTATTGCAACCATTTTTTACAATAGTGAAAGTGAACATAGTAATTGTTAAGTAGATAGATAATCTTTATTGTCATTTTTTCCTGTGGGCACAATGGCACACATTAAAATGAAATTTTGTTGCTTCCTCTCAAACTGTACACATATATAACACACATTTAAAACAAGTGAATGCAACAGTCATTAAGCTAATCCATTTTCCCCAATGGGTGTTTTTTCCTGGAAACCAGAATGCAGGAAACTAGTAAAAAGGTCGCAAATTGTGGTCACATGACTGTGGAATGCTGTAAACAGTTGTAAAGGTGAGCCAATTGCCAAGCACCCAAAATGCAATTATGTGACTATGGGTGGTGTGTGTTTACGGCCATTGTAACTCAGAAAATAGTTCAGTTCAAATTTGACTAGCTGAACTCTTACAGTTAGTTGATTGATTTCTATGGGTAGCCACAGTAGATGCCAATACTATTTATCATCTTCTGGATAACCTTTGGGACAACCATGACCTGGATGACTGAGAATCTCCATAGAAATCTTCTGGATAACCACAGAGTAGCCAATTAAAATGTATCAATGGGGGGGGGGATTCCTAACCTTTTAGGGCTCTAGAAAACTGCTCTAATTAGAATCCTATCAATTTATCCCAATATTTTGCTTTGATATTTTGATTTGATTTTCTTCAAATGGGAGATTTTTCCCAGCTCTGTCTGAATAGATTGAAGCTAAACTTGGGGTGTTATACATATCAAGTATGTGCTTCACGAATGAGAGGTAGCCCTTCTGATTTTGGGGAGGAATTTACTTTCGGGGAAATGGGTTTATTGTTTTAAGGAATAGACTGAAAAACTTTACACACACACATACACCCGCGAGTTCTTAACACTGCAGTTTTTATGCATAATGGTGTCACACTTGCTTAACAACAGATCAGATATTTGTATTAAGAATTGTGTCAGAACTGTAATAGTAATACACATCTCTATATAGAAAACATTATAGGATTTCTGAACTAGTTTTATTTTTCTATGTATGAACACACACATACGCATACAATATATTTAGTACTGAATTGGTTAAGGACTATCCTTTGCTGCTGTACAGCTAGTGTTAGAAGATGATAGATAGATAGATAGATAGATAGATAGATAGATAGATAGATAGATAGATAGATAGATAGATAGATAGATAGATAGATAGATAGATAGATAGATAGATAGATAGATAGATAGATAGATAGATAGATAGATAGATAGATAGATAGATGACAACTTCTAGCACTGGCCATGCATCTGATGCTGCAATATTGTAGTCCTTGACAGGCAGCCAAGGGGCCATAAGAGATATAGAATTTTCCTACTCTCAAAAATTAATTTGAGATCAAATGTGCAGATTAGACTTCTGGCACATCTGGACTGGCTGGTTTCTACCTACTGGCAGAAGCCAGATCAGACTGAATGTGACATCATGCACTCTGTAATTCACAGTAGCATTGCTTTGCTCATACTGAACTGTAGAAAGACATGATGGAGGCTCCCCATAGAATTGTATGAATGCTGGGAAGACCATAATGTGAAGCGTAGTGAAGATGGTAACAGATGACCAAGTATAATAAAGACCTCAATTTTCTATAAGAATTCTATATAATTGTCTATGCTATAACCATTCTCTCTCTCTCTCTATTTTCCCTGCAGTTATGTCAGTTTACTGTTCCTGTTTCGCATTTGGCCATTTATACTGGTACCTCTGATCCTCTGCCTCCTTCTCAATGCCCCAAGCAACTCCCTCTGCCAAACAGTGCCAGCTACTCCTCACCTCTTGGGGCAGACTTAGACAATACGTCTGTCACAGAGAAGAACTTAGAGCCTAACAGGTTTGGTTCTGATCCCTTTCCTTCCCTCCTGGAAAGGGCTCAGAACTCCATGGATTCTGAACTGGACGATGGCCAATGTTCTCCAAATGCTACCAACTCCAAGTCCAAGGTGCCACCCAAGCCAAAGATGGCCTTGTCCCTAGGCAGGTTCTTGAAATGGCGATGCTTGAATTCACCAGTGTTTGCCACCCTTTCACCTAAGCATCCTGCCAGGGCACAGGGAAAAGTGCAACCCTTAGAAGATCTGAGCCAACACCTTCAACCAAAATCCAAAAAAGCATCCACGTAAGTATCCTGTGGGTGGTTTTACTTGAGCTTAGCGGCCATGTCTTATTCTCCCAAACAACAGGGGAATAAAGTAGTGCTAATAATGCTTTGTGATTGATTATGTACCTAGCAACCTCATAGAGAGATTTTCTCCATGACAATCTGTCCTTAACCTGGCCCTTCAGGTCTTTCAACTGTATACCCAATCCCCCTGTAAATGATTCTATCTACCTTGCTGCTGGTTGTCTTCTTCTTTCCATCTACCTTTCCCAGTATTAGGGCCTTTACCATAGAGCTACGTCTTTACCATAGAGCTGTGTCCAAAGTGTTTGATTCTGTTCATTTGTGCCTCTAAATTGATTGGTTCGACAGTCCATTTGTTTGTTTTCTTGGCTGTCCATAGTGTTCACAGGAATTTTCTCCAACGCTGTACTTTAAATGGGTCAATACTCTCTTTATCTTGCTTCAAAGTTCAACTTTTGCTTCCAGGGAGTGCCAAGGGAATATCATTGCCTGAATGGTTCAGATCTTTGTAGGTACCACACATTGGGATATTTGAATATCTTTTCTCGACTGCTTGTTCCTTTACTGGTGATAGTTGATCTTAAAAGGCAGAAGCTCTCCACCGTTTTGATATCTTCATTGTCATTGTCTTCGAGGGAGATGGGTGGTTTAGAAATATGAAATAGAAATAAAGAGAATACATAAATTGTGACATTTTGTTTTGTTTGTCTTTGGTTTAGCACCTTCTTTCAGATTTCTCTGGAGAGCAGAATCCACCCAATGGACGCTGGAGGGGAAGATGATCACCATCCCTGGCCTTACAAGGATTCTGCCAAAGAGGTGATCTGCCCTTGGGAAGCTCTGACGGAAGGAGGACAAAGCAGATAAGAAGTCTTTGAAGCCATGAGGATGTGAGCCACTTAAAAATGACTAATTTTTCTTGGGCCTGAGTTGGCAGGTGTTAGTCACCTACCATTTGACCTATCCATAATACTACTAGTAAGTATTTTTTGGAATGACTATTTTTTTTATTATTTAGTGTATGATGGGAACATGACAAAGAGAAGTAAACATAGACACACAATCCACAAAATGATATACAAAAACTGGGGGTAGAGCAATGGCCTCATAACTGGATGTCCAGTTCACTATCCAGCTGATTGCCTCTGGCATTTGCTTTGTGCAGATCTTCTAGGGAACTAGAAAACAGACGTCGTGGGCAATCTTGCACAATATGTTCAATAATTTGCATATCAGCACTACAATTGCAACAAGGGGAATTTTTCCAGCTCCGGAGATACAAGGCAGAGGCATTTCTTCCAATAGCACACCTAATTCTGTCCAATTTCATCTAGACAGAGCGAGGCAGGCCAAAACCAGGTGGCTTGGTAGAGGGATCACTAATAATCAAGCCACAAGAAGATACCTTGAACTATTCCTCTCTCCAGGCATTCTTGGGTTAAACTTGGGCGATGTTAAGTGAATAGCTTAATTCCATGCTGGCCTACAGGATTTCAATCTTGTGATGGGCTGCACATTGTCCTGGTGAATAGGAAGGGCCTGGTTGTTTAGCCACTTTGCCCATAAAATCAAAAACTATTTGATTTCAAACAATTTGAGAGTATAAAATCAAATAGGTTTTTTTTTTTTCATTTATTGGTTTTATTTAAATAAAGTATTTTTTAATCTCACCCTCTATCCTAGAAGGTCAAGTAGATGATAGGAGTTGACAAGACCTAATACCAAAATATGCCACAAAATGGTAAAATAAAATAAAAATAATAGCAATTGACTCTCTAGGTCAAAATCACTGGGGAAATACCTTATAATCAAACAAACATCTTTATTTCCATATTAAAAAAAAGAGAGAAATCTAAGATGCCTCTTGTCTAATGTTCACTATGTTGGTAAATTGCCCTGAATCATGGGCTGGGTTCTTCATGATGTATTACTGCTGAAAAGATATATCAGGAAATTCTTATATTTGATCAGTCTTTTGGAACGTTGGCATTTTTTATCTGCATTTATTATATACTGTTTTTTTCTTTAGAAAGACCAAGCGTGTAATATTCATCTCCTAAAACTCTGCTATCAAATTAGCAACTTTCTAATTTCAATAGACAACATCATTGGGTACCTGGATTAGGTGAGATAGTGCAGAAGCCACACACGTAGAGCAGTGCTGGTCAACCTCAAGTTTAAGATGGGTGGACTACACCTACCAGACTGGGGAATTCTGGGAGTTGAAGTCCACCCATCTTAAAGTTGCTGAGGTTGACAAACACTGAAGAACATTTCCCAACCGCATCTCACTATGACACCAATGCACATCAGCAACATTGTGTTTCTTTCAACTCTTCCCAAGTCAGGAGAGACTGGTTTAAGACAGCCTTAGCTGCATTAGTATTAAAATAATACTTTCCCTTTTGTTCCAATGCTATCTAAAGGCAGCATGAAAGCGTAGAAAATCCTGACGACCCTTCCTTTAGAAGGAAGTTGGTGGTTGCCATGAGTTGGGGCAGAACAAATACAGGTCAGCAGGGAGCAGATAACAAATATTGGTATAGTTTTGGCTGACTAAGGAATGTTGGGAAATGTCAGGTGTGAACAATCACACTCACACATGTAAAGTTCAAGCTAAGTACTTGAACTAGGAGCTGAGGTGGCACCGTGGTTAGAATGCAACTGTCAGACAGGCCACAGCCTGCTCCCTAAGAAAGAACGACCCTTGACCCCATAGGTGTTAGAGAAAAGATACTTTTACTGGAGATGCTGAGTGCAAGCTCTGAAGAAAAACAGTGTGAAAAACATATATTGAAAGCAATCCCCAATGTCCAAAACCCTCCCCACAGTGAGAGTAGTCCAATCAGGATCTGTTCCGATGTTTTGGGAACCTGGTGCCCCAGACGCCATTGTAAATTCCTTTCCCAGGGCCGGTGTCCTTGAAAGCAGGCACATAGCTTGGTTTGGCACCTCTGGCTCCTGTGAGTGTCCATACTCCCCAAATTTCCACAGCATTCTTTCACACCTCCAGCACTCTTCCCCTCCCCAATGCCCCCTCCCCCCTTGCTTATGGCAGTTGTTAGCGAGCTTCAAAGAAAGCCAAGATAGGCATCTGACAGCAGTATTGCAGGCTAATTCAGCTCACTGCCAGGAGTTTGATCCTGACCGGCTCAAGGTTGACTCAGCCTTCCATGAGGTTGGTAAAATGAGGATCCAGATTGTTGAGGGAAGTATGCTGACAATATGATTAGAGAGAGCTGTAAAGCACTGTGAAGCCGTATATATGTCTAAGTGTTATTGCTATTGCTACTTTGATGTTCTCTGCCTGTTTCACAGGAATCTCCCCAGACTGGTAGTTTTCACCTGGAAAAGGCCAGATAATGTTCAAAGGCATTCAGGGGAGGCCAGACCTTGTCCTCTAGTGTTTATGTAGCGAGACTAGGCTGATTCTTTGTTTGAGCCCTCTTCCCAAGTGGATGGTTGATATCCAATAGGAGGCTGCTTCAACTTAGCAATGGAGGAAGACCCTTAATGGCTAAATTCCTAGATACAGATACATACTGGTACAAATGTTTTACAATAGTGAAATTGAGAAAGTTAGTCATAATATGCTTCAAAAGGGTTTGAATTAGAGAAGACAAAGAATAGGCTTCTCAGGCATTGTGGTCTGTCTGAGTAAAAAAAGGTTAATAATCTTCAGGACCAGGTTGGCTTATGTTTCCTGACAAAACCTTGAGTGCAGCCTCCATCCTAAAAGCACCAGTGGCTTAACAGTCAGAAGAAAAGAAGGACCTGCCCTGATTGATTGGGCAGTTAAAAGTGGTAGCGGGAAGTTTGTACTTTCAGACTTTCAAGATTCTGTTAAGATTCTATTGTGGCCTTACAATAAAGTAGAATAAGCTCATCTGGTCATGATTCCTTCTGGTTTACTTGGGAAGGCTGACAGTTCCCTAATCATTGGGACCCACAGCATGCTCTCTCTGCTGGATCTGGTGGGAGAGGCAGTCACTCAAATAATCCAGCCCCAGGCCATGTAGGACTTTAAAGTTCAATATCAGCACCTTGAAGTGGATCCAGAAGCAGACTGGTAATCAAGGCAGCTCCTGGAGAGAAAAAAAGTAATGTGTGTTCTTCTAGAAATAGCTGCCCACACTGCTGCATTCTGCACCAGCTGAAGTTTCTGGATACTCTTCAAGGGCAGCCCCATACAGAACACACCGGGAGTTCACTAGGGCATGAGTGGTGATTCTGAACACACAGAAACAACTGTTTCTCCAGTGCCTGTTTTGCCAAGACCTTGGTACTGGCCTCATCTCACCATTATTGCATAAACACCCGTAACAAATCTATACTGCTCTGGTGTTTTCAGATACCAACCCTGCTACAACATATAACATTGCCAGGTCTGTGCTGAGAGCACTTAAAATCCATCAGATGATGATGATCTGTGCCATAGACTAGCCTTAATGAGCACCTAGTTCATCATACTAGAGTGCTCTGGAATTTGATAGACACGTCTGCCACATACAGATCACAGTTGAGTCCATAATTTATATTGCTAAGTGAGAAATTTGTTAAGAGAGTTTTGCCCCATTTTATGATTTTTCTTGCCACATTTGTTAAGTGAATGGATGCAGTTGTTAAATTAATAACACCATTGTTAATCTGGCTCCCCCATTGAGTTTGCTTGTCAGAAGGTCACAAAAGGTGATCACATGACCCTAGGACACTGCAACCATCATAAATATGAGCCAGTTGTCAAACATCCAAGTGTAAATCACATGACCATGAGGATGCTGCAATGGTCATAAGTGTGAAAAATGGTCATAAGTCACTTTTTTCAGTGCCGTTGTAACTTCGAACGGTCACTAAACAAACTGTTGTAAGTCAAGGACTACCTGTACTATACTCATCTAATGCTCCTACCCCACCTTTTAGATTACTTTTAGACTTCTGTTTTATATCTCTCTTTCTCTTTCTCTCTCTCTCTCTCTCTCTCTCTCTCTCTCTCTTGCTCCTGTTTTATATCTCTTAGCTTTTTATAACAATATTTATTTTTAGACTCTAATGTATTTTCTATGCTTTTTAATTGACTGTACTCCAGCCTTGTTATGCTGGTCTTTGACTGAAATAAAGGTTTGATATGGCCACCTGCTCGAGGGGGAGTTATAAGTCTAAGTGGACTCTCAGATTGTGCACGGGGTCCGTTTGGGGCAGTGCAACCCCATCTAGCACCAAAGATGACATAGTCCTAGAACTGTGAAGCTCCAAAACTCAAAGCCACTCTATCTTGCCAGTGTTCAGTTGAAGCCTGTTGATTCCAGATCTTCACAGCCTCCAGGCACCTGGATCAGACATCCTATGCTGTATGACTAATGTAAATGTAGTATGTTTTAGTGTGCACATATGTACTTATTTGGAAAAGGATGCCTTCAACGGACTGTTTTCCCGACAGATTGTCTAGTACAATGATTGATTTCCTAAGAAACGTATTTCCTTTATCTGTTTCAAGTATATTGGCTTTTAATGTTGCAAATAAAGATGAATTTGTCTGTAGTGAGAAAAAAAATTGTATTGTCTTTTTCCTTTCTTTTTTTGTTGTTGTTGTTCTCTGTCAGGAAAATGCCACAAGAAGGCGGAGCAGGTTCTTCACTGGGGACCTATGGGTAGATTTCTGTGAGCTCGGATGGGGGAGCTCTATTTTATGCACTTATTTTTCCATACTTTCACCAGACTCTCTATGGCAGAAAAAGATTAAGAACTCCAGTCACAGAGAGTTTTAATATGGACGTTTCTCACTCCCTAGCACCTATCCAGAAATAAGCCGCCCAGAGTTGTTTCAATATGAGATGGGTGGCAAAATAAATTTAAACAAACAAACAAACAAACAAACAAACAAACAAATAAACAAATAAACAAACAAACAAACAAATAAATAAAATAAGAATAGTCTCAATTGCATTTCCCCAAACTGTTGTTCTTCAAATGTACAGCATTAACATTTCTATCAATAATAACTAGTAGGCTTGTTGCTAACTGATCACTGGTGTTGTTATCCAATTCATTTGGGGGGTAAAAAAACCCAGAAGGTTGGTTAATGACACTCTGTCAAATGCATTGGCAATCTCCAGCTGATAGAAGAGAATATTTGTAGCTCAGGGTTGAACACAACTCACCACAGTCAACTTGCTGCAGCCAAGTTGTTACGGCCAACTCACCATGGCCAAATCACCGAGGGGCAAGAGTTACACTAATATCGAAGAAATGGTGGAATAGAATCATTAAAGAAAGGATGCCAAAGGAGGGGCAAAATGAAATATGAATGACAAAAATTAAAATAATGTTTTAATTATTTTAAATAATTACATTGAATAGTTGAATTGTCGTGTGGCGAGTTGTCCTGCGGCATTTTGACCATGGTGAGTTGCCGCAACAAATTGACCATGGCAAGATGGCCATGGCGAGTTGGCTGTGGCGAGTTGGCTGCGGTGAGTTGTCCCATTCCACCTTGAGCTTGTTATTGGTTGTCAAGTAACTACCAACTACCAACTCAAACAAACAAGCCAACAGTGAACAACAGCCTAATCAAGGAACCACCAAGACCATTCCCACTGATACTGATATACCAACACAACCACTAGAATATAAACTAACAGCAAGCCACACCCCTTACTAGCACTGATGATGTTACCTAGTTGGTAATGAAACATCTGCAAGAAAACAACCAAGCTCAGAGAGTACCACGGACCCCACAATCTGTAGCTTGGGGGGGGGGGTGTTTTGCAAACCCAAATTATACTGTCAAAATTTGAAAACAACTTTGGAAAACAGATTTCTTTGGGGAAGAAACAACAAGTGCCCCTTAAAACTGTCACTAATAAACCACAAAGCAGCACACGAAACCATGCCCCCTCTGATCTGTGGAAAAACCTCTCTCCACGTAACCAGTCCCTGGTGCCCAAAAGGTTGGGGACCTCTGCCCTAGAAAATCTATCCTAAAAAAGAATGTCTCCATGACCATCTCTTTCGCTATGTGGAGATTTGTGCTGGAAAGCAGACTGGATACGTTTTCAAGCGTGTTCTCTTGGTCTTCGTAAGCCTAAAGTGGTCTTGGGACACTAATCTTGGCAGAAGGAGTTCAGTACAGCAGCCGAATTCCCCAAGCTATTCTGATAAGGCAATATTCTGGGGCAGAGATATGGAATGTAAGTCACAGAGGAAAATTACTTATTTAGTTATTTATTTAATTTCTAGCCCACCCATCTCATCTAAGTGACTCTGGGTGGGTTTACACAGATAAAAACGGAATTGAAACCAGGTTAATTCAATTCAAAGACAGATACAGCCTCAAAGGCAGATACAAATAAAACACTGACTAAAAGAAGTACTACATCCGTATGTATGTATGTATATATGTATGTATGTATGTATGTATGTATGTACGTATGTACGTATAATGCATATAAGAGAAAAACAATAAGTATAATGGAGTCTAAGAATAATGAAGAACATAGTTACTAAAATAAATTCAAATAAAATACTATTATAAGAAGTTCTAATTATTGTAAAATGGTAGGCCAGAACTGAGTGATTTTGGGGGGTCCTTGGTGCTTTCTGAGTTTACTTGTTTTCTTGCAAGCGTTTCATTACTCAAATGAGGTAACATCATTACTGCTACTAAGAAGTGTGGTCTGCTGTTACTTTACATTTTAGTGGCTTGCTCTGTCAGTGTTGGTGGGGATGGTCTTAGAGTGATTTTCAAATTGTTGTCTGAGAGGAGTAGCATTAAATAGAAGTTGTACTCTTTAGTTGGGAATTTCTTCAAGACAGGATATTTAAGGGTCTGTCTAGAGTCCTTATACAGAGAACACTATTATAGCAAAAGGCCTAGAGTTTCTATTGGACCATCACCATATGGACATAACTGAAGATGCATAGGACTACCAGTAAAACTTCCAAGAAGGACTAAACAAGTTTAAAATGAGGATATTAAAAAGTTAAAAGTGGTGAAAGGAGCAATGTCAAGCCACCAACCACCATGGGCTGCAAAGCACTCTTAGCTCCCCACCCCACCCCACGTGCCACTTGGCAGAGCCAGGTCTTCACTCTCTTTCAGAAGGGCAGAAGAGTGGGGGCCCGGTTCATTTTGGGGGTAAAATGTTTTAAAGGGAGGAGGCAATGGCAGAGAAGGCTCTCTTCCTGGATCCTGCCAGTCAAAATTCTGAAGTCCTTGCAAGCAGATCCAAAAGCAGGCAGCAACCAACATACTCTTACCTAATTCCTAGATTAGAAGTGCAGGGCTGCTGGCAGAAAAACCTTTGGCTGCATGGAAGCTTGCACTACCCTTGTACTCAGCTCAGGGCCCATGCATGAAAAAGTAATATCTGCAGCAGTATGACTTACAAAAGCAAACTTATTATTTGAGAGTTGAGAATAAAGAAATATGTCCAGAAGCAGGCCAGAGATACAGTTGATGTGAGTGCTCAGAAGCATTGCCTATGGATATGGATGTGCCCAAAGCCATAATCCTTAATACCGATTTGGAGATGGACAATAGGGAAATGACAGATTAGCGTTACAAATTCCAAGGCAATTTTCAAACTTTTAATAGAATTATACAAGAAGGAATTCACTGTAAATCACAGCTTTTCTTTGATCAGATTTAGCTCCCTCCTTTACAGGCTGATGGAAAGGAGATTCAGTTCTACTTTAAACAAAGATCAACAAGGCCTTGAGACTTGGACATCAACCGGGCCTTGTGACTTGGAGGAACTTGCAAAGATCAACCAGGCCTTGCAGCTTGAAGGAACTTGCATCTGTTACCATGGTTTGTTCCAATGCCCTTTTTTAAATGTAGCTTGGCACATAGACATAATAACCTCCTTTTCTCAAAAGTTCTGTCTGGGCCAAAGGAGAAAAAACTTAGTGCCTTTTGGCTGACTCGTTTTCTGAAACATACAGGAAACTAGCCAACCATCTTTGCCATGAGAAGATTTGGCCCACTTGCCAGCTACCCCTGGATCTCCTCCAGTGGCAATATCAAGCTATTGTTTGGCTTTTATATTGAGCCAAGGAGTGGCTTGGAACTTCCTTTTTTTTCCAGGAATTGCTCCAGTTGCAGACAACATATGGAGACACAACATAGATGGGGCTGAGGTACCAGCTGTGCTCCATCATTGGTCATCTGGAGGGAATGCTGCTCAACTCATGCCATGCTTTTAGGATGTCCAGCTTAGCGGCAGTGAAGATGACTGCAAGGAAGATTAAAAGAATTCCTGGGAAATAAAACAGTAGCAATGTGGAGTCTGCTTTTCATTGGCAGGTTTAGTTGTCACTGGATGGAGAAGTCTGCTAATATTAACCCATTCCCACAGTGCACCTAAAACCAGAGCCTGCCAAGAACTGGAGAAGGTCAGCCTGGATCCAATTAGCCCTTGGCCCAAGATGTCTTCCACTTGGTAGTCTACCAAAAGCAGGCGGGCGAGGAAACTAAAACCAGAATTAGGGGACCGGTTGAAGACTTTAATTTGTAAGAAAAAGAGTTAAATAATTGATGCCGCATCTGTGCCAAAAGTAATTTCGGCTTGGTGCCTGCTCTCTTTCTTTCTCTCACACAAAGACATTTAGCATCGATTGAGATCAAAGTATTGAAAAACCCCTGCTGCTGAACTGCAAGGCAAAACTTTTAGCTGCCTTTCTCCACTCTTATAATATCATCTTTATGGAGTTAATAAACTGCACACTTCAGTCAAACTCTATTATTACAGAAGACTTAGGGAGCTAATAATTTAAAAGCAAAGAAGCGCCTCTGTTCTCGGCTTTGAACTAAACAACATTCTGTTGAATGAAGGGAACATCAAAGCTCTGTCACTATTACGAGTATGGCTGGAGCAGAGGGTCTCCGAGTCTCTACTTTAGTTATCTGAGGCAAAATGCAGGGAGAGGATCTGGAGATTAAACATATTGGCTTATCAAACCAGGAACAGAACCAGGTGTTTTCTTTTTCTGCTGGGCAAGCAACAGGTGGTTGGCTTATTAGCGAATTTGCTTGTTAAGTGGATGTATATATATGAATTATTCATCACCTCCTCTGAGTTCATTAGGCACCTCTCAGCAACTTCTCGCTTGTTCAGAGAGATAAGTAGAAGGCCCACGTACATCTATACATTTTTTTTTCAGACTCTTCGAGCTTTATTAAGACAGTGATAACATTTCTTAATCCAACCAGCAATAGGAGGTAATGACTGGACATAGAAAAATGGTCTTTTCTTGAAGAAGTAAGTCCAGATCTTAGCCATTCATGATCTGGCCAATTCCTGACTGGATTACTATAATATACCCTCTCTGTGGTTACCCTGGAGACTTCTATTCATCCAGCTTGTGATGTCCATCTGACTGTGGTCTGCCAATGGCAGAATGCACCATGTTGGTCTAATGCCAACGCCGCTGCTTTCTAGTTTGTTCAACTTCAGCTTTAGCTTTTAACAGCCTGGGATCAGAGATCATCTCTGAATTCATCTCTTCCCATATGAACCTGCTCAGTGGCTTCCCACAGCCTCTGGGGCCTTCTTGTGATCTTACCACTGGTAGACATTCAGTGGCTGGAAAAAGAGAGGTGACCTTCTTGATCATCACAGTTAAAATGTAAAAGATATTCCCACAGAAGAGTACCTCTTTACAACAAACTCTGAAGACAGTATTATCTGCATGGGCATGTTTACTTGAGGCATTTTAGAAGTTGTGGTTTTATTACTCCTCTCTCTAATATCTGCCTCACAGAGGAAGTGTTATTATAAAAAGCTATTATAAAAATACAAATCTATTTCACAATTGCATTGCTGTGCACTGTTTACTTGGAAAGAAGCCCCACTGACTCCAGAACAAAAGTAAAAATGTTTTCACATTGAGTTTGACTCCTGCTTGCAACAGATACCACCACTCAATTTCTTTGGCAACAATATCAAAGTGATTTGCCTCTATCTTGATAGTTGTTTTTTTTTTACTTCCCAAACTGGTTACAGAATAATAGAGTAACAAAGTTGGAAGGGATCTTAGAGGTCTTCTAGTCCAACCACTTGCTCAAGCAGGAGATTCTATACCATTTCAGACAAATGGTTATCCCATCTCTTCTTAAAAATCTGCAGTGTTGAAGCTTCCACAACTTCTGGAGGCAAGTTGTTCCACTGATTAATTATTCTAACTGACAAGAAATTTCTATTTAGTTCTAGGTTGGATGTCTTTTTCCATCTGTTACTTCTGGTCTTGCCCTCAGGTGTTTTGAAGAATAGGTCTCTGATTCACAAAGATAGTCAGCATTATGCTCCTTTTATTGTTTTTACCTGCATTTGCCTTTTTTTTTTGACAAGGAAAAATGACTTCTGAAAAATCAGCCTCTGTGCAAGCTGTCCCACAGGCAATCCAGACATACTGGGGTGAAGATAATATGAAGGAATGATGGCAAGGCACTGACTTTGCTTGAGGGAAATCCCAGAGCCCAGGATGAAGGGAGAATTCCTTCCTATCGAGGACCATCTATTGCACAGCTACTGAGGAAATGCACAAATCTCACTTTGCTGCATTTCCTTGGAGCATTTCCTTCCTTCCTTTATGTAGTGGCAACTACATGCCACTTGAAGGAAGCCTTCTTTATCTGTAGTGAAAAAAATCTCAGTAACAAGTCGCCTACAAGTTCCAGAGAGGCTATGGTCTTCTCCAACATTAGTACGCCAGTCCTCATGAAATACTTTTTTTATTTAAAAAAAAAACCAGAAACTATTTTTAGGTACTAAAATCACAAAAACACAATTTGGGCATTCTTATTGAAAGATATTCTGGATTCCTAGACCGAGTTCATCAAAATCTCATAACAGTTGACACTTTGCCCAGGATTTCAGGCTGTGTTCCTGGATGGCCGGTGGGGGGGGGGGACACACACAAATATTCAATGGGAGGAACAGGTTGCTCGGCCTTGTTCCCCTGTCCATTTGAAATTTCAGCTGGGGGTTTTCTATTAAGGGGGACAGTTACTGTTTTTAAATACTACAGTTGAGGAAAATTATATCAGTAAATACATCTAAAGTGATAAAATCAGAGGAAATTATGCCCAGTTGTGACCCAGATGCTTTCACCATATTTATTTACATAGGTTTATATGCCATTTTGGTTGTGACCAACTCTAAGTGATATTCATAGACCGGCAGTAGGGACATCAACTTGTTCTAATTGTGATTTTAAATGCACTTTACCCTGCAGAAATTAGCCCAGTGTAATTTGTGTATGTGTGTATGTGTGGAAACAGGCAAAATCGTGCATATGGAGTCAGGATATCAGCCCCGTCCCTTTTGCATATGTTTGCCTGCCATCTTGCCTGTTTTTATCCTTATCCTGTGGATATCACTGGGATGGCATTTATTTCCGTCTTTTGATAAACCTCACCTGTGAATTCCTGCAGACTAAGTGGCCAGGAAGGGATTGAAAACTCTGGCAGTTCTATGGAGAGCTCTCCTTCAAACTCTGCAGTATTTCCTAGGAGACATATGCAGAAGTGGCATGTATTCATTTGGCTGTGAATGGACTCTCAGTCTTAAGAAAGACCACAAATGTTCTCTGCAGAAATGTGTGCCTAACATACAGTTGTTCCTCTTTTCCCCACTCTCTGTCCCCAATTCCATTTCTATACCATAGAAGAGACAGAAACCTCTTTCTCTTCTATGGTTTAGATCTTGTGGACCATCTAAGAAAACAATTTTTCAAAAAACAAAAAAGTCGTAAAAAGTCTTATTTCAAAGCAACAGTTCCATAGTTATTTGAAATGCCACACTTACAGTATCCAAAAACACTTTAAATGCACATGTCTTTTTTAGATGCTTCATTATCCAGAGATGCTATACAGATTGGGACATCCAGCTCCTGATTTCTTTCATATGAAGAATGGTTGCAGGAATTGGGTCTGTCTAGTTTAATGAAAAGAAGGACCAGGGGTGACATGATAGCAGTGTTGCAATATTTAAGGAGCTGCCACAGAGATGACTATCTCCAGGTCAGACTATCTCCAAAGTACCTGAAGGCTGACAAGAAGCATTGGATGGAAACTAATCCAGGAGAGAAACAACCTAGAACTAAGATGAAATTTCCTGACAGAACAATTAATCAGTGGAAGTTATGGGTGCTCCAGCACTGGAGGTTTTTAATAAGAGATTGGACAACCATTTGTCCAAAATGATATGGGGTCTCTTGCTTGTGCAGGGCGTTGGACTAGAAGACCTCCAAGATCTCTTCCAACTCTTATTCTGTTATTCCTTTCCTAAGTGTTGTCCTTGATGTCTGCACTAGAACGGTGAGTTGCAATGTGAACATCTTGGATGCAAAACAAAGATATAGTGAGCAATTTCTCGGGAATGACTGTTTCCTTTATTTCTCAAAATGCTGCAGTTGGTAATATCTGTTAACCGGAAGGGGGAAATGCATAAGAAATTGAGTTTCAAAAGAAGAGATGTCCTTTGCTAAGACTCCAGTGGAGTCAAGTCTGAAGGATCATTTACGTAATGTCCTGACACGCTGGCAATTCTGATTTTTCTCTCAGGATGCACTTGGATGATGGCTGGCTGGTGCAATACTTTTTCCCTGGGACAGGAGTGGGAAAATAGAAATGATTGCTTTCCCAACACCAATCCAAGATTTTGTGCGTGGGGGGGGGGGGGTTTGTTACCAATGCAGCAATGCAGTACTTACCCCCCCCCAAAAAAAAATTTCACCTTATTTAAGGTACATTATATAAAAGCCAGTTATTTTTCCACTAAAATGAAAAATCCTGCAAACACTTCCCACTTGCTTGGCACAAGAGCAAAGAGAAATGGAATACCTAAGGCCTGGCTCACTTTCTATGACAAAACATGTCATCCCATATTGGATGGAGTCAGTCCTGGGTCCTGCTTTCTTCTCCCCTCCCCTGTCAATCCCTGTCGAATATTATTCTGAAACAAAATGGGTAGCTTGAATGCACTTTGTGAACTAACAGGTATGCTTGAATGGGTAAATAAAAACACAAGATCTTGCTTGTGCAGAGTTGGCCCAAAAGATTTTGCTGCCTAAGGCAAAGCAGCTAATAGCATCCTCCTGTTGATCTGAAGTAGCGGGTGGAAGAATCTAGTAATGCTGGCTGATCTAAAAAAAGCTAAGCATGGTCAGACTTGATTGGTATTTGGATGGGAGTCCATCAGAAACTAACCAGGGATGAGGCTAAGCTGAGATGTCAGGAAAAAAAGGGGGGAGCCAATGGAAAATTAAACTCCATTCTCACATGGACCTAGCCATGTATCCTGCAGGACTGGGGTTTGATTGGAAGGAACTGCTACCTTTTAACATCCATTCAAATAAAAAATGCAAAGCACCCAGATCAAGGGACATACTTGGGTATTTCAGTAGCAAATCCTGCCCTGTTCCAAAATCTATGCTCATCCTAGTAGTAACAACAGCAAACTGAATACCGATGTGCTATCCTCCAATGATTCTTGAAGTTTGCTATCTGTCCCCAGCTAAAAGAAGAGCTGACCTTACACTTAGCTTGAGTAATCTAATCATGAAAGTGAGTTTTGTGCAGGCTGTACCCAGATGTAGACTGTTATAAAGGGAGGCAAGGAAACCATGAACAGTAGCTGCGTTCATTGATAGTGTGTCTTCACGTTCAAAGTGAGCATGAAACTAGTGTTTCTGATAAGGGCAAGGGGCAGAATTTGTTCGCTACAGTGTAAAATCAGAAAGCGGCAGCATATGAGAACAGGTGCGTGTTTGCATGTGTGCGGTTACATGTGGGGATGAAGGATAACGCAGGTCTGACACTTCTTGCTTGCCCTAGGATGGACAGGGAGCAAGTTGAGTTATTTCTACAACTAAGGAGCAGAATACAACACTAGCTAGTGGGATTACTTCAGAAGTAATGAGAGAAAGAGACATTACACCAGAGGTAGCTTTTGCTAGGACAAGACGCTGTGTTTTTTTCCTAATGTCACCTGCCGTCATTTCCCCACCAGAATTAGATGACATGAGAAGGTCCCAGTGGAACTCATCATTAAGTTTCAATGACAGAGGAGATCAAACACAGCAAATCTCCTCCTTCTTTGGGGCTGCAGATGCTGTTTTCACTCATGTCCTGTTTTCTCTCCCCCACCCACATCTCTTTCTCTCCCCCCCCCCTCCCCAAGCAACATCCTGGCTTCTCATTTAAGTCCTCAATCTCTGGTATTACAATATTCCAGTTCTTTCCTCTGAGCCTGATTCAAAAGCACAGCTTAAAGAGAAAATGTTTAATTTGAGGCCAGATTCTATCTCCTCCCCTTTCTATATTTCCCTTTTTTCTTCTCTCTTTCTTCCCTCCCTCCCCCCCCCTCGCCCACCCTCTTCTATCTGGAAGGAAAACAAAGTGATTCAAATCAGGAAGCCAAAGAGCTCGGTGCCGATTTTCCACTGGGACCTCATTCCCTTTTGGTTTGGGCCTGAGCTGATTGAACTGAAAATTAATCCCCTTTTCATTTGCCACGATGCCATTTCAAGAGAAATACAAGCTCGTATCTGAATTTCAAACACGTTGCTGAGTTATTTCAGCAGGAGAAATTATTTGGTAAGCTTTGGCTAAGGGCATAGCTGGCAGAAAACCAACTGGGGTTTCAAGGACTTGTAGGTATGTTTAAAATGTGAGATATATTTTTTAAGACTTTGTGTGATAAGAATGCACAATATGGCCCCCAGTGCATAGCGATTGATGCTGTAGGTAAGAGAAAGAGAAAAAGACAAGTGTGATGCCCACTGACAAATTTTTAATGCAATACGTAATTTAGTGTGAGCATTCTCAGAACCCTGTTCCTATTTACTTGGGAAAAATTCCATCTGAAGTCAGTGGAACTTATCTCCTTCTTCAGTTTAGGCTGAATTTAATATCCTTCTGTGTAAAAGAATCATGGAGGATGTAACCTACTTGAGGACAGTTTCTCCCAAAGATGCATGGCACTGATGTAGTTTAAAGCTTTCCTAGGTGATTTTGGTTCACTCACTCTCAGCTTAAACCTACCTTGCTGGGGGTGAAAAATGAGAGGAGGAAGTGCTATTTTGCTGCTTTGAGTTCCTAAAGAAAAGACACGATATGCAAATAACCATCAAACAAACCGTTTCAATTCAACCCAGGACATGATCTCAAACTGACAGCGGAGAGATTCAAAAGTAAAGTAATGTTAGAAAGTATTACTTCACAGAAAGCGTAGTTGGAAGCTTGAAACCAACTTCTAGTGGAGGTAGTGGGTCAATCATCATTAACTGAATTTAAATACATTTGGGATAAACACATGTCTATCATTTAACAAACATTTAAAATAAAAAATATATAATTAAAAATAAATAAATAAAAAGAAAACAAACAAACTCACAGGGCAGACTCGATGCACCACTAGGTATTTTTCTGCCATTGGTTTTCTATGTTTCTAACAGCCTAATCAAGGAACCTCAAGAACACTCCCACCAACACTGACAGGGCAAGCCGCTAGTATATAAAAATAAGAGCAAACCCCATTCCCTTCTAGCACTGATGATGTTACCTAGATTGGTAATGAAATGTCTGCAAGAAAACAACCAAGCTCAGAGAGTACCAAGGACCCCACACTTCAGCCCTGAGCTACAAAAATTCTCTTCTTTCGGCATTTCAGTTCAGTTCGCCACCAGGTTTAAGTATAAATATTGCAATTTGTTCAAGGCCATCATGAAATAGCTGGGAGGCAGCAACCCAGATGTTCATGCCTACCTCCTTTGCACCCTGAATGAATGGCACAGCTTCCCGTGGCAATGTGAGTTAACCATTTTCAGGATGGGATGGATATTAGAAGCTGGGCTCCTCCCCAACTGATGTTCTTGTCTCAAAAGAGACATCCAGCAAAACTACTTGTTGACTGGGCTTATAAGCTAGCATTAAAATTAAATCCAATTTTCTTTGTGGCTTACCACTGGTGCCTGTTTATTTGTCAAAACATAGCTTGGTGATTTAAAGGTGAAAATTGCTCTCAGTATTTACAGTCATAAGGCTGGAATAAAATCCTGCAGCATTCACATTAGTGGTTTCTGGTAAATCCAATAGTTAATTTGGCCAAATGCCACAGAAAACAACAACAGTAGACATATGTTCAACATCATTGTTACAGAGGTGCAAATTGTGTTTAAAGCCAATATGAGGAAGTAAGATTTGATAGCTAAAGCTACTTTTATAAGTGGATCTATAGACATTTATTTTCTGAATATTTGGAATTAACTTGCTTTAGTCCTATTGAAATGACTAAAAGCCTCTCACATCAATTCACTTAAGAAATGAAGTTTTTATGGCAGTTTAATCTGATTAACCTGATAAATGTCATAATCAGTAGTTAAGATTAGACCTGTGGGACAGAACCTCTGTTTAGCAGGAGTAGAGCTGAAAAATTGCTTTGTCTGCCAAAGTCAGGTTATACTTACTTGTCATGTGTGCAGTTGTGGTGAATCATCCCTGTAGAGTAGTGGCAGTTGAGATATATTGACACTAAGGCTTTAAAACCAACTCTTAGAAGCTTTTTGTTAATAATAAACTGCTGCAACAGGTTTGTACAGACTGATTATAAAGAAAGTTGCACAGACTGATTACAAACAATAGCATAACACAGTAGCAACGATTTCTGCAAGAAATACCACTTGCTTGCAAGCAAGAACTGGTGGGACCTCAAAGCAAACAAAGTAATAGAAAAGAATAGAATAAAAAGTAGCAACTGGAACAATTGTTGATAATAAAGACAAAAAAAGTCTTTGATAGTGAACACTGCAATACTTGGTGACAGCAGAACAGAAGAGAAAGAACTGGGGGGGGGGATCACAAAATACAAAGACCTGCAAATAGAAATAGAACAACTGTGGCAAAAGAAAGCAAAGATAGTGCCAATAATAATAGGCGCCTTGGGTGCAATCCCAAAACATCTGGAGCACCACTTGAACACCATCGGCATTAACAAATTCATCAGTCAATTGCAAAAGGCAACTTTGCTTTGAACAACTTACTTCCTGTGACAATACCTTTAATATTATTAAACAACAAGATATGCCTATCCCAGGTCCTTTGGAAGGGCTAGAAAGGGATTAAAATGTCAAAATCAGTCTAAGCAGCTGGCTGTGTGATCTTATGATAAATACATATAACCGGCATTCACGCATGGCACCACATATGGAGTTCCCACATTCTATTTTAGAGCAAATTAGACTACAATGGCTAGCTATACATTAATGATGGTTCTACATGGTCTATGTATGCTGCCTGCATTCCCGTAAACCATGGTTTAATAAACTTCCATTACCTGGTTCCATACTATTTACCAAGCACAACTGCTGGGTTCACACACTACCCTAAGCCAGGGAATGGCAATATAGGGCTGGAATTTTCTGCCCCAATGTCCCCCTAGTTCAAGTCCTTGAAATTTTGTAGCAAATCCAGTCAGTTTCAGCAACATGATTATTTACCTCCCCCACTTCAACTGCAGAGTCACTGCATCAATTTAACATGGGGGCCTGGAAGCATTTCAAACTGGAAGCTGGGAAGCTTAGAACAGAGTTTCTCTAACCTGGCAACTTTGAGACAAATGGACTTCGATTCCCAAAATTCCCCAGCCAAGCATGTTCTAGATTTATGCTTTTGATCCTAGTTACTCAACCCAAGTCTTCAATTCTTTCCGTGACCTGACATTTTTTTTTGAAAATTCTAGAAAGTAACAAAACTCTCCCTTTTCATCATCTGTGACCTAAACACACATGCACACTCATACCATTCTTACAAATTTGGCATTTCTGTGAAAAATCTATGAAACAGACACCAGAACAGAAAAGCCCCCACCTAAGAGAATTCTGTAATTGCCATACTTTGGAAAAATGCAATCTGCTGGAGCCCCCAGCTGTTACCTTGCACCTGTGTGCAACACTCATTCAAAGAGAGCAGAAGGGGTTGTAATTTAATGTACACACAGCCAGGGGCACATCAGTTGGCTCAGAAATGAAAGGGGGGGGGGTCTTTTTCATCTTTTTCACACTTTTTGGCTAGGTATTTCTGAAAGGTCCTGAAGCTTGCCGTGTGGACATGCTTTGGGTCTTACATAAGCAGATTCAATGGAGTTATAGACCTGAGATGCAAGCAAGGCACAGAATAGTGGTGGAAGCCATTAGAACAGTTGCGGAAGGAGGAAACCCAGAGATCGAGACACACAAAACTCTGGAGAAACTGAGTTGAGAGAGAAAGCCAATGAACAAAAGCCATTTTCATCTTTGGATAAAGGAGAGAAATGAGTGAACGCATGATGAGGTGAGTTTGAAACAAGTTTCGTGTTTGAGCAAAATATTTCTAAGATCAGATACGTGCAAAGAGAAGGTGTTGAACTCTTCTCTATTTGTATGTTCTGTGTTTAGGATGTCAACATTTTATTTTGTCACATCCACATAAAACTGGTTGCTTGTTAGTTGTTCTTTCTTTGGTGGTGGTGGGGCACGTTTTAAAAGGATACTGAGGCAAGGAGAAATGTGTTGAAGGGGAAGGAGAATTATTGAGATGCTTGAGATATGTGTGAGGGAGGAAAGTGATCTATTGGAAAGGGAATGACATTTGTGAAAAGGCCATGTCCTCAGCAAACCACATTCATCAGGATGGTTGTGAAAGGACTTGGTCATCTAAGCACTATTTGGTTTGATTGCAATTCTATCGATCAAGGCATGGAATATGTTTTAATCAGTACTAAAGGTTAAGGTTTCCCTGTCCAGTTGTGTTCGACTCTCGGGTACAGTGCTCATCTCTGTATCTTGGCCGAGGGAGCCAATGTTGTCCGAAGACAATTTTTGTGATAATGTGGCCAAGCATGGCTATACACCAAAGATTTATGGAATGCCATTATCTTCCCACCGAAGCGGTACCTATTTGCAGGCTTTCGGACTGCTAGGTGGGCAGGACTAGAGCAAGTAAGGGGAACTCACCCCGTTGTGTGGAGCTTGGGTTTTGAACCTGGGCTGTCAGCTCTCCAGCTGACAAGCTCAGAGTCTTTATCCATTGAGCCATCACACCCCAGGGTTTTAATCACTAGCAATGTAGAAATATGAAGATGAGGAAGATCTTCTGGAAGATCAGCGTTGATGAATGCTTATAAAATGGTAACCCATAGCAACAGTGAAAAGGAAATAGTACCATCGCTCTGAAGACTTCCTGAAATAATCCATCTGTTTCTTGCTTTTTTTCTTTGAAAAGCTTATAATGAGTTAAGTCATGGACTGTGAAAATGGGAGAAGCTGTCCAGGCTAGGGCATTAGAGCAATTATTATGAACCATCCAACACTTTACTAGTGGAGGATGTTGTTCTATTTGTGGTTGTTCCTATTATTTTCTCTTAATGACACAGGGAGAGAATTTTAAGCACTGTAAACATTCAGGGCTCCCCAGATCTAGGCTGTAAAAGCTAGATGGCAGCAAAGAAGTTTTCTGTGTAACTTTGGTGTCATCCTCAGGATTTTTGCTCCCCAGATTTGGTAGCTGTAGTAAAATGAGCACTTTTTGTGCTTATCACAATCAGGATGGAACAATGTAAGGAAACAGCTTGGCTGAGGTAACATGCTTTGTATACATGGAGCTCATAGGAAAGAACGACTGTTGGGAGAGAGAATGTTTAAATTCTCCTATGATCTTTAATTCTTTTTTGCCAATGCTTAGTTCCTAGAAGTTCACCTACTCTACAAAGTATGTGGATTTTTTCTATAAGTATCCATAAGCCTTTACATTAATATTGCTGTTTAAGGGAACCCGGAAGAGAAAATTGTATAAATAATGTGTAAGGTGATCACTGAGACTTTTAAGAAGCTTTCTTCTCCTTTTTTCCCCCATAGAGCCCAGAGCAATGTTTAAAAACAGGATAACAATGCAACCAATGTCTTTGTGAGTGTGTTTTTGTGTGTAGGTATGTGTAGTAGAAAGAATAATAGTCGTGAGCCTAGTTTAATTTTTAATATTTATCAGATTTAGGATCTTGTCTCCCAGCCTGAGTCTCACCCAGACTATAATACTTCTGCATCTTCATTCTAAAGAAAAAAAACTAATAATCTTTGTACAATTAACCCAAAGCAGTCCAACTTACAACCATTTGGTTAGTCAACATTCAAAGTTACAACGGCACTGGAAAAAGTGACTTATGACTATTTATCACACCACCATGGTCGTATCCCCATGGTCATGTGATCAAAATTCAGATGCTTGGCAACTGGCATGTATTTGACAGTTGCAATGTCCAGGGGTCACGTGATCACCTTTTGCGATCTTCTGACAAACAAAGTCAATGGGGAAGCCGTATTCACTTAACAACCATGTTACTAACTTAACTGCGCTGATTCACTTAACAAGGGTGGCAAGAAAGGTCATAAAATGGGGCAAAATTCAATTAACAACTCTCTTGCGTAGCAGTGGAAATTGTGGGCTCAATTGTGGTCGTAAGTCAAGGACTTCCAGTACTGTGGGCAACTGTGCTTCTTATATTCCTTTCTCTTCTGGTAGGAACCATACATAGATCTTTCCCTCTGTCAAATTGCAATGGTCAAATCTGGTGTTTCAAAAGGCATTTAGTCAGCTTTGCAGATATCCTTTCTCTCTTTATGTCTCTCTCATCGCCATTATCAACTGGAAAGTCATAAATCACTGCCTATGTAAGAGGTAAAGAGATATCTGTCATTTTTTTAAAATATAAAAGGGGGCTCAAACCAAGAATCTGTTCAGTGCGAGGGTGGTCTATGAAAAGTTAAGCGGCACTTGCTTGCAGATCGAAGAGACCTTAGCATCTATGTCAACTTGCTCCCTCGCAACTGCAATCCTTATAAAGGTGTTGAATGAATGGGACTTAAGAAAAAGGCTTTGCTTGAAAAACTCCTGCAACCTTCTAACGTAAGCAAAATTGAAGTTGTTCTGTTTTGCCATGGATGCTCAGAAACTGCAGGGAAATTTATTAATTTTGGTGACAGGCTGATCTGTTTGTTGACTTGTGGACTGAGTGTGCAAGCTTACATACAAATCCAGAAAGTCACTTGAAGCATCTGGTCATCATTTACCCAGCAATCCTGGTTAAATAATTTAGCACAGAATTTTTAGCTGAGCACAGGATAGAACATGTCTAAATAAACTGTAACTGTATTAATTGTATTAATGGCTTGAGAATACAATGTTAGAAATACTTCAAGTCAGCTCGAACAAGAGGAGCTGCCAGAATAAAAGGGTGAGTGTTTATTTTACTCATAATTGGCACTCAGGATAGTCTAAAGTAATTTATCCCTGTTTTATGACCTCCAGATGGCATGCAGGGCCATTGTGTGCAAAGGCAAATATAAAAACTGAAGATGTTTTGATATTGGCAGACCAACGCTATGCCCAATATTTGCATATATTTCTGCCCAGCAAACCAGAGATTTCTGGCAAGTTATGAAAAAACATTCCTGATTGTGGGGTCTTTGGTGCTTGCTTGGTGGTTTTCTTGCAGACATTTCATTACCAAACTAGGTAATAAAACATCTGCAAGAGAACCACCAAAGACCCCACAGTTCAACCCTGACTTACAAATATTCTCTTCTGATAGTTGTAGCTGTTATGGGCAAAGAAGGGATAGGGATATCCCAGGGATAGGCCATCTGCAGCCCCTAGTGCTATCTGAGCTTCTGTATACCATTTTGATTTAATGGCTACATTGCCGTTCCTTTAGAGGTGGGAAATATAAAAACATTGAAATCCGATATAACAGAGAGCGTACAAAAACCTCATCCAAGTCAGAAAACATAAACTCTACAAATCCAGCACCTTTTATCAAAGTCCATGAGGAAGCCAGATTCACTTAGCAACCATGTTACTAACTTAACAACTGCAGTGATTCACTTAACAACTTAACAATATATAGTTGCTGTATATATTTTGGAGTTCATACAAGTGCAGTATTGCTCTGCTTTTTGTTGAATCATCCAAACATTTCCAGACTTCTGTTTGAACCTGGGGAAAATAATGCTTCTGCTTTAAGGAATCTACTCATTAAAGTTAATGTGACTGTTAAAACAACAGGACCTTTTTTTTTCCCCCAGGCTCATGCAGAAGCCTGAAAAAAGCCAGGAACCTTTTACCCTTCAAATCCCTATATCTAAAATGGTGGCCATTTTAGATGGTACCATAAGATTCCAATTGCTTTTTTGTGGAATGAACATCTTTAATTTATAGAACTGTCAGTATTGTGTAATTGGGTCTCTGAATGTGTGACCTTAAAATGTCTCAGTTCAAGAGGACTTGCTGCTAGCTAAATGGTGCAGCAATGCAAACCAGGAGGCAGATGGATGGCCTAAATTGTTTAAACAGAAGAGAAAAATGCCCCAAGCCAGTCAACCAATGTGGATTTTTTTTTTAGCTAGACTGCTTCTTTCAGTAGCTGTTTCTCCTCTTGAGAGAGATGTAACTTTCTATTCTGACCTTAGAAAGGCATTCTCTGGACTCTTAAAAAAAACCACATTATCTTAAAGTCTTTATCTGTGCAGGTATATACAAGCAGTTCTCAACTTACAACCACAATTGAGCCTAAAATTTATATTGTAAAGTGAAAAATGTGTTAAGGGAGCTTTGCCCCATTTTATGACTTTTCTTGCCACATTTGTTAAGTGAATCACTGCAGTTGTTAAATTAGGAACACGGTTGCTAAGTGAATCTGGTTTCCCCATTGACCTTGCTTGTCAGAGGTTCGCAGAAAGGGATCACACGACTCTGGGATATTTGCAACCGTCATAAATGTGAGTCAGTTGTCAAGCATCTGAATGTAAATCATGTGACCATGGGGATGCTATGACGGTCATAAGTGTGAAAAATGGTCATAAGTCACTTTTTGCAGTGCCGTTGTAACTTCAAATAGTCACTAAATGAATTGTTGTAAGCCGAGGACTACCTGTATATTTGAATATATGCAAAACTAGTTTTCACGTCGCTTTTATCCCCATCCCCTGATACAAAAGAGGCTAAAGGCAAAGTTCTCCCCACCTGTCCTGGCCCTCCAAACATTCATTTCCTGCGAAGACTTAGATTGCAAAAAGCTCTCTCTGTCTGCAGCCCAACAATAAGTCTACAATCGCAACTTTAAGACAAGGCTGTAAATAATGGAGCTGATATCCTAGGGGATAATTTTGTTAAAGGAAAAAGAGAGAGAATTCCTTGATTACTTTAGAAATAAAGACAGCACTTTACTTGGAGAACAGCAGAGCAATAGGCTGAAGAAGACGTGCATAAATTGTCTGAGCAAAAGACAGAGCTATCCTCAGGAGGTTGACTGTGATTTCCCCCCCCCCCCCACTCTCTCTCTTTTGCTCTTTCTTTAATGATTGCATTTCTTGAAGTCATAAATACACAGCCAGTCCTATTTCTTTCACAGACTGGCTTGGAGCCTTCTGCAAGCTGAGCGTGCATCTTTGATGTGTAAATAATCGGTGACTGCCTGTAATCAGAGGGATATTTTGATAACTGTGATTTAGTTTCCTCTGCATAGCCATGTAGGGTGATTTTGGGCCCATTTAGAGGAGCTGGTCTTAATTGCTAGGGACCTTCAGTTTTTAACCAACCGAAACCTTTAACGCTATAGAGCTTGAGATGTGGTTTCTTGGTGACTGTTGTGGCTCCCCACAAGGAGGGGAAAAAAATCAGTAACAAGCTGATTTTATTGCTCTTCCCTCACTGGTGTTCAAAGGCATCTGGCGTTGGTTCTGGAGGAAATTAATTTATAGCCATCGGGCCTTCAAGCAGGGTTTCTCAACCCCCAGTCTGTGGACCGACACTGGGCTGCTTCATGCCAGAAACTGGGCTGCACAAACAATCGAAGCCCAATCTGCGGGATGCAGGCAGCATGCGAAACCACAACCCCTCCGGTCCGTGGAAAAACCTCTCTCCACAGAACCGGTCCCTGGTGCCCAAAAGGTTGAGGGCCGCTGCCTTAGAGACACCAGTAGCTTTAACTTCCATGAATTTGTCTGAATTCCTTTCATGGCCATCTAAGGTAGGACTATCAGCCATATTTTTGGCACCAGTTCCATAATTTGTGAACAAGGCTCTGTGACCATGTCAAATGTATGGTGACATTTCAGGTCTGATCATCCAGATCACCCTTGTGATGAAATTCTCTGCATCTGGGTTTGTGTAGAAAGTAAGGACGAAGACCTTGAAGGAGATATACAAGAAACATTACCTAGGCGAAGGGACTGAAAGACTATGAAATCCCAAAGAACTAGATAATATTGGGAAACAGCACCCAGGCATAGACTGTCCTGATTTACTGGAGTATAGGAAGATGGAGGAGGACTTGCTAGATTCTGTTATCATAGCCAATCACAATAAAGGCAGTTTTAGCCTTTCTGGAGAGTTGATTTCTTGATCTGGTCTACCCTATGAGGCTGACAGAATGGGAATTACAATTTGCAAGACATTTTGCAAATCTGAAGCACACATTCAGGAAGACCCTAATTCTAACCCAGTTGATTATTCTTGTGATGGTTCTCCTTTCCTTTCTCCTTCTATAATTCCTTAGTCCAAACATAGAGCATGAAGGTAGGTCTGTAGCATTTCCAAAGATACAACAGCTACAACATTTAAATCCGGTGTATCCAACTCGCGGCCTGTGGGCTGCTTAAGGCCCTGGATAGCAGGCTAGTAATGTGGCCATACAAGATCATAAACTTTTAACGTAAACTTTTATATACATTAGCTATATTATATATTTTATATTTGGCACAAGACAATTTCTCTTCACTTAGTGCAGCCCAGATAAACCAAAAAGTTAGACACCCATGATTTAATGCTTCATAAGTAACAACGGGCTGGTTTCAAACAGTCCTCCATGCCTTTATTGCAACTTACTTATGTGCGAGTCTTACCAATTGGGCTCTTAATTAATAAATGTAGTTCCCACTGAACTACAAATAAACTACAAATAAATTTGCCCCATTGTTTTTATGGGTTCCAGATTTAATTAAATAGCTAGATCCAATTCAGTTTTAATAATGGCGTTCTCACTCAGTATTGTCTATTTTGAGGATTAGACCCACATTTTAGTATGTAAATTAATTTTGCATACATCCTTGAATTTATTTTAGAAGCACAAATCTTGAATTATTGAGAACAGAGCCATATCTGTATTTTTTAAATGTACTGTTCTGAAAAATAGAATTTGGAACATTGCAAGAAAAGCTGTGATTCATTGAAATATCGCCCATTCTGCAATAAGAATTTGTTTTGACATGAAACCATGAGATTTCCATCCTCCTAGATTCCTTGAAGATAGCCAGCACATTGATGACTAGGATTATGGAAAAGAATGAGGTTTCAGAATGAGGTCACTATGAAATGCTATGAATGGATCATCTACTGATAGAAGAGAATATTTATAGCTTAGGGTTCAATTCTGAGGTCCCGGGTGCTCCCTGACTTTGGTAGTTTTCTTGTAGATGTTTCATTATCAAAATAGGTAACATCATCAGTGCTAGAATCAAGAGAATAAGTATTCTCCCGTGCCGCCTTTTTTGTAGCATCAAACTTTATTTCTAGAAATAAATGGGAGAAACAGGTGATAGATTACTGGTGGGCAATGAAAATAGTATCATATTCATATTGGGTAGAGTCTGCTTTAGAACTAGCACTGATGTTGCCTAGTTTGGTAATGAAACATCTGCTAGAAAACCACCAAACTCAGATTCCACCAAGGATTCCATGGATCATCTACTGTTTGTCTTAGCTTATTGCTGAAGCTATGGTAGCGATGTGGGCAGAAGAATATAATGGTACCACTTTTCTATTTTTATCAATCAATCAGTCAGTCAGTCAGTCAATCAGAATAGAGCTGGAAGGGATCTTGGAGGTCTTCTAGTCCAACCCAATGCTCAAGCAGAAGACCCTATATAATTTCAGACAAGTTTCTTCTTAAAAACCTCCTGTGATGGTACAACCCACAACTTCTGGAGACAAGCTGTTCCACTGGTTAATTGTCCTCATTGTTAGGAAGTTTCTCCTTAATTCCAGGTTGCTTCTCTCCGTGATTAGTTTCCATCTATTGTTTCTTGTCCTGCCCTCTGGTGCTTTGGAAAATAAATTGACCCTCTCCTCATTGTGGCAGCCTCTCAAATACTGGAATACTGCTATCATGTCACACCGAGTCCTTCTAGACTAGCCATAGATAACAAATATACATAATTTACTTTTCAGTTCACTACCTATGTTGTGTTTACTAACACTTGTCAGAGAATTATGCTGAGTACAAATTATATATGTTCCACTGTCTAGGATTTTCCTTTCACTGTTATTCACCCATCTTGCCTGAGACACGTGTATCTTTCTGAGGAATTGTTTGGGCATTGATGGAATTTCCCTAGAATGGTACAGAACATCGGTGATAAAAAAATGTACAGCACAGATATGAAGATTTGAGATGAAGCTTCCACTGGTTTCAAACTTTCTTTTAATTGGACAGAAATTCACAGTTGGGTTGATGGTTATGACTACAGCATAGATCTTGATACTCTGGTTGGTTAATTATCTTTTTCTAATACAACGAACAATGTTGAAGTCAATAACAGAGAGAAGGTCCTTTCTACACCATGCAATCTGCACTCTTAAAATATTTTCTCCATTGCAATCTGTCGTTTGGGATGCAGAAAATGCAACATGAAAACTTGCTTTTTGTCTGCGTGGGCTGCACGGGATCATTAAACAACAACTTGCAAATCTCCATGGGGTGACAGTAATTGACCCAGGATTTTTTTAGTACAAGGGCCGTACTTTTTCTTCTTCTTTTTTATTGTAATAACCATGCAGAGATGTAGACATGGATCTCCATTGGGGGATACACCCCCATTGTTCTTCTTAGCCCTGATGTTTGCCTTCACCCTTTGAGGTTTTCAGAAGCTTGAGATTATTTCGTTTCTTTGAAGAACAAAGTACAAAAGAGGGGGGGGGGAGCATTTTTTTTTTTAAAAAAAAAAGATGACTGGCTATTTTGATCTACCAGGTCTGCTCACAGTACGATGGAACAAACATCAGCAATCATTAAGGATAAAGCAGAGGAGGAAACATAATCAAAAGAGTGTTGCAGGAGGCTGTGCTCTGCTCTGCCTAGCAATCAAGGGTCTGATGAAACTTCCACCCATACTGCTCGATATCTATAGACACACCTCCTCCTTTTGCCATCCTACCCAAAATATGGAAAATGAAGTATGTAAGTTCAAATGGATAGGAACCAGCATAATTAAAACAGCGTCCTGGAAATCACTTAGGGGTTTTTTCCCCCTAAGTCATGGTGTACCTGGACTACATGATAATAAAAAAAAATGTATAGGAGCTCTTCTATTGCATTAACGTTTCCTTTTTAAGGGCTATAATCTGGGTACTTTTCTTCAATGAAAATTCAGTTACTACCCTTCTAAACAGTAGCAGTAGTCAGGATTTTAATTTTTGGGGGGTCTTTTGTTTTGCAGAAGCAATTAGTAAAAAAGCATGCCTGAATTTTCGAGAAGTTCTGGCAGAAGCTCCCAATCCACTGAGGTTTTACCCTTAGCTGAAAGATAGTGTTCCATCACTCCACAAATGTGTACTGTATAAATTACAGGCAAAGTTTGCATAACTTCATGCACCTGATGAAGAGGCCTCTCGTCCACGACTTATTTACTGTAACAGATTTGTTAGTCTTTTGTTGTTGTTAGTTGCGAAGTCGTGTCCGACCCATCGCGACCCCATGGACAACGTTCCTCCAGGCCTTCCTGTCCTCTACCATCTTCTGGAGTCCATTTAAGCTCACGCCTACTGCTTCAGTGACTCCATCCAGCCACCTCATTCTCTGTCGTCCCCTTCTTCTATTGCCCTCAATCTTTCCCAGCATTAGGCTCTTCTCCAGTGAGTTGTTAGTCCTTAAGATGCCACAAATTAATTATTTCTCCATCTCTGAGCCATTCAATAGAAGCATTTAGTATAGTGATTAAGGTGCTGACCTAGAAACCAGGAAACTGAGTTCTAGTCCTGCCTTAGGCACGAAAGCCAATTGGGTGACTTTGGACCACTCTCCCTCCCTCAACCTAACTATCCTCACAGGGTTGTTGTTGTGGGACAAATAGGAGAAGGAAAAAGTATTAACTATATTAACTGCCTTTTGTTGTTTATAAAAATAAACTCTATTTACATACACATTTGTCCTAATCAGCTAGGCAGCATTCCCCCATAATCCCCTACTACTCCATTGCTGAGAATTGAGTCCAAGCTGGGTGTCACTACTCAGCAAACATACCATTATTAAGTACGTTAGGTATCGTATTAAGAAGCACACATTTCACAGAATAGCAAAAGAGGCATGCACATGAAAACATGGCTTCATAAATCAAATACAAATATAAATACAAACATAACAGGGGAGGTCTATGGAGATTCTCAGTCATCCAGGTCATGGTTGTCCCAAAGGTGCTTTTTCAAGAGGCAACTGGACTTTCTTGTTTTTCTTTGAAGACATTTCGCTTTTGTTTCTTTGGAGATAACAGGGGAGGACAGTGATTTCTGAATAACTAGCTCGCATGGCTTCTAAGTTTAAATCAGGTAGAGAGGTGACTTGATATCGGAATTTGTATTTTAGTAATAATTAAAAAAAGAAATGCAATCTTTTCTTTCTTTACTTTCAATTTCTTTTCTGGGCTTCACAGGCACAAGGAAGATGCTTTCACCATTTGAAAACTGATGCCACCTATTTACAACAAGGTCCCGTGTTTACTTTTCTTACTCAGTTTTGTATTTTGAAAAAAGTATAGTAGAGCTAAAAAAAAGAAAGGTATGGCCATCTCATGTCTGTTGGAGATACATTGCTGAGCCTGCAATAGAGAGTCTCATACCAGAGTTAAAAAGGTACACTGAATTGGGTAATTAACGTATCTCAATTAACATATTGTCATGTAACTAAAAAGTAATTGGATTCCCCCCCCTCCTCTGAGACAATGTTTTTCTTCTGCAATTTTGGAAGCCAGCACTACATGATGCCTCCACAAGATGGCCCTATTTCACATCCCCAGAGTGAGAGTTACTAATACTGGCAGTGGATCAACAGCGATGCCAAGTATTTCACATGGAGGTTGAAATGAATTTGGGAGGTGAAAAAGTCAAGCAACTTTTTCCAAGTCAGATGTGCATAAGTCAAAATCTCCTTCAAGTCGAGCCCAAATCCTGCTGTCTTTCTGCCTTGCCAGTAGAGTTTCTTAGCACCAATGAAAAAATGATTTGCTGTTGCTTTCTTTATATTTCTGTTTCTTTGTCCAGCTTGCAGCTGGGGTATTTCCTGTGGGTCTCCCATCCAAGTACTTAGTACTTCCCAGCCTAGACATTTTCATCTGCTGAGTTTAAATTTGCTTAGAAGAATCACAATATTAATTAAACTCTTCTTCCATGTTCAAATAATTGATACCAAATACTGAGATTTTAAAAGTAAGCAACAATCTCTAAGTTTTATTGTATGTATATGCATGTGGATTTGTGTCTTTCAATTATTATTTATTATTATTTATTCAATCAAATTATCCAGCATTTTAGTTCGTATATAATTTCAGTTCTGTGCCATGATATCTAGCTCTGTCAGTTCTAGTTACATTTCCTGTGGTATAATAAGTAATAACATACCAAAGATTACATTCCAGAATATATGGCAGCTAATCAGATGCTTTGAATGCTAACCAAATGTTATTTCCAGGCTTTCCAAAATATAGACATGACAGACAATGTGGTTATTACTTTCTTCCTAAGAATCACAGATTAGTGAAATTTGCCTGAGACTCAGAGAAAGCATGATGAGAAAGTAATGCATACCCCCTATCCACTGTAAATGTAATGATAATGTAATTTAACATTGTAACTTGTATTTATTTTTCTAGTTTATTATGTTATATTTTTTTTGAATATTTTGTGCAGTTTGGGACATTGGCAGAAATTCTGTACAAAATAGAATAGAGCTGGAAAGGACCTTGGAGGTCTTCTAGTCCAGCCCCCCGCTCAAGCAGGAGAACCTATGTCATCTCAGACAAGTGACTGTCCAGTCTCTTCTTAAAAACCTCCGGTGATGGAGCGCCCACGATTTCTGGTAGCAAGCTGTTCCACTGGTTAATTGTCCTCACTGTTAGGAACTTTCTCCTTAATTCCAGGTTGCTTCTCTCTTTGATCAGTTTCCAACCATTGTTTCTTATCCTGCCCTCTGATGGGTTGGAGAATAATTTGACCCCGTCTTCTTGGTGGCCTGAAGATGCATGAAGATGCATAAATATTATATATTAACATACATTATAGGAAACGATCAGCGCTAAAGCTATTGGAACAAGAATGGCAATATTTAAATAAGATTGTACAGGCAATTTAAAAGTCTACTTGTGTTAGCTGGCAGAGATTAGGAGAGGTTAACAGCCCACTCCAGCCACAAAGAGAAACTCAGGCAGATTTTCTCAGTGGCACGGAAGGTGTTCCTACTGATGAGGGGTCCTGAAAGAAGGAATTTCAGAACAAGAAAGAAATAACATTGGATCCACTGAATCCTAAACCATACTAATTTCAATTGGAAAATTATTTTATAAATAATTGGGCTAAAGCCCTCCTGGAAAGCTTCTCTGATAATCTATCATAGCCAGAGCAAGCCTAGATTTCTTTTCCCATTTCAAAGCTGGTATTCCTATAATAAGGTAAGATTTCATATCTTATAATAAGATATCTTATTATAAGCAGTGCTTTTTTTGTAAAAAGAAAAGGTGCCGGAACTAACACATGTCATACAACCCGCCTTGCCTACCCTACAAGGTTCCATCCAAAAAAGGTGCCGGAACTCTGTTCTGGGCGTTCTATGACAAAAAAAGCCCTGATTATAAGATATGATATAATAATACAGGTAGTCCTTGACTTATGACCACAATTGAGAGAATCATTTTATACAAATTATGTTTAAGATGACGACATGTAAATCTCAATTATTTCATCAACATATTCTCCCATTGTTCCATTTGTATGTTACCGTCATTTTTTTTTTTAGCTCATTGATAACAATTTCCTTCTGCATTCCTGATGGTCTCTTAGGCTCTGTTAGGAGTATAGCTAATATTAGAAACAGTAGCCAAGCATCATTTTTTCCAGGCCTGGTATAAATCTGAAGAATAGATTTACCATATTCTAAGTTTGATTGATTGATTATTGTCTTTTAGATTCCTTAAAACAAGTACTTGTGATTCTGGCTCCTTTATTTGTGCTTATAATTAAATTATGAGTTCTGCAAGACTTGAACTCTCATCTTCTGTCTGTTTCGCTTCAACCTGGTTTGGGAGGAAGACCTTTAATGGATCCCAGCTACAGGGTAAAGTGGTTGTTTGGTACAATACCTAGCTGACCTTGGCTGATCTCAGAAAACTAAGCAGGGATGGCCATGCTTAAGATTTGGATGGGTAATTCCAGGGCTCTGGTTAGATTTGGAAGTTGAAAAGGCATCCCAGAAGAAAACAGCCGCAATCCAGTTCCATAACACTGACAAGACAAAGGCATGGGACAGTCAGTCGGAACTGAGCTTGGCCTGAAGATGTCTTCACCCTTTTAATGTGTGTTTCTTGGCTACGTTTTTGAAGAGTAAATATTCCCCAGCTAGATGGCAGCACCTACCGTATCTGACCTTGGCCAGTCTAGAAATCTAACTAAGACTGTGAGTACTTGAATGGAGCTCATTGGGAAGGTCAAGATGCTAGCTTGGATTGTATACTCAAACAAGCACCATAGAAGACAATGGCAAACCATTTCCATATTAAACTACTTGCCTGCATGGATGTGTACTAAAGGCTTGATTTACCAATTAGGCCTAATCTTGAATTATTTAAATTGAGGAGTTAAAGACTGTATTTACTCTCACATTTTATGAATATGTGTACCTCCTTACCTTTTTTTTTGCGTACATTTGAATATGTACCTTATAAAATACCCCAAAGCAGAATAAAATATAAATCAAGAGCTTCACATATGAAAGAAGTATTCCAACGGAATTTTCCTTTGCCATTGGAGCTGCTTTCCTTTCTACTAAAATATTCAACAAATAAAACATCACTTCATTTCCCAAGAATGTTAAACCAGGCTATGAACTAATTATGCTACTCATTGGTCATTTAATGGAAACCAAATTTCAAACAACTTGCCTCCAAATAAGTCATGCTTAGAAACTTAATTTTAATGATGAAAGCATTGCATATTATGCGAATAATGGAAAAGGGAAGTATCTAAAAGCAGGCATGTGCAGTGACAGACTGATCCAACCTTTTACTTAGGGGAAATTGCTGACAGAGGAGAATGAGAATAAAAAGTATAAAAAGAGAAAAGAAATATTCTTATAGTAACTTCTGATCTTAAGGACGAGTGCAGACTTAATAATTCATTTATTTATAATGTTACAAGCATTTATCTCTTCTTCCCATAACATATCCCATTGTATGTTTTGTTTGTGTATTGTATATTTGTTTTTACACTATTTATTTCCTAATGTAGATTTCTATATTTTTTGGATCTGTTTTTATATCTATGCACTGCCCAGGGTCACTTTTAGTGAGATGGGTGGCTATACAAATTCGATTAATAAATCTATACAAGTAAAAGTGCTTGTACATATGCACATCCATATATTATTAACATTTTAATCCTAGTATTAGCAAAAATTCCATAAAGGGATCCCAGATTTATACAAAAAGTCTTATTTTAATATTGATCAAACTAACAGACTTTGAACTCCTTCCGTTTGCTTCTAACAATCTTAATCTTTGTTAAGATGCTGTTATAGGATTTGATTGCTCTTCTATTTTTCTTTTTCCCATCTCAACGATATCTTCTAGACTTTAACCAACTTCTTTTGTAAATCTAGTAAAAAGCTTTATTCAGATCAATTTCTTGTGCTGTTATTTGCGTTTCCATTTTATTTCGTTTCTGTGTCTTATAGTCCATATTTTTAAATTTTCTAATACTTCTGCAAATTTGCAGTAGTGGCGAATATCTGTAGCTCGGGTGTAGGATAAGGGTGAAGGTTTGTTCTCCAAGCTTGAAGGTTGGTATCCAAATATTTCGTTACCAGGCTAGGTAACATCCTCAGCGGAGTTTAGGGGATGTCAGTGTCTGCAAAATTTGTTTCATCTCCTTATAAATCTTCCCAAATGTTCTCTTTTGCATCAATAATTTTTCTTTAATATTTTTTGGGACATAAGCTAGTCATAGAAGCATGCACCGTTGCTGAGACTGAAGCTGCTATGTTTGGACCCCATTCTTCAAAACTCTCCTGAAGTATTTCAAATGCTTTCGGTCATTTTGCAAGCTCCAATGCTAATAATAGACAAGAGACAGGCTTTTCACATTTCTGCCCCATTTTCCCCGCCTCCCTTTTATTTTTTTGCCTGATATCATTAGTCTCCTCTAGTGTCCAACCAAATCTTTATTATGGACACAGACCAGCTCAAGGAGGGTGGGGTACAGTCAATTAAAAAGCATAGAAGATACATCAGAGTAAAAAAAACCAAAACTATGAAAAGCTAAAAGATATAAAACAAACAAAAAAAACTCTATGTAAAAACAAGTCTAAAAGAATTTAAAAGGAGAGGTGGGAGCATTAGAGGAATGTAGAGGAGCATGAAGGTTAGTATGTGGCAGAATATATCAAGTCACTGAATACTCTAGTTTGATGAACCAGATACTCATTAAGACTAGTTTATGGCACAGGTCATCATCATCATCTGCTGGATTTTAAATGCTACCGTCCAGAACCTGGAAATATTACATATTGTAGCAAGCTTGGTATCTGAAAGCAGCCCATATCGACAGATTTCCTATAGTTTGACTAGGGCAGGGGTAGGCAACCTTGGCTCTTTTATGACTCGTGGACTTCAACTCCCAGAATTCCTGAGCCAGCATGGATCATCTTGGAAACCTCTCCCTTTCCCCTCAGCATGGCTGGCTCAGGAATTCTGGGAGTTGAAGACCATGAGTCATAAAAGAGCCAAGGTTGCCTGCCCCTGGGCTAGGGGATCCACTTTCAACATCTTTCAACAAAGGTGTTCATGTAGAATTCCTAAAAGTATTCCTTCTAGGTCCCTTGGGGGATATGACAATCCATCATGGATGGACCATTGCTTTAGGAGCTGGATGTGATATGCCAGAATGACGCTGAGTCATTGAATCTGACTACCTGAATGAGTCATATCCAGTTGTTTTTCATGACTTCCTTGTTCTTGCGTGCCAGGAGTGTTTGTAGTAGCTCTTCTGCTGGAGGAGATCATATGTAGCTGTCAGTGTAGTATTAGATATATAAGCCTGATAAATGGTAGCAAGAGCTTTCTTGGCATTAACACAGCCTTTGTCAAACTGTGGCTTCAGGTGGTACTGTTGCCTCAAGGGTACAATGTTACTACAGGTTAGCTGCTGGTGGGGCTCTTGGATAAGGGTGTCATAGTTCCCCAGGAAAACATCAGGAGAGTCAGCTGGTGTCAGGGAAAGACTAAAGGCACTGTAGGAGATCTGAGGCAGGTAGCTCAGTTATCATTTGAGAGGCCTGCAAAGTTTGATTTCTGATATTGTGAGCAACAGGTGAGGAGGAATCCATCAACTACAGGAGTGGAAGAGGGACATTTGTGCTATGCATAGACAGTGTGGTCAGTGGTGGCCAATCTAGCATTGAGCTCTCCTCCCAGGACTACAGATGCATTGGAATTCAAGAGTATAAGGCCAACATACATTTCCAATTCAGCCCACGAGGCTGTGATCTGGAGTTTCTGCCTCATTGGGGCATATAAGCATTTATTATCTACAGAGTATGGTGAATGAATTGGATTAACATTGCCATGGCATATGACTTGAATGGAGAGAGGGACCTTGATATGGAACTTAGAGTAGTGGAGATTAGGACCCCCAGGTCCTATTTTGCTCTTTCATGCTTTACTCCTGGCTCTGTCCCAAATGAGAATGAATGAAATCTACTTAGTAGCAATTCTTCTTTATTAGCTGAGATAGGGAGATACGTAATAGTCTTGCAGCTGTTCCATCTATGGGCATTCTGATGGATTTCTAGGAGAAATTGTTTTTTCTGTAACATATATCAATAGTTGGCTGTACAAAATGCTTCTGGATGACCGCTTGACGTGGTAAGACAGGCTGCCAGAATGCCAATGTAGCCAGCTTCTGCTGCCATTTTAATCCCCTAATTGCCATGGAGGATTTGCAGATCAAGGGCTTATGAAAGTGGTCCACCTTCACTGCAATGTCATTTGACCGTAGCGGTGGTAAAGAACAGAGTTTCTGCAAACAAAAAGCAGACTTCATAAAAAGGTTGAATAATTTGGTTGGGGAGGGTGCAGAAGCCTTGTTCCAGGAGATTGGTCTCCTCTTCCTGCCTGTTCTGGGGAGTGATTTGGGCTGAAGCTTTGGGAGATTGTGTGTGTGTGTGTGTGTGTGTGTGAAGGGGATCCTGAACCTCTTACTCACTTTTTCCCAGACTTATAAAAAGAAATTATAAGATTACTTCTGGACCTGGGACTTGATAAGCACTAGCTGTTACAGGTTTCCTGCACCCATCTTATGTTATGCATAGTATTGGAGAGATGAGATCATCAAAGTTACTCCCAATGTTTTATATGTGTTCAGTTATTAACAAATTATGAAATCACTAGAAAGATTTGTGAGACTAAAACCATGGGACAAGACTAATTTTCAAAAACTTGATCAGATTTTTTTTTAAGTTACAAGATATGTACATACTGTACTATGTTTTGGCCCAACTGGCTCATCTGTCGAATGATTTCCTGTGAAGCAGGAGCCTAGAAATCCAATTCTTTGGAATAACAACAAAACCAGTTCTGAAGCCTTCTCAAACAACTGAGACTTTCTTCTAAAGTAATCTAGTGATTAGTTTCCTTTTCAAGCTGGCTTCAGAGAAATGGTCTTACATTGTCTTCTGTCTGCTTAGCCATCCCTGAGCTAAGAAATAGGAGCTTGAAATCCATAACTGAATTCCGGGCCTGTTTTCGAGAGAGGAGAAATTTCGGTACATTGATGAGTTCGTCTGTTTGTTGTTCTGCCACATTGGCAACAACACAATTGATTGCCGTAAAAAGGTCCACTTTGTTTAGCCCAGAATGGTTTCACTCCCACACCATTTTTCATATAAATGTTCTCAGCTTATCTATGTCAATTTGTAATTTTTCTACCTTTTATCTGCTTTCTTTTTCAGTCAAACTCTACGGTAATTGCTAACTAGCATTCAGCTTTAAGCTTTGAAAGAGGGCTAGGGTTAAGGTTATTTATCTGCAGTCACAGGCTTTGAAAGAAGCAGGGACTGTGACTGTGTGTCCTGTTTATATTATTCCACCTTCAAAATGGCTTCTGCTAGCTTCAAGGGCATTCTTTCATCTACAAAAGAGGGTTGTGAAAGAGGAAGTGTAAGAGGCACATAGTTCCCTGTTTTGGACTTCAGCACATGTAATGTGGCATAAGGAAATGTACACATGGATTCCACACAGCCCTGTGTGTGTTCCAGGTACAGCAACAATCTGTGTATGGCCCATGAGGGAGATGTGCAAATTTACTTCAATGGAGGAAAAGAAAGCCCAAGTTGCTCTTAAATCATTTGTTATGTTTCCTATAATTTAATTTCCTGCCTTAAAGTACCATGTCCTCTGATCTTCCAGGCTATTAGAATAAGATATCCTTCCTCTTCTACTTGCAGGTCCCGTTTAACATGATATTTCCTGCTTTCTCGGGCTTGCTGTAATATTCAAATCAAGTCAGAACTGCAAATCTGGATCAGGTAGTGGCTTGTAATCCTGATTTACAGAAATTGCTCAAACCACATTTTGCCTATTCAAATCTCCAGCAACATGGGCTTTGTCAAAGGCTTCTATAAAGCATGATGTGCATTTAAGTATCTAGGAAAAGAGTAGGTGCTTAGGCACATAGGTGTTTCTAGTGGGATCAGACCGTGTGCGGTCTGAAACAGCTCAGATCTGAGAAAAGTTGGAGTTTTCTCTACTTGTTAAATGTGCAGGATTAAATTTAAGCACAACTTCAGCCCAACTTTGTCACAACAGGCAATATGCTAACAGAAAAAAAAAATACAGTAATATGTCATAGAAAAAAAGGGCACCTTTTCCATGGTCTCAAGGATAGAGTTATTATGGCTATGTTCACACAACATGCTGTTCCATGGTTTATTTAACCATAGCATATTGAATTAATCCATTTGGCTGGGTTCACACGACAAACTAAACCATCCATCAACTTCATTGGCCAGGTTTGCAAAACAAACTGAGCTGCTAAATAGTCTACAACCATTTCGTACACTGTGTGTGCTTTTACAGTGCATCCATTATGTCGGCCTTTCTTTTGAAGTAGGGTTGGGTAACTGTAACACTGAGGCCTTCCAAAGTTTCTCCTGAGGCTTTTACAAATTCCCAGAGCCCTCTCATTTGCCACCCAAGCTTGCAGCACTATCCAATTTTGAGAGGGTTGCAGTTGACTTCCAAGTTTCAGGAACCCAGCCATTCGGTAAGTGAAGCCACATTCTTTTGAAAGAAAATATGTCTGTTGTGGAGATAGACAATCCAGTTTCTAAGTGGCATGCCACCCCTCCGAACCCATTTTTGCTACTTCTGAAAATCATGCCATTTAATTTTAGAAGAGCAATAAAAAAATCGCTGGTTTTCCACAGGAAACATATAACCCCAAAACAAAACTGACATCCATTACCCTGAAAAAAAAAAGATTTCTTCCCGATATTGTACTCCTACCCAAAGATGTTTGTTTGTTCATTATCCTGCCTTTATTATTTTTCATAAATAACTCAAGGCAGAAAACATATCTAACACTCCTTCCTCCTCTTATTTTCCCCACAGCAACAACCCTATGAGGTGAGTTGGGCCGAGAGAAATGACTGGCCTAAAGACACCAGCCAGCTTTTCATGCCTAAAGTTGGGCTAGAACTCATGGTCTCCTGTTTTCTAATCTGGTGCCTTAACCATTTTGTTATGTTAATGTTATGACAACCTAACGTTATGACACTCTGTCTGCTTTGTTCTGCAGGCTACTTCTGCTGATTGCCAGCTGACAACAGTTTGGCAGCTCAAATCTCACCAGACTCAAGGTTGACTCAGCCTTCCATCCTTCTGAGGTCGGTGAAAATGAGGACCCAGTTTGCTGGGGGCCATAGGCTGGCTCTGTAAACCACTTAAAAGAGGGCCGTAAAGCACTGTGAAGCGGTATATAAGTCTAAGTGCTATTGCTATTGCTCTTCTTTGGAGTTTGCAGTGGCATGATTTAGGGTGGTATGAAAGCAATAAGTGTTACTAAGTGGGTTATTATTATACTCCCAGGGAGACAATAAATATGTGTGCGTGTGTGTGTGTGTGAAATCTTTAATATTTCATACATGTGGTTCACACTGACTTGCCAATGTAAGATAATGTACGTAATTCCTAAGAATTTGCAATATATGTCAACTAAAAGTGGCATTTTGGATGATGATGATGATTACAAGGATTAAGGATTACGCCTTCATCCACCCTGGTGGTATGTCTTTTAGCTGGAGACATTAACTATAATCATATTTGTCATATTCTGTAGCAGCATTTCTTTTTTTTTTTTTTTAATATATATTTTATTAGATTTTATAAGGGTAAAGGGGTTACATCAAAGTGCTTAGGAACCACCGTGGAGGTGGGTATATTGAACATCCAAAAAAAGAGAAAAACAATCACAAATATATAGCCCAAATCAATTCATTTAAAATTCCCTAATTCCCTCATTTAGTCTTGCATATTCAAATTAATACATTTTTATATATGCTTCAAAGAATCCTATCAAATATCACTCACATTTCAATTCTAAAAATCCAAGTCCTGTTTTAAGCTTTACTAACTTACAATTACCATATTCCAATTGGCCTTAAATAGACATATTATTAACACTTTGGGTATCCTTTTTTTTTTTTTTGATAGTAATTATATCTGGTATATTATTTCCGCAGTAATATTCTTATATTTTCTTCATTAATACCATTTCTTCTCTTGTCACCCATCCCTCTTGTTCTCCTTCTATTTCAAACTAATTATCTTAAAGTAAAAATATCAAACCAACAAATAAACAAATAAATTTCTATCTAATTTAAGTATATATTCTATCAGTTCATCTATATCTATAAAAATCTTTTTAAACCAGTAAATAAAGTTTACTTCTCCAGTAATTCTCATGTCTAAAACAAAGTATTGTTACAAAGGGTATCCTCTTAGAAATTTCACATGTTCCATTAGTTATTAACTCAGTCAAAGAATCAAAGCCTTTTTAAACCCATTAAGTAAAGCTTTAAAATACATTTTTAAATCTAATTCTAGGTTTCCTTCTATGCCATAATGGTTTCCATAATAAAATTCCTGTATCATCAAACCACAATGTTAAAGGGTCCATATTCTTTAACGCTTCAAATTGGTCAAAGTTCTCTTTCCTTTCTTTTAGTAGTCTTTGGATGGTAAAAGCCGTTTTATTCCATGTTATATTTGCCAGTTGTTTATCCACCTTTTCACGATTTTCAATAACTTGTATCTGAGTATCAGTCTCTGTTGATGTTAATGCTTCAGACATCTCCGTTAAAATTATTCTTTGATCCTCAGGCTTCTCCATAGATTGCGTTTGGAGTTGTATAAAGTTAGTTTGTTCTTTGGTTTCCACAGTTTCTCTCAGTGTAGTTTCATAGTTGAGTTGTTGACATGGTTCCTCTTTAGGTTGTTCATATTGTTGCTTCTTCTGTGCTGTCTTTCGGTTTATAATTTGATCTGTCCAAGTTTGAAAGTAAGAGTTCATATCCTCTGTGGCTTCCAGAATCTTTTCCAATATGAGCTCATAGTCCAGCTGTGTGTTAGGTTCCATATCAGTAATAGAAAGATTTTTTAATCTTTTAGAGAAGGCTCTATTTCGTAGAAATCAAACAAATGTTCAGCTCCAATTTTCAATACCAGCTGTGTCTTATCCTTATGCTTATCATCTTTTAAAGGTCATAGCCATTCCCAGCCATAATAAAAAAAAATATACAGTTGCAGTACCACTTTTCGACACCAGATGTCCTCAGCAGACCATCAAATCTTTTTTCTTTGTTTCCAAATTAATAGATTTTTTATTTTTCGTGTTGAAAAAAAAGAAGAAAGAAATGCCTCTCAGAGTAATAGATGCGTAATTATAGCAATGATAATCAAGAATAAAATGTTTTCAGGTCCCCTCAGTATTCCAAAATTTAAATAGTCCATACAAATTAACTGGTTTTTTTTTTTTTTTCCCCAAAGCTGTTTTTCCCGAATGCTCAAACGCTGCTCCCTCACAGCAGGGAAGTAATTTAAACACAAAAGCTTTTGACAGGAGAGTAATTAAGGAAAGAAGGGGTAGGAAAGGTCTCACCCGGGTTCTCCACGGGGGTTCTTTACGCTTAGTTGTTCTTCTGGCTTTCAGCTGGTGCGACGAAGTGATCGTCCATTTTACTGGGCGATCTTTTCCTCCGGCGGCCCTAAGGAGAAAAGCTTGAACTGAGGAGAGCTGCCGCTCTTCCCCAGTCAAGCAGGAGCCTCCTCAAGCGGTGGTCGCCTCTACGGGGCGACTTTCGACCCGGTTAAGGGTCTACCGGCGAAGGGAAAGCAGCCGGTGGGAGAGACGGCTCTCTCCGTGCGACTGCGCGTGCCGCGTTCCAAGACCGGAAGCCCTGTAGCAGCATTTCTCAAGCTTTGCACACTTTAAGATACGTGGATTTCAATTCCCAGAATTCCCCAGCCAGCACATACTGGGAGTTGAAGTCCATCTGCTTTAAAGTTACTAAGGTTGAGAAACGCTGCTCTATAGCTTCAGAATATATAGGTTTTCACTTAGTTTGCTCAGGAACTAAGTTGAAATGGATTTCTCCTGTTCTAAATGAAGTATATCAGCATATCAATAAGGCAAAGGCTATTCCTCAAAGACTTTGCCAGCAATATAAACAGAATGAAAGGATTAGCTGAAGGACATGGCAACATCCCTGTTTTACAGCTGGGGAAGTGAGGCTCTGATAGATTAAGTGACTCAATCAAGGTCACGTACGAAGTCTGTAACAGAGACAGGAACTGCATTCAGAGCTGAAAGGCAGTCCATTTGCTTTGAAGGCTGCAGCCAGCTTCCTTAGACCAAAGATTAGCGTGGAGTCAGGAGAGGGTGGCACAATTCTACCAGGGTGGAGAAAAGAATTTTATGAGGATTCTGTCTGGGAAGCTTCTAAGAGACCAAAAGACCCCATTTACGCAATCCGTCCTTGATCAGCTCCATAGATTGTGTATTTTGAAGCTGCAGGCTATCTGGATAAACCAGAATAGATCTCAATTTCTGTAAAGTCAAGTGCATAAGAGAACTTCAAAGCAAAGTGGAAAGTTGAACTTTGCTTCCAGCTACATCGACTTATATCAGCAAGATTTGTTTTAGATGTTGGCCTTTGTCTTACATAGATGTCCTCATGATTCATCTTGACTAATTCATAGAAGCCTGGCTCTTTATTAAAAAGAGACAGAGGCAAGCTGTTTCAGGTGAAATATTTACCACATCAAAAAAGCAGAGGGGTGCTTTGTTGGCTAGAATTGATCTTGATTAGGACATTATAACCAGGCATATCAAAAGTACCATAGAATCAAAATCAACATATAAGAATAAATCAAAAGGCCGTAACTTAAAACACTCCAGTCTGTACAGGGGACCTATGCAGAAAAAGGCCTTCTGTGCACATATCCATTATTTCATGGAGAATTATGGGGGCACAAGCTACTCCAATTAGTTGTGGTAAAGTCACCTTTAGCAGGAAGTTGATTCCTTCTAGCTCATGCATATGATGAAAATAAGATGGAAGCTTTAGTCACAACACATATACAGCTTTCATCAAGGTAGAATTTGTAGCATTCCCACTACCATTACCACACAAAAAAGTGAAACAACATTGAGATCAAGTATTATGTAAAGAGGTTAAAGAAAGCATGCAGAGTATAATTTTTAGAACTCTTGTAGAACTCTTTCTATTCTCTTTACCAGCAGTGGATATAAGAGGCGTATGGCTTTCCTTCTACGTTATGAACAATGTGTCCCAAAGGTGCTTTTTCAAGAGGTAACTGGACTTTCTTGTTTTTTTTGAAGATGTTTCGCTTCTCATCCAAGAAACTTCTTCAGCTCTGACTGGATGGTGGGAAATGGAAGGATTTATATTCCTTGCATATTCCTTGAAAGGACTGTGTTTCGCCAACACAAACTGAGCAACATGGTATATGCTATAAAATGCAGTGAGACATGTGCAGATCTATACATTGGCAAAACAAAATAACCACTTCATAAACCCAATGGCACAACATAGGAGAACAAACCCATCAGGACAAGATTCAGCAGTCCATCTGCATTTAAAAGACAAAGGCCACTCTTTCGAAAACAGCAAAGTCCACATTTTGGACAGAGAGGACTGCTGGTTTGAAAGAGTGGTCAAAGAGGCCATCTATGTCAAAATTGAACAGCCTTCTACAGTTCCAAGAAGGCTCCACACCAGTGGTGGGATTCATATATGTGAACAACTGGTTCTCTGTGTGGATGCTGCTTCCGGAAATCCATTCTGGGCCTGAGCAACAAAAAATTAGCTACCGGTTCTGCCGAAGTGGTGCGAACCGGCTGAATCCCACCACTGCTCCACACCCATTTGCACTACTCAGGTGACCCTGAGGACACAGATAAACCTCCAAGTGGCTTCAATGACTCTCTAAAAGAATGCAAATGACCAGCTGTCTGCAAGGAATATAAATCCTTCCATTCCCCACCATCATGTGATCAAAATTTGGAAACTTGGCAACTGACATGTATTTATGATGATTACAGCTTCCCGGGGTCAGGTAATCACCTTTTGTGACATTCTGACAAGCAAAATCAACGGGGAAAGCAAATTCACTTAACATCCATGTTTCTAATTTAACAAGGGCAGTGATTCACTTAACAGCTGTGGCAAGAAAGGTCGTAAAAACGGTGCAAAACTCACTTAACAACTGTCTTGCTTAGCAATGGAAATTTGGGGCTCAATTGTGCTTGTAAGTCGAGGACTACCTGTATACTCAATAGAAAGATGTCTGAAATAAAGCGCTGCCTCGGTTTTTTTAGCAAAGCAGAGCTCTGAGCAGCTTTTAGACTTTTAAAATGCCTTTGACACAGTTCTCCATCAAAGGCTTTTGAGCAAACCTAGCAGTCATGGGGAAAAAAAGACTTGGCCTTTCATGTGTGCTCCTGCTTTCCTCTCATGTTGCATCTGTCCTTTTATGAGTTACTAACTGGTTAAAAAGCAGAAAGCAAAGAGGAGGAATAAATGGACAATTTCCTCCACGGAGAGGAGAAGAAGAGTCCTGCAAGGAAAGGTGTCATGATCAGTGCTTTCTAGCTTGTTCATCAATAATCTTGATTAAGGGATTCATTTCCAAAGATTTTGTCTCCTGTGCATATCCTAATTGTGCAACAGATTACAGGTAGTCCTCAACTTACAACCATTTGTTTAGTGACCGTCCAAAGTTACAAAGGCACTGAAAAAAGTGACAGTTGCGGCATCCCCATGGTCACATGACCAAAATTCAGACACTTGGCTATTGAGTCATATTTATGACGGTTGCAGTGTCCCGGGCTCATGTGATCACCTTTTGCCACCGTCTGATGAGTGGGGAAGCCAGATTCCATTTTTCAGCTGTGTTACTAACTTAACAAGTGCAGTGATTCACTTAACAACTGTGGCAAGAAAGGTCATAAAACGGGGCAAAACCAATTTAGCAACTGTCTTGCTTAGCAAAGAAATTTTGGCTCAGTTGTGATCGTAAGTCGAGAACTACCTCTACTCTATTTGGGAAGGATTAGTATTAAGTATACAGTACTGCCAACCTTGTGCTAAGTTAACACAACTGTCCTTCTTACTGCTGACATACTTTTCACTTGCTGTGCTGAAACTGGAAATGGATGGAAAGGAACCAAGTGGGAAAGCTGAGAATCATCCAGTTTCTAGTAAATCCACTGTTTCTGCTGAAAGCAGATCCCGGGCTCTCTTGCTATCAGGAGATTTATCACTATAGTGAACTGTAAACTTAACACCAAGTCTTTCCAAGTATAGGGAGAGCAGGGAGCCAGCATGTTTTCCTGTTAAAAGTGTATTGTGTTACTGTTTACATCTTCCTCAAGAAATCAATTCAAATTACGGAAAAGCCCAGCCACAGCTATTCCGTGAAAGCCCTACTCTTAACCAAACACATTTACTTGTTTCATAGAATTTAATACTGACATAAATGAAATAAGCAGTAAATAAAAATGTGACACCTATAACCACCTTTAAAATGGTTAAAACATTGATTTTGAAGGATGGTTACAAATTGGACAAGCAATGCAATTCTATGGTTAACGTGTATTAAAATCTGGCAATTATAGTTTTAGAAGACCATCCCAAATGTCTGCCCCATACCACAGGCAAAGAAATAACTTTTACTGAAAGGATTGGCCATCATTCTGATTTTTGTTTTAAAAAAAATAAAGAATTTGAGCAAGTAGATTTTTCCAAGAAAAAACGACATCAACATTGAACCCCAAATACCTAAAGAAATAAAATTGTTACTGAGACTGACTGACTAGTAGCCATCTAAAAAATTGGTGTTTTTTTTCCCAAAATACGATTCCTTTGGTTTTGGAATAGTTGAGAAAAAAAAATCTGCATAAAGTGCTTAACTAGTTAACATGTTCAGGACTCTCTCCTACCTTATTTGGGGGTTGTCAAACCTTGTCATTATGTCTTGCCATGTCCTTGGTACAATCACAACTGTATGGAGAGAATGAGGAAAGTTTCATCTTGTGAAGTATTATGCTAACATATATGGTGAATAAAAAGTGTGCTATCATATAATCTCATTTAATTTCTCTGTGCATATATTTTCTCCCATGGAAGTACCATCCAAGCTGACTATTATTTGCCAAAGATATTACAATAACTGAATAAATATTTCGCCAGCAAAGCTAATTGAAACTAAAAAAAAAATCTATAAAAGTAATAAAGACCTCTTTTCTCTTGTATGTACTTAAAAAATAACATGTGAAAATCCTTATAAATATTGCATTAGCTTCTATGGTAAAGTCATTTGGATAACACATAGCTACAACTTTACATTCTGGAATCATTTAGATTATATAATTTCTGTAGCGCATTGCTTAGCTAAGGTGGCAGGGAATTATACAAGTTAAAATTCAATATATATCCCCAATATGGGTAAAACTGCTTGAAATGAGTACGAAGAATCAACCTGTCATACTAAGTCTATAACTCCCAAATCAGGTGCAATGAACTATATTGTTAGGATGTACACTACCAGGAGGGTCTCTCATGATGGAAAAGTCATAAACCAAGAATCAGACTAACTATGATCCACTGGAGAACAAATTGGCAACCCATTGCAAATGAGCAGAAATTAACACTAAGATTAATGCTAGAATAACACTCAAGAAGTAAACAATATCCTAGTCAAGGAACTACTCACTCAGACTAACAAACTGACAATAAACAACAACCCAATCAAGGAACCACCAAGAACTCGCCCACTGACAGGGCAAACCACTAGTATATAAAAAGAGACCAAATTCCATTCCCTTCAGGCACTGATGATGTTACCTAGTTTGGTAATGAAATGTCTGCAAGAAAACAGCCAAGCTTAGAGAGTAGCAAGGACCCCACAATCCACTTCAACGTTCTGCCAAGTAAACCAGATGAACATCCACAATCAAGACAATGTTAACACAATGCTGGATGGCAAGATCTTTAGATTAGAAGGATTCTAATGAGGATGAGGACAAACACATATTGCCCTGGTGCTTATGATTGGTTGCATGAAAGACAAAAGATGCCCAACTGCTCATGTACCCATGAGGGAAAGGAAAGCGGAAAGTCAGAACCATGAACCAAAGCAAACCTGATATTCCCAGAGCCGTAAGTCATATAATTTATACTAATTGCAGTTGCCTTTGTACCACAATTTCAATATGATCCTTAATAATATTTGGAAAGATCAGTCTAGTCACATCTGACAACAGAATTTTTCCCCTGCTTCACCAAAATTATCTGACTTCTACGAAGAGTGCAAATTGCTACAATAATATTTAAATACAACTTCAAATAAACAGCCAGTATGTTTAACCCATGAACTGGGCTGACTGGAATATTAAACTGCATGCGTCCCAATACAATTAACAGCCTTTGGACTAAGATAGAATTTTAATCACATGAATTATCGCCAACTCCACTGGCTTTAACAGGATTTTTGTCTAGATAAATCTCCTGTTCCTCCCAGAACTCTGACACTTATAATAATAATAAAAAAAATTTAACAAGTAGGAAATTTCCATTATAAATCTAATTCTCCATACAATATGATCATGTTAAATAATGTATCTTATTGATATCTTTCGGAGTTATTAGATAATGGCTGATTAAATTTGGTCCTTTGCCCTTCTCTGGTTCAGAAATAAAACATTGGAAACTGACGGTGCATGTAATAAGTTTTGGTGTGTTCAGTATCTCTCAAGTGAGCATCTGAATTTGATACCGTAGGTTGTGTTAAGCCCATCTTCCCTTCTGGAAAAGCTCCATAAAGTTGATGCTCCCTTAGCGATAATTAGCAAATGCATATCTGCTACAAAATTTCCTCATTAGAAATTCATTTTATAAAAGACAATACTCGGCAATTCTCACTGGAAACTACTAAAAAGAGAATAATTTTTGAGACATTCCATTTTTCTCAGCTCAGTCACTTGGGTGGTCCTTCTCTCCCCCTCCCATTACAATACTTGAAAGATGTGCTTGTGTTTGTGTTGGAGAAAAAGAACATGTAAGGAACCGCAGTAGGAGAAAAAGTGAACAAACACAGTATGATGACCTTCTTGCCCTCAATAAGGTTGGGTTCTAAAATTAAAATATGAAAAAGAGGGCATCTGTGAGGGCTATCCAATGTTTTGCTTTTTCCATTTTACATAATTAGTATTTGAGAGATTCCTGTTTAATAGTTTAATAGGTAGCTGTCTTGGCCATTAAAACATCTATGTTGAATTTTCCTATGTCCTTCAAGTAAAAAAATAAGATTCAGGTTGATGGAATTTTAAGAATAGGCTGCACGCTTTTGATCTAGATTTCATGATAGTCTACAGTTTTGGGATGTAGCTCAGATTCTTTTTGGGGCTGCTGAAATGAATAAAAAAGATTTAATATAGGGCTGCATGGAATTCTCTCCTTGCCCCATACAAAATCCTCAGACAAAAATTCCTTTGGATTGTACTGGCAGAATCCTTTTTTCATACCTTCTACCAATATTAGAACTAAAACTTGACAAAGGATGAGTGGAGGACTTGGTGTTTGAGATCAAGATAGTAACAAGAAGACCAATCAGAACTACTTCAACATATTTCAACTAGATTGTATACACTCTTCAAGCAAAATGAGAAAATATTGGGTTTTTTTCATCTGTCCATTAAGCCTTTATAAAACTATAATAAACTGCTGAAAATGTAAGGAAGACTTTGTTCACATTCACATGTGTAAACATGTGCAGGACTGAGCTACCAACATATACCAGTAGTGGGCAATCTGATTTCCTCCCGATATTTTGGTCTACTATAGTAAAAGCTAAGAAAGAAACATTAAATAAACCCAGGCCTATACAGACTGAAAGAATAATGGAAATTATTGAAGAAAAGACTTGAAAAATCATGGATGATGCCATTATGGAGGACTTCACTGGAGAATAAGATTTGGCAATTCCACATTAACACAAAAGTGTTCAGGAAACAAAATGTTTGTTGCTCAGTGTTATTTACTGAAATCCACAATAGTTCTAGCCAAGCCTGTTCCAAGACTTGGTTCTACCGTATCCTTGGTTGCTTACCTTCTAAAGTCTGTCGCTATTGGAACAATTTTACATTAAGGCACAAGCTTCCAATTTGGGGGGAGTGGGGTGCATGAATTGGCATTTTAAAAAAGTGTAGCAGATGCAACTCCTTTTGTGGGGTCATGGCTAAATGCAAACTGACTCTCCTGCACCATAAAACTAATCTGCAGAAAGTTCACAAAATCTTCTCTTTATCTCTTTCTATAGTTGGCCTTTATTTTTATAAGGTCAGAACACATATACACAGAGGTCAGTGGGAGCAGACATAGAGGCAGATGAGCCAAGATGAACACCTAAAAAATGGGAGACAAATGTGCAGATTTAGAAATAGAAAAGAAAGATACAGAAAGATACAGAAGGGGGAAGGCAGATTCCTTTGGGCCGCCAAATTCCTTGTGTGTTTAATCATTCTATTCTACAAAGAAAATGGGACTATAAAGAGGAGAACAGACACATACAGACTTAGACAGAGAGAAGGGTGGATAGAAAGATTGAGCAAGAAAAGTTCAGAAAGTCACAAACAGTGCTTGAAGTCAACTAGTTTATCTTGAAAATAGGGTAGCATAACATAGAACACCTGACTGGTGATTGATACGGCTGTTTATGATTCTAACCCACTTCAGATTTTCTTTCAGCCATAGTCATCTAATACATGAAGTCGGTGAGCGTTGCCCAGAATGCTTGCTGAAGGCCTTGGTTGAGATGGAAGCATTCTGATCATAAATATCTGTGCATCGCTGGCAAAACGATTTAGAGAGTTTGTTTGAAAGAAAAAAACTTCCATTTCTTTCAGTTGTGCTTCTTCCTCTGGCTGAAAGAAGCATTTATCAAAATGTGCAACAGTGCTGGGGGAAAAACATTTAAAAATTGCAAAAAAGCAATGCATTTTATGGGATGATGTAAATGCTGATTTTTATTAGCAATAAAAATCCTTTGTGTTTATATAGCCTTTTACAAACTTCAAAACATTTATGTACAATTTATCTTTATAATCATTATGGTCGTCTAGTAAAGTAAGCCAATATTTTCATATATATCAACAGTGTAGGCAAGGAACTGCACAAAGACATCATTCGGGGTTTGAATTCGGCAATGTGATTTTAAAAACGTGGAATAGAAATATCTTCATGGCTGGTCATTTAGGCATTCCTCCCTCTCTGATGGAATGCATCACACACACACACACACACACACACACACACACAAACACACTGCTGTCAATAAAAATGATAAAAGTCATTTAGCAAGTAGTAATGTAAATGCTTTGGAGAAACAACCATATCTTAGCTGAAGTAGAGGAATGCGGTGAACATAGTTGCAATGGTAACTTTAAAACCAAGTAGCTTTTAACAACCTATATTTATACACGTGTCCTTCTAATCTTGCTGAACAGCCTCACTGTGGTGGTGTGGGAGAAAGGAGGGTAGAATGCTGGGAGTGTATATAATCTCAACAGGATCACCCAAGACATGAAGGCCATCCTAGCTAAAAGAAGCAGGTGCCTATGTATGGAGCAGCAATAATATAGGAAGAAGTTGGAGGTGGAAGATCCCTTGAATGACAGTGGCATAGACTTTATTTCACACTGTGTGGGAGTGTAGGAGATGACCCGGGTGACCCTGAGGGTGGGGTCAAACACATCATCAGTTTGGCTTTGCTGTGCCCCTATAAAAGACCTAAATCCCTCTTCTCTTGAAGTCTGTTGACTCTTATCTGGCACCAATTTTCCTTGACCATTAGTAGATCAGCTTCTTGTGCATTGGCTGCATGGAATAAACTCATAATGCTTTTGAACTCTATCCTGGCTCCTGATTTTCTATGCCTGATAGGGAGAAGGTAATGGTAAACCATTCCTGATCTTGAGAAAGAAAGATAATTCAAGGCTTGGTTAATGCTTGGAAATCCCAACATTGAAGGACAGATAATGGGATCATTAATAAAATCATCTCAGAAAAGAGCCATAGAAAGTCCCTTTCATATTGCTGCTAGGAATACAACATAGACTTCTCCATGTAGTCAACACGAACTGAGCTTGACTGATTTTACATTTTTACTTCTTTATTCTGTTTCCATGGAAATGCACGATGACTTTATTCATTGGATAGCTTTGTTTGAAGGATGATTAACTCAAGGATGAAGCTTTTGTTATTAGGAACTGGGAAAGGGAAAAACAGCAAAGAATAGGCATGAAAATATACGGGAATGTTGATGAGCTCTATGTATTTACCTGACACCTTGAGAGTTCCTGAAGTAGCAACACGAGGAAGAAAGAATGCAAGCTAGTCTAAGAGAAGAAACTGGAAAAATTAAGATAAACTTTGCAGAAATGACCCGTTTTCAGACAAATTTGCTGCTGTCCAGGATACTCTCTTGAGGGAGTGCATTTGAGGAGACAGAGATGAAATCAACATGGTCTAAAAAAATAAAAAAGTGTGTGTGTGGAACAAAGGTAAGCTAGATGTTTGTAATCTGGGGGGCAACTGGAGTGGGGGCCATTATCACACCAGATGTTTTTCTTACCAGAGGAGTTTAACAGCTGTGGATACAACCACACACTCTGAAGAGATCCAGAAATATGGGACAGTCAGAGCATCTATTAATCGAAATAGTGTTAGACTAACTAGTAATTTATCAGAAAAAGGCTACTTGATAATGTATGAAAGGAAAAACCAACTATTGGGGATTGAGTTGCACTTCTCATTTTCCTGGGGAATTGATGTCTGCTAATTGGGTTGATATCTAATTACAAAGGCATGTAACTGATTTCTTTCTTTGATTAAATTGCCATAAGATTATTTTACAGTTTATATTCTTTTTTTTTTTTAATTTGCCACCTCATATACTGTACAGCAGTGTGCTGTCAGTTTTCATCAATCATGGGGAATCTGAAGCTGACAAAAAGGTGGACATGGAGCTATCTTTGGGCCACAGGACGTGACAATTCCATTGCTGAGTGACAGATATGCAACATGTAGAGAAAACTAATGAAAGTGGGAGGGGCATAGTTTAATACTTAAAAAATTATGTAGATATGAAGGAATACTTGGCCACAGCTGTGCAAATTACCAAGACAACTAATATATGCTTGCCTTCATGAAATATTGTTAAGGGCAAATCTAAGCAGACCTAGGGCTCCACGTGCCACTGCATTCTTGACCAGTTGAAGTTTCGCCCCCATTTTTTTTTAGGAGCAGTTCTATGAGGAGTGCATTGCAATAATCCACACAGAAAGTGACTAAGATAGATGTGACCATGTGCAGAGCGTCCCTTTAATTACCTTGAGCCATGGTGGCGCATTGGTTAGAATGCAGTACTGCAGGCTACTTCTGCTGCCAGCCGGCTGCCAGCAGTTCAACAGTTCGAGTCTCAGTGGTTCAAGGTTGACTTAGCCTTCCATCCTTCCGAGGTCGGTAAAATGAGGACCCAGATTGTTGGGGGCCATATGCTGACTCTGTAAACCGCTTAGAGAGGGCCGTAAAGCACTGTGAAGCGGTATATAAGTCTAAGTGCTATTGCTATTGCTATTAACCAGAAGTAAAAGAATGTGTACAATATTAGCTGACAATTAGAGATTATTAGTCAACCTTGTAGCTTTAAATAATGCTAAGATGGCTCCAATTGTACTCATTTCACAACATGCAGAGAAAGTATTGAATAAAATGCATTGGCCAGAGAATTTGGTCCTCATTTTTGGGGTACTATTGTTTCTTTCTGTAATATTTATGGCCTTGATCACCAAATTGTCCAGCTTTGTTTGGCATTTCTAGGAATTTCTGGTTATTTGTTTGTTTGTTTATTCACTTTAAATACTTATATAGCCACCCATCTTATAACAAACTCTTGGTGGCTTCAAAGAGTTTTTCCCTGTTTTCTTCTTGCTAATCTATTGTGGCCATAGTCTTTTTCTTCATGGTTCTTTTCCTTTCCCTTTACCATGAATATGCCATAGAGATGGGTTTTGTTCTTCTTTTCTTCTCTTTCTACATTGTTTCAGTAGATGGTAAGACATTTAGCCTCTCTTTGTTATTGTTGTTTGAAGAAATTTGGGCTCTCATGTTGAAATTTACCATAAATATGGCTCCAGGTATGTCCACACACCATCTGAAGTTGACTATGAATATGCAAATCTGATTCTTCAACCAGATTACCTCTCAAAACTATTTCCTGGTCCAATTCTCGTGGTTGCAAAGTGTTTCTAGTAATTTGAGATCTGGGAATTCTACCTCATCAGACAATTTATTAAACCTAGGTCAACCCAAGTCATTTTCATCTGATCAGGATCTGCTGAATTCATTCTGACTCCCAAAATAGATAAACTGTTTGTTTATGCTCTGGTGATCTCATGTATGGATAATTTAGGACCGGCATATCTGGGCTACAAAAATTGGGGTTTTCCATAGCTTTTGGCTAATCTCAAGATATGATCTGGATATTTAGAGCCCGGATATGGTAGGGCCAATGCTTTTTTAATAGCTTCTCTCTCTGTCTTTAATCTTAGTCCAGAACATTGAAAAGATCAGTAGGTGTCATTTCTTTTACAGTATTTATCACCACTTCTTTGTGTAAGGAAGTAAAATGGTAGTTTACAGCTTCATATTGATTATTGTGTATTTAATCAAAATACTATATCAGATAATAAATCGTTCTCCTGGGTATTAAATGGACTTGTGGGAAACTCACCATTCTTTTGTTTTATATCATTGTCAGGAATATCAACCCAGATTTGTGAATACTGTAATTAATTATCTTGTAGTGTATTATATTTTGGAGACCAGAAGAATGGGCTAGACTAGAATCCTATTTGAGTTCATAAACGCTTCTGATGCATTTCAAAGATTAATGGGAAAGTGTCTGAACCTATTTCACAGGGTTGTTGCTATGGGGAAAAATAGGAGGAGGGAGTGCTAAGTATGTTGCCTTGAGCTACCGAATGAAGGATGGTATATACTTCCAAATATACGCATGCATGCATATATGTTATTCTAATTTCAGAAGAAATTCTAGAAATCATGTTTAACATATATTCTTCAATTCTTCCATTTAAAATATAGTTTTAAATATTTGAAATGAACTGTAAACACTGTAGTCATATTGACAAACTATTGGGCGTCTGGTGATTCTGAAAAAGGAAACAAATCTCTATCAGTAGGAAAGTTGAGGAAGATTGTCAGGTTCCCTGTCACAAAGATCTTGGTATTGTCAGTGTTTTCAATACATTATGGTTCTATTGTCTGTTATACAGACCATGATCATTATACATTTTGCTCTCTACCTTGGAGTAGGTTGTTGCTAGCAGTCATGCTAAAAGACAAAGAATGTGTTGTGTTCTTAAATAAACAGATAAACTTTCTGAATCTAGTAGCAATGAATTCCATAAACGGAATGGCAGCTTTAGAATGGAATCAGACAGATGAAATCACCTTACAGCTTACTATGTAGTAATATGTACATAAAACGTAATGGGTGGTAGCTTGTCAAAAGGAGATCCAACTTGGAACCAAGGAGGAATTTCCTGACAGTGAGAACAATTAATCAAAGGGATTGTTGGGCAGGGAATTGGACTAGAAGTCTTCCAAGATCCCTTCCAGCCCTATAATTCTATGGCTTCTATGTGCCCTTGGTCATGTTCATAGGCTACAGTGGATAGTTTATTCTGCATCATGATAAGATGAGATGAGATGAGATAACCTTTATTGTCATTTTTTTACTGTGAGCACACTGGCCCACATTAAAAATGAAATTCTGTTGCCTGCTCTCAAAAGAATATATATCTACCCATACCCATACATAACACACATGTACACATTATATATATACATACATACAAGGTTGATGCTATACGGAACAAAACTGTGACTGGATCTGGATGTTCTGTCTCAGATACCATGAAGCCTCCTCCCAGAAGGTAAGAACAAAAATAGGTCATGAAGAGGATCTGTAGTGTCCCAGACAATCCTGCGGACCCTGCTCAAGCAACGCTTATATGCTATGTCCTGGATAGAAGGAACTGAACTACCGATCACTCTCTGCACCGCCTTCCTGTCTGAAGCAGTAATGCTACCAAACCAGACTGTGATGCTGTATGACAGGATGCTCTCGATCGTCCCTCTATAGAAAGTATTAAGGATAGGGGAAGGAAGATGTACTTTTCTCATGCGCCGCAGAAAATACAGGTGCTGCTGTGCCCGCTTCACCAGCATCTCACTGTTGAGTGACCAAAAGAGACAGAGAGAGAGACAGAGAGACAGAGAGACTGAAAAAGGATGGTAGAATAACGGGGCTGAGAACAAAGAAGAGACAAATGGTATATAGAGATAGATCTGCAACTCCCTATAACACTGAAAGAAATAATGTTTTGAGACTACACAATATGACTTTCACTATGGGAAAAAGAGCAAAGAGAAGCAGTGTGTGAGATCTAATTTCTTGGGAGTGGGGTGTGTGAGGGGAAAAAAGGCTGTAATTTTTAACTGCATGAGCTGCATTTCAGGAACTTCCTCCTGTGAGAAAAAAAAGTATCAGTGACCTCTCTCTCTCTCTCTCTCTTACCACAATGAGCCTGTACTTAAGTGTGATTATAGAAAACTCTACTGCAAAGGAAACACTTTGTTGTTTAAAGCCCAGTGAGGGAACATCCTTTCTCCCTCAGACTGATGTCATGGTGGTTTATGTGGTAGCGGGTGTTTTCCTAGGGAGACTGAATCAAGACAATCAGATCAGTTGGAATGCATTCTCCCATGCATATAACCAGTTTTGCCCTAGAATCGGAGAAGGCGGTGATGGCAGTGTGGGGTGATATGGTGATATTGGAGCAGAAGAAATAGCTGGAGCTCACTCTAGCATTAAAAGTTTTAGCAAACCGTAAACACAGGTCAGGGCCTTACCGGGTAAATCAAACCATTTTCAAATCAGGAAGATTCAGTGGTCATTTCACAGTGGAATAAGTGTGATACCGTGACACATTGTCTTCCGTGACCATTCGCAGGTTAATCTCCATCGATATTCCTCTTCCGTATCTAAAAACTAATCTGAATTCCATCCATTTCGAATTTCCTGTTAAAGTCAGCCTTGGCAGCTCATGTGATGAAGGCAGTTGGTTGTATGCAGCCAGGATTTAAAAATGAAAAATAAATAATAACCAACAGCAATATCCTAAATCCAGGTAGCAGAAAAAAATCTATTACAGGATGATTAATCCTTCAAAAAGAGCAATGGACAATACATTCTTTTAAAGAGGGTCTCCATTGTTAGAGCTATAGAGTGCTTCTTAAACTTCATCTCTCCTAGGAAACCTGCCCTTCTACCTACAATCAGTGTATGGCAGAACTTGTCTGGAAAAAATGTGGATATCCACAGTGCAAAGCTAGTCTTTGAGACCTCTATTACATAGAGCCCTAGATTATATTACAGATACTTCTTCAAAATGAACTAAAGGAGGAAGCGCTTTATAAGAAATATCCCTTTCTCACCGAATAAAAGAACTGAATGAGAGATTTTGTCGCATGCAGTAAAAGTCTGTTTAGAAGAGTGATTCTGGTAGGCTTATCTCTGTGCTGGCTGAAAGGTCATACCCACCCCAAAATCCCACTGGCTCAAGAGACCAACACAACATGTTCCCACAGGGGTGGGGATATGGAAGTAGCTAGCCATCCCTTCTTTATCCTCATGTCCCCCCATAGCCTGCTTTTGCCTGCCGCTTTGCTTAGAGGGCTTCCTTTTTTTTTTTTTATTGGAGCCCAATGCATGCATGAGCTGCAGCTCCTTTAAAGCAGACCTGAATATGGAGACTACTGGTTTAAAAAAAGGCAAGAAAGGTTTAATTGTAGATAAATTAGAATATGGATGAAAGCATGGCCACCATGTACGTGTGTGTCCGCACATGGACATCTCTTGCCACTGATTTTTTTTTTTTTTTGGTACCAACAGCTGACAGCTCAATTTATTTTCTTTCTTTGTAAAAGAGATCTTTGAACCTCCCAAGTCTGATGCTTTCTGCAGATTAGGAGAGCTGTGTTTGCCTGCTTTGGAGAAATTTGTTCCATCTGCCAACGGTCCTCCCTCCCTCCCTCCCTCCCTCCCAGGACTGATAAGGCATCTGTAAACACTCTCTGAAACTCTTAACACAGCTTCCTCTGTATGTTGCTTTGAAGGAGATCTGCACGAAGATCTCTGTATCAGCCTGAAAATATCTTGCAAACTGATGAAGAAGTGAAGATACAGCAAGCCACTACTGTGTAATAAGGATTAAGCAACCCAAGGATGTCTGCTTGGCTTTGAGATTGAATCCCAGACTTCCATCCATTTCAAGCCAATCAAAACTAATTTGATTTCTTCTGATAATGCCTAGTCTGAGTCCCCCCCTCCCCATGACACATATTCTGGGATAAATACCTAGCCCTTGAAATTAAAATAGAATAGCAGTTAAGTTTAGCAGTTTGGAGTATTTAAAATGCCGATCCTTCATTAAGACATCAAATGGCTTAGTGTGAACATCTGCCTAGATAATGTAACTAGGACATCTGTTGGAAGGAGAGGGGGAACTTTCAGATCTGATGTTGGTTAGCCAGGAAGGCCCAAAATATAACTTTGAATTTCCAAATAACCTTAGGTATGTCCGTGCAGGTGATTAGTTGGCCTAGGAAAATCCAGAAGGGTTCGATTTGATTTGACTGATGATAAAACGGGCCACACACCCACTGTGCCTAATTGTACCATGGATATCAAGTGCATCCTAGTTAATGGGGGAGAAAAGGAGGCAACTACCTGGTCAAAGCTTATTTGAAATAATGGCATATTTTAAAAGCTGAATTGACTTGAAACAGAATTGTATAAGTTCCTTGCTAAACCACTTTCAGGATATATTAGGCATAACAATACTTTTTAACATGAAAATAGCTTTGAACAATCTCCAAAGAAAAGTATTTTAAAAGAAAAAGGTTTTTTTTTTTAGTAGCACATTAAATTGGATGTGAATTTGACAGATTTCAAAGACCATCAAAATAACGAATTTACATCATAAATGTGCAGGCTTTCTTTCTAAAGGCACTTCAACAACTCAGGAAGGCATTTAATGGTGAGCAAGTTCAAAGTATCATGGACTCCCACTGGTATAAAAAGGAAGCAATACCTACCATCGTCTCTCTGTTTCAGATAATGTATCTGTCTCTTTTCAAGTTAATAAACTGCACTCCTGTCAAATTGCAGATAAATGAAAGCGACCAAGACATTGTTTTTCTCACATATTGCTAAGAAAGATATCGCCCAGTATTTCTGAACAACTGGTATGCTAAAGAGAACTTGAAATGAATCCACCCTGCAGTTATTTTACAGCATCAAAGACAATGAAATTTCCACAGAGGCATTTTCTGAACTTTTAAATGCTTTCTTTCCAATAGCTGCTCATTAAGAAGTTTTCAGGTTTTTTTTTAAACGGTTTCAAAGGCAGCCATCTAAATTTTTAATCATTCATTAGTGCTCTATTACTCTCTATCTTGTATATCACAAGGATATGATTGCCTTTAAAAAAAAAAAAGCTACACCCTAATATCACTCTGTTGTTCTTCCTCATTAGTACTTAAGGTGCTTTGGCTTATCACCCCCCCCCCCAAATAAACCATTTGAAAAAAAATCTCATTTTTCCTTTCTCAAGGAAAAGGGAAAAATATCTATTTACTGGAAGATCAATATTGATCATTGTTGGGGCTCAAACCTTCCAGTGTAAGGATACTGACCTTGTATAGGGAGCAGTAAGATGATGCCTTCCATTGACACAGGATTTCACTCTATCTTCCTCAATATTGTTGACACTGACTTTCAAGAGTTACTCTGGGTTGTAGGACAGGAGCCCCCAATGCTTTTCTCTACAGGTGCCAGGAATCCAACCTTCCATAGTTGGAATGTGTGCATTGCCATTGAGCTATAGCCTAATCACACAACGCTAAAATTTTTGCCAGCTTTCCTGCCTCCTTCCATGTGCCCCCGATGGCACCACTACACTAGGACAGCCTTAAACTTTATTACTGCTGAAGATCAGTGTGGAACAACACAGAATAGAAAATAAAATAAAATATAATAAAGAAGGGTAAATATACTGCAGAGAAAACACTTAGTGATAACATTTTATAGAAAACAACATCTTCCTGATCTTACATGCTGTCCCACAGAATTTATGTAGAAGGATATTTTTATATCTCATCTTTTTTTATTATTTCAACTCAAGGCGGTGAACATATCTAATACTCCTTCCTCTTCCTATTTTCCCCACAACAATATCCCTGGGATGAGAAAGAGTAACTGGCTGGGGTCTCCCAAGCTGGTTTTCATACTTAAGGTGGGAATAGAACTCACAGTCTCTCTGTTTTTATTCTGGTGCCATAACCATAAGACCCGACCGGCTTTTCATACATAGAATGCCTGGGGTGAGCTTGGAAGTCCACTAGCCATGATATAGTATAACTGTTACTTACATGAGTATAACATTGTAGTGGGGAAAAGGCATAACCTTGAGGAACAGAAGGAAGAGCTGAAACCAAGGCAATGATCAGAAAATGAAATCTGAGTTCGGGGTAGAAACGTAATTTGAGTAAGCATTTCAGACATGATCTTTCCTCCTTCTCACGAAGGTAAAAGAAGCGGGGGGGGGGGGGGGAGAAAGTGCATTCAGACTTGCAAGATTCTATTCCAGTAACCTTATAATAAAAATAGTAATAGCATTCATGACACTGGCATCCTAATCTGGTCTGCCTTGAAGGGCTGACAAATATTAACAAGCAAAGAAAACATGCTCAGTTGTTTCTACCTTCCTATTCGCATTTTTAAATAGAGGATCTTTTTATATTTCCTTCCTATATCTAGAACTGCTGAGGGAAAAAAGCACTGCTCCTTGCCAGGGTAAAAGTTAATTGTGTGAAATACAAGTTTCACGAGGAGCTTCATGAATTGGTCCACTGGCAATTTAAGGACTCTGGGTAAGTCAGTTTGCCTCCACATCACATAGGATGGCCCTAGAAAGCTCTCTTGGTGATGTGGAGATGCTCAGATTTCAACACTGGAGGAACCAATAACACCAGAACAGTTCAGGAGATGTGTCCATTGAAACTTGCCAGCTTGAACCAATGTTCTGGGACTTCATTAAATAGAATGTTGTCTCCTCGCCTGCTGTTTTTAGATAGCTAGGGTCTTACATGTACGTACACACACACACACACACACACACACACACACTCACAAATCAATGGAGTGCTGGGAAATAGGCAGACAGTTTAGTTCCTGAGGGTTTAGCAAACTGGTTTAGAGCAGAGGTCCCCAACCTTGGCAACTTTAAGACTTGTGGACTTCAATTCCCAGAATTCTGGAGTTGAAGTCCACAAGTCTTAAAGTTGCCAAGGTTGGAGACCCCTGGTTTAGAAAATCACTGAGCTAGGATGAGGCCAAGCCTGTTGAGTTCTTTTATAAACAGACATGGAGTCTGCTTAGAAAAGAACCATGCCTGCAGAATTGACATAGCAGTTGTCTTACATTTTCACGGCACATCTATAGTGTAATCAATATTATTTTCTGCCATTATTCATGGAAGATGAGCGTTTCTAACCTAACTGATTGTGAAAGATCCTTGCAGATTCACCATCCATCGTTTTAACCCATGCGCCAGCCTGGCTCTGTAATCAATTAGAACCAGGAAAAAAGAGGCAGCTAGTAATTTCCTACTGATGATTGTTTTTGATGTACCTAGTCCAGGGTTCCATAAGGAAACTACTCTGTATTGTAGTTGTAATTAAATCCGTATGGACTTTCTTTCTACTTAGAAAGGAAGAAGGTTTGGAAGGAAGAAGGTTCATAGACACTTGAAGAAATGATAATCTTTCTCTCACCAGTTGCATCTTTCATGAGAATCTCTTCTTCAATTTATATTATCTGCATGAGATTCCAAACAATGTATGTTATGTTAAGCAAACATAAGTGAAGAGTACTTACAGAGGAAGGAAGGAAGGAAGGAAGGAAGGAAGGAAGGAAGGAAGGAAGGAAGGAAGGAAGGAAGGAAGAAAGAAAGAAAGAAAGAAAGAAAGGAAGGAAGGAAGGAAGGAAGAAAAAGAAAGAGAGAGAGAGAGAGAGAGAAAGCAAAAGCTCACTTCAGGAGCTGTCTAGCAAACTCTTTCTCTTGCAAAACGTATCTTGCTAAGATGTTAAAATGTATAAAATATCCACAAGAAAAACAACTGTTCAGATGAAGTGGATTAGACATTAGCCGAGTGCAAGGGCATGTAAAAAGAGAACATCATCATACAGTAGCAGAATCCCAGTGAGATGGAATTTAGTTGCTTGGCTGTCAGAATCTCTTCCACTCTATCTGCAATGTGAATCTAACTGTAAACAATTTACTTATCTGTAATTTGGATTAATATATATATATAACTAGCCTCTGGAAACACAATTTATCAGTTCTAGTTTATTTTGTGCGCCGGCAGCCTAGAATTAAGTTTTAATATGGCAGAGCCACTAACTTTAATCAGAGTCTGTTGGAAGAAAGTAGTTGTGGATTACATTAGGGACATACCAGAGAAGCTAAGGCTCCGTGCAGAGGCCCAGCCCATTGAACTGACAGCCAGCCTACTCCAGAAGCTGGATGACTGCAGTGATGGAATTACAGATGGTTTGGCTTCCCTCATTCTTCTCTTTCCCACACAAGTGATGTCTCTTTGAAAGACAGGCTGGGTTTCTTTCTCAGCCACAATGGCTGTTGATTCTCACATTCAAGCACTAAGGGGAAAAAACAACAACAACTGAGCTACAAGCCTGCATCAAATTTCCTCCCCCAGAAACCACAAACCATTGCCTCATCTCATCAGGGACAATTTTCCATTCTTGGGAACATATACAGTATATGACTGAGGCCTTGTTACTAAGTTGGGCATCCTTCCCCTTTATCAGACATAAAAGCATAAGCAGAGGCATTTTCAAGGCCACTCAGTTCAGATCAAGATGACAGGGAAATACTCAAGAAACATTTTTCTCCCCTCCCAGCCCATAACTGCTATTGGCTGCAGACAGCAGATGGTCCCAGACAGTTTCATGGTTTGATCCATTTCACAAACAAAAACTAATTACTGAGTCTTAAACATCAAGCTGATTTTGAGTTCTGGAAGAAAATCTGACTGGAATTGAAGTTGGTCATTTGGTTTTGGGTTTTTTTGGGGGGGGGGATGAATATTGAAGAAAAACATGTCTTTGGGATGATTGGAAAGCTGCTTTTTTGAGGGGGGGAATGTTCATTTATTAATCTTTTCTTAATTGCTCTCAGTTTCATTCAGTGAATGCTGTCTGACTTTGAGGGATCAATTATTTGATTCACAATTTCATTCCTGGCTGGATGGGATCATAGGCATGACCAGGAAACTGCATACATGGGGATGCGTATGTTGTGTTTGTGCGTTATGAAATGACTTTTCTTCTTGCACTTCAAGCCACTGTTTCACCTCTAAATCTACAAATCACCTTAGGCCCAATCTAGGTCATTGTGTTCATAACATTTGTAAGTATTACATTATCTGTACAGATAGTTTTGAAGAAAGAAATCAGACTAGCTAGAAGATATCTTACAATATTTAAAATGCAATATTTTATTTAGTGCACATCTGCTCACATAACAAACCTCTTTTTAATGGGAACCTTAATTTTTGAGAATATCAACAACCTAAGATATGCAGATGATACCACTCTAATGGCAGAAAGTGAAGAGGAACTAAAGAGCCTCTTGATGCGGGTGAAGAAGAAGAGTGCAAAAGTTGGCTTGAAACTCAACATTAAGAAAACCAAAATCATGGCATCCGGCCCTCTCAATTCCTGGCAAATAGATGGGGAAGAAATGGAGGTAGTGACAGATTTTATCTTCCTGGGCTCTAAGATCACCACAGATGGGGACTGCAGCCAAGAAATTAAAAGACGCTTGCTCCTGGGGAGGAAAGCTATGGCAAATTTAGACAGCATACTAAAAAGCAGAGACATCACCCTGCCAACAAAAGTACGTATAGTCAAGGCCATGGTTTTCCCAGTTGCAATGTATGGCTGTGAAAGTTGGACCATAAGAAAGGCTGAATGCAAAAGAATTGAGGCCTTTGAACTATGGTGCTGGAGAAGACTCCTGCGAGTCCCTTGGACTGCAAGGCGATCAAACCAGTCAGTCCTAGAGGAGATCAACCCTGACTGCTCCTTAGAAGGCCAGATACTGAAGTTGAAACTCAAATACTTTGGCCACCTAATGAGAAGGAAGGACTCACTGGAGAAGAGCCTAATGCTGGGAAAGATTGAGGGCAATAGAAGAAGGGGACGACAGAGAATGAGGTGGCTGGATGGAGTCACTGAAGCAGTAGGCGTGAGCTTAAATGGACTCCAGAAGATGGTAGAGGACAGGAAGGCCTGGAGGAACATTGTCCATGGGGTCGCGATGGGTCGGACACGACTTCGCAACTAACAACAACAACAATTTTTGAGATGGGGACCTGAGGTAGAAATCATTCAATTTTCTCTCTGAGTTCAGGAATGAGTGGGAACAGAAGGCACATTTTTACAATTAGAATGAAGCCATAGCAAGACAAGCACGGGTTCATATGTATCCATTTCCCCCAAGTGTACAGACTCTTCATTTTTTTTACCATAAATGTCTTCACTCAGATCAGGTTGTCCTTTTCATTTTGGGCCATGTACAACATTTCTCCTCCCAAGAAGAGGTGGACCTCTATAGGTGCACCATATATACTTAATTCCAAATTGCAAAAGGTCAATTGAAAATAAATAGGAAAACCTGATGAAATGAAAGGAAGACTCCCTGTGCATTCTTCTCCCCTCCCTCCTTTCTCTTTTCCCCAGTCAGTTTTTCTCCCTGCACCCCATCCTGCCATGGCTTTTCTGTCCCTCAATATGATTGACGGAGAGAGGGAGAAGGAGTGGTAGAGCAATTTGTCTGACTTCAGAAGTTTCGAAAGCAAACAGTGTCAAGTGCAGGTTGACTGTTATTAAAACAGAGGCAAGTGAGGCCAGCAGGTAATACAGTCTCTGGACTAGCTGTCACTTTCTAAGGCAGATGGATGACTTGACAAGGAAGCAAGAGTAAAACTGCTGGTTGCAATTAATGCAAGTTATCCTGGGAAAGAAAATAAACAAAGGCTATGGCCCTGCTAAGTGCCTTAGCCTTGGGAAAAGAATGAATCCTTAACCAGTTATTTTGTGTGGGAAGTAAAACAGGAGCAGCTGCTTGGGTATACTTGCCTACAAGCATGAAGGCAAGATGTAGATTTCAAAAGCATGTTCTTTGGGGCCTAGGCTTATGGGTTATCTTTTGTTTGGTGTTGATGTGTGATCTGAGACAAGTTTTAGCATGATGAATGGAATGGAATGGAATAGAATAGAATAGAATAGAATAGAATAGAATAGAATAGAATAGAATAGAATAGAATAGAATAGAATAGAATAGAATAGAATAGAATAGAATTCTTTACTGGCCAAGTGTGATTGGGCACACAAGGAATTTGTTTCCGGTACATAAGCTCTCAGTGTGAATACAACAACAAAGTGATAGGTCATATATCATAGATCAGGGGTCTTCAAACTTGGCCCTTTCATGACTTGTGGAGACAAGTCCACAAGCCATAAAAGGGCCAAGTTTGAAGACCCCTGTTATAGATCATAGTTACAATCATTAATCATAAGATACAACAACAAATGATAAATCATAGATGCCAATAGGAGAAAGTAGTAGGAAAGATGAGAAGATGAGAAGATGATGATGATGATGATGATGATGATGATGATGATGATATCCATTTAGTCGAGTCCAACTCTTGGTGATTTCATGTTTCAAGTCTCCCCACATCCTCCGATCTTGCACTACTTCTTTGAGTTTTTCCTATGCTCTGGTTAGTGTCAGTTTTGATGGTGTTAGCATCTTTATATAATCCAGTATACTTGGTGTGTGATCTAAGTATCTTTTTATAAGCCAACACGCTTTATCTTGGTCCATATATTTTTGGTCCTCAAGCTCACCTAGACATTCTCTATATTTGGTTACTTTTTTTCACCCTACACATGAAAAATAATCTCCAGTTTGGTTATGAGGATAATGAAGATCAACGACTATTAGCCTTGATGGCAGGATGACTGCTTCTGAAGGTCTTTTGCTGGGAGACTTCGGCCCACTAATTGGTTGGCCCCTATAAGAATGGACTGCTAAACTTGATGGGTCAAGGGGCTAATCCAGCAGGGCACTGCTTGTGCTCTTAAGTTCTTCCCCATAAATGACTTACAGCTTCATGCAGGGTCACCCAGCCATTAATAAAGAAACATGCTGTTATGGTACAGTGATGTTGGATAAGTCTAGAAGGTAGACTTATGGGGATGCTCACCTGAGCCTTATCCTACCAAAAACAAACAACCACACACCCACAAAAAAACCCTGAGTCAACAGTCTGCTTTTGTATGGAGTGCCTCATTACTCTGTGCTGTTTCCAGATGAGGAAGTTGCTAGGGCTGAACAACTGGATACAAGTCTGGAGTCCTACATCTCATGGAGTTAATGCAGTTTAAATGGTTCTGGGTTTTGATATAATCAGACAGCACACTCTTTCTCTTGCCAACATTCTTTAGGATTTTTTTTCTTCACTTTTCCAAAGCACATCTCAGTAGTCCTATCTGGAGACAAGGAAAAACCCTTGGTGCTTCATTAGGAATATTTAAACAGCTAAAACTGAGTTATCTTTGTTGTTCAAATTAGAACACATTCTCCCCCCCCTCTCTCACACACACACAAACACACATTCACATGGAAATTTTGTAAAAGAAAGTGTATCAAGCTGCTTTTTGTCTTTGATACTACAATTCCCACATGTGGGCTTTTTTTAAAAAAAATAAAAATAAATTTCAGCAGTATAAGTCCCTTTTTAAACATTACTATTAGTGTATACATAGAACTTCAGAATGTACTTCCACACACATTTTTGGTTAAGGTTTGATGGGAAAAAAGACTTTGTAGACTTTGATGCTAGATTCATCCACTACAATTCCTATGGGAATGGAATGGCTTTTAATAGAAGTTGGCTTTCAATAGAATTTGGGAAAACATTTCATCCCATTTTGCCCAGCCTCTCTTAAAGTTTGGCACTGCCACTGTTTACAAAATGTGCAGGTGCAGTTGAGAGGGTCCTACTTATTGACTTAAGCTTGTGGCTTCACAGCATTGATCTTCCACTGATCCTCAAAGACTCAAACACATATTAATCCTCAACCCCATGCTGTTTTTCCTCCTTTGTTTAAGGTGTTTTTTTTTTAAAAAATCATAACAAGGATAAAGAAGAGAGAAAGGGAGAGAAAAAGATTAGAAGTGAGGGAAAAAGATAAAGAGGAGCAAAGCAAAAAGTAACAGAAGCAGAAGCAATACAAAAGATGTTAAAATAGAAGCATTTTTTTTTAAAAAAGAAGGGGTTATCACCGAGTTGGGGGTGAGAGTATGTGCCAGTTCTTGAGGAGGAGGAAGAAGAAAGAATACTGGTAGGGCTCAAATGCTGATAGAGCAACTTCTTTGTTTGCATAGGGTCCTGGGATCAGTTTAACCTCTTCTTAAAACCTTACAACTACTAATCAAGATCGATGGTTGAGACAGGACAAGACATACAGCAACTGACTGTAGCTACCTACATTGCTACCGTCATTGTTTTACAGCTTTTAATTGAGCTAAATTCGGCCTTCCTAAAATATGTGAGTGAACTCTGGAAATGTTCTAATGTATATCAGGTTGGCTGGAAAGTAGAAGGATTTTTTTCTGCGAACCAATTCCTTGTAAAAGAAAACTTCTAGAGGGATAACAATATTTGTGTATGCAGAAAAAAACCCATTAAAATATTGAATGGCATCTTCAAGACTAATGGATTTATTGCAGGCTGGGTTTCCATGCATCTTAGCCAGGATTTTATGCAGGGAAGTAGCTCTGGGCTAGTAAAGCTTTTTATTATGCCCTAAAGAATCTGTTTCCTTTTTAAGGAGTCACCAGACTCTGTTTGTTCTGCTACATTGAAAATATGAATAGAGATGAATTTTTAACTCAATGTCATAAAGATAGCTGTATGTCCAGGCCCAACCTTGCGGATTTTCCTTTGATTTCCTAGGGGGATTTCTTCCTGTGCCCTTGATTGTTGCAGTAAGGCACGTATAGCCTTGGAAAAACTATACATTTGATTGGTGCATGTTTTGAAAAGATGGATTTTATCTTTGTGAGTCATCTTTGCTAGTGCTACTGTATCTGAGCTGCAAGGATTTGGGCAACCACCAGATGGCAGCACAAAGATAAAGACATCTCTCCTGCATCCTTCTAGCGGTTGTCCTAATTTTTGGAAGCCAGATCTGATAGCTTTTGCTTTTCTTTCTTTGCTTTTCTCTTTCTCTTACTGGGCAGTTTGTATTTCTAGATGTGTTTTGATAAGCTGCGTCATAAACCCTTGGCCACTAGGGGGCAGCAATATTCCCAACAAGGGAAAAGCCAAAACCAGGCCCAAATAATTTCAACCAGCACTCATTTGCTTCTCCAAAACCAGATTTCGTGAATTTTTATTTCAGCAAATAAATGTGGCTTCCCTCACTATTACAGATGTCCATACTCCTAATTCTCATGCTGGATTGATCTTTCTCACTTGTCTGTGTTTTTTATTCTTGTGTTCTTCAAACTTTTGAATACCTCAAGATACCAGCGTTAAGTACCTTAGCATATTTATAGATTGTAAATGTTATTAGTTTATTTGGTGACATTATAAGAAAAAGAAGAATTGGATTTAAAAAAAAACTTGAAAAAAAATTAGGATTCCTAGTGACTTCATTAGTGGTGGGTTACTAGCAAGTGCAAAATTAGCATCTGAGGTGAGTCTGGCTAAGTAATTTCTCACCACAAGGATATGAAAATTTGAAAACCAGAAAAGAACAGAATGATCATGGAATTATGATTATTATTAGTATTAGCTCAAAGCAGTTACAATTTAGAAAATAAGATCCTTGCATAGTACCATTAACTCCTTAAATTTTAACATCCTACCAAGTCTGAGAGCCAGTTTGGTGCAGTGGTTAAAGCAACAGTCTAGAAACCAAGAGACTGTGAGTTCTAGGCCTACCTTAGGCACAAAGCCAGCTGAGTGATTTTGGGCCAGTCACAATCTTTTAGCCCTAGGAAGAAGGCAATGGCAAACCACTTCTGAAAAACCTTGCTAGGAAAACTGTGGTGGCTTGTTGAGACAGTTGTCAAGAATCAACATTGACTGGAAGACACACACATATATGTGTACACACAAAGAGAGAGAGAGAGAAAGAGAAAGAATGTCCTCCTTAATACAGAGCAGAGCACACAGGACATAAGCGGCATCTGTAGGTAGTCTAAAAAGGCAAAATGGAGAAAGGGTGTCAGGATGCAAGCCCCACTCCTTTTGTATGTGTATGGGTTCATAGAAACTCACTTTTCTGTAGAGAGGATCTTCAGCTGCTTTGCTCCCAAGCTCTGGAGCACATTCCTTGAGGAGCTGCATTTTCCATCCTGTTAGGAAAAAGTAGGATATATCTCTTCTGCTCAGCCTTGAAGTATCAGGTTGATCACAGTACTTCAATATTCAAGATGTCTGTTTGTGGCTACTTATATTCTATTTTGCATTAACAAATCACATTGTTGCATTGGAAGATCCAAGCTCTATGATCTGTTCCTCATTATGGTCTGAAAAATGACCTTGAACGCGAGGTGTACAGATTCAGATCCAGTATGGCTGCCCTTGAACTGACTACTGTGGTCAACTGATTATTGGTCATGTTTGACATACCTGTTAAGAGCTGAAATCAGGCTGAATTTCATCCTGACTCTTATGTCAGCCTTCTCCAACTCAGAGCCTCCAAATTAATTGGATTATAGCTCTAGTTATTTGAGAAATCCTACCTTTTCTTACAAAGTTTCTTGAAAAAGCTTTGATAACTTTGATAACCTAGTTTTATTGCGCAGATCTGCAGCCTATCCTATATTGAAACTCTTCAGCCATTCTTTTCCTTTCTTTCTATACAAGTCTGGCCTCTACTGCAGCAACTCCTGCTGGGATTAATTTGACTGTGTATCATTTCATATGGACACTACAATGAGCGCCTGTGTCTTTGTGTTGGTTTGTGTAGAATCAGAAGAAAGTCACCAGGCTGAAAAAACTACTTTTGCAGGACTTTCTGTCCAAGCTAGAGCCTATGATATCATGGAAACTGAGTGTGGGGGAAAAGTATGTATGTAAAATACAATTTTTGTACATGGCTTCACAATTTGGAAAATACGGATGTGCACTGAAGCATATGATAGTATTCTCATAGCAAATGTAAATTGAGTTTATGTCATTTCACTATCAGGATTTCCAGATGTCACTATTCCCATCAAGAAAAGATTACTAGTAATTTTAGTGATACATAATAGCTAAGAAATTAATATTGAAAGAGATCCTGATCTTCCTTCATGGCAGCCTTTGAGAAGTTGGCATATTGGAAAGAAAAGTGCCATTTTCGAGTATCATATTTGTTTCCATAAATGTCTCTGTTCCCTAGGAGAGCCCGGGGCATACATAGAAATAAAAAAAAATAACTGAGATGATTTCATTTTTTTTCTTTTGAAATGTGCCTAGCCAATTGGGGAATCTGTGTGCTGATTCCATTGGACTAGTTTCAAGTCGATCATCAGTCACTTTCTGGTTAATCTGCTTCACAAGACTGTTTTTGTGGTAAAGGACCATGAGCTTCTAGAGAAAAGATAGGATAAAATTCTAACACACAATAATCATAAAATGTGCTGGGGTAGTGGGCAATAGTGGCAGGGTGATTAGAATGCAGTACTGCAGTCTTTACTCTGCCCACAGCCTGGAGTTCGATCCAGACAAAGGTTGACTCAGCCTTCCATCCTTCCGAGGTCGGTAAAATGAGGACCCAGATTGTTGGGGGGCAATAGGCTGGCTCTGTAAACTGCTTAGAGAGGGCTGTAAAGCACGGTGAAGCGGTATATAAGTCTAAGTGCTATTGGTAGTGCTATGCTGAAAAGCTTAAGTGAAGGATTGTTTTTTTGCCAGTGTTATACAGGTAGTCCTCTATTTGCAACCATTCCTATAGTGACTGCTCAAAGTTACAACAGTACTGAAAATGTGACTTATGACCGGTCTTCATACTTACAACCATCACAGCATGCCTACGGTCATGTGATCAAAATTTGAGAAAGAAACTCAAAACAATGCCACCTTGATAGGGTTGAGCATGAGTTGATGTAGACAGGGGCTTTGTCAGGCTTTCAAGATTCGGTTTCCATATTTTACTACATGGAGATACTTTTGTAGATGTATATAACTCCAATTTCCGTGGTATGTGTTTTGCCCAGATGCTATTCAAGTGATGTGTGTGTTTTGACTAGCTTTGTATATATACAGCCACCAATTGTGCAAGTTCTCCCACGTAAAAAGATGAGAGAGGCCTGTAATTGTCATCATAGGTAGACCTCAACTATGAGAGACAAAATGAGAAAACAAATCCAGACAATCACATTGTCTGATTTGGAAAGAATTTATTTGCAAATTATGGTGGAAAATAAGTATTTGGTCAATATCAAACGTTCATCTCAATACTTTGTTATATATCCTTCGTTGGCAATGACAGAGGTCAAACATTTTCTGTAAGTCTTCACAAGGTTGGCACACACTGTTGCTGGTATGTTGGCCCATTCCTCCATGCATATCTCCTCTACAGCAGTGATGTTTTGGGGCTGTCGCTGGGCAACACGGACTTTCAACTCCCTCCAAAGGTTTTCTATGGGGTTGAGATCTGGAGACTGGCTAGGCCACTCCAGGACCTTGAAATGCTTCTTACGAAGCCACTCCTTCATTGCCCGGGTGGTGTGTTTGGGATCATTGTCATGCTGAAAGACCCAGCCACGTTTCATCTTCAATGCCCTTGCTGATGGAAGGAGGTTTGCACTCAAAATCTCACGATACATGGCCCCATTCATTCTTTCCTGTACACGGATCAGTCGTCCTGGTCCCTTTGCAGAGAAACAGCCCCAACGCATGATGTTGCCACCCCCATGCTTCACAGTAGGTATGGTGTTCTTTGGATGCAACTCAGCATTCTCTCTCCTCCAAACACGACGAGTTGTGTTTCTACCAAACAGTTCTACTTTGGTTTCATCTGACCATATGACATTCTCCCAATCCTCTTCTGGATCATCCAAATGCTCTCTAGCAAACTTCAGACGGGCCCGGACATGTACTGGCTTAAGCAGGGGGACACGTCTGGCACTGCAGGATCTGAGTCCCTGGCGGCGTAGTGTGTTACTGATGGTAGCCTTTGTTATGTTGGTCCCAGCTCTCTGCAGGTCATTCACTAGGTCCCCCCGTGTGGTTCTGGGATTTTTGCTCACCGTTCTTGTGATCATTTTGACCCCACGGGGTGAGATCTTGCGTGGAGCCCCAGATCGAGGGAGATTATCAGTGGTCTTGTATGTCTTCCATTTTCTAATTATTGCTCCCACAGTTGATTTCTTCACACCAAGCTGCTTGCCTATTGCAGATTCAGTCTTCCCAGCCTGGTGCAGGTCTACAATTTTGTTTCTGGTGTCCTTCGACAGCTCTTTGGTCTTCACCATAGTGGAGTTTGGAGTGTGACTGTTTGAGGTTGTGGACAGGTGTCTTTTATACTGATAACAAGTTCAAACAGGTGCCATTAATACAGGTAATGAGTGGAGGACAGAGGAGCCTCTTAAAGAAGAAGTTACAGGTCTGTGAGAGCCAGAAATCTTGCTTGTTTGTAGGTGACCAAATACTTATTTTCCACCATAATTTGCAAATAAATTCTTTCCAAATCAGACAATGTGATTGTCTGGATTTGTTTTCTCATTTTGTCTCTCATAGTTGAGGTCTACCTATGATGACAATTACAGGCCTCTCTCATCTTTTTAACTGGGAGAACTTGCACAATTGGTGGCTGACTAAATACTTTTTTGACCCACTGTATTTGTGGTATGGATGAATGTTTGTCTCCATGTATGCTTTTCTGAGTATCACCAGTTTATATATATATATATATATATATATATATATATATATATATATATATATATATATATATATATATATATATATATATATATATATATATATGTAGGTCTTTGGTAATTCGGGTTTTCTCCCGTGTAAAATTGAAAGTGTCTTGGCAACGTTTCGACGAAGTCCCATTCGTCATCTTCAGGCTGGTGTCTTCGGCTTCGTGCTTCTAGGAGCAATGTGTGATCGCAGCTGTTTCTTCCTTTTAACTGCCAGTGGAGGTATGAACTGATTGGATGGGAGCTTGGCTGTGTTCTGATTGGGTGGAGGTGTGTTCTGATTGGTTAGGGGCTTGGCTGTGCTCTGATTGGATGGGGGGTTGGCTGTGCTCTGATTGGCGGGGTGTGTGCTCTGCTTGGGTGGGGGCCCTGTTGTGCTCAGATTAGTCTGAGTTGCAGGGGGATTTGAGATGGAGAGCTGCATTGCTATTGTTTGGCTTCGCGTTCGTGGTCGTGCCACATCTTCAAGGTGGGTGTCAGTTTGCATCACGTATGAAATGGAGGGGTTTAAAATGGCCAATGATGCAGCTGTGGTCTGGTTTCTGGTCCACGGTCGTGCCTCATCATCGGTGCGGGTTTGAGTCTGCTTTTTGCGTGGATGTGTGGTGGTGACATCATGTGTGGTCTTCGTGAGTGTGGGTCCAGTGTTGCTCCTTGTGCTAGGGATTCATCTGTCAATAAGGCTGGGTTTCCAAATGGCTGGTAGGCGGGAGGTATCATCTCGTTTATTCATGCTGTGTGGGCGTTTTTCTATCTCGATGGCTTCTCTGATTATTCTGTTGTTAAAGTGTTCAGTTTTGGCAATAGTTCTGGTATTTTTAAAGTCAATTTTATGTCCTGTGGCTTTGAGGTGTTGGACCAGGGAGGAAGTTGGTTCCTCTTTTCTGACTGAGTTCTTGTGTTCTTCAATGCGTGCGCTTATTCTTCTGTTGGTTTGTCCGATGTATGTGGTGGGGCAGGCGGTGCATGGGATTTCATATACTCCTTGATTTTCCAACTCAATTTTGTCTTTGGGGTTTCTTAGGATGGTAGATATTTTTCGGTTTGTGCAGAATGCTGTCCTGATGTTGTGTTTGTGGAGGATCTTGCTGATTTTGTCTGTGGTGCCTTTTATGTATGGGAGGAGGACTTTGCCGTTTTCTTGTTCTATGTCTTGGATTTTAGTGGGGGTTTCTTTTTGGATTAAGTTGGTGATCTTATTTCTTTGGAATCCGTTGGATGTTAGTACATTAGTGAGAGTGTGTAGTTCGGTTTTTAGGTGTTGTTCGTCAGCTAAGCGTTTTGTTCTCGAGATGAGTGTCTTGGCTACGGAGTTGATCTGTGCTGGGTGGTGGTGTGAGAGTGCGTGCAGATAGCGGTTTGTGTGTGTTTTCTTCTGGTAGATGGTGTGTCCTAGGGAGCCATTGGATTTCTTGTAGACTAAGACATCCAGGAAGGGAAGTTGCTTGTTGGCTTCTGTTTCCATGGTGAACTGTATTTTGGGGTGTAGGCTGTTGAGGTGTGTGAGGAAGTTGTCTAGTTTTTCTTTCCCATGTGGCCAGATTATGAAGGTGTCGTCTACGTATCTGAGCCAGAGTTTGGGTTTATGATCAGATTTTTCTAGAGCTTGGGTTTCAAAGTGTTCCATGTAGAGGTTTGCAATGACAGGTGAGAGGGGTGATCCCATGGGTGCTCCTTCTATTTGTTTGTATTTTTGTCCGTTGTAGATAAAGTATGTGTTGGATAGGCAATGGTTGGTCAGATCTAGGATGTGCTTGGGGGGGTTATATTTGTTTTGGATAGCTGTCAAGGCTTCTTTGATTGGCACTTGGGTGAAGAGGGAAATGACATCAAAGCTCACGAGTATTTTACACGGGAGAAAACCCGAATTACCAAAGACCTACATACAAACACCCGTGAAAACCTCAGAAAACATATATATATATATATATATATATATATAAATAGGTATGTGATATGGTTTTGATTGTTTTAAACCTCCACTTGTACTTTTGTTTAGTTATCTGTCTTTGGGCCACATCAGCTTGCCTTTTATGAAATGGGTGTTGGAATGTGAAATTAGAATTCAGAAGAGTGATACAAAGGCATCCATGGAAGACAAGAGTGGCATATGGATTGTCAGGCCCCAAGAACCAAGAATGACATGTGGAATTATTTCTGAATAGTTTCTTTATTATTGTTCACCTGCAGACAAAAATCTTTCCAGGCTAAAGCAATTATACACATAACTGTAGATATATTCTGTGAGCTGCTAGGGAGGGGCAGTCTTAGCCTTCTTCTGCCTACCAGATTTTCTAAGCATCTCTGCCTCTTTGCTGTCTGGGAAGCAGCCCTTCCATCCTGGGACTCCAGACTTACATTCCATTACATGGATGATATGTATGCAGTAACATCATCATGTAAATGTTCAAGGCCCAGATGCAAGTATGAAATGGTGGCATTTGCATGATGCCATCACACACAGATCATCCCTTTGGTATCATTGAGATTTGCTACAGTGCTTGCTGGAATGAACCAGTGTTCTAGAACACAGTTTCTCATCTTTGTCTTGTGTAGTTAGATTCCTGGACAATTTATTTTTCTTTCGGCTCCACAGGATTGCATTTTGGGAAACTGGTGCTTTCTTTTACAGTAAGGTAGCAACTTTTGGGTGGCACCCCCACTATTTCCCTTCTGACTGCTTGTGAGAATGCCCATGAGAGATGTTCAGAATTTCAGTTTGTGGAAACCAAAATGGGTGCCCTGGCTGAAGCTGATTCATTTCAAAATCTCAGCAGTTGCTTAGTCTTTAGACAAGAAGCTACCAGGAAATATGAGAACTGCAGGCTAAACCAGAATGTGAAAAAGGCTTCCCAGAATAATGAAGTTGCAAGCAGCTTCCATGTTCTTGCAAAAGGCAAACAAAATTGAATTATATGCACAGGCGTGTGAATAGCAATAGCAATAGCACTTAGACTTATATACCACTTCCTAGTGCTTACAGCTCTTTCTAGACGGTTTACAGAGTCAACATGTTGCCCCCAACAATCCGGGTCCTCATTTTACTGACCTCAGAAGAATGGAAGTCTGAATCAACCTCGAGGCAGTCGGCAGAATTAGCCTGCAATACTGTATTTTAACCACTGCGCCACCACGGCTCTGTCCTCTGTATTCTTTTCCTTTATTTTAGAGAGTGTTATTGAATGATCATTAGTATAATAGTTTTTGTTTTTTAGTACAGTGACTAAGAATCCTGTAAGATAGTTCAATTTTTGTTGAGTTATAAGGAAATATGTGCAAGCTTTTGGGAGGAATAAACGTTCTCTTTCTTGCTTTACAGTAATTGTCTGTGTTTTAGATTTTTGGTTCAGCAGATTTTTGGATGTCAGGAAATAAAAAAATTTCAAGCAACTTACTTCACACAAGGCAACAAAGTTCATTGTTTGGTGCATACATTTTACATGCATCGTTAATATCTTACACACGCATAAAACTCCGTCTGCCATTTAATGGACATTGTGCTCTAAAAGACATCCTTCTTTGCATGAGTCTGCTCACAAGGGTTTTTGAAATACTAAAATCTGCAGTTTAAAGAAGAGGAGGAACAACTTTTATTGGACTTAGGTCAGTAAAATTGAATTTAGTACTTTATAATATCTCAGTCTTAACATTAAAAATCACAATTTGGCAGCAACTGTTGGAATGCCACTGATGATTAAAAAAGGTAGATGATGGAAGGAAAGAAATGAAGATGTAATCTTAGAGACAGAGGGGAAAATATAAATTCATTTATAACTACTGTTAAGAAGATCAGAAACCACTTCTTTATAATCTTTTCTTTCTTTTTCTTATCTATGCACTATTTTTCTTTTATTTCTTCTCTAAAATTTGTAATGTTTTTAACTTGTTAAAACTTTATATACTGTGTGTGTGTGTGTGTGTGTATATATATATATATATATAAATATAGATTTAGATATAGATACACACTATGTATGTACACACACACACACACACACAAATAAATGAAATGCAAGGCCATCCCTTGCTCTTGAATCTTGCAAAATTTAAAAATTTACTGTCATTTCCCCCCACTCCATACAAATATGATTCTTTGCTAATCCTGCAAAGCTGACTTCCGACTCCCTCTGTTGCAGTAAAATAAGACATTAAGATCGAATCTCCACTTTTTACATTTCTATAGTGGTATGAACTAGCCATTTCTATATCAGTAACTCAGTCTAATCAGTAAAACCCAAAATCATACCGGTAGTATCATTTTTTTCCACCTCAAGCACCAAGTCCAGAAGTGGATTTCTTTGACTTTTTTTGTGTTATCTCACATCTAGACTCTTTTGTTTCACAAAGTCTTCTTCTAAGTTTAAATATCTTGTTACTACCTTTGTTTTATTTATGATTTTATATCCAGAGAATTCACCAAAGTCTGATTACGTTCAACTGTCTTATTTGACAGTATTCCATTGTCTGTGAAGCATCTCAACTTATATTTGTCTGCCAAAACTTTAAATCAATTTCTAATAACAAGGTAAAAAGAGGGCAATTTAAGCAAGAGTGGCTCCCGTATGTACTACACATTACACAACAGGACAAGTTTAGATATTTGGAACATGTTTTTTTTTTTAGAAATAAAAGTTATGAGACAGCAACAAATAATAGATGAAAGCATTTAAATAGATACTGGCAATAATCTCTAATGTTTAATGTAAATATTAAAAAGGAAAGTTCTGCTTTGGTTTGAGGATCTCAACGGCCGTCATTAAGCAAATAACAGTGAGTCATTAAGCAAGGACTTCATGTGGTCACCATTTGTGTCCTCCTGCCGGCTTCCCTACTGATGTTGCTTGAAGGAAGCCAGCAAGGAAGGTCACAAGTGGCATTCATGTGACCATAAAAAGCTGTGACTTTGTATTGTGAGCTGGGTGCCAAGTGCCTGGATCATGATTAAATGACCCTAAGGATACTTTGGCCGATGTAAGTATGAGGACTAGTCATAACTAACCCTCGTTCAGCACCGTCATAAGTTTGAACAGTTGTTGAACGAGGGATTGTTAACTGGGGAACCACCTGTAAAAATTCTATGTCTTTAATCAGAAATTAAAAGTGACCTTAAGCAGGAAAAACTATATGGCAAGATTTCTAGTCAGTGGCCATTTAGGTTCAGCACAGCAGCTGGCAATCATAAGCAAAATATTTGTGAGGATGCTCATTGCATTAGCACGTTTCTTCCAGCGTTTTGTGATACATAGTGCCAGATCAGCTCTCCATTTCCGGCAACAAACTTCACATTTTTCAATCACTGTATAATATAAGTGGAAAAGCAAGTTGTTTCCTTCTTTCATCCTATCCCCCAAACCACTAAGCTTGGCTTCAAAAAAAAAAAGAAAGAAAGAAAAAAAGAGGCTTCAAAGTATTACAAGCAAAACTATGCCTACCCTGGTCTAGCCAAGCAACCAGCCAACCCCTCTTAAGTTACCTTTTGTGGCTGTCTGATCATTTTGAAGCTGCGATCCCAATTTCCTTCTCTTTGCTAAACCAACGCCATCGCTCCATACATTGCAGAGAAAAGCATTGTAGAGGTCCCTGCATGCTTGGGATGCTGTCCAAGACGGCTGGTCTTCATTTTTGAAGCTCATAAGCTATTACGTACAGTCTTACAATTGCACAAGGATATATATATATATATATATATATATATATATATATATATATATATATATATATATATATATATATATATTAGAATCATCTGCTTGAGGGTAGGGCTGAGAGCAATAGTTGAAGTCAATGATCTGCTCAGTTTGGTCTAGTTCAGGGGACTCTCCAAACTTGGCAACTTTAAGACATGTGGACTTCAATTCCCAGAATTCTGGCTGGCTGGGGAATGCTGGGACTTGAAGTCTACAAGTCTTAAAGTTGCCAAGTTTGGAGAGCCGTGGTCTAGTTAAAGAAACAGCATTGATTCCTTTCCTTGCTATCTAGACAGAAGATGACCAGAAGTTCTTGGTGCCTGTGTTATGGTCCCTGTTCGTCTTTATTTATAATATTCAGTATTTGTTATATTTGTGATATTGGTGTCCTACAACTCCTGCAGGGAGTTCAAGCTACGTACACAAAGTCCCTCCCTCCCATTTTATTTCTGTCAGAACCATGAGAAGATTCGGTAATGGAAGATAACAGGCCTCATAACTCCCAACAAATTTAACTGCTAAGCTATCAGGCACAAGGAACAAGGCCCACCCCATGAATTGATCAGTGTTACTTCTATATTGTTGCAATGCCTGTTTACAATAATCTCACCAGACTAGCTGCATTCTCTGGGAATAATCAGATAAAGCTTCAAGGACTCTGGGGGAGTTAGGACCTGTGGTGCTTTCTGCAGGGTGAAGACTCTAAGCCAGCGAGTCTCTTAACACCTCCCTTCCCAACACTAGCTGGAGATTCCACCATACAAGCATGGTTTAAACTTTGATTAAGTTTGATTTGTAATATCCTGTGACTTATATGATGTAATATATCAACTGGTTTTGCAGAACAAAATGTAGTCCTGTGTAACAGAACAGCGATATTCAGAGTGATGAAAAAAAACCTGGGTTAAGTAGGAAGAGGTACACTAATTAACATTTGACTATCTACGAATTATAGGTTTCACGTGAGAACAAACAGCCATGAATATATTTATTGACAGTAACCAACAGCACCTTGGATCAGACACTTTCACTTGCATCTAAATGCAATACAAATACGGCTGACTACTTTTTTCCTTTGTTTGCCACAATCCCATGATTTGCCCTCATCTTGCTCTTAGCCCTTGAGAGGGACAGGCTTAAATCTTCCTTAGCTATATGGCTACTGAAATAATATTTTCCCCTTATTTTGATATCATCCGAAGACAGCCTCAACTTGTTAGGTCATCTATTACTTTGGAGAGAAATTAAGTAAACACAAGGGAGTAGGGATGGAGGCAGCATGCAATAAGCACTGTAAAGTTTATGCTTTGTTCATTAATTAGTTAACTCAGCAATGGGAAAAGACCAAGATGAGAGACTAATAAATACTTTGAAATGGAAGAAACATGTGGAGAGTAAAAGCAGTACAGGTAGTCTTTGACTTCTAACCATTCATTTAGTGACCGTTTGAAGTTACAACAGCACTGAAAAAAGTGACCTATGATCATTTTTCATACTTATGACCATTGCAACATCCCCATGGTTACTTGATCAAAATTTGGATGCTTGGCAACTGACATGTCTTTATGATGGTTGCAGTGTCCCGGGATCATGTGATCACCTTTTGTGACCTTCTGACAAGCAAAGTCTATGGGGAAGCCAGAGTTACTTAACAACCATGTTACTAACTTAACAACTGCTGTGATTCACTTGACAACTGTGGCAAGAAAGGTTGTACCATGGGGCAAAATTCACTTGACAACTATGTTGCTTAGCAACAGAAATGTTGTGCTCAATTGTGGTCATAAGTCGAGGAATAGCCATAAATGAAAAAAAGAGTAAAAGCAAAAGGAGTAAAAGCGACAGGCGAACCAAGAAAGTTGTGATTAAGTGGAGTTGATCCTCCAGATGAAAGAAGTGAGAAGTTTAAAGCAATATATGAAGATATGGAACGAAGAAGCAAGAATGAAGGGTAGAAAGGTATCTGGAGGCATAATGAACAATGTTGGTAAATGATGAATTAGATTCAATAAAGTTTCCTTTCCTTTCATCTTTTGCTTTCATATTATTCTCCTTACTACCATCATATTGCTTTTTCTGCTTTGCATACCGTTGTTTCCGCCAAAGGAAATAACAGTATGACAGGTATGTATGTATGCAAGGTTTACTAAACAAAAGCATTGCTCTCTCATTACCTTGACTAAAACTCTTGCTTCAAGTGGAGATTTGCCATTTCAGATGTCATGAGGAAAACACATAAGATGATATGTGAAGTCATAATGGTGTTCTTATTGACAGCTTCTAATAGCAAACAAAGGTGTGACAATTTTCTGGAAGGCAATAATGGCCTGTCTTTATGAGAATGACTCGCATTCAATTACAGAAACAACCTGTTGGAATATTAAGTATATTTGAAAAATCAACACCATCTCTTTCAGCAAACGTAGTAGGTAGACCAATTAGGAGTGACACAGAGATGTCTGTTATTCATGAGTTTATTGCCAAGTACAGACAGACAACTACAGGGAACTTAAAATTAGAATGCCTTTTTTCCCTATGATTGACAGTGGAAGGTTGAGAAAATCAGCCATTTTAATATAAATCCACATTTATTACAGTATTTTTTCATCCTTATAAAGAAAAGGAGCCGAAATTGAAAGAAGAAATAAGCCTTTCAATGCAAAATAAGTATGTTTTTTTGTAGATTTCCTTACCATCCCATGCCTTATTACCGTGATTGATCCAAGCTCCACGTTCCTTACAATCACCCACAATTCACCTGTCCTTTTCTCTGAATTGGTTCTTCCATTGATTTCTGAGCTACAAATATTGTCTCCCATTAGCAATACTTTCTATGTATCTATATGTGTAGTGTTAGCTTGGTAATCAGGAAAAGTTCTGGTTATACCTGCAGTGCACAGAAAGCATCAAACTTCAGTAAGAAAGAAAATTAATTTAATGGAATCCTGTCTCTTGAAGTGGCACCAACAAAGAAATCACAGTTTAAGATAGCTCCAAATCCTTTTTTCATAGTCAGGTATTCCAGTGGGATGAGTTGATTTTGCCTTTTTGCTGTGCTTCATTTTTACAGCAGAATCTAATTTTAATCTTTTCATTGAATGGTGTATTGTTTTAATCACATTCGGGCACTGTCATAGTATGTGCTAGTCTCACGGTCAGGATAAAAACTGTTGACTAAAATAAAATAAATCTTGTTGCTATAGGCAGCCCAATACTTTATAGGTTTCCTAAACAACAATGGCCTTGTATTCTGTACAGCTTCAATGTGTCATTTCAAGACTATATTTCTGCTATATCTCTGTCACCATTCCACAGAATTGGCACCAAACTTTGGCCAAAGAGATGTTGCATTTGAGAATCACGCTATAATACATTTTGCCATTGCCAGTCAGTGGTTCCAAAGATCAGGAGGACTAAATTTTGGGGAGGGAAAAATAAGATACAATTTTGTGGGTTTTGATCACCATCTCTTCTGGCACATGGTGAGTATGGTCATGGCTAAGAGCACCAGCACCAGCCATCTTTTGATTGACTAACTGCTGGAAGCCGTGTGTGGGTAACTATGCACAGAGGTAGCTCCTAGCAGTGTGTTGTATTTTTGGACTTGGACCATTGAAAATTCAGGTAATGAGAACAAATAGTTGGAGAGAGCAGGGAAAACCAATTTTTTAGATGCTCCAAATAATACAAAGAAGACAATAGCTAAGTTAGTTAAGTGCCACTGAGTCGGGTCCAACCCCTGATAACCGTAAGGAGAAATGCCTGCCACCTCGATCTATTCCAGGTGATGGTCTGCAAATTTTCTAAAAACATCTCAGTCATTTCCTTGATCCCCTCCATAGACATTATCCTTTTCTTTTTTCTTTCTTTGCCAAGCATGGTAGTTTTTCTAGTCCATCTTTTGCTTATCTTGCATGCGCCACATATGCATGTTTCTACTTGCTGATCATCACTTCAAGAGAGCAGTCAATGTTTATTTTATTGGGAACCAGCTGAGTGGCACTACCTGCAGTTCATGGTATTCATAGCAACCATCTTCAACCCCATAGTTCAAAAGCATCTATATATTTTTTTTTCTCCCATTCTTTTTCACTGTCCAACTTCTATAGCCATACATTAACATTGGCAAAAACGATTACTGCTGTCATGGAAGTATTTTAATCCTTCATGTTCTTGTCTATATTTGCTGTTGCCTTGTGCCTTAGAATTCACCTCCTCTTTTCTTTCCCAGCACTTTGTTCATCTTTGTTACTGAGCCCAAGGAAACTAACTAAATGTTCCTCAGAAGGATAATCAGGTGTTTTTGGATACCAATTTGCCTTAATATATTCCACATGATCTGTACCATCAAAGGCCTTGCAAAGATAGATCTTCTCCTTAAATGCTCATGCTATCTATTGTCCATCTTACGTTAGCTATCTGATCTTATGTCTCACTTTTCTAAATCCTACCTTTTCATCTGACATACTCTCTCTCTCTCCTCTCTCTCTCCCTCTCTCCCTCTCCTTCTCTCCCTCCTCCTCTCCCTCTCTCCTCTCTCTTCCATGGATCTTAAGCCAAACTTTACCTGTGTGATGAATTAGTACAATATTTCAATCATTTGCACACTGTCTGTAATTCCAAGTTCCTTTCTTTGTCCATCCTTGGCATTCTAATCAGTTATTAATAGCATTATATCCTTTGTAAATGGTGCATTTTGTCACCTCTTGTAGTTATGATAGAAGTCCTCAGTGTTTTACACCATGGTGTCTGAAGTAAGGCATATCATTGTATAACACTGACACCCATCAGACAGGATAGTCACAGTACTAATATTTACCATTCTGAGGTTTATAAGTTATAGCTGAGCATATAGTTGACACTGTCCTTTTTAATTGTCCTTTTTATTGCACTCCATTTCTTCATACAGATTCATTCACTGAATAGTTTATCAAGCAGTGTCAGATTTAAAATGGTCCATTATGCTCCACTTACGTTCAGTGATTCCTAAAACATCTATTTTAGTACATTTTATTTCAACTTTAATGATTTCAAGTTCACCGTTTGTGCTTCTCTAATCCCATGTTCTAGTATGCACCAGACAAAATTCAGAACACCTCTTTTAATTTTAGCATCATCAATAACCAGCTTTGTTACTTTGGACCAGCTGTCTGAGAAAATGGGCATTATTCCCGTCAGAATTACTTGTGAATGTTTGATGTTCTTATTGAGTAAATTAGATGAATTATTGAATTAGATGAATAACTCCTCACATACCTAAGTTTGTCTAAATATTTCAGCAATGTCCGAAGTTGTTGGGGTTTTTTTTGTAGTCCTCAACTTACAACCATTCGCTTAGTGACTGTTCAATGTTATAAAGGCATGGAAAATGTGACTTATGACCGTTTTTCACAGTTACGACCTTTGCAGCATCTTCATGGCCACGTGATCAAAATTTAGGCACCGGACAACTGACTCATATTTATGACGGTTGAAGTGTCCCGGAGTCATGTGATCACATTTTGCGACCTTCTGACAAGCAAGAGTCAATGGGGAAACCAGATTCACTTAATAACCATGTTACTAACAACTGCAGTGATTCACTGTGGCAAGAAAGGACTACTGGTAATGCAGAAGTGTTTAGCCAATGCCTTCTTCAGAGTTTGATTCTACTTGGGTTGTTTTTCTCATGCTTGCAGAGATTACTGCCCTTTGCAGCTTCAACCTTTCCTTTCTCACCTTACCAACAGGGACCTACTGAGTCTTACCACCACATCAAGGTGGTAGGTAATTTGATGGAAGGAAGCAATAGGTAGTGAATAAGCAAATATATAAAAGATAGCCTTGCAGAAGCCAATGCTTAGCAATGGGCAAGCCAAGTACATTTTATATTACCATCAGTGGCCTGCCCCATCTCATTATGACTTTCTACTGTTGCGAACAAACAAATAAACAAAGGCGTTGCAGGTCTCAGCTGCACATGAAAAATTTACATGGTGGGTTTTTAAAGAATAGTTTTTATAAAATAGTGAATATCAAATCTGCCATTAAAAATTTATAAAGAAAGTTTACAAAATTAAGGGAGGGAAAAGTGGCTGGAAGTCTTCTAAGCTCATTAAAATTTTATGCTGTTGTTCTCCGGAATGCCTAAAAAAAAAAAAAAACCCCACAATACTGTGAAACAAAGGACATTCAATGGGGAATATTTGGTTGAATTTTTAGCCGTTCCTGAACTGAGTGTGCATATTCATACCCAAGGCATAGTGAGTGTAAATGAACTGGGTGAAAGAAGGTGAGGAAGTTATTTTCCTTTGCTGAAGCATGGAGCCCCTATGTGATTTGAGCCAATAAAGGGGAAAAAATGCTTTATTTTCCTCATTTAAAGAGAAGAATCTAGCGGTATCTTGGCATTAGAAAGGGGTTAGATATCGATAGTATCTTCATATCAGGCTTCAGTTAAATTGACAGTCATCCCCTTATAGTTCAGTGAAGAACTCTTCAGCAGCAATGACAGATTTAATCTCTGCACAGGATGGAGTAAAAACAAAATGTATGCACCCCCCCCACATTTATCCTCAGGACTGAACCCTGGGGTTTGATTTTTGATCAGCACAGATAGAAAACTGATGGCAGAAAAAGACCTAGTGATCCATAGACTCTGCCCTTTGAGTTTATTTATTTTTATTTTATTTTTTAAAAAATGTTTGTTGGATGAAGATGAAGACTAGGCAAATTTGGGAGGCTGATGGCATCTAAAATTTTGAGGTTACTTTGCAGGACCGAAAACGGCTATCATGGTAGGACCAACTAGTTGCCCAACAGCCATTTATCAGAAAATAGACTTGGGAAGGTGCTCTCTAACCTCCGTCCTCCATGATTAGGGTATTCTCCACTATCCCAACTTATCAATGCCTTTTCTGGACAGGTGGGCACTAAGTCCTATATGAGTTGATATATAGAAACCAAGGTAGACATTCAGCAGGCCTCTGGAGCTGTAGCAGTATCCCTGCAACACTTTCAGACCTTCCCAAAGCACGTAGCTAAATGTCTATGGAGATTCTCAGTCATCCAGGTCATGGTTGTCCCAAAGTTGCTATTTCAAAAACTTTTGTTTTTCCTTGAAGGCGTTTCGCTTCTCATCCGAGAAGCTTCTCCAGTTTATTCAGTTCATTCATTCAGTTCTTCAGAACTGAGAAGCAAAATGTCTTCAAGGAAAATCAAAGTCCACTTGCCTTTTGAAAAAGCACCTTTGGGACACTTTCAGTACTTATATCTGAATTTATTCAATTTTATATGGCCACCTATAGAACTATGGGTGACTAACATCTAGTCAAAGCAACAACAAAATCAGCACCAAAAATTAAAATACATATGCGCCTGAGGTAGCCCATCTTTCTACATACTGTAAATAACCCCCTGAAAACAGACTCCAATGCATAAGGAGAAAACACAGATCTTCGGGATCTTACGAAAGGCTAGCAGGGTCTAGGCCATCTGGATCTTGGAGGGTATGTTGTTCCACTGGGCAGTTACAATGATAGGGAAGGCACAGCTCCTAGGTCCAATCAGAAGTCCTTTAAAAAGATAGGACTCAAAGCAAGCCCACTTTTCTTATCTTGATTTTTGTGGGATGGGCAGAAATAATTGAAGACAAGTGTTCCTTCACATAACCCATCCGTGTGCTATGAAAGGCTTTATATGTGACAAATGCTCCTTGAATTGCACCTGGAACGTTCTTGGAAGTCCATGTAGTGGCTGTTACATAGGCATACCAAGGTGTATCTGGTGGTATTACATAGAGATATCAAGATGCATCCATATCTATCTGCACCACCTTATTCTGGATCAGCTGCACCCTCTAAGGCAGTGGCCCCCAACCTTTTGGGCACCAGGAGCCAGTTCCATGGAGAAAGGTTTTTCTGGGGACCGGAGGGGGTTTGGTTTTGTGTGCTGCCTGCATCCCACAGATGGGGTTTCGCTTATTTGCATGGCCCAGTTTCTGCCATGTCACAGACAGGTGCTGGTCCATGGACCGGGGGTTGGGGACCCCCGTTCTAAGTGATCTTCAGGAGCAGTCCTACGTGGGACATGATGCAATAATCCAACTGGAAGGTGACCAAAGCAGAAGTGATTTTGGAATGGGGATAATAGGTGCACAAGATGGATTTGTACGAAGGTAAGGAATAGTATGGAGGCAACCTTGAAGAAAAAATAATGAACAAACAACCTCAGTTCTGGGAGAGAAGAAGGCATGAGAAAGAAATTCAGGCTGGTCCCACCAGTTTGGTATAAGAGGGGACAGAGGCACAATCTGGCAGGCTTTCCAGATTCTCTTATTATTTGCTATGCTAATAAAGTAATTCCAGTAAAATAAAAACAAGAACACCTGATTCCCTGGAAAGAGAAGAGGAACATGAAGTGGAATGTATTCTGGATTCTAAATGCAGGAAGAAACATTTGGAATATCTTATTCACTGGAAAAAAATTTCCTGAGTCTGAGAAACTGCGGGAGAGTGCAACAGATGCTCATATACACTGGTTCCATCTGAAATTCTCACATAAACCCTATCCCTGTGACATGCTGACTTTATCAATGAGATCAGGGATGAAGAAGACCCCTTACTTCCCACCATGGTAGAATCCCCTATGCAGGTTGCTGTGCAACAGGAAAGGAGGGAGTGCTGTCTGCTCTGCATAGCAAGTTTTGTCTTCTGACCTTGCAGAACTGCCATGTGAGGCTGGGTGGAAGTGAATGTGTAGTTGTTTCCCATAGCAACTTGCCAGGGCCTTCTAATTCATTAGGGAGCAGGGATTGAGTCGGATGGGGAGGTAAGTGTAAAAGAGTATAGAGATAGCCTTATAGAAGGAATATAAAAATCATGTAATAAATGATAGCTCACTCCTGGGAAGGAAGGAACAAGATAATCCCGCCTTGATACAGCTTGATATAAGGTGGAGAAAGGTGGTGGAGGGGAATAGTCTGTTATTGTACCTTGTAAAGTAAAGTTGTGTTATCTGTTCTCTGACCTAGTCCACCCTGAAAGGTTGATAAAAGTCTATCTTAGCTGTGGCTAGCATCTGCTCTTCAAGCAGATGCCTAGAGTTTAGGAAAACCCCCAAACTGTACATCATTTTTTCTGGTGGGTGTGGTGGGTGGAGGAGTCCAACCAGAACCAATGATAGAAAAATCCTTACTCTAGAAGAGTACAAAACCCACAGCCATTTATTCTTTCTAGGGTTGACCTGTTCCTCTTTATCCAGGACCACATGGTCTCGAGATCCTAAGAAAGAATCTTAATGGCATCACTTGGTCAAACCAGGGTAAAAATATACAATTGGATATCACCCACATATTAAGCCTATGCCAACAGATAACCTCCTTCAGAAGCTCTGTGTAGATGTCAAATCAAAGAGGGGTAATAGAACCCCATGGAAATCTGCAAAGCAGGGACCTAAATCTAGACTTCCCTCTCACAACTTAACAATTATTGTAACTGAATCTGGAGGAAGAAGCAAACCAGCACAACACTATGCCTCCCTCTCCTAATTTTCTGAGCTGGTCAAGGAGGATACCATGATCAATAATATCCAAGGCCATTGAGATATCAAGGAGGCTCAGATGGATATTCCATCACCATCCTGATATCAGAAGTCATCCACAAGCAGGATCAGTGCCACTCCAGTATTATGTCAGGTCTGAAACTGGGCTAAGAGGGGTTGAAATAATCTGCTTTGTCTATGGCCCTCTGCAGTGCAGACTAGCCATTTTCTCAATAACATTTCTCCAGAAGGAAAGGTTGGAAACAGAACAACAAAATGTTAAAACTTACTGGGGCTAGCAATAGTTGGTTGAAGAGGGGACAGACAACTTCCTCCATCAAAGCTGTCATAATCATGCTTTTGCTTGAGGTTGAATTTACCACTGCTTGAACTGAACCATGTTGTCTCCTAGAAGTCTTTGACCAGCTAGGAGGGAGACTAGACTAGACTAGACTAGACTAGACTAGATTAGACTAGACTAGAATAACAGAGTTAGAAGGGATCTTGTAGGTCATCTAGTCCAACCCCCGCCCAAGCAGGAGACTCTACACCAGGGGTGTCAAACTGCTGGCCCGCGGGCCGGACGCATCATATGGAAGCCACGCCCACCCCATTGCCGGCAATGGCAAAACAGTCCCAATACGTTGCGCGACGTCACGTGATGTCACGAATTTGACATTTCTGCTCTACACCATTTCTGACAGATGGCAGTCTAGTCTCTTCTTGAAAGCTTCCAGTGATGAAGCTCCCACAACTTCTGAAGGCAATCTGTTCCATTGGTTTATTGTTCTCACTGTCAGAAAATTTCTCCTTATTTCTAGGTTGAATCTCTCCTTGATCAGTTTCCATCCGTTATTCCTTGTCTGGCTTTCAGGTGCTTTGGAAAATAGGTTGACCCCCTCCTCTCTGTGACAGCCCTCAAATATTGGAACATTGCTATCACGTCTCCCCTGGTCCTTCTCTTCACTAGACTAGACTAGCCATGCCCAATTCCTGTAATCCTTCTTCATATGTTTTAGCTTCCAGTCCCCTAATCATCTTTATTGCTCTTCTCTGCACTTTTTCTAGAGTCTCAACATCTTTTTTATAGTGTGGTGACCAAAACTGGTTGCAGTATTCTAGGTGTGGTCTCTAGGTATGGATGTAAGACACAGTTGGCCATACTTAAAATCCCAAGCATATATCTACTTCCTTGTGATCAACAGATTCAGGTTCCTCTTAGATAATCCACTCCACAGGCTCTGCATACCTGGAATCTAGCTTAGAGTGGATCAGAATGGCTTTAATCAACAGGTGCCTCAAATAGTTCTCAAAGAGACTCTGCAGATATTCCTCTACACACATGCACATACAAACACCAAGAAGGACTGAATCTCCTTGAATAGAGCTGTTGGATGGCAATCCATGAACATCATCAGGGTCGAACAATAGTTACATGTTGTCATTGTTGTTACCACAAGATAATACTTAACAAAGGCTCTTACCTGAATTTAATGGATCCACTCATCATCTTCTATTCTGGGTATCTCTTTTGCCATTTCAAACCCTCAGATTAGTGAAGAGGCCACACAGGGACAATCCATTTTATCTTCTCACTCTCATTCCAAGCAGTGACCAAGACCTCAATCAAAGTGGGCATTAGAGCCGCAAGAAAAATCCAGCAGTGTCTCTCAGGTCCCTGGGGGAAGACGGTAATGGTCCATCAAAGAATTGCAGGTGGATCCTGGTGCCAAAATCAAAGTTACATTTTAAATGGTTTTTGTAATAGTCAGAATATTTCACAGATTTTTTTTTTAAAAGTCAGATAGTCATCAAATCCATTCCCTTGTCCTGTGCAGGAACCCAATGAATGAAGTCCCAAGAGATGTCTTTTTAATCTTTGCTTGAAACATCTCCAGCTAAGGGAGGTGAGACTACCTACCTCAGTAATTGGTTCCACCATTAAACAACCTTCTAATGTTAGGCTCCCCCTCCCACCAACATTTAACAAGGATCTACTTTTCTGTAACATAAAGCCATTATTCCATGCCTTGAACTTACGAATGATATGAGAAGTTGGCTTTCGTTGTACAATAATTCTTCAGATCTTTCGTTGTCCTCTTTTCATTTTTCTTTTCTCAAAACAGATTGATAAGATTTGGGAGTTTTGTGCAATTTGAACCATTTTTTTTTAAAAAAAAGTTAATTGGGGCATGGAAATGCATCTATAACTTGAGGCCTGAACAGCAATGATTTGCTTATGGCAGGGGTCCCCAACCTTGGCAACTTTAAGACCTGTGGACTTCAACTCCCAGAATTCCCCAGCCAGCATGGGGAATTCTGGGAGTTGAAGTCCACAAGTCTTAAAGTTGCCAAGGTTGGGGACCCCTGGCTTATGGGATGTCATCAACTGCTTTCAATATAATCATTCAATGATCTCCACTAACAAAAAGGGTATAAAGAAATAAAATTAAAAAGAATGACAGTGCCTTCCTAAAATATGGGGATTATGAAATACAGATAGTCCTTGACTGATCACCACAATTGAGCCCCAAATTTCTATTGCTACGCAAAACAGTTGTTAAGTGAATGTTGCCCCATTTTATGACCTTTCTTGCCACAGTTGTTAAATGAATCACTGCAGTTGTTAAGTTATTAACACAGTTGTTAAATGAATCTGGCGTCCACATTGACTTCGCTTGTCAGAAGGTCGCAAAAGGTGATCACATGACCCCGGGACACTGCAACTGTCATAAACATGTGCCAGTTGCCAGGTGTCTCAATTTTGAACACGTGACCACGGGGAGGCTGCAACGGTTGTTAAGTGTGCAAGACGGTCACTTTTTTCAGTGCCATTGTAACTTTGAACAGCCACTAAATGAACGGTTATAAGTTAAGGACTACCTGTAAAGGTGAGATGATTATACACACGGGACTGAGCCTGTGTGCCTCTGTGTTTGTGTCTTAACACACCAATATTGGTCTGATATGTATATAAAACTGTGTCTGGATCATTTTGCTCCTTACTTTGAGGGCAGAAACCTGGAAGTTAATGTCAGTTTCTCAGCAACCTTTTCCAGATTAGAAATCAAGTCATTTAGAGTCATTATCAAACAGGAATGATAGCGTTCTGTTAACCACTACAGGTGATTCTATCCTGACAATACTAAAGGAAGGGTTAACAGGCTGTCGCCTGCATCAAATGTTTGTCCATTCTAACTAAGTCTTAGAGAGGGAGAGGGAGAGGGAGAGGGAGGGGGGGGGGTAAGGAACTGCTGCAGATTACCACCCACGCAATCACATGTAATTGCACTTCTGGATAGAAGTGGAGGGTGAATCTGAATAAGCAAAAGCAGGAAGAGAAAGAAAGGTTTAGCAGCAGATCCTGAACCAAATGCAGTAAACCTGGGCATAGAAGGAAAGGCTCACCTCGGCAAAATCTGGATCAGTTGTGTGGTCCTCAGTGCTCTCTGAGCTTGGGTTTTGTTTCATTTTTGCAGACATTTCCACACAGACAGGCAAGACAACAGAATATAAACTGATAGCAAACCGCACTCCTTACTAGCACTGATGATTGTTGCCTAGTTAGGGTAATGAAACGTCTGCAAGAAAACAAGCAAGCCCAGAGAGCACCAAGGACCCCTTGTTTCAACCCTGAGCTACAAATATTCTCCTTCATTGGCAGACATTTCATTATCAAACCAGGTAACATCATCAGTGCTAGAAGGTAGTGGGATTTTTTTCTCTTTTTATACACAAATGGCTGGCCCTGTCAGTGTTAGGGTTAGTGATCTTGGTGGTTCCTTGATTAGGCTGTGATTTACCATTAGCTTGTTTGTCTGAATTGGCAGTTCCTTGATTGGAGCATTCTTTATTTCTTGATTGATGATCTAATGTTATTCTCTGCTCATCTGGGGGTTGATTGATGATCTGGATCAATTACTATCAGAATCTCATAGTGCCCAATTATGATTTCACCGGTTAAAATAGTGGGAATGTTTCCTGTGCTATTCCTGCAATAATATTCAAATAATTCCTTCTCTCGGCTCATCACTACACTACCGAGATTGGCAATTTGCTTCTTTTAAGGCCTAATTAATTGGGGAGGGCCTTGCATAATTAAAGGATACTTTCACCTAAGATTGATGAATCCAGCTACAAAATGTTACGTGTAGAAGTTTGGAGGATTTTTTGCGCAATCACTTGGAAGTCAAAAGCCTATTTTTGAAATTCTCTGTCTTTGCTTGCTGCAGTCCACAGAGCTGTGGGACACCCGTTCCCTGTGTTTTGTTGGTTAGTAATTACATTATTCATATTTTATTCATTTTTCTCAAAAGAAACAACTCACCATTGCACAATTCATCTCTTTCTTTGTCTTCTTCCTGCCCAAAATTCCATTTTGGAGGAATAATCATTTCTAACGTAGGAGATTGTCCACAAGATCGACTTCAGTGTATCTCATTACAGGTTTTTTTTTTTTTTTTAAAGGAAATATGGTTAAAAAAAAAAAAGACACCAAAGAACCGCTGTGCTGTTGTCTTTTGCTTCTCTTTAATGTCAGTTCAGAAGTAATGATGGTGGGAACAATCAGCCTTCAAGTCTCTGTTTTCCTGTGTTTACTCATTAAACATGAGAACCAGGTGCTCTCATGGGGAAAAAAGCTCATTGTAACATTGGCTTTAGATATCAAAAAAGCCTTTCACCTTTCACTAACAAGCGTTGCTTCACAGGCAAGGAACTGAGATAAACAGAGGAATAAATAAAGGAAGGGCCCGCTTTAAAATGAAACGGCAGGGCCCAATCCCCTAAACAAATATATCTAAGGAAGCGTCCCTTCCCTAGCAGAGGAGTCTGACTGCAGTGAAAAGGCTCTGCCGACCGATACATTTTCCTATATTTTATTCTAACGTTTTTCTACTCTATTTTATTTTCTTCCACCAGAACTTGGGGTGGAAAGGAGAACATGGGCTGGTGGTTTAGTCCCCCAAAACTGTTTCGTGCCAGGAACATGTGATACAGCAAGAGAAAATTGAATGCCTTAGAGCAGAAACAGAGTGACTCTCTTTTCATACCTAAGGATGGGTGGCTTTGCACGGATCCAGCCTAACGTTCCCATATTTTTAACCAATGATGTAGAATAGCCATCTCCAGCCTAGGACCCTCTGGTTGGTGCTGATGTGCTAAGATTTCCCAGCCAGCAGAATTGTGGCTACAGTATATAGGTAGTCCTTGACTTACAACTGTAATGGAGCCGGCCCTTTACGGTGGTAAGTTGTGACCATTATAAAGTGAGTCCCCACGTGACCAAGCCCGTTTTTATGACCTTTTCTGCAGTGGTCATAAAGTGAACACCGTGGTTGTAAAGAGAACAACTACTTTTCACTATGGGCTGTTTTTCATCAAACCCCAAAGTAAATGCTGCATTGTAAAACCCAACCACCTGACTGCAGGATCCTGCAAATGGTCATAACTGTGGGTGACTGCTGAGCACCTGACATGTGGTCACATGACTGCAAGGGGTGTGTGTGTGCTGGCCATCACAGTTTTGGAACAGGGTCGTACATATAGGCTGTTCTCGACTTATGATCAAAACTGGGCCCAAAATTTCTGTTCTTAATGAGGCAATGGTTAAGTGAATTTTGGGCCATTTTAGACCTTTCTTGCCACTGTTGTTAAGTGAATCATTGCAGCTGTTAAGTTAATAACACAGTTGTTAAGTGAATCTGGCTTCCCCATTGACTCTGCTTGTCAGAAGGTTGCAATGACATAGAACACTGCAACCGTCATAAATGCATGCTAGTTGCCAAGCGTCTGGATTTTCTTTTTCTTTTTTTTTTATTGTTGAAATATATTTATTTTTGACCAATGGCAAATTAGTTGTGAATTACACAAATTTTGCAGTGATAGAACGTTTACAAGCACAAATAATATAACAATGTAACAATGTGATGACATTTCTCTCTGTATATTACATTTTATACTGAAGCCTGACTTGAAATAAATTTGTGTTAACAATCTGCCTTTATCTTTCTTAAATCTGATTCTGAATATCCCTTGTATGTGTTACAGATGAAATAAAGCATTGTTGTACAACTATTTAGTGGGGGAGCTACGTTTTGTATACATCATTATCATCAAGAATATTAGGTAATTGATACTTAGCCCTAATATAAGATATAAGATAAAATTGATATAACCATATATTCTGAACTTATATTTATGCAGATAATATTTCCCTCACTTCTGATATGTGGAGTTTTTGCTTGCAAATAGATACATTTTAGTAGCAGCTTACTAGTTTCATTTAATTTTTGTTTTTATAAACCTTTGAACTTTCTGAAGGTATGTATTACAGAAACAAATGAAGTTTCACCTTCCACATCTGGAAAGGTGCTATGTTTTAAAAGATAGAAAATAGTGGTCCTTTGCTGTATTGGAGATTTCATCTGACTTTTTTACCTTTCTTCATTGAAAGGAAACTATACATAGTGTAGAAGGAAGTTCAGATAAGCCAATAACCTGATATTTTCAGAGCAATATAATAAATAAAAACCAAAGATTCACACACATTTACAACTAAGCTTCATGCCAGTATCTGGATGTTTTGGAACACAATGATGCTTAGCTGACAGCAGCAGTTCTTTAACACTATTCAAAACAGAAATGTACAAAATCATTTCTAATGACTAGGAAATGATGGATCACAAATTTTCATCATGTGACCATGGGGATGCTCCAACAGTCACTTTTTTCAGTGCTGTTGTAACTTCAAATGGTCACTAAACGAACTGTTGTAAGTTGAGGACAACCTGTACTATTTGGGGGGGGGTCTAGCATAACTTTGAATGGTTGCTAGGAGACTGGTCATAAGCTGAGGACTACCTGTTAGATGTAGGGATATTGGCAGATGCAGCTTATTCTAAAGGATAAGACAAGTTCAACATATGAAAATGCATAGTTTTGCACGATTATTAAAATTAGACAAGCCTGCAAAGAAATCTAATTCTACTCCAGGTCAATTTTGCTTTCATTCATTCATACATCCATTTTGTCCCATTCCCATAGCAGTCTGGAATTATTCTGCCTTTACATCATTTTATTTCAAAATTATACATTTCTAAATGTGTTTTGATTTCCATTTTGAACTGCGACTTGGTAGTTAGAGACATGCCAAACTGTGAATATGCATCTGTGGAAATTATAAGTCTTTGTGATAATTGTGGGTTTACTTATCCATAGAATTTTCTAATCCTCTTCTCCAATCCCCCCCTGGACACTGATATATTTGCCAGCTAAGAAATATATACAGGGCAAGGCCCTTCTTAGTCAATAATTTATTACCCAGTGACTTGGCATACTTCGGTATTGCTTGCTTTGTTGCCCATGAAACATCATAATCTCATGCAGGGATTTTCAACATGTCAGTCAAGAGAATCCTTTTCACATGGATATGTTCACTGAAAAATGCCTACTTTGGTGAGGCTGCACATTCTAGAATTTCTCCATGTGTAGATCACATGAGACTGCATCACCCTTTGAGGTCTTGTGATAACTCCCTAGGAATAGACTGGTGAAAAGGCAGAAGACTGCTCTAGAACAGGGGTGCCCAACCTTGGCAACTTTAAGATTTGTAGATTTCAACTCTCAGAATTCCCAGCCAGAATGGTTGGCTGAGAAATTCTCTGAGGTGAAGTCCGAAGGTCTTAAAGTTGCCAAAGTTGGAGACAACTGTTTTAAACTATTGCAAAGTGGAGGCCATCCAAATCCTGGGGGGGGGGAGGGAAGAGGGGGACACCTCATTTCCTCCTACTTTTTGGAAACATTTGACATAAGTGGATGAGACAAAATGATGCAGTCATTTTGTATCATTTTGTACCAAAAGGACAAGTATATGAGAATAACGATCCATGTGGGAATCGCACAATTCCAATATCCAAAATGTAGTCTAGAAGTGTGTATTCCTGTCTAGAATATACACTCTGCAGGAAAGGAATATATATTCCAGAGCAATGTTTTGCCTTCACCCACCATATGTCTCATTACTGACTACTTAGCACCTTCCCTCTCAAGCCTTCTCTTATGTCTATTATTATTGTTATTGCTATTTCTGCTACTTCTGCAACTGCTCTAGTCCTGGTATCATTCATTTATCTTCTGGTTCTCTCCAGGAACCTCAAGGGGGGGAGGCAAGGGGGCCCCCTCAGTGGTGGGATTCAAATATGTGAACAACCGGTTCTCTGTGTGGATGCCGCTTCCGGAAGTCCATTCTGGGCCTGGGCAACAACAAATTAGCTACCGGTTCTGCCGAACTGGTGTGAACTGGCTGAATCCCACCATTGGGGCCTCCTTAATTTATATCTTCAACAAGAACCTGTGGTGAGCAGAGCAGAAAAAACAGTGACTGGCCTCAGCTTCATGGTCAACAGGTGACTTGAACCTAGGTTTCCCTGGCCCACATCTTAATCACTACATCAGTTTAGTTTTTTGAATAAGCCCTGGGAAGATGAGATCAGATGGTGCTAGTTGCAGATATACTCCAGGAGCAGTGGTGGGATTCAGCTGGTTCGCACCAGTTCGGCAGAATCGGTAGCTAATTTTTTGTTGCCCAGGCCCAGAATGGACTTCCAGAAGTGGCATCCATACAGAGAACTGGTTGTTCACATATTTGAATCCCACCACTGTCCAGGAGTTGTTGGTTTCTTTAGGGATTGTAAATAGGAGCCAATTGCCCTCTGCCCCGAACTTGTGTTTTCACTTAATTTATTTAGAGAGCAATTTTTCCTTTAATGCTATTGTGGTTTGTCAGTCAGTCAGCCAGATGTTCAGACTGGATTTGGCATTTTTGTCCACCTATGGAGTTCTTCCCAAAGACCTGGGATAGGCAGATGTGGATGTCCAATGGTGTTACAGATATTGCCGCAAGATGTAAGCAGTTCCAAGTAAAGCTGCCTTTTGCAATTGTCTGATGGTGAATTTGTCAATGCTGATGGTGTTCAAGTTATTTTGGGATTGTACCCAAGGCATCTATTACTATTGGTTCTAGTTGTTCTATTTCTATTTAGTGTTTTGCCACAAGTTGTTCTAGTCACAGGTCTTCACATTTTGTTACCTTCTCCAGTTCTTTCTCTTCTATATTGCTTCTCTAGGTACTGCCACGTCCACTATCCAGACTATTTCTCTTCCTTATCATTAGTTGTTAAATCTGGAGTGTTATGTAGGAAGATGTCTATAGGAGTGCATTGCATTGCATTGCATTGCCTTGCCTACAATACTAATACTAATACTAATACTAATACTAATACTAATACTAATACTAATACTAATACTAATACTAATACTAATACTAATACTAATACTAATACTAATACTAATACTAATACTAATACTAATAATTTCTGCTCCCTACTACTCATCCTGGTATTTGGGCCTATTCCTAGTCCATTTTCTTTGTTTTTTCTTCTTCTCTTTGTAACTTTTTCTTTCTTCCTCCAAAATAAAGCCAAAGAACGCCAAAAAACAAACCTCTCTAAATGGGAGCAAATATTAGGAAAGGGACATATCTGTTTGACATGTTTGGCGTTGTTGGCTTTGCTTTCTGGAGATTGCAGACTGTTCTGTTTCAATTTGACGACGTTTCATGGCTGACCTTGTTCCTGTTAGTACAGAGGGCTTTCCTTCCCCCCTCTTTTTTCTTTTTTCCTTTTTCCTCCTCCAGTGTGGCACTTCTGTAATGTTTTTGTTCTTTGTTCTAGTTCCCTCTCCCTTTGAGGTTCTCTCTGATGTTGAATCGGCGGTGTGCTTTTGATACATTCTTTCTCTGGCATGTGCATCCTCACTCCAGGTATCCAAGCTCAGAGCAGTGGTTATTGGAAAAGGCCGCGTTGGAGCGACAGTGTCTGTGTTGCTCTGCCACCACGTGCAGTGACCACCTGAGTCAACAAATGACCAGGGCTTGAACAAAGAAACAACAGACCTGGCCTTTCAGGCTTGGGGTTTTCAGCTTTGCTGCGGCACAGAGAAGGACTCTGGTGGGCCGTGGACTTTGAGGAGCAGGTGCCTGGCCAGAAGAGATCTTCAAAGGCAAGCCGGCGTGTGTCACTTGGATAGCACCTATCACTTAGGCCAGCAGTCAAAAAGGAATTGTGACATTGTCTTTAAGGTCAGGATGATAAGAACAGACTTAAGGAGAGTAGCACTGCTGGATAAAATAGTGGCCCCTCTGTTCCAGCTTCCTGTTTCCCACAGAGACCAGGCAGGCTTCTCTGGAAAGCCCACACACAGCCTGATGGTTTTGATTTGCTTGGCCCAGATCCCTGGCGGATCACAGCATTCAGGACCCAAAGACTCCCTGGAGCTCCCATTGCAGGTAGTATAATAGTAGTAGCAGCAGCAGTAGTAGTTGCAGATCTTTGCAAAATCTGCCTAATTTTCTTCTCACGTCATGTAAACCAGGAGCCAGACCCATATCTTGTGGCAGCATTCCTGTAATTATAGTACAGGAAGCAATCTTTTCTGAATTTACTACCATTGATGAGTTGTCTGCCCTTGAGTTTTAATGTTATGGAAAAGGAAAGAGAAAAAGAATCAGCTTGATTACGTTTCCTCCCACCATTTACATCTATGAAGTCACTGACCACCAGTTCAAGGAACTGGCAATCCACAGGAAAGTCTCACAAGAGTCCAGACCGATTTCTACAAACTATGTAATAGCACTGAGGCTCCATTGCTTTGTTCTGATGCCTGGTAGGAAGCACATATATCTTATGTTCATGGCACAAATGTCAATGTTCTCAAGGAATCCAGGATTGGTGTGATAGCTAACTCAGGTTAATTGTGCTAATTGTCTAATCATGCTGCTAACAAAAGAGTCTGAGATTCCAGGAACTTTGAAAAAAAAAGACTAATCTTCTGTTCAGCTTCTCAGTTGATGCCAAGTTTTGTTGATGGTCGCTGGAGAACAATGTTTCCCACTGTGCTGCCTGGTTTAAGGCACTTTGCCTCATGTAATTTTTAGCTCTAAATTCAGATTTCTAAGAGATACCTGTCCTGTCTCACGGAAGACATGGCAGTACATCCTGGAGGCTGGGGAGGAATAAAGGTACGTCGGCCACCAATGCCTCATTGAAAACAATCTGTTGGAATGGCTCTTGATCTTTTATAAGGACATGTGAGTTTATACACATATGGACTTTTGGCCTCAGTTAGCTCTTAATCCTGCTCCCTAAGAGCTTAGGTAGGCAAGCAGCTAAGGACTGAATCTGAGATCTTCTGTGTCAAGGATAAATAGTCTTTGGGCTGATGGCTGCATTAAATCTTTAGTGTCTGGCCAAAGACTTATTTTCAAAGCTGGATATGGCTAAGAAAAATTGGTTGATCTCTCAACCTATTTGTCTTCAAGTGTAACATTCAGATCTTGAGAAAAATGTACCTTCCAAAAAAACAAACAGAACAATTTCAAAATCTTTCTGAAATTGAATTTAACATCAAGCTAATTATGTTTTAAGTCCTATCACTCTGGATATTTTTGACCCATTCGGTTTTTTTTTCTTTTTGCTTCATAACACAGACAAAAATAGAGCGAGGGAAAGAAAACAGAAAGTCTTTCAGAAATTTTGGAGCAAATAAAAGAAGGCTGCAATGGCCACAGGTCGCAATCCCTGCTTCTGTGTGAATAACATGTGCCATATCACCAGACCTAATAATAATAATAATAATAATAAAGTTGGAAGGGACCTTGGAGGTCATCGAGTCCAACCCCCTGCTCAGGCAGGAAACCCTATACCATTTCAGACAAATGGCTGTCCAGTCTCTTCTTAAAAACTTCCAGTGTTGGAGCATTCACCGCTTCTTGGAGGCAGGTTGTTCCACTGGTTAATTGTTCTAACTGTCAGGAAGTTTTCCTCAGTTCCAGGTTGCTTCTTTCCTTGACTAGTTTCCATCCATTACTTCTTGTCCTGCCCTCAGGCGCCTTGGAGAATAGCTTGACTCCCTCTTCTTTGTGGCAACCCCTGAGATATTGGAATACTGCTATCATGTCACCCCTAGTCCTTCTTTTCATTAAACTAGACATACCCAATTCCAGCAAACGTTCCTTGATATGCTTTAGCCTCCAGTCCCCTAATCATCTTTGTTGCCCTTCTCTGCACTCTTTCTAGAGTCTCAACATCTTTTTTACATCGTGGTGACCAAAACTGGATGCAGTATTCCAAGTGTGGCCTTACCAAGGCATTGTAAAGTGGTATTAATACTTCACGTGATCTTGATTCTATCCCTCTGTTAATGCAGCCAGCACTGTGTTGGCTTTTTTGGCAGCTGCAGCACACTGCTGGCTCATATTTAAGTGATTGTCCACTAGGACTCCGAGATCCCTCTCACAGTTACTACTATTGAGCAAGGTACCCCCTATACTATACCTGTACATTTGGTTTTTCTTGCCTAAATGTAGAACCTTACTTTTTTCACCATTGAATTTCATTTTGTTAGATAGCGCCCAATGTTCAAGTCTGTCCAGGTCCTCCTGTATCTTAAGCCTGTCTTCTGGAGTGTTGGCTATTCCTGCCAGCTTGGTGTCATCCGCAAATTTGATGAGTTCCCCATCTATCCCCTCGTCCAAATCGTTGATGAAGATGTTGAAGAGCACTGGCCCAGAACAGAGCCCTGGGGCACCCCACTGCACACTTCCCTCCATGTAGATGCGGTTCCATTGAGGACCACACGCTGAGTACGGCCGGTCAGCCAGCTACGAATCCATCTGTGGTGATGCTGTCTAACCCACATTTTTCTATCTTATCAAGTAGTAGGTTGTGATCTACTTTATCAAATGCCTTACTGAAGTCCAAGTAAATTATATCCACAGCATTCCTCTGATCCACTAATTTTGTCACTTGGTCAAAGAATGCAATAAGGTTTGTCTGGCATGATCTGTTTTTGACAAACCCATGTTGGCTTTTAGTAGTGATTTTGTTTGCCTCTAGGTGTTCGCTGATTCGTGTTTGATTATCTTTTCCAGAATCTTCCCAGGTATTGAGGTCAGGCTGATAGGTCTGTAATTTCCTGGTCCATTTTTTTTCCCTTTTTTGAAGATGGGAACTACATCAGCTCTTTTCCAGTCCTCCGGTAATTCCCCAGTGCTCCAGGATCTTTGAAAAATATAGTTCAATGGTTCTGAGATCACATCTGCCAGTTCCTTGAGAACCCTGGGGTGTAATCCATCTGGTCCTGGTGATTTGAACTCGTCTAGGCTGGACAGGTGCTCACTTACCGTTTTCTTGCCTATCTTAACTTGCATTTCTATTCTGTTTTTTATGGCACTATTTTTGGTAGGTTGGTCTGTTTTTTCCCTTTGTGTAAAGACAGATGCAAAAAATGAGTTAAATAGTTCTGCTTTCTCCCTGTTGCTTGTCACCTTTTTGCCACTTTCACCCACTAGTGGACCAATCATTTCCTTCACTTTTTTCTTGTTTTTTACATGTTGAAAGAAGCTTTTTTTGTTATTTTGACTTTGGTCGCAAGCCTTAGTTCATTATGAGCCTTAGCTTTCCTCACTTCATCTTTGCAGGCTCGGCTATTTGCTGATATTTTGTCTTAGTTATGTGCCCCTCTTTCCACTTTCTATACTTGTCCCTTTTATCTTTCAATTTATCAGAGAGTTCTTTATGCAGCCATGCTGGTTTCTTTTGAGAGCTGTAATTTTTCCTCTTTGTTGGTATTGTGCTAGACTGGGCTTTTATTATCTCACTTTTCAAAGTTTCCCAAGCTTCTTGAGTTGTTTTCCCCTTGAGGATTCTCATCCATGGAATCCTTCCCAAACCCTCTCTAAGTTTATTGAAATTAGCTCTCTTAAAGTCCAAGACTCTAGTTTGACTGTGTTCTATTGCTTGTGCTTCCATAATGTTGAATTCCAATATTGCATGATCACTTCCTCCCAAGGTTCCTGTGGCTTCAACACCTTCTATCATTTCATCCCTGTTAGTGAGAATTAGATCCAAAATGGCTAATCCCCTAGTTCCCTTCTCTACTTTTTGGGAGACAAAGTTGTCTGCTAGGTTTGCAAGGAATCTGTTTGATCTTCCACTTGGTGCAGAGTTTGTCTCCCAGTTGATGTCAGGGTAGTTAAAGTCCCCCATTACTATTGTGATGTGCTTCCTACATACCTTAGTTAGCTGACTAGCAAAAGTTCATCTATTTCCTCTGTTTGGTTGGGTGGCCTGTAGTATACACCTATGGCAATGTCATTTCCCCCCCCCTTTTATATTGACCCAAATGCATTCAAGACAGTTTTCATCATTGTTGTGCTCTAGTTCTGTAGAGATGTAGTTATTAGATTATTAGTTATTATTAGTTATTATTAGTTATTATTAGTTATTATTAGTTATTATTAGTTATTATTAGTTATTATTAGTTATTATTAGTTATTATTAGTTATTATTAGTTATTATTAGTTATTATTAGTTATTATTAGTTATTAGAGATGTAGTTAGATGTAGCAACCTGCCTTCTCTGATTTCTTTAATAGAGAAGGTTTATTGCAAGGGCCTAGCCCTCAAATGTGCAATTTCTCCACAATTAGTGTGAAACGGCAGTCAAGAACTCTGCCATATGATTTTCTTGAATATAAGCCATCCATGCATTTTAGGCAGCAGCAGCAGCAACAACAACAACAATAATAACAACAACAATAATAATAATAGTTGGAAGGGACCTTGGAGGTCTTCTAGTCCAACCCCCTGCTAAGGCAGGAAATCCTATATTATTTCAGACAAATGGTCGTCCAATCTCTTCTTAAAAAGTTCCAGTGTTAGAGCATTCACAACTTCTGGAGGCAAGTTGTTCCACTGATTAATTGTTCTAACTGTCAGGAAATTTCTCCTTGGTTCTAGGTTGCTTCTCTTTTTGATTAGTTTCCATCCGTTCTTTCTTGTCCTGCCCTCAGGTGCTTTGGAGAATGACTCCCTCTTCCTTGTGGCAACGCCTGAGATATTGGAACACTGCTACCATGTCCCGCCTCGTCCTTCTCTTCATTAAACTAGACATACCCAATTCCATGTCACATGATTTTTGAAGTGGAGGAAAAGAAACCAAAGAAGTTGATTCACTGCTGTCTCCTCTTTAATGCTCTAATGGCGTGTCCTCAATCTAAAATGGTATAGATGCCTGGCAGTGAAATTATTAAAAAGAGGGGGGGGAATGCAAAGGAAAACCTAACATTATCCCATTAATAACCAGACTTGTTTATGACACGATCTGAAAAATCCAGACTCCTTGCTGCAAACATTCGGCGCACTGCAGCAAGCCACAGCTTGACAGAACAAACATACCATGTGGAACATGCTTGACTTTGGTTCATCCTTTACACACCTCTTTAAATTGCTGGTAGCATCTGAGTTAATTGAACGCACGTAGCCCTTGTGGCATGGGACTCCTGGTCCTGTGGCTTTAAGAGCAGGTTGGCACATCTAAATGTCATGCAAAAGAGCACATACATCCCGCTCTCTCCCCTTCTCTGCCCTGCCCCTCCTCTGCCTGCCTTTGAAAAGCAATGCAAAATAGGAGGTTTGGCCCCACTGTAGTAAGAATCTTCAAAGCAGGACTTCCCCCTCTGTGATCTGAAGGATTTTCAAGAAGGAATCCCCTCCAGCACTAGCAACTCTCAGAAGGGATGCCAGCACCAGGGCTTTGAAGATGGGGCCTCCCCTTTGATAGAAGTCTTTGCAGAAGCTCCATCCCTACCTTCCCTGTTGGAAAGACTTTCAAGTGTCAGGAAGTTAGAGGCTTTCAAAGGCTGCAGACAGAAAAAAAGAAAAGAAAAGAAAAGGAGAACCCTTTCTTTGGATCCCAGATTGGGAAGTCGGCTCTATTGGAAAGTGCCAAAGCCAACCTCTACCAGCCTACTTGATCGGATTCAGAGAGAACTTTCTTCTGCAAGGTTTTCAGCAGAAGATGAGATAATCTGGTGAGGTTTATTGTAAGGCAAAGAGCAGTGCTTTTTTTGTAAAAAAAAAAAAAAAAAAGGTGCTGGAACTCACACATGTCATACAACCGGTCTTGCCTACCCTACAAGGTTCCATCCAAAAAAGGTTCCGGAACTCCGTTCTGGGCGTTCTATGACAAAAAAAGCCCTGAACATCTCTGTCATTCGATTATCATCTACGGAGATTAAAATGCAGGCGGCCAAGCACTGCCTCCTACAGCAGGGAATGAGCTAACTGCAGTCCATATGGAAGACCCTCTTCCTCCAAAGTCTTGGGGAGCTCTAAGATTCTGCTGTATTGTTGGTCTCTGAAAATAATCAGCAGCACCCTTGGCTCCCGTATTTTTACAGCCAACTGACTTGCTGAAGCCCAGTGACTATCCCAGTGATGGCAAACCTTTTAGAGACCGAGTGCCCAAACTGCAACCCAAAACCCACTTATTTATCACCGGGTGACAGGTGGGACGTGGCCCACTGGGTGGCCGTGGCTGTGGTGGTCATGGCAGACTGGGTGGGTGTGGCCAAAGTGGGCGTGGTCACCTTGATGTTGCTCGTGGGGAGGGACGCCTGTGGGTAGGGTTGGGGGAGATCCAGGGGGTCTCTGGCAGATGGGGCGGTGGGCAGGAGGCTCATCCTGCGGGGTGAGGTGAGGCAAGGCAGGGTGGGGATACCATTGCCGTGGGGCAAGGTGAGGCAGGGGCCAGGGCAGCTGCTGCCTGACACCATCGGCCCCAGCACACAGAGGCCGCCGGTGTCCGTCAGCAGCCACAGCCTGACGGCTCCTCAACCAGCGTACTCTGGGGCTCCACAGCCCACCGCCAGCAGTTCAGAGAAGCCACCTCTGAGCTGGACAGCTGGCCGACAGCTGAGGAGGCGATGCAGTGGGTCGTGCCCGGGAAAAGGAGAGCATGTGAGGCCAGGGACAGGGGGGAAGAAAACCAGCCGTGCCGGGATGCATCTCGCCACGTGGGACCTCGGGCGGCTGGTTGAAGAGGGACGGTTGCCATCTCTGGGGCATGGCACGCGTGCCCACAAAGAGGGCTCTGAGTGCCGCCTCTGGCACCCATGCCATAGGTTCACCACCATTGGACTATCCACTCGGAAACAGGCTCTGCAATTTTTTTATTTTTATTTTTAGAAAGTAATATCTTTGAGTTGCCTGAAACTCTTGGAGGTTTTACCTGGACGTGTTCATGCATTTTGCCTGGCTTGAAGCAGAAACAGTTTGCCATTTGTCTGCTTCCTTACATTTGGAGCAGTTTAAAACATCAAGAAATGTAAGAGTATAAACAAAGAGGGACTACAGAAATATTTTCCAGTTGATCTGTTTATCGTTTAAATTGAATCTTTTCATTTTTCAAATGCCATACTTGATGACCACAGGGATTGGGGGCATTTGGGTGCACTCAAATAAATAAAGCTGATTATTAAGAAGTAAACATTTCTGTTTCTTTTTAAAGATAATTATCGGTCTTCCTCCTTGCCCTTTATAACTCTGTTCTAATGGTTCTTTGCTTTGATTGCCCAATTGTATTTCTGCATTGCCTGCTTGGGCCAAAAAGAGGTTAGCAGAGACTGGCAATTCTTGTGGCAGACACCTTCTTTCAGGTTGAAAATTAACCCCAACTATGCAACTATCCCTTATTCAGAGGCTATGCTGGATTGAAAAATGATGGCTAAATGCATTATGACTCTTCCGCCTTACTACACGTTACTGTGTGTGCAGCTTGACATGCAGCTAAACCCACCTATCTTCCAATAAAACAGACCGTGTGCGTAGATCTGAATGCTTTATGAAAGGAACAGAATGGGTGAAACTGGGGAAAAAATGGAAATACATATAATAAAAATACAAATACAAAATAAGCAGTATTGAGTTACTGGTGGATATAGCAATTAACAAATTTAGTTAAATCTAAATCTCATCAGTGATGCTGTGTGTACGGGATGGGAGTTTTGTCCTCTGATGCCCATGTGCCACAGATTAGGCTGGATTCTTCCTGGTGCTTCTGCTTCCCTCCAAATGCTAAAGGAAATGGAGTCTGGCTTCCCAGCATGCACTTGTTCTGGGAGTGAGGGTTCATGGCTAAAGGGGTTGGGTTAGCTTCAAAACAATAGATTGGTATTTGCTCCCCAGGCCACTAGATGGGGCTAGAGAGCAACAACAATATATATATATATGCCAATTATATGCTGGGGCATGACAATGACAGTAGCACCAGGTAGCTCTGACTCCACTAGAGGTAGGCAATCCCCACAACCTGTGCTTGATATTAAATGTTGGTTGGTACAATTCCCACGCAGAAAAAATGCAGACTTGATAGGATTCTAATTTAACTCTTGCCTAAATATCATAATTTAAGATGCAAAGGGTAAAGTAGGGAAAACTGAGGTATGGAAACTGGTGCGATCAAAAACATCTTACTTTGTGGTACAAAAGAGTAGAGCATGTGCCATGCAATACACTGACAACTTCACCAATTGTGTTCTGCCATGGAAGGCACTGACCTTTGGTATTGAACTACAAAGTAAGACACAAATAGACTTTATATGTGGAATGCAAAAGGTCAGAAGACCACTAGATGGCAGGAAAGAGTTTTATGGATCTCTGTACTGCTCTGCAGTGGTCCCTCTGAAACCTTGCAGTCTAGATTTGATACTTGTAGACATCAGTATCCACAGCCAGTCTAAGATGAGTTGGCCATCTCTAAAACAGATGATAAACCCAACTGAAAGACAAGTGTTTTAGGAACTTTGAAGAAATTTGGATAAGAACCATCATTTTTCTTCCTGACTACATTTTCTCATTATTCGTGGCCCAAATAATATGCTACTGCATGGCACTGTCTTTTTCTAACTATTTGTTAGTAATTAGATCTTCATATCTGTTGAAGTATCATTATATTAAAACTTGTTTAATACCTTTCAATTACTCTTTACGCTACCGTGCCAAACTGTGATATAAAGTGGGACTGGATAAAAGGATGGGATGAGTTCTTTGGAAGATGGAATGTTAAAGTCAGAATGAGATACTTTGTGTATGTTGCAATGTTGGGGATTTGTAAATAAGAATCCTGAAGTTGGATCATTTAAATCATTGAGTTCGGTCCCTACTCAGTAAAAGAATCCAAATAAAAACACACTAACCAGTTAGCTGTTTAGCTTTCATGTCGATGGAGATTCTCAGTCATCCAGGTCATGGTTGTCCCAAAGGTGCTTTTTCAAAAGGCAATTGGACTTCCTTTGTTTTTCCTTGAAGGCATTTCGCTTCTCATCCAACAAACTTCTTCAGTTCCGACTGAATGGTGGAGAATGGAAGGATTTATATTTCTTGCAATCATCTGGCCACTTAGCTTTCACTTGAATACAGGGAAGAGGAACCCATCATTATTCTGGATAATTGGTTTTCATATTGAGCTGCTCTTAATGTTAGGAGGTTAGTCAGCCAGATTATGATCGTGTTTGGTGTCAGAGCCTTCAAAATCTCAGTCATGTTTGCTTCATCCCTCAAGTGTTTTTAAAGCTAAACTTATTTCTTCATACTCCCTTCATAGGAACTTTCTAGTCCCCTAATCATCTTGATTGTTCTTCTCTAAAACTATTCCATTTCTCTGAATTCTTCTTAAAGGAGATTCCTAGAACTAGATATTATAATTAAAGTGGGATGTGATGAGCACATGACAGAACAATGACTGATATGATAGCAGTGTTCCAATATCTCAGGGGCTGCCACAAAGAAGGGGGAGGGGAACAACCTATTTTCCAAAGGACCAGAAGGCAGGACAAGAAGCAACGGATGGAAACTAATCAAAGAGAGAAGCAACCTAGAACTAAGGAGAAATTTCCTGACAGTTAGAACAATTAATCAGTGGAACAACTTGCCTCCAGAAGTTGTGAATGTTCCAACACTGCAGGTTTTTAAGAAGAAATTGGACAACCATTTGTCTGAAATGGTATAGAGTTTCCTGCCTAAGCAGGGGGTTGGACTAGAAGACCTCCAAGGTCCCTTCCAATTCTGTTATTCTGTTACTTCATTTGTTTTGGAAATTATATCCCTATTGATGCATCCCAATTTCCATTTGCCTTCTTTTTATATACTGTAGTTCATACGTTGGGTCTTATTCAGTATACACTTCCTATCCCAACATCTCTTTCTCATGTGCCATTATCAATTAAATGAGCTATAACTACTGGTGCGGTGGTGGAATCTGCAGTTAAAGTGGGGAGAGGCGTTAAGAAAATGGCTTAGCTGGAATCGTTGAAGGGAAGGAAGTGGCGGAAAGCAGACCCCCTTAACCTTGGGATACTTATCTTGTTCTGTAGTCAGGGCAGTCAGTCTAGTGAGATTCTTGTAAATAGGTGAGTAGCAATAAACATTCTGCTCTGATCAACTTCCAGTGTCATACTGGTTCCTTGTTCCTGACAGGTACCTTATCCCAAATTGCTGCCCTCATGGCCAAGGTAGATGGTCCTGTCCACACGGTGCCTTCAGTAAGAGGCAGCAGCTGCATGGGTTGTTCTATCACTTTCTGCCATTTTTTGAACTCTCGGTGCTACATGAATGAAGACTACAAACTGATCCAGGATGAGGGTAGTTGTCAGATAGCATTCTTGGGCTTGACATAGTTTGCCCTTGTGTTACTTTAGAGTTCCCATGTAAAAATAGTAAATCATATGAGAGAGAGGGGGGAGGGGGGGAGGGAGGGAGGGAGAGAGAGGGAGGGAGGGAGAGAGAGGGGGAGGGAGAGAGAGAGCAATGCTGCACTCAGCACAAACTTAATTGGATATAAATATAGATGGCAGAGATATATAGATATAGACAATATAGATATATAGATACAGATATATGTCTTACATTCTGTCACAAATTACATTTGCTAATTGATTATTCCATGTCTAATTCCATTCATCTTTTGAAGGTCTGAACATCCATAAAGCTAATAGTTTTGTTGAACAGAGCAGTTTAGCAGTTTCAAATATTTTGACCTTATTGCTTGAAAATCGTCTTTGCCCCTTAGCTGAAAAAACAATAATTCATACATTGGCAAATAATACATAAAAGGCATTCCTTACTACAATCAGGAGTCCATTTCTCCTTTCAGTACTGTAAAGAATAATAATTAATTTATCTATTCCTGAAAAATATTTAATACTTGATATTTTGATAAATTCCAAGTATAGGAGACACTATTAAAAACCCGTTCATAGGTACCTTATTATGTATATACAGCTATATATAAAAGAACTGATACAATCATATCAACTATCCTGCTATTTTTTACCCCAGTTATAACAATACTAGGATAAGACCAAATACCATATAGTTGTATCTCTTTAGTTACCTCTCCAATATCCAGCTGATTATAACCATCCCTGAAACATCCAGTAAACACCAAAATATTTTTTGTTATTAACCTATTTTTAAAATATTAATTATAGATTGCTTAATGCAATCTTCCACTGGTTTACCAGGACAGGACATTTAATCTCATTAAATGTAAAATATTTGTTACATTTGTAAATAATATCAATTATATCAACTTCTTATAAAGAAGGAAGGAAGGAACTAAAAATGATTCTTCCAAAACCTCTAACCATTGTAGAGCTTTGGAAGACAAGCCAAATAATAAATCCTCAAATGGACTATATTCCATCAAAAAATACTCTGAGATAAATCAAATTCATTTTAATCCTGTAAACGTTTTGTTAATGGCTTCCTTAGAACTGAGTTTATCCAAAATAATACTGTTGTAAGAGGCCTAGTTTTAAATGGATAAATATGCATTTGCTTCATGTATAAACAGGTCAGAGTTCTATCTGTGACCCAGTATTTTCCATGTATGCTTTGCAGCATTCAGTGCAAGTGATCCCCACACAAACAAGGGTCACGGGACTAAATTTCAGTGGGGTCTGATAACTGGGCATGTTTAGCCTGGAGAGGAGAAGACTGAAGGAAGACACAGCTGCCTTCAAGTATCTGAAGGGCTGTCATGTAGAAGATAGAGGAGAATTGTTCAGGCTTTTGTCAGAAGACATCACAAGAAGCATTGAATTTACATTTCAAGGAAGTGAATGTCGGGTGGAGATTAGAGAAAAATTCTTAATATAGGAGCTGTTCAACAATAGAACAAATGTCTTGGAAGATGGTGACTCTTCTTTGATGGACAAGTATAAACAAAGGCTAGATGGTCATCAGTCAGGGATAATGTGGTGTTGGATTACTCCACTGGGAGGGAGTTGGACTAGAGTAGACCATCCCCAGGTTTTCTTCCAGCATTTTCATGTTAAGATTCCATGACAATTCTGAGCCCAAAGCGAAGCTGAACTCTGAAATATCTTATTCCAAGCAAAGATTGAAGGTAGAAATGCTCAACAGAAGACATAAATAAAAAAATAATGGAAAATTAAACCCACCTTTCAGAACAAATAATTGTAATTTACACATTGAAAATCTTGCAGGATGACCTTGTCAAAGAAAGCGGTGGGGCAGTTCTCAGTAGTGGAACTGGTCCTGTGGAACACCGTCTTCCCTGAGATCTGCCAGCCCTCTCCCTTCAGGCCTTCTGGAAGGCTTTTAAAAGTTGGTCTGGAGTGATTGTGATGTTTATGTATTAGGAAGTGTTGTTTAGGGCACCAGGAATTGGTTTTCGGAGGCTGGCTTTTATTGCTTATGTTTTTATTGCTATGGGTGTGAGCTGCCCAGAATTATGGCATATGCAGTGAGAGAGACAGCTATATAAGTCTTTTAGATGGATGGATGCATGCATTCATGAATTCATGCAAACATACATAAATGTGCTCGATATCCTATAACTATATTAAAAACAATACAATAGGAAGAAAGTTTTCTGTGTGGAAAGAATATGAGATAGATTCATTCTCTTGGCAGTAATATGTAAACATCAGCCGTATGGAATTTGGCAGTGAATACAATTTTGCTCCAGTTTGTTTAATCCATTCTTTATTGAGCATCACTGCTATTATGGCTCATCTAGTAGAAGCTGCAAATTGCATCGTGCTATGACCCAAATTCCATACAATTTTCCTGTCTTTGTGTGATGCTATCGTTCATGTGCATGAAGTATTGACTATGTTATAATACCTCTCTGTGCATTTTTCAGGATGTTTCTTTGCCATTCCTCCCACCCCCCATTCATATTTCTTTTGTTTCCATCTTACATTTAGGATATTGTAAAGCTGAGGAAAAATATCATTTTGATAGATTTTAAGCCTATCTTATCCCCACTTCCTTGATCTTGTTCATATCATCTGTCATATCAACAGATGTCTTCAAGTACTTATTAACATGATAATGTTTCATTGCATTTGCTACTTAGTCCTTGTTAACAAAACACGTTAAATGTCCACGTCTTTATCTGGATGGGGCATGGATTCTGCTACTGGTTTGTCAACACTGGATCATGCAGACCTCTGTGTCATGTAATTACCATTTCATCACTGCTTTCCCCCTCACAACCATTCCAGGTAAAATCTGACCAATCTCACTAATTATCCTTTAATCACAGAGTAACACCAATGATTTGCTGGCCTTCCCCAGCTACTAATTATATAGCAATGGTTTATGTCCCAGTTAAAAGTTCCAAATCAGGGAGAAACTGTGTTTCCATGCTTATATGAAAAGATAAATGACATCACTTTGTGCTGAAAAATAATCTTCAAGAGACCCTCATGAAAGAATAATAAAATAAAATCAGCATAATGCCCAAACAAAAGATTCATAAAACACTCTTCCATTCCAAAATACAGCAAAGGAAGGAGGCATTGTTCAATTAATTGATTAATTGTACAATATTTAATCATACCAAAAGCATCTGGGGGTGGGAGTGGAGGAACAAGAAAGGATAGACAGATGGAGAGCGAAGATTATAGGAACAGAATTTCTGTTTTATATGCTGTTGTTATGTATCTGTGATGCACAAAATGTTTATATGAACCCCCAAAAGAAGGGGTCATTTTCAAAAGGTGTGTAATACCCACAGAAGATGTATGCAGAGTGCTTCTTTAAAGTGAGAGACTGTTACTTCATTGGTGCAGAAGAGTAGCTCAACTATCCAGTAAGATTCAAAATTACAGGTTTATTTTTAAAATATGCTTTGTAGACAAAGACATTAATGAACATTGACCATATTGACAATAACAATAACAATCATAACAACAGTGGGATAAGATAATGAGCAAGCAAAACAATTGCAAATAAAGAATAGAAGAGTGTAAGATTCAGATAGATTGTATGTATTTTTTTACAAAAAAAATAGACAACTTTATGTAGAAACAAAATCCCAGAAGTTCCATATCTACATTATGATTATTGTTATAGCTGCCTCTGTTTCTGCTTGAACTTAATAGCAAGGAGGAGAGGGAATTTCTGTTGGATATTACAGAAAGGGTTAAATTCAGTGGTCAAAGATCTTGGCTGATCTTCAGGGTAATCACCAAACACATTTTGGCCTTCAACAGTCAAGTTTAGGGTGATTTGCTTGTTCATTATTTTGCATTCAACAACTTTGCCTATTCCCATCAGGAGGAAACAAGCAAAGGAAAGAAAGCATGTGTACTTGGCATGGGAGTGCTATGGCACCTTGTTTGCATATGATAGTTTTAATTTTTTGTAATCTTGATCTTTTGCTTCGCTAACTACGCAGGGTTATGTACGTGATATAAATCTGGTAGATGGTAGGTAGGTAGGTAGGTAGGTAGGTAGGTAGGTAGGTAGGTAGGTAGATAGATAGATAGATAGATAGATAGATAGATAGATAGATAGATAGATAGATAGATAGATAGATAGATAGATAGATAGATAGATAGATAGATAGATAGATAGATAGATAGATGATGGATGGATGGATGGATGGATGGATGGATGGATGGATGGATGGATGGATGGATGGATGGATGGATGGATGGATGGATGGATGGATGGATGGATGGATGGATGGATGTGGATGTGGATGTGGATGTGGATGTGGATGTGGATATGGATATGGATATGGATATGGATATGGATATGGATATGGATATGGATATGGTATGGATATGGATATAGATTTATTATTTATTCATGTCAGAAGCAACACAATTAAAATAAGACATACTATATTACATAAAAGTTAAAATATAAAATACAAGATTAAAATATGTGCAAATTAAGCAGAGCTTACCCAGAAACTAACAACATTAATTGCATTCTTCCACGCTGCCATGAGGTTCTCAAGTGTACACTGATTGGGATACGAAGGGCAGGTATACATATAGATAGATATAGATACAGATTCAGATTGATGATAGCTAGCTGATAGCTATCTAGCTATCTAGATAGATAGATAACCTTACAATCATTTCTGACTATTTAAATAACATTTAATAGAATAATAGAGTTGGCAGGACCTTCTTGTCAACATCTAGTTCAAGAATCCAAATAAAAATCCAGGTTCGTTCCATCTCTGAAAATCTTACTGTTTATTGAATACACAGAATGGTTGTGTTGAAGCAAAACTAACTCTGAGATTCCAACTCCAATTCATAGACTTAAACAATAATTTTCCCAACCAAACCCCCAACATCTTATGTAGTCCATATGAACAAATTCACTTTGTTATGGGAATTGTCTGCTTTAACTCCACACCTGTTCTGGTGTCCTTGAAAAGGCTTCAGGTTCTCACGGTCTTCAGCTGAATCATAGATGTTTCATTTCTCCATCTAACCCACTTGAAAGTAACACCTCTCCCCCTTAATCTAAAGGCAAGTTGAAACACAGAGGCACGTAGCTGCCAAAGTTTCATCCTTGACACTTCTAGTCCAACCCCCTGCTCAAGCAGGACACCCCATACCTTTTCAGACAAATGGCTGTCCAGTCTCTTTTTAAAAGCCTCCAGTGAAGGTGCATCCTAAACTTCTGAAGGCAAACCATTCCACTGGTTTATTGGTCTCACTGTTAGGAAATTTCTCCTTAGTTCTAGGTTGCTTCTTTCCTTGATTAGTTTCTATCCATTGCTTCTTGTTTTGCTTTCTGGTGCTTTGGAAAATAGGTTAACCCCCTCTTCTTTGTTGCAGCCGCTCAACTATTGGAATATTTTTAATAAATGGAATGCATGGAGATTACTCATGAGTTCTCTGACTATCTTACCTCTGTTAGAGATGCGATTGCTTCAACATTGTGCCATTCCAGATTGGCCAATTTACTGAGGCTGGCTTGTGACTTGGCATTCAGTAGCATGTGCATAGAAAGCTATTCAATAGGAGTGATTCCTATTCAGCAATTCCGGAATCATATGATGTTTTCAATTTACTTGCTAGGAGAAATATATTTTTACATTTTTATAAATAATTCAAGGCGATGAACATATCTATAACCCTTTCTTCCTCCTATTTTTCCCACCACAACTCTGTGAGATGAGTTGCGATAGAGAGTAATTGGCCCAAAATCGCTCAGCTGACTTTCATACCTAAGACAAGACTAGAACTCTTAGTCTCCCAGTTTCTAGTCTGGTGCCTTAACAACCAGACCAGGGGTAGGCAACCTTGGCTCTTTTATGACTCGTGGACTTCAACTCCCAGAATTCATGAGCCAGCATGGCTGGCTCAGGAATTCTGGGAGTTGAAGTCCACGAGTCATAAAAGAGCCAAGGTTGCCTATCCCTGCACTAGACCAAATTCACCCTCTGTTTTCCAGAAAACACTGTCTACCCTAACTATTCTTGAGAATGGTGAAAAAAACCTCCCACATGCCATGTTAATATCATAGCTTAGAATCAAAATGCCCAGGTTTAAAAGATGGTTTTATTTTTTTATGTCAATGATCCTGATTCTTTGTAGCTGGAAAGGTGATAAGTGAGGACCGAGCTGATCTGATTTCTCACTCTCTCATACGTGGTATATCCTTTCCCCTCAAGATTTGCTCTGCATCAACTTTAAGATTACTTCAACTTTAGAGGAAGTTGTAATTTGCCCGAGCATTGGGACAATAAGTATAATTCAACTTGGCAATGTTTTTTGATCCATTCTGCTAAATCTCAGGCTTCATTTTAATTGCTGCTTCTGCTGATTTATTTTTGTGTGTTTTAAAAATATTTCCCGTTTAAGTTTCAATTTTTTTTTCTCGCTCATTGCATTTTTGATGAAGAGTAGGGCAGAAACTGAATGAGAAAGAGAAGCCACATATTAACTTTGGGTAAATGTACCCTGTTGATTTAGCAGAATTTATCTTTCTTGGTGGTTCTTGGAGTTCAGTAAAGAAACCTTATATGTTCTCTGTAAAGGAATGGTAGTGCTAGCAGTGAGTGGTGAAGGCAATTCACAATCAGAAATATCCTATAGAGTATGCAATATAGGAAAATTCCAAAGTAACAAAAACCATAAAATGTATGGCTGCACAAAAGCTCTTCTGACAGAAAATCTATAACTGATTCATTTGGTGACAAAACTGATAATACGCAACTGGCACAGTCCAGCTTTTTTTCCTGGCTTAAAACAACTTTTCATACACCTTATTTGTAAAAAGAATAGAGGTGGGATACAAATAAATAAATAGATAAAAATACAGATTTTTAACAGAGTCCTTGATCTAGGATCTGACCAGCAGTTTGGAATAGAACAGAGCTGGAAGGGATCTTGGAGGTCTTCTAGTCCAGCCCCCTGCTCAAGTGTCAGGCAGATATGTGCTCCTCAGTCTAAAATTCCCAGGGTTCTTTGAGGGGGCCCTGACAATTACAATCAGTACAGGTAGTCCTCGACTTACAACAGTTCGTTTAGTGGCTGTTCGAAGTTACAATGGCACTGAAAAAAGTGACTTATGACCATTTTTCACACTTATGATCGTTGCAAGCATCCTCATGATCATGTGATTTACATTCGGATGCTTGAAAACTGGTTCATATTTGTGATGGTTGCAGTGTCCCGGGGCCATATGATCCCCTTTTGCAACCTTCTGACAAGCAAAGCCAATGGGGAAGCCAGATTCACTTAACAACCGTGTTACTAACTTAACAACTGCAGTGATTCACTTAACAACTGTGGCAAGAAAAGTTGTAAAATGGGGCAAAGCTCAGTTAACAAATTTCTCATTTAGCAACATAAATTTTGGGCTCAGTTGTGGCCGTACGTTGTATAAAAGCCAATGCCCGCTGCTGCACAGAAGTGTTATCCATCCACCTTTCCTCTGGAAGAAAAGGATACTTGCATGGAATCGATTATCCCTATGGGTCTACTTCTACTCTTTCTAGTCATTTCTGACACCTGGCTTCTCTCCAAGATAAAAGGTGATATAAGCCTAATACTTTTTATGCACTTTGTTTCCTGGATAGGGGGCGAAATGGACAAAACTAGAAAAGAAAACCTGCCCAGATGAAAGCCACTCCTTTGCCCCTACAAAGCTGCCTCACAACTTCCTTCCATTCCAGTAAAGAAAGGCCTCCAGAGTCCTAGAGAGCAACCCATCTCATAATCTAATACGGTCCTCATATATTTAGCAAGATTTTTCAATATCATCAAAGAGCTGACATTGATTTCCGTGGCCCTAATAATGTTGGCTGTAAGAGTATCCTCCGAAACTCCTCAACTTCTAGCCACCTCGGCGTGACTCCACCAGCCTTCTTTTATATCCTGCAAAGTCATGAATGTTCCAGAAGGGACTCCTTACTTCTGGTGCAGTCTCCAAAGGGCTAGTCCAGAATAAGTGGCTTGAATCTTGAGCTTTAATTTCTTTTCATCTGAAATCTTTGTAGACCTACAGTGCTTGTAATGCTATGTGGCAGAATCAAAGCTCTTTGATGTTAAAGACTCTCTCTATATATAGAGAGAGCTTCTTTTTCTTCCCTCAGGATGACATCTCATTTATCTAAAGAGCTTCTGGTGTCTCAGCCTAGAAGCCTGGAAGATCCCACACACACTTAGATGACACACATTCTTTTCTTACCAGTGGTCTTCTGATGTTGGATTTCAATGGTTGATTGAGGGGGAGTTTCTTTGTCACACACTCAGTGCCAGAAAATGAATATTCAGATTAAGAGGCATGGTGGCCCAATGCCTCATCCAGACATCTTTTATTTACTTCAGTGGTTTTAACACAGACTAACACAATCACCGAAGGACACAGAGAATGAACATTCTCTAATTTTCCAAGGGGAACTTTTAAGCCTCTATTGAACCATATTTTGTTTTAAATATCTAGGAAGAAGCAGGATCAAACACACACATGGCCATGAAAGCAAACAGATCCAGCAATGATTGATCACCCATTATAAAAGAACAGGCATTTGAAATGCTGCATTTTAACTGAAAGGGGCTTTGTGTTACCTCTTTTTAAAAAATAATAATTTAAATGTACGTGGCATAGTGTTGAGCACTCCACCCAAGTAGGTCTCCGGCGCAAACTTCAGAAGTCAAATGACAAAAGATTGCTATATTTCTTTTTTTTTTTTCCCAAGACATTTTTTTTCTTACAAAAAGGGTGAACTTTTTTTTTTTATTATTAAAAACCTCATCTCAGTGAAATATTCCCCATTCCTTTTTCTTGCTGAAGCTGCAGATGTACATTATGCTGGTGTGAAAAAAAAAAAGCTAATTAAACTGCCTAGGCTCTGCAGGAGGCAGCGAAGGCCTGCAGTGCGGAGGGAGTGATTGATTTGGACTGTCACACGGCTCTGCTGGGTGTCATAACTTGGTGACAAATAAAGGATTAGAGTGTCCCAGAGCAGCTCTCTCCCTTTTATTGTTCACCAGACATCAAAGCACAAAAGCATATTAGCATTTTTAATAAGTAGTTAGGTCAGTCTGTGGCTTACAGTTTGGAATTACTTTATGGAAAGCTAAGAGGAGGAAGGAGAAAAAAAAAAACCTTAACTCAAACTTCTTGGTAGATTAAAATACTAAATGCCCACAAGGCATCAAGGATCCTTCCATGGCTTTAAGCTGAGACTGTATTATTTGTCTAAAGCACTCAGGGAGGGGACCTTTTTAGTGCATTGTCTAGATCACTGGCTGTTAAAAATAGAAACAATACACACACACACACACACACATAGGAGGAGGGAGACAGGAAAGTTGAAAGAGTAGCATCAAAGGAGCAGTAAGTGACAAAGAAGTTAGTGTGGAATGTTGCACATTTTGTTGGAAGCAGATTGTTTCTCTTCATACAATTAGTGCATTAGATATCTATTCAAAAGGGGGAGAAGAGAGGAGAGTTTAATTCCAATAAACATACATCCACCCCCCCAAATCCCTCTTGGTTCATGTCATGAAAAAAAATGGGAGGTGAAAAAAAAGTGTGTTTACCTACTGAAAGTAAACAGAAATAGGCTATGGAAATCTGAAGTCGGGGGAAAAATAATGAAGTTTGCTTTCTTATCAGCAATAGTATTAGCTCAAAGAACTGTTAACATTTCTCTTTGAAGTGGGCACAGTCCCATTTTTTTGATCATGCGCCTCTGTAATGACAGAACCGTAGGAAATGACACGATTGCAACTTTATTTGCATATCAGATGTCAAATCTATATTGCTCTTTTGAAGCTCGGAGATCTCTCTGCATTCGTATGCAGGGATGCCACTGTTCAGCATTATGGAGAGTGTAAAACTCATCTCTCCACATAATGTATCTGACAACAGCAAAGCCCTAGCTGAAACGGAATTAGCACTTCAATTCCCGTATACAGGTGATTGCACTTCTCAGCTCAGTGGCTAAAAATTGTATTCTCCCCTTTTTACTTTTGGCTATGAACGCCACTTCTAATTATTCATATGACGTGATCAAAAAATAAAATAAAAATCCTTCTGACCTGAATCCAGTGTCTAAAATCAACACGATACTGTGGAAAAGGGCTGCAAGGCAAAGAGGGAGATGGTTCTGGCAATCTGTCCTCCATGCCTATGACCTTTCAGTTGGGCTGCATGCAGTGGTAGGATTCAGCTGGTTCGACCGCTTCGGCAGAACCGGTAGCTAATTTTTCATTGCCCAGGCCCAGAATGGACTTCCGGAAGTGACATCCACACAGAGAACTGGTTGTTCACATATTTGAATCCCACCACTGGCTGCATCTAAACAAAAGCCCAGCATTCTTTTAAAAAGGGCTAATCCTGTATCCCAAAATAGCCTGGATGAAAAGTTGCAGTTATGGAAGAAGGACTGTCAATCCTGCGAGACTAGGAAAACAATGCCATGTAGATCAGAACTATTTTTTATTGTAAAGCTATAGTAACAGAATATTGCAGATCTGAATGGACCTGAAGGCAGGACAAGAAGCAACGGATGGAAACTAATCAAAGAGAGAACCAACCTAGAACTAAGGAGAAATTTCCTGACAGCTAGAACAATTAATCAGTGGAACGGCTTGCCTCAGTGGCGGGATTCAGCCAGTTTGCACCAGTTCAGCAGAACTGGTAGCTAATTTTTTGTTGCCCAGGCCCAGAATGGACTTCCAGAAGCGGCATCCACAGAGAGAACCGGTTGTTCACATATTTGAATCCCACCACTGGCTTGCCTCCAGAAGTTGCAGGTGCTCCAACACTGGAGGTTTTTAAGAAGAGATTGGACAACCATTTGCCTGAAATTATATAGGGTCTCCTGCTTAAGCAAAGGGGTTGGACTAGGAGACCTCCAAGGTCCCTTCCAACTCTGTTATTGTGAATGCACTTTTCTCCTCCCTTCCTTTAACTTTGTGTGAGGGGTTTGCCTACTTTCTTGACCCAGGCTCTGGCCCCTTTATCTGCTACTGTTGTCTTGTAAGCAGCTCTCCTTCCTGTTCTTCAAGGCCATTCCCTCTGCCTTGTACAAGGATAGAACTCACACTCTGAACAGACCCAAGTGAGAGGTCACAGGCACAAAGCAAGGTTCCCTTCTGCAACCTTGTAGCTGGGCAACTTGTTAGGAAGCCAAATTAACCTGTCAAGTCATCTGGCTGCATCCACCTGGCTTTGGCCCATCACATAGTAAGGAAAGCAATTTCCCTCCCAGCACGTGATGTTTACCGAATGGGGAAATAAAGTCAAAGGTATCAACCAATTCCTTTCCTTGACTCATTCAGACCATAAAAGCAGCACTACTTGCTAGCTTCATTAATGTGACAAAATTGGTCTCTGCCACTGGAGGTAGGAGACAACTAGGCTGAGCCCAAGGGAGGGTCAAATGTATCATAAGTCACGAGTCCCTGCATTCCTGCAAGAAATCTAAGTCCAGCCCACCTTGAATGCCTTTCTTATCTCCTGCTCATTTCTCTTGACTGTTAGTTGGTCAGATTCTTGTAGAGAGCTTAAGCTTGCAATAAATCTTTATACTCATTTGGACTGCCTGAATCTCCTGATTTCCCCGGTGCTTGACACTGGAGTGGCAGATATGATCCTGGCACACTTTCCTAATGGATTGTATTTTAACATGGCCATTTGATTGTGCCCTTAAAGCTCCCTCCTGATTCTCCCCTGTCCTTTTTCCACGGCTGTGACCTGTCAGGCTGTTTTTTTTATATGGATTGAATGGTCTTTCAAAAGAGAACAAGACCCATGTTAAAAAATGGACAGATCACAGGCACAAAGAAAGGGGTTGCCAGTGGTTGGGGGTGTTTTCTTACATTTCACCCATGTCCATCCTCTACCCCTGATCTCTCAATCAGTGTGAAGAAGAAAATAAACCAGAAGGAAATAACCGAGAATTATTCTCGATTTGTGCTGCAAAGGAATAGCAATGCTAGCAGTGCGTGATTGTGGCTATTAGCAATCAGAAGGACCAGTGGAGTATATAAAACGGTACTGTGACAAAGTAATTAAAAACAATAGTAAGTATGGTCACATGAAATCTCTTGTTAACAGAAATAGCAGAAACCTTCTATAGAATATTGGTGACAGATCCAACAATACACAGCTGTCTTTTCTGGGCTAACCCAACCTCTCATACAACACATAACTAGCATTCTTTTTTTAAAAAAAAAATGCTAGGCCTGTGTTTATAAGAAGCTGGTGTAAAACTTGACTAACACTTCAGAATATGTTTGTTATCCAGCAGACATCTTTGCAAACACCAGTTTTCTCCTAAGGCCCATAATGTGGGATCTCATAGAAAGTTCCTGTCTCCACTAGGATAGATCCACATCACCAATCACATTGTCGATGTGCTACATCATGTCCACAGTCAGGGAGAGTTAGATAATCCCTGTTGTAAAACTGGAACAGTTAACGACAACTTTAAACTCTCCTACATGCTGGAGAGGAGACAAATTGCAATGTCATAAGGCATAAGGCATATAACCCGTGCTGATTGTAAATCATTCTGCAATGGAAATGCGGTTATTTCCACGTATCTCTGATTCTTGAAAAGAAAATAGGGCCAATGTCAAATAACCAAATCACTCTTTGTAAAACACTGCCAAATCATTCATACTCTATCTGTGACTAATAAGACCAAAGGAAGTTGCTGCTGTAGAGCTTGGCAGCTTCAGATCCTAAATATTTGTGTGTGTGTGTGTGTGTGTGTGTGTGTGTATGTGTGTGTAATTTAAGAATGTTGCTATGCCTTTCATGGCAAGAAATAAATGGATCAATTCCAAAAAGTAGCAAGCTGCCATCCTCTTGAGAGGTACTAAACAATGTTTAAACCATAAAGGGGAATCAACATCAGCTGAGATGCAGATATGACAAGTATTCGCTCAGGAGTGATGTGTAGTTAAAAAGTGATAAGGCTTCAGTCACAGGGTTGAAGGCTCCATTTTGATTTCCTTTGTTTAAATTCCTAATCCGGACATCCAATTCTCATGTATGTTTGCTCAGAGTCACTTTTAACCCTAACCTTCACAATGTAATAATTGCCCCCCCCCTAATGATTTAAAAACACACTTACAATAATCACAGCAGTGAATCAGAAATTTTGCCAGCTTTGTTAAGACCAAGAAGATATAGTTTCCAAATTAAAGATAACGTCTACTTTTGGTTCCTCTTGCAACTCCTATATATGAGAAATTGTAGCCTAAAAAGTTAATTGCTTTATTCTGTTCCATTGGCTGCCACCTCCAAAAATGATATAATATTTGAAAGTTAACTGGTATGAAAGGCTGTAGAAACCCACACAAGACCTGACTTAGGCCATGTTAGTCCAGATATAGATAGTAGGCCTTAAGGCTTGGCTGTTTTTTGCATGATTATTGGAAGACCTTCTTGGCTGTGTGTCCTGCCCAAACAACATTCTTTCCCTTAGATGAAGCCTTGTTCTCTGTCTTTTTGCATGCAAGCCCATTTCAGAATGGTTTGATTTGCATTTGGGAGGGAACAGAAAAGAACTATAACATTTGGGCCCAGAAGCAATAAGATGGGTATTTGACTTCTATATAGTCTTGATGTTAGCACCTTGCAGTAATCTTTCTTTCTATGAATCGTTTGTTATAGAAAATTGTGTCTGGAGTATGATTTAGTTTATCAGACAGAGGAAATGTCTAAGAAAACATGGACATAGGCAAAAGTTAACTGAAAGCCTTGAGAAACTGATTTTTCATTGTTAACATCAAAAACTGGGCCCAATTCTTGGAGAGGCTGAGTAGTAATCTAGTGGAACTAAGCTTTTCTGAAATGACAAGAAAGCAGGCTACAGTCCCAATTTTGCTACACTTGTCAGTTCTAAACAGCTTTCTCCCCAAAGTTGGGTTCTTGAGCACATTCCAGATAAGTTGGCCGCTTCTGGCTCAGAACACAGTAGGTGCAGAATTTCATTTTAGGTGTCGCTGAAATATCTGAGAGCAAGCTTCTCATTTCATAACATGGATAGTGCACAAATAAAATATTAAATATGTAATATGAATATAAAATTTTTAAATAGATGCAAAAATAGTTAAAATTCAACATTCAGATTTGATTAAAAGGCAAGGGGAGGGCTTTCAGGGTGCTAATCAACCTCATAGCTGCATGCTCCTCTGTGACCCCCAAGCAAGAGGGCTGGGCCAGGTCCTTAAATACAGAATAAAATACAGAATGACAGATTTGGAAGGGACCTTGGAGGTTTTCTAGTCCAACCCCCTGCTCAAGCAGGAAATCCTGTATGGTTCTGGACATATGACTGTCCAATCTCTTCTTAAAAACCTCCAATGATAGAGCGCCCACAATTTCTGGAGGCAAGCCATTCCACTGATGAATTGTTCTCACTGTCAGGAAATTTCTCCTTCGTTCTCCTTGATAAGTTTCCATCCATTACTCTCAGATACTTTGGAGAATAGATTAACCCCCTCTTCTCTGTGGCAGCCCCTCAAATACTAGAAGACTACTCTCATGTCACCATTAGTCTTTCTCTTTGTTAGACTAGACATACCCAGTTCCTGCAACCATTCATGATGTGTTTTAGCCTCCAGCCCCCTAATCATCTTTGTTTCTCTTCTCTCATCCTTTCTAGAGTCTCAACATCTTTTTTATATCATGCAATGTGGTCTTACCAAAGCAGCATAAAGCGGTACTAACACTTCACATGATCTTGATACTATCCCTCTGTTGATGCAGCCTAGGATTGCATTGGCTTTTTTGGTGGCTGTAGCACACTTTTATTTTCTTTTTATGACCCTGTGATACCTTGCTTTGGGGTGGGGTCATAGCTGAATGGAACTGAGCATTTACTGGCCAGATGCTCTTCCTGATGCCTACTCAGAGTTCACAGTAGATATTTTCTCTTTGTGCCCTGATAGAGAAACATCTGTCACTGCCTGGGATTGAACTCTCAACCTTCCAAGTAGGAGGCAAGCATCTTCACCTCTAGGCCACCATGCCGATTTAGCTGCAGCACACTGTTGGCTCATACTTAAGTGGTTGTCCACTAGGACTCCTAAATCCCTAGATCACTGTTGTGCCGGGTATCATCTATTCTATACTTGTGCATTTGGTTTTTCTTGTCTAAGTGTAAAATCTTACTTTTCTAACCACTGAATTACATTTTGTTAGATAGGGCCCAGTGTTCAAGTCTGGTGTCGTCTGAAAATGTGATGATTTCTATCCCCTCATCTAAATCATTTGTGCAGATGTTGAAGAGTATTGGGCCTAAGACAGAACCTTGGGATACCCCATTGCATGCTTCCCTCCTTGTTGATGTAGGCTGTGGCCTATTTTGTCAAATGCCTTACTGAAGTCCAAGTATACTGTGTCTACAGCATTTTGTTGGTCCATTAATTTAGTCACCTTGTCAAAGAATGCAAAAAGGTGTGTGTGGCATGATCTCTTTTTGACAAACCCATGATGGCTTCCAGTAATGCTTTGCTTATTTCTAGGTGTTCACAGATTTGAAAAGATGATGCTTTTCATACATGAGCAAACTCTAGAACATAGTACAGAATGCTATGTTACTACCATCATACTGACATATCAGTAATTACTTGATTGATGATTCAACAATGAAAAATAAAATGCACCCATGCATTGCTAATGTAATTAAGGTAATACAATGGAAATTTCACACTTACCATGAAATAAATTATATTACTAACACATTAATATTCTCACTTTTATTCAATTATGTTACTATTAAACTTTCAACACCTCTCTACTGTTTCCCAGATTTAAAACAAAGTGTTTGTAAATAGTAATGGGAACAACCATAAACAAAACTTTGTTCTCTGGACAACAGAATCGGGGGAGATCCTTATAAGACTTGCACAGATGCTACATCCTTTGAACATATTGCAGTCTTATGGTATATGTAAACTCTCGTCCAAGTGCACTCTAATAGAAAATAAGTATTCTGGTATCCCAAAGTGTTTGGGGATTTTAAATCCAGTCAGTCCTAGTTTAAAAGGGCAGAAATGTGTAGGAGCTGTGATGTAAAACATCTGGAGAGCAGTTGCTTAGCGATGCTTGAGTAACCGTGCTTGTGTGGAATCTGACTCTCCTCCTTTCTGGCTAGACATAGATCATTTGCTACTTCTGCTCATTCCAGTGGTGCTTCACAGGTGGCAGTTTCATACAATGGTTAAAGGCACCAGGCTGGAAAGCAGAAGACTGTAAATTCTAGTCATCTCTTAAACATGAAGCCAGCTAGTTGGCCTTGGGCCAATCCTACTTGCTCAGCCTTAGGAAGAAGGCAATGGGGAGCCATCTCTGAAAATCCTTGACAAGAATTTGCAGGGATTTGTCCAGGCAGTTGCCATGAGTCAAAACTGACTTGAAGGCACCAGACAACTACTACTTACACAGGGCAGAGAAACAATTCACAATCACTTTTGTTGCTGATGTGCTGGCACAATTTCCTTACTATTTTTTTTTTCACATCAGGAATTGGATAAGAGATAAATTGAAATTACAGATGCACATGGTATTGTGTTGTTCTTACTTTGAGCTAGTGATTGGGATAAGAAGGAGTCTCTCTATTAGATTATTCTATTTCTTTCCAAATGCACTGAGGAAATTTTACCAATAGAAACAGGAGGATCTCTTCTGTCACTCTGGCGATGTCCCTTTCCTTAAAACTCAGATTTTTCAAACAGTTGAATTGTGGCTGATAGAGTAATAGCAGCATCTACCCCTAGCAACTAATGTTGGAATATTAACTCCTATAGTCTAGACTTGCCCTATCATTGCCACATTTTGGGCTGAAATCCACAGTATTCATTCAACAAGAATGTAGCACAATCTCTGCAAATTGAAGATGCATATGTTCTGCTTGGCTGTATTCCCAGTATTTGAAATTTATCAAGACATCAAGAGCTGTGGAGTTTTTGTGCATGAAGGCTGGCCAAAAGAATGATTATACAACACTGGAAGAATAAATCTATACCTGATTTGTACCAATTGCTGATAAAGTGTTATCTCTTAATGGTTAATTAGACTTTTTCTTTCTTCTTCAGCCAGAGGGATATTTGAGGTTTTCAGTCAAATTTGTTGGTACTTTGTTTCTGAGATCTTTCCAGCTCTTCTTTTTTAATTTTCCTTGTTTTGAATTGAATGATTTGAATGATATCACTCTATATTACTTGGACATAGAAAGTTTACATGCTAGGTTTTTGAGATGTAAAATGCTAGGTTTATGAGATTTTTTTAAAAAATAATCAGACCAAGGTAAATCACTTCAGAATTATTTCCACCTTTAATATAACATATAAGCTGTACAATTCAATTGAAAAACAAACTGAAATCTTGTAGAGGGAAAATGTAAGAATAAAAAACTTACAATAAGGTGGTTGTATAAAGGTGTACACTGAAACTAATACTTTGTTAAAGCATCTTTTGATTTTATGACAACGTTCAGTCTTGAAGACGAATTGCATTGAGCAGAACAAGCCTTTTCACTCTGTCTTCCTTGACCTAACAAAGGCATTTGACACTGTAAACAGGGAGGCTCTCTGAATCATCCTGAGATGTTACGGTTGCTCAAGGGAATTCATGAAGTTGATTGAGCTACCGCATAATGGAGTGAGAGGACAGAATTGCGACGTCTGGCTTCTCTGAGTGCTCCTCATCTTTCTTCATCTTATTTCTATGAAGCAAGGAGTGGATGTCCCCGCTCCAAAAACCTTTTATTCTTTTTCTTGATTCTCGGCTGCTGAGAAGATGATCTGCTCCCTAGGATGCTATGAACAAACCAGTTTATTTATTTACTTATTAATTACATTTATAAAGCATCCTATTTCAGTAAATAAATAAGACAATCGTTAGTTAAGATCAATATATAATTAAGAATTTTTAAAAAAAATTATAAAAACCAAGCTAAGGCAGGAAAAGAGAATAACAGATGGAGGGATGTTAATAATAAGGGAGCCACCTCATGAGTTCATCTGTCAACAGACCTGTTGGCATAACAAGTTCTTGAGGGACCTTCAGAACCTCAGGAGTGATGAGGTCAACCTTATCTCTAGTTTGCCACTGCTTGAGGAGCAGATGTTTTTCAACTTTCAAACCCAGCCTGAAGTACTATGATTTCCTAATAGTCTCTCATCTAGTTATGTTCATCTCTGCTTAACTTTTCTGAGTTCAGATTCAGTTGGTTAAGTACTGACACCTTCAGTAAACATGTTGGAATTCCGTCTCCTCAAATTTCCAAGCAAGGTGGCTAACTGGTCATGCTGGCTAGGAATTCTGGGAATTTCAATCTTAACATTATGGATGGTATTATGTTTGAAAGAGGGGCAATCGCCTCACATTCCTTTAAAATAGATTTTTTTAATGGCAATCTGTACAGGTAATCCTCGACTTACAACAATTCATTTAGTGACCATTTGAAGTTACAACGGCACTGAAAAAAGTGACTTATGACCGATTTTCACACTTGACCATTGCAACATCCCCATGGTCACATGATCAAAATTCAGATGCTTGGCAACTGACTCATATTTATGATGGTTGCAGTGTCTTGCAGTCATGTCCTCCTCTTTTGTGACCTTCTGACAAGCAAAATTTGCTGGAATTGGGTATGTCTAGTTTAATGAAAAGAAGGACTAGGGGTGACATGATAGCAGTATTCCAATATCTCAGGGGTTGCCACAAAGAAGAGGGAGTCAAGCTATTCTTCAAGGCGCCTGAGGGCAGGACAAGAAGTAATGGATGGAAACTAGTCAAGGAGAGAAGCAACCTGGAACTGAGGAGAAACTTCCTGACAGTTAGAACAATTAACCAGTGGAACAACCTGCCTCCAGAAGCGGTGTATGATCCAACCCTGGAAGTTTTTAAGAAGAGACTGGACAGCCATTTGTCCGAAATGGTATAGGGTTTCCTGCCTGAGCAGGGGGTTGGACTCGATGACCTCCAAGGTCCCTTCCAACTTTATTATTATTATTATTATTAAAATCAATGGGGAAGCCAGATTCACTTAACAACCGTGTTACTAAAAACTGGAATGATTCACTTAACAACTTTGGTGAGAAAGGTTGTAAAATGAGGCAAAACTCATTTAACAAATGTCTCACTTAGCAACAGAAATTTTGGGCTCAGTTGTGGTCGTAAGTTGAGGACTACCTGTAGTGTGGTTATTATTGTGGATAGATTGAGTTTTTTTTTTTGTTACACCTTTGGTGAAACTCTAATCAAGCTATGTATTGGGAATGTAAGAGATTCTTCTCTTTGACAGGCTATTTGGGGGACCATCTCTCCCTGGTTACATCAGCCCACCCTGTTTGCTCTGGCAGAGAAGTTGTGCTATGGGTACCATAAGCTAGGGACCTACATTGAGATCTACATTAAGTGGGTTTCAGGAGATATGCCTTTTCTGCCATGGTGACTGCCTTATGGAAGATTCCTCCCCCCCCCCATGAAGTAGATCATCTCCATCCCTTTTGATGCTCCAGAAGTCCCTCGGGATCTGGTTATGTCATCAGGCCTGGGGGTTCCCAGGAAACCAGAGACAAGCCTAGATAGCTCCATGGCTAGGTACCCATTCTTATTCCCCTTTTGCCTAGGGTTGGTACATTAGTTTTTACAATTGTTATTTTAATCTGAAGTTTATATTTTTATATTGCCTATTTTCATATCCATTGTTATTTGAGCACCGTATATCACCCAGAGTCTCATTTCGTGAGATGGGGGGGGGGGGAACTATACACAAATTTGATTAATAAGATAAATAATATTGTGCTTGTAATATAAATGTCTGTTTGCATGGTGTTGATTCGCGCATGCCAATCTAAAGTTCCAGATCCTTTCTTTCCATAGATTTCTTCATGGAAACTGGGGCAAAGGTAACATGTTAGGTTTTTGTCTTTTAAGAATTTGGGCCTGAATTCATGAATAGTCTATTTAGATTTTTACAAATTCTTTGGAATAATTCCAGTCACAAAGACGGAGGCTGCTATGTATTCGGAAATAATGGACTTAATTTTCCCCTGAGATTGAGTCAAAGGTTAGTATACAACCAACACTTGCATTTGTGTTATAATGAAAGCCCCTTTATTTTTACTTTGTATGATTTGACGTCATGAAGTTCCTCTCATTCACATTTCCTCCGGTTATCTGATTGTTACAGTTGCATGCCAGCCATCTAATGTGCCCTTGTGTTCAAGGAAACCGTGATATAATACCAAATAATGAGATGATGTTGGTGACAAAGCTGGCTTTGGAGGACAATATTTGGGTTTTGCTATTCAATGTGAATTTACAGTAGTGACATTAGAAGGATCCAACTGGAAAATAAGATGCACTGAGAATGCCTTTTTCCTTCTATGTCCTCCAGATATCATTCTACACAACAGCAACTGAGAAAAAAGCTGCAATAAGCTCTAATCTATATAAAACACCTTCCCGAGAAAGGCAAATTTGAAATTCCTTGTTTACAGGTAGTCCTCAACTTACGACCACAATTGAGCCCAACATTTCTGTTGCTAAGCAAGACAATTGTTAAGCGAGTTTTGCCCCATTTTACAACCTTTCTTGCTATACTTGTTAAGTGAATCATTATAGCTGTTAAGGAACCATTAACCAGTAACACAGTTGTTAAGTGAATCTGGCTTCCCCCCATTGATTTTGCTTGTCAGAAGGTCACAAAAAGTGATCACATGATCCTGGGACACTGCAACCATCATAAATACGAGTCAGTTGCCAAGTGTCTGAATTTTGATCACCAGATTGTGGCTATGCTGCAATGGTTGTAAGTGTGAAAAACGGTTGTGTCCCTTTTTTCAATGCTGTTGTAACTTTGAACGGTCACTAAACAAATGGTTGTAAGTCAAGAAATTATCTGTATTTATTTCATCATATTTATATGCCCCCCATCTCACAAAAAGCCAAAATAACAACAAAAGCCAAAATAACAATTATATTAAAAAATAAACAAAACCAAAACATTTTTAAAAATGTGATTAAAAGGCAAAGAGATGGTTTTTTAAAAAATATATATAATTAAGAAGAATTTTAATTACAAAAGTAAAGCTAATGCAGAATCAACTTAAAGCAAAAGAAGAGAATGGAAAGAAAGAAGAAAAAGTGCAAGCAAAGAAAGAAGAAAAAGAAAAGAATATAATAAAGAAAAAGAAAAGGTATATGGAGAGAAGCGACTTCCACCCTTCATCATAACAAATATAAACAAATGTAATAACTCTTCAGAGAGGGAGTCAGATATCAGCTACAACAGTGCTTTGATTTCTTCAGTTTTCACTATTTTTTCTTGTTTGATAGTGAGTGTGGCACATTTGTCCAATCCAAATTCCATTGCAATATCTTGGTTATATATACAGACAGCAGCGATTCTATTTCAGATGGTGTTGTTGTTGTTGTTATTATTATTAGTAGTATTATAGATTTAATCTTCAATTTGATTCACAATCTGGGACTAGTAAAAACTTAACAGCTCAAGTCCTAACCAAGGACCAAAGAACTATTAAGGTAATGTCTGAGTATATTGTTGTTGTTGTTGTTGTTATTCTGTTCTGTTATTAAATGTTATTCTGTTATTCTGTTATATTTCTGAAAAGAGAAAACAGGGAATTATTCCTTCCTTCCTCCCATCTTTCCTGTTTTGGAGACAGTTCCAAAATGCCCCACCACCCTTTCCTGCTCTGCCTGGTCCAGCTCCCCACAAAGAAAGAGGCCATCAGATATGATATGACTTCACACCAGTGGCCAAGGTTGTCCTGGCCTCCCACAGTAAGGATATAAAAAGATCTTCTTTAAACTAACCTTCTGTGAGAGCAGAGTGACTTCTGAAATGCCTTTTGTCTTTTATTCTTCTGTCCTTTTTTTTTTCTTTTCCCTCATCCGTCCTCTCTGGCTTGGCCCAGATGTTGCTAATTTTCTGTCTTTTTAAAGTCCTCTTTTTAAAAAAAACCAAAAACAAACAAACCTCCAATCAATCAATAACTTTATTACGGTCTTAGACCAGCAATAGATATCATATTTTACAATATATTAAGAAAAGTATAAAATAAAAATAGTACTGACATTAATAATAAATAATAACATCCCTGTTAAAAAGATACATGTTCTCAAACTGTTAGGATCACTCCCTAGTTTACGTGAGTGGAAAGTCGATAAGTGTGTGAGTAAATGTAATGTTCCAAAAATTATTAGAGATATCTCCAAAAAGTTGGCACAAGTTGACGGCTATAAATCTGTAACCAATTTTTTCCTTGTGGACATTGCTGCAACACAGTATTTTGCCACTGCATGCGTGATGGAAGGGTTTGAGTCCTGGAGAAGAAAGCCTACAGAAAAATTGTCTGCCCTCCCTGGCAATCTCTCTAATAAGGGAAGAATATATGCTGACCTATAAACTCGGTATAACTCACAGTACAATAAAACATGTGAGATGTCTTCGACTTCTCCTTTACCACATATACATACCCGTTCTGCTATTGGTGTTCTCTTATACCTGCCCTGGAGGAGTGCTGAGGGAAGAATGTTAAATCTCAAACAAACCTCCAAATGTTTTCTTCTTATCGTCAGAAAAAGAAAAGCTATCGCCACGGTCACCTTCCCTTTCATATCTAAAATAAATGAGCGAACGTTTTATGTTTTTCTCCTCTAGCTTATTACTCTTCCTTAATCCAGGTTCTTAGCTCCACCGTGCAAGATCACAGGAGGAGCTAAAACAAAGATTTGTTCGGGTTTTTGGCACACAGAAACAGTCCCTCCCAAACTGCAGGCCTTGGCTGTTTGGACTGCTGTGCAGGATTTCGCAAAGCTAATTACTGGCCAGTAAGTTGGTGCAGTGCAATAGGAAAAAAAAAAATGGTTTAGAGCCTTTTCCAAAGAGTTCACCTGCTGAAGAAGTAACTTCACTTGTGTTTTTGAAACTCTAATCTGTGTTTTCTTCATTCTGGGCTAAAGTCCACAGGATAGTTAATAGAACTACAGAATCCCGGTTGATCACAGTGTGTTCAAGATGCTTATGTTCTTTTGGCTTTGTTCCTTGTGCTTCAGCTTCGTTAGGATCTCCAGAATTTTTGAGCACGGCAGCTGCTAAATAATAATAATATACCATTGAAAGAAGAAATAGGGAGCTGGTACAGTTAGTCCTCAGCTTACAGCCATTTGTTTAGTGACCGTTCAAAGTTACAACAGCAGTGAGAAAAGTGACTTACAACAAGTACTCATGCTTATCACTGTCACAGCATCCCCAGGATCCCAGGATCGGAATTTGAATGTTTGGCAACTGGCACGTACTTATGATGGTATCCCAGGGTCATGGGTTTGCCATTTGTGACCTTCCCTGCCAGCTTCTTCTTTTTTAATTATTATTAAGTTTTGTTCATTTATAACATAAAATGTTAACATACAAAGGCAAATAGTAGGGGACAACAGTAGAAAAAGGGAAAACAAAACATGTGTGAAGTAAGGAGAAACAAAAGGCATTGACTTCCGACTCTCTCTGTTGCAGTAAAAATCAGACATTAAAATCAAATCTCAACTTTTTATATTTCTATATTAGTGTGCACTAGCCATTTCTGTATCGGCAAATCAGTCTAATCGGTAAAACCCAAAATCATGTTATCATTTTTTTCCACCTCAAGCACAAAGTCCAGAAGCAGTTTCCAAGCAAAAACAAAAGTACGTATGTTCTTTTCTTTTATCAACACAGTCAATTTGGCCATCTCTGCTAATTTCATCAGCTTTTGTAACCATTCGTCCATGGTCCCTGCCGGCTTCTGACAAGGAAAGGCAGCCATATTCGTTTAATGTCTGTGTAATTCACTTAACTGCAGTGATTCGCTTTGCAACCTTGACATCCTGAATGAAAGACAGCGTGTCAATCTAATCCACCATTATCCAATTTGGAGCAAGGTGTAGAAATGTGTTTGTCAGCATTGGAATTGGGTTCTGTTTTGTTTTGACGAAAGGCATGCAACAAGATTTTTAAGCAATACGATCAACATTTTTGAAATTATTTTTTTAATGATTTTTTTCCCCAGATCTTTTCTCCTGTTGCATATTATTTTCTTATTTTCTTCTTTATCATCATCAGCAGCAGCAGCACCGTGATAATTAATTTGGAGGCTACATTAAAATTAATCCCATTGCATGCTTATTTGTTTTATCTTCTGGTTCGATGTGCAATTATTGTTTTACCAAAAAAAACCCCACCTTCTTAAGAAACGTACATGCCAGCTTTTGAATCCACTGCTGATTTTGAGCTTCTCCATTTTTTTCCTTTCCGTCATTCAGGATATGCCTGTAATTAATGCAAAGCAATGGAGGGCAGTTCTGCCCCACAATCTATACCCATTGAGAACCTGTGCAGGCACCCCGACCTGTGCAAGGTTCAGTGACAATGCAGAGGGAAGATGGATAGAAGGCTGCCCTCCCCCATCCCGATGCTCACTGCACACAGAATCTGGACGACCGAAAGAGATTTAGCAACCCATGCCTTCTTCTTCTTCATTATTTTATCTAGCCTGTATACAATGCATACATTATTCAGTACAGGAGTTAGTTTATTTAAAAATCAGAAGCCCTGTTAATATTAAACAACTTGAAAAACTGTGTATGTTTGTGTGTGTGTGTGTGTGTGTGTGTGTGTGTGAGAGAGAGAGAGAGAGAGAGAGAGAGAGAGAGAGAGAGAGAAGGGAAATGCCACAAGAGGCAGCCACCACATTTGCCGAGCTACAGTTGAATTCTATCTAGAACTAGAAGAATCAATTCATCTTTTGCTTGATACAGGCAATCCTCGACTTACAACAGTTCATTTAGTGACCATTTGAAGTTACAATGGCAATGAAAAAAGTGACTTACGGCCATGTTTCACACTTACAACCGCTGCAGCATCCCCATGGTCACATGATCAAAATTCAGATGCTTGGCAATTGGTTCCTACTTATGACCGTTGCTGTGTCCCAAGGTCATGTGATCACCTTTTGTGACCTTCTGACAAGCAAAGTCAATGGGGAAGCCAGATTCACTTGACAACTGGGTTACTAATTTAGCAACTGCAGCGATTCATGTAACAACTGTGGCAAGAAAGGTCGTAAAATGGGCCAAAATTCACTTAACAAATGTCTCACTTAGCAGCAGAAATTTTGGGCTCAATTGTGATCGCAAGTTGAGGACTACCTGTACTGTGAAGAGTGTTGCCATATGAGGACCAAAATGTATCTTTGTAGCAAGTTGTGCATCCTGAACTATGCACCTAGGTATTGCACCCATGCATAACATTGCTGCAGTTGAGCAAATTTTAATTAACTAGTCAAGAATAGACAATTGCTCACCTGAACACACAATTTTTTACTTTTCCAAAGAAAAAAAAGACTTCCAGTAATAGAGGAGTGGCAACAAGGTGATATCACTTATTCCCAACCATCTGACATGTCCTTCTTCCCCAAATGGTCTCCCCAAGTAGGACTGCAGCCACAAAGCCCAGGAGCCCAGGAGCCACAAACATTGGCATCATTGGCATCATCACGAGAAAAGGCTGCCCGAACTGTTGACTATTGTGGAAAAATCAGTCGCTGTACAATCCAGCAATTTAACTCCCCTAGAATATTGATCAGATAGCTCTCTGTTCCACCCACCGCCCAGGCTAGATTTCAGAATAACAAAGTTGGAAGGAGGTCTTGGAGGTCCTAGTCCAACCCCCTGCTTAAGCAGGAGAGCTTCTGCCATTCTGGAGAAATGGCTGTCCAATCTCTTCTTAAAAACCTCCAGTGATGAAGCGCTCACAACTTCTGAATGCAAGCCCTTCCACTAGTTAATTGTGCTAATTATCAGGAAATTTCTCCTTAGTTCTAGATTGGATCTCTCCTTGATTAGTTTCCATCCATTGCTTCTTGTTCTTCTTTCAGGTGCTTTGGAGAATAGGTTGACCCCCTCTTTCCAAGACAAATCCCACTCAAACTGCATTTAACTCTCAGTTCTAATTTTTAAAAAAATGGAATACAGTCTGCTCCCCTTTGATCTGCAGCACTGTGCAAAAACGGCAGCACCAGAGCCAAAACACCAGAGTCATGGGTTAACTTTAATTGTTTATTAAATCAGCTCCTCCATTTATAAAACAATTTGATTTCCTCACTCTTTCCCATGGAAAAGAAGAAGAGGAAAAACTAGGATGGAGACCGAGGGGGGGGGAGAGAAGAATGTAGGTGAAAAGGGAAGGGGAAAGGCAAGATAGAGCTAAGATGAGAAGAAGGGATAATTGGATACAAAGATAGGAAAGTGTTACAAAGAGGGATAAAATTCATCAGAGAAGCAGCTTTCAGTCTAATGGTTAAATCTCCACAGGGGAAGAACAGCAGTTGCTGCAATCATTTGCACTTCCTGCTCATTCCTTCTTTTTTTTTTTTTTTTAAGAAAAAAGCTGATTTGATTCTGATCAGAATATTATTTATTCATTGCTATTTTTATGGCTGTTCCTCTTGTCACCGCAACTCTGGAAGGCAAACAAAATGTGAACGGAAATCACACGAAACTTTAATCTATGATAAAATAATAATAATCCTCATCAGGCCATTACATGGTGTTCATTTGATCACCTTAACAAGAATCCTGTTTGAACTCAGATATCAATTGGTTCAACATCACCCAAAAGGGCTGAAAAGGATCTTACATCTTAGTTACTTGGGGCCAAGGTTTAACCACTAGGCCACAAGTAGTCCTCGACTCACAACCACAACTGAGCCCAAAATTTACATTGCTAAAGAAGAGTTGTTAAATGAGTTTTGTCTCATTTCATAACCTTTCTTGACACAGATGTTAAGTGAATCTGGCTTTGCTTGTCAGAAGGTCACAAAAGGTAAATAACATGACTCCAGGACGCTGCAACCATCATAAATAGATGCCAGTTGCCAAGCGTCCGAATTTTGATCATGTGACAAGGGGGATGCTGCAATGGTTGTAAGTGTGAAAAATAGACATAAATCACTTCTTTTGGTGCTGTTGTAATTTTGAACGGTCACTAAACAAATGGTTATAAGTAAAGGACCACCTATACCTGGTAGTAATAGTTAGATGTAGAATTCCAAATTCAGGGACTCTTGATTTGGGAAGCTGGGACAACAAAGCCATTGGGAATAGGTAAATGAATGCATGTAATAGATCAGGGCTCTCCAAACTTGCCAACTTTAAGACTTGTGGACTTCAACTCCCAGAATTCATGCCTGGCTGAAGAATTCTGGGAGTTGAAATCCACAAGTCTTGAAGTCGCCAGGTTTGGAGACCCCTGTAATAGATTATGAACATAGAAATATGTAGGAGTCCATGAATGTCAGGTAGAATATGTGGCTCTTGAATGCCTCACAACCTGTTTGGAGATGGGTAGCTATCAAGGCAAGTTCTTTGCAAACCATTTCTGCTCAGGGTGAGAGGATCAAATCTCAATGGGATGAGCATATAAAAATTGTCCCTGGGATGGTGTCTTTCTGTGTATCCGATGCCTCACACACTCTTGCAACCATGGGCTTTTTGAATGCCCAGCCCTTGAATATGATTTCATAACCAACGCTCCACATCAAGTCAGTCAGAAAGGCATTAATTTAATCTTTTGCTATATCATTCCACTGCTGACCAAAGCATCTTTTATGAGGGTAACTAAAGTCACCTCAGAGCAGAGAAACAAAGGGGCTTTTCCCCCCCCCACACACAAACACACCCAGCACATACCTTCAAAGTCCGACTCTCTCATTCTCTCATCTTCTGCTGCTTTCTATATATGCACAATTAATTTAACACCCAGCTGGCTGTAAAATTAGGTGCTTCCTGTGCATTATGCTTTTTAAATTGCTTTTTAATGCTAACCGGCATATCCAAGTCATCCTGCTGAGGATGGGCCTAATATCCTCTCCCAAATTCAGCCTGGCTCTCCACAACTGTGTGAGGGAGAACAAAGTCCCAGCTGTGACTGTTTCGTTAGATTCACAATTCCAACAGGGTCTCCTGAATCCTAATAAATCTTTCCTATCCTGAGGAGGTTTAAGATCTTCCGCTCTCTGATTCATTAAGCTGTGCATTCCTGTTGTTCTAAAAAAAAAAAAAAAATATGCGATGAACTCCTAGAAAGAAATCTTGAAATGATTGCTCCATTCCATCCATAACTAATAATGTTGATTTTCTTTAATTTTTAAATGTTATTCATTTTAGCATCTGGCAACATTACATACATACCCACACACACACACACACACACATAGTTATTTAATACAGTGTTTACCAACTTGCACAGCAGAAGTTGTTCTAGAGTCTGTCTTGGGAAACCAGGAATCATGAAAAGAAAATCATATAAATTACTATCTATAGATGTTAAGTAAAACAAAGAAATTTCCAAGAGTTAGAATAACATTTTAGAAAAAAGCATAGTGGAAATGTTATACTGGCGAAGAGTTAAAGGGGCAATTCTAAATGGAATGGGAACAAGCAAGGAATTAAAGGGATAGATTCTATTTTTTTTTTAACTTGGTAAAGTGGAGTTTTTTTTGACCCTGTGCAGGAGTATGGCTGCCCTCCCTAACTTAATGCAACACTTAACACTAGTCCCCTTTTATTAGAATGCAGCTGTGGAATAGATCAGAGGTCCCCAACCTTTTGGGCACCAGGGAGAAAGGTTTTTCCTCGGACTGGAGAGTGCGTAGTTTTGTTTGCTGCCTGCATCCCACGGATGGGGTTTTGCTTGTTTGTGCGGACCGGTTGCTGGCACGCCACAGACTGGTACTGGTCCACGGACCAGGGGTTGGGGACCTCTGGAATAGAGCCTTTGAGTGCCTATCAGGGACTTTCGGTATGCAACTCCATCATATATCTACCACATAAAGAGTTTATCTTTGAATTTGTAACTAGAATAAATAGTTTCATATTTGCTCATTTGAGAATGTAACTGTGATGTGCTTTTTAACATTTTTGCCATACGCGAAATAAACTGGTGGGTAGATTTGCACTGCATAAAGGTATTATAATGCCCTTTATGTCTGCTAAAAAGTTAGCCCCTCTCCTTGCTTTGATGTATTTTGGATTGCCGCCTGAATCGCATTTTCAAGCTGTTTTATTGAGGACGAAACAGTTGAGTTGTGAGCTGCTCGGCAAGGAAAAAGAAAAGCAAATCTTGGCCAGTCTGCAATCTGTGGTCACATCACACTCTCATGGCAGCCTTAAAAACCCCTCCAGGTTACACTGCTGATATGTAGTGCCAAATCAGCCATTTTCACACTAATTTCATTAAAATGAGGGCCAAAATAAGTGTTAACTTTACCTCAAACAAATGCGCACTTTGATTGCATTGCATAACATGCTTAACTTGGTTACTGAATTGAGCCACATTCCAAGTTTGCCTTGCACAACCAAATGGGTTGGATTTGTACACTGCACGAAGATGCCAAAAAACTAGCCTAAGTTAAAAGTTGCTCAGTTTTGCCTATTACAGAAATTTAGTTGCTAGGCCTTTAATTGACTTGTGTGAACACAGCTCTTACCTGTCCTTGGTTCTTTCCCTGTGTATGATTAAGCATAAAAAGAAATAATTTCTCTAGGAATGCAAAAGCAGAGCTGTGAAGAACATTAAAACAATGAGAGCCAGTACCTTGACTCCAGTCCAGCTACTAATGGAAAGCCAGAAAAACTGACAAGTGTGTACTCCATCATATCTCCTTCACTTTAAAAACAAGTCTAGCAAAATGCTAAATTTCTTGCATACAAATTCTCAGCATTGGCAGCATACCTCTCTGCCTGGAAGAACCTCTGAGTCAACTGCTATCCTTTAAAGTAGGAAATGCTGGAGCTACTTAGAGGTTTCAACGTATCTAGGGAAATATGAAGGAATTGATTTTTATTATAGGTTTTGACTAATCAACAAACATAAATGAAAATAAACTCTACCACTGGAATATTTTGTTTTATTAAAAAAAATACTTTAAACACTACAGTTACAGCCACAATAATGGGACGTTACCTCTCTGTCTGTCTGTCTGTCTGTCTGTCTGTCTGTCTATCTGTCTATCTCATGGGTCGGCCAGCCGAAACATCCAATGAGCCGCACGGACCCGTTTCCCTAAAAAAAAAAACCCCTGGGAGCCGCACCCGCCCGCGCATGCGCGCCCGCCCGCGCACGTGCGCATGTGCGCGCATGCGCGCACTCGTTCGCGCATGCGCATGTGCACTCGTTCGCGCATGCGCACGCGCACTCGTTCGCGCATGCGCACGCGCACCCGGCCGCGCACGCGCACTGTTCGCACCCGCGCACCCGCCCACGCATGCGCACCCGCCCGCGGCGGAGGCTCCGGAGCCGCAGGTGATCCCTCAAAGAGCCGCATGCGGCTCCGGAGCCGCGGGTTGCCGACCCGTGGTCTATCTCTATCTCTATCTCTATCTCTATCTCTATCTCTATCTCTATATCTATCTCTATATCTATATCTATATCCAGGGCTTTTTTTGTCATAGAACGCTCAGAATGGAGTTCCGGCACCTTTTTTAGATGGAACCTTGTAGGGTAGGCAAGGCAGGTTGTATGACATGTCTGAGTTCCGGCACCTTTTCTTTTCACAAAAAAAGCACTGTCTATATCTATATCTATATCTATATCTATATCTATATCTATATCTATATCTATAGATATAGATATAGATATAGATATAGATATAGATATAGATATAGATATAGATATAGATATAGATATAGATATAATCCATCCATTCACATCTGCAATCAATTATTTCTTCCTGGGAACCTCAAAACTAGTGGAACTATTGAGACTTTATATAAAAATATACGCTATATAATCAAGTGGGAACCTCAAAACTAGTGGAACTATTGAGACTTTATATAAAAATAGGCATTTTTTTTAAAAAAGGCAGTACAGTAGAACATGAATTGAAGCTTCCGAGGTATCAGAAAGACAGGAAGAGTTATCACTAGAGCATTGGCGGTTCAAAGACTTCTTCTCTAGGTGGAAGAGGGAAGTACATTAACATCCTTTGTAAAGAAAAACCTAAGCTTGAAAAGACAAATAAATGATGAAGACAAATAATCCGCCTCTTTGTTGTCCTAAGGAAAACTGATGCGAATATAGATATCAAAATATACACCATAAGGAAAAAAAACAAATCAGTATCACTTTTCTTGAGCTACCTGAACGTACCACACTCCACAGCTCTTACGTCTCGGAGATACAAAACCTAAACCCACAACTCTTAACTCTCAAGAGATTCTCTTCCTCCTATTTGTTCAGAAAGTTATATGGCATCTCTTTGGTGTTCGGGTTCATTTAAAGATTTACATTTTGTATTTCCTTGTTCTGTTTCTCATTACATACATAAAACAACCATAAAATAACAATATATGCTTAGGAAAATCAAAGCTGTTTTAAGTGCCCACAGTTCTACTAATGTAGTATTTCTGTAATGTATGCAATTAAAAAATAGTCAGGGATTTAATATTACAGGCTTATGTTTTTTTATTAGATGAAATCCTGGCTACTCTTAGCCTTCGCAATGCTGTTTCTACTCAACTTGGCATCTGTGTGAAGAGGTGTTTGTATCCCTTTCAGAAAGAGAGAGGTCCACTTCCGTTAAGCAGAATCCCTCAAAAAGCTTTTGCCATCAGCAGAGGTAATTCAGACTGATTTATACACTCCACTGGGCCACTTTAATAGTTAACAGGAGTGTACAATTTTGGTTTCAAGTTCCATTTCCTGCAAACTGCAACCAACAGCTGGTCCCAGTTCAGATGAGACACAAAGTCTCAATTAAACCTGGGATTGTGGTGAAAGGGCCACATGGGGGCCCTCTGAAGATGGTGGCTTGCGCAGTTTCATCAACCAGGAAGCTTTGCTTAATAGATTATATGACTAGCTCTTTGAATGGCTACATTGCTCTTTTGAATGTTTTCATCCCTAGGAAATAGGGGAGTTCACGCCACATGTTCAGTTAAAAAAGTATTTCCTTTTTGTGGCTACCAGAAAGTAGTTGATCAGCCATGGTTTAATTTAGCCTGTTGTGTATATGTTCCCTAAATCATGGTTCAGCAAACATCTTGAGTAAATATAGTGAATATAGGACTTTTGAGCAATGATCCACCTTAGAAGTTCATGTAAAAAAAATTTTTTGTTCTTGAGAGTTCTCTAATGGCAGGTGTCAGTCAAAGACTTTGTGACTTACATATACAAACTTGTACAGGTACGTAGTTCATTTAAAGACTGTTCAAAGTTACAACAGCACTGAAAAAAGTGACTTATGTCTGTTTTTCACACTTACGACCGTTCTAGCATCCCTATGGTCACGTGATCAAAATTCAGTCAGTTTGGCAACTGACTCATATTTATGATGGCTGCAGTGTCCCAGGGTCATGGGATCACCTTTTGCAACCTTCTGACAAGCAAAGTCAATGGGGAAGCCAGATTCATTTAACAACCGGGTTACTAACTTAAGAATTGCAGTGATTCACTTAACAACTGTGCCAAGAAAGGTCGTAAAATGGAGCAAAATTCACTTAATGTTTCGCTTAACCGCAGAAATTTTGAGCTCAATTGTGGTGATACATAGAGGATGACCTGTATTTCAGCATTCTATTACAAAAGCCCATGTCTGTGGTCAACAAATTGAACCCATGTTTCCAACAAAAGACAAAGCCTGTATTGTGCCATGTATTGGTAGACAAAAGTACTGCCAGGAGCTCCTAGGAGTGTAGGCTGGATTGGGAAGTCAAATAAAATCCAGGCAGAAAAAAGTGGCAACCCATCTCCATATCATTGCCAAGAAAATTGCTTAGACATGTTTATGAAATTACCTGAAGTTCAGTAAAGCTCACCTTGAAGCAGGATAATACTTTTACCTGAGTGAAATTGGCCCACCTCAAGACAGTTCCTTCGGGCTATGAATCGGAGCATAATTAAGACACTTAAATCCTATTAAGGCTGAAAAGGCATGCAAAAAGGCTGAAGGCATGCAAATAGAATAGAATAATAGAGCTGGAAGGGACCTTGTAGGTCATCTAGTCCAACCCCCTGCTAAAGCAGGAGACCCTATACCGTTTCTGACAAGTGGCTCTCGAGTTTCGTCTTGAAAGCCTCCAGTGATGAAGCACCCACAACTTCTGAAAACAAGCTGTTCCATTGGTTCATTGTTCTTGTTGTCAGAAAATTTCTCCTTATTTCTAGATTAAATCTCTCCTTGATCAGTTTCCATCCATTGTTCCTTATCTGACCTTCAGGTGCTTTGGAAAACAAGTTGTCCCTCTCTTCTCTATGACAGCCCCTCAAATATTGGAACACTGCTATCATGTCTCCCCTGGTCGTTCTCTTCACTAGACTAGCCATGCCCAATTCTTATAGCCGTTCTTCATATGTTTTAGCTTCCAAGTCCCTAATCATCTTTGTTGCTCTTCTCTGCACCCTTTCTAGCATTTCAATATCTTTTTCATTGTGTGGTGACCAAAACTGGATGCAGTATTCTAGGTGTGACCTTACTAAGGCTTTATAGAGGGGTACTACTGTAGTACCTCAAGTGATCTTGATTCAACCCCTCTGTTAATGCAATTTAGGATTGCATTGGCTTTTTTGGCTGCTGCCACACACTGCTGGCTCATATTTAATTGATTTCCACTAGGACTCTGAGATCCCTCTCACAGTTACTGCTATTGAATAACTATTAATCTGTACGTGTACTTTTGTTTTTTCTTGCGTAAGTGTAAAACTTTACTTTTCTCTACGTTGAATTTCATTTTGTTAGATAGGGCCCACTGTTCAAGTCTGTCGAGATCCATCAGGATCTTGAGCCTATCATCTAGGGTGTTGGCTATTCCTGCCAGCTTAGTGTCATCTGCAAATTTGATGAGTTAATGTGTTCTTGTTCTTAATCGGATGCACTCTGTTATGTTTTGGTAACTTGGAAGTAGCAATTCTAAGATACCCGTATCTCCAGGGTGTGGAAAAAATGCTTTTGCTGGTCATATGTAGCAAGGGAGACTGACAGCTTCTGAAAGAAGATAGTCATAATATTCTGTTCATATCTGAGATGCTCACATCCCGAATGCAGCCTCTAGTTGAGCCACTTAAGCCTAGCCAAGGGGAAAGTTTCCTCCACATCTTGCTACAGTTAGTAAATTTAGTATGGTGCTTTGCCTTTTCAGGTTGCCTTTTGAGGAATGTTTTGCACATATGAACTATCTCAAGCTTACCAAACAGCTTATTAGTTTCAGCCTGTGCCCGTCCCCTTTACTTTTATGCTCTTGATAACTTTATTAAAGACAGCCCTGTGTATTCATCTGATTGAGCAACTTTTTTTTTTTTTTTTTTTTTACTATTTGTAGATAGTTTGAAGTAGCCATCCTTGGACCGTGATGGCTTCCAGATCTCACCAAAAGGAGTGCACATGTTTGGAATGTCTGCTCTCTGGCTCTGTTTTTACCCTAAAGTAGCCAATTTAATTTTGCACAATATTGCTCGATAACAACCATGTGTGTGTCTGAGTCTTCTGCATTTAGTCATTACAGAGAAGACCCTGCTTGGTCAGTGCAGGAGACAATTTTACAAGGGAAAACAGAACCAGATGTTTTGCCTTTATTCTCTCTTCTCGGTCCCACCGTCAATCACAATACGGAGACCATTTGCTTATTTGCCTGCTTGCTTCTACATTTCTATCTTGCCTGTAATTTCTTGTAACTCAAGAGTCAGGTCGGAATTATCTGCTGTCAAAGAGTCTATCTGTTGCATCTCTCCCTGAGTGAATGCTCTGGATGCCTCTCTGCCAGGTCCTTTCTAATGTTGAAGAGAGGGAAGCTGCCAATTTTTAATTCAGAAAATGCAGCATGCTTCCTTGTTAAGGAGTCTAGAGAAATGGAGTTAGATCATGCTGAGCTGTGTGCTCCATCTTAAAGAGATCTGACAGCTGGTTAAGCATAGGTTTAGATCATGTTCTTCTTACATAGAAAACTATTTCATTTATTCAGATTGCCTGGATTAATTAATGTAGAGCTGAACTCATTGAAAGATAAGGACAGTTTTTCATAGAATGGGATTGCTTCATATAAGGTTTTAAAAAACACTGACTGACTGACTGAGGTCACAGATCATGCTAAACCTTGCTGCGGTCACACAACACATTAAGCCATAAACCATGATTTGAAACCATACATGAAAATCAAGCAAATCATATGATGGATTTCTGTGCTGTGTAAACTCAGCCCTAAACATGAACTTTCCCCTTGGCTAGGCTTAAGTGGCTCAACTAGAGGCTGCATTCAGGATGTGAGCATCTCAGATATGAACAGAATATTATGACTATCTTCTTTCAGAAGCTGTCAGTCTCCCTTGCTACATATGACCAGCAAAAGCATTTTTTCCACACCCTGGAGATACGGGTATCTTAGAATTGCTACTTCCAAGTTACCAAAACATAACAGAGTGCATCCGATTAAGAACAAGAACACATTAACTCATCAAATTTGCAGATGACACTAAGCTGGCAGGAATAGCCAACACCCTAGATGATAGGCTCAAGATCCTGATGGATCTCGACAGACTTGAACAGTGGGCCCTATCTAACAAAATGAAATTCAACGTAGGTCACAGATCATGCTAAACCTTGCTGCGGTCACACAACACATTAAGCCATAAACCATGATTTGAAACCACACATGAAAATCAAGCAAATCATATGATGGATTTCTGTGCTGTGTAAACTCAGCCCTAAACATGAATCAGGAGCCAAACAGGAAGCAGCAGAAAGAAAAGTGGTAGAATGCAATGCACAGGCTGATACTTACATCTCAATTCGTCAAGTTGCAACAATAGGTTTGGAGAGAGATGGCTAGGCAACAGTTTGCCAGAGGCCCAAGAAAGCAACAACAGGGTTCTCCTTCTTTGATAATGTTCCTCTTACCCTACCAAGGACACTGATCAAGAGAATTGGGAGGAAGAGAAATTTACATTTATTCTTACATGTAACAACAACTCAACAAAACACTTTTTTAAAAAGAAAATAGTATGTACTTTCAGTGTAAGAGTCACAAACTATAAGTTGCATGAAAGGGCAAAGAATATCAGAAAAGCAGGCTGGGCAAAAGCTAGATTCCCACCAGATGCTCTACCTGAAACCAAAATAACCAAAGGGAGTTGCTGGGGTCACGCTGTATCTCATTATGCACCCCTATGCATACAAATAAAGTACATTATGGATTTATGGGATTTCCTGGCTCTTCACGCAACATTTTTAGAATAGCAGAGTTGGGAGGGACTTTGGAGGTCTTCTAGTCCAATTCAGCAGCAGTCCCAATTCCAGTTCAGCAGCTGGAACATTGGCAGACATTGTTCCAAAGGGCTGTTCGCCACAGTGGCCATCTGGAAATTTACTGTGAGCTGAGAATCCAAGAATACTATTTACCAACACAACTCCATCTCATCGGCACTGAATTTCAGCTTCTTTCCAGCCCCATTAGCCCCTCAATAACATTCAAAGGTAGCCATAACTTTCCTGGGAATTGGATAGTGAGGAGCAGTCAATCTGGGTAGCATCAGCTCCCTCCACCTCTCTCAATGCTCCCTAGTTGTTCTGTGTTGACATTGAACCCCATCAATGGTATCAGCTCTGTGCCTCAGGAAAGCAGCTTTTGGTGCCATCTCTGGTGCACCAAGGACCTTGCTGAAGCAAAACACAGTTGTTTCCAGGCTCTTAATAATCTGTAAGGAAAATGTATCTTTCCTTCCAATGAAGTTCTGAATTATGATAAGGCAATGGGGACAGGAGTGGTATTTGTCCCTTCATATATAATTCATTCATTAAAAAAAAAATACTGCAGCAGACAAAATAATCATTTGCTGGTTAGGTTTATCCAGGATATAGACAATACAACTTTTTGTGAGATAGAGATAATAGTTTCTGATTTTTTTTGTTTTAACTTGGGGTTTGGCTGAGGGTTGCAAGAAATGGATCATTGATTTTCACTTGGATGTGCCTTTCCCCTTTCCTTTCCTTTCCTTTCCTTTCCTTTCCTTTCCTTTCCTTTCCTTTCCTTTCCTTTCCTTTCCCCTTTCCCCTTTCCCCTTTCCCCTTTCCCCTTTCCCCTTTCCCCTTTCCCCTTTCCCCTTCCATTCCATTGATATATTAACTCTTTCTAAGGCTTAACACATTATTATTTTTTATTTCCTCCCCTCCATCCCAGCACAAAACTCCATTTTCAGGATGCAAAGGTTTACCGTTGATGTTTAGTGGCACAATCTTGGAGAGCTCTGGTGGATGCCAACAGGGTGTTCGGAGCCATGGGCAATCCAGAGGCTCAGGTGAGTTGTCCACTGTGATTTAGGAGCAAGAGAACCAAGGGATAATATCAAAACTTGGGCTTTGGGATGGGAGTACTGTTGTAAGAAAATATGGGCCTCCCCATACTAAATGTTCCTCATAAAAATAATACAGGATGGAGATCTTTGGCAAGTGAGAAAAAAGGAGCAGGTATCAGGAGAGAGTAAACTTTTCCATCACATGCTGACTGTTATTTGCAACTGTTTCCCCAGGTTTTTCTCCCTTCACTAGATTCCAAATGCCAAACATTTGGTGTGAGAATCCACAGGCAAAGGATGGATGATGCACCCTGATCCCTGCTCATTCATTCTCCCCCTAAAAGTGTAAAACTTCTGCTTGGTGTTAGTTTGTTCACTGCCAGTGATTAGCCATTAAGTAATGAGAAATTAGATCAGGGTGAAGTAATCTGAGGTTGTGTACATGCAACCCATCTTAGAGTCCATTGGGGAAAAGTTGTCAAAATTTCTGCAAGGGGAAGTATTGTGAGTGAATGCCGGTGAACAGTATAGAACAGCAAAAGGTCAGCGGTTGTTTGGCTCTGCTCTGAAACAGCAGCCTATCAGCCAAGGTGTAGCTTAAAACTCCTGGCAGATGAGTCTAGTAAATGAAGCCCTGGGAGCTATTACTACTGGACTGAAAAAGAGACAGTCCAGAGCCATCCCAAGTGAGTCAGAGGCATGCACTGGCACAGGGTGAAAGGCAGATAAAAAAAGAATTCAAAAGGCCTCTGAGCATTTGATACACTTCCCAGCACTTCTTGCTGGGAGCCTAGAAGGCACCAAAATGCCAGCTCAACATTATTATTTCTTTTAAGGTACTGTCCTGCATTTTTCAGCTGCTTCTGGAGTTTCCGGCTTATGGAAGGGTGCTACTCTTATTTGTTGACTGAGGGTATCGTTGCCCTTGTTATTACCTGGCCCTTTGCCATTCTGCAAGGCAAAGGGGTCACATGCAATTTGGATCTATGCTTCTTTTATCGAGCATCAATGGTTGACACGTGACCAACCTGTTTCCAAACAGTGTCTTATCAAGGTATAATACACACAGACACATACCAGTTAGCCTATTTCAGCAAGTTCATTGCTTTATGTGTGCCAAATGGCTGCAGTGCACTTGTACTTGTTAGGTGAATATCAAAGGTCAGAAAGGGAAAACAAACCACCGGGGTTTCAGAGTGAGTGAAATCTTCCTGAGGTTTGAAGCGGTATCTGCCCCTATGGATGGACAGTTTATGGCCAGGAATGCTCTTTGGATTGTAGGAATTGTGCTTCAGCAGAGATCCTTCCCCATGCAAGGGGGAGGTGCATCTTTTGCTCTCAACATTTTAAAGTACAAAAAGTAAACAGCCAAAAGAGGAATACATTTGTTTCCTAATCCATGGTTAGCAATCCTCATCAAGATCCCCTTTTCCTGGAAGAGACATGCAAACACCACATTCTTTTCCTTGGATAATCCTTTTTAGTTCTTGATTCTAGACTAATCCTGAAGGGTTTCTTTTTACAAGACTTGGCCTACAGATGAAAGAATAGAGATCCATGCTAAAACTTGGAGATGGGAATGGTTATCCTCTCTTTCCTTTCTACTGGTCCAATGGATTTTCAAAAACTCTTTTTAACCACTGCCATCGTTCCAGCTGATTCCAAATGAGATTAACAATTGGCTCGGTGATGACTATGAACTCTAGGGAGCTATAGTTCCAACACACATAGGAAAGGCTGGTCCAGAGGAACACATTGTAATTTACTAGTGAAGCATTTCAGGCATGGAAAGTGGAGAAAGAACTTTGCATGTTTAGGCACAGTGGAAGCAAAATGTTCATGTGAAAACTCTGTGAAATTGCTTGTTTCTTTTGCAACTCTACAGCTAGGAAGGAAAAGTCCAATATGGTGTCCTCTGGTAAAATCAGGATTCTCATTTGGACCTAGAGCTTGTTATAGGGAACTATGGACAAAAAAACTCTGATGGCTTCAGTGGTTTATTGGATTGACTGTGGCCATCAGGGAGGGCTTATTGCTTTTTATTATTTTTCATATTAGGTTTTTATCTTTGTAAGCTGCCCAGAGTCACTAAGAGTGAGTTGGACGGCCATATAAATTTTCTTAAATAAATAAAGTAAATAAAAACTGGAAGAGGAAGAGAAGGGAAAGCAATGGTGCAACCTTCTACAGAACTTCCAAAGTGCTTTTTATTATTTTTCATATTAGGTTTCTATCTTTGTAAGCTGCCCAGAGTCACTAAGAGTGAGTTGGATGGCCATATAAATTTTCTTAAATAAATAAAGTAAATAAAAACTGGATGAGGAAGAGAAGGGAAAGCAATGGTGCAACCGTCTACAGAACTTCTAAAGTGAACATTAAAATAGCCTTGCTGGATCTGGCCAAAAGATCATCCTGTCCAATATCCTATTTCCAAAAGCAAAACAAAACCATTGGAAGGAATTCTTCCTAATGTTGCTTCCCAGCAATCGGTTTCCAGGCCTCTGAATCTGGAGATTTCCATATTACAATCATAGCTACTAATTACTAATGGGTTTATTTTCCAAGTTGCGTCTAAACAATCCATACTTGAAAACTGAAAGCTGTGGGTAAGGCTGGTATATTATAATTTTAATCGGGCACATCAATAGATTAGGTGCTTCTGGAACTGAGCCAGGATGTTGTTTGACCGAAGTTCATATCCAGGGAAGAACCAGCCTCATTTTGTGGTTTGATTCTCCACTCTTTCTTCAGAGTAACAGCCCTGTTGCAAAGCACTGGACATCTAAAACATCTCTCGTAGGAACAGTTTACATACCTGGTTAACAATGCCTATTTTAATCTAGTTGACAGTTTGATTGTCAGCTACTCTCAAGTAAAAACTGGCAGAATATAAAGGGCACTGCTATAAAAATGGCTTCTGCACATTTTCTTCTTTTAAGCTCAGTGAGGTTGAAAGTATCAGTGCGATTTCTGTTCCTCTCAGCTCCAGCAAACCTCACCAATGAGCTGGGGGTGGGGGGGAGGAGTTTCATCTTCAGTAATTTTTGGAGGTCACAATATACCCATCTCTGCAGAAGGGGCTCAATGCTCACTTTGGGCTCTGCTGCCTAATTCAAGCTCTGATTTCAGGCATAGGTAACCCATATTCTTAGTTAAAAGTCCATTGGACCTCCTCTTTGACAGAGCTATCTGCAAGTGATCACTAGTAGGAATATTCTGTTCCTTTTCTTGACAGCCTGAGGTGGTGGGAGGAGAGAAGGAGATATAGCATCCAAAAAGCAGTAGAATTAGGAACCTTGCTCATCTTTGCGTTTTTAATTAACCCTGTTGACATGCACTTTATCTCTAAGATGGGTCTTGACCAAAAAGGCTTCTAAGGTAAGAGCAATTGGGAGTAGAAGAAAGTAACTTCAAATATATCAAAGCTTCCTCGATTTTGAGGAAAGATCGAGTCTGATGTTTCTACTTTCTGCGCTGGAGCTGACCTAACAAATGTAGTATTAACATAAACTTTCCAGGGAGCAATGCAATTCAAATTACTTAACATAGTTGGTAAGGATTCAAATACGCAGAAGAGGGCTTTCTCCTTTCACGCTAAAAGTCCTCCTCATTCAACTCTTGCTGAGCCAAGAAAACAGTGACGGATGGATGACTTTTAAGCTTGCTCCAGAGCAAACTTTTCCATGCAAGGGACAAAACATCCCAGCATTTTTCCACTGCTATACCTCAAGGCAGAAAAGCTGATTGCATCTTTGTTCTGTTGACTGGCGAATTCTCATCTTGATCAGGTTGCAAGGAATCGCTTGCAGTGTACGCCTCTCTTTCTAACTTTGTCTGACTTGGATTGCAAAAAAAAAAAAGGGGGGGGACTTGTAAATTAAAAAAAAAAAACTTTCAGCAGCGGGTAGATCTATTGTTATAGATTCATGTCTGTGTGAAAACAATTCTACCTGGTTAATTTATTGCAGTGACCTCACTTGATGGGCAATTTGTTTGCAAGCTGCCAAGATTTTCTCCTCCTGCAAAGGAACCCTTGATATGGATCTATCATAGGGAAACAGTTTTGGCTGGTTCGAACTCTACAAGAGAGGAACTGTTCAGTATACAAACCCATTGCAGAATGTGCTTCATGGCAACTGCGCAGCCAACAAGCCAATCCAATTTTTACCTGGAAAAATTCTGACGTTCCTCATTAACATGTCATACTCCCAGAAATCAGCACGAAGATTAACCACTTTGGAAAAGCCCAGCCCGTGTCTGTCTTTAGAAATTGGTCCGTAGAACCTTCTCCTTCCCCATCCCCCACCCCTGGAAAACTGAGAAATATTAAATCCTCATTAATATATGCCCAATGTGTTTCGGGTGTCAAAAATGTATTTCACAAAAGCCAAAAGCTGAATTGCACAAGTTGCCTCATTATCAATAATCTAGCAAGGTCCCTTTTATGTGTCATTTCTTTACACAATATACTATCATTTATGACTTTTAGCAAATACATCATGGCGAAGGATTACTCTCATCAGAGGCAGTCTTTGAAAAGGATATGCTAATTTCTAGAGAGCAGAAAACATCAAAACAGTGCCAGCAAATAGCCAAGGGACTTTCATGTCTTAATATCCCTCAGAAGTGCTTTATCTCCTAGTGCAACGTGTATCATAGTATAAACAGGAAATGAAACAGCCAAAGCATCAAAGAAGCACCAGCGCATGGCTGTAATTTTAGATCAGGTTTAATAAAGGTTATCTATAGTAGGCTAATCAAACAAAAGAGTGCATGTTTTAAAGCGTCATTTGATAATTTCCATTTAAGTGCCCTTCCCCCCTTCTTCGATCAAAGAGATCCTAACAATGTCTTAGTGACTCCAAATAGATCGCTTCTCCTCACTTTTCCAAGTAGCTTGGCTTATTGGTCGTAAAAAATGTTTTGATGTTTTAATGGTGATTGGGAGTTGGGAATGGAAAGGAGCAGGGAATTGCTTGGGCTTAGTCTGTGTCTTAACTGGAAAGGCTCAAAAGGCAATCAGCCCACAGTGGAGCAAGTTCCATTCAATTGCTTGAGCCACTTAGCCAGAGAAGACAAAATGGAGGCTAGTGGTGGTTTCCAAGGATCCCGGCATTAGTTGTCTCCTAAACGTATCCATTACAAGTTTTGGTTTCCTTGTTTTTAGAGATAAGGTAACTAAAGGCTAAGCTACATTCCAATTTTAACAGAAAAACAGAGTTGGAAGCGACATTGGAGGTCTTCTTATCTAATTCGTTGCTCAAGCAAGAGACCCTATACCATTCTGGACAAATGGCTGTACAATTTTTCCTTAAAAACCTCCAGTGATGGAGCACCCACAGCTTCTGAAGGCAACTTCCATTCCACTGATTCATCATTTTCACTGGCAAGAAATTTCTCATGTGGTGGGGAAAGTGGAAAAAGAGAAGGCAAGAATGAACACACAATTGTTCTGACCAATGCCCGATATCAGGAAGGGGGAAAAATTCTGGAGATCAAACTGCATATGCTCATGACTCAAAGAAGCTGGAGACTCCTTCACATCCTCTGAAGCCAATGAAAAAAGTATCCACTGCCTTCAAGGAGACTCTTCTTTAGCCAGTTGAAACTCATGCAGATGAGCGGCAACATACACTGCAATCACTAACACAATGGTGTGGTGTGTTGTAAGGCTGCCATCAAAACCTGAGATTTTCCTTACTGTCTGCCATAGATAGAATTTTAACAAAGAAAATGTTAGCATTCTCCAGATGCCTTCAGACTGCAGCTGGGAGAAATTTCAGCCACTATGGCCACAAACAATACCATCCAGCAATTTTGGAAACTTTAATTCCAACCTGATTCAGATTTGGAATGCCAGATCTGGGCAAACTGGTAAAATATTAATATTTCTTGTCCAAAACTGGAATTAATTCAGTCTATTCCAGGCCGATGCTCTGCAGTCTCCATATGCCTGGAGGGTACTACGCTGAGGAAGGTTAAACTAGATCCCTGAATAAGGAGAAGTGTCCAAATTGCAATGCATCAAACTGGACAGTTTTATGAATTAGATTGGGGCTTCCAACCTTTGATGGCTCGGTGGAAACTATAACAATTCATGGACTATGAGGTAGCGGTTAAGTTCCAAAGCTTTGCCAATGTAGACTATGCCCAACTAGATTGTCCCATAATATTAATATTTGTGCTGTATTGGCAAGCCAAGCAGTATGCTACAAACTATAATGGGCAAGAAAGCAATGTTCGACTATCTCTTGCAACAGCGAAACAACACTTTATAACAACCCTATTCAATGCCAGTAAACAAAGAAAGTACGTCGGAGTAGAAGTTGGATGGCTTGAAGTTGGATGACTTGATGAGTAGAAGTTGGTGCTGACTAAGGTTTCTCAGTGAAATTTATAGGTACACTGCACTCATCAATTCCTTCATTTATTTCTCTGTTATCTATCACAATATCTATAATTATCAGAATAGTAAAATTATAGAATGCGTCGGAAGGAATCTTGTAGGTCATCTAGCCAAACCCCAATGAAGTGAAAAAAACCCATTCAACTGTTCTCACCATGTGGCCATCCAGCCCACATTTGAAAGCCTCCACTAAGTGGGAATCCTTTGTTAATTTAGAAGATTGTATTGCTGCTTCATAGCTTTTGCCATCAGAAAATTCCTCCTAATATACAGCCGGAAATTCCTTTCATTAAATATCAACTCAGTGGTCCTTCCCTCAGTTTCAGAAGAGAGAAAGTCCACCTTTCTTGCACTGAATAGTCTTAGATGTTTGTAAAATGGCAATCTTCTCTCCCCTCAGTCTCCAGTTTTGCAAGCTAAACAGCACCTGCTTCTTTAACTGTTCACAAGCGGCGTTGTTTCCCAGATGCTCATATTGGTAGATCTTCTCAGAATCAGCTTCAGCTTTTCAATGTTTCCTTCAAAATGCTATTCCCAGAACCAGATATACTGCTCCAGTTGGGTCTAACCAGAGCAGAGGATAATGAAACAACTACACCTAGTGTCCCAAATGCAGGGTCTCTATTGATGTCTATGGAGATTCTCAGTCATCCAGGTCATGGTTGTCCCAAAGGTGCTTTTTCAAAAGGCAACTGGACTTTGTTTTTCCTTAAAGATGTTTCGCTTCTCATCCTAAAAACTTCTTCAGTTCTGACTGAATGGTGGAGAATAGAAGGATTTATATTCCATGCAGTCGTGTGGTTGTTAGCACTCTTTCTGAGAGTCGTTGAAGCCACTTGGAGGTTTATCTGTGCCTTCACAGTCACCTGAATAGTGCAAATGGGTGTGGAGCCTTTTTGGAATTGCTGAAAGGACTGTGCTGTAAACAGGAGAGATGTGGTGGCGTATCCCTTCCCCTCTGTTGAGAGAGGGCTGTTCAGTCTTAATGTAGATGGCTTCTATTGATATAACCCAAGGTTGCATTGGCCTTTGCTTGCTGGGGTTCAGCTGATGGACTACTGGAATGCCTAGGTCCTTTCCACATGTACTCTGCCAAGCCAGGTGTCCCTACCATTACCACCACCCAGCACCAACTTTTTTCTGTCCAAATGCAGGACCTTGTACTTCTTGCAATGTTCTGCTAGATTTGATCACTATTCAGGCCTGTCTCTATCCAAAGATGTTTCACAGTTTTAAAACTGAACTATGTTCGTAGGAAGGATATTTTAATTGACAAAAAAAAAAAAGGAAGCCACTTTTGGGCAGGCAAGCTCTTGAATTCCCCAAAACTTTAAAGTTAGATTTTTGTAAAGGAACACTATGGGCTTTGCACTATTCCAAGTCAGATGACTGGCCTGTGTAATTAAGGACTATGCAGTGTAGGGACAGCGAAATGGTGAAGTCCGCCTTTATTTGGCTTTTTTATTTAAGCCTTGCTTCTAATGGTTGGGTACACATTTGTGCAAAAGTATTCTGAAAGAGCCTGGGACCTTACATGACCTTCCTTAACTCCCAGGCAAGTTCCCTTGAGGTCATCTTCCTCTACTCCATTTACTACTCCTAAAATATCAAGAGTCATGTCTGGTTCTTGTTTCTCTGTGTTTTATCTGCATCCAATGACTGCTTGTTAAGAATTTCCAGAAGGCCCGAGCCAAATGGCACCGCGAGGAGTACTTCAAAAGCTATTGACCTTAGCAAATACTTCTTATAATTTCATCTGGTCAACGTTGCTCATGGAGAGTCCCTCACAGCGATCAGCTGCCTCTGCTTCTCAGCCTGTCCCTGAGATCAAGCAGCTCAGCTCAGGGGTCCCTGGGACTCTCGGCCCCAGTGGGAGAGCCAAGCTAATTTTCTAATACCCTGCAGAAAAATCAGAGATAGCTCTCTCCAAATCCACTCTAGGACAGTGCCTCATTTTCTAGGTATTAGCCAACGTAGGTTTTGCCAGTTAAAAAAGGGTTGAAAAAGCCACCTGATCCAAATTTATTTGTTTTTTTTTTTAATGCAGCTGCTTCTCATGTGGGCGTGTATGATTGACTGCTGTACCTGCTACTTTCTTCTCTAATTTTACTTTCTAGAAAACAACTTTTTGAGATCAATGGGGGTGATGACCTAGAGTCACCCAGTAGACTATCATGGCTGGGCACAGACTGAAATCTTGCTCTGCTTAGTTCTAGTTTCACAAAAATTCTAACCATCCCAACACTAAAAGAACAGCCCCAAATATTTGATCTCTTATTGAGGCATCTTTCCTCAATAAAGGCACATTTTTGAGCAGTAAACATGCATACTAGCAGTCATCGTGGTGAATTGTGGTGGGGAGGAGTTAGATTCAAACCTCTAAGGGCTCTGAAGCCTACACACACACCCTCCCCAAACTGATTTTCCTGAAATGTAAAAAGAGATGAAACAGAGGAGGAATCAAGTATTCCCACCTGGCTTCCTTGGGAGAAAGAGTGAAATGTAAGTGAACTAAGTCAAGTAAGCCAAACAGGAGATTTAGAGGGAACATAGTGCACCCTTAGTAACTGGACACAGAAGATTCCCTTGCCAGTTTTCTTTTCTTTTAGGACTGGAGGCTAAACTATATGATGGACAGTTGTAGGAATAATCTAATAGTCTAATCTAATGAAAAGAAGGCTCAGGCTTAGCTGTCTTCCAATATCTCAGGGCCTGCCACAAAGAAGAGGGGGTCAACCTATTCTCCAAAGCACCTGAAGGAAGGACAAGAAACAATGGATGGAAACTAATCAAGGAGAGAAGCAACCTAGAACTAAGGAGAAACCTCCTAACAGTGAAAAAAAAATAACCAGTGGAACCGCTTGCTTTCAGAAATCATGGATGCTCCATCACTGGAGGCTTTTAAAAAGAGATTGGGCAGCCATTTGTCCAGAATGTTATAGGGTCTCCTGCTTGAGCAGGGGTTGGACTAGAAGATCTCCAAGGTCCCTTTCAAGTCTGTTATTCTGTATTCCTTTCCCCTTCTTTTTCTTTCTATCTAAATCAGTAAAAATGAAATCGAAATATTCTCCACATAAAAGCACCATTGTTATTTTGTTCTGCATACAATAGGTTGGCTTTGTTGCTGTTCTTTGGTTACACGATGACACATTAAAAAGGTTTGCTTTGTCCAGGCAAAAACTAAAATATTCATTTATAGTTTTAAACATTGGCCTCTAGAAATGTTTGTTTGTTTGTTTATCCAACACTAGAGAGGGAATACCAGTCACCAAAGCCTTGGAAAACCTGTCTCGATCACCACCACCCCTCGCGAAGCTTCTGAGACTGATTTTTTTCCAATACCAGATTTTCAATTCCCAACAGGGTGAAAGACAGCCCACTGGAGAAAGAGCTGTGAACATGTGTCAGATCAAGAACCTATCTTCCCACAGTCCTCTTTCCACAATCAGCTTCTAATTTATGCCAGCCTTGCAGATGGTTTCACTGAGAGGAAGTTCATTTCAATATATGATAATAAAAAATAAATAACAGCCAAGGGGAGGCAGGATTAATGCAGTTCCCACTCCTCCTTTACTTCCACCCTGCCAGCAGAATCCTAGAGGGATCTGAACATGGTGATGTACTAACTAATAATTTTTTAGCTGGTACTGATTAAAGTTGGCCCAAATCAATTGGACCATATATAAATCTTCCCAGGATGGTAGATAGGACACAAATGTCTCTTTCTCCCTTCATTTGTCAGCCTTTTTATAGTGTAAAATTAGGACAGGGAATATTTTAAATGCATACACACTCACAGAAGTATAAATGGACCAACTTGGATGGCATCAATATGTCCAGAGACAGAGCCTTGAACTCCGTGTGTGTATGTGTGTGTGTGTGTCTGTGTGTGTGTGTGTCAGATGGGGTATTAATGGTGTTCCCTTGCAAGTAAAACATTGAAGACAGTTGAAGATGGCAATGGATTTTAAGAGAAGAAATTAAATGGGAAGCGTGAGCAAGTCTAACTGTATTACTTCCGGCTTGGATTTGTACTACGAAAGAAACTATTGAACTTCTATTGCTGTTTCCAATTTTTTTTTATGACTATAGGTAGTCCTCAACTTACAACAGTTCATTTAGTGACTGCTCAAAATTACAACATTAAAAAAATGTGACTTATAACCGTTTTTCACACGACCATTGCCGCATCCCCATGGTCACGTGATCAAAATTCAGACACTTGGCAACTGACTCAAATTTATGACGGTCGCAGTGTCCCGGGAGCACGGGATCACCTTTTGCAACCTTCTAGCAAGCAAAGTCAAGGAGGAAGCCAGATTCACTTAACAACCTTGTTACTAATTTACTGTAGTGATTCACTTAACAACTGTGGCAAGCAAGGTCAGAAAGTAGGGCAAAATTCATTTAACAACTGTCTCGCTTAGCAACAAAAATATTGGGCTCAACTGTCATCATAAGTTGAGGACTACCTGTACAACTCTTTTGGAAACAGGAACTACAGGAGATCTAATAGAAACCAGTGAAGAACTAAGACTATTAAGCTGTACAATTTGGAATAATGCTTAGGCTGGGTTTAATACACAAGAAGGGGGTGGGAATCAATTAAAAATAACAACAGCTGTCCTATAGAAAAACCCAGCTGAAAGCAATTACTGGCACTCCAACAACTTTTATAAGGGCACTTTTTCCATCAGGCTTCATAAGACTGTTGAGAATTCCTGTCTATTTGCACAATAACTCCCAACAATTCAATTATCCACGCCTGTTCCCTGAGAAGTATCCCATTGCCAATCAGTTTTATAATCAAGTAAACCTGCATGAAAGTCAGTTTTACGATCAGGTAAACCTGCAAATGTCATTGAGACTTACTTCCAAGCAAATCTATGTAAAAATAACCCTATAAGTACAATTAAACTAAGATGTGGCCTGACTTGGGATGAGAGAAACCAACTACGGGGGTTAAACTATTGGCCCAAGCTGCCTTTGAAGACCACCCAGACATTTCAGGCAGTGACCCAAGTGCTCATGGGTCCATTGGCACACATTACAGGTAGTCCTTGACTTATGACCTCAATGGAGCCCAACATTTCCCTTGCTAAGTGAGACAGTTAAGTGAATGTGTGGACCCATTTTTCAATTTTTCCTGCTGCAGTTGTTAAGTGAATCACTGCCATTGTTAAGTTAGTAACATGGTTGTTAAGTGAATCTGGCTTCTCCATTGACCTCCGCTTGTCAGAAGGTCCTAAAAGGGGATTGCATGACACCCCAGGACGCTGCAGCCGTCATAAATATGAGCCAGTTGCCAAGTGTCCAAATTTTGATCACGTGACCGTGGGGAGGCTGCAACAATCGTTAAGTGTGAAAAATGGTTGTAAGTCAGAGCCGTTGTTACTTTGAACAGTCCCTAAATGAATCATCGTAAGTCAAGGACTACCTGTATACCTAGTGAATAGGCTCTGCATTGGCTGACCCAGGAGCTTCTGAGTGCAATTTAGACTGCAAAACCCTTGATGATTTGGTACCTGGTTATCTGCAGGACTGCAGCTCCCCATTAGAATTGGCATGACCATTTGTGATCTTTCCTGGCAAACAGCTGGTTGTCCCTCTTTCTGGGAGACCATGGGGGCCACAGCCTGGGAGCACTATTTGGGGTGATGGGACCAGCCCTCTGGAACGATCTCCAGAGGACACATTAATTTAACTAAATCAAATAGAGGGCTTTAACATTAGGTATTGGGTTGGGTTTTATTGCCTTATTTCTATGGTATTTTGTTTTATTGCCTGCCTTGGCAGCCAGCAAGAGTCTTGTGATTGTGACAGCTTATAAATTTGATTGATAAGTACAAGAAATAAAGAAAACATTCAGTAGGTTCCTGTGGTAGCTACAGAGATCTGAAGGTGCTGCATGCTAATAGGTCCCTGCGCCTGAAAAGCTTTCTCTTTTCTCCACTTTTCTAGCAAAAGGAAAGTTGCTAGGGCTCACTCGTGATCCTCTCAAGAGATCACTTAGACCAAATGATCTAAAAAGGCAATGAAGCCTGAATCTTTTGCTTCTTACTGTAGAAGCAGATTGGTTGGGGTGTCCTTCTCTATCATCGTTTTCCACTAAAAGATCGGAAACTTGCAAGCTTTATGTTGTCATAAAAGTTAACCCAGGCACTACTAACCTTGTGATCCAGGAAGCTGTGGCTTTCTGCCATTTATAAGAATACGAATCAGGGCACAATCTGAACCTAAACAAGTCAAAAGACAAGATAGAGAAGAAGGGGGGTGGGGGGAAAGGCGATAATAACTTCTCAGCAGTCCATGACAGGGGCTTAGAGAAAGATCCCTACATTTTAATTGTGCGTGTGTGTGTGGATGTGGGTGTGGGTGTGGGTGGGTGTTTTAAACAAAATATACTTTTCACCTACCAAAGGTTGGAAATCAATTCCATGCACATGCCAGAATCAAATAGCCCTGCTAAATCCTAAATTATCCAAGGCGGCTTCCATAATCTTTATGAAAGGAAATATTAAGCCTTCAAAGAAAGAAGGAATTTAAACAAACTCTGGTTCAAAGAAAATTGCCACATGCCGACAAACATTAAGAATGATAATATTTTTCTAAAACCCCTTTAAATCTTTATGTGGCTTTGCTGCATTTCCTTTCCCATTGCCTCTCGGAGACATAACCTCCTCCAGTAGACGGAGAGAGGCAGGAAAGAGAAAAGAATCTTGCTTTTTGGCATTTGGCATTCTGCTTGTTGTAGTTTCAACCCCTTTTCTCTGCTTGTTCTTCACTCCCAGTTGCTCAGCCTGACCCCAAAGGAAGGGAAAAAAACTAATCACCTTTCTTGTCCTGAGGCAGGCAGGAGAAGAAGCAGCCCTGGCAGAGATTCCACTCATGTTCTTTATTGTTGTAAGTGAGGTAACAACATCTTGAAAACCTGTTCAGGTTTCTCTCTGGCCCCTCGTATACAAAGCAAAATTAAAGTGGAGTAATTTTGAAAGATTCTTCTTTTCTCCTCACATTTTCCTTTTTCTCAGGACAGAGTAACCTTTCTGAGTCGATCCCACAGGAGGAAATCAGCCCTTGGAAGGGCAGATTACTGAAGCTGAAGCTCAAATACTTCGGCTACCAAATGAGAAGAGAGGACTTATCGGATGATAAGGATGCTGGGAAAGATTGAAGACAAAAGGAGAAGGGGGCGGCAGAGGATGAGATGGTTGGATAGTGTCATTGTCGCAATGAACATTAATTTGGGCAAACTCCAGGAGACAGTGGAGGACAGGAGAGCCTGGCCTGCTATGGTCCATGGGATCACGGTGGGGGTGGGGGTGTTGGACATGACTTAACAACTGAACAACTATTTTTTTGCAGGTTCCCCCTTGGTGGTTTGCTCATTCCTTCCCCCTTCCCAAACTCAGGTCCAGGTTCTTTCAATACTGGCTTCTCCTGCCTCTGTGTTATAGTTTTCTAGGGTGACACAGCTGGTGCTTCAGAAAGAGTTATTTTTGCCACTTTAAGACTTGTCACAGGTATGAGGAGCATCCGTAGACCAAGAGGGAAGCTGGGCCAAGGTCAGGCTTTTCTCCTTCGCCAGTGAGCATTTACTATTATTAACCCAAAAGGCCTGATGTCTATCCAAAATTCTGTACACATCACCTGTCCATTCAGAGAGGTCTACCTTGAGCCTGCATGCCTATACTTTTCACAGGTTATTCCACATCTATGTAAGAACTGCAACAGGAATTTGCTAGCAGATATAATAGTTTTGCTGGTTTTTTAGTCTCCCTGAGTGGGTGTCACTAGAAGATGACTTCCATCTGATCTATTTTCCAAACTCTTTAGTCTTTACCGCCTTATCATTCTTAGCTGAGGGAGCAGGCATGTTAAAAAAATAACAGTTCACCCATTCGCCGGATACAAATTAGCTGAAGATCCTTGGTTAGTCATGTTCCATTATCAAACTCAAAGGTTCTAAGAATCCAAGAAGCATGTTAAATTGGGGCTGCAAATCAAGGATGAAGGGTGAGGTGGTCTCCTCCCTTTCCCATGACCCACATAGACTCACCCACTGCCTGCATCCACATGGTCACTCTCTGCCCTTTATGTTTCAATTCCTCTTCACTTTTCTCATCAGGACTGGCAAGGAGCAGCACCTCCCATTGTTCTGGTGTTCTATCAAAATATTTCAGGTCCCATCAAAGAGTGACACCCCAAGGAACCAGCTCAGAGGTGAGTTTCTGAGAACTTCAAAATGTACCATTTTCAGGTTGCAATGCCCAGTCCAATCAGCATGTCCCTCCATCTCTCCAAGAGATCGGCCTCAGATGACGCCATGAACTGGATACCATGGGGACTGAGAGTTGATGGTTTTCTACTTGCATTATAAGGCAACATACAAAACAATAGTCCAAAACATGATAGGATTGCTCTCCTTCTATAGGCTCTCCCCAAAGGCTAAGAAAAACTATTTCCCTAAAAGTGGGCACAAAATATATGACGTTTCTATCCTATCATCCTTTGAAATGGTTTCTCACTTAACTCATTTGAGGATAACATAGAGGGCAGTGAGAATGCAGCTGGTTTCATGTCTTTGCTTATATTGCTCCACTTTTTCAAATCCACCAGCCCTTCTTTCCCTGTTCGGGATTCAAGAACTACTCAAAGAGAGGCATCCACAACTGGACCATGACCTCCTTTGTCGCTGCAACATTTGCTGTTGTTAAGCTGATTTAACCTTAATCATAATGCTCAAAGAAGTCTTCCTATCTTTTGGAGCAATTCTCTCAGCTGCAGCTGCAGGGATGTTCAAAGGAAACCAGCTTAGTGTTAGTCATCCATCTGTACCCAATTTTGCTGTCCAAAAGGAGGCTCGGCTACCTTAACGAGAGAATATGACATTAAAAGCGATGAAGAACAGAAGTGGTTCAGCGAAGATCAAAAAAGATATGTAGCTCTACCCTGACCCTTTTAAACATGGAGCATATTAAAGTAACCACATCAAAACAATGCACAGATGATTAAGTCCAAGGTTAATGGCAGAACAGTTTTGTTCTGAACTTTGTCCTTGTATTTATTTATTTATTTATTTTTGTTTAGTTAAAGACAACGGTTTGATCTGGAATTTACCAAACCAAAAGGCAAACACCTGTCCTTAATAAACACACACACACAGAAATCCAGCAGTACATATGCCAGCAAAGACCTGATTTCATTCTCCGTTCCAGTTTTGGGCCAATGTCATTTTTGTCTCAAGATAGTATTAATTTGATACTGGGGACAAAAATGACAATGGGAAACATAAGGAGATTATTTCTACAGGGAGACAGACGAGCAGTGAGAATGCTCTCAAGTCTCCTTTGTGCTATATATTGTGGAGGAGGTGAGATTTAACTTAGCACCCATCTTATTTCTATTGCACTGGTTTTTATTATGGGATTAATGGATACTTGTGGCATAGAAAGAAAATTGGTTGATAATCTGTAATGGATTAGAGAACCAAGGCTAATTGTTCTGGTTCTCATTTGTTGTAACATTTGCATTTCAGTGCAATCAAATGCTATTCTCTGTGCTTTGCAACATATTATAATAGAAACATAAAAAAACTGACGGCAGAAAAAGTCCTACTGGTCCATTAAGTCTGCCCTTTGAGTTTTGATTTTTTTTTTTCATTTATTATTTTTCAATTCTTATTTTTATATTTTATTTATTTTTATTTTATTTTTTTAATTTTTGTCGGATGATGGACATGTGTTCATCCCAAGTATTGGGATAGTATTGCCAGCAAGTGGTCAGACATTTGTAAGAATTTTGAATGATATTATATCTTATTAATAACTTCATCAGTGCAATGCCATGCATTTGTTCCCAGAAGAAAGATTCCCAGGTAGAATATGGAATTTCCTTGATCCTCCCCAGCCTGATATCTATCCAATGTGTAGGGTCAATAGTTCTTGGAATTCCCAGGAAATAGACTACCTCACTATTTTCCTAATTCTCTGTTTGTGTTTCTGCCTATCGATCCCAAAGAATTTAAAACTTGAAAGCAGAATGTTTTCTTGAACACTTAGAGCCCCCACTCCATAAGACCAAAACTCTGACAATTTGACCATCAGCAGACACATAGACATAAACAACATCTACATCCCATTCAAAGGAGACGAACAACAAGTGAAAAGGAAACAAAAAGAGCAAAACACTTCCTCATCAATAATCAGTACCCAGATGAGCAGAGGTTAACACTGACTAACAATTAAGAAGTGGACAATGACCCAATCAAGGAACTGTCAAACAAGCTAAGAGCAAAGAAACTCCAAGGCCACTCCTACCAACACTGAGAGGGCAAGCCACTAGAACATAAATTGAGAGCAAACCCCTTACTAGCACTGATGATGTTATCTAGTTTGATAATGAAACGTCTGCAAGAAGACTACTACCAAGCTCGCTTGTTCTGTTCTGTTTGATTTTGTTTTCATGTTTTATTTTTTAAACCTCGTCTATGACTGAAATAAAAGATTAAGTAAATAAAATTTAAATAAAACACTTAAAAGCCCTCACCTTCTTGATTCCAAGAAGGAATTTTTTTATCCTGTTTTTTTTTATATATAAATATTGTTTTGCTTTTTAACAAAAGCTAATGTTTGGGGAAAAAATTAAGCCCCTAACAGATTTAATACACCAACTGTACTCTTGAAAAAAATCCACAATCTCCAAAACAGGCACACATACACACACACAAAAAAAGCCCTCCAACATAGCATAGCATCCTGCCTCCTGCAGCTTTCAGTGATCCAATGAATGAATTCCAAATGAAACTCATGGACGTCCACCTGGAAAGGAAAGTCCTACTGCTCTAAGCCACAGTGATGCATATTGTCAGCTGTCACCTTATACTTGCTGTGCTTTGCTGTTATGCAGTGACAGACTGCCATGAAGTGTGGGGAGAGGGATGAGGAAGGGGATGCTTGGGGAATCGAAAGCAAAGACTACACCTGCTTGAGACCCTGCCCCAAGGTCACCCAGCAGGAAGAAGGAGGCAGCCGCATACCAAGCTGCACTCAGACTGACCGTTATGAAAATACCTTGCATGGACTTGATTGGTTACGGTAGGGTGGACAGCAAGGGACAGTTGGGAGGGGGGAAAGTAGAACTTAGGGATTTTGGCACTCAATTCTCAGTTCTGGCTATGCAATACTGCAATAAACATGATCTCTAATGAAACTATACCTTTTTCAGCAAAGGAGCCAAGGATCATTTCTATTTAGAAGTTTAGGCTGTGGCCAGTCTGACACATACAGCTGGAATGTACCAGAATTGTATTTGAATGTACCTCACTTCAAAGTTCAGTTTTAAATGTAAATTACCATATTTTCCCGTGTATAAGACGCTATTTTTTCCTGCAAACACCCTGTTCAAAAATCAGGTGTGTCGTATACAAGTGCAGCGTCTTATACACGGAAAAATAATGGTAACCTCCGCAGCCCAGGGCATGCCTGTGTGGGTTGCCATGCCGCCTGGTGCAGGTGTCAAGCCCCTGTGGGCTTGCCACTAACGGGAGGGGGGAGGGGGCAAGATCGTCGGCCGGCTGTACTTCCGGATTTGCCGGCTCAGCTGTTCGACGTTCGGTACTAATACTTCACATGATTTTGATTCTATGCCTTTGTTTATACAACCAAGGATTGAATTAGCTTTTTTGGCTGCTGCCACACACTGCTGGATCATATTTAACTGATAATCCACTAGGACTCCAAGGTCCCTCTCACAGTTACTGTTTTTTTAACTGGTTTTGTTTAATCTGTACTTGTACCTTTGGTTTTCCCTGCCCAAGTGTAAAATTCTGCTTTTCTCCACATTAAATTTCATGTTGTTGGATAGGGCCCATCGTTCAAGTCTGCCAAGATCTTTTTGGATCCTGAGCTTGTCTTCTGAGGTGTTGGCTATTCGTGCCAGCTTAGCGTCATCTGCAAATTTGATGAGTTCCCTTTCTGTTTCCTCATCTAAGCCATTTATGAAGATATTGAAGAGTACTGGACATAAGACGGAACCTCGTGGTACCCCACTGCTTACTTTCCTCCAAGTAGATGTAGTACATTAAGGACTATTCATTGAGTATGGTTTGTCAGCCAGTTACAAATCCATCTTGTGATCTGTCTATCCCACATTTTTCTAGCTTACCAAGGGGTAGGTTGTGGTCAAATGCCTTACTGAAATCTAAGTATACTATGTCCACAGCATTAACTAGTCTACTAATTTAGTCACTTAGTCAAAGAATGAAATAAGATTGGTTTGGCATAATCCATTCATCTATCTATCTATCTATCTATCTATCTATCTATCTATCTATCTATCTATCTATCTATCTATCTATCTATCTATCTATCTATCTATCTATCTATCTATCTATCTATCTATCTATCTATCTATCTATTATCCATCCATCCATCTATCCATCCATCTTTGAAATTCTGGTTTCCCCCTGCTATGGTTATATGAGATATTTCCCATAAATCAGTTTTCATTTCAGAGCACATCCAGCTGGCATGATTGGCATGATGATATCTGTCAGTATCCTGGAAACCTCTCAAGTCATCCTGCATCAGATCTAACTGGGACCAGTTTCCAGAGAGGCGAATAGGGACTTGAGCCCAATGTGTATCCAAACTACGTTTGTTTGATTTAAAGAAGTGGAAGGTAATGGGGTTTGGGGTTTGATGGGAATACTATGCTTTTAAACTAGAATCCAAAGATAGATGATGGAATATCTATAGGATGGAAATGATCTGGGATTCTAAGGAATAGGAACAAGATTAATATCCTTTTTTTAAGCAACATCCGAAATAAGACCTTTAAATTTCAGTTTCTTCAGAAATTTCTGCACTGGGAAAAAAGAACAACCACACTATTTCTTAAAGAAAGAGAGAGAGGGAGCATGTACGAACTTACTATAAACAGCCATGAAGATGGCCTTGGGGGAAATATTCAGAAGCCATTATAAAAACAAAAAGCACAGAAGCGTTTGTTGAGCCCTGGGAGAAAAAGGTAGGAAGAAACTCAGTCTATCCCTCCCTGACTCAGTAGGGTATAAGAGGGAAGGAAAGAAAACACAATCAGAGTTCCAGCTTTGGTCAATATAGCCTGTGTAATTACAGCTTAGTTCTAGTCTTCTTGTGGAGTCTGTTTCTTGACTGGCACATATGCATCTCCTTATTATTGCTTTACTGTTGAATAGTTCTACATGCTGAGGGATCTTCCACATGGCTGAAGTGAGGCATTAAGAATTAGTCTTCAAGCTGGCCCAATACTACACAGGCATAACCTTTTCTGCCCCTATTTTCAATCCCTACTTTACTACCAGCACAAATCTGGTAAATGGCAACATCGTCATTTACTATATACAGGCCATATTGTGGTCTGGTGGATTCACACATCCTTGCTTCCTTCCTCTTCCATGTGTTGGCAGAAGTATGTCCAGTAATCATTCTCCTTAATGTAGGATTAAGCTGGGGAAGGTAACTTTTGACAGACAGATGTTTAAACCAATGAAATAAATTTTGCCATCCATCAAAGCTTGCCCTGTTTTTATGGATGTATTTTGTGCAAGTGAATTGAAAGAGATCCTGGCCATTAGGCGAGATTTAGGCTTCATCATGGACATGGATCTAACATTACGGTATTCTAGGAGGCGATTAAATCCATGATCAAATGGAGCCCAGTCAGCAGATGATAGGCATGAGAAAAATTGTATCATTAAAGCAGCGGAGACTGAATCTACTGTATAGCTCCTACCACCACCACCATCACTACTGGTCATTGCAGCAACCTAGCAGATACAGAGGGGAACCTCATTTGGTAAGAATTGGGACTTCAGTTGGTAAGACCCCCAAAGCACAATGGCCCTGAGAGAAAGGATTATATGGGAAAGGCCATGCTGGTACCTGCCATGTTTGCACCAGCCCATAGATGTCAGGTTCATTCCACCCTTGGTGTGGTCAGAGTGCACCCTTGACATAATGGACTATATAGGTAGTCCTCAACTTACAACCGTTTGTTTAGTGACTGTTCGAAGTTACAGCAGCTCTGAAAAAAAGGGACTTTTGCCATTTTTCAGACTTACAACTATTGCAGCATTCCCCCGTGGTCACGTGCTCAAAATTTGGATGCTTGGCAACTGGTTCGTATTGAGGATGGTTGCAGCTTCCTGGGGTCATGTGATCACCTTTTGCGACCTTCTGACCAAGCAAAGCCAACGGGGAAGCCAGATTCGTTTAACAACCGCGTTACTAACTTAACAGCTGCAGTGATTCACTTAACAACTGTGGCAAGAAAGGTCATAAAATGGGGCAAAATGCACTTAACAGATGTCTCACTTTGCAACTGAAATTTGGGCTTAATTGTGGTCGTAAATCGAGGACTGCCATTATGAAGCAGGACACATTGTATTTACAGGGGGGGGGGGAACCCTGTCGAGATGAAAGAGAAGCAGTGATATAACCAAGGTTGATTTGAGGGATTCTTGGTGCTCTCTGAGCTTGACTAGTACTGATGATGTTAGCTAGTTTGGGTAATGAAACGTCTACAAGAAAATCACCAAGCTCAGAGAGCACCAAGGACCCCCACAGTTCAACCCTGAGCTACAAATGTTGGTTAGGTTGATTTAAGAGCATAAGGTAAGATAGATGAGGGCAAAATAATGAGGGAACAGCTGAAAAAAAAAAACATTGTCAAGGCCTATTTGTCCTACATTTACTGTATATACAATCCAGATATATGGTGGGGGTGAGGCATTTTGGAATAGTTCACAGCATTTGAAACCTGCAGGAATGTGTACTGTAGTTAATTGTGGGGTTGAAGTGCAACACTATCATTGAAGTGTAACACTATTCTCCCTGAAAAGAAAATACCTTGTCATTTGGCTCCCCCGTGTTTTTGTGCCAAAGTTAAAGGCATTAAGCTTAATCATCCTATCCCCACCTTGATTTCTGCAGATCCTACATGAAGCTTAAGTCATGCATTAGCATTTAACAACTTCATCTTCTCTGCCCTAAAAGAACACGCCGTGTTCTTTTAGTGTGTTTCAGGCAAGGCGTGTTGTGTGTTTTTCTTTGGTGTTCTTCCTCCTCTCTCTGTATATGTATATATCGTCGAAATAAAAGCAATACACACACACATGTAATTTGTTGGGAGAAAAGCATCTTTCAAAACATAGCCAGGGAAAGGTTAGCTTCTCTACAGACAACAAGCCCATATAAACAGGATGCAATCAGATAAAGAAATTACAGTAAAAATATTGCCTCATCTCCCAAGCTCAGAACTTTTCTTTCCCTTTTGCTCTTTTATTTTTAATTGAGAAAGATAATGAAAGAGGAAGCTCGAAACCACATTTCCATTGATGTTCGAATACACAACTGCAGGATTTAAGAACTGGAGAAGATCAAAGAGAATGGTTTTCATTCTGATAAAATTATAGCAGTTCTAGTAGAGGGTGGGTGCTCATTTATGAACCCTGTGAACAAATAATTGTTAAAGCACCTTTCCTTACCCCCAAGCTCCAACACACACACACACACACACACACACACACACACACACACACAAATACTGAGCCATCATTCTGCATTCGTTGCACTGCAAATTCTCTGGGGCAGAAGAAGATTAAAATAGTTTTGTAATAGGTACATGGCAATGGGATGACACAGTGACACCATCCATCAAAGCCATAATGAAAGAGCCACAGAAAGCCAGGTAATGGGTAGGCCAACCTGAGCCTAAGTATATTTACCCAGAAGTAATTCCCATTGAGTTTGGTGATGCATGGTCCAGGAAAGTAAGCCTAGAATTGCCACCATAGTCATAACTAATTTAAATAAATCAAAAGATGAATGTCACCATAATCGTGATAAAGCTAAGCCCAGCTAGGATTAGTAAATAGGTTTCCAAGTCCCATCCTGGAAAAAAAGATGGATTAGAAATGAAAATTAAGCAGTGGTTTATTCACATCAGAGAAGGGAGGGAGGGAGGGAGAGAGGGAGGGAGGGAGGAAGGAAGGAAGGAAGGAAGGAAGGAAGGAAGGAAGGAAGGAAGGAAGGAAGGAAGGAAGGAAGGAAGGAAGGAAGGAAGGAAGGAAGGAAGGAAGGAAGGAAGGAAGGACTCTGATAGAGAAAGCATTTCATTATTTGGATAGATAATGTCCTCCTTCACACAGATAAGCTATTTTTAAAGTATTTCCAGAGGAACAAGTGAGAGATGTGCAAAGATTCATACAGACAAATCAAAAACTAGGCCTGCATGAATGTGTCCTGATGAATCCATTGACCTAAAGATCTCAAATGAACCCTAGATATCATCAAAAGAACACATCACAGAATGACTGACTTTGAAAGGGAGAAAAAAGGAGAATGTTATTGAATGGAGTAACTGGAACCATGAAAAATAATACTGTATACTGAAAAAAAATTTTTTTTTTACATGTCCTCATATTTTTATAGGAATAAAAAATTATAGTAATAAAAATATAGAGCAATTTTTTTAAGGATGACTTTAAGAGAAAACCTTTTTCCCCCAAAACAGCTAAACATGATCACTCAGCAAGAAATGTGCACAATCTTTCTTTCTTTCTTTCTTTCTTTCTTTCTTTCTTTCTTTCTTTCTTTCTTTCTTTCTTTCTTTCTTTCTTTCTTTCTCTCCCTCTTTCTGTCCCTCCCTCCCTCCCTCCCCCCCCCTCTCTCTGTTTATGGATGGATGGATGGATGAAGATATTAAAGCAGAAGAAATGATATGCATATGCAACTGTAGTGGAGACAACCAGGCAAAATATCCTGGAAGTGACTATCCCGATCAACTGCAGACTTGCTTCCTCAGCATCCAATTGAGAAAGTCCATGTCATGCTTTAAATATCGCAGCAAGCACCACACTCATAATCATATAATAATATACATGGAGCAGTTTAACTTTCTAATTGGAAAGTGGGGTTATTATTACATATCGAAAAACCACTAAATTCAACTTGAAAAGGCTATTTATTGATGACTTCTCCAAATAAGTCAGGCGTAAAGATGGATGAAATAGACATTTTATAAAAGCAGTACATTCTTAATAATAATCTGTTGCGTTTAACCATCAGCAGGGGGTCAGCAATTATTTTTCATTCCTTTAAACATCAAACCAGCAAAAACAAGAATCTAGTAACTCAAACAGACACGTTTCTTTGGCACTAAATCCTACTAAATCTAAGAAGATTTATTCTCAAAACACAGGACAATCTGAAGTGAAATCGGGGAGTGCGGAGATAATTAAATTATAGATCCATGGACATTTCCAGCATCCTGTGAGCAATCCTAGCTGAATAGGCCATGACTACAGTTTATTGCCATCAGTGCTCATTTAAATAAAGTACTTTCCTACTGATTCCTAGAGAGCTTTAAATGGAATACTTGGAATGGAATACTGGAATACTTCATTTATTAATTCTTGGAATATTCATTTTCTGTTGGTATATATGGGAATTATGTTCTGATGATGATAGCTAAAAAGATTAGACTTACTCCAATCCTTCCAATGACTCAATTATTGAGCTGGGACTTGAACTATGTATCCCATGCAATCCAGTTTTCCAATCTGGTTCAACCCTGCTCGCTGTGGAGGGCTTGACCAAAGACTCTGACTGCAGAAAGTCTGAGAACAATCCATGGCACCTCAAGAGATTCCTATCCTTTGCCACTGAACAAACCAAGTTTTTAAAACTAACAAATAATCCTTCCTCCTAAGGGTGCTAAACTCGCTGGAGTGTATGACATTATTTCTGAAAACTAAATCTTGTCTGGAATGCTAGCTTTGTTGAGATGGTACAGTGAATCATCAAAAGCAGGCAATATTTTGGCATACTTAGGGCATATGGTCATTAAAACTATGCACAATCAAAAAGAAACATAAGGAGGTTGACCTAATCCTGCTGTTACTCAGGAGCATTTCTTTCACATTAATGTGACATGAGTTTGCAAACAGATGGCCAAGGACATTCAGTAGTTAGGATGTATGCCAGAATGAAATAAACTGATCATGCATTTCCTAAAATCTGTTCCAAACTGGTATGCAATTCCTGGTTTACAAGCACAAAATGATGATGAAGAAGAATTATCTCTATTTTCCTCTACTACACCAAATACGAAAAAGCAACGGTTAACACAGCTCTTGGCTATTACAGTACAGAGGAATGAAAATTTCCAAAGCAATTTCCAAAGCTCCAAACAATGACTTGTTTCAGAAGGAATAGCCATAGTTTTAGTTGCTAATTTCTCCTTATTAATCATTTCCCCAAAATTGAAATATATAAATACTTTCAAAACTAAATTGCAGGTCATTCTTGGAGGAGGCTAGAAAAAAATAAGCTATCCTTGAACTGACACTAACCAATAGGAAATATTTCATCAAGGAAGATGTAGGAGATGATCAGGCTGAGCCTGAGGGAGGGGTCAAATGCGTCATCAGTCATGAATCCCTGTGCTCACACAAGGGATCTAAGTCCATCCCACCTTGAATTCCTTTCTCTTCTTGACTCCCACTTATTTCCCTTCACCACTAGTTGATCAGATTCTTGTAGAAAATTTAAGCTTGCAATAAATCTTTACACTCATTTGAATCTCCTTATTCAGCAGAAGTAGAAGTAAAAAGAACACTGAGGGACAGCAATATTAGGCTGGAATTCTTGATTATAGGGAAAATACAAACAGCATCAGTCTAGTTGGTCACTATTCTCCAAGAATAGCTTTAGCTCCTTAACTAACTTCTACAAAGTTGCTAGGGAGTGGTCTAGCTTCCAAGGAAAAGCTGTTCTACAAAACTAGGTAGCATCTCCTGGTCTCAGCCACTACCCTCGTTTCTTCTCAGACCACCAACAGTTTTCCTAAGACTATTATATCATGTATGTTATGATTAAAAAGGCTGTCCCGCAAACAGCCAGATGCCAAACCCTGTATAGCTGTAACCTACAACTCTGCCCCTTATAGGATAAAACTAGCATTTTGAATTGCATCTGGAAACCTATTGTAACAAATGCAGAACCCACAACACATATATGACATGTTCATGGTGATAAGTGAGTGCATTTTGTATAAGTGCATTTTTCAAGTGGTCTTTAAAGGTGTCCTCTTAAGAGAGCATTGCAGTAGTCCAGACAAGTAGCAATAAAGGCATGATATATCAGTGCAAGAATAAAAAAATCAGCATTAATTTGCCAAGGACAAGTCTTGCCAAACTAACCCAGCCTTCCTTATTTGATACAATGATTTCCTTAGTTGTCAGTGGGAATATTGTAGATGTAATATTGCTTGGTTGCATCAAAGCATCTCACAGAATATGATGAGCAAACTAGTTAGATGTGAGTGGCATAACAATTGACGAGATCCATTGAGGGGCGACACAACTGGCTCAAAAAGTGTATTTTTCACAACACCTTCCTCTTACTTCTGCGGAACCTTCTATCTCCAACATCAACCTGTCAGACTGAGGAAGGGGAAAAGATCAAGAGCACAGCATGGTGAATCAGGGAGGTGTCACACATGTAGAAAGTTTCCATAATGTGGGACAAAATATAGACGTGCCTTTAAAACTGAACTAAGTTAACTTTCTCTATTTCTTGCAATGGAAGGGTTAAATCCCAGAGGTGAGAAAAATGCAAACATTTTTCATCCTGGCATATGGTTTATTGTCTCTGATGTCAGAATGGCCCATCCGAGCAGATCGAATTGCCCTGCTCAAAAATTTTTATTAAAATATTGCATATCATCCGAGTGAAAGAATTTTATAGGTGGAGAAAGCCAATAGACAGCCCATCACCTGCATTTGGATTATTAGACCATTTTCTCCAGTATCTAGAGGCCATATGATAATTTAACTGTGATGCATTTAAATAAATTGCCCACAGTTTTAGTTGTGAGAAAAATGGCTTCAAAACATTAGTGGCAAAGACAGATGTGTAACACCAATGAGAGGGGTTTTTTTTTTGGTGGAGAATGGGATTAATGGCGATGAATGAGAAAGAGGGGGAAGACAATTTATATCAGAATCATAACAGGGGAAGAAAGGCTCAACTTCTCCTTCCCCCACTTATTATTAAGCAAAAATATATTTTTTGTTAGTATCCCATTTAGCCAGACCCTGACAAACTGAACACCACAAGAGATTGTGAAGATATGTCCTTCACTGCAGATATGTGATAGTCATTTAATTTTATCAGCACAGAAGAGTTTTTGAAAATAATTAAATTTGAGGGGAGGAAGAAAATAACATTTAAAAAAAGGTCCAATACTGAGCCTAAATCCAGTTTAGGTGCCAATACTGTGCCTGAATTCTGCAGAGGGCCAAACTCTTCAGTGCCTTTTAAGGACCAGGAGTATGTCCCATTGATTACAGAGATGAGGAGAGGATAAATAGACACTCTTGAGACAGATGTTTGTTGGAAATCATACTGCTGATACTTGAATCGGGGAATTCAAGTCCACAGCACATATATTTCTCTGCTGGTTTTCTGAAAACAGCATTTAGCTGAAATCATGGAGAGGAGAAGTTGATTTCCTCAATTGAAGCAGCAGAGGAAATCAGTAGCTGAAGCAATTGCCTTATTGTTTGGCTAAAGCCTACTAACATTCAGTTACATACTGTACTTCTAATCCTCACCACTCAGCTCTGTGGCTGGGTGAAGCAAAAGACTGATAACACTAGGATCATTCTGAGAGTTTTCTAGATTAGAGATTACCCAAATTTCAGTAGCAGTGGGGGCTGAAGGAGATACCCGTGGCACCAAAATTACAGAGCCTCCGTTGTTTCGCTCAGTCTCCCTGCCCCCGCTTGACTTTAAAACAATTTAAAGAACTCTATTATGCCATAAAGCAAACTACCAACCTCTAACATGGTCTTGATTTCCAAGAATGTGTGTGGGCTCTCTATGTGCCATTGATATGGTTAGAAAATAAAATTGAGGAGTAGCTGCAGCTTTGTGCTTTAATCAGAAATTCACTATGGACTTTTCCTCATCCCAGAGGTGACAGAAACTGCCTGGAGAACTAGGAACAGCAGTTAATAGTTTCCCCTTGAAACTGACTTTTAGTGAATAGGTATTTCAGGACAAGTCATATTCACCTTGATTGTCATTTTATGTGCCCATTAAAAGCCTTCCAGATTCCAGATATACCCACCAGCTCCAAAACATTGGAGACTGATTTAGGAATCAAGATTTCTGTTTTGGATCTGGCTCAGAACTTACCACAAGATTTGGAAGGATCTAAGTTCAGATTTTTGTGTCACCTGTCTTGGCTGAATTTCTGCATAAAGGAACTGCTCTTAGCTTTGCTGTCCTTGAGAAAGACAGTTGAAGCAACACAGGTTCAGTGGGCCCTATAACATCTAGGGAAATATATGTATCAGAGAAGTCTCTCTTTCTGCCCCAGCTAATTGACTTTTAGACAGGATACAGCTCAAACCTGTGTAGACTTCAACAAGTACTGATGACATGTTCTACATCCACTAGGCTGGCACCCAATTTGGAATAAATTAAAACATTGAATTTCCATGTGTTTGGTGGATGCTTAAATATCATTCTTGTATTATTAAATATTGGTATCATAGTAATATTATGATTCCCCTAAACTTTGGAAGCCACAGGATGGAAAAATCTACCCATAGTTAAAGTCTGTTTAAAAAGAAAAGCTTGCTTTCCTCTGTTCAGGTTGCTTATTTTGATCCAGGGTAATTAAATTCTGGGTAATTCCTTTGACTCAGATCTCTAATCCATCACCTCAAAGATCTATTAAGGGGTGACAAAAGAGAAAAAAAGAGGAATGCTTAAGTCAACCATTAAAAAATACCATTTGCTGTTGTAAAGTTCCATGCCATTTGCTCCTAAAAGAGAGGGGGAGAGAGAGAGAGACAGAAAGAGAGAGAGAGAGAGACATGTTGATGGAAAAAAGGAAAAGGAATCTGGGATGAGAGACCAAAGCAAGGGAAGCCTCAGAAATGAAAAAGAGGTAATAAAGTTTTAGAAAGCTACACATTGAATCAATTTTGAGAAAGACATTTAAAAGCTTAAAATTAAAATCTGATGCTATGTGTGTCGGGGGAGGGAAGTGTTTCAGCTTCAAACACTAGAGTTTCAAATGAGGGTCAGCAGTCAACTTAAGGAGGACCAGAAAGCAGACCACAAAGGAGCAAATGGCAAGGATTAGGAGTAGAGTAGAGAGTAGAGTAGAGTAAAGTAGAGTAGAATAGAATAGAATAGAGTAGAGTAGAGTAGAGTAGAGTAGAGTAGAGTAGAGTAGGGTAAGGTAGGGTAGGGTAGGGTAGGGTAGAGTAGAGTAGAGTAGAGTAGAGGACAACAGCTAAGGTAGAGTACTAGGAGTAGAGCAGTAGGCAACAAAGAGAAATTGTGTCATGAGCAAGTCAGCTGAAACCAAATTCACGTTGCAGAGATCCAAATAGCTTCTGAGAATACGGTGGCCTGAAAAAGCATCCTTGTTTCTCTAAAATCCCAAATTGCTGTCTAAAATTAAGGCTGAGAAGTCTACCAAAGTAGCACCAAGTCCTAAGCAAGTTGCTACCTTGCATGCCCAAAGCTCTTGCTTTCATCCTGAAAAGGAGAAGAGCAATGCTGACCCTTTCCCTGAGAACATCAGACAGCATTAAGTGGCTCAAGAGCTGCCAAAGTAAATATGCCGATATTTATCCATTGACAAACACAATAGACAATTGTCCCCTTCTCTGGGCTCCAGAAGACAGAAAATTGGTTGTTTGTCTTTCTCGCTGCTCTTCCCCCTGCTGCTCTTCTCAGTCTCATCAAAGATTGCCAGAAGCAGAAATGTCATCTGGCTCAGAGGCCCAAATAGCCGGTCATTGAAATGGTAGTTCTGGAGCAGGACGGGGGTGGGTGGGTGGACAGGGGAAGGAGCTGATTTCTCAAAATGCCCAAACAAGCTGGCTTTGTTCAAATGTAATAGGATTTCAGGATAAATAAACTAAATGAGCAGGATGCTCAACATGAGCTTTGAATCGCTACTCAGAACACAAAATAATTTCATGGCAGAAATGATGTCCTTGGGGGGGTTTATCTGGGCTTTGAGGAACAAGGACTTCACATTGAGCCTATAAAATTCACATTGAGCCTATTCAAATTTCTGAAATTAACCTATCTGAACACAAAGTTGGCTGAAGTATGACAAATTTATGGTGTCTACTAGTGCGCGAGGGGAGGTAGTATGTCATCCAGCCATCTGGGACAATAATGGTAACAACAGCAGTGATGGATTTCTGCAGCACAGGGTTTTATAGGATAAAGCCATATAAATCAATCAGCAACTCATCAAAACTAATAGGCAAGAGCTACCATTGTCGAAATGAAAAGTGCCAATCAAGATCTTAAAGAGGAGCCAGACTTTCTGAAATGGTCTTCTTTTTCTCAGTGTTCAGCTTGGTCCTTGGTCATAATAAGCTACATTTTTTTTTGCACTTGAGCACTTCAATGTGGATTCTACATAGCCTTAACATTGCATGCCACCAAAACTGTGTTGCAGCCTGAAGGTTCCAATTAAGCTCATAACGTTCTCATCGTTCTATGATGGTCAAACATAACTTGTACTGGGCTGTAAGGCCGAGTAACATAACTTGAAACAGTCAAACTTTCTTTTAGAAAAAAAAATATGTTAATACAAGTCTGCCAGGTATAGAGACATTATAGCAGGTTTTGGTCACAGGCACCTGCCATTGAGAATATTCTTCTCCCTTCTGAAGTATGCTAGGGCTACAAGTAGCCCTCACTCGACAACCATTCCAAGTTACAATGGACTAAAAAAAAATTACTTACCCCCCATTCTCAAAGTTATGACTGCAGCACACTTACCTCCATGGCACCTTACTGGTGTTTTGGGCACTTGACAATCAGCTTGCATATACGACCAGTTGTGACATCCTGCAGTCACGTAACCGTGATTTGTGACATTATTTGCTGTTTTTTGCCCATTCGGGGGAATGGATTTGCTTAACAACCACATGGTTCACTTAAGAAGCATGGGACCACTGTGAGTCGCTTTACAACTTTAGTAAAAAGAGTTGTAACATCAAGTCAGGACTCAACAAGCACAACAACTTACGACCAAAATTCCACACCTAACAGTGGTAGTTAAGGGAAGACTCCCTGTATCTATCTATCTATCTATCTATCTATCTATCTATCTATCTATCTATCTATCTATCTATCTATCTATCTATCTATCTATCTATCTATCTATCTATCTATCTATCTATCTATCTATCTATCTATCATCTATCTATCTATCTATTTATCTATCTATCTATCTATCTATCTATTATTTATTTATTTATCAATCACATTTGTGAACCATCCATCTTCCTTAAAGAGGTGCTTTGTACCTGATTAAAAAAAATCTCTACCTGCATCAGATGCTTGGCTAATAACATGCTATTATGCCAACTTGTATAAATTAGAAGACACTGAGAGAAAGATAGTTTCCTAACGTTTTTATGAAACTTAATCGGACTGTTGCAGATTCAATCAATCAATCAATTTGGATGGTGAAGTTTCAGAACTGGAGAACAGAAGCAAGTTGACAGAAGATAAACTACATGTCCTATGGGAGGATCTGCATTCCATATATCTATTAGTATGGTGCCTGCATTGCATTTGAGGATGTTCTTGGTGTTTGAACTTCCCCATCGACTTCTGAACCTGGAATGGAAAAGCACCTCTTCTTCATTACCCACAGAGTTTGCACCCCATCCTCAAACATTGTGGTGGCCTAGTGGTGAAGATGCTTGCCTCTCACTCAGAAGGTTGCGAGATCAACCCTAGGTAGCAGCAGATGTTTCTCTCCTAGGGTGCAAAGAAAAAATATCTGCTGAGAACTCCTTGTGGTGTCAGGAAGGGCATCCAACCAGTAAATGCTCAGCTCCACACCCCGACTCTACCCTGAATTAAGGGATTACAGGGTCATAAAAGGGAGTTTATTCAAGATTATATCCATTATTTCCTCCTCCAAATTTTTTAACTGAAATTATGTTGGAAGATACACTAGATACACAGAAAGAGCTAGAGACAATTTGCTGTCCCTAGCTATCCCAGATTCTGATTCCAAATAGAATGTTCACACTGGTAAAACCATTGCCATGTTTTCTCCTTCAGGCATGTTCACGTCTCAGTGGGCAAACTAATCTAGCCCCCGTGAGTCATTCTATTTAGTTCTGTGGGCATCATCTTAGCAGTTCTACCAAACAGTTGTAAATCCTACCGGTCAGTTTGCCACCACAGTGTCTTTTTGTTGGTGAATCTGTCGCATTTGGCTTCTTCTTCCTTATGGTTTGCACACTGAAGCTAAAAGGGCATGGAGAACAACAATATAGTCAATAAGAAACAGGACATACAACAGGTTGAAATGGGATAATAAGACCTGAAGAACGAATCAATTAATGCTAAGAAAAATATGAATGTTCTTCCTCATGGACCATCCACCAATCTCAATTTTATTATCAGTTCCTTCCATGAATTTACATCTGCAACAACCATGACTTTGAATAACAAGGAATGTTCTTTCAGTTGAAAACAATGGAGAAACCAAAGCTGCTCCTCAGGCTTTGCCACAGATTATCTCAAGAGACATATTGTTCTGAAATACTACAGTTCCCTAGAGAGGAGGGGGTTACGTTCATTTTTTTTTAAAGAGTAGATGTCAATAATTGAAAGTTGTGCTGATTTTATACACTTTATAGACAAGAGTGGAAGAACTAACATATTTTTTTCTCTCCTGTTACAGAAATCATTTGGCCATGAACCATAAAAACCTTGCCAGTGGTTCTGCAACTGAAAAGCTTCTTTTGTACGTACTTTTTTTACATAATTACAATAAAGTACTCAGCATTCTGATGATTGTCTATTCCTTATGTGATGCTTTATTTTGTTTTCATCTGAGGCTGAAGGCTTTATGAAACGTCTGTTTTAGAATACATCCTCCTGAATCTTATTATTTGCCGAAAGGAGGAAAATTCGTTGTGGGCAAAATTCTTTATGCTTCCCCATTAGGCCAACTAAATTCAATAGTGTAATAGAGCTATTCGTGAAAAACTATTGTCAATTTTCTATTGCTAAGCCCGTCAATAGACTGAATTTCAATGATCTGATGTTCAGCTAAGAATGTTTGAAATATAAAAATTAAGAAAAAACAAACCCTAAATGCTCTGGTAGCAAAATGTTTATTTCTGTGTGCTTGATATGTCCATAACGTGTTTTTTTTCCCTTCCACTCAATCAAGTCCAGTTCTCAAAGACTGCCTCCACAAGTCCCTGCAGTTTGTTTGGCAAGACAAACCGTTTCAGAAGTGGTTTTTCCTTTGCTTCCTCCTAAGGCTGAGAGAAAGTGACTAGCACAAAGACATGCAGCTGGCTTTGTGCCCAAGTCAGGACTAGAACTCACAGTCTCCTGGTTTCTAGCCTGATACCTTAACCACTACACCAAACTGACTCTCATTCATACAATACAAAATTTATTCTATTAACTTCAATGGTGCTGAAAGAATGGAAGCCTATATACAGTATATATATATATATATCAGCATATTCATACAAACCATCATAATTGGAAAAATTCGCTTCACTTGAATTCCAGAACAGAACAGAACAGAACAGAACAGAATAGAATAGAATAGAATAGAATAGAATAGAATAGAATAGAATAGAATAGAATAGAATAGGAGCTGGAAGGGACCTTGGAGGTCTTCTAGCCCAGCCCCCTGCTCAAGCAGGAGAGCCTATACCACGGGTCGGCAACCCGCGGCTCCGGAGCCGCATGCGGCTCTTTGAGCCATCACCTGCGGCTCCGGAGCCTCCTCCGCCATTTGGGGGAGCGCACGCGCGCATGCGCGGGTGGGCGCGCGGGGCGGGTGCGCGTGCGCGGACGGGTGCGCGTGCGCATGCACGGATGGGTGCGCGTGCGCATGCGCGGACGGGTGCGCATGCGCATGCACGGACGGGTGCGCATGCGCATGCACGGACGGGTGCGCATGCGCGGACGGGTGCGGCTCCCAGGGTTTTTTTTTTTTAGGGAAACGGGTCCATGCGGCTCGTTCAATGTTTCAGGTGGCCGACCCCTGGCCTATACCATTTCAGACAAGTGACTGTCTAGTCTCTTCTTAAAAATCTCCAGTGATGGAGCGCCCATGATTTTTAAAGGCAAACTGTTCCACTGGTTAATTGTCCTCACTGTTAGGAAGTTTCTCCTTAATTCCAGGTTGCTTCTCTCTTTGGTCAGTTTCCAACCATTGTTTCTTGTCCTTCCCTCTGGTGCTTTGGTAAATAATGTGACCCCCTCTTCTTTGTGGCAGCCCCTCAAATACTGGCATACTGCTTTCATGCCACCCCTATTTCTTCTTTTCTTTAGACTAGCCAAACCCAATTTTCTTTTATCCTGTTTCAAACCTCTGAAATATTGGCCACTGAAACCAAATATTGTGTTTCAACCACTTAGTTGTTTCTAACTCTTCATGACCCAATAAATGTCATCTTGCCCTGACTGTTGGTCAGAAAACACTTTTTTACTGTACTTATATCAGTGAGAGTCTCATCACCCTGCATGTTAATAGTTTGTCTGGATCTCTGCTAGACTTGTCCTCATGTAGCAGACATGCTTTATGCCATGGCTCCAATCCCCATCTCTGAATGTTTAGCTTTGATTTTGTTATTATTTAAAATTCTTCTCTATTTGCATTGGATTTGCATGGTCTGTCATTTAACAATTACGTTCTTTAAAAGAATCAAACATTCCTGTGAACTTCCTCCCTATAAAAATGCAGGATAAATTAAGGGCTGTTAGACATTTGACTAATTTGATCTTATACATGGCTGAATAACAAGATTCATGATGGGAATATTAGAAAAACGGGTCACACCCTTTTTCAAAGGGAAAAGAACTAAAAACATTCTTGCATTTCAGCAGAGAAGACTAAAGGTTAACACAGTTTCTGCTCCAGATATTCTGATACTTGAACTAGGAACCCAAAAATCTCTTGACTATGGAACTCAGAATCCATTAGAAGGAGTGCAAGCTGCACATGGAACTAACATGTTTGCAATTTGTGTCTATATCTTAGTCTTTCCAAGGTTGGAAATTTTCAACAATGCCAAGCTTAATTCCCCACCAAAATCACCATCAGTGGGCAACCTATTTCACTTGGCTTTGGCAAGATAGAGCTAGTTTTAGCTAAGAAGGAGGTGCCTGCTCTATGCTAGAGAACAATTGGACATAACATTATCACATACATGAAATATTTCTTTCAAGCAAATTGTTCAGATCTATACGGAAAGAAGGAAATATACACTTATGGAATTCCCCGAGATCATTCTGAAACCTATTTGATAACCCCGAGATATTTCTTATTATTGACTAGTGATTAAGGACTTGTGGTGTGGTGTCCTTATTGAAAGTCAGCCTGATTAGAGGAAGCAAAACTTATAAAAAAAACATGGTTATTATTTTACAAATAACTCAAGGCAGCGAACATATCCAACATCCCTTCCACCTCTTATTTTCCCCACAACAACAACCCTGTGAGTGAACTGAGAGAGAATTACTGGCCCAAGGTTACCCAGCTGGCTTTCATGGCTAAGGCGGGACTTGAACTGATGGTCTCCCGTTTTCTACCCTGGTGCCTTAACCACTAGACCAAACTGGCTTTTAAACGCAGTACATGTTTCTCCCAAACATCTTTGTACATCCTTTCTTACCTTTCCACTGAGCCCGGTAGTTTAGGCTAGATTTGGTCCAATTGCAGCATGCCACCCAGGTCTTTATTTGAAAGGTAAAGGCTCTCTTGAGGAGGTGTGTCTCCTGGGGGTTACATGTCCATGTTGTTTTTTGAGTAGCAATACAAAATGATTTGCCATTGTCTTCTTTCTGGATGGTTTTCTGACTTCCCAGTTTTCTTGGTGGTTTCTCATCCAGCTATTAACAAAGTAGTTTTTCTTGATATAAGTCAAAGTTGCTAGGTGTTGCTTCTACTAGCTTTGTGTTCCCTAGGTATGCTATCTCAATCTTTAGATAATCAGAAAAATGACATCTATATAAACTCTGAAATCTGTAACATTCAAGCAGGATTGTCCTTAGATATTAATTATCAGGCCCACTAGGTAGACCAGGCCAGGCCAAACCAGATCATCAACTCCCTGGGAAGATTAGAACTACTTTTATTCAGAGTGGCTAAAATAACCGGTTCTTTCCAGTGTGATTGTGTTAAATTTTCACATTCTTATACTCCAGTAAATCAGGGATGTATCTGCCTGAACCACTTCTGAATATTATCTCCTTTCTCAGGACTTAAAAAATGTTTCAGCCTCCTTTGCGTAGGTAATGGTTCTTACATATTTCCAGCAAAGTCATCATCTTCCCTATTCTCTACATTTGCCAACCATTTTCACCTATTGTTACTGATGTATTAATAGACACAAAATGCAAATATTTAGGAAGTATTTACTCCTCCCAACTCTGCACATAATAGCATCAAATCTAACAGCTCTGCACATAATAGCATCAAAACATAAATTTTAAGCCAACTCAAAGAAAATATATTTCAATTGATCCAATTCTTCAGTTTTGATTAAAAGTGATACAATTGTCAAAGAAACACAAGAGGAGATGGATATAAAATGAAATGGAAATGAAAGAAGTCACTGGAGCTGTTGGGATGAGTTTCATATTTTGATGTGTATTGAGGTAGTAGGCATACTTCATTAAAAATGTTGTGGCAATTTTTTATATTTAGCTAATAATCTAATTATAGGGGCTTTAGCTTTAGCCTAAAAGTTGTGCTTTTCAGGTGTTGGTTTCATGTTCATATTTGACTATATTTTCTTTTTTTGTAAAGTAACAATTTACACAAGCACATCACTACTCAAATGGACAGTATTAGTGGGTCACAAATAATCATAAGTATTGAAGTGTCTCATTATCAATTGTTTCAAGATTTAGTTTTTCTGTACTTTGAATTTTGTACATGTGTTTTATTGAACTGTTAAATGATATGAATTTGAGTGGGTGAGTCATCATTTATTTCGAAAAGGAAGCTGGTGAATATTGCTAAATTATTACATCTTCTTGGAGAGAGAAAGGAGAAAATAAATATGGAGAAAGCTGGAGACTATAACAAGAAATTTATCCTTCATTTGCATTCTACTTCATGCATGATCAACTGTTATTTTTTAAGCACTATAGAAACATCTAAATGTATGTGTTTATCTTATCTAACATCTATCTACCCACCTATCTACCCATCTACCCATCTATCTATCTATCTATCTATCTATCTATCTATCTATCTATCTATCTATCTATCTATCTATCTATCTATCTATCTATCTATCTCTATCTATCTATCTATCTATCTATCCATCCATCCATCCATCCATCCATCCATCCATCCGTCCGTCCATCCGTCCATCCGTCTATCCGTCTATCTATCTATCTATCTATCTATCTATCTATCTATCTATCTATCTATCTATCTATCTATCTATCTATCTATCTATCTATCTATCTATCTATCTATCTATCATCATCATCATCATCTATCACACCCTAATACTATATAGTATACAATATACCCCAATTATTATTTACAAAAAATCCTCAAAGAATCACCCATGTGTCAATTTTATTCTTCTTATGCACCCTAGTGATGATATCACAGTAAATTAAATCACACTTTCCAGTTATATTTGAACTACTTTAGGTTCTCTATTTTGTTATTATGCAGGAAATAAATAATAGTTTCCTGGTTTGGGTTTGATTTTAGGCCAACCCGTCACTAAGGAGGCTTAGGGAAGACAGGAGCATGTGAGTAAACAACTCATTCTTATGCTGATAAAACCAGGGATGATTAGCTCAAGATCATTATACCTGAACTAAGCTTAAATATTCTGCAGTGTATTAAATTCTGCCAAATCTTGGAAATAAATGCTTACATCCTTTCATCCCCAAATGACTAAAAAGCATCAGGATGTATTTAATTGTGTTTGTGCCAGTAAAAAAAATAGATAATATTGGAACATTTCATGTTCAACACAATAATGCAGTATATTCTGTCACTTCGACTCATTGAGCTTTTAAATTGGATTTTTCCTTCCAATACTGCTTCACAATCTTATAATTAAAAAAAAACACCTGCACAGGGCTCAATTGCACAGTTTATGCTCCCTGCTTTCCCTTGCTGACTTTTACACGAATACTGCTTACTGTCAGTTGCTTTAAAGAAATTGTGATACATAAACCAATTGCAGGCAGGCGCTTGCCAACTGTGTAGCCATTTCCTTGCTTGTAGTTTTTCAGCAACAAAAGGAAAATGGACAACAAAATACCACAATTATTCTAAAGTAGGTCCTTTGGGCATGTATGCACACATCTGAGATTGGATCACAGTGAAATCCATATTTAAGTGCCATTTACCACGGGAAATACTTTCCTTTTGAAAATACCACTCCTGAGACCAGATGCTCCAGATACTTGGAAATTGGAGAGCACCTGGCAATCCCTCTAACAGAAGGATTTCTCTAGTTATTTGACTTCCCAGAATGGGGATAATTGAATAGAACAAGAGTGAACTCAAATACTTTGGAAAAGTTGGAATTTCTGCCCAGGGAAGGCTGAAAGGAAGCATGGAGTCTTTTTCATGAACTAGAAAAGGAAGTCAGGACCAGTTCTCAAGTCTCTTCTGTGTCTGATGCATGCAAACCTGCAACCCAGAATGAATAAGGGCTGTTCAAAGCAGCTTTTAATTGAAGCTGATCCGGGAATCCCTTACTCACTCATTAGAACAAGTGCAATTAATGGCCCAGCTAGCATGAGTAAGTCTTACTCGTCTTCGCCAAGAGCTGTGAGATCAAGTCTCCAGGCTGTGAAACAACTGGGGTGAATCAAAGCAAGAAGGTGGTTTTAATTAAGTTTTGCACTGATCCTGTCCTTTTGGCAAACTTACCTGGAATAGCCATTCTCTGGCTACCAAAATAGCAAAACAATGTCAACCCATTGGCCAGGAGTCAGAGAAGAGAAACAGAAACGATGAAAGGTTTGTGCTGATTTATGAGGAAACATGAAAAGAGCGACTGGGTGTTTAGCTTGGCTGAAGGATTGCCGAGGGTGGATATGATAACTGTCTGCTGAATCCAAGAGGGTGTAAATCGCGAAAGAGCAGAGGAATTATTCACCACAGTTCAAAGAGAAGGGGAGAAATGGGACCACAACAAAATGACAAAGGTCCTTTGTGACTACATAAGCAGGAAAAAATGTCTGGATGCTTATTTCCATCTGTCTGTGGAAACACATGTCTTCAAGTGTCTGGAAGCAGGGGTGTCCAACCTTGGCAACTTTAAGACTTGTGGACTTCAACTCCCAGAATTCCCCAGCCAGTCATGGGAAATTCTGTGAGTTGAAGCCCACTGTCTGAGGAATTCTGGGAGTTGAAGTCCACTGGCTGGGGAAATCTGGGAGTTGAAGTCCACCAGTCTTCAAGTTGCTAAGGTTGGATATCCCTAGTCTAAAGCATTATAAGAAAGGCAGAGAAGGCAAGCGTCTGGGCCTGCAAGGAAGGAACAGATACCACAATATCTGGTTCCTGTTTCCTACACTTCCAGCCTGCCCTAAAAGGTAATCTGCAATGTGTGCAGGAAATAATTAAATAGGATGCAGAAAATGAAAAGGCATAGAGCAGGAAGGAAGAGCCATAATCCCATTAAAATGATCTATATGCAAAACTGGCTCCGCGAACAAAAAAATATTAAAATTAATGAACATTTTTAAATAGGTCTGCTGCAAAATTCCTGCTAGGTTTCCCCTCCCCCCATCTTTTTTTTGTGCCTATGCTAAGACTGGTGGGGGGGGGAGAGGAGAACTTTATCTGTTTTCAGGGTTGACAGCAAACCAGCTTGGAGCAAGAATCAAAATACCCATCATTAGCAGAGTTGTTGCCTCTCTTACTTGAAGAACCACGAACAAACAAGGCTCCCATCGCCATCTTCCCTGAAAGAAAGCAATTATTAATAAGGGGATGATATTGTCATATGAAGTACTCCATTCTCTCAAAACAAGAACCATATGTTGATTTATCATGAAAAGTATGTAAATACAAGCTTGGGCTGATAGAGAGCACATGTTGCCAGTCATGAAGCAACCATTTAAAATTCCGCTGTGAGATTAGAAATTTCACAGAAGGCTTTAGAGAAGACGACAGCGAGAGAATGGCAAGGATAGTATTGGAAAGTGGGGGGGGGGAGATAATTTTATTGTGATTTTTGTAGGGAAGGGGTTTTTTTTGGCAACAGTTTTATTTATTGCAAATTATATATTATAATTATTTATGTATTCCATCCTTTTTGGCAGTCAGGTGTGTTGGGACTACAACACCCAGAATGTGCAGGCAATGAATGATTCCAATAGGAGAGAGTATTTGTAGCTCAGGGTTGAGCAGTACTCTCCGAGCTTGGTGATTTATTTGCAGACATTTAATTACCCAACTAGGTAACATAATCAGTGCCCTGATAAGTGTTCCTTCAACTTCACTATTGCTAACTTTCAGGTGTGGAAATGAAGATGTGTTAGATTGAATGATTCTGAGAGGGATCTAATGTTGCTCTTTAAAATAAATGTATTAATATATAATCAGCAATGGCCAGCAGCTAAGAAGTCCTTGGAGAAACAAGGAGCGCTTTTTTTTTTTAAGAGGAAACCATATTTGCCATTACAAATGCTTTCCCAATGGGGAATCAGAGTTTTCCGACCCTGATGAATTATGGGCAGTTTGACCTCATTTACTCTTCTTCCCTTCAACACACCAATTTCAATTTTAACTATAACTCCCCATGATTTCCCAATTTCTCACATTGTGGTTTGATTAACTTACCAAGAACAGGATTTATTAATTAACAAGTGTGTGTCCAGAGCAGGAGGGAGCAAGGGGCAACAAACCTGGGTTCTTGTTACATCAGATCTGTGCCTTTTCTTTGTAACATAAGATCATAAGCCAAGTCTTAACATCTCAGTCAGTTGTTTGGTCCCACCTGCTGCATATTTACTCAGCCACAAACACTAACTGTTTATTGGTATTTTCACCCAGGAAGATGCACTTAACTAACATTTCAAATGCCATGCTAGTGATAAACCAATAAAGCCACTAAATCTTAGGCATGAAGCCATCTTCCACTGAAAGCCATGGGAAGGAATTGATGTCTGGAAGAGCAAAATTTATATTTCCTTTCACGTGGCTTTCCCTGCCACACTTCTTTCTGGGAATCTTCCAAGATTGGAGTTTCCTGGCCTTGAAAGAGTTAGTAAGTGGTAGAAAGAGGGATCTGGGGTCAGATTGTCTTGCAAAAGCTGGAACCTGCCTCTGATTCAGAGGCAGGATTCGGATCATTGTCATCTTAATCATCTTTACAAATAGCTCCCATGCAGCCTTACTGAATATATTTCCAAGGAGAAATGCATAGGTGTATAATTAATTAGATTAGGATGAGTAGGTCTTAAAGCAGTCCCAAGATGCACCTGGGAAGGACTGTTGGACCAATAACCCAAACAGATATGCAGTGGTTGAGGCCCACTGTGGAATGCAGGGAAAGCCAGATGTTCCCCAGATGCCTTCTCATGGAACGACACGGTCTTTGCTTTTTGTTAAATATAAGCACTTCCAGTTAAGCCACATCCGTGCTCATATGAAAGACTAATGTTTTCTAATTTACTCATACATTTCATTTCTAATGAAATTTCCTTTCCTTTGAGTTGCAGATCCTTTCCTAGACTCAGGAGTTAAATATAGGATGGGTAATTGAATGTATGATGTCTGTCATATTTTTCTTTAAAAAAAAAAAACCAAACCCAGAAGATTAAACTGATTTACATGTGCACTTTTAACACTTGGCTCCTGCCACAAACTGCATAACTTGTTTTGTTTTTACATTCAAGAATTGTTTGTGTGAGAAAGAATTGGAAGAGAAGAAGACTCAGAATTGTTGCTAAAATACAGTCAAAACTGCAGAGGATGATGGTCAAAGTTCGTGACACAATATCTAAAACCATCTGCTGACTTCATTAAGGCAAACAGCTTAATGAATTTATGCAGGCAGGATATTTCACCACCACAAAAAAAGGAGCCCTCTTTTCATGTCTGTCTGCAACTTAGGACAGCAAGCTTGGTCTAGTCTAGTGGTTAAGACACCCAGACTAGAAAGCTAGACGACGTGAGTTCTAGTCCCAGCCATGAAACCCAGCTGGGTGATATTGCAACCCAACTCACCTTCCAGGAATGTTGTGGGGAAAATAGGAGGAAAAATACTAGATATGTTCACCAATCTGGTGGGATAAATAAAATAAAATAAAATAAAATAAAATAAAATAAAATAAAATAAAATAAAATAAAATAAAATAAAATAAAATAAAATAAAATAAAATAAAATAAAATAAAATAAAATAAAATAAAATAAAATAAATAGATGGCTAGAGACACAGAGCAGCTCTCAGTGGAAGATTGCATGGGGTTTGAGGAAGGACAGATAATAACTGCTTTTTCAGGAAGACTGATCTCTTGTTCTGCAGAGAGAGGCCTCTGAGAGCTGCTGGAGCTTGGCAATGACGGAAGGGGGCAAGGAAGTTCTCAAGATTAGGCTTTTAGAAGAAAATGGGGAAGGTAGATGTACTTAACCTCTGTTTTTAAAAATGGGCAAAAATAATCATGTCTTCAACAAATGGTGATTTGCTACCGAATATTGATGGTCCCAAAGGTGCTTTTTCCAAAAGGCAACTGGACTTTTTTGGTTTTTTCCTTTGAAAATGTTTCGCTTCTCATCCAGTTCAGAACTGAAGAAGCTTCTTGGATTAGAAGTGAAATGTTTTCACAGAAAAAAAATCCAAAAAAAACTCCCATTTCCTTTTGGAAAAAGCACCTCTGGGACAACCATGACCTTGATGATTGAGAATCTCCATAGACTTGAATTTTGATAGCACAATGTTGAAAGCTTCTCCTCTCAATATTATGCTATCAAAATTCAAGTCTAAGGAGATGCAGACGTTTCTCTCCTAGGGCTCAAAGAAAAAAAATATCTGCTGCGAACTCCGGGAAGGGCATTCGAACAGTAAATGCTCAGCTCCATCCAGTTCCCCAACTCTACCCCAAGTTAAGGGATTATAGGGTCGTAAAAAGGGGAGTTTTAATGTTGAGAGGTTCTGGGAATCTTAGATTGCCCACACAAGGGTTAGGCGCAGTCATAGGAGGTCCTTAGTCTTGGGCCATTTGGGAGAGACTGCCCATTAAAAATACTATGCTTGAAGTGGCCATCGACACAGAGCTTTGTAATGATTGTTTTGTATGTAAAACCCATAATTTGATATTGCAACCTTTGAGTGATTCACCATGCATCAGTAAACCCCACTCCGACTCACTAACATGAGTTTCTCTGCTCCTAGCCAGCCCTGTGGTCTCTGTCTTATTTCTACAGACCTTCAAAACACACCCATCAGTCTATTTACAAAAATGGCTTGCAAATAAATTTAACAGTATTGCAGTTCTCAGCATGAATTGTTCTGGCCTTCTGGTATCTTTTTTGCATTGCATGGTTGCTGCTTTTTAAGAACCTTCTGCTTTGAAGAACATAAGAAATAGCCATGGGAAGAGAATTATAGGTTTGTGTTTTCAAATTAGAACAGAGATTAATGACAACACTCTTTTAATTTCAGCAAGCACAGCAGTGTGACTAAAATATGGTTCCATATGGCCTACAGCAGCAGCACCTCAGACGGTGCCTTCAGATCTTATTAGGGAGATTAAATCAAGTCTATTGGCCCCTCTTGAAAGAGAGACTTTCAGAGGACTCTGTTTTTGAAAGGACTTTTTATTTTACATTGTGGACTCCATATTCCATCTTAGATTCATGATCTGGTCTTTGATTAAGCAATACAATTCAGATCCATCAAGGGGACGATTCAAAGAATCAATATCAAACTGTATAACTGCCTTTCCATTGTTTGGGCAAGAAAACATTGATCCATAATCTGAGTTTTACGGCATTGAGAATTATTATCATTTGAATAAAATATTAAATTTAGTGATGGTAGCAGCTCAAAACAAAGGAAGGAGATGGTACTTTCTGAAGATACAAGGAACTTACTAAGAGGGGCTCCAAAGTTAGTTCCCCCCAAATGATACCCTCCAAATGTTTTAGATTTTATGTCCTCAAAGTGGGGAAGCTGTAGTCTGCTGTATCTGGAGGTTATTACCATTAGGAAAATTGTGCAATGGAATTAAGAGTAGAGATTGACATCTGGTTAAAATGGAAACAACTTAAACTGCAAATCTCACTCTCTTTAGCTTTAGAGAATACCTCTTAGGTTGGACTGCTTGCTTATTAGATTGATAAGCAAAATTATCTATTTTCTTTTTAATTACATTTTGGATACTAGTGGAGGAATAATGATTTCAGATAACAAGAACTATTTTTATCCCATTCCACAGCTCATATATTGAGAGAAAATGTCACCGACAGGCAAATTTCTAAGCAAAAGCTATAAAGAAAGTTGATAGAGTTTACGCTTCTGATATCTACAGCAGTGATATAGCTTCTGACCAAGAGAAAAAAATTATTCCAACTCAAGATTCTATCCTGAGACTTTTTTTTTTTTAATGTAACTTGTGATGTCTTGAAATCTCTTACTTGGGCCAACGTGCAGAAGATGGACTTGGTGATCAGATTTATGAGATGGAGACTAATCAATTAAAAAACATAGATTTAAAATTCACTAAAAAAAATATCTATGGAGATTCTCAGTCATCCAGGTTATGGTTCTCCCAAAGGTATTTTTTTTTTTCAAAAGGCAAATGGACTTTGTTTTTCCTTGAAGACATTTTATTTTTCATCCAATAAGATTCTTCAGTTCAGAACTGTCTGCAAGGAGTATAAATCCTTCCATTCCCCACCATCCAGTCAGAGCTGAAGAAGCTTCTTGGATGAGAAGCGAAACGTCTTCAAAGAAAAACAAGAAAACCCAGTTGCCTCCTGAAAAAGCACCTTTGGGACAACCATGACCTGGATGACTGAGAATCTCCATAGATTTAGCTTTAGATGAAAAAGTGTAACAATTTTTGTAAATAAATCAAATGCTTGATTTGACTGCACTATATTAAATGCACTATTATTGGAACTACAGGCAATCCTTGACTTAAGCAGTTGACAGTTGAGCCCAAAATTTCCACTGCTAAGCAAGGCGGTAGTTAAGTCTGTTTTGCCTTATTTTATGACCTTTTTTGCCATAGTTGTTAAGCAAATCATTGTAGCTGTTAAGTGGATCATGTGGGCGCTAAGTGAATCTGGATTCCCCCATTGACTTTGTTTGTCAGAAGCCAGCTGGGATGGTTACAAATGGTGATCACATGACTCTGGGACACTGCAACCGTCATAAATACATGCCTGTTGTAAATGTGAAAACCAGTCATAAATCAGTGCTTTTTCAGTGCTGTTGTAACTTCAAAAGGTTACTAAACATATTTTACCTTTATAAAAACAGAAGGTTGCTAGTTCATATGGTTTTCCTCTAGACTGTAATAAGATAACTAATAGATATTTTTGCTCCTATGTTTTGGAGCTGTCTAATGCTATTTTTATAAATAGATTTTTTTCCCTTTTCATTTTGTGAAATTAGCATATCAGTAAAATTGAACGCAAGTAAAGATTGGGCAGTTCCCGTCTGCTTTCTTTGCTAAATAGGGATGCTAAGTAACACTTGAAAGCAATTGTGGAAAACAATAATACTCTTGATAATTCATTTCTAAAAGGCTGACAGACTTTAGATAATATGAGATTGTTCACTGATGTTATAGAGATACAGTCAGAGAAATTTGAATTGGCACTGGTGATTTCATGGGATGTAGAAAAAGTCTTTGACATGGTGCAGGTTAAATTTTTGGAAAATCTTGTGTTGAAAAATAAAGGATTCTCTGGATGCTTATGAAGGGTTGTGCATTGATATTTTTAGTGCTGGAAATATAATATATAATGAGGTAACTTTTATCCATACAATTTGAGTTGTTTTGTTTTGGTTTACTATTCATATTATTGTAAATAAGATTTAGGAAGAAAAATCAAGTTCAACATTGTTAATATTAAATTATACAATGGAAACCTAAAATGTGTGGATTTGTAAAGAATTTTAGATTTCACGAGGTTGGGGTTTAGCTAAAGGGATAATTTACATTGTTGGAAAAAAGTATTACCCAGACTAAAATTATGGATTGAGTATGTTCACTGTCAGCTTTAGTGACAGCTTTAGTGACCCTGTAGTGATATTTTGGAAAAAGTGGTGAATGTAATTCTTTGTGGGCAATATTCAATCCTTTGTTTAAAATCTGAGTCAGTTGTATATATCTCTGTCTCTGTCTTAATCTCTATCTCTATCAATTCTATCTCTGTCTCTATCATCTCTATATCATCTCCATCTCTATCTATAATCTCTATCTCTAATCCATCTCTATCTCTATCATCTCCATTCTATCAACTATATCTGTCTATCAACTGTATCTCTATCATCTCCATCTCCATCTCTATCTCTATCATTTCTATCATCTCTATATCCTCCATCTCACTCTTTATCTCTATCTCTGTCAACTCTATATCTCTATCATCTCTACCTCTATCATCTCTCTCTATCTCTAACTCTATCTTTATCTCTATCATCTCTATCTCGATCGATCGATCGATTGATCTAGCTATTCATCTATCATCATTTTCCTTTATTTTAGTTTGGGTTTGAAAAATCTATATTATTCTTGTACTTTGTTATAGATATTTTTCCATTTTGAAAGGAAGGAAGGAAGGAAGGAAGGAAGGAAGGAAGGAAGGAAGGAAGGAAGGAAGGAAGGAAGGAAGGAAGGAAGGAAGGACTAGATTCCATGACCAACTTAGCTAGAGTTGAAATAAATTATTAGAGCAAATCTCAGTTTGGAACCCTATAAAAAATGGCAGGAATGGAACTTTGATTTAAACAACAGCCAATCCCTCGGGAATAGGTCAATTGTAACAAAATATGAATTCTTAACTAGTTATACCAAGGATCCAAGAAAACTTTTTTGTGGCAGCTTTTTAAAGTCAAGTATTCTGTAATTGCTCTACTGGATCTTTCAACTTTCTATTTTAGAAATAGTTTTCTAAATATTTTTCTCAGCTCTCAAACCACAATGTTTTGACTCTGGAGATGATAGTAAAGTCTTTTTTCCCCACAGTCCAGCATTTTGATAAGAGACTTTGAAAAGCTTGACGATGCTCCATAGCTATATATTTGGGCCCAAACATGGTTATTGCTTTGGAGACCACAACGGCAAGAGCCATCACATTCCTATTGCTGCCTGTACCACACAATTCTTTCCCAAATACTGATAGTTTTTTCATTGTTTATGGGTCTTTCACAAAATAAGTGTTTTCCTCAATATGATTGCTCCCCATTCAGCACAAAAATATTATCAAAGTCAACCATCTCAAATCCCCTGCAGATATGCTGGCATTTCAGCTTCCAGAACGGACAGCGAGAATTCTGGAATTTCAAGTCCCAACTTCAAGGCTAAACTCGGGAAAAATGAGCCTAGCCCTTTCCAAACCTTCAAACACAATAGTAAAGTATATGCTTTGTCTTCATAAAAAGCATCTGCACTATATGCCTACTAGCTAAAGATTCTTTCACAGCCCTTCTTCTCCACTTTCCCCCTTGAAGGCATTTTTATTAAAATGCAGGAACTGTCTGTTTCTACAACATAGAACTTTTGCCTGTGCTAGAGAAAGGAAGATGTGTGGAGGTTGGATGACGAGCAGAATGGCTGCCATGGAAATGATTGTGTGCCCTTGTTCATCAGCCTTCTTAGCCCTTGCCCAGAATATTTTCCTTCCAAGGCTATTTGAAGCCTGGAATGCTGTAATATCAAATGAACTACAACTTTAACATGAGAAAGAGTCTCAGTTTCTTTCTTCCCTAGTCCTGTTGCTCAAAGGATGGCCTCACTTTGCTGTTTTTCAGTCTAACACTTTGCAACCTCATGGACCACAGCATGCCAGGCTTCCCTGTCTTCCAGTGTCTCCTGGAGTTCATCAAATTCAAGTTCATTGCATCAGTTGCTATCTAACCATCTAATCCTCTGCCATCCCGTTCTCCATCTTCCCCAATACCAGAGTCTTTTCCAACAGGTCCCCTCTTCTCATTAGATGGCCAAAGTATTTGAGCTTCAAGTTCAGTATCTGTCCTTCCAAGAGGCAGTCAAGGTTGATTTCCTTTAGGATTGACTGGTTGGATCTCCTTGCAGTGCAACGGACTCTCAAGAGTCTTCTCCAACACCACAATTCAAAAGCATCAATTCTTTGGTGTTCAGCCTTCCTTATGATCCAACTCTCACAGCTACAGTGTATATATCACTACTGGAAAAACCATAGTTTTGTCAGCATTAGGGCTGCAGAAGTGGCTACAGGAAGGGGAGAGGAGGAGTGGTAGCAAGGGATGACCACTGGGTAGAGGTCTTCAATTTCCCAAACCAGTGACTCTCCACTGGTGTCCATATCTTGTCCTGGCTTTAAGGCAGGAATGCTATTGTTGAATTTTGAAAACCTGAAACTGTTTCTCTCGCTTCTGTCTTATATAAATAGAATCAAGATTCTCACCATTTTCTCACTTTCAGGGCTAAATGCCAGGGCTATTCTGGCATTCTGTTTTCAAGGTTACCCCCATGTTTTTCTACACCATAGATATACACTTCCCTGCTTTCTCTCCCTCCCCTAACCCCCATTTTTAAAGCACCCACCAAAGGTGGTGAGAGCAGCATCTTTCTAGCTTTATTGTCAAAGTTAGAGAAGAATCTTTAGAAGGATACTGTGGTTGTACCTGGAGTCTTGTTTTCCCAGAATGCTCTGTACATCAGGTAAGGGGAGTAGGAACAGCTGAGATGGGATGTAGCTTTGTGTACTTCCACCTGCCTGAAGCCTGTTAAGTAAAAAAAAATGAGATTATTACACACTTCAGCATAAATATTGCGTTTCCTCACATGCAGATCATTTGGAAAGACTCTTCCTGATGGAGGGTCTGGAGCAACATTTCGGCACTCAATTCATGCTTCTGTCTAGATATTTAATTCTGCATCATTTCTTAGCTCTTTTACTATCAGCCTTTCCGAAAAGATCTCGCTTTGAGGATCCGACTTGTTTTTTGCTTGCTTGTTTGTTCAAAAATCTAAAAAAAAGAAAAAGCCATTTGACATATCCCAATCCTTTCTCAATTTGCAAAATGCAGATGGATACATCCATAGAGCATAAATGCACAGTTGTGCAAGGCAGAGGGGCAGTCAAAGAGATCCAGAGCAAGCTTGTTGTATCTCCTTGCCCCATCAAGTATTTTATAATGGTGTTAGAATGTTGAAAAATCATATCCAGAAACTGGGGGAGGTTAAGATGACCTATGAGTCTATTAAAACATCATTTTTCTCTTCGTGCTTGGTATTTTAAGAGGATCAGAAGGGAGAATTCAGAGAGAATTAGCTAGGCTGCTAGCTTAACCTGTGTTTCTTATCAAATGTGCTACCTAAAAGAATTGGTTAGAGGCTTTGATCTGACTTTAAATACCCCCAACATCAGTAGCTGGAGGCATTTTAATCTGATTTTACTGCGGCTGATGGGATGGGTTTAAGAGAAACAGAATCTAAAATGAACTTCCCATTTTCCCATCAATCCTTGAGGTTTTTTTGATGCACCCCTGATCTTTAAAGTTGAGAGTGGGACAGAGGAATGGTCACAGGTGGTTCACATCTGGATGACAGAGAGACTACAACATCTTGGAAGCATGCAGTAACCAAGCTTGTTATTGGATGCAGAAGAGCTTTTGAAAGTTCAGACACATCTGCTTGTCTTTTATGTTGGTGGCTATGCCCTTGTGCTTAATTGTTTTATAAAGCAATTACCCAGAAAATTAACCTTTCACATATATCCTGGCAGTTCTTTCAGTCACTGAAATGAGAAAATATGAAAGCGCCCTGTACAATGTTGGGCATATATGTTCATGTATGCTAGGTTTTAATAGTTAGGTCGGTGGAAACGACGAGCATTAGAAAAGCAGCCGTATGTTTAATTATTTTGAAAAAAGGAAGCCAATTGCAGCAAAGGAAGCAGGAGACCCCGTAGAGGTTAACAGCCATGCTGGCATCAACATTCAGCATCCTCACAAAGGATACTGCTAATGCTGGTCAGTCCCTTACTTTCCTTGCTAGGCAACAAAAACAGAAGGCTCTCACCATTGTAATTCTTCACAATGTCCCCAGTGTAGTGTTATGTCAAGGCTTCCTGGGCAGTTGATAGCAAATAGCCTCCAATGCTTACTCTCATCATCCAAAATAAAACTGATGCTGGGGAGGGGGAGGGGAGTGATAATACAGAAGTGAACCCATTAGACCCGGAGGGAGCTTTGCTTAACTCTATTTCAAGGGATGCTGTTTTTCATCTGTATGAACCAGATCGGGACTGCAAAAATGCAGAGCACCACTAAGCGGTACTAAGGAGATACAGAAAAGTCGGGTCTTTGTTACTGGCCTCTAGTGATCAATCACATTTCTGCAGCCCAGGTATGGTCACCCACATAGATACTGTAGGGCTAGATCAGTGACTGAAGCAAACTGGAAATTTGTTAAAACTATGTTAATTCCATTTTTAAAAAAGAAAGTCAGTTCTTTACATACCGTTCCATACAGCCAGATGTTGATGAGCCTTCCTCAATCTGAATCCATCCAGATGTGTTGGAAATACAACTTCCAAGATTCCCAAAAGTCCTGCCGGTGACTGGGAATGTAGGGAATTGCAGTTCCAACATTTCTGGATGGACCATGCTGAGAAGGTTGCAGTGGAGCTGGTAATACACATATACAGACAGAGAGACAGAGCAACAGAGAGGCAGAGAGACAGAGAGATAAGAGAGATATAAAAATAATATACATTGTATGTATACATGTATTTGCATACATAATATATAAATATATGCGTTCTATGACAAAAAAAGCCCTGTGTGTGTGTGTGTGTGTGTGTGTGTGTGTGTGTGTGCATATATTCACATTCACCTAAAGGTAAACTGAGAATCAAAGTTTTCCTAAGAGGAAATAAGGGTAACCAAAAATTCAAGGAGCAATTGTGTTCCTTCATCCTTTTTTGATCTGAATTCAAGAGTGATTAGGACTGAGGATCTTTTAACTCTATAGATTTGATTTTTTTCATCATTAGCCTTTTCTGATGCCTTTGGGGAAAACAAGTTGGATATAAATTATTAAAATAAAGAAGTAAATATAATAGATTATTCTTTTATTTGCTGTCATATTTTGTCCAATATAACCTAGGTTATTACAAATAAGGCATTTCTTTAATTAAGAACACTTTCTATGCCCTGACTCAGCTGCCTTGTGGTTTTAAAGGAAGAGATAATGAGACTGTTATTGGCTTGCAAACGTTGCATTTCTCCAGGTAGTTCAACTCTTCTACCTAAGGGCCATGTCTAATTATTCCTTGCAGATATTTCAGAATGCTCACCTGTAACTGTTGCACCTTGGGCATTTCACCCCAAACAAACAAATGTAAGCATATTTAAAGATCCAGTCATTCACCTGGTGCCAAGAGCTCCTTTAGAAACAAGATTACATGGGGTATTTTTCAATTTGTAATTTCCAAATTCTTCTATTAATATGTTTCAATGACTGAGGTGGGTTTGAGTCTTCTTTCTAAGATAATCATATTAAAATATGGACATTGCAGGTTTTTAACTTAACCTGTTTTCTGTTTAAAAAATGGTTGCACCATGGCCTGCGTCACTGTAAGCGCAACTAGCTTTAAATAGTTAAATAGTTGAGTGCACTGAGGTAACCGTATTGGTGAGAAACAGATCATGGTTAACTGAGATGCATTTATGGGGCCTGCTCTCGAAAGGAATTCCACAATCAGGAATCCCTTTAGGCCAGGGGTGGGCAACTTTGGCCCCTTCATTACCTGTGGACTTCAACTCCCAGAATTCCTAAACAAGCCATTCCTCTCAGCCACAACTCTGTCTTATCTATCTATCTATCTATCTATCTATCTATCTATCTATCTATCTATCTATCTATCTATCTATCTATCTATCTATCTATCTATCTATCTATCTATCTATCTATCTATCTATCTATCTATCCTATCTATCTATCTATCTATCTATCTATCTATCTATCTATCTATCTATCTATCTATCTATCTATCTATCTATCTATCTATCTTATCTATTTATCTATCTATCTATCTATCTATCTATCTATCTATCTATCTATCTATCTATCTATCTATCTATCTATCTATCTATCTATCTATCTATCTATCTATCTATCTATCTATCTATCTATCTATCTATCTATCATTTATTTATTAGATTTTTATCCTGCCTTTATTTTGATGAATAACTCAAGGTGGTGAATATACATTTTTCCGCCTCCTATTTTCTCCACAACAACCCTGTGAAGTGGGTTGGGCTGAGAGCGAGTGACTGGCCTGAGTCATTCCTGACTTCCCTGAGACTGCAGTTCACACATTTTTCTCCTTCTTCTCTTCTCCTTCTCCTTTTCCTCCCTCCCTCCTTTCAGTCAGCCTTGACTCCTGGGGATTACATGGAGAAGTCCATTGCAGTTGTTTTCTTGGCAACATTTTCAGAAGTGTTTTACCTTCACCTTCTTTCTCTACTGAGGGCGACCTGTCCAAAGTCACCTGGCTGGTTTTTGTGCCTAAGCCAGGCGAATTGGAACTCTCATTCTTCCAGCTTTTAATCCAGCATCTGAGCCACAAGGCCAATTGGGCTCTGTTTGTATACAGTATATAATATTATTCTACTTTTATCCCACACTTATATATATACATGCAATATACGAAGGTACTATTCCTCTTTTTGCCTCTCAGATCAGACTGACTCCTCATGGCTACACAGGGAAGTACCTGCAGTTTTCTTGGTGGCAAAATATTTTGGAAGTGGTTTGCCCCGGCCTTCTTCCTAGAGCTGAGAAGGAATGACTGGTCCAAAGTCACCCAGATGGCTTCCGTGTCCAAGGCAGGAGGAGAGCTCACAGTTTCCCAGCTTCAGGTAGTCCTCAACTTGCAACCATTTGTTCAATGACTGAAGTTACAACAGCACTGGGGGGAAAAAGTGACTTATGACCGTTTTCCACACTTACGACCATTGCAGCATCCACGTGATCAAAATTCGGACACTTGGCAACTGGCATGTATTTATGACGGTTGTACTATCCTGGTGATCATGTGATCCCCATTTGTAACCTTCCCAGCCGGTTTCTGACTAGCAAAGTCCATGGGGGAAGCCAGATTTGCTTAACAACCACACAATTCACTTAACAACTGCAGTGATTTGCTTAACAACTGTGGCAAAAAGGTTGTAAAATGGAACGCAGCTCACTTAACAACCGTCTGGCTTAGCAACAGAAGTGTTGGGTTCAGTTGCGCTCGTGTGTTGAGTGATATGTCAGTTATCCTGGTTAAAAAGCAGATGTGGTAGCTCCTTGTGGTCGCTTACTGCTGCCCTACCCTGAACCTCCCAGAATACCAGATCATGTTTCTTTGCCCCGGTATTAGAAGCCTCTTGGAATCTAAAGCTGTCAGAAACCTCTGCTGCCATCAAACTATTTTCAGTGAGAAAGGTTGGCGTGAGTTATTTGGATTGTTTCTCCTAACTAAAAATAAAAAGAGGAAAGAAAGCAAGGAAAGAGGCTTCTCTGAGAGTTTATGCCCCAAAAGAGTTTTGCCTTTGCTTTTGAATGCAATCAAAAAAGAAAGAGAGGGGGGAAAACCCCAACAGAGGCATCATCAAAGCTTGGAAATGTTGCAGAGTGGAAAAACCTGCCCATTTTTCTTGTCCTTCGGAAGAGCGCTGTGAAAATGGAGAAACTGTTTTCAGTCAATAGCAGTTCAAACGCTGAGACTCCATAGCCAACATCATGTCATAAACTCTAAACTGTGCATGAAAACTCGCTGATCTTTGGACTCCTCCCCCCCCTTGGACTGAGAATTCCAATAATCTTTCTTTCTTTCTTTCTTTCTTTCTTTCTTTCTTTCTTTCTTTCTTTCTTTCTTTCTTTCTTTCTTTCTTTCTTTCTTTCTTTCTTTCTTTCTTTCTTTCTTTCCTTCCTTCCTTCCTTTCTTCCTTCCTTCCTTCCTTCCTTTTCCTTCCTTCCTTATTTCCTTCCTTCCTATCACAAAAATTTCTTTCTTTCTCTTTCATTCTTTCTTTCTTCTTTTTTCTCTCTTTCATTCTTTCTTTTTTCTCCTTCCTTCCTTCCTCTCTCTCTCTCTCTCATTCTTTTCTTCTTTCTTTCTTTCTTTCTTTCTTTCTTTCTTTCTTTCTTTCTTTCTTTCTTTCTTTCTTTCTTTCTTTCTTTCTTTCTTTCTTTCTTCCTTCTTCATGGGGTTTTGGTGATGGCAGATTTACTGGCAAGATCATAAGAAAGAGCTTAATTTTTTTTAAAAAAAAGATCTTCTGCCTCCAGAAACCAATAAGACCCCCTTAGAACATCAAGGTGTTGCTTTGAAGTGCCTTCTGGCTATAACTCTCTTCAGTTACTATGCAATCAAATAATTAAATGGAGGCTTAGAGGAGAAGGAGAAGGAAAAAAAATATTTTGCCTAGCAATTAAATGTTCCATGTTGGACAGTTGTGAGGGTATTGCTTTTTATTCCAAGATGTTACAAATCTACAAAGACTTTTAACACAAAAGCTTGAATTGCTCCTAATATAAGTGACAAATCACTTTGACTTCATTGGGGTAATCTGTCACACAGAGACACCAGGAGTGCCCAAATCTTTCCTCTTCTGCTCCCAGCAAAAGCTTGCTTTATTTTCCCCCCAAGATTTCTCAATTAACAAAGCTCTGTTCATGCTGCCTCTACAGCACAACCGGGCGTGTTTGTTCCTGTGTGAAATTGCCTTGCCCATCTCAAATTCTGCTCATGAAAAACCTGCCCTCCAAATAGCAAACTGCAGACTTCTTGACCTGACCTGTTGGACTACAATGTGGACTACAATTACTCACAGTCAACATAGTGCTGCAGTAGTAGGAATTGGAGTCCAATAAAGCTGGGTAGATAGATAGATAGATAGATAGATAGATAGATAGATAGATAGATAGATAGATAGATAGATAGATAGATAGATAGATAGATAGATAGATAGATAGATAGATAGATAGATAGATAGATAGATAGACAAGCAGACAGAGATATAGATAGATAGAGATAGATAGATAGATAGATAGATAGATAGATAGATAGATAGATAGATAGATAGATAGATAGATAGATGATAGATAGATAGATAGATAGATAGATAGATAGATAGATAGATAGATAGATAGATAGATAGATAGATAGATAGATAGATAGATAGATAGATAGATAGATAGATAGATATTTTTACTGTGGACCCATTGGCACACATTAAAAATGAAATTTAGTTGCTTGCTCTCAAAGTGTACATATACATAACACACATTTAAACATGCTATATACAACATATGTATAAACCTACACCCTTACATATAAATAACATATAAATATTAATCACTGTCCATCTTGAGTACATAACAGAAAGAGGAAGCTTGAGAGTTCACAAGGTTAATACTCTATGGAACGAAACTATGACTGAATCTGGATGTTGTGCTTCGGATACCACGGAGCCTCCTCCCAGAAGGTAACAAGGAAAACAGGTCGTGAAGAGGTTGTGTAGTGTCCCAGAAAATCTTGTGGACCCTGCTCAAGCAATGCTTACATGCTATGTCCTGGATGGGAGGGAGGGAACTGCCAATAATCTTTTCTGCCATCCTCACCATTCTCTGCACCGCTCGATTGGGACACCCGATTAGGGAAAACTGCTATAATGCTCTCATGGCTCCTTTTCCATTCATAAATTATCCTCCTTTCATTTCATCCTTTTCCATGGGAAGGCAATCTTTTGGGACCAGTGAATATATTTGGAATCACAAGAATATTTTTATGTGAGGATTCCCCACAAAATGGCTGCCTTGGGAGGCCTGGTCAATCACAAAGCAGCCCATTCGCAAGCTGCAACTCAGCGAATGGACCCTGTGCCCCTTTTGCAACCTATAAAGAATGCTTGTTGTACTTTCTCTGGGCTCAGAAGCTCACTTACAGATGAAGCACAAGGAGGAAACTCTTTATCATTTTAATTTTAGAAGGTGCCTTTGGAGCTTATAAGGAGGCAAGCAGTGTTTTTGAAAATATAGAGGACTCAAGAAGTCAATAATTTTCTTTGGAACACACCAGATTCCTGTTTCAGTAAAATGATTGGTGGGGAGAGTATCAGGAAGGATGGAGAGGCAGGTGGCTGCTAAAACAGGCATTTGTTGAGGTCTCTAGGTGCTATTTTTATACCCTGTCCACTGTTCTCTGTTCTGTAGTGGAACAAGAGCCAATCTAGTCTAGTGACTAAGGCACCAGGCTAGAAACCAGGAGACTGTGAGTTCTAGTCCTGCCTTAGAAATGAAAGTTGGTTGGGTGACTTTGAGCCAATCACCAGGAGACTGATTTCTAGTCCTGCCTTAGGCACGAAAACCACCTGGGAGACTTTGAGCCAGTCATTCTGTCTCAACCCAACTTACCTTGTAGCATCACAGTTGTTGTGGGGGGAAATAGGAGGAAGGGTGTGTTTGCCACCTTGAGTTATTTTATAAAAAAATAATAAAGATGGGATCTAAGTAAACAAACCTAATGAAGAAAAAAAATATTTCACGTACTCTATATTTGCAAATAGATTTCTAAGAGGTGCTACTTAGTAGCGGGCTGGTTTTCTTGGTTACCAAGTAGTTGTTCAATAAGGCTTTTATTTTGTCTTAAAGCCAATCACAAAGCCCACTCTAGTTCAGTTTGATCAGGCTACTCGAAAAAGGGATACCCGAGGACAGGAAGCGGTCATCGAGAAATCTTTTTTTCCCCTTCCCTGAGTGTTCCTCGTTGGCACAGCAACAGCTGCATTGAGAAGAAGCTGCTCGGGATGGGCCATGCATAAAAGAGGCATGGAGAAGGCAATGGCTGCCCTACATAAATGCTTACGGAGCAGCTGCAGCTGCCTTGGAGATGGCATTGGCTGGCACTGGAAGCTTCTTTTAGTTATTTGGGAGCAAAGGGGCCAGTGTCGATGTTTTATACGGGGAGAGAGAGCTTGTGCTTCACCAGTTGCAACTCTTAAGAGAAATTATTTATTGGTTTCCTGGTTTTAATGATTGGACTTTTATACCCTTGTCCTTTGTGGACTGTTTTTCAATATCAGAGTGTGTTTATAAAAGACACACACACACACACACACACATACAAAAAAAAATCTCTGTCTACAAAAAGACACAGGGAATGTCATGCCAGATGGATTCCAGCTCAATAAAGCTTTCGGGAAACACTTGCAGCAGGAGAAGAGTTGGCAGAATTAGTTTGGGGCAACTTCAAAATGCCCATTCTTTCTCCCAAAGCTTCTTAAAAAAAACCCTGATTGGAGAGCCATTTGAAGAGAGGCCGCTTCTCTGTCAGAAACCTATTTAATCTATTTATTGTATTTATATCCCACCTTTGTTTGTTTGTTTGTTTTATAAATAACTCAAGGTGAACGAATGAAGCTAATGCTCCTTCCTTCTATTTTCCCCACAACAGCAACCCTGTGAGATGAGTTTGGCTGAGAGAGAATGATTGGCCCAAAGTCACCCAGGTTTTTCATACCTAAGGCAGGACTCGAACTCCGAGTCTTCTGCTTTCTAGCCTGGTGCCTTAACCATTAGACTAGACCAAACTGGCTAGCAAACAGAAAACTATCCTACTCCACGGATCAGCTATAAGGACCTACTGTGGCCAGGGCCATCATGACACTCTGAGACAAATGGGTGTGGAGCCTTTTTGGAACTTCTGAAAGGCTCCACACCCATTTGCACCACTCAGGTGACTCTGACAACACAGATAACCCTCCAGGTGGCCTCAACAGCTCTCTGAAAGAAGCCAAATGACCAGCTGTCTACAAGCAGTATAAATCCTTCCATTCCCCACCATCCGGTCAGAGCTGAAGGAGCTTCTTGGATGAGAAGCGAAATGTCTTCAAAGAAAAACAAGAAAGTCCAGTTGCCTCTTGAAAAAGCACCTTTGGGATAACTATGACCTGGATGACTGAGAACTTCCATAGTCATACACATTTCATTTTGTCCCTCCTTTAGCATCCTTTCTTTAATGATTCTATTCCACTATTTCTTCAATATGAATGTAACTCTTGTCCCACAGTGAGTTGGCCATGGCGAGTTGTCATAGACCCATGTCACTCAGGATGACTTGATTCTTGTGAGGTCTGGATTGCTGACTTTGGTAGTAGCTAGCAATGCTTGCACCCTCATGGGAGACTCTGCAACGGCACCCATTGCTGTCCCCACTGCCCCTTTATTGCCTTACTTTCAAGCCAGTACAACTATTTTACTCCCTTCGAGGTAATAGGGAGCAGCCTAACAAATTTTATGCACCATGAGTCTCTTAGGCTTCAAACAGACATGGCAATAAATCTTGACTTTCCAGACACTTAGGTCCACGTTCACTTGCCTATCACAGAAGCTCCCAGAGACAACACAACTAGATAGTTGTTTTACTGCAGACTAAAATGAAGTCAGGCACATAGAGAAAAGTCTACCTTCTGCAGAATACAGAAATCAAAGCCAAGTGGATGTTCTTAGATTTCCATTCTAGGCCTTTTTCTCTTGCTTCTTCAACTCAACAGAAATTTGTCTACCTTCTCTGTGGCCTTGAAATTGGGGGCACCAATTCAAGGGTGACACCTGCTTGGCCTTGCCAACTTTATTTCTTACAGGAGGCTGCCCTTAGATGAAGCCTAGTAAGGGGAAAAAACAATACAGATACTTCTCATCTTACAACAGTTCATTTAGTGAACGTTCAAAGTTAAGACACTCAAAAAAGTGACTTATGACCATTTTTTCACGCAACCATTGCATCATCCCCACGGTCACATGATCAGAATTCAGATGCTTGGCAACTGACTCATATTTATGATGGTTGCGGTGTCCCGAGATCATGTGATCACTTTTGGCAGCCTTCTGAAAGGAAAGCCAATGGGGAAGCCAGATTCACTTGACAACCGTGTTACTAACTGAACAACTGCAGTGATTCATTTAACAACTGTAGCAAGAAAGGTCGTGAAATGGGGCAAATCTCGCTTAACAACAGTTTCATTTAGCAACAGAAATTTTCGGTTCAGTTGTGTTCGTAAGTCGAGGACTACCTGTATTATTTAACACTGTCCCACTCATGAGATGTGGGGTAGAATAACAGAGTTGGAAGGGACCTTGGAGGTCTTCTAGTCCAGCCCTTTGCTCAAGCAGGGCCTATACCATTTCAGAAAAATGGCTGTGAGACAAGCAGTGCCAGTGTGGTAAGACAAAAAAGGGATGTGGCTAGGGGAAGATGGAGGAAATGACAAGATACGTGTTGTAATGTCTCGATTCATATCATATAACCTACAACAGTGATGGCGAACCTTTTAGAGACCGAGTGCCCAAACCGCAACCCCAAACCCACTTATTTATCGCAAAGTGCCAGGGCCGCATCAGCATTGTGGTGCCCTCGGGGGGGCAGGGAGGCGCCTCTGAGTGCCGCCTCTGACACGCAAAAACTGGGGGCGCAAAAATGGGCCACTGTGCTGCAAGGCGCAAAAACAGCCACTGCCGCGCCGTGGGGTGCAGATACAAGGCACTGCACCATGCAAGAACAGGGCAGGGCTAGTGAGTATCACGCAGGCACTAGCCCTGCCCCATTTGCAGCGCGTGCGTGCTCGTGGCCCTGTGCGCGCATGCTCATGGCCCCGTGCATGCATGCACACATGTAAAATGCTTCCCCCTCCCTTTTCTTCCAGTCCACCAATTGACAATGGTTGGTGACCTCTGCTCTACCACCTCTACTCAAGCTTGCTAGTCGGCCGCTTCGCCTCCTTTGTGCTGAGCAGGGCTCCTGCTCCAGGCGGCGGTGACGGCCTGATGGACCTGCTGCTGGCGGTGGTGGTGTGCGTGCCAACAGAGAGGGCTCTGAGTGCCGCCTCTGGCACGTGTGCCATAGGTTCGCCACCACTGACCTACAATGTTGAGGCAAAAGGGCAAAGTTTGAATCAGGATGTCACGACACATGTGTTTTCATTTTTTTTCACTGCAGTTTGTACAAGATGCCTGTATTGCCAGGGTCTTTTTCTGGCATGGTTAGGTGTTAAAGGAGAAAGGACCAACGTGCAGCAAAACCAGGACTATAATTCAGTAATGACAGCAGATATGCTTTGCTGGCAATTGCAAAAGAGTCCCCAGGTCCATATCTGGCATCTCTCATTAAAAGAACGAGTTAGCAGAAGATTTGAAAAGGACCCCAGGGAGAGCAGCTTCAAGTCAGAAGAGACAATTCTAGTCCGCATGGAGAAATAATATGTCTCATTAACTATATATATATGCAAGAAGAATGTTGCTTTCTGAAGAGACTTAAGAACAGTTTATACATTTCATAATTTTGAGATGAATGCCAGACACCAGCTCAATACTTTGCCCAGCTTTTGCAAATCAAAGCAAAAAGCTGTGAAGCCACACCAAGGTTCTTTTAAGAAACAGTTGTCATGTTTTCTCAAATAGTAAAGCACGGATCACTCGAGGGTCTTCACAACACCTTCAAAACTGGTTTATTACGGCCCACATTTTTGCAGCGCACAAGCCCTTCTGTTGCCAGGGGAATAGAGCAGATTTGGCATCACAGAGGTTTATGAATCAGCTGGACTCCTGGTGTCACAAGACTCTTTTGAGTTATGCTGCATGCGTTCACATGGCTAGCTAGCCCTCAAGAGTTCATCACGAAAATCATCATCCCAGACCAGACCAGAAGAAACATTCCCCAGAAGGTCTGAATCTGGATTAAATAAAACAAGCAACCCAACAAAAATTCTTTGCAGGTAAAGAGGGTCCGGATGTTGTTGGAAGAATAATATCCAGGTTTCAGAGTTAAGCCTGCAAAGCTCTCATCTGATCTGAAGAAATAAGAGTAATTTGGAAATGGTTGGATTGCAAACTAGAAAGCTCCCTCCCGAAATGTGCATTGGAAGGAACTGTATGCTACTTTAAAAACAGAGTTGTGAAGTAGAGGTAGGTATTCAAGGCTTTTGTTATGCCCAGGACAAATACGGTACTGAAAGCCAGAAATCTCCCTCTCCCTCATTCCTTCTCCCTCATTCCTTCTTCCTCTCCCTCTCTCTCCCCTCTCCCTCTCCCCTTTTGCAGCTCCAGCTATCCGTCCTCTCCCCCTCCCCCTCCTCTTCTTCAGGCCCCCCTCCCCCTCTCCCTCCTCTCCCTCTCCTTCCTCCTCTTCTCCCTCTCCTCTTTCTAGCTCCAGTTCCCTCTCCCCTCCCCCTCTCTGTCTCCCTCTCCCTCACTGCATTTGGAAGTCCTGAACCAAAGGATAGGAGAGCTGATGGCACATAGCAAAAGAGAAAAGGAGAATTATCTGGGAGTCAAATTTGCCCTAAATGATTTCTTAAACTGAACATTTGCCCTAAATAATTACTTAAAATAAATTGGAAATACAGGGAAGTGGTTTTAATGGCTACCAGCTTATTTAAAGCATCTATTTAAGCCTAAGACTGAAAATCAGGCTTCTCAGATGCTATATTTTTTCTATCCTGCTCTATGGAGTAGAGAGTTGGTCTCTGACAGAAGGCCACCTGAAGAGACTAGAAGCATTTGAAATGTGGATTTACAGGCGGCTGTTACGTATAAGCTGGGTTGACAAGATCAGAAATGAGGAGGTTTTAAGCCGCCTGGGAAAGCCCAGGGAAATCATCAAAACAATTAAAAAACGAAAGTTAGAATATTTCGGACATGTGATGCGACACCCAGAAAAATACAGCATACTCCATTTAATCCTCCAGGGAAAGATTGAAGGCAAACGAGGTCCAGGCAGAAGAAGAACATCATGGCTTCAAAATCTAAGGGACTGGTTTGGACAAAACTCAGCAGCACTTTTTCGTGCGGCTGCTGATAAAAACAGGATCGCCAACATGATCGCCAACGTCCGATAACGGATATGGCACAAGAAGAAGAAGAAGATTTTTATATTCATCGGATTAATATATGCAATGTTTGTGTGTGAGCAGGTGATCTGCCCAAGCCACAGACTGATACACTTTCATGGTATATAAAAGTACACATTCAGGGTTAGAGGACAAGCTCACCTGTCATTGTATACTGAAACCGTAGGCTGATGGTCTGACTTTATTCAGAGCATAAGACTTCATTCACTGGGTTCGCAGCTGAGGAAGGACTGAAGGGGAAAGCTCCCGATCACACCCAAAGGAAGGAACAAAGAATACCTTTCACGCAAAACACACCCAAGTCAATCGCAACAAGGATGGAGGAGGAAGACAAACCTATGTGATAGTGGCACTCCATCAATATATTTCTTTTTTTTAAATAAAAATAAAAAAATGGCCTAGGCAGAAAGAGAGCATGGGGAAAGAGCATCCCTAAATTGCTTTTCAGCTGCCTTGTTCCAGGAACAGACATCCCAACAGGCAACAATTGATGCCCAGGCAGGATCTGCCATACAGCAAAAGGGACAGGATAAAAGCAAAGTTGCACTTGGTTTTCTACCTCTTCTCCCAAGCCAAGGATAGTTTGATGCTGCAGATGTTCAGCCACCCCAGCAGAATTATGCCTGTACAACAGCTTTGTTATCTGTCCATGTCAAGCTGCCACAAAACATTTTTATTGTAGTGGTGACAGACTAATATGGCCACCTTCAGACATTTATCACATAAAGCACTTTCCCCCCATCGCCATGGGAAGCTTTCCCTAAGAGTTAGAACCAAACCACATGCACAGCAATCAAACATTTGGCAATAACCCAGAATCTTTGCAATTACGTGGTCTTGAAATTCTTTCATTGCCATCCAACTTCAATTAGAGCTGATGTCAATATTCAGAATGCTCTGTTTTATTTTATATTTGAGCAACAAGAAGGTGGAGAAAGGCAAGCAAGATGGACAACGTGAAATAAAGGAAATAGAGGAATAGAGTAGAACAAATGTTCAGGAATTACTGTTTATTTATCCGTTTATTCATTCATTCAATCATTTTAGGAGGGGGAAAAATGAGAAAGCCATTTGCTAGTTATCACAAATGACAAAGCTACCCACTATTAAGAGAGCATTTTCCAAGGCCTCTGAATTTTCCACAAGGCACAGGCTGAGTTTACAGTGAAAGAGGAGAAAACTTTTCAAAAGCTGTAGGCATGCAAGAGTTGATCAGATTAACTAAGTCTGCCAATCTAGACAGTGGCCAGAGACCAGCAAAACCCAAGAAATTCAAGCTTAGATCAACCAGGTAGGAGTAGGAAGGCTTCCCTCCTTCTCAGGTAAGCTTTTAAAAGAGGAAAAGGCCAATTCTGTTTTGTTTTTATTCCTCCAGCTTTCGTCACAAGGAAATATTTGGTTTCTCAGTCTGGTTCCTGCCAGGTAAGAAATACATCCTAACTTGAAAACAAGTTGAAGATCAGAAGGAATTAGACATCTAGGATAACATAAAGTTACTTGTGAATTAAGATCTGTTTCATGGGTTGATCTGAATGTCTTTGTATTCTTGGTCCTTTTGCCAGTTGGAGAAAGAACCTGACTAAGCAGGAACAGAAGCTCACGTTTCAGCCTACACTTTGGCAGTAATCAAGGTAAAGAACTTCTTGAAGAGCAGTTGTTGGCTGGTTGTCTTTTGTAGGATGGCCGATTCTCTCTTCTACTGGTGGGAAGTTGCTAGTAGATGTCCTGCTTGGCCATTGTGATCTTTTCGCATAGCACTTTGCTGATGAAGATGCTCAGATTCACCCAAGTCTTGGATCTCCATGGGTTGTGCCTATCGTGACCGGAGTGATGATGGCTGGCCCTGTTAACTGGAACTCCTTTTGACCTATAAATTTGAATAAAATGGATAATGTGTTCATGATTATAAGTGTGTCCTCTAGCACTTGTTGGTGAGATCCATGCCTTCCCTGGCTTTTCCAGAGGACATTGTCTCTGTGTGTGTACTCAATGGGTGTTTTCTGCCTATTGAAGGAGGTTGTAGTGCAGCTTCTCCTTGAAAGATTCTTTCCCAGTCCAACCAGCTGGACAACTATCAGCCTGTCTCCAACCTTCCATTGGGACTAGAGATATGGTGGACAGGCAACTTCAGAAGTCTGGTCTGGATCATCTGGTGCCTTTCAGTCAAGGTTCAGGCCCGGGCACTGAACAGAAATGTGCTTGTTTCTCTTGGTTGATGGCTTTTGTCAGGTTTTAGATGAAGAGGTGTGTTTCTTTTGGTCTTACTAAACTTCTTAGCTACCAACAAGCTTCTGAAGAGTCACAGGGGACTGGGGTCTGTCTGGTGTTTCAGCTGTTTCATTTCATTTCTTCTTCTGTGGATCAATTCGCTCTTTTTTCCATACATTTTTAAACAATCTGATTCTCATTCATTCTCTCTATATAATCAAATCATCACAACATACTTCTTTCTTACTAGTCGTTCTCTTTTATTCAATCCATATTCAGTTATTGTACACATTCATTCTTGAATCTCTCTCTTCATCTTTTATCGTGCTTGCTCTTTAAGCATCCATTCCCCTAATGTATCCAATGCTCACTTCTGCACAATGACAGTAGCAGAAGCAGGCTTTTCAACAGCCATTTTCCCCTGTTAAATACATATACTTACTACTGGCCCCCTTTCTGCTAGCACTTGCACATCCTAACATTTCTCCAACCATTTCCTTGTTCTTGCTAAACATTCTACCAAGACACAACAATTTAGTGACTTGCTCCATTTTTATTTTTATTTTTATTTGCCATTTATGCCCAACTCAAAGTTGTTCCCTCCCATTTCTGGGTCATGCCCAACTCCTTCATTGTGCCAGGATATTAGGGAGAAAACATCAAGAATTTCAGGCTTTCTTTTGGCATGCTTTCTTTGTTGTAATATATGCTGGAAATTTAAACATTAATAAATGAGGGATCATCCCTATTAGTAGCAGAAAGTAACTTCAACTAGCCAAAGGGGCTCATAAAATGTTGCCCCTGGTGCTTTCTAAGGAGATGTATCAAATTTGGATCGATCACAGATTTAAAAAAGGAGTCATTCAGCAGAACCAGCCAATTTAGTTTCAATCCAGATTGGGATCAGGGCTCTTAGCAAAGGTACTTTCTTGAACTACTTATACGGAAGAAAGCAAGAGGGCATGAGACTTGATGTCCATCAAGTGCCTTTTCAAATCAAGCAAGGGAGTAGAGCTAGTCCAGTCCCATCAGCCTTTCTTTAGGATTCGGTCAAGCTCCCTATGACAAGGTTTTTAACCATATTGTAACCAACTCTATTCATTCTTAGCCAGCAGATTCTATGAATTGAAGACCTGGAAATGCAGCGTTGTTCTCTTAGAAGGGACCCCAGTCATATGAGCTTAGAAGAAAGCCTGACTCTGCAAAAAAGAGGAGTTCCACACACTGAAGCCTCTTAGCCTGTGACAAAGCCTTAAATGGCACTAAGCACCCAACTGACTGAACTATCCCTGCAAATTCAGTAATAAGCCAAGAGGGCCTAAGCAGTCTTATCCCTTTGGATAGCACATGTTGTAGATTCCTGCTACAACAGCAAAGGCAGCAGGAATCAGACCCTTCCACCTGCATGGAAGCTGAAGGTACATGTGGCAAGCTCATTTACTGGAAGTCAGGAGAGTTGACCTTAAAGGGGAAAGAAGACAAGCAGGGGGGAAAGGTACTGGCCAGAGTGCTGATTTTGGGATCGGCCAGCTGGAAGGAACAGGAATCAATCCACCAATTCCAAGACAGTCTTGGTGAGGAGACTCATGGGGTGATTCAAGGATGATCCTAAAGGCCTGAGGGCATAAAAGTAGTGGCCATAGAAATTGCCTTAACTGTCTTAGGAAACTTAGGAAACATTATCCTTAGTTTCCTCCACTGATTCACCTTTCACCAGGAGAAGACAATGTAGGGTCTGTGGGCCCTGCTTTTGCCTATCACTTTCCTTGTCATTAGCACCCACTCCTAACTGGGAGTGCCCAAGACTGTCCAAGGAAATGATAAAACAGACATCATAGCATCATGGTGCAAAATCTAGTACTCAAGTACTCAGGCGCTAATACATAAATCACTGGATTTGCAACAGGGCATCACACCAACACAGATTTAATCCTTCACCCCACTGCAGCACCACCCTCCCCATAGCTACCTGTGGTTTTTTGCCCTACGTAATTTTAAACCTCATCTTAGAGAAAAAAATATATACTCACGGTATGCAAAGTAGCAGTTGCAAAGATCATTTTAGGTTCCATTCCAGAAAATAAAAACTATGTATCATAACAATGTAAGGCTTTGTTTGTTTCACTACCTGTCCAGACAAATGCTAACAGTGGTAGATATCACCCTGTAGGTACCAGAGGTGGTTGTGGGAAGTAACCCAGATTGTTGCATCTTTGGTAATTGGGAGTTTGTGATTGGTTACAACCCACAAGGGAAGCACTGGAAAGTCAATAAACTTTTTCAATGGCAGCCTTGGTCTCCAAAATCCAGAAGATGTCCACTGGTCTTCAATGTTGCTTATCTGTTGCCTTACATGAGGAGAAATTGTGGGTGCTCCAACACTGGAGGCTTTTAAGAAGGGATTGGACAACTATTTGTCTGAAATGGTATAGGGTTACCTGCTTGAGCAGGAGGTTGGACTAGAAGACCTCCAAGGTTCAGTCTAACTCTGTTATTCTATTCTGTTCTGAGTTTGCACCAAGACTTCACTAAGAATTGCTGCTGCTGCAATTGACGCAAATTGCTGCTGCTGCAATTGAAGAAAGATTGTTGGTAAAGTAGATTACTGATATCTTGAAAGGCAAAAAAAAAAAAGAGAGAGAGGAAGTGGCTGAAATGTTAGAGTTCCCTAAAATCTTTGTGTCTTGGTAAATGCCCTGTAACATCCCAGCCTCACCCTCAACCTATCCCGTACATTGTGAGCAATAATCACAGCCACATTTTTTCTATGCCACCAGTGAGACTACTACAAAATGAAGAATACATCTTGAATACATCCATACTCACTGATAGCAGAATTTGAAGAAACCATGGAGGTCTTCTAGCCCAACCCTTTGCTCAAGCCAGAGACTGTATCATTTCAGACAAATGTATGTCCAATCTCTTCTTAAAAACCTCCAGTGATGGAGCACCCACAACCTCTGGAGGCAAGCTGTTCCATTGATTAATTGTTCTGTCAGGAAATTTCTCCTTAGTTCTAGGTTGCTTCTCTCCTTGATAAGTTTCCATTTATTGCTTCTTGTCCTGCCTTCAGGTGCTTTGGAGAATAGCTTGACTCCCTCTTCTTTGTGGCAACCCCTTAGATATTGGAACTACTGCTATCATGTCACTCCTAGTCCTTTTTTTCATTAAACTCCCTTAATACCTAATACTCAGATCTCCCTCAATATCCGCCGTGTCCTTTTGATTAATATTTTGCTTCCTATTTTTTTCCAGTGGAGCATGAGGGCCATCATTTTTTAAAACAAAGTTTTATCCTTTAGCATTTTAAAAACCTTGGAAAAGATACTCTGGGTTAAGTCAAGAGCTCCATAAACTAGCCTGGAAATTCCCCATCCATTCCACATATGTCACTAGTCGAAAAGTGCATGAGACTATTTAGTTCAGTCGCATTGTATTACTACCTTCAGAGTGCAGGATGAGGTCCCAAGCTTCTTAAATAGCAGTGTTAATGCAATATACCCAGAAACTGACAGATTAAGGTGATGCTGAATGCTCATCACATCCTACTTATACTGCAAACATAAGAGTGTTCACTTCCCATTCATTTTTAAAGGACTATTCAAACACCCTTTTATCTCCACTAAACAGCCTGCTATGTATTTGAAGACATTTTATTTTTTGTTTCTACAGACCCCTGGGGGGAAGAAAGAAAAGAAAGGAAAGGAAAGGGAAAGACAAAAAGGGGGAAGGCAAGTATTTGGGAGCACTGATATATAAAGATGCAAAAGCTTATATGCCAGTGAATGACTTCAAACTAACTCCGATGCATTCATCTTCCCAAGAAGAATTAAACTCAGTGTGATTTCATTTTAATAGCAGAAGAAGAAGAAATACTACTGTGCAGGACTAAGTTCCCAACCTTTGATGGTGGAATAGAGGGGGGGGGGAAATCACTTTCTTCACCCATGTGGTTTAAGTCTGTGTATCCATCTGTTATGTCCAGCTCATCAATTAGGGTGACCCCACTAAGTTGAGACTGTGTTTAATAAAGACAGCAATCTATTTAAATGTGGGGAACCATTTGCAGCTTTATTTTAAGTTACAACACAGGCCTCCATCTTAAGTGCTCAATGTGATGGGTTTTTTTTTCTCAAGTTAGGACTGAAGTCGTGTCTCGTGTAGAAAATAATAAATGCAACAAGGAGATGGATGAGGGAAGAAGCGCCCAAGGCAGCCTTGGGGATCACACAAAGCGACACACATATGAGTCAAACAAATGGTCTAGATTGGCACTGTCAAGGCTGACCACCTAGGGATAGCGGCCTTAAATGACAGATGGCAAGTACATGGCCAAAGCCATGTTGGAACGCCAGCTGATGGGCTCAGACAAGCCATAAAATTAACAGCGAGGGAACTGAATGCAGGGTTTAGGTTGAAAGGGCTAACAATTGCTGGGAGGCTAGCTCATAGTCCTGCTTCAGGCCTAGCTTTCAAGTACGTGATTGGTGTAGGCACCCCATGACACCCTCTCCCCAGCATTGTGTGCTGGGGGGGGGGAGACAGTAAAGCACCTTTAGTAGCAGACTTGTCATTCTCAGGTTAGGAACAAAACAAGATTTTTAGCAACTTAGGAACAAAGCATGTTCCATTTATCAAGTCAGACAGCAACCCTGCAGTGTTTCACAGGTGGGATGGGGAAATGATATATAGACCCATAAGCCACATCAGTTTCCCACCAGCATCCTTTTTATAGCTCTTCAAGGACCCCAAGATTATAGACCTTGGAGGGACAAAATGGCCGATGAATATTTGGTAATTTGCTTTGGGGACAGTTGGTTTGTTTTAAAGGCGGAATGGGGACACAAGGCAGAGTAGCCTGCTTTGTTGTGCCAAACTTTCTATTATGATCAATATATGCTTACCGATGCTTTTCTAAATGACTATCAGATCTCTATAGCCATTTACAGGCTAATCCTAACATTTATCCAAAGTCCTGCTTCCAGAATCAGAGCCAATTTGTGCAGAGTTAGCTAATTAATTGGTAAAATAGTATCATCATTTTGGGCTGAGGAAATAGCAAAACCTATCAATACCTAATCTTCCTCTCCAGATCTAGAATATATAGGTTACATGAAGCTTTACCTAATGTTTCCTGGGAATAGTTCAATTCCTAACTATTCAAGATGTTTAAGAATAGAGGTTGATTTAAATATCTTAAAGACTTACTTTCAGATATTTAAATCAATCTCTATTTTTAAACATCTTGGTTTCAAGCTTAAATGCATGAGCCGGCAAAATGATCTGTTTCTCCATTATTTCAGTCACATTAAAGCAGTTGTACATTTATTTTCACCTAGATAACTGCTTCTAGCTATCCATAAAGTTAATAAATTCATTTGCAGATTATACCTTCACATAATTTCATTTTTGTTGACATTTTTCATTTTTTTTCATTTTTCTAGAAAAAATCTCTTTAGAATCTGGAGTGAGTCTAACTCTACCCCACCTCCCACACACACTGAGTAGAAACAAAAACAAATAGGTTTTGTTAATTTGAAAAATATAAAAAAATTTAATAAAGGCTACATCTCTTAATTACAATAATTATTGTACCAAGTATTTTTTTTCTTTAAATGAAACTCTTTATAATGCATAATTTACAGTTTAAGTAGAACAAACATCATGGCAAAAGTCATAAAGTACAAGAGTTGTAGTAAAAAGGCATAAAATATATTATACATAAACCCCTTAAACAAAGAAGGGAAAGCATGAACCCTGAACACAGGGCAAAACATGGCATATTAATACCATGCAGGCACAGTTACTGTACTGATTGAAGTGTGTTCTTTTCCTTAAACACACACACACACTAGAGAGTATCTATTAACAGTATTTTCCCCACCCCGTTTTTTACACTATATACATATTGTACAAACAAAATGTAACATTTGTCAGAAAATGCACATATTAAACACACACACACACACACACACACAGAGTTGAAGTTAAATGTATTTCTAAGTTAGGAGATGGTGTTTCTTTGTTCCAGTGCATACAATCAAGACAGAGGAGAATTGTTCTGCATATTTCAGCCAATATCCAAGACACACATACACAACAGAGACATATTGTGACAGCTTTAGATGAAAAAGCTCTTCCAGACGTAGTCTCGGAAGCCAGCTAGCTCATCCACCATTCATGGTCCAGGAAGCAACTGAAAGAGGCTGAGATATCCAAGGGTATAAAAGCTGGAAGGTTACCAGCCACAGATGTATTGATTTTGAAATATTTCTGGGGAACAACTACTGACATCATAATGATGGTGCATCCAAAATTATATTTTAACCCTGCAGGAACTTCAAGCTGTTCAGAGTTGCTGCAAAACACCAATTCATAGTTTCCATGCCCTTGAGTGGTGGTTACAGTTAAGATGGGGCATCCCATTGCATAGTATGGCCTTTTAATTATAGCTGTAATGCTGAAAGTGCCCTGAAAGAATAACTTTTATTGTTTTTATAAAAAGCACAGTCCAAATTTGGTGACTATCTTACTATTAGCTATAGAGGTGCAAGATGGATGATTTCATATATTGTCTTCTCTTTCCATGGTTGGGATCTGTATCCCATCTCATTCTGATTTGGAAGATCTTAGAGACTACTTTTCTGAAGTTGGCATCAGAAACAATATCAAAAAAGAAAGCTATGCCGGTGCCTTTGATACCAAGCATAACTGACAAGGTCCCAACATTGTTGTTATTACCTAGAGTTTGTAATTATTATTGTTATAGTTAACCCATCAGAACACTCTCAGCACTGGAGTGCATACAATTTCTCCAGCCTACAGTTTATAATTATGCAATCAGATGTACTGTGGACACGTGCAGTCTGTCCCCTCTCCTGCACACATTTATTTTGATTTTTTTAAATGCCACCCTTCAGAATCAGGTTTTCCCATTTTCCTTTTTTGGGACTCATCCCAAAAGCAGTAGTACCATCCTATAGTGCTTCTGAAATCCCATTAGAACCATGATGAGCTTCAAACTGTATTCGAATTAACCACAGTTACTACCATCATGCGTACAGGCATAATTCTACTGTCCAATCAGGGGACCGCCTGATTGGGATTCCAATTTCTAGAGTTTCCAAACCACCAGCTCTTTTGCTATGTTGGCTTCTGGAATTCTGGAAATTTTGGTTGTCTGAGAGGATGAAATGGTTACTCTTCTGCAGCACAATTAAATCCACAAATAGGAATGGGGAAAAGAGGGTGAGGGAAAGAGCGTGAAGATTTATGAGGTGCTCCTGATCGCCTAGAGCAGTGGTTCTCAACCTTTTCTTCACCACGGACCCCTTTTGTGGCCACGGACCAATGGCCACGGACCACCAAAACTTAACTCAAGTTTTAAATCATAACATTTCTTCAAGCTTTCACAGACCTCCCTGTGATGACATTGCAGCCCTTCAAGAGGTCCGTGGACCACAGATTGAGAACCACTGTCCTAGAGTTTGTTTTAGGCAATTGGGAATGTTTTCCCTGCCCAAAAACTAGGGCATCATTGATCACAACAGCCTTCTCTGCAGAATGGATTTATCTTTTCCTTTCTCATCCCCTTTCCAAAGAAATAAAACAACTGAAGATCGTACAATTCCAGTTGTTTTTCTACAGTGGCAGAAACAAATGCACATTTCAGTAAAGGACACATTTATTTAGACAGTGGAAACAATGTAAAAAATAAAATATAAACACCCCTTTTTCTTTACATCACATCCCCTTTTCTCCATCTTTTAAAGCAGCATATCCATAAAATGGATTTAATGGGAAAAAAACCTAGAATGTTCAATAAATATCAATAAAGATTATTATAAGGTAAGCTATACACAGTTTCTAAATCATTAAGTACAGGATCATTAGAAAGCCATATACTCTATATGCAAGTCTCTCAGAACATCATCTGCATCTTCAAATCACCTAGAACAACCATATTTTTAATAAATAGTTCAGAGTTGTTAACATCTTGGCATCCAGCTCAATAGACACTTCTTTTTTTTTTTCTCCTTTTTTGCTAAGGCTGATTTGGCAAAGTTTTCATAGACCTCAGTGTGTTTTTCGTTGCTTCTTCATGGGTTCAAACCTTCCTTCAAAACTTTGCTTGGTGGTTTTATGTCCAAAGGCCAGCATCCATAGCTTATATCTTCTTAAATACACTCACATAGACTATGCCACTCAGAACCAGTCAATCAGAACCAGTCAATCAATCCTCTCAACTTTTCCGAGAATTCTGCCGTCGTACATTGGCAGAATGGCATCATCGTCCCAGATTTCTTCGAAAACTGCCCCACAGTCAAACTCATCACTTGCTTTTTTGAAGTAATACCTGAAATCAGTAAGAACAACATATGCAAAATAAGTAGAGTGTACCTTGGAATCAATATAATTTTTCATTGCAACGAAAACACCCAACATCCCATATATGGGTTCCAGTTTCCTTCCCAACCTCCAAATTCATATATTTCCAGATAGAGCAAACCAAGAAACAAAAACAAAACCATGATCTAGTTTGCTATCCTGTGTATTTGTGGTTAGACCTGGCAGATAAATCAAAGCAATTAAACAAATTCCTCCAAGCAGGTGGTATTTAATGGCATTTGAATATAGTCCATTGTTAGGTTGGTTTTTGTCTGAGTATGGTGACTGGATCTCAGCTTGTTCTGGTTTGTATTGGATTTTTACGGTAATATGTTTTCAGCTGCCCAAAGTCAGCTGAGTCACGCAGTGTCCAAACTGAATCAAATAAATGAATAACTAAATAAATAGCTGTTACCCATCATCAATTGTTACTTTTTGTCTTCTTCGTTCAAAGGATTTTTGAACCAATAGAGGTGATAATACCGTATCTTAGTAATTGCTTGTGAGTCAGGATACCCCAAAATTTAAAATAAATATTACTTCTGATGGTTAATGTCTTAGTTATCACTTTAACTATGCATAGAGTTTACTGCAAAGGCAAATGTTTAAAAGCATACATTTGGGCATTTTATAGCCCTCGGGCCACATCCGGCTCTTTGACTGTCCCTGTCCAGCCTGCGTGAGGTCAATAGGAAACCAGAAATCAAATAAGAAGGCAAGTAAGTATATGCCGTGCATGCACTACAACCGCATTGCTTTTATTTTGAAGGTTTGCCCCCCGCCCCGGAATCCCAGTTTCTCATGTGGCCCATTTGGAAAATTAACTGCCCACCCCTGCATTATAGTGATCAGGAGGTCTTTCTCAGGTATTCAGTGAGTCTTGTGCTAACTATAATGCAAAGCCATATAGATTTTCTTCACTACGTTGCAAATGTCCATGGACCGTTAATGCTGCTGAAAGCTTCTGGAAGGAGTGGTGGATAACTATCCAATAAATAGCTGTTCATATTACCCAAAATTCATCCACTAAAATAATTGTGGTACTGATTGATGGTGTACTTTGTCCTGCGCCTAGTAAAATTATCTTTGATGTGTGGTTTAATATGCGAATCAGAATAAAGCTTGTGAATCAGAGCATGATTGGTCACCCCCGTGTGTTGGAGACATTGACAAGGATGATAGCAGAGTGCTGGATCACATAATTGTCAGTGAGCACACAACCTAGTGACTTAAGCCCTCCCAGAAGCTGCTGGCAAAGCTTGAAGCAGAGTTATTATTTTGCAGGTTTTAAAATATCCTGAACTCTGAAAACAACACCACTGTGTCTATCGTCTCTTCTCAGGTTCAAAGTCTGGAGCAAATAATTCAATACAGCCTTCTCTTACTTTGGCATTATCCAATTCTATGGACCTCAACCTCTAGAATTTTCAGCCATATCCAATCTGGGATTTTTAACTTCATACATCAGGAGGTTGGATATGGCTAATTTAGGATATATCTATATTGAAATATAAACAGAAGGGCACATATTATGAAGCCCTGCAGTATGAAGAAACTGGAACCTTCCCAGATATTGATGAAACAACAAATGCTAGCAGCCCATGCAATCATGAGAAAGGGTTGCTGGGAGTTATAGTCCAGCAATAACCGAATTATCCCTTTCCTTGCTTATGGGGAGAGCTAACGTACAAGAGCACTTTTTTTTTTTTAATTCCAAGGTGACTGCAACAGGACCTTGATTCTCAAAGAATCAATCAACCCTTTCATCAGGAAATGCTTCAATTTTCTGATTAATATAAATTGCAGACTTGCCATTTATCATCTGTGAATCAAGTACCACTAATTTCATTTGTCCATCTCTGTTTAATAGGCAGCCCTCACAAGAATAATTCCCTACAGCAACAAACCAGCTCCTGGACTCCAAGAAATATCCTGGATAGACAAGTGCAAGGTCAGCCAATTGAACAGCAGCTAAGAAAAAGTTGTTGGAAAAGAGAGAGAGGGAGGGAAGGAGGGGAAAAGAGAGAGAGAGAGAGAGAGAGAGAGAGAGAAGCACTCTGAATGGATCAGTAAATTAAAAAAGAAAGGGGGGGGACATCCTTTGAAGTCATTCATAGGTATTGGCAAGAGGAGCAGAGTTTTTCTTCGCCAAGCATTTGATTTAAGGAAACAAAAATCTAAAACAAAACCAATTATTAATCTGTTCCTTAGAGCATCACTCCTGCCATTTAGAATCTTTCATTATAGTGCAAATACTTTTCATTTCCCTTTTTGTTGCTATTGGGAAATAGTTCAAGCCTCTGCCTCTTTCTGAAACAAGAGACCAATGCAGAACCACCACTTTCAAAGCCACAGAGCGGTTACCGCATTCATGCTCAGATATTTCTTAGCAGCTCTTACATAATGAGCAATCTTGGCTTGCCGGGCAATATTTGACACCGAAAGGTCACGCAGCAGTGTCCCGCTCTCCCTTTCTTTGGCTTGGGAGCATAGATCATGAAGCCAGGGCTCACCCAGACAAAAAAAAGAACCCCTTCCCCTCTTGTGTCAAACAGTAAGGACCCCTCTATTATCCTGAATTAGACCGTTCAGCTTCTTGATTAAAGGTTCCTTTTATCCTCCCGTCCAACTTTCTGCCTTCTCAGGCTGCTTAATTGCATATGCACCAAATGAAGGCCTTCCATTCAGAGAGTTAGCATTTCGGGAGCCTGCTTGTCTACTACCACAGACACAGACACATGGCCCTCGGTGCTCCCAGGCTGGGCTGTCGTCTTCCCCGAGCTGCCATCCTCCCATCGTCAGCAAGGAAGCTTTCTCGTCAGGTATGGACCCCAAAGGAAGACAGCGAACACGGGCGAACCCAAAACAGATCTCCAAGAATGGACAGATGGATCGATCGATTGACCGATCGACCTTACTATGGATTGGGAAGTTTTATGATACGATTTTTTTTTTTTTATAATGTCCCATCCTAGAGGATGGGGAGGACATTTTGAATGCCTTCTATGTCAAGAAGGTCCCTTCTTTTGGAATGGAATTCACGAACTTTGGACTGGGAGGGAAGGCCACTGACTGCACCATCCTGAGGTTTCTTTTATCAGGTCTGGATTACAAAGGTACTTATGGCCACAACTGAGCACAACCTTTCTGCTGCTAAGCAAGGCAGTTGTGAAGTGAGTTGTGCCCCATTTTGCGACTTTTCTTGCCAGAGTTGTTAACTGAATCCCTGAAATGGCACAGTTGTTACGTGAATCTGGCTTCCTCCTGGACTTTGCTTGTCAGAAGCTCATGAAAGGGGATCACGTGACCGCGGGGGACACGGCAAACCTCATAAATACAAGCCAGTTGCCAAGTGCCCAAATGTTGATCACATGACCAGGGGGATGCTGCCTTGATCAAAAGTGTGAAAAGCGGTCATAAATCACTTTTTCCCCCCATTGCTGTTGTAACTTTGAACAGTCACAGAAACAGATGGTGGTAAGCCGAGGACTATCTGTAGTAAGATCTCTTTGACTCAACGAGGAAGCTGTTTAGTCCTTTTTTTCCCCTCCCCTTTCGCTACTTCCAGATGATCTCAGGAATGTAACCAAATCCATTCATTTCAGTTAAGCCAGGACTGTCCCTCTGCAGAGCCCCCTTTCCTGACCCCCAAACTAAAGTACAATGAGACTTCCTTCTAGAAAACCCCGCAAGCCAGCGGGTGGGGGAGGGGAGGGCGGGAGGAAAGCCTTTGAATGAGGCACAAAAAGGACTTTTGCTCAGTTTTATCTCCTCCCTTCCAAGAGGATAAACAGCTGTAGCAATAACTTCCCCCTTGATCTCAGGCCCTGGCAGCGTTGACAAAATTCTTTGTTTGAACACCACATTTTATTTTCTTGGGGGCAGAAGGGGGAACAAGACACAGTGTGATGTTTTCCATAACTGCAAGTTAATTTCTCACAGAGAAGGGCAAGGAAGGAGAGCACAAGGGAGGGAGGGAACACAAACCAATATCTTTCCCTCGAATATCTCTCCCTTTGCAATCTCTCGAAACCCATCGGAAGGTCCCGGGTTGCTCCCTGAAGTGAACTTCCCATTGAAAGGCCACTTTTTTTTTTTTTTAGCAACTTCTGCCTCTTTTCCCCTGTCCTACCTCCTACCTATCCCTCACCCATCCCTCCTTTCTCCTGTATCTGGCAACCGTACAGGGCTGCAAGGCTTGCCTTCCTCTCTTTGCTCTTGCTATGATACCCTACCCTGCTCAGACTGTATGCGTGCGTGTGTGTGTCTGTCTGTCTGTGTACGAATGTGTCAGAGAAAGGGACAAACCTGAACTCTACTTTTTCTCTTTAAGCCACATGGCTGCCCTAAATCCACCCTGCAGAGCACTCTGCTGACTGAAAGCACCCAACAACAACAACAAAAAAACCCCAGGCACCTAGGTTGCAAACTGACTCATTCAATCAAGAATGTGGAGTGTCAGCCATTGATGCATGTCTTTGTGTCTTAAAATGAAAGGCACAGGCTTCAAAGACATGCTTATTAAGAGGGCCTTAGAACAAAATCAATGCCAGATGTGACCAGACTGACTAGCTAGTCCTTCCCTAAGCAATCACTGCTATTCCAGGCAGTATGGCCCTTTTCCCTGAAGGTCACCTGCAGTTTCACTCCAAGTCCAGCCAGAAGGAGGAGGAGGGGGGGGGAAATCAAAGCTTAGATCAAAATGATTCCCTGGGGGTACAACACATTTAGATAATTAGTTTCACCTTGTGTCTGTGCAAGATAAAAACACACATACACACATCAGATTTGGGCCTATGTTTCTTTTGTACATAGATGTAACAAAATAATAAAAAAAAAACCTTCATTACAGTCCTGTTAATGTAGTCCTCGACTTAGGACCATAATTGAGCACAAAATTTCTGTTATTAAGCAAGACAAGTGAGTTTTGCCTCCATTTTATGACCTTTCTTGCCACAATTCGTAAATGAATCACTGCAGTTGTTTGTTAAGTTAGCAACACGGTTGTTAAGTGAACCTGGCTTCCTCATTGACTTCGTTAGTCAGAAGGTCGCAAAAGCTGATCACGTGACCCCGGGACACTGCAACCGTCATAAATACATGCCCGCTCCCAAGTGCCCAAATTTTGATCACGTGACCCCGGGACACTGCAACCGTCATAAATAGATGCCCGTTCCCAAGTGCCCAAATTTTGATCACATGACCATGGGGATGCTGCAACAGTCATACGGGTGAAAAACAGTCATAAGTCACTTTTTTCAGTGCCATTGTAACTTTGATCACTAAACGAATGGTTGAAAGTTGAGGACTACCTGTAATCATTACAGAATGCCAAGGTTCAAGTTGCAATGCTCAGGGAGTTGTTGAGTTTAGATCAGGGATCTTCAAACTTGGCCCTTTTATGACCTGTGGACTTCAACTCCCAGAATTCCTCAGCCAGGCACACTGGCTGAGGAATTCTGGGAGTTGAAGTCCACAAGTCATAAAAGGGCCAAGTTTGAAGACCCCTGGTTTAGACTTTTCATGACATCCTTTTTTCCCCTTTTTTCTGATGTTATTCTAAAAACAGGGACTTCCCAGTCTGCCACAACGCAGCACCATGGTTAGGACTGTAACTTCAGAGCCTGCTGAGAGCAAATCAGGGCCTGCCTCTGTAGAGAAAAGATGGTTAAAAAAAAAATCCCATCCAGAGTAGGCCAAGATTTTTAGGCCTATGGCTACTGAACATTTATCGCTTCCATCTTTGCATTATTCACACAGATATAATGAACATGTGGGAATTCCATTACTCGTAATGTGCCAGCTGGGACAAAAAAAAAACACGGTCAAATCTACTGTCCTTACAGTTTAGCTCCTGTAAAGCTGTAACAATGGTGTTTTCTAATGAAAGCTAGGTTAGAAGTTGGGGGCTACTAAATAAACATTTTCCATGTATAATTTATGAAACAGCTTACCTCTGAGCTTTTATTGATGCTACACTTAACATAAACCACACAAATACCTAGAATATGTATGCAGTAGGGTTTTGAACCGTGGCCATCCATGTAGGGTTTGAATGGGACTTGCCCCAATTTTAAGGAAGATGGGAGTTGGTCTAATTATAACATCTAGAGGGCCCCAGATTCCCATCCTGGAAGGATTTTCAGTCTTCATATCTACACTAACGTGGGGCTTATCACAAAGATAAGCAAATCTCTATCCACCAGACTAGCCCATCACCCTCTTATTACAGGTAGTTCTCCACTTACAACTTTTCAATTAGTGACTGTTTGAAGTTACAACAGCACTGAAAAATGTGACTTATTACCTTTTTTCACACTTATGACCATTGCAGCATCCCCATGGTCACATGATCAAAATTCAGATGCTTGGTAACTGGCTTCTATTTATGACGGTGTCCCGGGGTCATGTGATCACCTTTTGCAGCCTTCTGGCAAGCAAAGTCAATGGTGGGAAGCCAGATTCACTTAACCACCATGTTACTAACGTCACAACTGCAGGGATTCACTTAGCAACTGTGGCAAGGAAGGTTGTAAAATGGCGCAAAACTCACTTAGCAACTGTCTTGTTTAGCAATGGAAATTTTGAGCTCAATTGTGCTCATAAGCCGAGCACTACCTCCACTGCCAACAACAGACTAACATGGATTAAGCTACATCTTTAGCTTATGAGGCAGGGCTCTTCAGTGTGAATGCAAAATTCAGAACAATATATATAAAATCTATATATTTTTAATCTCAACAGGGATTAAGGTACTTTATATCTCTAGAAATTCCATCTAAGGCTCTGGAGTAAGCTGTCATCACCAATCTAAAATAAGATTCTGAGGCTCCATATTATTCCAATGGGAGGTTAGACAATAAGAGTTTTAACCACACAAGTCCTTTTCAATGCCTTTAACCTCCATTCACTCCATACCATCCACATAGTTTGGTTCTAGTTAATTAAATCAGGGAACCCTTCATTTGAGGCTAGGATCAGGAAAGGAAGGGGAAACTCCCTGGCGGAGTTTCCAGACTGGTGTTGCTTCCTACAAAGTACAAACCATAAGGAGTTCCTATCAGCCATCGTACAATTCTGGTAACAAATGAAGATACCTTTGATTTGTAAAGATGGGCCTTCGGTATTTCAAACATTTATATTCTAGTTTTTGGTCAGGCCTAGGCAGTTAGTCAAAAGTACCTTAAGGTGCATCCTTAAAAAGACACAGAGTCATCCAATAACAACCAGTTACAGAGGAAACCTCTGTAAATGTCAGCTAACCCATCACAGAAAAGCTGTCCAAAAATGTAGCCAAATGAAAAGCTGGTGCCAAAACAGGCAAGGACAGCCAAGTCTCTTTGGAGAGCAAGTTCCAAAAATACATATGTTCTTTCTCAAATCCCCATCATCTCTCCTACGAGGACAGAGGGACTGAAGTCTCCTTCAGTAGAGGACTTTGATGCCTATCCAGGCCCTGCCTTTTAGAAAATAAATAAATTTTCTTATTTAGAAATTAAAAAAAAAAAAAGTTCAAGGAGTAGATCTTCCAAAGATTCCTGTGACTATTTAGAAGCTTTGTTTCCAATGTCAGCGTGAGTCTAGCAGTAATCTCGTGGTAGTTTATGACCTCAATCAATCATAGACTAAATAAGTTCAAACTTTTATTCCAATGCTTCTAACTGGTTCTTTTTCATAAAACGTAGAAGCTTTGACAGGAACGATGCAAAAAGTTGGAAGATTGTTCTTTCAGAGCGGTAATGAAAAATAGTAGCTGCAGCCACCATATTGTTAATTAATGGGTTAGATGGTCATATTGTGAAATGAAGCCCCACCGGTTCCAATGAAGCAATAAGGCATTCCTCAAGATGTTCTCTACCATCACAAGAGATAATAACTCCTGCTTAATATGTATGCCTCAGTAACAGGAAGATGGAGCAAGCTGATTCTCTGAATAATTACATAGGAAGTCCTAAGATAGGTCATAAGCCTTAGGAGGACTTTAAAGGGCAACCTAAAATAAGGAACTAGAGTGATAGATGGGTAAGAAGGTAGACAGATCAAAAGGTCCTGGTGATGTTATCTGCTGTGTCAATCTGCCCTCAGGACTTCACTAGATAATAGACTCTAATTTTGCAGAACATATTGGAATATCTATCCTCAAAAGAAGCCCCAACTCTTTCCTAACAGTTGACATTTCAACAAATACTTCACTAAGTACAATATACAACATCAGTTAGCCATTGACGTTCACAAATTAGGTTACAACATTTTCCATGACCAACTGGGACTTTGGTAACACTTAATTGTTTTGTGCAAAGCTAAGTAAACACCAAAGGGGAAAAAACCCACATTTTAGAGACCCTTCCCCTACAGGGTATAGGAATATATCCCCACTTATAGCCATCGGGTCCCAACAGTTTTACTTGCATTAGTATCTCCATAGTTGATTACTGTTCTGTTCCTTTTTTTTTTTTTTTTCAGGGCCCCAATTGCAAAATCAGAAAAATCAGGTAAAGTGTAACCAAACTGATGAAAGAAAGAAAACTTCTAAAGCAGCAGTGTACTATCCCAGAAAGGAAATAAGAACTTTGAAGAGATACCCATTATGCAAGTCTGTGGACTCGTCAACTTGTAAAAGGCAAGCCAGCCGACAATCTCACATCTACTCACCAGATGAGATCTCAGTTCGGTTGCTGGAGCAACCGACCCACCTGCTGAGTACTATTGCTGGGTGGGTAAACATAAAGAAGTCAGAAAAACTTCATCTACTGAACGAGTTGCAGCCAACCTTCAAAAGAGAACAATAAACCTTTCCTTGTGGGAGGCTGCTTACAAATACATCGTGGTTATTTTGGCAGTCAGTCTGTGCAAACACAAGAAAAAGAAGAAAGAAACCACAAAGATGCTTACCTATAATTTCCCTTTTTGCTCAGCTGCTCTTTAAAGTGGCCAAGTGTCAGGCTCGGGGCCTTTAACAGCCTCCTGTAGGGAATTTCTTCTCCACAGAAAAAATAAGTGACAACCAACTCACTAGGCTGGGAGGAGTGAACAACAGGGAGTTTCTTTGGTTCTTTGTGACTGAAACATAAAGGAGGGAGGAGAGAAATAAGTATGGCTTCACAACATTTACAAAACATTTATGTCACACTCAGAGGCACAATTACACAAATTCGTAGAGAGTCAACTAACCACATCAGGTAATTGGAAAATCTAGGAAAGCAAAGCTGGAGACTTATTTGTGTTATTAAACACTGAAGAATTTGAGGTAGCTTTCCCCATACCTGTTGTCTGACCTTGTGGACTTCAACCACCCTTGTTGCTAACTAGCCCTTCAATTTGGAAGGCGATTCCAACTCATGGCCCACTAAGTTGACAAGCATTGCCGCTGGATCATTAAAAAAAAAAAGGGAGTTTTGACTGTGGGCAAAGGGTTAAAAAACAAAGACAAAGGCATGCATTGCGCAAAGTTTTCAATGGAGATATACAGTCTTTAATTATCAGCTTAGTAAGACTGGCCAACTAGTTATTGTACATATTTGAAGTCTAAATATTTTGGAAAGGGATTTGCTTAACAGGGCAATGATGTCTGCAACCCTTGAAGATTCAGCAAGGCAATCCTACATTGTCTTCATGTCCAGATAAAGGGGACATAAGTCTGCAGCTGTAGGATTATCCCAACCCTCAATTATTGGATGAATTTGGGCAGATTGCTCAGACCCTATGGCAACTTTTCTGAGAAAGAACTTCCAGCCACATCAGGAGAGATATGAGGCAAATCCTATGTGGACTGAACTCTGGGGTAGTTCAAGTGATATACAATAATACAATGACACCAGCATTGCTTCAAGTGTGGCCCTGTTTTACAAATGGATTTGTTCAGTCTTCTGGTTGGGCACTCCACTTGGTTTCCCCATCCTTGGATCACCAATTTCATGTTGCAACAGTTAACTAGAGAAGTGAAGGGCAAATTGCACTCATGAGTCTGCAAACAACCCATAGCCTAAAAGTCCTTTGCAAGTAACAATTCAGTCCTTGGCACTGGGGATGCCAGGATGGGGATGTTAAATAAGAGATGTCAAAAAGAGAAAGGAAGAAGGGTTCTGAAGAAACAGCCAATAAACATTCAATGAAAGAGTTCTGAAACGTGATGGAATTGGTAGGACCATTCACTGTTTGCTTAAGATCTACCTCAAGACCAAGTGGTCCTTGATAGAAAAAAGGTTGTAGTTGGTTCTTTAAAAGAGCAGTGACAAATTCTGAGACTGAATTCATACACCACATTAAGCCATGGCTTGTTTCCTCTAGTTTTTCGATTAATTTATACATATCTGGGTTCCGACTCCAGGCTAGGCCATGAAAGAGGGATTATAAACCACTGGAGTTGAACTAACTAAATACCAAACAAATAACAACATTGTACAATATCTGAAACCAACTAGCACAACAGTTCTCAGTCACTGAAACTTTTACATGTGGATTCAGAGAATAAATATTCCTAAAGGAAGTATTCCACTGAGACTTCAGGGGGAAAAAATAAACCCATCATATTACATATAAATGTCTTGGCTAAGTACAGTCTAGAAAGTTTCAGAAATTTTATTATTTTTCTTGTGTTAATTTGTTATTAAAAATCCTCAATAGATATTCATGAAGATTTTCTGGGACTGGTCAAGCAGCCAACTCCCATAAAACTACTGTGTTTTTCATGATTTCTAACTGTCTTTATATATTAAGTTATATATGACTGTTGGCTTCAAATTCTACTTTATCAATGATCCTGTAGTCATGTACAACTTTTGCATTCCATCTTAATTTTATGAAAATATTGGGTGAATTGTTACATGATCCTAAACCATGATTTCCTTAAGCTGTGGCTTGAAAAAGCTCAAATAAACCAGAGTAAATCCTTTAGAGATACAAAATAGTTATGATTTATTTGACCAATCTCTGATTTGTCTTCTTTCCTTTTTTTAGCTGATCTTGTTTTACAATTCTGCAAACTGATTAGATAAATGGGTGAACCCCCAAAACAATCCAATAATAAGCCATAAACAAACCAAATTTTTTCTCCACATATTTAGTCACAGCAACCATCTCTACAATAATAAATCATGATTTCAAACTATAGATTACAAATAAATCATGACTCCTTTGCAAAAGTGAGTTATTCTTTTCAAAACCAAGATGAGTCCTATTATATTTCCCATTGAGCTTCAATATGATAGCCCATTGTATACTTTTGGACTTTATGCAAGAGTCAGGGATTGGAAACATACTTTGCAGTGCTTCTTCTTCCTTTGCTAAAGTGGCCAAATTATTCAGTATCTACGTGTAACCATTAGTGAGATCATCTGTCACCTGGAGTGAAATATCACCATTATATACAGCATCTCCATCCCAAGCTGAGCCAGAAATCCTGCAGAAGTCATGACCCAGGGCTTATAGATTGTGAGGGCCTGGATGAGTCAAAACCAGCTTAAATTAAATCCCTGCAAGTCAGTATTGCTCTATGTCTGTGATAGGTCTGGCCTTATCCAAGTTCCAAGTTCAGCTTCAGAAGGAGTTATATTCCCCTAATAGAGGAGATCTACAATTTGGGGGACCTCCAGGAAAGTGACAGGTGCAAGGTATGGCTAATAAAGCTTTTGCCTACCTCTTGTTAGTGTGTCACGTACAGGCCTATCTGGATTGGGACACTCTGACTAAGAACATTCTGTGTGGGTCTACCTCTGAAGGTATCTCAGGCTTGGATGCCACAGTTGTCCCAAAGTCCAGCAGCCTATCTGCTAACCATCGATATGGTCATGATAACTTCAATGCTGAAATTGTCACATTGGTTGCCGATTGTTTTTTATTCCAAGGGACCTACAGGGACATCTCTCCTGTGCATTCCTGTAGCAAGGACTTGACTTGCCAATGGTCCCTACCCCACATGAGGTGGGGGCTCAACAATGTGCTTCCTTAGTGGTGATTCCCGTGGTCTAAAACACCTCACTTCCCTGTGTATAGAACATACCCCAGCCTTATACCCTTTGGAAAACTACATATAGTTCAGCTGTTCTCTAGAGCTTTTGGGGGCTCATGGTATGCAGACTGCCTATAAAAATGTGATTGATTCATCTTCAGATTGTTTAGAGTACTTCATTCTCATCATCTCTGACCATTCGCCAAAGTGCCTGGAACTAAGCAGAGATGCCCATAGATTCCCCAGATTTACCCCATTGATTTGCTTATCTCCTGTTCTCCACAGCTTTGTGTGTGTGTGTGTCTGTGTGTACAAAGATAGCAGTAAAGGGAAGAAACGAAAGGACCAACATTGTCTAAAGTTCCAGGATGGAACAGGAAAGCAGATCTTTGTTTAATGGATGGCCCATATGGACATGTCACAGCTACTTAATTTTTTTATAACACTGTAGGATTTATATCTGAGCCTCCACAATAATTCACAATGTCTATTTTACAGGGCAGGGGAAGCCTAAGGTCCTAAACATTGAAAGTACACTAACTTGCACATATTTATGTGCCATCAAGCCATTCTCAACTCCTAGCGACAGCAAAGATAGAGTCTCTCTGTAACATTCTATCCCTAATCTGGCCTTTCAGATCTTCCAATTCACCTACAGTACAATGCCAAGGACTTGGCATATACATTCTATATATGCATTCCTTTACACTGAACTAAATTTAGAAAGCCCTAGCCTGTGTGGAACAGCACATCAAAAGCTGCCACTGTTTTTGTATCTCAGACCTGGGCAAAAAAAACCCAAAAACGGAGACATGCCACATCTGTTTTGATATTTTGACACCACTGTCAAAGGGAAGAGAAAGCCAAGCCCTGGTTCCACCTTGGGCACCTCAAGAAGACAGAATCTGTTGCAGAAATAAGTCTTCCGTGGCATGAAGACAAGGCAGTCTCTGAGACAAGCCAGACTTGGCACGTCTAAAGGTCACCAAAGGCTACTCTGCCATAATTTTCTCTTCCTAATTTGTTCCAAGTCTTTGTAGAGTGGTTTCAGGAAGCAAAAAAAAAAAAGCCACTAGCATAGACAGCTGGCTTAAGGTCAGCCAATTAAAAATGAAAAGGGATAGTCATGTGGCTAAGCTTGGACTTCAAACATTACTCATTGCTTAAGATGCAGCATCTAAGAAAGAAAACTTTAATTATTTAGACTCTAGCAGATTCCCTGTCAAAGAAGAACTATCCTGTAATTAGACTAATCCACCAATCTTTGTCCATTTAACTGGAATGCAAACAAAAAGAAGGGGAGAATTAGAGAACCAAGATGTGAAAATAGGCCTTTAAAAAAAGAATCTAAATTCCCTTCTCCACTTCCAAAGCAATGTTTCACTGATAAAATTGGATTTGGAAAAAAGGAACCCACAGATCTCTACAGTTTATATTGCACTCACTCTTCTGATGCTGTGTTCGCCGTGCAGAAAGGGCCGTTCCCTCCTGGTACAGAAGCCAAGTGGTTTCGATCTCTCAACTGATTTGAAGTTGAACACCTGAAGGATGGGAAATGAGAGAGGAAGGGGAAAGAGATACAGGAAGGCCATTAATCTTTTCCAAATCCCATGTATGCACTCAAGACCGATGTGCTGAAGTGAGCATGGAAATATTACATATACTAAAGCCTAAAGTATCTCAGCATTATCCAAAGATAGGCCAAAGCCTTAATACAACCACTTAACTGGTTTCTGTTTCAGAAGCATTCATTAAGGAAACCAAACAAATGAGATTAAGTTGGAAGATTCGAATTGCCTTGACTAGAGAGATTACAATATATAGGTAATAATAAGGCTGAGATGATGACTATTCCAAAACCTAAGAATCGCTTGATAGTGAGATAGGCAACATATCAATTTAATAAATAAATAAGCCAAGGCACCAACTTGAGCAAGCCAAAAAGTAACTCACAAAATGAAGCCAGTTTCAGCTCTTTTGTTTCATCTTTCAAAAATATCTTAAAAGTAAAAGTGAAAAGGCTTTAGGTTGGTTGGGCCAAATATGGATCCTTATCTTTCAATCCAAATTTTATTAGCCTACTTGTCTATTTTAACCAAGTTACAGATTTGGGGAATTGCATGTTACTCAGAGTCAGTTTGAAAGGAGTGGCTTAGAAGCCCGGTAAGTATCAAACCAATACACAAACACCCATAAACAAATTAAAATCTCTCCTGAGGATAAAGAGGCTTTATGAATCTGACCTCCTACTTCCCAGTGTTCTAGCTGATCACTGTTAAAACATTTAATCTGACTCTACACTTTTGCCCTGAGCAACACAATAGAGAATTTGAAAAGATTCTGTTTGCAGGTGCTTTTGTTAGGCAATCTGTGGCTTTTACAGGTCTGTTCCAGAATATTCAACCTAGTCTCTCTTCAACAGTGACTGGATTGCTTTTAGCAGACATCAACCCAGTGGGGGACCCTTCTGCTGACACCCAAATCTGTGGGAAGTTACCGTTGTTTCTGTGGCTTGGACACCTCAGCTAGCCTGCGGCAAGCTTCCTCCAGCTGGGCCAGTGTGTTGGGTGGAGTAAGTGGAGGCATGGCAGGATCCTGGACAAAGGGGTGGGCAGGCTGCACAGCCCGTGGGTGGCTGCTGTTGCCCCACTGGTGGTGACGGGCTGGCCGCTCCCCAGATGCACCTCTGGTGGAGTCAGAATTGTAGGCCTTCTTTGTGTTTTGCGTGCTGGAAAAAGACAAGGGACCAAAGGGGCAAGGTTATAAAAGCTAAAATATGAGCCTTCCATAGCAGCTTCTGTTCAGTACATTCTTGATGAGAAGAAAAAAAGAGAGGAAAAAAAGTCTGTCATAACATGAAAAGGGATTTTTTTTTTTTGCCAAAAACATGACATTTTTGTGGTTTTTCTGGTTCCGCGGAACAGCTTTCATATTAAACCGGAGGAGCAAAAGAGCTTCATTTGTTTTTAGTGATTGTAAAAATAGACAGCTGTGTAATAGATAAATATTTACCAGGAGCAAGAGTGTTGCAGACAGCTGATATTTACCTATGGGGCTTGTGCTTAGATTGTCTTTCACTCTCCAACATCCACTGCCAGACGTTCTGGGAGCGATCGGCTTCCCCACTGGGTAGCGGTATGCCTGGTGGGGCAGGAAGACCACCTCCTTCTCCACCTGGCAGGACGAGGCCATCCTGGAGCTTACAGTTCCTTTTGGGAAGGGTCCCAGTTCTGCTGAGGCTTGCATCGGAGAGAGAAGAACAACACTTAGACTCTTGTGGCTAGTCATTACACAGCAACAGTTCCGCTAAAACCTCATGCCATAGTTGAATGAGCTTCTCCTTCCTTTTTCCCATCTCCACTCTCCCCTCATTGCACCACTGCAGTCCCTTAGCTGTTAGACAAGCAGGGACAATTCCCAAGGTGTGGGCCAATCCCAGCCACCCAAAGCCATTAGAACTCTTCCCCAAGAGGAAACTCACCCAAATGGCTCCAGCTGAGCGACAGGAAGATCCGCCCCCTTCGTGTGTCCTCTACATTTTGGATAGCAATAATAATCAGTGCCCCCGGCACACAAGCATTGGACCCGCTGGGCTGCCTCAGCTTCTATCTGCTCTTTCGTTTTGGGGATGGTGTGGTGGTGGATGTAGTGATGGTGAACATGCTTGGTGGTCTGCTTGGTGACAAATCCTTTGCTGAGAAGAGCACAAGAAGCCGTGGGCACGGCAGTCTTGCCCGGAGTGGCTAACAGGAACTTGCCCCCTGGGAGTCGGTCGGGGGAACGAGCACGAGGACTGTGCCGCCCCGTGCCGGGAGACTGACACCCAGGGGTCTTAAGCACGCGGGACAGGTGGTCGTCCAGAATGGCCTGAGGATCGTCTTCGTAGCTGCCGGCGGGAAGGAGCGTGAGGGGGTGCTGCTGATGTTGCAGGGCTACAAGCTCTCGGTTGCCCTGGGCAGCGACAGGCGTGTCAGTGATCTCCTTTTCGTCATCCTTCAGGACAAAACGTGAAGGACAATGACTCAATCAGCAGAGCTCAATGAGAAGTCCTCGTAAGCTCTTCAGACATTATGCATTCCTGCCCCACGGCAGGCATCTGGGGTCAGTGCCTAGACATATAGATGCTGACACAATTTCAGGCACCAGCATGCACACCCCCAAGAGGCTTCAGCTGGCAGCAAACCGGCACAGCGGTTTTGCTCTGATTTCACCAGCTTGTGTGACTGTAATGCGTCTCCACACCTGGCCCTTCTTCTTCATGGAAGGATGACCTGAGCCAAGATTCATTCTCTCTCTCCCTCCCCCTCTCCCCCTCTCATGCCTCCTTCTTCCCGCCTGTCCTCTCGCCCACCCTCCCCTTCAGCAAAGGGGGAGCCACCAAGCAGGAACCCATGCAAAGGGATGGGGGGGGTGTCAGATCCCTACCTCTGTGATTTGCTGCAGCCTCTCTTCCAAGCAATCCATGGTCTCTTGTTCTCGCTTGAGCTTTTCCAACCGAGAGATGAGCTCGGCAGCGAAAGTGGCGGGTTCCACAGGGGTCATTTCCTTGGGGAGCCGGTGGGTTCTCTGCACAGAGCCGGGACAGAGACAATAAGCCAAGTTTAACAGGCAGCGCGAGCGAAAGCAGCTCAGCTCGAGGAGCAGGCTGGCTGGCTCCGTTCAGCTTGTTGTGTCTCCATGTTTGGATGAAAAGACGACCGCAACTAGGCATGGTCTGCTTTGGATTTTTATGAGCAAGTGCTGTGGCCTCATGGAGTGACATCTTCCCCAATAGCGCTTGCCTTCGGCAGGAGCAGTTGGTCGCACTCCGAGGAACCCTGCTTGTTCTCTCTGTAGTACAACCAGCCCATCAGTAGCTACTCTGAAGTAGAAAATCTTCAAAGACTGTTGTCAAACATCAAATGGAAAACTCAGAGGCAGGAGGGGGAGAGAGACTTTAACTCAAGGAATAAAAGTGGAGTATAAACAGAAAGGAGTTGGAAATTAAAATAAAAATAAGACGGGGGAGAAAAAGGGAAGGGAGCGGAGGAGGGAGGGAGGGAGGGAAAGAAAAGGAGTCAAATGGTGGCAGATCAGAGAAGGGCTGGTAATTTATTTCCTGGCTACACACTGGGCACCTTTGAGGTAGTGTTGTCTCAACAGTGTCCTGGATCTTTCTCCCTCTCTCTCCCTCTGTTCTTCTCCCCCCTCCCTGCCCTCCATCTCTTTGTACAGAAAATGAAGGAAGCTGCTACGGGCAAACGGCGCTACACTGCTGCGCCTGGCTGCCTCCAGCAGATCTATCAAGGGAAAACGCAGCACCTCCAAATCAAGGCTGGAATATGAAAAGGCAAGCAAAAATCTCTGCCGAAAGAAGCAAGGAGGAAGGGAGGGGGAAAGGCCCCCTCCCACCCCATCCCTATTCTCCTCTCATCTCCCCACAATCACTCCCATTTCTTGCCTTCTTCACCCTCCAGTTCTGGATACACAAACATACAACACAATACTTTTTTTGTTTGGGGCATTTTTGTTTTTTGAGTTATTTTTTTAAAGGGGGGGGGAGAGCTGAACTGCCAAGGCTTTCACAGGCTGCCCATGAGGTGAGGTAGGGCCTCTCTCTCTGGTAACCACTTAGCTTCAGAAATGATGCGAGGGAAGAAAAAGGCAACTCTGCAGGAAATTGTCACTCTTACACAAGCTGGCTCTATTCAGCTCCCTGATCAAAGCACTGCCTTACAGAGAAAGTCGATTTGCACGCCCCAGGACAAAATAATCTAATTTGCAAGCAGAAGCTATAGAGAACTTTTTTTTAATGGTAGAAGCAGAAGAAAATACAATAAACATACCAATAAATAAATACATGGGGACATGCAGACCCTCGACACCAATAAAGGAAAATATTTGTAGCTCAGGGTTGAAGTGGAGGTCCTTGGTGCTCTCTGAGCTTGGTTGTTTTCTTGCAGACGTTTCATTACCCAACTAGCTAACAGCATCAGTGTTAGTGCCATAGACTAGCACTGATGATATTACCTAGTTTGGCTAATGAAACATCTGCAAGAAAACAACCAAGCTCAGAGAGCGCCAAAGATCCATCCATCTTTGGATCCATCCATCTGAGACACATATTTCACCTGGGATTTCTCATCCCTTAAGAGAACAGGAAGTTGAATTTGCTTACGTTAATCATAAGATAAGTTTAGAACATAGAACTTCATCAGAGTTGGAAGGGACCTTCGAAGTCTTCTAGTCCATCCCTCTGCTCTAGCAGGTGACCCTATACTGTTTCAGACAAATGGCTGTCCAGTCTCTTCTTAAAAGCCTCCAGTTTGTACTTGTCTATGTAACAACCTACAGCAAGCTGAACATTATTCACTCCAACTGACACCTTCAACTTGGTGTCCTCCAAGTACGTGGGCTCCCCTAGCCCACATCTCTCAATTTCATGCATTGACTGGGGATAATGGGAGCTGCAGCCAATTTGCCATATTGGCTGGAGATGATTGATGATGGAGCTCTAGGCCAACATATTTAGAAGACACTATGCTAAAGAAAGCTGCACCACAAGAATTACAGCATATCACCCTAAAATCCTCTATACTTTAGATGAGAAAAGAACTCAAATTTCCAAACAAGTACTATTAGATTAACTGCTTGCATGGAAGCCAACAAGCAAGAAGATCTAGGATGGGGGCAGAATGGGAGGTGAGGGGAGACTTTTTGGTACAAATATCGTTTTTCCTTTGAAGGACCTGGAAAATCTATTTCCTGCCTAACAGTTGCTAATAGGGGGGAGAAATCCTGGCTCTGCTTAAACAAATAGCAGAACGCTCAGTGACTTCAATGAGAACATAATTCCTCCTGGTGCGTTTCTCACTCTTTGACATCCCAAAGCAGAACAACAAATGAAAAGCATTAAAAAAAAAACCACCCTAAAATAAAATAAAGCAGCTGTGGAAGTTCACAGTCAGATTCAAGAGGATTTTTTCCCCCCTCTTTCTCTTACCACCCTCAAGCCGATCTATCACATGGTTTAACAGAGGGAGGAAGCAGGCATTTTAGAACAGTCCTGCCGCAGCAAATAAGCAGGATAAAACAAGCCCAGTTCTACCAATCATCTATCCATGATGGACACACACACGCAAGCTAGTCTCATGTCAGACACAGAGCCTTCAGGAAAGGGATCATCCAGGCCAGCCTTTGGCTAGGAATCTTGGAACGTATCGTCTACTCTAAGCCATCTGGCGGATTCAGCCAACAATCAGACCGACATTTCCCCGCTAATAGCTGCTAGCCAGATGCTTCCAGAAACTCCCAAGCTGGGTCAGGAATCCAAGTCATGTTTTCATTGATCTCATCTTAGGGCAGATTCTAAACCTCCCCTGCAGTTGCTCTCCATATCTCTAAAAAGAGGGAAGGGGAAAAGTGGAAAGGAAAATTTTCAGCTCCAAATACCAGGAAGAATTTCTAAATCAACTGGGAATCTCTTTGGAAAGTATACAGTATAACTCTCTCTCTCTCTCTTTTTTTTTTTTTTAAAGAATTCTTATGTTGTATTCCATGGACGTCCACTTACACAGAGTACAGGTAGTCCTTGACTTACAACCGTTTGTTTAGTGACCGTTCAAAGTCACAACGGCACTGAAAAAAATGTGACTTATGCCTGTTTTTCACACGACTGTTGTGGCATTCCTGTGGTCACACGATCAAAATTCGGATGCTTGACAACTGGCATGTATTTATGACAGTTGCGGTGTCCTGCGGGGTCACGTGATCACCTTTTGCGACCGTCTGACAAGCAAAGTCAATGGGGGAGCTAGATTCAATCAACAACCGTGTTACTAGCATAACAACTGTAGCGACTCACTTAGCAACTGTGGCAAGAAAAGTCACAAAATAAGGCAAAACTCACTTAATTGTCTTGCTTAGCAATGGAAATTTTGGGCTCAGTTGTGGTCATTAAGTTGAGGACTACCCGTATTCAGTGGTGGGATTCAGCTGGCTTGCACCACTTCGGCAGAACCGGTAGCTAATTTTTTGTTGCCCAGGCCCAGAATGGACTTCCGGAAGCGGCATCCACACAGAGAACCGGTCGTTCACATATTTGAATCCCACCACTGGCCGTATTACAGATCTGTTAGTTCTTTCTCTCTAGGAGTTGCCCTAATTTCTCTTTATCCCACCCTCTCAAACCGCAGAGAAGGGAAGCAGTCCTCAGAAAGGGGTGCAGGATGGGACTGTCAACCCCCCCCCCCACATCAGGGCTCGGTGCCCAAAAGGCTGGCCTAGCACGGAGCAGATTCCTAGATCTGGTATACTTTAAGTAGCACTTGGGCCAACATCCTCCAGAGCAAAACTTCTCTGTGGCAAATCAAACAAATCTGACTTATCTCAGCAACGTTAGTAAAACCGGTGGGAAGAGGAAAAGAATGCTAACTATTTTATCATTTTAGGAAATTGTCTTTCCTGTTTTCCTTACAAACAGTGAATCACAATCTCTGTCATTCTTTATTCTACAATATTTACAGCCCCCCTCCCTTCTGGAAGACTCTGGGTCAAAGAAGGCAAGCAGATAAAGCCCAATACAAACAGATTAAAAAATGGTATTACGGGTAGTCCTCGGCTTACGATCGCAATTGGGACCAGAATTTCCATTGCCAAACGTTGTTGGTGAGTTGTTAAGTGAGTTGTGCCTGATTTCATGAGCTTTGTTGCCATGGTCGCTTAGCTGCCGTTGTTAAGTGAATTACGTGGCTGTTAAGTGAATTCCCCCACTGATTTTTCTTGTTGGAAGCTGACTGGGAAGGTCGCAAATAAGCATTCACGTGACCCTGGGACGCTGCAACACTGTTGTAAATACACGGGCAGTTGCCAAGTGTCCCAAATTTTGATCACGTGACGGTGATAGTCGTAAGCGTGAGGATCTTAAATCACTTTTTTCATTGCCAATGTAACCTCGAAGGGTTCGCTAAACAAATGGTTGTAAGTCGAGGCATTAAAAACTATCCATCAACATCCTAGGCAGCCTTTGAATTAATTCATCTATGGACCAAACAAAAGCCTGCTTTTAAAATGCTTCGTCCACCCCAAAAATACTTACTGGAAAGTGAGGTAGAGAAACTTGCCCGTTGGCCTTGACGCTGCGATGCATCTCCCTCTGGAGCTGCTTCTTGCTCCCGATTCTGTAAGGAGGGATCCCATCACTAGACATGAGAAAAGAAACAATTATAATATTAGGTTTAGTTTGTAAGTATTCAGCTGCAGCACCAAGAGCCAGTGTTTTGGAGTTTTTCTTTTAATGAGAGGCTAACAGCCTTCCATTACATAGATGCTTAGAGAGGGAGAAAGACTTTTTTTTTCCTTTTAGAGAAGGCCCCACGCAGACCAGAACTGGATTTATAAGCAGAAGCCAAGCCTTCAGACTTCCAAGCCAACCTCTGTTTTTTTCTTCTTCCCTATTTAAATTCAACTGAGCTATAAATGTTTTTGTACGAGGGGGGAAAAAAGCATTCTGCGGGTAAAAGAAGAACATCTCTCTTTGTTAGACCCTGGAACCTGGTTGCTAAGGCTTTCTCCCCCTTCTCTATTATTTTTTTCCCTCGGCTTTAAATGTGAGTGGTTTCTTAAAGTCACAATTCAAGGTGAAAATCCCTGTTTTTGCTTGCGTCCCAGTCTGACGCTAAATGGCACGGTTAAAATAGAAAAAGCAGCAGCAGGGATTGATTGATGGGACTTCTGTCCCTTCCTACATGCAATATTACAGGTTTTTCCAGTGTGCAGTCTGAAATGCCAAGTACTTTAACGTAAATTGTCCCTGTAGGAAAAGCCAGTGTAATCTATAGCCTTTTAGAAAGGCATCCAGAGCTCTAAAAATAGGAATCTTCAAATGAAGACATGGAATGTTTTTAGAATAGTCAAGTTACTCTACACTCACCTCTTCACTTTCATTATTTTCAGAGAGAAGGAAAACAGTTCCCTAAACTTATGAAGTAGTTTTCACACTTAGTGCTTGAATGCATGAGCACTGATGGATTGAGACATACTGTAGGTATGAGCGTGCGAGCACACACACACACACACACACATACACACACACAAATATCTAGAAACTTTAGGTACACATAGAATATTTATTTGTAAGATATAAATAAACTTTCTCTAGAAGCTCAGGGCAATAGATGCAGTTCTCCATCACCCTATGAGGCTGTGATTGAGAGACAATAACCAGTTCAAGGTCACCCACCAGCTTCCATGATTGACAGAAGACTTGAATTTGGGTTTCTCTAGCCCTAGCCTAGTCCAACATACAGGTGATCCTCAACTTACGACCACAATGGAGCCCCAACATTTCCATTGCTAAGCAAGACATTTGTTAAGTGACCTTTGCCCCATTTTATGACCTTTTTGCCATAGTTGTTAAGTGAATCAACGCGATTGTTATGCTAGTAACGTGGTTGTTAAGTGAATCTGGCTTCCCCACTGACTTTGCCTGTCAGAAGGTTGCAAAAGGGGATCATATAACCCTGGGACACTGCGACCGTCATAAATACACGCCAGTTGCCAAGCATCCGAATTCTGATCACATGACCATGGAGATGCTGCATTGGTCATAGGCGTAAAAAATGATCATAAAGCACTTTTTCAGTGCTGTCGTAACTTTGAATGGTCAGTGAACAAACAGTTGTAAATTGAGGACTACCTGTATTAACTATTTCATCACCTTGGCTCTATATATTATATACACACTATATGTAAGCATAATGAACAAATGGTAGGATAAATCAATAAATATTTTATGCAACTTTAAAAACCTTTGAACGAAGAAGGAAGTGATTACACACACACACACACACACACCTGGAAGGGTGTGTGTGTGTGTTGAAGGCCCCATTCAGATTTGTAAGCCCCCAGTCATGGAGGTCAAAAATTATGCTGTCATTCAGGGTGCTATTGTGAATACTCCACTGTTGATTATTTCAATATGAAGAATGGAAAAAGCGAACATCTTTCTTATGAAACCTCCTACCCTTTTATTCCTCAACACAGATAATATAAACAGATGGTTTTTAAAGGCAACATGTGTAAATCCAATTAAATCCAACTGCATTTGTTTCAGTATAAATGAGCATGTCTGCACTGCCATAGCCACCCATTCTGAGAACGTTTGGAAACTAATTGATTGCAAGGACCTATTGGTAAAACAAGTCAGATGGGGGGGAAATGGCTTGTCTTTGGGAAAGTATGTTTTGAGCCTCGATCTGCAAAATTGGTGGGGAAGTACATATTGTCCTTGAGCCACTGGCAACTTTTCCAGGCCAGGTACTGCCACAAACTTTACACTGATTTGGGCAACCATTCAGTGGTATCCTTGCCTCTGGTTGAGACTGTAGATCTCATCCTGGTTGAGTTTCTAAGAGATGTAAATCTCAACATGACTGGAGAGCAAAATGGCTGAGGATTCTGGTTTAGAAGATTTTAATAAGATCAGACATTCTCTGTCTTTTCCTTTATACAGACCATGATCATGCCCAAAGGCATCTGAGGATCACCACATAAATAAGGGATTGGAACTTAGCAAATGTAAGTCTCTTTCTCAGTTGACTCCCTAGGAGCCCAGCTTTAAAATTACTACTAAAGGTTGATTGTGTGTGTAACCTTGTGAGATTTTGAGCAAGACCAATGGACAAAACCTGGTCCATTTTTAAAAATTATTTTGTGCTGCACCAGGGACCACCTATATTTCCCTTATGGATCTCCTGCAGTTCCCAAACCACACCTGAGAAAGCACTGAATCCCAGTATCTCATTCTGAAGCAATTCCTGTCTTAATAATGGACCATCATCCAAACCTGCATATATTCAAATCCTGCTCCCTCCCCCCAAAGAGATCCATGACCTTTTTGCCTATGCAGAGCATCTGATTCTCAGAGATTCATAGATTTGAGCAAATCTATGAATCAGGACTGGAGTCTATATAACTTCTGTATCTTTCAGCTTCAAGGGAAAGGGCTTAAGGGGAAATGGACTGCATTTACCATTCTGAGAGGTATGAAGTAATAATGCGCTAGAAGGTTATAGGAAAATCGGGAGTTTGCTCAGTGATCATGCAAAAAGAAAAAACAGTCCCCAGTCCAACTCATTCTCCTGCTTCACAATAAAAGTTCATGGGGGGGGGGGGGTTGTGGTCTGTGTTAATGACTTCAGAACTCTCAACGTTCTGTCTGAGATAAAGACAAAATGTTCCTTCTTTTCAGTCTTCTAAAGAGAAAACTGAAAACCACCAGAGTAAAATCATTATATGGAAATACTTATTGAAAGGGCCTGCAATCTTCATATAACTTCCTTCCCAGAAATGTGACTGAAGTGATTTAATTTTTATACATCATGATTCTAAGGAAAGCCATCCTGGTTGGTGTCATCACCAACAGGAAATCACAGGATCACCAGGCCGAATAGGGGAAGAGTCCTGTTGCAATTTGATATTGATCTCATGCAAATATTGTCCAAACTGTAAACTTAATTTGGGTAGTACAGAGGATATAGAAAGGCAAGATCTTTCCTCAAACCTGGGGATCACTCTTCCTCAGAATACCTCTGCTTCAAATATGATATGTTGGGTACAGTTGGTTGTGGACAGGGCAATATTTTTAACACATTTGCAGTTGCAGTTGCCTCCAAGAAACAGGTAAAACCAAGCTGAAGGCAGGTGGCATCATCTCAAATACAGTAGAAGGCAGTAAGTCCTCTGAAGAACATACAATGCAACGAGAGCTTCTAAATGTACAACATGCAAATCACATAGTTGGAAGGGACCTTAAGAGACTGTTTGGTTCAACCCTTGGCCCAGCACAGGATCCCCAGCAGCATCCCTGAAAGATGACCATCCAACCTTTGTTTGAAAACCCCCAGCAGAGGACAACTTCCTATTTTGGGTGGCCAATCATGCTTTTGAACCACTTCTCTCTTTGCCTAGCCTTTAGATTGGCAACTCCATTTCTCCACAGCATAAAATTCCTGGGAGTAGATTGCAAATTCAGTCATAGCAGCAAACTACAGTTTACTGAATTCACTCATCATGCTAATCCAGTCCGTGATTTGTTTAGGTTTTTTGCTTATTTTTCCGTTTCTCTTCCTATGTGATATAGAAAAGAGACTTACTTGCTAAGACTCTTAATGTAAATGGAAGAGAATGCTAGCTGATATTGTTAGTGAACTGAGTGAGTTATCGATATTGTTCACATTCATAAAACTTTCCATGCTTTTAAAATAAATTGCAACCATTACAGTGAAGACATTACCTAGCTGGGTAATGAAACATCTGCAAGAAAGCTACCATGCTCAGAGAGCATCAAGGATTCCAGAGTTCAACCTCAAGCTGCATATATTTGTTTTTATTTGTAATCATTAAGTTATTCATCTTCTACCACATCATGCTGCTGTTACTGTTTTCAAGCACTTCAGAAAGAATGTACTTTTTTGAAAACGCATATCCATGGATTAGCTTTATGTTTGCACTACGTTTGCACAGCACTGAAAACTAACCATAGTGGCAGAGTTGATACGGCACATAACACTAACTTGGTGGGCTTTAGTTCAGTTTGTTAGGCGAGTACAGTATGAGTGCAACAGGATCTGATCCTGTCCTGTTATTTCACTTTGTTAACATAAATGTAAAAGTTAAGATGCCTATTATTATTCCCTATTTATTTCTGGCTTTTAGCTGGTACTGTCAATATTTTACCTGTATTATTTATTCTATGAGAGCCACCAACATTTTTTTTAATTCTGCTACAATAGAAATATGTAAATAAATAAATAAATAAATAAATAAATAAATAAATAAATAAATAAATAAATAAATAAATAAATAAATAAATAAATAAATAAATAAATAAATGCATGCATGCATGCATGCATACATACATACATACATACATACATACATAACAGGTGTATTGGTACACATACTAAATCACCATCTGTGAACTATAATCTGTAATTGCTAAACCAACATCATACAATGCTGCGTTTTAGCATGGTCTGTGAACCAGGCCATTACTCAAAGCCATTTATGGTTTGCTTTGGCTTAGACAAGCATATTGTGGTTTGTTAACTGTGATGTACAATATGATTTATCCACGGGTAATAAGCAATGCCAGTTAATAAACCCAAAAAACTCTGTTCAAGGAGAAAAAAGGAGGTGGGGGGGAACTCAGGCATGGCATGATAATATACAGCTGTTAACACGGGTCCAGATTTTGTCCTGAAAATGGAGTTTGGCACAAGGCTTTAGTGCCCCGTCTCCCATGCTTCTCTGTGGGAGATTATCCCATTTATGTTTCAAGAGCCGAGATGCTTCTAGCCAAGTTGGCTGCAGAGAAGAAACCTGACACCAACCACAGCATCACATTCCTCCAACCGCTCAGGGTAATGCTGGAATACAGCCTTTTTCTGTTGTGATGTTACAACAGTGATGTCCTCTGTCCTCTCTTGTGGAAAAGCCAGCTCCCTTCCCCAGGCCAGCCTACCCTTAAGTGGCAAGGATAGAAAAAGTCCAATTTTCTTCGCCTGGGGAAGGGAAACATTAAGGTAACAGTCACTTACCAATCTAGTTGGCTGCTTCTGTGCTGGGAAAGTGGGGAGTTGGGGTGGGCTCCTCTTCTGAAATGCCATCTGTCTGCCCTGTAACAGGCGTAGGGTAGGTGTAGGGTGTAGGGTAGGAGCAACTAGATTTAATTTCCATAATTCCTAGCGTGCACCACGCTTGATGCACTTGGTGAACTTGGTATTAAGCAAGTTTTGCCCCATTTTATGACCTTTCTTGCCCTGGCTGTTAAGTGAATCACTGCAGTTGTTAAGTTAGGAATACGGTTGTTAAGTGAATCTGGCTCCCTCTTTGATTTTGCTTGTCAGAAGGTCAGAAAAGGTGATCACGGGCCCCCGGGACACTGCGACCGTCATAAATACATGCCAATTGCCAAACGCCTGAATTTCAGTCATGTGACCATGGGGGACGCTGCAACGGTCATAAGTGTGTGAAAGTGTAAAAATGGTCATAGGTCACTTTTTCCAGTGCCACTGTAACTTCAAAAGGTCACTAAACAAATGGTTCAAAGTCGAGAACTACCTGTCTCAATTTTGCTTGATGTTACACTTCAAACACGCACCTATCAAAACTTTTCATTTTTATTTCTCCGTTTCTGTTCTCAGCCATTTGAAAGTGCCTCTGTATGTCTCCATTGAGGAGATACACGGAGGGCTGGTATGCTTTGCTTTCAGAGGTGGTGGCACTACCATATTTGTTCCTAAATATTAGTTATAGTTTGATATCTCCATCTATTACTACACGTTCAGGCCATATAATCTCAGAGCGAACATGGTATAGTGGTTAAAGTGCTGCTCTAAGACCCAGGAGACCCAATATGACGTTCACCCTCATCCAGTGGTGGGATTCAGATATGTGAACCACCGGTTCTCTGTGTGGATGCTGCTTCCGGAAGTCCATTCTGAGCCTGGGCAACAAAAAATTAGCTACCGGTTCTGCCGAAGTGGTGCGAACCGGCTGAATCCCACCACTGCCCTCATCCATGGAAGCTCGCTGGGTGACATAATAATAATAATAAATAATAATAATAATAATAAATAACAACAACAACAATAATAATAACGTTGGGAAGGACCTTGGAGGTCATCTAGTCCAGCCCCCTGCTCAGGCCTATACCATTTCAGACAAATGGCTGTCCAGTCTTTTCTTAAAAACTTCCAGTGTTGGAGCATTCACAGCTTCTGGAGGCAGGTTGTTCCAGTGATTAATTGTTCTAACTGTCAGGAAGTTTCTCCTTAGTTCTAGGTTGCTTCTCTCCTTGATTAGTTTCCATCCGTTGCTTCTTGTCCTGCCTTCAGGTGCTTTGGAGAATAGTTTGACTCCCTCTTCTTTGTGGCAGCCCCTGAGATATTGGAACACTGCTATCCTGTCCCCCCTCGTCCTTCTCTTCATTAAACTAGACATACCCAATTCCAGCAACCGGGTTCCTTATATGTTTTAGCCTCCAGTCCCCTAATCATCTTTGTTGCTCTTCTCTGTACTCTTTTCTAGAGTCTCAACATCAACTTTGGGCCAGTCCACCTTTGTTTAGCCCAACCTACTTTGCAAGGTTGTGAGAAGAAACTGAAGAAGGACTGAAGAAGGACTGGTCATAAGTCACTTTTTTCAATGCTGTTGTAAGTTCAAACAGTCATTAAACAAATGGTCATAAGTTGAGGAATACCTGTAAACCACTTTAAGCTTCTAAAGAACAGGTGGGTATAAATCAAACAATTAAATGAAATTCTCTGTTTCAAGAATTGCTTTGAACAATAGAATGCATGGCTGGAATACCTGCCCTAAGCTATTTATTTCTTCCTTGACCCCTATAATTTGATGGAAAGTCCTGGGGAACCTGAAAAATTGCACATTCTTTTGTGACATTTATTGATTTGATTTACACCCCACTTTTCATTGAGGAGCTCAGGATGGGGCTGCTCCCCTCATCACAACCTTGTGAGGTACGTTGCTAGTTCCAAGTCTCCAGAGAAGCTGTTTCGGTAGAGAGTGGACCAAAACTGTGCTCTCCCTACTCCTGGTGTAACACCTTAACCACTATATTCCACTTAATAAAGCGCATAGTTAATATGGAAGTAATTCTTGAAACAAACTCAAGGAAATCAAGAATTCCCACTAAGAAAATGTGGAACGTCCCGTTACACACATTGTGAATTTTGTAGGGCTTACTTCTATGAAAGCATTTTTAAGACTGCACTATGATAGAATTGATCTCCAAATAAACCAGAATTAAGAGCCAGACAACAGTGGAACTTTGGGTTAAATTAACCAGCCCATCACAAATCAATTTACATTGGATGTGGAAGTAAAAGGCAGCACCATTAAGCCAAGGAAGGCCTTTCCCATGTTTGTATTTGTGCTGCCACAAAAGCTATTGCACAACTGTGAACCATCACAAACACTTTTTAACCTTCATGCTCCAAGACATCAAGACATTAAAAAGCCATCACCTGTCTATGGCAGACCAGATACCACTCCAGATATCCTCTGGAAGAACACATAACATTTGCCTCTTTCGAAGCAAGATTTCACAGGGTTTTCAACCTGAAATGTCTCTTCAACCAGAGAAAGAGAAGACAGCTCAAATCTTTCAAACCTACTAAATCTGGCAAAAATATTGAGGCAGAGAGAGAAGAAACTATTTTTTTAACCAAATCCCAGATATGAAATTTTACAGTTTCAAGTCATACAACTTAAAACAGCACCTTGGTTAAGAATCCCCCATGCTGCTTGTCAAAACTATCCCATGGACCAACAGAACTTTACAACATATACAAAACAAGATAGATGCATCTCTCAGCCCAAAACAAGATAGGCATATTTCAACGACATGGAGCAGAGCAAAGAACCTAAGAAAAAATAATACAAATGAGAACATTTATGGACAGAGAATTGGATGTGTTTTAGTAATGGGGTGAGAGGGAAAATAACATGAGTAAGTACGAAGCAATCCTATATGGGGAAACACATGGGAGTCAAGAGTGTGTAGCGCACAATACAGTGTATGTGAGTTGCTATGCATGTGTGGCAATCTGTAAGCTTTCGCACAACAGGGCCTGGAAGAACCTCTGATTGAAAGTATGAAAAACCTCTTCCAGTTTAGAAAAAAAAACGCCGCATAGGGAAGCCACGGGGTCTCTGATTATTCGATATAAGACTGCTTCTTTTCGCCTGCTATTGGATAGCCCAGCAGGATATGCAGCCATAGAGGTCGGGGGGGAGAGGGGGGGCTTAATGATTCATCTTGCACCGATAGATTGTTCTGACTTTTATTATACATTTTTAACTAACTGAAATCCTCATCCATAACACTTGGATTTTTTAAAAAAAAAAAAACTTGGCTTCATTGTATTTCATTTGGGAATTTCTTGGTGGTTGAAAAGATGGCCTTCTCCCTAATGAAACCTTAGTGATATGAAGCTATTGCCCCCTCTGTATCACTTTGTCCTAATTCAATGCTCCTCATCCATCCAGGTAGCCCCTCCAGATTCTCCCCAGTGTTTAGAAGACTCCCCAACACAGCAATTTGGAGAAATGAGAGGGATCCTCTGAACTGGCTCACTTAAGAACAGCCTCTACCTTGGAACAAGCTGTTAATTGAACTTAAATAAAAGGCTCCGTGAGTGTCATGTTAGGAGGGGGCATTCCTTAATAGCCTGAGAAACAGAACTGGGTATCCTAATGAGGATTTGAGCAATTTTAGTTCTTGAATATTTAAAATAAAAGAGCATTGGAACAAGGCAAGAATTGATAATGCATTCATGCGAACGAGACAGACAGCTGCTTCTCAAATTTAAAATTAGGGTAGCCAAAGAGGCCAATTAAGGCACAAAGGAGAGAGGACTCATTTTGCCCCTGGATATTTATTTTGGTTTCAGGCTTTCTTTCAGCCACTACATGCACCAAACAGCACTGGTGGTGGACTTCTACCAGGCTCACAAGTTTCTCACCTGAAAAGTAGGAGCAAGGAAGACTCCATAATAAGGTAGCCACGAGGGCAAGGAAGACAGAAAAGGCGAACCTATAGATGAACAAGCCTGTTTGGTAAATACATTGGGGTTGATTGCAAATCCGTCTTAAAATCTATTATAAGGCTGTAATAATCCTCAACTAGAAGAATCCTATCGAGGCCACACTTGGCCCCTTGATAGTAAAGGGAGATCTGAGAAGAGGGGACACCAAATGTGTCTGCCCAGTGCTGTGATATTTGAAAGCTTTTTAAATACAAGCGCTGGATGGCCTCAAAAGCGGGGCAATGGAAGACGACAAGATGACAACCATGTCAGTCCACTAACTTTCTCCTCCTTGTCCCTGCCTGTGTGTGTGTGTGTGTGTGTGTGTGTGTGTGTGTTTAAATCCAAGTCTAGGATAAAGAACTGCATAATTTTAGGCAATGAGGAGCACAGTTTAATTATAAACATTTTAGCTAACCACTCTGGGACTAAGCCAATCTGTTTCTGGGGAAACACTAGTTTTGAAGTCTCCTTTCCAGTCAGCTGCCATTTAAGCTGAGCCAATTATCTTAGCCTTTTGACTTAGATGTGCCTGACCTAACTTGAATGTAGTTTTACTGCTTCTTTTGAAATCTCAGGCTTTGGCGCATATGCATTCACTCCCATCTTCATTTGGCAATGGCTGTGGAGCACAGCCTCTGATCTTGCCAACATCAAAAGCCTGGTTTGTAAGATAAGGTAATATTTGAAGTTCACTCAGCAGTATTCTCCTGGGTCCAAAGTAAATCCATAAATAAGATATAACCAAATAATAAGACGCTCCCTTTTCAGCTCTCTTTCTTCCCCCCATTTCCTTCCCTCCAATCAAGACATGGAAATTGGAAGTGCTTTGTGGTCGGCACCAAAAGAGCACATGGGCAACCAAAACGTCCCCAGGATACTTGAGATTAACTGCAAATTCAGACACTTAGTGCGTTTGTCTTCCCTTCTAGGAAAGCCACCAAACCCCAGCCCAGCTCACCCTGGCTTCATATATCTCTACGTTCTCTCCCTCCATTTGCCTCCCACCCAAGAGACAACCCAAATGCACAAAAACCTATAGGAGAAAGTACTGATGTCATGCCGGAGCATCAAAGGAAATCAATCTACCACAGAAGCAATGGATTTCTTTCCTTTTCCAATCCATTCCCCTAGCCCACCTCAGCCCGGACAGAAAATACCTTTTCCCCTTCTAGCTTTTGCTCAAGTTTCTCTTTTGTACACCCAGTGCAAGGAAAAGCCAAATGCAGAAAACCTGGGCTGGATTTTGCAGCAGGAGCAGGTGAAGAAAAGTCGCTCCTTCGTGCTAGGTAACCATCCTGGAAACTACTGAAATCCATGTTTTGTCTGTTCAACGCCTCCCCAGCGGTATAATCAAGCAAGCTTCCCTGGCTCCTCATGACCTGAAGGAGCTCTTGTTATGGCAGGAGCAAACAGGCCAGTTTTCTTTTATGCATTGCTTTAGGGGGAGCTCCTATTCACTTGTTCAAGTCAATTTCAAAGCTGCCTGCTAACCTCTTATCCTCCCTAAGCTCCCCTAGATGAACAATAGGCTGAAAGGGATTCAGTTAAGCCTTTCATTCAACCCCCCCCACCTACCCCCCCTCCCTCTTTCTCACTCAGGCCTCTCATCTGCAGAAGGCCCTACAATTGGCCTGGCTCTGAAGAGCGGGTTATAAGAATCCCAGCCGTAAGGAGCCATTGCTAGTCCAAAAATGACTAACTCCATGGATGCACAAGGATGGGCCCACCATCCTGGCAAGACAGCTTGGTGATCATCTTTAGGATTAGGCAAGGCCTAATGTAGCTCCATAAGAGACGGGAGAGATAGTTTCCACGATTGTTTCAAGGAGATTCCGCCACAAAAAATGGAGCCAATCTGTACCATTTAAGCCCAGAGAAAGTCCCCAGGGGTCATATACAGGTAGTCCTCAATTTACAACAGTTCATTTAGTGACCATTCAAAGTTACAGCACTGAAAAAAGTGATGTCTGACCATCTTTCAGACTTACAACCGCTGCGGCATCCCCATGGTCACGTGATCAACATTCAGATGCTTGGCAACTGATTCATATTTATGATGGTTGCAGCGTCCCGGGGTCATGTGATCGCCTTTTGTGACCTTCTACCAAGCAAAGTCCATGGAGAGGCCAGTTTCGCTTAACAACCGTGTTACTAACTTAACAACTGCAGTGATTCACTTAACAACTGTGGCAAGAAAGGCTGTAAAATGGGGCAAAACTCACTTACAAAGTTTCACTTAGCAACAACAATTTTGGACTCAGTTGTGGTCGTAAGCTGAGGACTGCCTGTAAATGGTTGGCTTCCATGAAGAAGCAGGCACAACATCAAAACTGTCTGCCTACAAGTGCCACCCAAGGCATGTTTACTCTGCAGTCCATCTCAGGGGGGGTTCTAGATTTAGTCCCAGGGCATCAGCTGACTCACAAAAGGAAGTAGAGAAACCCTTAATTACAGCAAAACCAATCAACTTTTTAAAAACTTCTTTCTGCTTTCAACAGCAAAATGTACCATGAATTTCTAATATCCTGGAATATTTCAATAATAATAATGCACTGCCTTCATTCAGAAACAGGATATAGAGAATAAAACTTGAGAAAAGGGTAGGGCAGAGAGAAAAGAACTACTGGTAATAATGCAATTTAACCACCAGGGATTATGTAGAGGCTGACCAAGAGAGTCAGCCTTTCCTTTCCCTTTCCCTTTCCCTTTATTTATTTTGTCATATTTATGTAGTGTATATTGGAGGTGGTGACCCTTTGAGAGCTGTATGCAATGAAATTTCATTTTAATGTATGCCGATTAGTGTACATTCAAAGTGACAATAAAGTTATTATTCTATTCTATTCTATTCTATTCTATTCTATCCTTCTTTTCTTTTTCCTTGCTTTCTTTATTTTCTTTCTTTCTCTCTCTTCATTTCTTTTCTTTTTCTTTTTCTTTCTTTCTTTCTTTCTCTTTCTCTCTCTTTCTCTCTCTTTCTCTCTCTTTCTCTCTCTTTCTCTCTTTCTTTCTTTCTTTCTTTCTTTCTTTCTTTCTTTCTTTCTTTCTTTCTTTCTTTCTTTCTCCACCAGTCAAGATTTTGCACAGGACACCATTCCCCTTCTAGAGAGAAACTAAAAGAAAACAGGCCAAACCTCTCATTCTAGTTCTAATATTGGCACAAGAGGTCACTAGCCTTTCAGATCAATTAAACTTGGAAGCGCAGCAGTAGCCTCAGAGCACTTCCTAAAGGAAGCAATTTATTTTTGAACACAGATCATTATTTAATGATAGCACACACAGCCCTAAAAACACCTGAAACAAGACAGCAAATAAGGGACAACTTACAGACAAGTTCCATGGGCCAGAAACAAACTGTGTAGGTTTTCCAGGAGAACAAGGTTATTTGTCTGAGAGTTTGGATAATAATCCCTCTCAAGCAATGAAAATGGTGGAGCCGAGTCTTACTTTTGCAGCAAATACTGTTCTGTTCCAGTCATGAGCTCAGTTTTTAGTAGAAAGGACAGCCCAGAAAATTTTAACATTACAAATTTCTTTCCAATACTAATGATGGAAATACTTACACGCTGCTGTCGGTCATTGACATAGAATCATCAGTCAGAGCATCACTAGAAATTTCACTGTCATTTGCACTAGTAGCAGGAGCAAAGACGTAGCCAGAATTCACATGATAAGGGTGAACTGGATCATTCCTCTTGAAGGATCTAGAAAGGAGCAAAAACAGAGAGCCCAGTTAGTCTTTGAACTCAGGAAATGCAAACTTTAGGAGACCAAAGAGTAAGGTAGCAGTTACACAAGACAAACTACAGACCTAACATTCCCAACACTTGGAGAGAGAGGGGGGAAAAAAAACCCACTGATCCCATGGAATTCTTGAAAATGAGAAGTGTCTAAGACGGACCACAGTTTAAGCTTTCTTCCCCACTGTTTTAAGCTTTCCCACATAATTCCATAGGTCGCCTGTCTCAATGACTTCACAAGATATTTTAAATTAGGGATAGAGAATCTGGAGCTCTCACAATGTTTTCGGACTTCATCTCTCCTTAACTCCAGCCACTAATTATGGGATTGTGGGAGTTTCAGTCCCAGACCTCTGAAGGGCACCAGGTTGCTTATCCATGACTTCAAGGCACCAACTATTGAACTGCTTGAAAATAAAAGTCATCAAACTTCATTCCTTTTATCCCCCCAGCCTTTATTCCAAGGGGCTATCTTCAAGCATCTCCACTCTTAACTTATCCTCCCAATAAAAGCTCTGAGGTAGGTTAGTCATATTACTGAGCTTGGTTAACCCTTTGTGTTCCTGGTTTTAGAAACCGTGTTGTACCAATTTACACACTTGCCCTGCTTCTAGGCCTTGCTATTTCAAAGATGATAGAGGTCTAGATCAGGGGTGTCCAACCTTGGCAACTTTAAGACCTGTGGACTTCAAGTGGCTGAGGAATTGCGGGAGTTGAAGTCCACAAAACTTAAAGGTGCAAAGATTGGACACCCCAGGTCTAGGTAGAGTGGAAAGGGAGCATCAATAAAAGTCACTCTAGCTGTCAACACCTTCACCTTTTTTTTAAGCATAACCCCATCTCTATCTACCCTGAAATAAGATCTTCTTGTGAGCAGTTGGACTTTGTCCTAGTTAAGCAGGCAGAGGCTGCATTCATGAATGTTAAGCCTGCTTAACTAGGACAAAGCCCAACTGCGCACAAGAAGAGCTCAGTTTATTTCTCACATTTGCCATACCATGTGATAAACTGCTCTGCAATTTTGCTTTAGGGGTAAAAATGCTATAACTCTATTGCACTTTCAAAAACTGACACTTTCACAATAGACTAACAAACCTCTCCGTGACATCTATGGCACTGATTCTCTGACCAGCCAGTGTTTGAAATTGTCCAAAAAGTTATCAAGCCGCCTACCCTCAGCCTAGCCCTTAACTACAGATAGTCCTCAGCTTACGATAGCAATTGAGCCCAAAATTTCTATTAAGCAAGACAGTTGTTAAGTGAGTTTTGCCCCGTTTTACAACTTTTCTTGCCATAGTTGTTAAGTGAATCACTACAGTTGTTAATAACACAGTTGTGTTAAGTAATCTAGCTTCCCCCATTGACTTTGTTTGTCAGAAGTTTGCAAAATGTGATCACATGACCCCAAGACACTGCAACTGTCATTAATATGAAGCAGTTGCTTCATTCTGATCACATGACCATGGGTAAGTTGGAAAACGGTCATAAGTCCCTTTTTTTCAGTGCCGTTATAACTTTGAGCAGTCACTGAACAAACCTTTGTAAGTCAAGGACTACTTCTGTATAACATTTCCATTTTGGTCACGCTTCCCAGCCGCTTCCCACCAAATACTCAACTACTTTCCCACTAAAACATTAAATGTTCAGATTCTTACTGCTTCACCAGAAAGGGAGCAGAAAGGGTTGATACTGGGCAAATGAGCATCACCATAAAGGAGATGAATTGACTTTCCTGAAATTTTTATCTAGGCCACAAACTCATAGAGTGACCTTAAAGACACAGGACTCCCTTCTGCCTCCAATTTATAATAGGATTTATTGTAAACCTACAATGAAGGAATTCTAGACAGACTAATGCAGTGATGGCGAACCTTTTAGAGACCGAGTGCCCAAACTGCAACCCAAAATCCACTTATGTATCATCGGGTGCCGGTTGGGCGTGGCCCACCAGTTGGGCGTGGCCCATTGGGTGGGCGTGGCTTCATTGGTAACGGCACACTGGGTGGGACTAAAAAGTTCAATCAATTCCAACTTTGCGAGATCTTTTTTTTTCTGCGAGAAGTTGAAATTGATTGATTGAACTTTTTTTTTTTGCACACGGCGGCAGAGGCCTAATACAAAAAGGTTTTATAAAACCCAGCTGAAGGCCTAGGACTGGGGCGATGGCGTGCGTGCCCAGAGAGAGGGCTCTGTGTGCCACCTGTGGCACGCGTGCCATAGGTTCGCCACCACGGGACTAATGCAATGTACTTGGGATCGAGCCCTGACACCTTGATAGAAAGGCTATGACTTCAAAATCAGCCAATGAGCATCTGATTTCCGAGGAGAGAGCAGAGGGCGTCTAATTAAAGGGAGGTCTAATGGGAAAGCAAGCGTCTGATTTGAAAAGCAAATCAATCTTTCCTCATTGACCTAGTCTTGAGAAGAAATGCACAAAAAATAGTTCCTTTTTTATGTGCGATAAGCACACCGAAAGATTTTTCTTGCTTCATTTTTTTTTTTCTGGGTCATCCTGCCATCTCTATTTCGGACAGTAACAGGATACAGATTGTCTTCGCCTTATGACCACATTTGAGCCCAAAATTTCCATTGTTAATCAAGATAATTGAGTTTTGAGCCATTTTATGACTTTTCTTGACACAGTTAAGGGAATCACTGCAGTTGTTAAGTTGGTAACACGGTTGTTAAGTGAACCTGGCTTCCTCATTGACTTGGCTTGTCAGAAGACTGCAAAGGGTGATCACATGACACTGCAACCATCCAACCGAACAAATTTTGATCACATGACCATGGGGGATGCAGCGATGATCATCAGTGTGAAAAATGGTCATAAGTCACTTTTTCCCAGTGTCATTGTAACTTTGAACGGTCACTAAACGAATGGTCGTAAATCAAGAATTACCAGCTGTCACAATAGTAGTTTGAGTGATTTATTTATTTGTCAAATTTATATGGCCGCCCATCTCACCCAAAGTGATTCTGGCTGAGATACAATAAAGGTAATAAATAGATAAATGTCATGAAACATTTGCAATCCCATTAAAACAACAAGGATGAATAAAAGAAGACTACAAGAGGGGAGATGTTTACATACGGGCTAACCCAGCATTGGATGAACACCCTTCACACAGAAGACTTTAAAGCTGAGAGCAAGATGGTGCACTGTGTACAAGAATTTGCAGAATTGGGAGAACTGCTTAGAGATGAAGGTCTCGGAAGATCTTACTCACTGACAGTACCACCTTTAACTCCTCAGTTCTTAAAAGCCTGGAATCCACACTGATGTTTACCAGATGTTCCTTATTTTTAAGCAGTCACCCCTTGGTTCCAGATGCCTGTTCCATAAAATACTGAAAAATGAACGAAAGGGTATTCCCCCACCCATCCCGGCTGTCAAATGTACACCACTTCCAGAACATTCCGCAGCACAGATCTCAGAGGGGCCAGACCACATCCCTCATCCGGAAGAAACTCAGCTTGGTAACTCTTTTTCACTGGAGAGGGCTCATTGCACACGTTGTTCAATGTTCAGAGTCGCTTGTCCCAATCAAGAGTTTGCTCGCAAGGCGCTCAGAAGGCAGGGTGGGTGGAGAAGAAATTCACTTCTTCAAGGCCAAGACATAAGAAGGGTGTCCCTATTTTTGATTATTTACAAAAACATCCCCTCAAGCCACTTGCAGAGAGTGGCAAAACTTGATTTAAGTAAACAACCTGGCATCTTTAACAAAAAAAACATCATTTCACCCTCTAATATTCTACTTCCTTTATTTCCATGGGTCCACTTTCACCCTCTTTAGCTAGTCTTTGCTCACTTCTGTCACAAACTGCATGTGCCCTCTCTCCTGTGTGTTGCATTTCATCGGGGGAGGAGGGAGGGCAAGGGGGCACCACCCTTTGTAAAGAAGGGGATGGGGATGGATAGGGAGAAACGGGCAGAGGGCCAGCCCCCTCCTCTTCAAGGAGTAATGGCCAAGAGTAGGGGTGAACTTTGGGATCTCTATCTCAAGCTGACCTTTGCAGGAGACAGCACTGCCAAAGGAGGAGCTATTTCTGCACATCTGGGACTGCATTCATTCCCAAAATGCACCAAGATATTATTTTTTTTGGGTGGGAAACTCAAGATATCCAAAAGATGAGGAAGGAAGGAAGGAAGGAAGGAAGGAAGGAAGGAAGGAAGGAAGGAAGGAAGGAAGGAAGGAAGGAAGGAAGGAAGGAAGGAAGGAAGGAAGGAAGGAAGGAAGGAATATACTAAGCATGACAAATGGAGGAGAGTCTGATTTGTTTTTTGTTTCTAACAGAATTTTTTTTATTATTGGGTGGATGGGAAGGAATGGCAATTCTGCCCCTAAAAACAAAGCCAGTTCTCCTGGTAAGGCATCTGTGCTTCTGAAATTTCAACTTTCAGTACACTGTTAATGGTTTTATTTTTTTTTATTTTTTTTAGGAAAGGGGGCAATTGAAGCCTTTTTACCTTTTATTACTCTCTTTGGAATTGTTTCATGTCTTGTTTTAACACAGCCCAGGCCCATCAGAGCCTGTGGTTGTAAAGTATCTGGTTTCAAGATGCTCACCATCTGTATAGAACCAACCAGACTCTTTCAAGGGATCCTAACATAGGCCTTTCTTTTCAAGCACTTGCAATGTGAAACATGCCAGCACAGCAACCACTGGAAGTTATGTTTACAACACATCCCTATAGGAGGGTTAAGAAGAGCCCCTTCAGTTGTGTAAGCAGTTCACTATGGAAAGTTCATTATTTTTGACAAGAAAGAGCTTCAAAACTATTGCTTTGAAGTTCAACAGGAATGGTAAGCACCATCAAAGAGATTTATAAATTCCTGGGACATTTAGCTTACAACTTTTTTTCAGCACTTCAACAAAATGGATGGAGAAGTCTTCACACAGAATTATAAAATTAAAACGGGGGGGGGGGAATCCAAGATTTGCTCTTACAAACCTAACATACAATGAATAAACCAATTAAAGATGGTTTCATGGTCACTTTGAAAAATAGGGGGGAAAGATCCTGACCACACTAAAACCTTAACTGCAATCAAAGGTCATCAAGCTATCTTGCAACTCTCCTCTGTGTACGGATCTCCATCCTATCTTTCTTCAAGGCCACCAAAAGTTGCATCACTTTAAGACTGAATGGTGGGAAATAGTTTCAAGGAACTGGTAGTAAGTAGCTTCTCTCCATCATCAAGGAGGACATTAATTGAATAACAAAGTTGGAAGGAACCTTGGAGGTCTTCTAGTCCAACTTCCTGTTCAAGCAGGAAACCCTGTACCATTCTAGATGAGTGGTTGTCCAGTCTCTTCTTAAAAGCCTCCACTCATAACTTCTGAAGGCACGCTGCTCCACTGGTTAATTGTTCCCACTATTAGGAAATTTCTCCTTAGTTCTAAGTTGCTTCTCTCCTTGATTAGTTCCCATCCGCTGTTTCTTGTCTTGCCTTTTGGTGCTTTGGAAAATAAGTCGCCCCCCCTTTTCTTCGTGGCAGCCCCTCAAATATTGGAACACTGCTATTATGTCACCCCCAATCCTTTTCACTAGACTAGACATACCCAATTCCTGCAACCATTCTTCATATGTTTTATTCTCCAGGCCCCTAATCATCTTTGTTATTCTTTTTTGCACTCTTTCTAGAGTGCATAAAAGAGATAGAACAGAGAACATGGAACATAAACTATTACTTCTTGCCTTGACCAAGACACCTTCCATGTCCATAGTACATGTCCTTCCATGTACTAAGCTACAAAGGGATGTGAACTGCAGAGGAAACTCAAGGGATGAATCCCTTCAGTGACAATAAAAACTCCTTTTCTTGTCCATTTTTTTTCCTTTCAATTTTAACTTCCTGTTTTATACAAAGCTTCAAACTTTCATTTTCAGCCCAAGCAAGAGGGTGCTGAGAAATTGTGTAAAGTAGCCAATTTTCAATTCACAGTGATATACAGATTGGGGAATGGGAAAGCAAAATGGTGTCTAATTGATGACACATGAGTTTTCATGTGATAAACTTGAAAACCCAAACTTATGGCATGCTTTGTCAAGAAACTGCTAAATCAGACTGTGAAGATTGGTGTGTCCTTCTAGGTAGAGGCATGCATGATCATTTAATGCTGGTAGTATTTATAACTTTATAGGAAACTGGTATATAATTTGCCTCCTCTTCTCCAAAAAACAATGAGAAGAAGGCATAGATCCACATGCAAGGCCTTGTCATGGTGTCATTTAACTGTGGATACCAGTTAGCTTCAGTTAATAATTATTTCACATACAATAAGTACCAACCAGCAGCTCTTTTGATCAATGAAGACCTATCTGCCAGATCCAGCTTATTCAGCAATAAAACTAGCTTCACTCAGAACTTGTCTTATTGTCTATACCGCCGGAAGGCAGATTTGGGCCCATGAACCAGCACATCATACATTTAGAATACAACATAGACAATTTTTTTCACCTCCATTGTATGGAGCTTGAAGTAACAAATCTCAAAAGTCGCAAGTCGCAAGTTCACATCCCAGAGAGCAGCATCGTGCATGTGTGAATAGTTATCTGGACCAGCCTTGAAATAGCTTTCTTGCCTCAAAAGTCATTAACCATATGTGTGTGTGCGTGCATGTTTATATGTTTAACAAATCAGATAAGGATGAGTGTTCCAGGTGAATTATGCATTACAGTTGTAGGCTAGTTGCAGAAAAAAAAAGGGTATACACCAAATCTCCATAATTATCTGTTAAACTGATGCATTAGCAGAGGGTAGATTAGATATGTATACTATAGTAGCAATTCTTTTACCAGGTGGGGGGGGGAACCAGGATTTTTAGCACTGGTTAAAGTAGAAGAAGAATAAAATTTGATGACCTCTAGATTAAAAGAAGTTTGAACTTGCTTCCTAAGGCAATATGTAACTGTAAGAGCCCAGTCTAGAAACTGCTACCGGAGGTAAGGCTTCCAACAGTCAAAGTACTCAAAAATTCTTACCAAGGTCTAGGTACACAGTCACAAGTAAGTCCTATTTCAATTTCATAGCAGAAAAAATTAGTTTGAGAATGGATGGGCTGGCATACCCCAAGATCACACACTAAGCCTGGGGCAAGTGACAAGACTAGAACTCAAGTTCAAATCCAACTGTTTAGTCAGGCAGGGAAGACAGACCCTAAACCCTGTTCCGTGCCTCTTTGAAGATGATCAGGCAAACCATGCATTTGCTTAAGGTAAAAGCTGTAAATAAATTCCCTATAAAACACCATCAACATTTTCATGATAAGATGTGAGGCTGCAGGTTCAAATAAAATTTGGTCAACCATGAAAAAACAATCCTATTCTAGACTCATTAAAGCAATAGAATATTGAAATCTATTATTTCTGGAGTTCCAGTGGCAGAAAATGTCCTTTACAGTCTTTACCTTAACCTAAGAAAAACAAATATATCTTGTATAAGTGATTATCTCTATGTTCAAGTTCACTGTCACAACAAATATGAACCGCTGCAAAGCTGACTCCGTAAGAAAAACTTGAGTCTTCCGACAGAAGAATCCCTTTTACAGATAAGAGATTATAGCGCACATTCCCATCAAACAGATGAAACAAATATGTCATACATGGATGTCATGTACACAGCCAACAACTGTAAGCCGCTCCTTATACATCTGGGGCTGCTCCAGATTTATACTGCTGCGAGTGAAAGCTGGATTGGAATCAGCTGCCTTGCCAGTCCTATCCCTAGGAAAGACCACATAGTCCCTTCGCTAAAAAGTCAAGCAAAAAAAACTGATGCAGTTCAGGATCCCTCCTCTTAGAGGCAGGCCATGGTCGGTACAAGCTGAAAAAAGAGGAGATGCCTGAAATCCTTTGATGTCCATGAATCACAGAAACACTCACAAAATTCCTGTAAACCAGATGTCAAATACTTACCAGATTTAGAAACTCCCAAAGCAAGACAGCATACAGAGAGAGAGAGAGAGAGAGAGAATGTGTATGCGCATGAGAGAGAGAGAGAGAGAGAGAGAGAGAGAGAGAGAGAGAGAGAGAGAGAGAGAGAGAGAGAGAGAGAGAGAGTCCTTCTGCTCTACAGTTTCATATGCAACCAATTCTGATTTATGAAGGCAAAAGGGGGGGGGGAATAAGAATAAGATCACAGAAGAACATGCAACTCTGTATGATGGAGAGAGAATATGATGATGCTGCCACTTGGTGATGAACAAACTATTCTTGCCCCACTTTCAGCAGCCAATACAACTAAAGGAAAGCACAGATCATTCTCTTGGGGTTACCAAAGACAATGTTGAAATGGGCAAAAAAAAGCAACATTCAAATGAAGACCGCATGCCATTCATGTGGGGAAAGCTCCAGAATACAAGCACAATCCTTTGCACAGAAAAAAATATATCCTAGGTTGAAATCCTGACTTCTCCCTTTCCAAGTGGAAAACTGTATATGAATTCTGGAAGAAGAGCTGCTATTAGTTGAATAGACAAGTAGCAAACTCAAAGGATCAACATTTTAAGTTGGTATCAAGCAGCTTCCTTTGAACCTGGAGCACAAAGCTCATCTCTTGACAAGAAGACTCTTGCCATTACTAATATCCTGTACCTGAAGCCATCCCTTTACCTAACCTTGTTTTGTTTCGCTTTAAGAAATCCAATTTATTCAGCTAATATTCATTGATCAAGCTACTACCTCATATTCCTTATGAAAGTACCTGTGTGGAGTCATCATCTTCTTGAAATCATTTGGTTCAGTTTTACAGGTTATCTCAATAATATGGATTTTCTAGTTCCATCATCACATAATTGCTCTCCATTTTCTACATGTAATCCACATATTTCAACACCAGCTAGGGATGAAGTTGGCAAACTAGTATTTCATTACTCATTCACATGCCTAGATGGTGCTCTTCCCAGTTCCTCTTAATGTGGTTTAAAGTGGTAACAATTAATGCATGTCTCAAAGAACAAGAGTCCTTTGAAGTTCTTTTTTGATGTCTAAAAGAGGTTTAGAACTGGTGGGTCTTAAGAACCACAACGTACTCCTTTTTTGTATTAGGGGAAAAAGCAGCCCTCCCCTCCAGCAAGAATTAAATGCCAAAATTGGGAAGCTTCAAAAATAAGAGTCTCTTTGCCAAATTTGACTTAAACCAGGAACACAACATTCATCTACACACTCATTTTGCAATACACTGTAACACCTAACACCTTCCCATAATAAATTGAATCTATTGCTCTTACCTAAACCCATTTTCCACAGTTTCTGTAGCTCGGACACTGGCTGTGGCCCTCAAGGTCTTACTGGACAGTCCAAGTATGGAGGGCAAAAGTTTGTTTTTAAGATCAGCGCAGCTCCATTCCTCTTCTTCATTCAAGGTAGGGAGATAGCCACAATCCACTTTCAAGCTGCCCAGTCCATTGCTGTTAATGTAAGCAGGGTTTTCTCCCCCACTCCTTACATATTCGAGGTATATATCAGAAGTCAAAAACATCTGGTAAGCATTTTCCTCCATCACAGTCTGAATCTCAGTCTGTGCCTGATCAAACATTACAGAATCGATCTGCTGCTTCTTGATATTATCCCGTATGTAGGTCTTTGTGGCAGGCTTGAGTTGCTTGGAAACAATGCTATTATTCTCAATGTACCTTTTGTAGATAGCTTTGGCGACTCTTAAAGTTTTGGCATCCTTAAGGTCCATCTGCCTGAAGCCATTGCAGGCAAACCAAAAGTCTAAAGTATCCACACATTTCTCCCTTTCCAGGAAGGTCCGAAAGAGATAAGCACCATCTTGATCTCCTAGTAAAGAATGCAAGGATTTGGTCCACCGGGCTAGAGGAGAGTCTGGAGATGCACTGCCTTCTGGCTCCCCAAGACCATCTTCATTCCTCCTGGGTGTGGAAGAAACAGACATGGCCTTGAAGCTTTGGTTTTTTAGGGCAAAGAAACTGGCAGCCAGATGGCATGGTGTCTCTCCTTCCTCCCCTGGTACAGGGGGGCGTGGGGCATCTTCCCTGAAGCTGCTGCTGGGGTCTGGGAGGTGAGTCAGCAATGCAGCGCTGCTCATGGTTCCTGGGAGTTCCTTCTGATAGAGCTTTTTTTTTTTTTCCTTTTTAAGTTCCTCAGCAATCTGTGTGCCTCTCTCTCTTTTCTTTCTCAAGTCAGCAGGGGATCCTCAGAGTCTTCTCTCTTAAAGAAAAAAAAAGGGGGGGGGAGAGAAGTATTGATCTAATCAAAACCAGATCCAACCAACATCAAAGACAAAAAGTAAACAGGCTTTTCAACTCTTCACATTAAAATAAAAAGGCAACCACAGCTATCTACAGCACTAATCAAAAGTATCAAATACGCTTTTCAAAGAGAAAGACTGAACTCTGGGCACACTTTTAACTCTCCTATGCAGAGAGCCAGCCGGGTGGGGTGAGGGGTTGGGAACAAAAACAAGAAAAGAACTTTTCCTTATTGCACTGCCTATAAAGTCTCAACATGCACAAAGAAAAACATCATGAGTGGGGTTTTTTTCCCCCTCCTACTTATGATAACATCTGAGGAGTCCCAGGAATAATCTTGGATCCCCATGCCGTTCAACCCATTTTGCAGCAAAAAAACATTCCTTCAGCTTTTGCGTTTCCCTCCCTCTCTTTGCTAGATAACTCACGGCAAAAGAACAAAACGTGCTTTCCTCAGCATCTGGTTTCCATTTCCCTCTCTCTCTCCCCCCCCCCCCAACCTTTCAACTCCTGAAACATTTAGATTAGGATCACCAGAAACCCCTCCTAAGCAAGCACAATGCTGGATGCTCCTCTGAACTGTACCTAGAGAAAAGGTCGAAAAGAAGCTGGGAAGACAAAGACAGACTTGACTAGCCTCGAGTTGAAAATGAAGACTTTTTTTTTACCAATTGCTTATGGCCTTTGAAAAGAGCCTTGCTCGGTTCAAGTATATTGTTGACATGTAATTCCCCCCCCCCCCCCCCATTGCTACCTTTATCGTGCATCTGTCCCCTTTCATGCGACAAAGCACCATTTTTAACACAATTCAACTCTACGGGCGAGAAGGCTGTGCTCTATTCCTCAGCAAAGAATGGGCATCCGAAGTTCTTTACCAGTTCACCATAACTCTCCCATCCAATCCAGGGGAGAGAGAGAGAGAGAGAAAAGCTGCTGTTCCCTCAAACATGCAAAGAGCTGCAAAAACTCCACGCCAGTAAATGAGCAACCGAATGAATGCAAAGGCTTCCACCAACCTCTTCCACCCATAGCCTAGAGCATATAAACACATAAAAGTTCCCCGTATGGTTTCCTGCTCGCCTCAACTTTTCTTAAGAAAGTTCAAAAGCTGCTTCAAAGGGAGGGCGGAGGGGGGGGGAGGAGGAGGAGGAGGATGTCCTGGAAGATACCTGAAGAAGAGTAGACATTCCAGACCAGGCTGTTCGAATCCTCTAAGCATTTCCCCACTTAGACAAGCCCTCCATCAAAGAGGCGGTGGGCAGGAAGGCGATTGTTTAAAACACAAATTAAATAGATTTTGAGGAGGAGGAGGAGGAGGAGACGACACTGCAGCCCATACCCCCAGAGAATCATCCCGCAGAGGGAGGGAAACATTAAAGAAAGAAGAGAAAAATATCCAGAAATGGCGACTGATGGGAAGGTGGGGAGGGGGGGGTATAAGCAGATCTGCTGAGATATCTCAGGAACTGGCGGGGGTGGGGGAGAGAGAAGGGGAAAGAGAGAAAGAGAAAGAGAGAAAGGAACGAGAGAACAGGAAAACCTTCCCCGACCGCCTTCTCCAAGTCCTGTGTAACAACTGACCCCAAAGTCAGCACGCTGCGCCTCTTTGGAGTTCATCGAGGGTGCTGACAGAAGTGGGAGGGGTGTTGTACGCGAAGAGGTGCGGGAGGAGGGACTGGCAGCCCAGGCATCCTTCGCCTACCTACCAACCGAAGCCATCCTGGGTCTCTACCTCCTTTCCGAGTCACAAAACCTTGCTGGAAAACAAAGGCAAAACTCCTCCCTACTTTACCGGGATGTTTATGGGGGGGGGGAGGTCTGTGAAAAGACCCTTTCCTTCCCCGGCAGATGTCTCTCCCTTAAACTCTCTCTCTCTCTCGCTCTCTCTCGCTCTTTCACTCACTCACTCACACATACACACACAGCCCAGTGGCTGCTGTGGTTCGTACAAACCCAGCTCTCTCTTTTTTCCCCCTAGGTCTGCTTACTCATAACGAACGCGCAAACAGCTCCTCTGAACAACTTCAAAGCTCCAGCCAAGAAAACATCAAAGCAACGGAGGGAGGGGGAGGGGCGAAGGAATTACACACATTCTTTCGCAACTTACCATTGATCCCGGAGTTGGTGGTGGGGCTCTTTCTCCCGCCCCCTCCGTTAAATCGGGCGCCCGGCACTTCCTTCCAAACAGCAGCCCCCCCCTCCTCTCCTCTCCTCCCCCCCCCCCCGGCTCAAAATCTACCTCCCTGAACCCTTCTCATAGGGAAAGGAGAAAAGTAATCCGCAACGCTGCGCTGATTCCTCTCTATCACCCACCTCCTCACGAGCTTCGCAACAGCATCTGAGTTAAAAAAAAACGGGGGGGGGAGCGGGGAGGGCTCGTGGGGACTAGGACGTTGCCCAAAATATATCAGCGGAAAGAGAGCAAGAGTTGTGGGGGGGGATTCTCTCCTTCCTTCTTTTTTTTAACCTAAAAGAGCGGGGGGGGGGGTTTGAAAATCAAAAGACCTGACCCCTCCCCCACTTCTCCTGACCCCCCCACCCGCCCCCCTTCTTTCAACCCAGGTCCTGTTTCAAGCAGTCATTCCTTGCACCAAATGTCCTCCGGGCTATTTCAACAAACACTGAGCTGTGGGTTTAACTGTGCACATCAAAGTGAACAACCGAGAGAACGGTCCTGTAAGGGACATAAGCGCCTTTTCGGCAACACCTTCCCCCCCCCTTTTTTTTTTGAAAGAAAAAAAAAGGGGGGGGAACAAGCCGAAATAAAGGGCCACAGTTCTTCAGATCGCAGTATCGGCAAAGACGCCAGCCTAAGATTCAGACGTTAAACCCGGACTAAAGAGCTAATTGTGAGGGGGGTTTTTTTCCCCTCCCCGTGGAGCTGTGGGGTTTTGGTGGGTACGTTCGTGCCGAAGCTTTTGAGACTCCGATTATTATTATTATTGCCTCTCGAGTTGTTACTAAGTTGCCAGGACCTTATCAAAGGGAAACAATCTCTAGCCAACTCCCCCAGGCTTTGGAACGTCAGAAGTAAGTGATCCTGCCGCCCCAATCGTATTATGCCTGCAATTCTCTTCATGCTGCAGGAACCTTAAAGGGACAGGCAGCATTCCCTCCTCCCGGTTCTGCCAGCTCCACTCCCTGCCTTTAACCCTTTTATTGCCCAATCAACTCAACCCTTTCTATCCAAACTCTCCTTCCTCCCCCCCCCCTCCCCCCATGAGATAAAGATCAATTGCTGTTTGAACTCTCTTCCTTTTCTTTCACCTACAATGCCCAGCAATGGCTGTATTGCTCTTTTGCAGAGGAGGGAGGTGGGGGGGAGGAGAGATGGCCAACTCTCAAAGAGGGAGGCTGCAATCATTTTTGCAATGTAGCCCCCCCCCTCCCCTCCTTCTCCTCTTCCTCCTGGCTTCATCTTAGAAAGAAAATAATCCTTTTCCTTTTATTTCTTTTTATTCTGCATCACAACTAGACCCCACTGCTGCCTCCTTCTCCTCTTCCTCCTCCTCTTCTTGGGTTCATCTTAGAAAGAAAATAGCCCTTTCCTTTTATTCTGCATCCCAACTAAACAATCTCTGATTGTAACAGAACTGGCACACCAACAAAACTCTGTTTAACCCCCCCCCCCATATGTTAAATATTAAACAGACACTGAATGCTTTAGAAAGGGCTTTAGACAAAAGGTTCTAATTAGAGACTGGATCTGGCTTGCAGGTTTCAGGCCAATCCACCTCCTTACAAAGTCTAGATCTGTTGTCTTTTAGGGTTTTTTAACTATTTTATGGGCCGTCCCAGAAAACAGAAACCCAAAGCTTCTGAACTTCATGGGAAGTTCCAGTGCCACAATGTGTATCAAGTCATGATTCCAATCTATTCCATTCTAAAAGAATCCATACCTTTATGAATTCACACACACACACACACACACACACACAGGGGGGGGGGTTATTCTATGTGTACATTTATGGAATTTCATTTTTAACTACATTTAAGAAATAAGAATAATCAGCATGAATAAGATTTGGCAATAAATGTATTTTTCTCAGTAAGGAAGACTGTCTTTAATCATATTATAATTAACTTTTATCACCCAGCACAGAGACCCCTGCTCATTGTGCTAAAAAGCTGGACAGATACAGATGACACTACATTTTTCTTTTCCTTTTTTTTCTTTTAATGTGCATATTCAGAAGAATGCAGCTTAAGCCTGTGTTTACTCTCACAAGCGCAAACTGAATTATACCATGGGTGCAAAGATGACCGTTTTAGGGCACTAAAGGAGCAGTGCAGTAATTTCTTTTTTGTTCAAGTGTTATTGATCAAAATTGAAACTGCATGCATCTTTATGAGTTTCTTGCCTGATCCTCTTTATGCTTTCCCCAACTTTTTCACCCCAAAGCATCCTTCCTTGCTATTTACTTTACAGAAATTGTTTTCTCAAACTAAGATCCACATTTAATTTCCTGATAACTCAACAAACAGCTTGAAGGAGAAATAAGTGGAATGCAAACTTTAATTAGATACTGAGTATCTCGGAGAATCAGATGCAACTGAATGGAGGGGGGGGGAACCCCAAATCTATTAGTTTATTCAGGATAGGGGATCAGTAGGTGTGTGTGTCAAACACTGCACAAACTCCCACAGAATGCAGATAAAGAAAAGGGCGAGTCTTCAATCCCATGGTTGTGGTCACTATCTCTACACTTCCTACCACTTCAGACACACTGATTCATTGCACACATGTTAATTTATAATATAGTTGGCTTGGTCTTGCTTCAGCATGTGGGAAAACTAGCCACTGTGATTTATAAGCTATGATTTATGTAAATTAAGGCATCCCAGCCAACTATGGCTTATCCAACCAATTCAGCCAGTCTGTTTAAAGGTTTTAGACTATGATTTATAGCTGAGACTACTGTAGAACCCCGAAAGTGTTTTATTCAATGGCCCCAAACGTGCAAATTATACTGATGAGAGAAATATTGGCTTCTTATGCTGCATGAGGCCAGTCTCTGCAAGTATGATTAATGCCATTATTTGTCATAATCTCTAAACCAAGCTTAAATAGGCTGAAATGTGACCTAAAATTAGGCCCAGTGAAGAATCTCTTCCTTTCAGAATAGACCATTTCCTTAAAATGTTGCTTTGATCAGTATATGTGTATAGCATAACTTCAGTCCAAGGAGCGTGTGTACCATTATCTCACATTAGCCTCCCTATTAACAGCTGATAGGTATAAAAGATTTCCATAAGCACTGCTAATGTCTTCCCAAACCCCCTGAGGGATTGGACAGAGAATGTAGCACTGCCAAGGTTGGGAGGCAAAATGGACTTGGCACATTCAGGCTTCCATGAAGGAAAAATGTCTGTGGAACTTCTGGAAGCTACAGGAATATATCTGAGTCCAAGGGCCAGCCACCTAAGATTTAGGTACCCGTCTTGAAATATCACGCACACACCCAAGTATGAAAAAGATGTTACCTAGTTATGATAATGAAACATCTGCAAGAAAACAAGCAAGCTCAGAGAATACCAATTTCAACCCTGAGCTACAAATATTGTCCTTCAAAAGTTGGGGTCATTTGCTTAGAGTAGACTCAATGCAGTTAATGGGGTTTATACATAGCTATGGATGGGAAGGGTGAGGAAACCACAGTTCTAGGCAACTTTTTCCATGATGAAATGCACAGCCTTCATGAAAATACATATTTTGGTATTTATCATAGCTAAATTCTGTTCTTTCTTTTAGCTCCTCTCTCGAATGAATGGAAAAGCAGCTTGTCAATCCCCCTTTTCTGCCCCCAAAACAATGTTGTTTAGGGCAGGGTTGGGGACTTTGAGGCTCTCTCACTAATGCTGGGACTCTCATTTGTCAGCCCCAGTCACCACGATAAAAAGTAAGGGATGATGGGAGCTGTAATTCAAAAGTACCTGCAGGAAATCAGTCTGTCAAAGAAGAATGTTGTGCTGCTCCAGGACTAAGGAATAACAACTCCAAAAAAAAAAAAAAAAAAAAGTTCCACGTAGCCCCACACCACCCTTTCTAAAATACCAGCTTCAGCCACCTTTTTCCATGAAAGCAATTTATATTAAGCCTCTTTGAAATACAAAGCCTCCCTACAACCTATAATTAGCCTCCCAGACGAACTTTTGCAACAACACATATGCATTGAGTTCACCTGCGACCTGATCTTTGCAAGCTATTCACGGAGCCGGGAAATTGCAAGAAAACAAACGCCTAATTTAGAAAGCCCATCCAAGCCGTGGGCCGTCAATCCCCTCGCCTATCAAAGCTCCGGGCCTGGGGGGGGGGGAAATCACCGAAGGCCTAGGTAGGAGAACCAGAAGCCAGCAAAGGGAGCGAGGGAGGGAGGGAGAGGGGAGAGAAAGAGGACTCTGTAATTACAAAGCATCAAAAGGTGTGTAAAGTTCCTTTGAAGACCGTCTCCCCATTGACGTCACGGATAAGGATGTCCCCACGTGGAAGCGCAGAGGCGAAAGTGCGCGACTCTGGCCTGGAGAAAACTGCGCTGGAGGTGTGCGGGGGGGCGGGGGGTCTGCTCTTTCCAGAATCCATCCGAGCCAGAGGAAGGGCTCCAAGGAAGCATCTCCAACCTCCCCAGGAGGCTCGATTGGCCCTGATTTGGAGAAAGGACAAGTCTCCTATTAAAGGAGAGCAGGGATGCCGAAAAGCTACTCTCCTCCCTAGCCAAGCCCACTCCTTGCCCGGGAAGGGGAGGGGTTGCAAAGCACGCTTGAACTCAGCTAAGCGCCTTTCAAGGGGGGGGGGCAACTAGAGTCCTCCTGGCATCGGGGAATGAATGAATGAATGAATGAATGAATGGCACACGGAGCCCCCCCCCCCCCGGCGGGCTCCCCGGCCTCCAGCCGCCGCCGGCCCGGCCTAGGAGACCCTCCCCGGCCTCCAGCCGCCGCCGGCCCGGCCTAGGAGACCCTTGGTAGTTTTGACTCGCCGTGCTCGCGCCCCAAACCGCGCTGGCGGGCGTCATCGCGGCCTTTCCCATTGGCCTGTCCGCCAGCTTTTACTCCCCCTCTCGGCTTCTCCGATTGGACAGTCGGGAGACGGGGGGGGGGAGAACACACGTCTACGATTGATACATTGGCAGAGGCCGCTTTGGGAAGGCCCGCCGACCCGCTCGCTTTTTCTTAATGAACTTTTCACTCCGCTGGCCGGCCGGCCGGCCGGCCGGGAGAAGCAGCTGGCCGTGGTGACCGGAGAAGGGCGGGAGGAGGCAGTTTGGGAGACTCTGGCTTGGCCTGATCCCGATTTTGACAGTTGCTTCGGTTTGAACCAGGAAGTCCGACTTTGAACATCCGAATTCTCCCTTTTACTTATGCCGGGTCCCCTTAATGAGTGCACTTTAGATTAACAGGAGTGAAGGCAGCTCGATCATTTGGGATCTGGGAATCTTCTGTTTATATCTGAATTGGAATATTATTAAATATCTTTGGATGGCCTGTTTCTGAACTGGGATATTATTATAAAGAAAATAGGGTTATTTTATGCACACAACAATGTGTAATTACAGCTGCCAATTCTTTAGCTGGTGTTCGCCTTCATGCACATTGACTTTCTTCCCAAGAACCTAGGAAGACATAATGTATCTGCGTAGTATAAGTGGGGATCCAAGCAGTGTGGCCTTTTGTAATTGGCATATGAAAATTTTGTCAATGCGCAGATTTTCTAAGTGCCACCCAAGTTTTTTTGGTATGGTCCCCAGTCTGTTGATAACCACTGGGATCACCACAGCCAGTTTATGCCTAATCTTTCAACTTTGATAATACTTCTCCAATTGATCTTCTCCAATTCTTTGTGTTTTATTCTACTATCCCCTGGTATTGCAACATCATTATTACTGTTCCATAGCCATCTAGTAGTCTATATACCTGCTCAGTTTCTTGCTTCTGACAATATATTTTAAAAATGAGGGGGGGAAGGATGTTACAAGTACCCTTAACCACAATGGATTCCAGTGTGAACTTGTTGGCTTGGGTACTGATATCAAACTTGGCTACCCTAAAGGTCTAGTTGGACAAATGAGGGCTTACCATGGCTGCAGTGCTTTAGATTTCAACACTGAAATCCACCCTTAACTGCTTTTATTTATTTATTAAACTTGTATGCTGCCCAGTAACAAGTCTGCGCAACCCACAATAATCAAAACAAGGAAATTACACTAAAGCCAATTAAAAGGAAGATAAAAAATTGCAAGAATGAGAGACCAGATGGAAAAGAAGGAAAGATGTGGGTAGAGCCAAATTTTCATCATGCTTCTAAAGCAGCGGTCTCCAAACTTGGCAACTTTAAGACTTGTGGACTTCAACTCCCAGAATTCCTCAGCCAGCATAGCTGTTTTAAATAATTGCAAAGTAGGAGCCATCCAGAACTACACACCTTTCCCCACAACAACAATCCCTTGAGAGGGGTGGCCAAGGAAGGAATTGAACTCACAGTCTCTTGCTCTCTAGTCCAGTGCTCAATCACTAGACTAAATCAGCTGGGTGTCTTAACCCACTTCTTTTTCTAGCTATAATGAACCCTGAGATAAGTCTTCTAGGGAAGAACAGAATAAAAATGGCTTTATGTTAGGTCAGAGTCCCAACCATTATCCCCACATTTATTTCCTAAGCATGCAACATGTGCTTTTAAAAAAAAGTAATATATTTTCTACAACATGGAGTAGGGGGAAAAAATCACATTAGAGCAACAAAGTAGAAGAATGGAGGACAGTGAAGTTTCCTTCATATAGTACATGGCTTAGCTGGAAAAAGGATTTGCAGAAAAGCAATGATCATAGAAACCCTCATCCATGAACCCATGTCTTCACACAGACACACCCATTTTTGTACATCATCAAGGCCGGCCCTGCCACTAACTTGCCCTGAAAAGCTGCAATTGGCACAATGAGAATGGCTTGTTTTGCAATGCAATAATCATTTAAAGAAGAAAAAAACCATAAATGGTGGACCTCCCCATCAAAAAAAACCCTGGTCCCCTAATGATACTTTGCACATACCCAATAAACTTGCTCGTTCCTCATAGCAGTGGAATTCCCTATCCTCTTTTGAACTCCAGCAAAACACAAAATGTCTGAACAGCAGTTTTATACAAGGATGCTGGTACAGTATTCAAAGTTTCTACCCATGCTGCCTGGCTGCAGCATTGATGGGACAGGATATTGGGGGAAGTGGAGTTGCCTTGCTGAAGTGTCACCTCATTGAATGTTGGCTCTGCCTCTGTAGGTCAGGTTTTAATTTGGATTAGGCAACTCACACCTACCTTGCCTTTCACTGGACCTTTTCCAACTTACACAAACGTCCTGGCAACCTTCTCTTTCTGCTGGATAGCCATGATGTGGCTTTCATTCTATCCCCAGCCTTTGAGTGAGACAGTCTTAAGCCATTTTTACTTGAACTGGTGGGTTTTTTCCCCATTTCTGAAATTCTCCAGAGGGAGTGTGTGTGTCTGTGTGCGCGCGCGCACGTGCGTGCAAGCAAGCAACTGCCTGGAAAAGTCCCCACAGATTTCTTGGCAAGATTTTGGAAGTGACTTAGACACTCTCTTCCTCCTAGGCTTGAGAGTGGATCTTCCAACATCACCCAGCTAGCTTCATGTCTAAGTGGAACTAAAAGTCACTATCTCCAGTTTCTAGCCTGGGGCCTTAACCACTAGACCAAACTGGCTGTCTTAAGACGGACATAAGGTATGTCTTTTAGACTTTGTCACCCATTACTTTGGAGGGAAACTAGATGACCACAATGGGTCAAAATAGGCAGAACAGATAGTCCTCGACCTTCAACCATTTGTTTAGTGACTCAAGTTACAGCGGCACTGAAAAAAGTGACTTATGACCATTTTTAACCCCTGCAACCATTACAGCATCCCCCATGGTCACGTGATCAGAATTCGGGGCAATTGACATGTATTTATGATGGTTTTCAGTGTCCCTGGGTCATGTGAACACCATTTGTAACTTCCTAGTCAGCTTCCAACAGGCAAAGTCATTGGGGAAGCCAGATTTGTTTAATGACTGTATGATTCACTTAACAGCTGCAGTGGTTAACTTAATAACCATGACAAAAAGATCATAAAATGGGGCAAAACTCACTTAACAACTGTCTTGCTTAGCAATGGAAATTTGGGGCTCAGTTGTGGCCATAAGTCAAGGATTATCTGTAGAGGCAGGACTGGGATCAGCAATAAGGACAGCAAACTTCATGGTAGTATAGTTTTCTGTCAACTTATGAAAGAATGGAGACAGGTGTATTGACTAACTAAACCAGAAGTCCCCAACCTTTTGAGCACCAGGGACCAGTTCCATGGAGAAAGGTTTTTCTGTGGACCAGAGGGGGCGTGGTTTCATGTACTGCCTACATCCCACGGATGGGGTTTTGCTTGTTTGCGCGGACCAGTTGTTGGCATGCCACGGCCCGGTGCTGGTCCACGGACTAGGAGTTGGGGACCCCTGAACTAAACTGATCTTTATAGTGCCATTCTAATATTTTCTTTGCACATGACCATCTTCAGTGCTTAAGAGTCTTACGCTCTCATTTTTTCATTTACCACAATCTTCCGCTAAAGTAAAGTTTGCCGACACTCTGAAAGTTGTCTTTCAACCTCAATCACTTTTGGAGTTCTTTTACTGCTAATTTAAAAAAATATATAGAAAAATAAGGTTTCTCTGTGGCCATAGCCCTGTTCAAAGTTCATTCCTTGTCTTCATATTTATGTCTTACCAAAGCAACCTCAAAGCTGAACTACAGTCTTTGGGATCCTTTCTTCATGATTGCAACTCAAGTTTCATTCTCCCAGTCCTTTCTCAGATGCTTTTCTGTTCAACCACTCATGCAGTAATTCCTAGAATGCACTGATTTCATTTATTTTTTAGGAAATTGTTATGGTCGCCCATCTTAAGCAAATATCTCTGGGCAATTCACAATACAAAACAATAAAAACCACACACAATATAAATAAATATAAAAATACGCCATCCCAAAACCAAGGCTGAAGTATTATATCCAGTAGCTAACAACCCAGCTCTAATATCTGTGGGAAAGGCCAGGTTTGTACAGTCTTTCATAAGGCCAACCAGGTTGGGGATTTCCAGATGTCTGGGGGGAAGCTGTTCCTCAGAGATTTGCAGAGAAGACACCTCTTCTGGGTTCTGCAAGATGGCACTTTTTTATGACATTTGTCCACTCTACTAGATGTGATAGGAAGAGTAGAAACAAATGCAGATAGGATGGTCCCACAAAGAACCTGGGCTTATGCCATGTCAGGTTTTATAAGTGATAACCGGTGTCCTGAACTGAACCTAGAAGCAGACTGGGCAGTTCATACAGCAGAGTAACTACTACTACATGGATGAACTTTGATTCATCCATCCAACGCTGCATATGCTGCTGCCTTATGAATCAACTGGTGCTTTCAAATGTTTTTCCAAGGACAGTCCCATGTGCAGCTCATTGCAGTAATCCAGGCAGGAAGTGAATAAGGCATAAGTGACTATGAGCAGAACCTCCTGATCACGGAAAAGGTGCAACTGATGCCCAGCTGGATCTGTGCAAAGGCCCTCCTAGTGACAACTGCCACTTCTTGAGCAGCAGTTGTGAACCCAGGAGAATCCCCGGATTGTGCCCTAACTCTCTTTGGGGGAGTGCAACTCCATTCAGAGTTACTGATGGAACAGCTCCAGGAACAGGGTGACCCCAAACATAGAGATACTCAGTGTTGCTGAGATTGAGTTGCAGCCTGTTGATCTCCATCCAGATCCTCACAGACTCCAAGCATGGGCTAAGCATTTCTGCAACATCATTTGTACAATGCTGACAGATGAACACGTTCAGCAGCTTCATGTAAAAATTAAATTGGATTAAGGAAAGTATAAAGCCCCAAGGTACTCCACGTGGCAGAAACAGGGTTAGACCTCTTCCCCTCCATCAATACTACTGCTCACTGAAAGTGGCCTAAGAGGAAGGTGGAGAGCCACCTCAGAACTGTGCCTCCCATTCCCACCCACTAATCTAACTCAAAAGATGCCATGGTCAGTGGTATCAAAGGCCACCAAGATACCCAGGAGGGCCAGGATGTATGTGCCATCCCATCCCAAACCTCCCAGAGAGTATCCACAAGCATAACCATTGCTGTTTTGGTGCTATAACCTGGCCTGAAACCAGACTAAAAAACATCCAGATAATATATGTTCTCCAAACCTTTTTAGCTTCATGGGGCTATTCTCTCAACAACCTTCCCTAGGAGAGGAAGATTTGCAAACTGGATGAAAATTGCCGAGTACTATTGGAACAAAAGAATAGCTTTTTGAGAAAGGGACAGAAAGCTTTCAAAGCAGGCAGAGTGCTTCCTTTTGCAAAGAAGCATCCACAGCTTGGATCCAACCACATATCACCTGCAAGGAGGTCTTAACCAGCCAGGAGAAACATGGGTCTAATATACAGTAGCCACATTCACAGCTTCAAGGATCCTGCCTAATTCCTCAGGACCAATAGGTTAGAACTCTTCCCAGATACTTGAGCAAGACTGTTTCTCAGTCAGTTCCATAGATTTTGCCTAGCCAGAGTCCAACACTAAGCAGATAAAAGGGATATCTTACCCAGGAGGAACTCACTCACAACAAGGCTGCTGGACCACTATCCGTGGACACAATCAGAGCAGAGATTTAAGTCAATTTCATTGGCCACCAATAAAGGTTCTTAGCGTGATCAGATTCAATCTTTGTCTTCAGAGATGTTCTAGATCAGAGGTCTTTAAACTTGGCCCTTTTATGACTTGTGGACTTCAACTCCCAGAATTTCTCAGCCAGGCACACTGCTGAGGAATTCTGGGAGTTGAAGTCCACAAGTCATAATAGGGCCGAGTTTGAAGACCCCTGTTCTACATGTCTCTTGCACTGATTCATTTCATGGAGTTCCTCTGAAAAACAGGGTTCTCTATGGGATCCGTAGATGCAGACATTCTGTGCAGGCATGATCTGAGCCAAGGCTGTCAATACCTGGGCCTTCCAAGCTGAGACTAAGGCCTCAGTCAGGTTCTGCAACAGAGTTTCAGGAACAGGCCCAAGTTCCTCTGGAATCCTGAGTCCATCAGTCACTTGGGTGGACCAATCAAATAGGCTCTTTCAACCAAATGGCATATGGGAAAAGCAAACTACATTCTCTCCTATCCAAAATCAACTTTGATGGTGCCTTGCTCAAAACTCGTACACCTATTTTTTTATTTTATTTTATTTTATTTTATTTTATTTTATTTTTTTATTTTATTTTATTTTATTTTATTTTATTTTATTTTATTTTATTTTATTTTATTTTATTTATTTATTTATTTATTTTATTTATTTATTTTATTTTATTTTATTTTATTTTATTTTATTTTATTTTATTATTTTATTATTTTATTTTATTATTTTATTATTTTATTATTTTATTTTATTTATTTATTTATTTATTTATTTATTTATTTATTTTATTTTATTTTATTTTATTTTATTTTATTTTATTTTATTTTATTTTATTTTATTTTATTTTATTTTATTTTATTTTATTTTATTTTATTATTATTTTGATAATCAGAACGTTTCTTATCCAAGGTTTCTCATTCAAGAACACATTTGGAAATGTGTGCTACAAACACATTTCCAAATGAATTCATTTACAAATCATAGGAGTCAGAAGCCGCTCCTGACGCAAAGCCCCTCTTTCCTATTTCTTAACAATTTAGCAGGTTTCTATCCAGCAGAAGTGGAAGCAATGCCTCACATGGCATCTAGCTGAATCCAATAGTAGTATTTTATAGAAAAAAAATTATATCATAATTTAAATAATTGATCCAAATCTTGCAGCCAGTGTTTTTATGGTTCCAGTGGAAGAATTATTCAGAGATATATCCCATAGGATATATGAGGTTCTTTATGGAACTTGCTCATGATGTCTCCACTTGTTTGCCTCCTACCTTTGCCACGTCTGAGCAACGCAAACATGAACAGCCTCATGCTTGGGGCACAAGCCTAGGACACAGTGAGGGCAGAGACCTAGATAAGGTACTACAAAACCAAGTAGTTCATGCTGGAAAGTCAGGATTACCTGACTTTGTAACTGTATAGTGAAGTCCTAATTTTAATGTTTCAGCCTGCAGGGACTCTATCACATTGCTATCTACCACAAGCCTTGAGGAGCCTGGATGATTTTGAATTTCCACCTGATTCCTATCTGCCGCTGAAAATCAATTTCTAGCCTCAGCAGAGGGCAAAAATTAACCATTTCTATTTTATTTTATTTTATTTTATTTCTAAGCTTACCACACTTCACCTTTTCTTCTGCTGCAGTAGCAACAAGAACCCAAAGCCAGAAGGGCCTCAAGAATCAGTGGCACAATCCAACTAAGTCCCTTTGCAAGGAAACCTTTCGCAGAGCTAGTGAGGTTGTCTACTGCTTTCATGAGTTTGTTGACCAGCAGGAAAGCTGTTTCTGGTGTTAGTATGCTGTCCATAAAGTAAACTAGATAGAATCAGAAAGGAAATATTCTCCCAAAGCTACTTCTAAAATAAATATTGGGGGGGGGGAGAGAGATAGCCAGGGAAAAAACAGGACTTTGGGGTGAAGATAAACTTTACCAAAAGACAGCACATAGCACATCCAGCAACCATGTGTTGAGATGGGGCTACCTTCCTGTTTGGCTACCAATATCTTCTACTGGCATCTGGAAATTGAGTGTGAAATCTTTCTCATCTTCTCTTTCCATCGTTTAGGCTGTAACACTTTGGTTTCAGTGTTAGGACCTCCTTTGAGGTTGAAGACAAATTGGAGACAACTTCAAGGTCTATTCTTCCTTGCCAGCCCCATCCCCAAGAGAGATGCTATCAAAGATCAAAATTCCTAACCTTGGAAAACTTTCAGCCCCCGTCGTTCAAGGCTACCCTCCCACTCTTGCCTTCCTCCTGACTTGGAGGAGTAGCCATTTAAAAATAATTTCTTTTCCCGTGCCCATACACATAACTCTTCTCTTTTGCCAGGAACGCAGTCAGCCAGGCAACCAGTGAGTTGGAGTTTTCCTCCTGTTGTTAAGATTGATGTGCGGCGTGGGTGGTCTATCTTTTTTAATTTCGGGGCACCATATGGACACTCGTACACACCTATCTTCTTTTTAATCCATTGCAGATTAACAGAGGGACTCTTTAATAGTAAGGAGGATGAAAGAGGGCAGGCAGGAAGGAGGCAACATATGCAACTGCTTTCTGCTTTGAAGTTGCAGCACCGACACCTTGTGTCAGATCCTTGCCTGATGAGAAAGAAGTGTCTTTGGACAGAGTGCAGTCCGGACACTTCCAAAGTGGCCTTGCTATCTAAAATGTTGCATCTGTTTTCACCCTTTAGAACTCGAGAGGGTTTCACAGTCGCCCCTCTCATTAAACCCGTGCAGACCTCAAGGGTGAATCCTAGGAACATGTCCCAGGTGCACGAGCAGGCTCCAATAAACCTCTTTTGATTCTTCTTTTCTTTCTTTCCGTGAAGTTCAGCAGCCGACAGCCCCATCAAGTTCACCCTAGTTAGGAAAGATTCAGTGGGGAAAGGGGCGGGAGAGGAGAAGCTACCCATTTAACGCAGCCTTGATCTGGAATATTATCAGGAAACCCACATTTGGCAGCTAACATCTTCAGCAGTCAACTAACACAAGGCAGTAGCATTACCGCTTTGAACAAAGGCGTGCAGTGAAAAGAAGAAAGAGATCATTTTGCCACAAATCAGTGCATGCCATCCTTGAAACAGTACGCCAGCTCGTCCTTTGTCTTAGAGAAAACAGGCTGTCTGAAAGTCCCCCCTGGCAGTAGAAACTTCTTTGGCTCCAGCAGAAGTCAAGATTTCACCTCAAATCCCCAAACCTGCTATTCAGGCATTGCCACTGACATCATAGACACATGCAAGGCGATGGTGTAGCATTCTCACCAGTGGTCATGATGATAACAAGATCAAAGGCTCGCAACTACTTCAGCTGAAGTGATGGAACAGGTTTGATCAAAATGAAAAGAAAGGGCCTGTATATAGAGCATATGAGTGGCTTGGAGCCCACATGTTGGTTAATACCTTTGAAGTTACTCTTTTTTTAATTGTAAATTACTTCATAGGTGCATTAAGCTGCTCTCAGCACTGTTCATCTGTATAAGTGGATTGTATAATAAGTCAAAAAATACATGACAAGTCTTTTTCCCCAGCCAAAAAAAGCAAAACGAATTACCGCTCCCAGGCAGGTCAGCAGCTTCTGATCTCAGAAAGGAAGTCAAAAGAAAGAAGATGAAAAGAATGTTCCTTTGGACAGGTGTGGCCCTAGCAAGCTTCCCCAACTTGGCAGCTTCCTCCCAGATGTTGGGGAAAGAGGGCTAGGACTCAATCCCAGTCTGCACAGAGTATAATATCTTGGGTCGCCACTCATCTTCCCCCTATCCATCCCTCTCCCCCAGCTACAGTTCCCCCCTCCCCCTTTGACAACAGCTCCCTTCCTTTCCTTGGAGAGGACTGTGAATTTTCTGTCCAGATAACTAGTGCTGCTGAATTTATGGGAATTATTACCAGATTAAACAAGATTAAACAAGAGGGCTGCAACAAGTTATAGATGTCAGTTTGTGTGCATTCCCTTGCAACTTGAGCTGCAGAGAGGTATTCAGGGGAAACACTTATAGGCCGCCCTTAAAACTTAAACAGCGTGCTTTTCAATGCAGGTAGTCCTCCACTTACAACAGTTCATTTAGTGACCGTTTGAAGTTACAACATCACTGAAAAAAGGGACTTATAAACCCTTTTTCCACACTTGTGACTGTTCGGTATCCCCATGGTCATATGATCAGAATTTGGATGCTTGGCAAATGACGGTTGCAGTGTCCTGGAGGTCACGGGATCCCCTTTTGTGACCTTCTGACAAGCAAAGTCAATGGGGAAGCCAGATTCACTTAACAACTCTGTTACTACCTTGACAGCTGCAGTGATTCCCTTAACAACTGTGCAAAGAAAGGTCGTAAAATGGGGCAAAATTCACTTACTAACCGTCTCACCTTAGCAAGAGAAATTTTGGGCTCAGTTGTGGTTGTACGTCGGGGACTACCTGTACAGTTGAAAATAAAACCAGCCTGTAAAGAAACAAGTTAACCCTCATTGTTAATATTTGATTATGTTTATTCTGCATTCCCTAAAAAGCTTCAGCTGCTAATTTCAGCAGATCTGGCTACCAATACTGATACCGAGCAAGGCCCAGGCAGTCTGCTGGTCACTCAGCAATCCTATCTGATCACACAGGCTTCAAAGCTTAGAAATCCCTTTGCTTTCAAACAAGGAAGAGGAAGAGGAAGAGGAGGAGGGAAAGGAAGGGGAGACAAGGAGGCAGAAAAGGAAACCATCATCCTCGGTTGATAACCCTGCAGTACAGTAATCACTAAAGCTAAGAAAGCAAAAGAAGAAACTTTCTGGAAATATGATCCTTTTTTAGAGCAATCCAATATTGCCTTGGAAAAAGCCCACATAAGGCTACCAGATATCACAACAGGCAAAGAAGGATACAGATGACTGGAATGGAGGACAAATGGCAGGGGGAAGGATGACAGACACGCTCTTTCGTTTTCTTGGCATCTGTGACAAATTACAAGGGAAAAAAAAAAACCCTGGCCAGGGATCTCCAATCTCTTCAGCTCAATTGCCCCTTCCTTCAGATTGTTCATCGGTTGCCAAATAATAATTTAATAATTTAATAAATAATACTTTAACTAATAGTACTGTGAATAATACTAACAATAATGGATAGTCCCATCGACCCTTGGGGTTGATATTGTTCACTTTGAGGAACTGGCTTTAGGCCTACGTGTATGTGAAATTACTTGTTCCAGCATCCCAAAAAATTTGTTTTTCAATTGCAATGTTTTTTTTCCAACAAATCTTTATTTTCAGGAGCATATACCGGTGATAATATGGAATCAACAATGCTGCACTTTCCAAATTTTACCATAGAACTGGATGAGGATGAGGATGAGTCATGCGATCTAAGGACTACATTGAGGGCCTGGATTGAACCGATTGCTGGAATTAGGAGAGAAATGAAAGAAAGTAAACCGTTAATTAAATCTAGACTGTCGTGTCTGTCAACAGACCAGAAAAAGCAATTTACAAGGTCACAATATACAAAAATATGAATTACTGTTATGAAAACATCCAGTTTTTTTTTTTGTTTTTTTTAATGCACTCAAATATCTAGTACAAGGGTCCCTAACCCCTGGTCCGTTGACCGACATCAGACCGTGGCATGCCAGAAACCAGGCCGCGCAAACAAGCGAAGCACCATCCACAGGATGCAGGCAGCACACAAAACCACACACCCCTCCAGTTCGTGGAAAAATCTCTCTCCACGAACCGGTCCCTGGGGCCCAAAAGGTTGGGGGGGGGGCTGATCTAGTATCAAAAGGGATCCCAAAGATAGAGATACCAATTCCCTCTTTGTGCTTCCTTATCCTTCTTAGGTCAGGATGGAACTGAGATTCCTTATGGCTGCAGCCATTTCATGCACAAAGGCCCAGCCTCTCAAGTCCTCTCAAGACGGAGCTTCCACTTAGCCAGGAAAATGTTGACTGGTTTTGTCTTTGTTAGCACAAGGAACCTGCAGGCATCATGCCAGGTTGGTCAAATGCATGAGAGGTGTGTGTTTCGACATTTCCTGGCTAGGTGGAAGGTCTGCCTTGAGAGAACTGATGCTGGACTTTGAAGAGCATGGCTCCATGACTAGGCCACTCTTTGCCTTATCTTCTGGAGAGCAACCAGATGCAAAAGAGGACAAGGCTCCTGCATTTTAAATAGCTGCACAGTGGGAGGAATTTTAGGCATGCAAACTAGATCGGCTAAAATTTCTGCATAAGAATGAAAGTCTTTGTCTGGCATCTGGATGCCCAAATCCTCTATTGTCACTTGCTTTGCTGAGGGTTTCTGCCAGTTGGGTAGTTTACCTTCACATCCCCAAGGTCCAAGCTACCCACTGCAGATATATTTCTTTATCCCTCTTGTTGTCACTTAGGAATGGAAAAGCAGTCATTGCACAGCACCAGCTATGGAGAAAAGGTTTTTTTTTTAAATTTGCTACTGGTCAAAGATCGGGGCTACTGGCCAGGGGACATGGAATAATTTTAGGCTAGTCTTCACCTCTTGGAGGAAAAATGAGCCATTAACTGAATGAATACAGTAAGCAAAGGATGAAAGCTGCTGCTCTCATAGGTAGTAACAGCTATCAGTTTAGAAGTCTGAAAACAGTTCATGGAGGACCAAGCTACTCATGGTTGAGCATCATGATGAGTACACACCAATTCCAGAACGCAAGATGACATGTCATAAACATTAGCTGCTAGGGAGCAATAGGAGATTGTTCTTTCCTGTTACTGTTTATAAGCTTTTTGAATGCTCCTAACTGGCCACTATATAGCACAGAATCTAGGACCAGGCAAGCCTTGGGCCAGGTCCATATGAGTCTTTGATCTAGTGGAACACGTTAGTTAAGCCTGTCATGATTTCAATAGGATTTATGCTTTCTTACATATGTTTTAAGGTAAAGGTTTCCCTGTCCGTGGTGTCTCACTCTAGGGCATGGTGCTCAACTCCATTTCTTGGCTGAGAGAATCAGCATTGTCAGAAAGCGTTTCCACAATCATGAGGCTGGCATGACTATATGCCGAGGTGCATGAAATGCTGTTACCTTCCCACTGAAGTGGTACCTATTAATCTACTTGCATTTGCATGCTTTCGAACTGCTAGTGGGCAGAAGCTGGGGCAAGTAACCAGAGCTCACCCTGTTGTGCGGAGCTCAAGTCTTGAACCCGGGCTGTTAGCTCTCCAGCTGACAAGCTCAGCGTCTTTAACCATTGAGCCATTGTTTATCTAGAAACAAATACATGTAAATTCCATGGGGTTACACCCTCGGAAATGAGCATAAGGGTTCGCCCTTATATCCAGCTTTCATGAACTTTGGGCTAGCATCTTTGTCTTGTCACCAATGTCTCCTTTCACCTCTAAGAGAAATCACTGATAACCCACCACCAACATTTTAAAATCTGCCTGTATTTAAGAAAACACTTTTAAAAATATTATCCATATTCATCCCCTCCCCCCCACTTATAACAGAGAGAGTGGGAAGAAAAGATTGTGAAACAGAGCACAGTTAGAAGAGGAGAGAGAGAGAGAGAGAGAGAGAGA